>JALAZF010000400.1:2973381-4460072 GCA_022829125.1 Lathyrus tuberosus
ACAGATGCTTTCGAACACTTCTATATCTATGTAAAGGACAAAAGTTTTTACTCCATCAATTTCCAAGTCTATAGGGGTTCACCAAACCCTTATTCTTGTATGACATGACAAAATGAGATTAAAGAAAGATTGAAAAAGATTATATCTTACTCCAAATTAGCATAAGAATGAACAAAGATATTAGTTTGGAAGATACCTCAATAATCCCCACTAATGAACCTTCAGAGGTCACCGTCAAGCTATACTTATTTTACGTAGTTAAGTTTTGTGCACGTTCATTTCAATTTGTCGCTGAATCAAATGCAGGAGTAACCTCAATCCCTCAAACTCGATTTGTGTTTCCACCCAGAAGTTAATATGACAACTACAATTGCATATTGAAGGTTTAAGAGAAATGTTCGAAGATTTGAGCACACTTGCAGTCTTAGGGTTTCGCATTACCTGTTCGATGACTCAAAGTTGTAGTTTGAGTGGTTTGAGGGTTTCAAATAGCTGGTTTGTGAGGGTTTGAAATGGATGGTTTAAGAGGCTTTCCTTTTAAACGGTGGAATAGATATATAGAGGGTTTCATGATGTTAGGTCACCAATGGGAAAGGTTTCGTGAGGGTGAATGTTGAATATAGAGAAATGAGTTTGTGAAGGTAAGGTTGAACCAAATGATTGAAGAGAGACTGAAACAATTTTAGTGAGGGTTTGTGAGCAGACAAACAAAATTAATCGTCAATTCACTCACGTATGGATTGAAAGAAGGGGAAAGGTTTCAGGGTAAAGAGGGAAAATGAAAACAAGGAAGAGGGAACTTAATTTCATCCATTTTTTATTATTTAACTTTTTTTATGGGTACCGAGTTTGATTCTAACAAGTACTTATTGGAATTTAATTTGTTAAAAGTCAATAAAACTTCTTAGGTCAGGTGGGCAACACCTGACTTAATAAATAGACTTCTTAAATCAGTTAGTGAACACAAACGACTTAAGAAATTTAAAGTGAATTATATATTTTTTAGGCTAAAATACAGTTTTGGTCCCCCTGTTTGTCAAAATTCACGGTTTTGGTCCCCCCATTTTGTTTTTTAACAGTTTTGGTCCCCCACCCCTCACTATTCATGTACTGTTCATGTACGGACATGTACTGTTCATGTACGGACCAGATAATGTTCATCACTTTTTTGGGCAAAAATTGGAGTGGGGGACCAAAACTGTTAAAAAACAAAATGGGGGGACCAAAACCGTGAATTTTGACAAACAGGGGGACCAAAACTGTATTTTAGCCTATTTTTTATTTAATCTTTGTTAACTCGGTTTTTAAGGCACCCGACCTAACTAAGTTACAAATATTTACGAAATTGCCACCGCGTCGCTTCTTAAGTCAGGTGGCAGGTGAACTGACTTAACAACCTCTGCTAAAAAGGTATTTTTGTACTAGTGTAAATAACACCTAAAAGACAATAAAGAGCAACAATTAAATTATTTTTATTTAATTATTAACTTGTTCATGATATTTGAAATACTCATTAATTGAAAAATATTTTAATTATTATTTGTAAGAGAAGATTAAATAAAAATAAAATTCTAATTTATTTTAATAAAATATTTATAAAAAAAAATTAATAACTACAACAAGTAGATGTATGAAAACAATATGAAGTATGGCATATTTAAAAATTCGAGGTTAGTTTAAAATAAAAATCTTCTAAGATTTGGGTGATGATCTTAAGAGCATACATAATAAAAAGATACCGTAAAAAAACTTGAAAAATAGACACCCTAAAAAAAGAGAAAAATAAATAAAGAAAGAACAAAAAGTTTGTTTAAAGAAGGAAAAAGAAAATGATGGGTAGCAAAAACAAAGAGATTTTTAGTTATTATTTTTTCTCACGTTTCTCTCTTCGCTTCTTAAAATGGACAAATAGAGAAAACTCTTTTTCAAAATAAATTTGGATCTCTTTGAGGCGCTCTCTGAAGCATAAGTGAGAAATGACGCCCACATTTTTAGAATGGGATTCATTTTTTTTGTATGGTGTGTTTGGATCCGCGTATCGCAGTCTATTTTCGCATCCCAATGCATAATTTACTGTGGTTTTCTAAAGCTCTAAATACTAGATTTTGCTAGACGTGCGTTTTTCTACTATTCTAAATGCAGAAACAAACACACACATTGTGAGTTTGGAATGGGCTTCATATTTTGTTGAAATGATGCTCACACCATTGAATATAGCATTCAAGACTTTGAAGTTTTCAAAAGCTTCATCATATTCAACATTAGACCACTCAGTTTTTGGCTTTAAGATTGATGGTCCATCTTTAGAAGTAGTCACAGGATGTTTCCAACCTTTTATCATAGCCTTCCTTGTTTTTTTCCCATGGATTTAAGGAAAGCGATCATTTTAGCTTTCTAATGATCATAGTTGGTGCCATCCAAGACAGACGGTCTATTGAATGGCCCTCCTTCCTTAGTATTTTTCATTTGAACAAAAAATATTTTCCCTGGTGCTCATTCAAACAAAATAGGGTGCATGCTCTGATGCCAATTGAAATTATAGTTCACATGCCAAATGTTAGACACAATGTCTGAGACGATGTGTATAACATTCTTATAACAGATTAACAGATACTAGTAAATAAATCATAAAGTAAATAACACAAAAGATTGTTAACCCAATTCGGTGCAACGTCACCTACGTCTGGGGGGCTTCCAACCCAAGAAAGGAAACTCGCTCTCAATAGTATTAGTACAAATAGTCTTAGATGAACAAAGCTTGTTTAATGTCTCTCTTACTAACATTACCCGTGTCTTTCTATTTAGAACTCACCATAACTATGAGAACCCCTCTCACTTTATCTTAATCACTAATCCTAGTGATCAATGCATACAACAAGTTTAAAGAATGTGGAATTACAGTTCAACTAACAAATCAACCTCCATGCCTTTGATATGAAACTTAGGCGCTATAAAGGTGTACAATAAACAACAAATACAAAGACTCAAATATCAAACCCTAACACAATAGATCTTCAATTCTTGCGCGCCTTATCTTGTTAGGAACGAGTCTTCTTTATATAACAAAATATCTACTGGGCCTGGGCATGTGAATTGAAACTAAACATATTTGATTTTGATGCAAATTTAAATTGATGCATATTTAATTTACTATTCATTAAAGTCCATCAAGAGATTTGATCTCATTTAATTTGATTTGATATTGGATAATATTTTTAGCCAATCTTCCTTAAAAATATATTGCTAAAGATACAACTCATAAATGATAAATCTTTATAAAAACAAACACAAACACACTCAGATTTACTCACAAAATCTAACTATCAGACTGAGGTAGAGATGACAATGGGCAGGGGACTATAGTACTCATCTCCAAACCCGCGGTTTAAAAAAAAATTCTCGTAACTGAGCCCATACCTGTGTGGGCACCAATGTTTGTACTCGTACACGTACCCTATGGCTACCTAAGTACTCATACTTATACTCGTTTACTTGCATTTATAATAAAAAATTATCGATCAATTATAATTTATCATGTGATTTTAATTTTTTACCAACATTAAAAAAAATTAAGGATGCTATTTTTGAGTTAAGAAATAAACAAACATTCATATTAAAATGCGTAAAAATTTAATAGTGATGTATTTAATAAAATTGTTAGATTAACATATCTACATAATAATGAAAATAAAAATATATAAATATATATCGTGTAGGTATGTGGTGGGTTGGCTACTAAGATACACATACTCGCACTTATACTCACTTATTTTAGTGGGTAATTATCCGTGCTCATACCTATTTTGTGGGATTTTACCCTACCCGCTATGGGTAAATTTTACGGGTACCTATTGGGGATGGGTACAATTGCCATTCCTAGACTAAGGCCAGATGTTGCACTTGATTTTAGAACATCATGTCCCACATGATGCCTCTTCACATTTTACACATTGTGTTGCTCATGTTGTTTTACCTAAATCAGCCAATCAAAATATCAACACATAATATTTATATGGAGTTAAATCTAACAATCTAATGATAAAACAAGGGCTATAATAAATATCTCAACCATGAATGAAAGAAAGTTTACTCTGTAAGCTTGCCATAATTGTTTGTGAAAAACTCCAGAGCTAAATATTGATTTCCTTCCTCCACTAAGTTGTTCAACTTTACCCATTTTCATTGATAAATCAAGTTGAAAATTTATGGGTGCTCCACAAAATCTTCGATCTCAAATTTGCACTCATAATTAATGTTGTAAGTTCTAATGGTGTGCCTTATTTCTTAGAACTATTTGGTTATGAATGTTTTATATGATGGTTATTGGGATGGTGAAGGTACAATTCCATTAGTTAAAGCACCAAATTTTTATACTCTGCTTCTTTTAGCAGCCATTTGTTGAATATGGTCATGAAAGATTGAGATGAAGATGAAGAGAATATGTAGCTTTTGTGTTTTGCATGCTTTGAGTGAATTTTTGTAAACAAACAGTAGTGAAATCAAGTGGAACATGTATGGATATTTATACACTCAACAAAAAATTATTCCACAATGTACCAAATCACACCATGATTTCAAGTACAATGGGTAGATCACTCCACAATGCATTAAATAAATCCACACCAGGATCACTCTAAATTATTAGAATTAATAATTTATATTTTAATTAATATTCACAAACTTGGTGACCAAGTTTGTTAGAGGGTATTTTAGTATTTTATTGTTGCTTTTGTAGTCCTAGTTTTAGCTTATAAATAGACTAGTGGTAGTGAGTATTTTTAGAATCCTTTTGTAATCATTGTAGCCGTCATTCTCTATAATATATTCTTCTTTGTTCATCATTATTTCACCTTGTACACCAACAATTGGTATCTAGAGCTCCGGTTGGGATCAACGGGAAACACGAGTGAAAACGTGAGGATTTTCTTGTGTGATTGAATTTTGTTCTTGATTTGTGTTGAATCTTGAACGAAGTTCTGATCGGAATCATAAATTTGTGATTCTGTGGGTTGGGAAACACTGTGTGCGGTGAGATTCTGAGTGTACTGTACAAGAAGGTTGAAGATGATGAACGGCGGCGGCGGCATGAACACCAAGCTACCAGTATTTGATGGCAAAAACTGGAATCGCTGGATGATTCAGATGCGTGTACTGTTCGGTGCTCAAGATGTTCTAGATCTTGTCACCGACGGTTATGTTCCGGTAGCAGCAGATGCGACGGAGGAGCAGAAGAACGCGCAGAAGGATACAAGGAAGAAAGATCAGAAAGTATTGTTCTACATCCATCAGTGTGTGGATGCGAATGTGTTTGAGAAGATTGCAGATTCAATGACGGCAAAGGCGACGTGGGACACACTGGTCAGATGTTACGGTGGTGACGCATCAGTGAAGAAGGTGAAGCTTCAGTCTCTACGTAAGCAGTACGAGAATCTGTACATGAAGAACAATGAGAAAGTTTCTGAGTACATCTCCAGAGTGATTCTGATCACTAATGAGATGAAGGCGTGTGGAGAAACTCTTTCTGAACAAGTAATCATTGAGAAGGTATTGAGATCCCTTACTCCTCAATTTGATTACATTGTGGTAGCAATAGAACATTCTAAAGATCTGAGTACCATGAGAATTGAAGAGCTGCAAAGCAGTCTAGAAGCGCAAGAGTTGCGTCTGACTGAGAGAACTTCTGAAAGGGAAGTAGAGCAGCAGGCTCTGAAAGCAGTTTCGGATAAGAAGCATCAGAAGCAGAGAAGATCTGATGGTGGTCAGAATTCAGAAACCTAAACTTCTGATAGGCAAAAGAATGCTCAGAAGGGAAAAGAGAAGTATGACAAGAAGAAGATCCAATGTTACTGTTGCAAGAAGTTTGGTCACTTTGCTAGAGATTGTTGGTCAAACAAAGAAAGGAAGTCAGAAGAAGCAAATATATCCAGAAGTTCTGATGATGAATCTGTGCTACTGATGGCTTCTGAATCTGATGATACGAATTTGACAGACTGGTGGTATATAGACACTGGCTGCTTAAATCATCTTACTGGAAATAAGAAATGGTTGGTTGATTTTGATTCTGAGAAAAGGACAAAGATCAGATGTGCTGATGACAAATATCTTAACGCTGAAGGTATGGGAGATGTCAGAGTTGTTCTGAACAATGGAAAAACAGCATTGATTCAGAATGTGTGGTATGTACCTGGCATAAAAAGCAATCTGATGAGCGTGGGACAATTAATTGAGAAAGGTTTTTCAGTTACCATGAAGGACAATCTTCTGAAGCTCTATGACTGTAATCAGAAGTTGATTATGGAGTCAGAACAGGGAAGGAATAGAACATTCAAGGTGAATATCAGAACTTCTGACTCTGAATGTCTTAGTGCAATAAGTGTTGTGAAAGAAAGTGAGTTGTGGCACAGAAGATTTGGTCATCTGAATTTCAGAAGCTTAGAACATCTGAATTCGAAGAAGCTGGTACATGGAATTCCTACAATTAAGAAGCCTGAGAAGTCATGCAAAGTGTGCATGGAAGGAAAGCAACCAAGATTGTCATTCGCGTCAGAAGTTGCTCCAAGAGCAAAACATGCCTTGGGAGTAGTACATTCTGATGTGTGTGGTCCATTTCCAGTAGAATCGTTCGGAGGGAATAAATACTTCGTGTCATTTGTTGATGAATTCACGAGAATGATATGGGTATCCCTTATTAAGTTCAAACACGAGGTGTTTGCTGAATTCAAGAAGTTCCGAATGAAGGTTCAGAATCAGAGTGGTCAGACTTTGAAGATTCTCAGAACCGATGGTGGGGGTGAGTACAAATCCAAAGAGTTTCAGAAGTTCTGTGAGGAGAATGGAATTGAGCATGAGGTTACTGCTCCTTACACTCCTCAACACAATGGTCTTGCTGAAAGAAGAAATCGTACTTTGCTTGATATGGTGAGAAGCATGCTGAAGGAGAAGAAGCTTCCTCAGAACTTCTGGGGAGAAGCTGTTGCAACCGCAACATATGTGCTCAATAGATGTCCAACGAAGAAGCTGAAGGAAATAGTTCTTATTCAAAAGTGGACGGGAGAAAAGCAAAGTGTTAGTCATATAAAGGTGTTTGGTTCTGTTTGTTACAAACATGTTCCAGAAGCTAGAAGATAGAAGTTGGATGATAGAAGCAAAGTAATGTTACTGGTGGGGTACCACAGTACGGGTGCGTACAAGCTTTATTATCCAGAAACTAATAAAGTTGAGTTCAGCAGAGACGTTATTGTGAAGGAATCAGAAGTTTGGAATTGGGATAAGTCTCAATCTGATTCTGATGTGAGAATTTCTGAAGAAAGGTCAGAAGTAAGAATTTCTGAAACTGATGGTGATTCTGACTCTGAAGGAGACTCAGAAGATGAAGGTGATTCTGATGATCCAGATTCTGATGATGATCAAGATTCTGGTGGTGATTCAGACTCTGGGAATATGCCAGACTCTGAAAGTGGTCAAGGTTCTGGAGGAAGTCAACTCTCTGAAGCAAGAACTTCTGAAGGAGAAACTTATGAGGTTAGAACTTCTGAGGTTCAAGCATCCGGAGAAAGTTCTGAACGAGGTCAGAGGCCACAGAGAATCAGAAACATTCCAAGAAGATTTGAAGAGTTTGACATGTTGCAAGACACTGAAGTAGATTCTGAAGGAGAAATTATTCAGTGTTCCATGTTAGTAGACTCTGAACCTGTGAGTACAAAAGAGGCTCTCAAGCAGAAGTTCTGACTAAAGGCCATGAAAGAAGAACTTGAGGCCATAGAAAGAAACAAGACCTGGAAGCTAACAGAACTTCCAAAGGACAAGAAAGCCATCAGCGTCAGATGGGTTTTTAAGCAGAAGCTAAAGCCAGATGGATCAATTGGCAAATACAAAGCGAGGTTGGTAGCAAGAGGATTTCTGCAGAAACCTGGGCTGGATTATTCTGAAGTATTTGCACCTGTAGGGAGACATGAAACAATCAGATTGGTGATTGCAATAGCTGCTAACAGGAATTGGCCTCTGATGCATTTAGATGTGAAATCTGCATTTCTGAACGGTCCATTAGAAGAAGAAGTTTATGTGTCACAACCTCCTGGATTTTTGAAAGAGAATCAGGAAGGGATGGTGTACAGATTACATAAAGCTTTGTATGGATTGAAGCAAGCGCCCAGAGCTTGGAATCAGAAGATTGATTCATTTTTCAAGAAGCAGGGTTTTCAAAAATGTGAGATGGAATACGGTGTTTATGTTCAGCATATTTCTGAAGGAAATATGATTCTGGTGTGTTTGTACGTTGATGACATACTGCTGATCGGAAGTTCTGAACAAGAATTAGCGAAGTTCAAGAAGGTGCTGATGAATGAGTTTGAAATGACTGATCTCGGGAAAATGACATACTTTCTAGGGATGAAGTTCAGATATTCTGAGAAAGGTATCATTTTGCATCAGCTGAAGTATGAATGAGAACTTCTGACGAGATTTAAGCTGCAGAATTGTAAGGCTGCTATCACACCTGCAGATACGAATCAGAAACTAGATTCTGATTCTGATGGTGAGGATGTGGATGCTACAACCTTCAAACAGTTGGTTGGTTCTCTGAGGTATTTGTGTAATACCAGACCTGATATTTGCTATGCAGTTGGAATGGTTAGCAGATTCATGAGTAAACCCAAGTGGTCCCATTACCAAGCTGCTGTCAGGATTCTGAGGTATATCAAGGGAACTCTGAAGTATGGAGTGTTGTTCCCTTCTGGAGGAAAGACTGAATCAGAACTTCTGAGTTATTCAGATTCTGATTGGTGTGGAGACAGAGTTGATAGAAGAAGTACTTCTGGATACTTGTTCAAGTTTCTAGGAGGCCCTATTTCTTGGTGTTCCAAGAAACAATCTGTTGTTGCGCTATCAACCTGTGAAGCTGAATATATTGCAGGTGCTGTTACTGTATGTCAAGCTGTGTGGATTCTGAACTTGCTGGAAGATCTGAAGATCAAAGTTGACAAACCTCTGAAGCTGATGATTGATAACAAGTCTGCAATCAATCTTGCCAGAAACCCAGTGTTGCATGGGAGAAGCAAGCATATTGAGACCAAGTATCACTATCTGAGAAGTCAAGTTCAGAATGGAGTGTTAGAAGTTCTGCACTGTAGCACCCAGAAGCAGTTGGCAGATGTTCTGACGAAGGCTATCAAGACTGATCAATTCCTTCGCTTAAGGGATGGAATTGGAGTTATTAGTTTTGAGGAAATATAAATTAAGGGATGGTATTAGAATTAATAATTTATATTTTAATTAATATTCACAAACTTGGTGACCAAGTTTGTTAGAGGGTATTTTAGTATTTTATTGTTGCTTTTGTAGCCCTAGTTTTAGCTTATAAATAGACTAGTGGTAGTGAGTATTTTTAGAATCCTTTTGTAATCCTTGTAGCCGTCATTCTCTATAATATATTCTTCTTTGTTCATCATTATTTCACCTTGTACACCAACATAAATCACCTCACAATTTAATATGTAGCATTCGGGTTCATTTGCTCTCTTCATATTGTAGCATGATTTCCAAAATCTCCTTGCAATTTTTAGATAACAATACTTCTTTTATCATTATATGTTTCTATTCTTTTCACTGTTACTTAGTTTCATTTTTTCGTTCAATTATTTTTCTCTAAACAATTTCTTACTTGCAGACTAAAAATAGTTAAGGTTGATGGGTTGTCAAAGAAGTCTGACTTTGAAGAAGGAGTCAAAGAGTTAGGATCAGAACATGAGCCAGTCAAAGAGTTAGGACCAAAGTGACTATGATAGGTCATTATTCATCTCTAAACCTACTTTGTCACGTGAAGACCTAAGCTCTATTTTCTTCATAGAGTTTGATGGGATACAACTGCTAATTTCTTCTGTAGCAAATGGTTTTCAAACTAGCCTTCACCAACCTTGACTATTTGGTGAAACATCCCAACGTATTTTTTAAAGTTTCTCAAGGACTCTACTATGTTGGATCTTCAACGAATATTTTCTTCTCTATTTAAGGAGCTGAAAACTTAAAGAAAAATACACCAATTGACACTAAAAAAGAAGTTACTTTGTCAACATAAAAGCACAAGCTGAACTTAGGATTTCTTATCGTTATATATCTTAGAAATCCCTAATTCTTAAAAAGAGTCTATTTGCATTGTATTCTTTATACACCTCTGATTGTATATCAAGTGTATTTTCCTAAACAATCATTTATGTATTAGGTAGAATGTTAGAAGTCTCTTACTATGTGTTTTTGAGCATAGAAGTCTCTTGCTTGTATTCTTGAGCATTAGAAGTCTCTTCCTTGTGTGCTTGAGCATTGGAAGTATCTTACTAAGTGTTTGAGCATTTGAAGTATTTTTCTTGTGTGCTTGAGCATATAAGTATCTTGCTTGTGTGTTTGAGCACTGAAAGTCTCTTTCTCGTGTGTTTGGGCATATGAAGTCTCTTGCTCGTGTGCTTGAGCATAAAAGTCTCTTACTTTGTGTTTGAGCATTAGAAGTCTCTTGCTTGTATTCTTGAGACAATTCTAATCTTGTGTAATTATAGTGAAAATCTCTTCTAAGTACAAGGGGACTAGATTACTCTTAAATTATGAGAGGAACTAGGATAACTCTGTGTGTTATTCTTCTTTCTTACATTTTATATCCACTGTTCACCTCTAATTGAATTAGATTTTACGACTTTGTATTTAGAATCTGACCAAGAGTTTAAAAAGAAAGAAAAAGTCAACATAATTCAACCCTCTTCTTGTGTTTTTCTTACCTTCATGGCATGGAAAATATTTTCATGGCGTTGGCAATGTATCACTTAAAGAGTGTAATCACTTGAATCATTAATAAGCTCAAAAGGTAAGTTCCAAATAGGATCTATCATTACAAGCCTGGTGACCAACGTTTCTTTCATAAGTATAAAAGGTTATAAGCACAAGCCTCGTGACCAACGTTTCTTTCATAAGTATAAAAGGTTATAAGCACTCAACGTCAAAAACAAAATCATTTTCTTTAACAAGGAGGTTACACATAAGATTTGCAATCTTTGAGATTTCTTTTATGAAAAATTTGTAAAACTTAGTGTGTCCTAGAAAACTTGTCACTCCTTTCATATTTAAAGGTGGTGGTAATTTTTCTACGACCTCTTTTTTGCTTGATCTACTTTAATGCATTTTGAAAAGATTTTGTGGCATAAGACAATCCGTTATGTAACCACGAAATAAAATTTTTCCCAATTTAAAATAATATTGGCCTCAATTCATCTCTTTAAGACGATATTTAAGTAACTCAAGCAAGTGTCAAAAGTTTTTCCCAACAAATAATCATCCATGAATTCCTCTATGGAATTTTCAACCATATCAACAAAAATGGAAATCATGCACCTTTAAAATATAGACGGAACATTAAATAAACAAAAAAGTGTCCTTAGATAATAAAAACTCCAAATGTTTAGGTGAATGTTGTTTTCTATTGATCATCTAGATCAACAACTATATGGTTGTAATTAGGGGTGTGCAAAAATATGGTTAACCAAACTATATTACTAAACTGAATTGCATTGCACAATAAAAAAACTAAACCACTTAAATGGTTAATGAACTGAACCTTTTAATTCAAACAATTATAATTCAGTTTAAAACCGGTTCATAACCAGTTTTTTTTTTTATAAACGGCTTTAATTATATAATTAAGTTTTTCATACAAAAAAGAAAAAAAAAAACTATTGAGAGGGGAAAAATTGGAAATAATTTAAATAAAACAATTTTCCCCAAATTTAAAAAAAAAAAAGATTAATTTTTTTTATCTTGAAATTTTTTTTCGAAATATAAAAAAAAAATTTAATTTTTTTATTCAGGATTATTTTTCAAAAAATATAAAAAATAATAATAATTTTTTTTTTAAATAAATATTTTAAATTTTTTTTATTCTGAATTTTTTTTTAAATAAAAAGAATTTAAAATTATTTGTTTGAAAATAAACAAAATCATTCTGAAACTTTTTTTCGAAAAATAAAAAAAATAAACAATATTTTTTTTTGAAAAATAATAAAAAAATTATTTTTTTCAAAAAATAAAAAAAAACAAAAAAATTTTATGCCGTTGTAATAGGTTAAAAATTCCGCGCTCATTTAAAAGTTGAGTCATTTAATGACGGTTGAATGAAACCACCGTAGTAATAAATAAAATGTAGTAATAAATTAGAGTCATTTAAAAGCTTCGATTTCCTGCAACTACATTTTTTCCATTTTTAGAGTACATTTAGCGTGTGTCAATTAAGTCCATTACTTATAAAATAAATAGTAAATTTTTTTACAACGGTTAAGATGAGCAACCGTAGTAATAAATTAAATGTATCAAGTTTCGATTCCCTGCAACTACATTTTTTTCATTTTTTAGAGTACATTTAGCGTGTGTCAATTAAGTCCATTATTTATAAAATAAATTGTAAATTATTTTACAACGGTTAAGATGAGTAACCGTAGTAATAAATGAAATGTATCAAGCTTCGATTCCCTGCAACTACATTATTTCCATTTTTTAGAGTACATTTAGCGTGTGTCAATTAAGTCCATTATTTATAAAATAAATTGTAAATTATTTTACAACGGTTAAGATGAACAACCGTAGTAATAAATGAAACGTAACAAGTTTCGATTCCCTGCAACTACATTTTTTCCATTTTGTAGAGTACATTTCACTTAAGATTCTACTACGGTTTGTTTCTCCACCGAGATTAAAAGGTTTACTGATAAATTAAAACAAAACTTATTATGTATTTCTTTCATAAGACGCTCTAATCGAACAAGTGAGCCAGCGATGCCCTAACCTTTACACTCTTCAACATCTTCATTCCTTTTTTCTTGGTTTATGCTTAAATATTGACCGTCTTCATTCATTTGATTCTTCAGCTTCGAAGTAAGGTTCTCTTCAACATCTTCATTCCTTTTTTCTTGGTTTATGCTCAAATATTGACCGTCTTCATTCATTTGCTTCTTCAGCTTCGAAGTAAGGTTCTCTTCAACATCTTCATTCCTTCTTTCTTGGTTTATGCTCAAATATTGACCGTCTTCATCATTCATTTGCTTCTTCAGCTTCGAAGTAAGGTTCTCTTCAACATCTTCATTCCTTCTTTCTTTGTTCATATTGTATATGCTCAAGTCAGAATGAGATGTTTCATATGCTTTACGTTTAGTATTAGAGTACATCTTCATTGATTTTTTCTTTGTTCATATTGTATATGCATATGCTTGAGTTTTTGGATTAGATTTTGGTGTGTCATTCACATTATTATACATGTATAAATTTCAGAAGTTGTAATGAATCGTAGTTGGATGAAAGCCAATAGATTAGATCCGGTTTATGAGAACGGAGTTTGTGAATTCCTTGAATACACTGATAAACATCTTCCCGGCAATGATGGTATCTTTTATTGTCCTTGTGTTGTTTGCGCTAATATCAAAAAGGGTACAAAGAAAGAAATACACAATCACCTTTGTTGTGATGGTATATGTCAAAATTATATAATATGGGCGTGGCATGGTGAGGTGGATAATAAGGAAAGTCGGGTGTCACAAAGTCAAAGAGTGGAGGAAGATGAATATATGGAAGATCACCTAGAGGATATGTTCCGTGATATTGGGGAATCTTCTTTTATGAATGCTCATATTTATGATAATTTATGTAGTGATAAAGACACCCCTTTATATAAGGGATGCACAGAGTTCACACGATTGTCGGCGGTGTTAAAGTTGTTTAATCTGAAGGCAAAAAATGGATGGTCGGATAAAAGTTTCACGGAATTACTTGAATTGCTACAGCAAATGTTACCAGAAGATAACAAATTGTCAGATCGTTGCTATGAGGCCAAGAAGATATTGTGTCCACTGGGTCTGGAGTATATCAAGATACATGCTTGCCCTAATGATTGCATATTATTCCGGAAAAAGTATGAAGACTTGTTTCAATGTCCGAAATGTGGTGTGTCGCGTTACAAGCAAAAGGCTAACAATGGTGATGACAATGATCACTATGACAATGTTAGTAGGAAGCATCCCCTGCTAAAGTGTTATGGTAATTGCCAATACTTTCACGATTAAAGAGACTTTTTGCTAATTCGAATGACGCAAAGAATCTTAGATGGCATGCAGATGAAAGGATTCGTGATGGAAACATTCGCCATATAGTTGATTCTTTGCAATGGAAGAAAATTGATTCGTTGTTTCCGGATTTTGGAGTCGAGCCAAGAAATATTAGGCTTGGGCTTGCCACCGATGGAATGAACCCCTTTGGTAATATGAGCACTAATCATACTTCGTGGCCTGTTCTTCTCACTATTTACAACCTATCTCCTTGGCTGTGCATGAAGCGCAAGTATATACTGTTAAGTATGATGATTTTGGACCACGACAACCTGGTAACGACATAGATGTTTATCTTAGTCCATTAATTGATGATTTACAACTCTTGTGGGATGAAGGCGTTGAAGTTGATGATGCATATTCTAGGGAAAATTTTAATATGCGTGCAATGTTATTTTGCACAATTAACGACTTTCCGGCTTACGGTAACTTGGTGGGATACAGTGTCAAAGGACATAAAGCGTGTCCTATATGTGAAGATGATACTTGTTATCACCAACTTGAGTTTGAAAAAAGACCTTTTACCTTGGGCATCGAAAATTTCTAAAACCGGGTCATCCTTATCGTAGATTGCGAAAGGCTTTTAATGGAGAGCAAGAGTTTGGTGAGGCTCCTAAACCTTTAACCGGTGATGAAGTTTATCAACGGCAGGAATACATTAATGTTGTCCTTGGGAAGAGAGAAAAAGAAAAAGGTGGGAAGAGAGAAAAAGAAAAAGGTGGGAAGAGAGGAAAAGAAAAAGGGGCAGTTGCGAAAAATATATGGAAAAAGAGGTCCATCTTCTTTGATCTTCCATATTGGTCAAGTCTTGATGTTAGACATTGTCTTGATGTGATGCACGTGGAGAAAAATGTGTGTGATAGTTTGATTGGCACACTTCTAAACATTCCGGGCAAGACTAAAGATAGTAAGACTTCCCGTCTTGATATGGAGAAGATGGGTATACGAAAACAGTTGGCTCCAGTAGAGAAAGGAAAAAGAACTTATATGTCTCCAGCATGTCACACTCTATCTAAAAAGGAAAATAAGATGTTTTGCGAGTGTTTGCAAGGTATTAAAGTTCCGCAAGGTTACTCATCAAACATCAAGAAACTTGTATCAATGAAAGATCTCAAGTTAATTGGTTTAAAATCTCATGATTATCATGTATTGATGCAACAACTTCTACCAGTGGCTATCTATGGAATCCTTCCAAAAAATGTGAGAGTAACTATAATGAGACTGTGTTTATTCTTCAATGCCATATGTAATAAAGTTCTTGATTTCAAAAAATTGGATGAATTAGAAGATGAGGCTGCCATAATCTTATGTCAATTGGAGATGTATTTTCCGCCATCATTTTTTGACATTATGGTTCACTTACTTGTTCATCTCGTAAGAGAAATCAGAATTTGTGGTCCAGTTTATTTAAGGTGGATGTATCTAATAGAGCGATATATGAAGATCTTTAAAGGATATACGAAGAATCATCACCGACCGGAAGCTTCGATTGTTGAAAGGTACATCACAGAAGAAGCTGTTGAGTTTTGTACAAACTATTTGTCGGATGCAGATTCTATAGGAATTCCAAAGTCTCGTCATGCTGGCACAGACGGATGAGGTATTCAAGGTCTAAATGTTAGGTCAATGGCTCGGGATGTAGTTATTCAATCACATTTCTATATTTTGAATAATATAGATGAGGTTCAACCTTTCATAGATACTCACAAAAGACTTATGAAGAAAAAATATCCCCGAATGAATGACAAGTTGTTGTTGATAGAGCATAACAATAGATTCATGGATTGGTTTAATAAAAGTGTATCTAATGATCCTAGTGCATCTGAGATACTTAGATGGTTGTCGTACGGGCCAAAATTTTCTGTCATTACCTGGAGTGCATACGACATTGGTCATTATACCTTTTGTACAAAATCAAAAGATGATCGTAGTACAATGCAAAATAGTGGGGTTATGGTTGAAGCCGAATCGATGTATTTCTCTAGTTCAAAAGATAAGAATCCGGTATTGGCAACTACCGCGTTTTATGGTGTCATTGATGAGATTTGGAGATTGATTATGTTATTTTCAAAGTGGCTTTATTTAAATGCAAGTAGGTTCCCAATAATAGTAATGGTGTAGACATTGATGACTTAAGATTCACCCGGGTCGACCTTGGCAAGGCATATTTTAATACAGAACCATTCATCATAGCTTCTCAAGCAAAACAAGTTTTCTATGTTATGTGACAATACACCAATACGCCAAGTTACAATTATGTGAAGTTATGTAATGTGTGTAAACTGTAATATGGTATATGTGATATTTTATTTATGTAGGTTGTTTGTTCTGATAAACTGTAAACTGGTATATGTGATATTATGAATATGACACGATTAATATTATTATGAAAACTGTAATTCAAAATGTGAATTGTATTTTTCTACTGTGCTGAGATATGGAGAACAATAATACAGGTAAAAAATGGGATTAATTATAAAAGCAGGATGATATTTGTTAATTTTGCTGAAACTTTAGCGACGGTTATATTTCCTAACCGTTATAATATCTGGCGCGCTGGCCAGCAAAAAATAAATATCAAAACTGTGCTGCTGGGAATCGAACCGAGGACAATTATATTTATTACAACGGTGTAATGTAAAACCGTTGTGATAGTTAGCGCACTTTCCTCATTATTACAACGCTACACAAGGCCGTCGTTGTAAGTATCATATATACAACAACAATCTACATAACAACGCCCTCGCCCGCGTCATTATATGTCATTCCCAATCGTTGTTAAATGGGTTTTTCGTAGTAGTGGTTGTTGACTTCGATTAACTCTAACTCTTCATTCATTTCTTTCACCCACTCCGAATCTTTCAATGCCTCAGCTGCATTGACCGGTTCGACATCTGCGTAGAAAGCATAATGTACCAGCTCACCCTCTTCATCGACCACATCATCTGATGTAATTATACATTCTTGCAACCTTGTAGGCATGTGTCTTGTTCGTCGAGGTCTGCTTGAACCTGCTTCATCTGCAACTGGTTCCTGTCGAACTTCTCTTTAGAATTCAGTGGTTGGTTCCTCACAAGAGATTCTCACTGAATCCTTCTTGGCATTCTCAGTCCAGTCCCATTCTTTAAGCTCATCTATGATCACGTCCCTGTTGATCACTACCTGCTTATTCACTGGGTCGAACAACTTGTAACCTCCAGTCGAATGATATCCTATCAAGATCATCTGATTCGACTTGTCATCAAGCTTCCTTCTCAACTGATCTGGCACATGTCTATGTGCTATAGATCCAAAGACCTTCAAGTGACTGAGGCTAGGCTTGACACCAGACCAACACTCTTCTAGTGTGATTCCTTCAAGCTTCTTCGTCGGACATCTGTTCAAAATATATGTTGCTGTCGAAACTGCTTCTCCCTATAATTCTTTGGGTAGATGCTTTCCATTCAACATACTTCTCACCATATTCATGATGGTTCTGTTCTCTCATTCTGCAATGACATTTTGCTGTGGAGTGTTGGGTGGCACCACCTCATCCACAATCCCTTCTTTTTCACATAATGCATCGAACTCTTTCGACACATACTCTCCACCATCATCTGTCCTCAGAATCTTCAACTTTCGACCACTCTATCTTTCGACCATGGATTTGAATCTGGAAAATACATCAATCACATCACTTTTCTTCTTGATGAGGTAAGTCCACAACTTTCGACTGAAATCATCTATAAATGTGACAAAATATATGTTGCCACAAATCGAATCCACCTGGATTGAACCACATACATCAGAGTATATGACTTCAAGAATTGCCTTCGACTTCCTTCCTGCATCCTTGCTGAAGCTATTCTTGTGTTGTTTCGACTGAACACACTCTTCACAAACTTCACTTGGAATGTCGATTTCTGGTAATCCTGAAACCATATTTCTTCTCTTTAACTCTCTGATATCATTGATATTTAGATGGCCTAGTCGAAAATGTCATAACCACTCATCTCTGCTGGCTGCTGTTGCTAGACACTTGTGCTCCATCACCTTGAGTTCAATCTTGAAGGTCCTATTCTGAGACATTTGAGCCTTCAAGATCAACCTACCACCTGCGTCGAGAACTCTCATCATCTTATCTTCGACAACTACCTTGTAGTTCTGTTCGACAAGCTGCCTTATACTGAGCAAATTACTCTTCATGCCTAGTATGTACAACACATTGGAAATTGTTGACCTTTTGCCATCTTTCCTCATAATCAGAACATCACCAACACCTTCAGCTGCTAGAGTGTTGTCATTTGCAAACTTCACCGTGTTCTTTGACGAGGGCTTCATGTTGACAAACCAATATTTCCTTCCAGTCATGTGTGATGAGCATCCTGAGTCCAAGTACCACTGATCTTGGAATCTTTCGTCATCTCTTATTGTGACCATTAGCAACGTCTCTTCTTCTTCATGTTTCGCCAGCTTTGCATCAGTTTCTTGATTTCTCTTCTTTTCTGGACAATCACTAACATATTGACCATACTTCTGACAATTGAAACATTGAATGTGACTTTTGTCTGGCTTTCGACCACCACCTCTTCCTCTACCTGCAGCACCACCTCTTTGGTTGCCTTGGTTCCAGGGTTTCTTCTGAGTCGAATTGTAGCCTCCTTTACCTTTGTTTCCTTTCACGTTTCCTTTGCCTTTCCTTTCCTTTTCTGACCGCGCCTGCAATGCCATATCACTTTTCGACTTTCCTGCAGCTCTTTCAGTCATCCTTTGTTCATGAGACTCAAACGTCCCTTGAAGCTCTTCCTTCGTCAATACTGACAAGTCTTTCGACTCTTCTATGGCAACTACCACGTGGTCGAACTTTGGAGCCAATGACCTCAAGATCTTTGCAACAACTGATCTTGATGTCAGCACCTCTCCACATACCTTGATTTGATTCACCAGCTTTGTAACTCTAGTGAAGAAATCTGTAATACTTTCGTTGTCTTCCATCTGAAGCAACTCATAGGTTCTCTTGTGAGTTTGTAACCTCACCTCTTTCACCTTCTTTGCGCCTCCAAACGACTTTTCAAGAATCTCCCATGCTTCCTTTGCTGACTCTGCATCGTTAACCTTTTCAAAGTTATCTAGATCAACACACTGGTGGATTATAAAGAGCGATTTATAATCTTTCTTCTTCAACTCTTTGTGTGCAGCCTTTTCTTGATCTGTCGCGTTCTGCCCAAGCGGTGTTACTCCTTCCTTCACAAGATCCCAAAGATCTTGATAACAGAAAACCACCTTGATCTGCTTGCACCAATTCTCATAATTATCTTTCTTGAGAATTGGTAGGGTCGCCAGAAAGTGCCCATTTAAATGATTCATAGCCATCACGTTTTTCTTCCTTGAATCGCAACCGGAGCTCTAGATACCAGATGTTGGAATTCAACCACAACCTATGGTAATTCCTCTTTCAATCTTGTTCTCAAGATTGATAACAAACCCACAACTTACGCAATGACAATGAAAAGATGAAGAAACAACATGAAAAGAAACGAGAGAGGAGAAATATTTGGAGAAAAAATGTTACCCACGAACTGTGGGATTTCTGATTCTATTGATCACTTGCAAACTGCAACTGTGATATTACAAGCGTTGTGATTCTTCACTACTTTTTATGATTCTGCATATTACAAAGTACAACCTGCACTCCCTATTTATAGATTTAGATTTACAAAGGCCCAAAACTCTAAAGGCACAAAATATCTATTTGAACTAAATCAAATCAAATCTAAATCATATCAAATTTTATCAAAACAAATCTGTGTGAAATAAACTGTTTCGACACGCTGAAAGTTTCGACTTCGACAATTGACTTCTACTTCGACTTCGAACAGTTAGACACTAGGAATTACAATTTAACAACAAATCCTTAAAGGTTTGGCATCTTTACAATCTAGCTTCTTCATCATTGAAAACAACACTAGATTGATAACGATCCCCAAATCACAAAGTGCTTTCCCACACTAAGCTTTTAAATTGTACAAGGAATCACAAAACTACTTGAATCTTTTAATTTGGGTGGAAACTTTCTTTAGATGATTTCACTATATTCTTATGATAACACCATATCATCATTGTCAAACAAAATTTTCTTTCTTATCAACAATTTCTTCTTAAACTTAATATAAATAGACATTTGTTCAAAATTTTCACCAAAAGAAATGTTGACATGTAACTTTTAAAAAATCTTCATGAAATTGCCCTTATTTTTCATCTCTCTTTTTAAATGTTGATATGGCAACTTCTCATAGTGTGAAACTTATTTTTTTCTTTCATATTTTCACCTCAGTTGGTAGGTTCAGGTCCGACCGAGGAGAAAAATAGTGCGTTTTTCAATTTTTCACCTCAGTCTGAAAAAAAAGTAACACATTTTGTACTACACTATATGTTATTTCCAAGATCCAACTGATGTGAAAGTTTTTTTACCAATCGAGATAAAATATAATTTTTATAATAGTGTTTCTAAAATTGTACTTTTTTTTTTAATCACTGCTTTGTTAACTTCTTCAATTAAAGACTAGCACTTGGTAGTTAAAGTGTCTTATCACAAAAAATTTACTCTATTCAATCTTTCTTAAAACAAAGTCACTTTTAAATATATTGAATAAAGGTGAATGAGACGTATCAATTGATATATGATAGTTAAATTAAATAAACGTAAATTGATGGTTTCTGGTTTATGGTCTAATATATTAATTTAAAATGTATATATTAATATAAGAAAGTTATTAATATTTATAAATTAATAATTTATAAAATATTAAATAATTAATATATTTAAAATTATACATAATTCAGATACATTAATTATTTGATTTATATAAAAATTATTTATAATATATATAAATATTAAATATTAAATTATGTATTTCCGCATAACTATACCGCTAACAATGCCACCTCTGAAATTTAGGTTTTTGCAAATCTTAAATTTTAGGTTTAATATTTTATTTTTTGGTTTGGTATGATAACTACAGGGTTTACTCTGACCATTTAATTTAAAAAATGACATATTGATTCTTTAACTTTTTAATATGTATCATGTTAGTTTTTTTTTTTTTTTAAATAGGCAAATTTAAAGATTAGTTTTTAAGTTTTTTTCTATCATAGACAAAAATTATTAACATTCTATATTTTTAAGAGTTAAGTATTAATATAAACTTTATTTTTTAATATAAAAGACCAAAAATAAACTTTTAAATTAATATACAATACCAAAATGAGATTTAGTGTTCGGTAGCCAACATTTGATATTGATGTAGAATTTAAATAGAATGTCAAATATTTATTTAATGTATCACGCTATTTTCTAACTAATGAAGTTTAACAAATACGCTATCAATTTTTCTTTTTTTTAAGAAATATACCATGTTGAAATTTGAAAAGCTTAAGAAATACGCTATTTGTTTGAATTTGAAGGATGCATTTATTAGTTTTGCTCACAATTTTCAAACTTTTTTTAAATAACAAATGTTAGTTGGATTCTACCCATATAAGAATTGAACTCTAACATCTTTAAAAGAATTGTGTTTGTGCGTTTTGGTTATGGTAAATATACATTTTTTTAATACTTGGTGTTTTATTTTAATTTTGGCAAAAATTTAAAGTATTTTCTATAAATTATTTTTTTAAGAAATTAAAATAAATATTTTTTATAATACACAGTTTAATTCTAATATAAATATAAATTATCAAACAAATTTTAATACGAATAAATTTTGCATCAACTCAAACAAAACACCAAATATCAAAAATGAAAAGGCTAAATTGCACGTTTAGTTTTCTTATTTTTTTAATAAAAAAAGTTTAATCATCCTATTTTAAAAACTAATATTTTTGTCATTCAATTTCAATTTTTTAATTTATTACGTAGAGTTTAAAGGTAGTGCACTATCAGTGTAAGATAGTTTTACACATACAACTAATTAAAATGTCCACAATTGCCATGTAATATTAATATTTTTAAAATAAAAATATATTTTATTTTGATACATAGTTATAATTGGTTGACAGTATATTTCATTTTTTCTCTATTAGGTATTATAGTCTCTGCTTTATTTTGGAACCATATTTTTGCTGACATAACAACAAATTTAATACGACGTATCGGTAAAATTATTTCCAAAATATAATACCTACATTCTATTTATCTATCTAGACATTGCGTTAATAAAATCAACCCAAAACTAAAAAATCGAAATTGAGGATCAATAATCAGATTTTAAAATAGAAAAATCAAAATTTTATTATAAGAAATCAAAATTTTATTTTACTTTTAAACATAGCGAATTGAAAATACATTTAAACAAATAAAAATTAATATATTTACAAAGATTAAAAAAAATAAAAAATTTATATAAAATAAAAGCAAAGTATAATTTATTTATAAGTAGGATAACATATGTAAGTCTTTAAATACTCACTCCCACACAACTATAATAACAACTTACACAAATATAATATCGGAAAAAAAAACTTATACAATAAATATAGGGCTGGCAATGAATCAAATCAACTCGAAAATAATTCGAAAATCGATTCGAACATTAAATCATTGAACTAGGTTCATGAACCAAAAGAGCTGAATATGAGCTAAAAACTAAGTTCGTTAACTAAATGTCTGAACTTGAACTATACATAATTCGACTCGTTAGGTTCATGAGTCAATCCGATTATATATGAGATAGATTATATTGTCTTTAAGAGTAGGTTTAAAGATTTGTTCTAAATCTTAGTCTCATATTTTCTTTTAATCTAACGGTTTTAATTGATAATTTATATTCTCAAGTGAGTAAAATATTTCTACGAATAATTATACAAATAAAATTAACATCGTATAAATTCCAATCTTATAACTTTTATTTTATTTCTATATTTTTTATTTAAAAAATATTAATTTAAAATGTCAAATATATATATATATATATATATATATATATATATATATATATATATATATATATATATATATATATATATATATATATATATATATATATAATAGACTTTAAAAAATTACTTTTAAGTCTGTGAAATAAGCGAGTTGAACCTAACAAGATAAACCTAACGAGTTGAAGCGAGATATTCGTGAACTTCTAACAAGGCGAGTTTGACCTGGAAAAAAATTTCGTGATGAACTCGAACTCGAACTCGGTCAATTCTTAACGAGTCGAGTTTGAGCTGAAAAAAATGTTCGTGATGAACTCGAATTCGAACTCGAACTCGGCTAATTTTTAATGAGTCGAACTGAACTAAGGCGAGTTCGACTCGACTCGACTCATTTCCAGCCCTAAATAAATACCATCAAGTTTAAGAATAAGTGTTAAAAAAAATTTAAAACTTTAATTGAGAAGGAGAGTGAAAAAGCAATAAAAATTTTGAGAACTAATAGTAGTGGATGTGGTTCTATCTATATAGGTTTTGATGATGAACTCAACAAGATCATATTTTCTCGATATCATCAAAGAAATAATCTTAGTTTATAACCTAAATACAACAACAAGAAACAATCTTAGTTTATAACAAGATCAAAACAACGTGAGACAAAGAAAAATATTTTTTTACCAATCATAGAAATTATATTTTTGATTGATTCTAAAATCAATTCTAAGCCAGAGCCAAAAAATAGCTTTTATGTTAAAATTCAGCCCAGTCACAGAAACCATGACATTATTGAATAATATTTCATTTCTTTTGTTCCATACCATCCAACAAAAAACCAACCAAATAACATTTAATATGTTGCAATCAACTTTCCTAAACCAGTAGTATTTTCTTGCATGCGTGCAATTATCCATTATATTCTCTTCTGAACTTGTATCATAACTTGTCCATAGACAAACACCTTGTCACATTTTATGCACTAAGGAGCATCTCAGTAATAGGTGCTCAATGTCTTCCACCTGTTGAAAACACATCACACACACCATATCATGTGGATTTTGGATAATGTTCATGGAATGAAGCTACCTTATTGTTGGGAGTCTGTCTTGAAATAATCGTTAGCAAAAGATTTTAACTTTAGCAGGAACTTGGTTCTCCATACCATCTTCAATGTTATCTTCATGGTTTCTTCCACATGAATTTCTCCAACTTCCCGCGTAATCTGCATATAGCAATCTTTGAAAGAATTTTTTTTAGGGTTAATAGTTATTTACCCCCCTGCAATATAGGCAGGTTTTGATTGACCCCCTTTAAAAAAATAATTTTGGATTATCCCCTAAAATTTTGGGATACCCCCTAAGCGTGTAAAAACCAGGGGGGTAAATAAAAAAAATATTTTACAAGAGGGTAATTTTTCTACCTGGGGGGCAAAAGACTTAGAATTTTAAAATTTTTGGAGAGTAATCCAAAAAACTTTTTTTAAAGGGGGGTAAATCAAAACTCGCCTATATTGCAGAAGGGTAAATGACTATTAACCCTTTTTTTAATTATTAGCACTGATCCAGACAACCTCATCATTCTCATTTCTTCTAGGAACAACTTTTTCCATCGTCTACATTAAGTTCCATGCTTCTTCTACAATAATTCCCCCCATTAAATTCCAACTCCAAATTGTTGAAGCTACTAGTCCAAAGCCAATCATCCTCCCTCCACTCTTCCATGTTGGCTACACTACTTAGCTTGTTCCCTTGGAGCTTGTATAGGTTTGGGAATTGAAGAGCCAATGATTTTGGCCCAATCCATCTTGCCGATTAGAATGGATACCAGATCCTAACTAAAATGAAACATAATTCAGAAAGCAATTTTTTATCTCCTTCCCTCCATTGCTGACAAGGTCCCTCCACCATATAGAACTTTTGGATCTTTTTCCCCTTATTTGTTTAGACCAAAAGCTTTGTTTGAGATTTTCATACCTATGCTTCAATATGCGTGGAACCTTGTTTTGCAAGAGATATACTTTTAACAAAGACATTAACTTTTGATGATGACAACTAGAGTATTATGATAAGTCAAGCATGAACGATTAAACGGATAAAGATGTAAACCTATCTTTAGGGTTTGATAAAATTGATGATCCGATGATGGAAAACAAAGAATTAAACTAAAGCATCATCCCAAGCCACTCAAGTATGTTTCAACATAAAGAGAAGTATCCAACAAAGGCTTGAGGCAATATTTGGTGATCTCCTGACTTAGCATTAGTGATCTCCTTTTTAGTAAATAGTGAACGGTTGTAAGGTAAAAGGACTTTATCGTAAAAGTATAAGGCTAAAAACACACACACACACACACACACACACGAAAACATTTTTCAAATTATTTATCAAAGAAAATATCTTCAAAAATGTCTTGAAGTTGTGTCAAATGACTTGAGAGCTATTAAAAAAGCTAGTGGAAAAAAATGAGCTTATCTTATTGATTAGGTCCTTTTTCTAATCGATTAGATTAGTTCAAACTTACGCCCTAAGCAATCCAGACAACACCTTAATGATGTACACCGACTAGATATATTTTCCTTCCTTTTATGGAACTTACAAACTATTATTTTTATTGTCTAATTGATTAAACATAGGTGTTAATCGATTAGATTGTTACAAAATGCGTTAAATGCAAATTCCTTTTTGAGCCAATCTCATGCCTATAAATAGAGGTCTCATTTCTCATTTCAAAGCAACTAGAATTGTGTTTTGACACTTTCTTCTCTCTCTCTCTCTCTCTCTAAACATTTCTTTAACTTTCTCTCACTATGTTTTTAGCCTAAGTGCTTTTGTGAGAAAAGTCTTTTTGTGAGTGAGATCATTTTCTAATTCTAGAATGGGTAGAATTGTAAAATTGACCGAGGGAACCTTTTGTTTATACCTTAGTTGAATATTGTCCAATTAGGGATTTTTTTTAGAATTGGGTATGTAAATCCTAGTTTAGATTGGAGATTATCATGTGTTAAAATCTTCTAGGTTCTTGGTGTCGTATCCGCGAAAATCAACCGGCGGAAAAGAACAGAAGAGTTGCCACCGAACGTAATTTATCCCGGCGCAGGGAAAGGAAACGATCGAAGAAAAACTCAACAAAGGGAAAGACATGGTCATCGCAACCATAGCCTGGGTTCGGGAGTCGGTTACGCGAGAGGACGGTATTAATACCCCCCTCGCATCCATCGTACTCGATGGGATCCACGTTTGTTGTTATCGATCAAAGGGTGTAGGTTATCTGAAGCTTAACTGATAATTGGAACGAAACGGGAAAACGGGAAAAGAAAGGAAAAGGTGAAAACCAAAAGAGGACTCGCAAGGATCATCCCAATCCTATGCCTAGGTATCTTCGTGGACGAACGAAGAATCAGAGTCGACGTAGTTCGACGGACTATGGATTTGTGGAGGAAGTTTGCTCGCCAAGACGTCGCCGTCTCGTGCCTACGTATCCTCAATCTAACCAGAGAGAAGAAATTAGAGCATCCGTAGTTCGACCTATCAGGGTCGGTTTTGATTTGTGCTTGTTAAGTGGAAGACGTCAACGTTCACGTTCTAGGAGTTTAGGTGTTGCTGCTTGTTGTGGGAGTCTTACGCGTTTACCTGTTTGCAGTAGAACAAAAATGACGCATCCTTTATGAATGAAGTAGGGGAAATGAGAAGAGAAGATGCTTGTTTGTTTGTGTCTTTTAGAAGAAAGTGTTTTGATTGATTGTGTGTGTAACTTATATTGCACTAAAGTCTATGACATGAGAAGGAATGCGTCGCATGGTCGTCCCCAACAGGACGTATGCTAAACACTCTAGAAAGGCGAAGGGAGACCCTCCCCCTTTCATTTCCCATGTACTTAAGGCTCATGGCGTACAATACTTGTTGCCTTTATTACATGTTTTTTATTTTGTTTTTGAGATGAGAGGAGAAAGACTCAAAGTGTGAAAGAAAATCTAAGGGGAGACTAATTGTAGTCTTAATGTTAGCATGCATTTGTTGGTCCTAGGGGTTGAGTTAAGAGGAAGAAAGAAGGAACTTCTACCTAGACTAGCAAGTAGGGATTGCATTACCTAATGCTCATCCTACCTTAACCTTAATAAAAAATTAAGGTTAAGCTAAGATCCCAAAGGGGTGTGAAAGAGTTATACAAGCAAGCATTATATCACACAATCCACAAATGAAAGAGTAAGAGAAAGCAAATGAAAAAAGATGAAAGAAGGGTTGAGTAATCACGTACTCAAGTACCTTACCTCATAAGCCAAGCTAAGCAACCTTGATTAAAAGAAGGTAAATCATAAGCACTAGTTACCAATTAATTGAAAAGTTATGCATTAAGCTCCTAAACTAAGACTAGGTGTCCTATACTTGTGTTAGATACAACATACAACTATAAACAATGCCAGATGAGTTCTAAGAGTGAAGTAACATGCTTAGTTCAGTAGGTACCTAATTAACTTCTACTTATGTTAACATGGAAGTCATGTATTAAAGCATTCACAATGGTTAAGCAGGTTATGCACAAGTATAGTCAACTAGGATGCAACATACAATTGGTGCTTATACAAAAGACATGTGAGGATGAATGCATGCTATGGTATGGTATAAAGTCAGAAGTGATATCATGTTAAGGATGCATAAAACAACTCTCAATCATCATAAAAGTTCACAACATTTCAAGTTTTATAAGTTATAGCAAGGCAAACACAAAACAATGTTCAAGTAAGTCCTAGAAGTTAGCTACTTGTGACACAAGTAAAAGAGAAGTGTGAAGGGTGTATACACATGTTGAGTGAGCTAGGTCAGTACCTAATGACCTCTAATAGGGCATGTCTAAAGCCTACAAGAGTTGGTAAAGGATGGAACATGAAAGAGTTAGACAACTAAGCAAACAAAGTTCAATTGAGAGATGTAAGTCAAATTGCATTTTATGAAACATGGAATACAATTATGAATCATTGTGATTTATGCAAGTTAAGGTCAGTATTAGAAGTCATGTAAGATGTATTTGGATGTGGATTAGATGCATCATATTATGTCATATTGGACAAACACACAAATGAACACAAGTTTTAACATTGGTGCAACATTTATAAGTCATACAACTTCCAACAAATGAGAAGGGATTAGAGGTCAAGTGGGAATGATCAAAGATGTTACAAGTCAGTAGCTATAACATATCCAATTTGGTCTTCAATTCCTAGCAAAGTTAGTAAAAGAATGTCCTCAAAGAACCTAAGAAGGGGAAGCAAATCAAAGGAGCAATTCATGTTCAATTCAAACACACTACAAGTCAATCAACATTTACCAATTAGTGACCTATACATGTGATATAAAGACCTATAATTGCCAAAACAAGTGGATAAAGATGCCTTAAAAGGTCATTAAGAAGTAACATTGCTACATCATAAAAGCTCCTTAGGAAAGGCCTCAACAATCAACCAATCAAAGTAGTATCAAGCAAACAAAAGAATGGGATTAGAATTCCTAAAAAATTAGGGTAAACTAGTAAAGTCATCATGAAGTCAGTGGTTATGCATAGACAAAAGATAGTCTCAAAATTCATCTCTTAACATGCTCAAACTAAGCCAAACAAGTAACATATGATCAATTGTAAAACATTCATAAAATGGCACCACAAACACATCCAAAATTGGCCTAAAAATCCCTAAAAATTGGACAAGGTCTATCAATGTACCCTAAGGTCAAGTGTCAAGCCTCATGCAAAAATTCAGTTCACAACTCTTTGTAGAAAATCAGTTATGAACTATATAGCACAAAGTATTAGCATAGGAACACATCACAAAGAAAACTCAAAGAAAAATGCCAAAACTAATTAAAAATAAAAATAAAAATAATACAAAATTAGTTGACACCTTTATGAATTCACATGAATTTATTTATAATTTTTATACCATTGAAACTATTTTTTAAAATTGATTTTTGAATCATGTATGAAAAAGAAATTAAAATGCAAGACCTAGAACTAGGGGTGCAATATTAGTAAAAAGTCAGTTATAAAATGTGCTAGGCCAAAAAAAGTGGGTGCGAAAAACATAGTATGCAAAGCCCAACGCGCGTGGAGCTTGATGACCTATGGTGCTCTTCTGTCAATATCTTTGACTGAATCAAATACGTTGGATCAAGAGTCAATGATGAGCACTAAAAGTATGTTCATCCTAGGGCTAGCAATCAATGGAGCATGGTACTAAGCATTGACTCACGCACACCATACATCTCCATCACAATTTAATTATCAGAAATGAAAAACATAAAAAAGTAAAAAGAAAAAGATGGCACGTGAGGGGGAGGTGGTGTTTTAATGCGTTCGCAAGTTGTGGGCTTTTATATTCGTGGTTAATGCATGGTTAAGGAGTTAATCATGATTACAAGTTTGTTGGAGCATGGTTAGTGAAAAAGAAGGAAGGAGTTTAGATGAGGATGGCACGGGTTTGAGAGAGTTTGTGAGTGCGTATTATTGTTATGATGTGCATGATGAGGAAGTGGTGATGTAATGGAGTGATGGTGGGTGGTACAATCAGAGTATGTAGCTTGTCCATTAAATTTTGTTTTTATTATGGACATGTGGAGTATGTGTAAGTTTGTGCATGGCTTTAAATGGCAATATTGATGACATTGTGAGGCTGAGTTTTTGTTTGGATTGTAAAGTGAAAGGGTGGTACATGATGCATGATGCGCATGATAGTGGTTTTGGACAATCCAAATCTGAATTGTTAATGCTTTTATTCTTTTTTTTTTCTTTCATAGCATATGGAGTAAAAGGTGGTGTGTGCATGCATGGAATGTAATGGTTTGTATGGCCATAATGAGTAATATTAGTGACATAATGCGCATGACATATTGCAGCAACAAAAGGCAGGGTTTTTACTTGGTTTTAGACTGAATTGTGAAGATAAAGTCATGGTTCTTGTCACACTTGCATGGCATGAACATTTATCATGAGGTTGGGTTTGGTGCACAATATCTCTATGTCTAGTGAACCGATTCATTCATTCTTGGTGGCTTTGGAAAGCTTTCATGGCATAGAACAATATTTATGTTTATGGAAGGCTCATTTGAAGTTTCTAGCATGATGGAAATTATCATTGAATACCACATGAACTTGGCTGCCATGCCAAAGACCTTGCCATGGATTGGTTATGAGTTTCAAAAGGTGGTTTTTGGTGATTTGAGATGGTTAGAATTTCATGAACATGAAACTAAACAACCTAGTTCTTGTACTCATTTTGTAGGGAATACTTCAAACTACATTTTTCATGTTGAAAGCAAGTGGAAAAGATACCTTAAACATAGTGAAAATGGGTTGAAATATCATCATATACGAGCTGCCATGGCCTTGAGAATTTTCTAAGTTATTTGCATGTTGGACAACTTTGAACATCCCATCTTCAAATGATCATAACTTCTTCAATAATGATCCAAATGATTTTTCAAAAAAAGCTTGCAACCTAATGAAAACTGAGCTTGAACATGGCTGTAAAATGTGAGAACTTTCCCAAAATGGAAAGTGTTTAAAAAACCTAGTTTCCAAAAATGGTAAGTTTCACCCTTCTTGATTGTTTTATGATCCCCTTGACATCTCTTGATTGAATTTCACCCATTGGTCATGTTTGACATAAAGAACATAATTTTGACCCTGAAAAGTCAAGAGTTGACATTTTCCCTGATTAATTGACTTTTCAATCAATCCTCCAATTGGAACCTTTATGAATGCAATTGTTGGCTCAAATTCCATTCATAGACACTTAGGGACATGTGGAATATCCTGGAATCAAGTCTTGTCCAAAAATCAGAAATAAACTGACTTTTATGCAAAACCTTAGTTTGATCCCTAAAAGTTAGGAGAAAATGATTGAACTTCAAAACTCAAATTCTTTTGACTATAATGTAGATTGCCTCAAACGAAGATGATTTAAGTGATAAGATGATGTCAAAGGCCCAAGCTCCTTGCTTATGGGGTGTGCCAAGCTTGAAACAGTCAAAACCCTAGTTGAGGATCAATAATCAGGAGAAGGTGGTCCTCTTTCCTCTTCCTACCAATTTCAAGCTCTTGATCATGGTGGATCATATGAGTTGCCTTTGAGGTATGATGACCTTTTATGGATTGATGATATGACATATTTCATTCTCCTTGCCTTGCACAATATAAAGATGGTGACACCCTTGATATCATGCCTTGAGGATCTTAATGATGCATGTGTATGTGTAATGTTCATGTTCTAAATGCAAATGAGAAATGAAGCATAAGCCACCAAATGGGTATAAATAAGAGGGCAAATTTTAAGGTGTTACGACTGCCCCTATTCAATCAATTGTGGACCTGAAGGGAAGAGAGCAGCGCTTTCAGACATTCGAGGTAAATAGGGATTGAATACCTACAGAAACTGAAAATTTGCACACTAGGGGTATAAACTAGGGTAGAAGATCTGATGAGTATGGAAGACTCTACTGGGGATAGTAAGGAATATACGAGATTGGAAAATATGGTATGGAGAAGACACGACACAGACCGGTGCCTAAAATCACGAGGTAGGATGAGCATCGAAAGATTACACTCACCAGTATAAAAAAAGGAAGATGATACAGACACGAACACGTGTGCTGGATCGACGACACTTACCAGCATCGAAAGATGATACTATCTATTATCAAGGAGAAGTACAGACGCAGACATGCATACTAACTCAGCGACACTTACCAGCATCGAAAGATGGTGCTTTCCGGCATCAAAAGGAATACAAACACAAAAAGGTGTACTGAATAAACGAAACTTACCGGCATCGAAAGGTGAACTGAGAATGCGACACTTATTGGCATCAAAATATGATGCTTTCCAGCATCAAGGAAAAACTGAAATAACGACACTTCCCGACATCAAAAGATGAACTGAGATGACGACACTTACTGGAATCGAAATATGATGCTTTTCGGCATCAAGGAAAAACTGAAATAACTACACTTTCCGGCATCGAAAGATGAACTGAGATGACGACACTTACCGGCATCGAAATATGATGCTTTCCGGCATTAAGGAAACACTGAAATAACGACACTTTCCGGCATTGAAAGATGAACTGAGATGACGACACTTACTGGCATCGAAATATGATGCTTTCCGGCATCAAAAGGAAGTTCAGACACGGATGAGTGTATTGAAGAGACGACACTTACCGGTATCGACAGATGATACTTTCCGGTATCAAAGGAAAGTTCAGACACTGATGAGTGTATTGAAGAGATGACACTTACCGGTATCGACAGGTGATACTTTCCGGTATCAAAGGAAATTTCAGACACGAATGAGTGTACTGAAGAGACGACACTTACCGGTATCGAAAGATGATACTTTCTAGTATCAAAAGGAAGTTCAGACACGAATGAATGTACTGAAGAGACGAAACTTACCGGTATCGAAAGATGATACTTTTCGGTATCAAAAGGAAGTTTAGACACGAATAAGTGTACTGAAGAGACGACACTTACCGGTATCGAAAGATGAACTGAGATGACGACACTTACCGACATCGAAATATGATGCTTTCCGGCATCAAGGAAAAACTGAAATAACGACACTTTCCAGCATCGAAAGATGAACTGAGATGACGACACTTACCGATATCGAAAGATGATACTTTTCGGTATCAAAAGAAAGTGAGGGTATAATGGCATCCTAGTCAGACAACTATGCTAGGGGACAAAGACCAAAAAGGGATTAGGGACCGATCTACTACCCTAGAGATTGATTAAGGTGCTTGCTAGAGGGATACCGTTACATCGTTCTGCTGGGGGTTAAGAGAGGCCTGAATAGACAACTCTGCAGGGGAATACCAGTAAGATGAACAAGTTCATTAGCAACTTTACTGGGGATAAAATATGACTAGTCCCCCTGGATTAAACCATTTTCTGTTGGGGAACCGTCTGGCAGCAAGAATATCAAAACCTGGCTTATGCTTCAAATGCATATGTTTGAATTTTTTTATGGCGTAATGCTCCATGCGAAATGGAAATGCTACTCGTTTTGAGGATGCAATGATTACTACATGCATGATGCAAAGGGGATCCTCCGCAAAATAAATGTTGAGGATATGAAGACAGCTCCACTGGGGGTGACAAACTGAATTGTCCTCGAGGTCCCAAACCGTGTTGAGGAGGACAAATTGGACGGCCTTCTCGATCCAAACCTCTGTTGAAGATGAAACCTGAATAGAACTTCCACTCCGTTGGGGATAACAATTAGCAACTCTGCTGAGGAAGTGATCACTGATCCGATCTTCTGACTTTCTGTGGGGAAACAGATCAACAACTCGGCTGGGAGGAATGTTGATACATCTGGACTCTGAATCACGGAGAACAATGAATTTGCTGGGAAGACATCACCTGAACCAGTCCTGCTTGAGGAGAGCCTGTAACCATAAGACTCTGTTGGGGAAACGAAAACCTTCTGACCTGGCTGCTGAGGGACTGAGATCAACTAAGTCTCTGCTGAGGAAGGGAATGCTTCCTGACTTGATGAGGAAGTGTTATTTCTTTGATTATGTGGTTGGCATTTATTTTGCTAAAACTATTCTAGCAGCAAGATGTTGAAACAAGATGTTCTAATTTTCTACATTCAACATGTCGGATAAAGATGTCCCATCCTGGCTCATAGGACATCACGTCTGTTATTGGTTTAAAAGGAAGATTTTGTTTGTTGTTATTTGTTACTGAATATTCTGTGAATATTTAGTTATCCTATATGGCGTCCAAAGTAAATTGAGTTGAGTTTTGTGTTGGTTTTCGGATTTTCACTACTTTCTAAATATGGAGACATATTAGGAAACTTTAGATTGAAGACCTATTTTCTTGGAGTTTATTTTGCAGAATTATGTGCAGTCTCTCTGCTGCATTTTGAAGCCCAACCCAGTCCATATTTAATGCTATATATTGACTGGTGTAAACCTAGTTTAGGTGTGGAACTTACGTGTGTTTTTGTTAGGGTTTTTGATTGTTAATTGTGAGCCTAACTGGTATCATTCTGATAACAGTATAAGGACTGGTTTTGTGTTGTAAGTTCTGTCAGTTACTCATAAGCTTTTAAGCATTGAGTTTCTTGTGTGTCAGTTCTCATAAGCTTTGAAGTATTGATAATTGTGCGTTTTTGAAAGTGTGTCTTTTGTTACTTGTGTTGAAAGGAACCAGTCACGGTTTGTGATTGAAGAGGGATTTGAGCAGGGCCTCATACCTAGGTGAGTCTTAGGTAGAAGTCATAGGAAGGGTAGTGATTAAGTGAGCGGATTGTAACTGGGTGTGGTTGCTGTATGATCTGTGAATTGATACTATCGTATATTGATTTCGTCCCTGGCTTGGTAGCCCTCAGAGTAGGATTGTTGATCCGAACTGGGTAAACATATCACTGTGTTCTTTACTTTCTGCACGATTATTTTTATTGTTATCTTGTTCATTGTGTTGGATATCCGTGTCTCAACATCTGTGTAGGACATCTGATATCTGTGCCAGAATTTCAATTGGTATCAGAGCTTGCACCCTAGTTTGTTTTTGGGTGAGATTCAGGGAAGGTACTTTCTGGTGCAATGGACAAGGATGGAGGATTTTTGAACAAACCACCTCTGCTTGATGGTTCCAACTATGACTATTAGAAACCAAGGATGATAACATTCATCAAATCCATGGATGATCAAGCATGGAAAGCTATTATCAAAGGATGGGAACCCCCAAAGGTTAGAGATGGAGAAGGTAATCCTACTGATGTGGTGAAGGAAGAAGAAGACTGGGATGATGCAGACTACAAAGGGTCTTTGGGAAATTCCAAAGCCATGAATGCCTTGTTTAATGGTGTTAACAAAAATATTTTCAGGTTGATTGAACATTGCACCATTGCAAAAGAGACTTGGCAGGTGTTGAAGGTTGCTCATGAAGGAACTTCAAAGGTGAAGATGTCAAAACTTCAGCTTCTCACTACCAAGTTTGAGAATTTGAAGATGAAGGAAGATGAGAGCATTCATGATTTTCACATGAACTTTATTGAGATAGCTAATGCTTCAAGTGCCCTAGGTGAAAAGATGTCTAGTAGCAAACTAGTCAGAAAAATCCTCAGATCTCTACCTAAGAGATTTGACATGAAAGTGACTGCTATAGAGGAAGCTCAGGACATAGATAAGGTGAAAGTGGATGAGCTTGTGGGATCTCTTCAAACGTTTGAATTGGGGATCAACGAAAAGTATGAAAAGAAGAAGAGTATAGCCTTTGTGTCAAATGCTGGTGTTGAATGCAGAATAGGGCAAGCAAGCAAAAATATTTATTTTCGGAAGAATTCCCTCCGGGATTTATGTCGTGTCCACAGAGATCGGTTCGAGGGAAAGAATGTCGTTCGACAATCTCTCGCGTTTATGAGTTTGGTTTTAAATGGTTTCAAACAAGAAAATAGAAAAGTAAACATTAAAACATAAAACAAATTCATTCTTCAGAGAGAAAAACTCGCCCGACAATGCATATAAATCACTCCTCACAAACTTAAACTTACCGACCAGTTATACTCCACCTACAATACTCCTCAATATCACCCAGCATCGCTCACAACAAAGGTTATGTCTAACACACAGTTGAGATAACAACCGTGTCACTCTCTTCGTCACTCTCGCGAGCGAAGCCTCGAAACACGGAAGGCATTAAGCTTCGACGCCTATTGAAGATTGTTAGCTCTAAATCTATCTCTAGAATCCAGAAACTTACAGACAATCATCCCTAATCGAAGTTTGCGACGGTTATCTCTAACGCAACCCAAACCCCGCGCATAAAGCAAAAATCAGAGACAATCACCAATAAATATTTGTAAAGCAAGTTTTATACAATGCCATGGGCGACAAATATACATGAGATCGTAGTCAATACATATACAAAACCCAACATAGAAGAAAAACACAAAGAAGAAAAGAAATGAACCAAACACTTCACGGATTGTCGGAGCCGATCGATGAGAAATCCACCTCGGATCATCCACATGCAAGCTTCCATGTTGTTTTCTAAGCTAATCTACTGAAAAAATGAAGTTTGATGGAGTTGGAGCAAGAATCCCCAAAACCATCCTAAAAAATGCTGAAAAATGAAGTTTATAGGTGAAAGTTACTGCCCAGGTTCGCACTGCGAACCCCCGTTCGCACTGCGAACATAAACCGCCTTTTGGGCTGCAAAAATTGTGTTTTTCAAGCATTCAGGCACTATTCATTCTCCCCCGGGTTCACAGTGCGAACTCGCCAGCGAGTGCTCGCCACGGGCATTCGCAGTGCAAACATGACAGCAATGGCAGAACTTGTTTTGATCATAACTCATGATATTTATACGGTACCGCACTATACACCGAAAACGTAAAGTAAACGTACTTACGAACAAAGCGGGGTTTATTCAACCAATTTTAACACAAAGTAATGATAAGTGCAACAAAACTTATATACAAAAATAGGTACAATTTGCACTTATCAAACTCTCCCCAACTTACATAATTGTTTGTCCACAAACAAGAATCAAACAAACTTGAAAACGCACAAGCAATATCCAAAGAATGACGAATCAACAGGTTTTGAAAAACGGAAACGAATGAATGGTTCAAATGAAAACGGTACACACAAAAAGTAAATACTTACCACTAAACTACGACGGCAACATAGTCACGAAACAAATGCAAAATACAAAAATCATGCCAAAAATTCTAAAACAACACAAGTTCCAAAGTGAATCACACCTAGTAAAAACAATCATCGGTAGATGAAAAACACACAATAAGGTACTTTACACTCACACAACACTCATGCAAACAAAAGACTAAATTATGCATACATCCACAAATTCACATTGAAAATACAAAGGCAAGAATCACAAGGACTTTCAAGGTTGTAACGTGGTCGGGTAAACAAACAAGGGGCAATTTCTAAAGGTAATTGAAACAAAAACTTGCCTAAACCTAAGGGAGTGAAAACTCAGAAAGATTCACACACAAAATTTCAACCAACTTCTTCCAAAATCCCAAGTGCTACACAACACACAATACTTATTTAGCACAATTATTGAAACTCTTTTTGTTTCCTTTTTCAAGAATTTTTCTTTTTCTTCCTTTTTTCTTTCTTTTTCTCTTTCACAAATTTTTTTCTTTTTTTTTCTTTTCTTTTTCAATCCTCATAGAATCCAACCAATGAGTATACAATCATCCTCTCCCCAACTTGAATTCAACCGCACCATCATGTGAATACTCCCTACTTTCTAAGGCAAGGAAAAAAATCCATACAACAACACAAAGTTGAGGTCCAAGAAAAAACAAAATCCATTAAAAAATAAGTGAACTAAATACTCATAGACAAGCATTAAGTTCAAATAAAAACATGGATCAAAAAGCTCAAAGGGGTTACGAATTCTCACACACTCACAAGGTGAATTGACTATTTGGCTAAGGTGGTTGTGCTCAAAATGAAACAATTGCCTTGATCCTTTTCATGCATTTATATAATCAACACAAACAAAAGATTCAACATAATAAAATCCAGTTAAAACAAGAATGTTGGTACTCCGCGCATATATGAACAATGGAAAACCACCTCACAAAAAGGTTGGGAACTAAAGTGATTCACAATAGAACAAGTATACAAAAGAATGGATGGCATGGAAGTTTGTAAAATGCCTAACTATCATGAATATGCTAAAGTATAGAAAGCGATAAATACATACCTCAGACGTGTACAAAACTTAACAAGATCATTACCATACATCCGCAAGTTAAAACGAACTAACTTGGAAAATCACAAAAGCGTCCTCAAATAAGTCAATCAAAATCTGTGAGCAAACAACAACCAAAAACATTCGAAAAGAAAAACTATAAAACATGCTTGTTTTACGTCGTAAGCTCGACGCCTTTACGGTGCTTAATTAGAAACTTCCTTCATTCATGCCATGGTGATGTCTCACCGTGCAACCAAAAGAAAGCGTCCTAACCAAACACTTAAACAAACGTTACGGGAACAAAATGTATACAACACTTGAACAAACATAATGGAAACAGACAATATATACGATATATACAAAACTCAAAAACAAAGAAATTATCGCAATGCGATTCAATATCAAAACCGATCCCCGGCAACGGCGCCATTTTGTTGAGTGCAGAATAGGGCAAGCAAGCAAAAATATTTATTTTCGGAAGAATTCCCTCCAGGATTTATGTCGTGTCCACATAGATCGGTTCGAGAGAAAGAATGTCGTTCGACAATCTCTCGCGTTTATGAGTTTGGTTTTAAATGGTTTCAAACAAGAAAATAGAAAAGTAAACATTAAAACATAAAACAAATTCATTCTTCAGAGAGAAAAACTCGTCCGGCAATGCATATAAATCACTCCTCACAAACTTAAACTTACCGACCAGTTATACTCCACCTACAATACTCCTCAATATCACCCAGCATCACTCACAACAAAGGTTATGTCTAACGCACAGTTGAGATAACAATCGTGTCACTCTCTTCGTCACTCTCGCGAGTGAAGCCTCGAAACACGGAAGGCATTAAGCTTTGACGCCTATTGAAGATTGTTAGCTCTAAATCTATCTCTAGAATCCAGAAACTTACAGACAATCATCCCTAATCGAAGTTTGCGACGGTTATCTCTAACGCAACCCAAACCCCGCGCATAAAGCAAAAATCAGAGAAAATCACCAATAAAGATTTGTAAAGAAAATTTTATACAACGCCATGGGCGACAAATATACATGAGATCGTAGTCAATACATATACAAAACCCAACATAGAAGAAAAACACAAAGAAGAAAAGAAATGAACCAAACACTTCACGGATTGTCGGACCCGATCGATGAGAAATCCACCTCGGATCATCCACATGCAAGCTTCCATGTTGTTTTCTAAGCTAATCTACTGAAAAAATGAAGTTTGATGGAGTTGGAGCATGAATCCCCAAACCCATCCTAAAAAATGCTGAAAAATGAAGTTTATAGGTGAAAGTTACTGCCCAGGTTCGCACTGCGAACCCCCGTTCGCACTGCGAACATAAACCGCCTTTTGGGCTGCAAAAATTGTGTTTTTCAAGCATTCAGGCACTATTCATTCGCCCCCGGGTTCACAGTGCGAACTCGCCAGCGAGTGCTCGCCACGGGCATTCGCAGTGCGAACATGACAGCAATGGCAGAACTTGTTTTGATCATAACTCATGAACCGTAACTCCGATTGACGCGCGGTTTGAAGCGTTGGAAAGCTTATTCAATGATCTTTATGAATATGGAAAAATCCCATTGCTGGAACACCTGTAAAAATAAATGAAAATCAATTAAACTCAATGATATTTATACGGTACCGCACTATACACCGAAAATGTAAAGTAAACGTATTTACGAACAAAGCGGGGTTTATTCAACCAATTTTAACACAAATTAATGATAAGTGCAACAAAACTTAAATACAAAAATAGGTACAATTTGCACTTATCAGTTGGTGATTCAGAAGATGAAGGTAACCTGGCCAGAGATGAAGGGGTGTCCAAAGATCTGGTATTGCTTGGAAAACAATTTAACAAAGTGTTGAAAAGGATGGACTGGAAGTCAAGAGCTAATGTTCAGAACAAATCACTCGACGTCAATAAAAACCAGGATGTAGGCAGAAGGTCCAGAACTGAAGAAGACTCCAATCAAGGGAAGAGAGTTCAGTCTTTTGAATGTGAGGGATTCGGGCACATAAAAACTGAGTGTCCCACGTATCTCAAAAGGCAGAAGAAGGGCTTATCTGTGTCTTGGTTAGAAGGAGAGTCTGAGAGTGATCTTGAAGAAGAATCAGTAAGATTGGTGACAGCCTTGACTGGAATCTGTAAATCTGATGGAGAAACAACTTATGAGTCTGATGAAGGAACAAGTTGTGATTCTGACAAAGAATCTTACATTGGAGAACTTATTAAACAGGAAGTTATCACTGGGCTCTCAGAGTTGTGTATCAAGAATGAAGAGAGGTGCCAGATAATATTAGAACAGAAGGTTCTGATAGCTCAACTAGAAGCTGAGATGGAAGAACATCTATCGATTATTGCTGATCTTAAAGAGGAGGTTGTATGGCAAAAGTCAAAACTTGACAATATGACCAAATCTATAAGAATACTGAACAATGGTTCCACACTGTTGGATGAGATTCTTCAGACTAGGAAAAATACTGGGAATGTACAAGGTCTTGGTTTTAACAATCAAGCAGAGAACTACAAGCAGTCTGTAGTAAAGTTTGTTCCTCAGAAAATAAAGTAAGAAGAGAAGATGTCAAATCATATGGTTCAACATCAGCTGAAACATCAGAAAATAGTATATAGTTCAAAGTATAAACCATGGAGATGTCATTACTGTGGAAAGTTTGGTCACTTAAAGTCCTTTTGCTACAATTTGCACGGTTATCCCAAAACTGTTCATCAACCAAATAAAGTACAGATTTGGGCTAAAGTAAAGAAAAGATGGACTCCTAGAAATATGGTGGCTGGTCTCATGGCGCATACCTCTCTCAGAGCATCTGCAAGGGAAGTTTGGTACTTTGACAGTGGTTGTTCAAGACACATGACTGGTGTGAAGAAATTTTTGTCAGATATCAAGCCTCACTCTACCAATTGTCACTTTTGGGGATGGATCAAAAGGTGAAATAAAAGTTGTTGGAAAGCTGGACTACACAGGACAACCAAATATGGATCGTGTTCTATTTGTCAAAGGGCTGACTGCAAATTTGATTAGTATAAGCCAACTGTGTGATCTAGGGCTCAAAGTAAATTTCACAAAATCTGAATACCTAGTAACCAATGAAGAAAATGAAGTTGTCATGAAGGGAACCAGGTCTAAGGATAACTGCTATCTGTGGAATCCTCAAGAATTAGAAAGTTTGTCTACCTGTTTGATGTCAAAGGAAGATGAAACCAAACTGTGGCATCAGAAATTGGGTCACTTACATCTGAAAGGGATTAAGAAAGTTCTGTCAAGTGAGGCTGTTAGAGGTATTCCCAAGTTGAAGATTGATGAGGATAGAATATGTGGTGAATGTCAAGTTGGGAAGCAAACAAGGATGTCACACAAAAAGCTTCAACATCTTACCATAACTTCTAGAGTTCTAGAGCTGCTTCACATGGACTTAATGGGACCTATGCAGGTTGAAAGTCTTGGAGGGAAGAAGTATGCCTATGTTGTCGTTGATGATTACTCCAGATTCACCTGGATAAGCTTTATCAGAGAAAAGTCTGAAGTATTTGCAGCTTTCAAAGAATTGTGTCAAAGGATTCAACGAGAAAAGGATTGTGGCGTTGTTCGAATCAGAAGTGACCATGGGAAGGAATTTGAAAATAGCAAGTTTGAAGAGTTTTGTTCATCTGAAGGAATCACTCATGAATTCTCATCACCAATCACTCCTCGGCAAAATGGTGTGGTGGAACGCAAGAATAGGATTATTCAAGAGTGTGCAAGGGTCATGATTCATGCCAAAAAGCTTCCATATCATTTTTGGGCTGAAGCCATGAATACTACTTGCTATATACACAATAGGGTGACTATCAGATCAGGCACTTCTGTTACTCTTTATGAGCCATGGAAAGGAAGAAAGCCAAATGTGAAATATTTCCATGTCTTTGGGAGTAAGTGTTATATCTTGGCGGGTCGTGAGCAGAGGCGAAAGATGGATCCTAAGAGTGAGGAAGGGATATTTTTGGGATACTCTACAAACAGCAAAGCATATAGGGTATTTAATTCCAGAACTAAGGTGATGATGAAATCCATAAATGTGGTGGTTGATGACTCTGGAAGAGACGAAGATGTCCCAGATGATGTTGGAACATCCTTTCCCATGAACAATGAAATCTCACAAGACACTGAGTCCGTAGAAGATAATGTTCAAGAGACTAGTACTAGACGTTAGAATGAAGAGGTAGAGGATGCTAACAGGGGACCCTCTATAAGGATTCAGAAGGATCACCCTAAGGAGTTGATTATTGGAAATCTGAATGAAGGTGTAAGAACCAGATCGAGGAAGGCTGTGTCAAATGCATGTTTTGTTTCAAAGCTTGAACCAAAAAATGTTAAAGAGGCTTTGACAGATGAGTTCTGGATAAGTGCTATGCAGGATGAGCTTTGTCAATTCAAGAGAAATGAAGTCTGGGAACTGGTACCATGACCAGTAGGAACAAATGTGATTGGAACAAAGTGGGTATATAAGAATAAGTCTGATGAACAAGGAGTTGTTACCAGAAACAAAGCCAGACTAGTTGCTCAAGGATACACACAGATTGAAGGAGTAGATTTTGATGAAACAATTGCTCCTGTGGCTCGCTTGGAATCCATCAGATTGTTGCTAGGAATGACATGTTTTTTGAAATTCAAATTGTTTCAAATGGATGTTAAGAGTGCCTTTCTGAATGGCTATCTTAATGAAGAAGTCTATGTTGAGCAGCCTAAAAGGTTTGTGGATCCAAATTTTCCTGATCATGTCTTCAAGTTAAAGAAGGCTTTGTATGGTTTAAAACAAGTTCCAAGAGCTTGGTATGAAAGGCTGACTGAGTTCTTAGTCAAACATGGATACAGGAAGGGTGGTACTGATAAAACACTCTTTGTCAAGGAGAAAGATGGGAAACTATTGATTGCTCAGATTTATGTAGATGATATTGTGTTTGGGGGGATGTCGGATGAAATGGTCCAACATTTTGTCAAACAAATGCAATCTGAATTTGAAATGAGCTTGGTAGGTGAATTGACTTACTTCCTTAGATTGCAAGTCAAGCAGATGGAAGATTTCATTTTTATTTGTCAGAGCAAATATGCTAGGAATATTGTGAAGAAATTTGGATTGGATAATGCCAAGCACAAGAGAACTCCTGCTCCTACTCACTTGAAGTTATCCAAAGATGAAAAGGGAGTGAATGTTGAATAGAGTTTATACAGAAGCATAATTGGTAGTCTACTGTATCTTACAGCAAGTAGGCCAGACATAACCTTTGTAGTGGGTGTTGTAGTACCCCAAAATTTGCCCTACCTTTTTCTGGCTTTTGCTTCGCGTTCATCTGCATTTTTAGGTCATAGCTCATAGTCATATCATTGCATTGGTTTCTGAGGCGTGGGATCATGGTTTCTTATCTTTTGTGCCACTTGGTTGATATTCATCAATTGGAGACGGTGGTTAAGGTTGCCTGACAAATGCGTCTTGGTATTCATGGTTAGCAAAGTTTATTGATTGAAGTTGGAGATTGGTTGAGAATGCGAGTTTACTTTGGATTTGGAATTTGGGGAGAATTAAACATGTTAAGACTGGTTAGGCGGATCTCTTGGAATTCATATTTCATTATCCATCTTTTCTATCCATTTCAACCATGAACCATCTAATCCATACTTAAACCACTTTCTAACCCATATCCATTTTTAGACCACTTTTATCCATTCTTTTTCATTTCATAAATATCCATTCCATTTTTACCATTTTTGTCCAAATTTCATATTCAATATCTGTTTTCCTAATTCTTTTTTAAACCATTTTCTTTATCCATTACCAAACCTTTTTCCAAACATCCATTTTAAGTCCATTATAAAAAATCCATTTTTTTATATGTATTATCCAATTTTACATCCATATTTCCAAATTACATATCCATTTGAAAATCCAATTAACCATTTTAACCATCTTTTTATATATCCTTTTTTTAACCAAACCAATTTCAGATATCCATTTGAGGATCCATAGTCCATTATCCAAGTCATTTCAAAGCCCATTGCCAAGTTCCAAACTGCTACGTGATTCTTAACCGTGGAAAAGAAAAAAAAACAACAAAAAGTACCACAATAGAATTACAGAAGGAAAGTGATAACGGATTTCACGATTCACGTACAAACTCGTGATCAATTTTTACAAAGTTCCTAACCGAATTTCAATTGTGCAGACCAAATTACCCTCCCTAATTCTGGTATAAATCACCATCAGCTTCAGTTTCTTGAGAGAGTTCTTCATTTTTCTGCAAAATCACCATCATCTTCATTCTTCAAGATGGACTCTCTCTGCAATTTTTTCATCTTCAAAATTCCTCTCGATTCGATTTTCTTCACACGCACTTCTTTACTCTCTTCATTTTGCACTCCTAGCTTCTTCTAATATTCCACTCCATCTTCAATTCTGCATCTTCATTTTCAATTTCAACAATCATCTGCATCAATTCCAAATCATTCATAACTTGCGTAAACCTTTTCAATCTAAGGATCAAGAACAACACAACAAGTTCACTCGCAACTGCAAAAATCAACATCACAATCAAAGTTGCAGCATCAACAGATCATTGAAACTCACTGAAAATCAACATCAGCACAACGTCACGATTTACTCGCGGCACGACCACGAGTTCAGAATCTCAGATAGCAGTGAATCTCAGAAGCAAGAAGAAGAAAGACTAGAAGAAGAATTCTGAAGCTCAATGACGAAGTAGTTCGAAGTAGTTCACAAATTCAAAGCAACAGTATGAAGCAGAGTTAGAGAAGAAGGAAGAAGATTCAGAATTCGTACCTGAGGACATTTTCTGGTTTTTCATCTTCGAAGCGCCATCGGAGCGACTCCGATAGGTACGTTAACCTCGTCTCTAAACTTGGATGAATTTTCTACTGTGTGCGATAATTTGTTCATATGTTTACGACTTCTGATCTGCAATTCGAAGCTTGTGATTTCCATTACGATTGTTGTTGATTTCCGAACTTTGCTTTATTCACCGCGAGAGAATGCCGATTTTTTTAGAGCAGAGTGAGAGCGAGAGATTTGTCGCGGTGTAGTTTCATACCTCCGCCACCGCCGGCGTAATGCTATGGCACGGTGGAGACCGTTAGGTTTCCGGCGTGAGCTTTTGGCGAAGTTGATTTTTGAATGTTTGAGGAGCAATGAGAAGTGGCGACGATGTTTTGAGTATTGGCTTGACGGTGGTGAACCGAGAGGGGAAGAGTTGTCACGACGCGGTGATATGAGGAGTTGAGGAATAAAAGCGTTGTGGTTGATTGAAGAGTGGAAACGAAGACGGATGGAGGCGGTGGCGGTACGTTGACGCACGAAGGTGAAGTGTGGGTGGAGATAGATTCACGGTGGAGGAAGGTTCCCGTGAGGGTTTGGTTTGTGAGGATGAAGAAGAAGCATAGTGGAGGTGAGTCGGTGAGAGAGATGAAGATGATGGTGGAGGGTGACGGAGCATTGAACACAGACGGAGAAGGGAGAGGACGCAAAGGTGAAGAAAAAGCACAGCTGATTGTTGGCTGAGGGAGTGTTAGTTTAGGGTTTCTTGTTAACCAGGTTGTGCTAGTGTTTGGGCCAGGTATATTAAGCCCGTTTTCATTTCGTTTCCACACCTCCTGTTTCCCTTCGCACCTCCCTATGTTTCATAATAAAACCTTGGGCCCAACATGTAAAACCCACACGCCCTATTTCATTTCCACTCGCCTGATCTTTTATCACCACCCAATTACTACTTGAAACCCCTCCTTGGACGTGAACAAAAAAGCATTGGGCCTAAACTCACCTAAGCCCAGCGCCTGGCTTTCTTATTCTCACCTCCCATACATGCTATTCGTACCTCCCATGGCAACATAGAAAATTGTTGGGCCTAAGGCCTCAGAGCCCAGCGCCTGGTCTCATTTTCACACCACCCTTAATACTGTTTGCACCCCTGTTTTAGTTTAATCTTAGATTTTTAATTTCTATTTGATTTCATTAATTGTTTAGTTAATAAACGTAGGATAATCATTTTAGAAATTAGGTTTAATTAGAACTTAACTTTGGTTTGGATTTTAATTCTTAATCCTAATTTTGGTTAACTCGCTTTTAGTAATTAGATTTAATTTTAGAATTTGACTAGTTCGAATTATGATTTTAATTAGAATTTAATTGGAATCAATTTTAGGATTAATATTAGTTTTAATTCTAGATTTAACTTTAGGTTTAATTTCCTTTAGATTTAGTTTATAACTAACTAGAACTAATTTTAGAATTAGTTTTAATCCTAGATTAATATTTTCTTGTTAGAATTTAATCTTGGCTTTTACTTAGCATTTTAATTCTAGCTTGGATTTTTTATGCTTATTCTGTTTAATTCCTGATTAATTGCTTCTTTGCTTGCTTAATTTTCTTCATCCCTCTTTGAGATCGACTTAACTTCCATCTTGGAAGTAAGTTGCTTCTTATGTTCTTTTCCTTTCTCTTAGGATTAGGTTTCTTAAACCACATTAACCATAGGAACTTCCACGCATGATAACACTAGGGTGTGTCTTAGTCTCCTCTTAGTTTTCACCTTTGATCCTCTTTTTGAGTCACTTCTTCTCATCTTAAAATAAAAGTAAAAAACACTTAATAAAGGTATAACACCTATTGTATTTAGGCCTTTCATGTGGGAACAAGGAAGTGTGGGGTCTTCTCTCATTTTCTTGGAATGTTTAGCATGCGTCCCATCTTGGGTCGATATGCGAGGCATTCGATCCTACATGAGGGACTTAAATACAATACATATTACAAAACACAAAAACAATCAAAACACTTCTTTCTTAAAAGACAAAAACAAATAATAACGTCTTTCCTTCGGGAATTCTTTTCTCATCTCACTCACTCTCAGCGTACGAACGTGCTCCTACTCGTTCTCTTGCAAGACGGTAACGCACTCGATTCAGCGAGCCTGCAACACCTGAGCTAGAACGTAAGTCGTTCCCTAAAAAACATAATCCACCCCTAGTGAGGGGAACTACGTCGCTCTGATTCTCATGCTCCCGATGAGATACGTAGGCAGTGGGGTAGGGCCCATGCGAGCACTTCTTTTATTTTCCCTACATTTGTTTCTCTTTCTCTCTCCGTTCCTTTTCCGGTTCTCCAGCTAGCAGTCCCTTTTCCTTTCCAGTAGCAGTGGAGCTCCAGTTGACGACACCCTTTGATCGAGACTAGCAAGCGTGGATCCCATCGGGTACGATGGACGCGTGGGGGTGCTAATACCTTCCTCACGCGTAATCGACTCCCGAACCCCGTTCTCTTGGTCGCAAGACCATGCTCTTTCCTTCCCTCAGGTTTATGCGGTGTTTCCTTTCCCTCTCTTAGGATAAATACACATTGCTGGCGACTCTGTTTTGGTGCCACTTTCGCGTTTATACTTAGATGAAAATCCCGGGAGCGACAGCTGGCGACTCTGCTAGGGATCGAACCCAGAATCTTTGGTTCCCTAAGCGAGTCAATCCTAGCGCTTGTTTGTTTTCTTTTATTGGGTGTTTACTGTGGAGCTGTATTTTGCTGTATTTACTGTTTTACTGTATTGCTATTTACTGTATTACTGCTTTACTGTATATTACTGTATTTACCGCATTTTAGCATTTTCATTTCATATATTATGCTATACTGGACTGTGTTGTTGTCTGTTTGGTGGGATGGGGTATTCTGAGAGATAGGCCCAATACACAGGCCTGAGTGCACTTATGTTTAGTGTGTTTCATGTCCTCTCGCGTTCCATCTCGGTTCGAGGAGGGAATATGAAACACAATCTGGATGTGGTTCTCTCTAGAGAATTCTGCGTTGTGGATTTCCCACGATGGTAGAGCTATCTGGAAGAGTTGTTAAGTCTGGATGACCTGTTAGGATGACCCCTCTTTATTTTGAAGTGAATCAGCGGACGACCTCTTTGATTGGCGATAGCATTGTATCCTTCGGGCTGAATGTGCTATTGCTTCTCAAACCTCAGAAGCTGAGGACCTTTCGTTTTGGAGAATCAGTTGAGGCCTCCTCAATTGATGATGATGCCAAACCAGAAATGGTGAACGTATCATCATTTCTCGACCTGAGAGCCCGGGATACTGAACATCCTAGTACCCACATGTGAGAGGGGCGGGTTGTTTACAGGTTTGCAGGTAACCTTAACCTTCATCCTACCCGGTATTCTGGATTTCCTATCAGTGTAGACTTATCAGCCTGGTATTCTGGTATTCTGGCTGTTCCGGTATTCTCTTCAGAGCCGACCTGTGAACCTATTCAGACAGTAGCACATCACTTATCCAGGGCTTTGTGGATACCTTGATCCTGTGTCTTTGCATTTGCATTGCATGACATTTTGCATTCTCATACTCATATGCATAGCAGGTATTCTCTGAAGGTGATTCTTATTCTGACTTGGTATTTTCTTCAGAATTGCAAACTTGACTTCTCACCACTTCGCAACTCGAAGCAATTAGGGGAGAATCATGGATCAAGTGCGAGCAGAGTTGTCAGAATTCCAGACTCGTATGGCTCAGTGCATGGAGATGATGCAGGGTATGGCTCAACAACGAGAGGAACTAAAGACTCTTATTCAAAGGGCTGCTGTTGCTATCCCAAAGGCTGGTAATGGAAATGTTGTCGGTAATACTCCAGGCGGAGTTGTGAATCCTCCACGTACTGATCTTCCTCCACCCCCTCATATGAGTCAACCCAGAAGAAGTGCTGCTGAGATTCATATTCCTCGTCAGAAAGTGGATAATCAGGATGAACAATTTTATGATGCTGAGATGAATTTTCCTACTGAGGTGGACAAGAAGTTCCGTATGCTCGAGGAGAGAGTGAATGCTTTAAAGGGCCAGAATGATTTGGGTATGGACATGTCTGACTTAGGGTTGATCCCAGGTGTGAAAATTCCTCCGAAGTTCAAGGCGCCTGTTTTCGAAAAGTACAATGGAAGCACTTGCCCTAAGTTTCACATCAGGGCATATTCTGGAAAAATGTCTACCTATACGGACGACAAGAAGCTGCTAATGCATTTCTTTCAAGACAGCCTAACTGGGGCATCTTTAGACTGGTACATGAGATTGGAGAGAACGCATATTAAGAGCTGGAGGGATTTGGCAGTAGCTTTCATTAAGCACTATCAATACAATACGGACATGGCGCCCAATAGAATGGAGTTGCAGAATCTTTCTCAGAAACAAAACGAGAGCTTCAAAGAGTATGCTCAGAGGTGGCGCGAATTGGCTTCTCGAGTTCAACCTCTGATGCTAGAAAGAGAGCTCGTTGATTTGTTCATGGATATGCTTCAGGGGCATTATTATGAGAAATTGGTTGGATGTTTGTCAGCTGGATTTTCAGGTCTTGTATTGGCAGGAGAAAGAGTCGAAAATGGCATCAAAACGGGAAAGATTCAAATTGCTGCTGAAGATGCAAAGAAACCTTATGTTGGGTCCTCCAAAGGAAAGGAAGGAGAAACTAGTGTTGTGTATTTTCCCTCTGTTGTTCAACGGCCTGTTCAGTATCAGCGACCTTATGCTCCTCAGCAACAGAGACAACAAAGATCACGAAGGCCTGCGAGAAGGTTCGATCCACTCCCTATTACTCACAGTGATGTTCTTGCCCGTCTACTTGAGAGTTCTCTGGTTGAACTGAAGGATGCCAAGCCTGTCCCTGGCCCCATTCCTCCTGATTATGATCTGGATGCTAGATGCGAGTATCACTCAGACACACCAAGTCAGTCCATTGAGAATTGCAACGTGTTCAAGCACAAGGTGCAAGACCTGGTGGACTCAGAGATCATTGCATTCACTGAAGATGATATATACATCAATTGAAGCCTCCTGTCTCAAGTGAGCACTCAGTTTACAAGGACGTCCAGACAGAATCAAGCCTCCTCAGCAATGGCAATCTTCGGCTTCTTTACTGCATTTTCATTTGTAGTTTTTCATTTCTTGTTAAAGCATTGTATGCCTTAAAAACTTGTTTGTGTTCTGAATGATGTTTTAATTCAATGAATATGTTTTTTTCTTGAAGTAATTCATTTTTATGCATTCATATTTTGTTTCTGTGCATGGTAATACCAATTCTCTTGCTTAAACTCTTGGAGGGAGGATGATGAGGTAAAAACGCAAAGTCTTTGGTTGTATGCTTTTGGATAAAACCCTGTTGAAGATGTACAGGCATTGTTTCAAATCCCCAAACACCGGAGATATAAGGGAGATAGACCCTTGCCAACCCCTTTGAGCCTTGAAGTAGGAATTTCTTTTCATTCGAAAAAACCCTCACATTTAACCAGGGGCAGGGTAGGTGTCAGTAATTTGACCAAGCGTTCAGATTTCAAAAGGTGTGTGCATCGAAGGATCCATTACCTTTTACCCTTCAAGAGGTCAAGAGATGTGAAACCACAATGGTTATCCATCAGTGATCAATGAGTAAGGTAGTCACAACCTTTTCAAATGAGTCAGACAGCCAGTGTCACACGATTTGTAAAAAAAAAAAGAGAATAAAAAAAAGAGAGAGAAAGCCCGCTAAGTCGAAAACTTGAAAATAAGCGACTTAGGAAAAATTTAGGGCATCCCGCTGGACTTCAAGATTGAAAGATTCAAAAGAGAATCAGTCCAGGCAAAATCAGGGAAATAAAGAAGCGAAAAATGAAAAAGAAAAGCTCAAAAGAGAAAATCCTCGATAAGGAACAAGTCGTGTGACCGAAACACTGAACACAAAAAGGGTGACTGTCATTTCAAAGACCTCATGGGTTCCTTAACCATCAATCCTTACAAAACAAAAATCCTTTCGGGAGATGAGCGCTTGTGCCAAATTAACTGGACGTAGGACTGGAGAACATCAAGGAGAATGGGTGGGTACAAACAAATTTTGAGCCATAAATCCTTTTTTCTAAAACCGTGAACCAGGCCACGTTACAACCCTTAAAAGTCTTAATTGAAACAGGGTTTATTCTGAAGGCGTACTTCAACGAGATAGCGTTCCTGACTCCCATGGGTTGTGCTAATAAGATTTTTGTTGGTATTGCATGTGCATATTGTTTTCCATTCAAAAATAAATGTCGTAGCTAGTGACTTGTTCACAAGGTTGGCGAAATATTTTCAATAAACTTCAAGGTTAACATGTTTGTTGCATTAGAATTATCATTCTCACAATAAACTCGTTCTGTTTGCATACATGTGCCTAAGCATCAATGAGGCTTACACAGTGAAAGTCAGTCGAGAAGCTTGATCCTGCCAAGTTAGGATGCTTGAAAATTCTGAAGGACAGTCATATCAAGGGGCACATTGCCAAGAGACTCAGTGCCATGGGCTCTCCCCAGTAAGTCGTGATGAGATGTAGCTAATTTGGGGCAGTCACGTCGAGAAATCTCTTTGAAGTTCAGTTATTATGGGGCATTCGTTCGGAGATCAGGGGCAGTCACGTCGAGAAATCTCTCTGAAGTTCAGTTATGCTGGGGCATTCATTCGAGTATCAGTTGATTAGGGGCAAAGTCACTTCAAAGCTCATATCGAGGCAGACCACCTCCGAAGCATGAGAAGTTATCCTCTCCAGAAGACGGTTAATCAGAAGCACCTCTTCAAGGTTTGAAATACTGAGGCAGAGTATTTCATGTCACTACAAGTCCTCTCGGGGCAATTTCATTCAAAGATCATACAGTCTGGGGCAGTTACGGCGAGATCTGATAAATCTCTCCAAGAGTTTGAAGACCCTGGGGCAGTGTGAACGCCCGGTCTTCTGTAAAATCCTCTTGAGATGATTTCTTCCAGTAGACCTTGTGGTCTGGGGCAAGTCGAGAATTAAAGGAACCGTTGTTCACTCTTGACAATCGGCATGCAGTCGATCAGCAGAAACTTGAAGTACTAAGTCTCTTCCCCAGCAAGGAGCCAGAAGGTATCTTTGTCCCAGTAAGGTGTTGGAATTGATATTCTTCCCCAAGCAGAGAATCGTGCTCAAATCGAAAAGGGTTCTTCATGAGGATTTCTTACCCCCAACAGTGTAGGTGGATTCCTCATTCTCAGCAGAGTAAGACGATGGAGTATCTTCAAGCAGTTTGAAGACGGTGAGAAGTCAGAGTACTCTCCTCCTCAACATTCATATTTGGTATTTCCCCGCAGATCAAAGTCCAACGGTTATTGGCATTCTCAGCAGTCCAAAGTCCAATCTTTATTGGCATTTCCCCAATAGAGTTTGCAATTCAGCTTGTAGTTCCCCAACAGGGTTTGCATCACCAGTGGTTATTGGTGGTACAGTTGGCTATCTCCCAACAGGAGGTCAGATATTGGTGATCCCTTCCTCAGTGAGGTTTGCTTGTTCTGTTCTGGGCATTCCTCGGTGGGGTGTCCTCTCATTCTTGCATATAGTTGTCATCATTGCATTGCATCCTCAAAGCGCGTAGCATTTCCATTTCGTATGGAGCATTACGCCATAGAAAGAAAATTCAAACATTCATCGAAGCATAAGCCAGATTTGGTACCTTGTGCGAAAGCACAGATCAGCCCTCAATTAAAGCAGTGAGCCCCAACTTCAAAGTTGACGCCTATTTTCCCCAACCTCAGGGTTGACGCCTATTTTCCCCAACCTCAGAGTTGACGCCTGTTTTGTCCAACCTCAGAGTTGACGCCCTTTTCTTTTCCAACCTCAGAGTTGTCGCCCTTCTCCAACCTCGGAGTTGAAGCCTTTTTTACCAACCTTAGAGCTGTCGTATACCTTTTCTCAACCTCAAAATTGATGAATATCATTTTTTTTCCCAACCTCAGAGTTGTCGCCTTTGTCCAACCTCAGAGTTGTCGCCTTTGTCCAACCTCAGAGTTGAAGCCTTTTTACCAACTTCAAAGTTGTTGTATACCTTTTCTCGACCTCAGAGTTGATGAATATCCTTTTCTTCCCCAACTTCAAAGTTGTCGTGTACCTTTTCTCAACCTCAGAGTTGATGAACGTCCCTTTCTTCCCAAAACTCCTAGTTGACGCCTTTCGTCCCCGACCTCAGAGTTGAAGTTATGGTTTTTCTCAACCTCAGAGTTGATGTCTACCTTTTCCTCAAACATTCAAAATTGGTGCTTACTCCAAATTTCTTTTCAATCTCAGAGCTGATGCCATTTTTCCTCAGCCTCAGAGTTGATGGTCTACCCTCTTATCCCCAGTGGAGTCATCTTTGTAGGTCCGTTGATTCTACAAACCTCCGGTTAAAAGTCCAACCGTAGATTGGCAAAAGTCCATCTTAGGGTGGCAAATCAGCAAAGTCCACCCGTAGTGTGGCAGGCCAGTAGTCGTCTGGCGTTGTACAAAAGACATTGCTAAAGTCCATCCGTAGCGTGGCAAGCCAGTAGTCGCCTGTCGTTGTTCTAAAAGACATCTCTCCAGTGTTTTTCTTTCCACCAGAGTTTTATCCAAACAGAGTTCATTTAGTTGGGTTTATATCCCTTTTCTTCTCCCCCACAGAGTACAAATTTTGCGGTTCTTTTTGTATTCAATCACCTTGTACCTTGAATGTCTGAAAGCAGTTGCTATCATCCTTTCAGGTCCAAGTTGATTGAATAGGGGCAGCTGTAGTACGCCAAAATTTGCCCTACCTTTTTTTGGCTTTTGCTTCGCGTTCATCTGCATTTTTAGGTCATAGCTCATAGTCATATCATTGCATTAGTTTCTGAGGCGTGGGATCATGGTTTCTTATCTTTTGTGCCACTTGGTTGATATTCATCAATTGGAGACGGTGGTTAAGGTTGCCTGACAAATGCGTCTTGGTATTCATGGTTAGCAAAGTTTATTGATTGAAGTTGGAGATTGGTTGAGAATGCGAGTTTGCTTTGGATTTGGAATTTGGGGAGAATTAAACATGTTAAGACTGGTTAGGCGGATCTCTTGGAATTCATATTTCATTATCCATCTTTTCTATCCATTTCAACCGTGAACCATCTAATCCATACTTAAACCACTTTCTAACCCATATCCATTTTTAGACCACTTTTATCCATTCTTTTTCATTTCATAAATATCCATTCCATTTTTACCATTTTTGTCCAAATTTCATATTCAATATCCGTTTTCCTAATTCTTTTTTAAACCATTTTCTTTATCCATTACCATACTTTTTTCCAAACATCCATTTTAAGTCCATTATAAAAAATCCATTTTTTTATATGTATTATCCAATTTTACATCCATATTTCCAAATTACATATCCATTTGAAAATCCAATTAACCATTTTGACCATCTTTTTATATATCCTTTTTTTTAACCAAACCAATTTCACATATCCATTTGAGGATCCATAGTCTATTATCCAAGTCATTTCAAAGCCCATTGCCAAGTTCCAAACTGCTACGTGATTCTTAACCGTGGAAAAGGAAAAAAAAAACAACAAAAAGTACCACAATAGAATTACAGAAGGAAAGTGATAACAGATTTCACGATTCACGTACAAACTCGTGATCAATTTTTACAAAGTTCCTAACCGAATTTCAATTGTGCAGACCAAATTACCCTCCCTAATTCTGGTATAAATCACCATCAGCTTCAGTTTCTTAAGAGAGTTCTTCATTTTTCTGCAAAATCACCATCATCTTCATTCTTCAAGATGGACTCTCTCTGCAATTTTTTCATCTTCAAAATTCCTCTCGATTCGATTTTCTTCACACGCACTTCTTTTCTCTCTTCATTTTGCACTCCTAGCTTCTTCTAATATTCCACTCCATCTTCAATTCTGCATCTTCATTTTCAATTTCAACAATCATCTGCATCAATTCCAAATCATTCATAACCTGCGAAAACCTTTTCAATCTAAGGATCAAGAACAACACAACAAGTTCACTCGCAACTGCAAAAATCAACATCACAATCAAAGTTGCAGCATCAACAGATCATTGAAACTCACTGAAAATCAACATCAGCACAACGTCACGATTTACTCGCGGCACGACCACGAGTTCAGAATCTCAGATAGCAGTGAATCTCAGAAGCAAGAAGAAGAAAGACTAGAAGAAGAATTCTGAAGCTCAATGACGAAGCAGTTCGAAGTAGTTCGCAAATTCAAAGCAACAGTATGAAGCAGAGTTAGAGAAGAAGGAAGAAGATTCAGAATTCGTACCTAAGGACATTTTCTGGTTTTTCATCTTCGAAGCGCCATCGGAGCGACTCCGATAGGTACGTTAACCTCGTCTCTAAACTTGGATGAATTTGCTACTGTGTGCGATAATTTGTTCATATGTTTACGACTTCTGATCTGCAATTCGAAGCTTGTGATTTCCATTGCAATTGTTGTTGATTTCCGAACTTTGCTTTATTCACCGTGAGAGAATGGCAATTTGGTTCATACCTCCGCCGCCGCCGGCGTAATGCTATGGCACGGCGGAGACCGTTAGGTTTCCGGCGTGAGCTTTTGGCGAAGTTGATTTTTGAATGTTTGAGGAGCAATGAGAAGTGGCGACGACGTTTTGAGGATTGGCTTGACGGTGGTGAACCGAGAGGGGAAGAGTTGTCACGGCGAGGTGATATGAGGAGTTGAGGAATAAGAGCGTTTTAGTTGATTGAAGAGTGGAAACGAAGACGGTTGGAGGCGGTGGCGGTACGTTGACGCATGAAGGTGAAGTGTGGATGGAGAGAGATTCATGGTGGAGGAAGGTTCCTGTGAGGGTTTGGTTTGTGAGGACGAAGAAGAAGCATAGTGGAGGTGAGTCGGTGAGAGAGATGAAGATGATGGTGGAGGGTGACGGCGCATTGAACACAGACGGAGAAGGGAGAGGACCCAATGGTGAAGAAAAAGCACAGCTGATTGTTGGCTGAGGGAGTGTTAGTTTAGGGTTTCTTGTTAACCAGGTTGTGCTAGTGTTTGGGCCGGGTATATTAAGCCCGTTTTCATTTTGTTTCCACACCTCCTGTTTCGCTTCGCACCTCCCTATGTTTCATAATAAAACCTTAGGCCCAACATGTAAAACCCACACGCCCTATTTCATTTATACTCGCCTGATCTTTTATCACCACCCAATTACTACTTGAAACCCCTCCTTGGACGTGAACAAAAAAGCATTGGGCCTAAACTCACCTAAGCCCAGCGCCTGGCTTTCTTATTCTCACCCCCAGACACGCTATTCGTACCTCCCCTGGCAACATAGAAAATTGTTAGGCCTAAGGCCTCAGAGCCCAGCGCCTGGTCTCATTTTCACACCACCCTTAATACTGTTTGCACCCCTGTTTTAGTTTAATCTTAGATTTCTAATTTCTATTTGATTTCATTAATTGTTTAGTTAATAAACTTAGGATAATCATTTTAGAAATTAGGTTTAATTAGAACTTAACTTTGGTTTGGATTTTAATTCTTAATCCTAATTTTGGTTAACTCGCTTTTAGTAATTAGATTTAATTTTAGAATTTGACTAGTTAGAATTATGTTTTTAATTAGAATTTAATTTGAATCAATTTTAGGATTAATATTAGTTTTAATTCTAGATTTAACTTTAGGTTTATTTTCCTTTAGATTTAGTTTAGAACTAACTAGAACTAATTTTAGAATTAGTTTTAATCCTAGATTAATATTTTCTTGTTAGAATTTAATCTTGGCTTTTACTTAGCATTTTAATTCTAGCTTGGATTTTTTATGCTTATTCTGTTTAATTCCTGATTAATTGCTTCTTTGCTTGCTTAATTTTCTTCATCCCTCTTTGAGATCGACTTAACTTCCATCTTGGAAGTAAGTTGCTACTTATGTTCTTTTCCTTTCTCTTAGGATTAGGTTTCTTAAACCACATTAACCATAGGAACTTCCACGCATGATAACACTAGGGCGTGTCTTAGCCTCCTCTTAGTTTTCACCTTTGATCCTCTTTTTGAGTCACTTCTTCTCATCTTAAAATAAAAGTAAAAAACACTTAATAAAGGTATAACACCTATTGTATTTAGGCCTTTCATGTGGGAACAAGGAAGTGTGGGGTCTTCTCTCATTTTCTTGGAATGTTTAGCATGCGTCCCATCTTGGGTCGATATGCGAGGCATTCGATCCTACATGAGGGACTTAAATACAATACATGTTACAAAACACAAAAACAATCAAAACACTTCTTTCTTAAAAGACAAAAACAAACAATAACGTCTTTCCTTCGGGAATTCTTTTCTCATCTCACTCACTCTCAGCGTACGAACGTGCTCCTACTCGTTCTCTTGCAAGACGGTAACGCACTCGATTCAGCAAGCCTGCAACACCTGAGCTAGAACGTAAGCCGTTCCCTAAAAAACACAATCCACCCCTAGTGAGGGGAATTACGTCGCTCTGATTCTCATGCTCCCGATGAGATACGTAGGCAGTCGGGTAGGGCCCATGCGAGCACTTCTTTTATTTTCCCTACATTTGTTTCTCTTTCTCTCTCCTTTCCTTTTCCGGTTCTCCAGCTAGCAGTCCCTTTTCCTTTCCAGTAGCAGTGGAGCTCCAGTTGACGACACCCTTTGATCGAGACTAGCAAGCATGGATCCCATCGGGTACGATGGACGCGTGGGGGTGTTAATACCTTCCTCGCGCGTAATCGACTCCCGAACCCCGTTCTCTTGGTCGCAAGACCATGCTCTTTCCTTCCCTCAGGTTTATGCATTGTTTCCTTTCCCTCTCTTGGAATAAATACACATTGCTGGCGACTCTGTTTCGGTGCCACTTTCGCGTTTGTACTTGGATGAAAGTCCCGGGAGCGACAGGTGTATGTGCAAGATACCAAGCAGAACCCAAGGTCAGTCACATCAATCAAGTTAAAAGAATTCTTAAGTATGTGAGTGGTACGTGTGATTATGGGTTGTTATATTCCCATGATTCAAGTTCCATTTTAGTAGGATACTGTGATGCTGATTGGGCTGGAAGTGCTGATGATAGGAAGAGTACCTCTGGAGGTTGTTTCTTTTTGGGAAATAATCTTATTTCATGGTTTAGTAAGAAGCAAAATTTTGTATCTCTTTCTACTGCTGAAGCTGAGTACATAGCAGCTGGAAGTAGTTGTGCTCAACTGGTGTGGATGAAGCAAATGTTATCTGAATATAATGTCACACAAGATATCATGACATTATTTTGTGACAACCTGAGTGCTATTAATATTTCTAAAAATCCTATTCAACATAGCAGGACTAAGCACATTGATATCAGGCATCATTTCATCAGAGAACTTATGGAGGACAAAGTCATAACTCTTGAGCATGTTAGCACAGAAAATCAGCTTGCTGACATATTTACCAAGGCTCTGGATGCAGTTCAGTTTGAAAACCTGAGGAGAAGACTTGGGGTTTGTATTCATGAAGAATTATAGCATTTAATGTTCTTTGTGGCTGCCAGATTAAAAAGAATAAAGGTAATTCTGGTAGTGCAGCTGGTGCAGGTGTTTATGAAGGGAAAGATGCTGAAGTTTGTGCATGACATTTGGTCATGTGATTGTGTGTGCATCTACTTTCTGATGCTATTTATTCTGGTGTATGATTTAATCATTTATCAAAATTAATAACTGTTCTACTTGCCTTTGTCTAATTTATGGCTAAAAATGGGGAGTAGTGTGCTTGTGGTGTGATTGTACTGGTGCTGCAGTTGAGGGGGAGAATGTTGCTGTGTTTCTGCAGTTGAGGGGGAGTTTTTTTTTGCTGCTATGCTGTGTTTTTCGCTGCTGTCTTTGATATTGTTGTTTTGCTTGATTTATCTCTGCAAGATTGTTTGTTGTGTAGTTTTAGCCAAAATAAGCCAAAGGGGGAGATTGTTATTTCTTTGATTATGTGGTTGGCATTTATTTTGCTAAAACTATTCTAGCAGTAAGATGTTGAAACAAGATGTTCTAATTTTCTGCATTCAACATGTCGGATAAAGATGTCCCATCCTGGCTCATAGGACATCGCGTCTGTTATTGGTTTAAAAGGAAGATTTTGTTTGTTGTTATTTGTTACTGAATATTCTGTGAATATTTAGTTATCCTATGTGGCGTCCAAAGTAAATTGAGTTGAGTTTTGTGTTGGTTTTCGGATTTTCACTACTTTCTAAATATGGAGACATATTAGGAAACTTTAGATTGAAGACCTATTTTCTTGGAGTTTATTTTGCTGAATTATGTGCAGTCTCTCTGCTGCGTTTTGAAGCCCAACCCAGTCCAGATTTAATGCTATATATTGACTGGTGTAAACCTAGTTTAGGTGTGGAACTTACGTGTGTTTTTGTTAGGGTTTTTGATTGTTAATTGTGAGCCTAACTGGTATCATTCTGATAACAGTATAAGGACTGGTTTTGTGTTGTAAGTTCTGTCAGTTACTCATAAGCTTTTAAGCATTGAGTTTCTTGTGTGTCAGTTCTCATAAGCTTTGAAGTATTGAGAATTATGTGTTTTTGAAAGTGTGTCTTTCGTTTTGTTACTTGTGTTGAAAGGAACCAGTCACGGTTTGTGATTGAAGAGGGATTTGAGGAGGGCCTCATACCTAGGTGAGTCTTAGGTAGAAGTCATAGGAAGGGTTGTGACTAAGTGAGCGGATTGTAACCGGGTGTGGTTGCTGTATGATCTGTGAATTGATACTATCGTATATTGATTTCGTCCCTGGCTTGGTAGCCCCCAGAGTAGGATTGTTGATCCGAACTAGGTAAACATATCACTGTGTTCTTTACTTTCTGTACGGTTATTTTTGTCGTGGCCGCTAACCTGCTTGGAGAGTCAACCAACCATCCCTACCCTGTATGAGGCTTGAACTCTAACTGGAGAAAAGATGAATCCATTTCTGGCTGGGGAAACCAACCTCTGGTCTCTTGTTGGGGAAGCATAATAAGAAGACATGGCCTCTGCCTTGACTACTTATGCTGGGGAGACATTCATTCTTACACCCCACTGAGAAAGATACCTTGCTGAGGAATAGAAACCCTATGCTGGGAACCACTTTGGCATTTCACGCTTTTGCTGATCAACCGCATGCCGATTATCATAAGCGAACTCTCTATTTGCCTCAGACAACTTGGTCCAATGGGAGAAATCATCTCAAGAGGATTTTACAGAAAACTCGGCATTCAAAATGCCCCAGGATCTTCAAACTCTCGGAGAGATTTATAGATCTTAACTTAACTGCCCCAGACTTCATAGTTTATGAAGGAATTCGCCTCGAGAGGATTCGTAACGACTTGAAATATTCTTCCCCAGTATTCTGAATCTTGAAGAGGTGTTGTTGATTGACCGTCCTCTGAGAGGATAACTCCTAATGCTCTTGAGGTGGCTTGCCTCAGTACGCGTCTTGCAGTGATTCTTCCCTTGTCTTCGAGGGATTCGCTGAATCTCGACATGATTGCCCCAGATTGGCTGAACTTGGAGAGATTTCTCGACGTGACTGCCCCGAATTGACTGAACTTTGAGCACAGCTTACTGAGAAAATCGTTAGCTGACGGAGTCTTTTGACTGCATGTTCCTCAATATGGTTGTCCAGGAATTTCCTCTTGGCAGAGTCGGACTTCTTGACTGATGCTCATTATGCAAGCTTCATTAGCGTCAAGTACAATGTATGCAAGCAAAAAACGCTTGTTCTGAGAATGATAATTCTAATGCAACATACATGTTAACCTTGAAGTTGTTATTGAAAAGATGTCGTCAAACCAGTGAACGAATCACTAGAAAAAATGCAACACTGATTTTTTGAATAAAAGACATTATGCACATGTAATACCAATATAAACATTTTAGCCCCCCAATCATGGGAGTCAGGAATGCTGCCTTATCAGAAGTACGCCTTCGGAATTACCTTGCCTCAATTAGGACTTTTGATGGTTGTAACGTGGCCTGGTTCACGGTTTGAGAAAGAAGGATTTATGGCTCAAAATTTTGTTTGACCCACCCATTCTCCTTGATGTCCTTCAGTCCTACGTTCAGTTTATTTGACACAAGTGCTCACCTTCCAAAAGGTTATTGCACGTCATCATCAGTGGTTAAGGAACCCCCAATGCTTTCGGAGTGGTAGTCGCTGCTTTCGTCTTTGGTGCCTGTAGTCACACGACTCGTTCCTACTCGAGGATTTTTTCTTTTGTAATCCTTTTCACCTTTTCTGTTTGCTTTTTTCATTTGTTTCCCTGATTTTTCCTGGACTGATTCTTTTGAATCCTTTTCGATTTTGATGTCCAGCGGGATGCCCTAACTTTTTCCTAAGTCGTTTGCTTTCAAGCTTTCGACTTAGCAGGCTTTCTTTTTTCTTGTTTTTTTCTTTCTTTTGAACAAATCATGTGACACTGGCTTGTCTTGACTTCGTTGAAAGGATTGTGACTGCTTCACTCCTCGCGATGAGGGATAACCATTGTGGTTTCATGCTCCTTGGCCTCCTGATGAGAAAAAAAGGTAATGGATCCTTAGATGCACTCTCCTTTTGAAATTTGAACGCTTGGTCAAATCAACTAACAACTACCCTGCCCCTGGGTCAAGTGTTAGGTTTTTTTTTCCTAAAGAAACTCCTACTTCTAGGCTCAACGGGGTTAAGGAGGGTCTATCTCCCTTATATATCTGGTGTTTGGGGAGTTGAAACAATGTTTGTACATCGTCGGCAAGGTTTTGTTCCCAAAAGCATACGACCAGAAAGTTTGCATTTTCAAATCGCCATCCTCCCTCTAAGAGTTTAAGCACGTAAATTGGTATTGCAATGCATGGAAACATTAAATGAATGAACACAAATGGACATATTCATAGCATTAAGGTCATCATTCAAGAATAAACAAGTTTTACATGTATACAAAGTATTAACGAACAATGAAAAATACAAATGAAAGTACAGTAAAGAAACAGGAAATTGCCATTGTTGAGGAGGCTTGGCTCCGTCTGGACTTATTTTTTCTGATGACATATTTGCAGTCTGAGTGCTCACTTGGGAGGCTTCAGTTGATGTGCAAACCATCGGCAGTGAATGTAATGACCCCAGCGTCAATCAGATCCTGAACTTGGTGCTTCAGAGCTTTGCAATCTTCGATTGAATGGCCAGGGGCCCCCGAATGGAACTCACATATCACAGTTGCATCATAGCCATGAGGAATAGGATTTGGAACAAGCTTGACCTTCCTTAGCTGAACCAAAGAACATTCGAGCAAACGAGCAAGTAAATGACTGTGAGGCATGGGGATTGGATCGAACCTTCTATCAGGCCTCCTTAACCTCTGTTGTCTCTTCTGAGGATGGTTATGATCTCGGCAACCAACCTGCCCAGGCGCTTTCCTCTTCAAAACTGGTTGAGGAATAGGAAAATATTCTTGGCGAGAGGATTATGAAACCCCAGATTGTGGAATATGCCCCTGTCCTGAAGCTGACTCTGGAAGTATGAGAGGAGCATCCATCTCTTTCGCAACAGTGAACTCGATTGCCTTTGAATCAGTTAAGTCCTGGACCTTATGCTAAAAGGCCTATTTCTCAATATTATGCCCGGGGGCTCCAGAATGGAAGTCACAACGAGCCTTTGCGTCATAGCCAAGGGGAATCTCACTGGTATGTTGAACTAGAGTCTGCAACTGAACCAATTGAAGCTGAAGCAGATGCTGCAACAGCAGTGCACACGACATCGGGAGCGAGTCAAAAACTCTTTCAAACCTTTTTGGCCTTAATCCATATCCTCCGCTCATAGGATTCTCTTGGGAGGCAGGCAATGGCGGTTGTTGAGAAAGCTCTGGACCTTCAGGTTGCGAAGAAGATTCCCTAGGCAATTCATGATCCGGGAGAGATTCCGACAAAACAGGGGGAATAACACCTTCTGTTGTAGCAGTGGGCGCGTGACTGCCCTCTTTTCTTAACATAGTTCTCATGACCTCCATGACCCAGCCCATCTGAGGCTTCAGCTGATGAAATTCATCTCTCAGCATTTTTTGACCCTGGAATAAAGCTTGTAGGTCCACCATGAAATGCCCCATTTGGCCGCGGACGGCCGTCAGTTCTGCTTGAATTTGCTTCATGATCAATTTCCAGCTTCTTTGAAGAGTTAAGTATGAAATTCTAAAGAGGACCAGATCAGGACGAGAATAACCAGCTTCAAACACCTGTTATGCAAATGAGTATGAAAATGCTATGCAAATGCCATGTTCAAATATTTTCAAGGAATCATTCTGCTTTGATTCAAGTTTTTCACATAAGAACTACAAGAAATAGATGGAAATGATCAGCAACGGGTCTCAAATTTAAGATCCTTGGAAATACAAGAAGATGTATGCAAACATGTCATGATGATATGGATGCAGAGACATGGGATCAAGGCTTCCATAAATTTTGGATAACTGTTGTGCTGCTGATGGAATAAGCTCAAAACTCTGCTCTAATGAAAATATCGGAATACCAGAATATTCGAATAATCAGAATACCAGAATACCAGGTTGATAAGTCTACACTGATAAGAAGACCAGGAGACCATGTAGGTTGGAGGTTACGGTTACCTGTAAACCTGTAAACACCCGCCCATTCTCACACGTGGGTTCTAAAAATGAAGGATCCTCAGTTTCTGGCACTGAGGTCGAGAAGCAATAATACATTCATCCTTCTGGGTACAGTATTATTGCCAATCGAGGAGTGCCTCCACTAATTCTCCCTCAAAAAAGTTATCCTATGGCAAGTTCTCAGCTTCGGGTCCTCGGATCAAGAAGCGTAATGGGTTTGCAATTTCTGGTCTACCATTATCGCCCCTCGGGAGGAGTGCCTTAACTGAGTCCTCGGGAATGGTCACCAGAGTCGACAGCTCATCAAGGGAATATCCAATGGCCTGCATCAACATGCAGTATCAGATATCTCCTAGAAGAACCTTGTATGGCTGTGGGTCTTGTAAACACTACATGTGGTCACCACCACGCAAGCGACACGACTATCCACTCTAAATCCCATGTGTATACTCAAGCCTGGGTAATGGGCTTATCTCTCAGAACACCCATCCCACCAAAGAAAATACCCAGTCCATTCCAGCACAAAATATATGGCAACAGTGAAATGAAAAGCAACTAAATACAATGAAAGCGATAAACATGCAACAATACCATAAATAAAGCGAGTAAAGCATATAAATAAACACCCTAATAACCGAAAGAACACAAGCGCTAGGATTGAATCGCATAGGGGATGGACCAGCAAGAGGTCAATCTGTCCCCAGCAGAGTCGCCAGTTGTCGCATCTGTGATAACCAACCAGTAGAAAAGAACAGAAGAGTCGCCACCGAACGTAATTTATCCCTACGCAGGGAAAGGAAACAATCGAAGAAAACCTCAACAAAGGGAAAAACATGGTCATCGAAACCATAGCCTGGGTTCGGGAGTCGGTTACGCGAGAGGAAGGTATTAGCACCCCCTCGCGTCCATCGTACTCGATGAAATCCACGCTTGTTGTTATCGATCAAAGGGTGTAGGTTATCTGAAGCTTAACTAATAACTAGAACGGAACGGGAAAACGGGAAAAGAAAGGAAAAGGTGAAAACCAAAAGAGGACTCGCAAGGATCGTCGCAATCCTATGCCTACGTATCTTCGTGGATGAACGAAGAATCAAAGTCGATGTAGTTCGACGGACTACAGATTTGTGGAGGAAGTTTGCTCGCCAAGACGTCGCCGTCTCGTGCCTACGTATCCTTAATCTAACCAGAGAGAAGAAATCAGAGCAGTCGTAGTTCGACCTAATAGGGTCAGTTTTGATTTGTCCTTGTTAAGTGGAAGACGTCAACGTTCACGTTCTAGCAGTTTAGGTGTTGCCCCTCGTTGCGAGAGTCTTACGCGTTTACCTGTTTGCGGTAGAATGGAAATGACGCATCCTTTATGAATGGAGTGAGGGAAATGAGAAGAGATGATGCTTGTTTATTTGTGTCTTTTAGAAGAAAGTGTTTTGATTGATTGTGTGTGTAACTCATATTGCACTAAAGTCTATGACATGAGAACGAATGAGTCGCATGGTCGTCCCCAACAGGAAGTATGCTAAACACTCTAGAAAGGCGAAGGGAGACCCTCCCCCTTTCATTTCCCATGTACTTAAGGCTCATGGCGTATAATACTTGTTGCCTTTATTACATGTTTTTGATTTTGTTTTTGAGATGAGAGGAGAAAGACTCAAAGTGTGAAAGAAAATCAAAGGGGAGAATAATTGTAGTCCTAATGTTAGCATGCATTTGTTGGTCCTAGGGGTTGAGTTAAGAGGAAGAAATAAGGAACTTATACCTAGACTAACAAGTAGGGATTGCATTACCTAATGCTCATCCTACCTTAACCTTAATCAAAAAGTAAGGTTAAGCTAAGATCCCAAAGGGGTGTGAAAGAGTTACACAAGCAAGCATTATATCACACAATCCACAAATAAAAGAGTAAGAGAAAGCAAATGAAAAAGATGAAAGAAGGGTTGAGTAATCACGTACTCAAGTACCTTACCTCATAAGCCAAGCTAAGCAACCTTGATTAAAAGAAGGTAAATCATAAACACTAGTTACCAATTAATTGAAAAGTTATGCATTAAGCTCCTAAACTAAGACTAGGTGTCCTATACTTGTGTTAGATACAACATACGACTATAAACAATGCAAGATAAGTTCTTAGAGTGAAGTAACATACTTAGGTCAGTAGGTACCTAATTAACTTCTACTTATGTTAACATGGAAGTCATGTATTAAAGCATTCACAATGGTTAAGCAGGTTATGAACAAGTATAGTCAACTAGGATGCAACATACAATTGATGCTTATGCAAAAGACATGTGAGGATGAATGCATACTATGGTATGGTATAAAGTCAGAAGTGATATCATGTTAAGGATGCATAAAACAACTCTCAATCATCATAGAAGTTCACAACATTTCAAGTTTATAAGCTATAGCAAGGCAAACACAAAACAATGTTCAAGTAATTCCTAGAAGTTAGCTACTTGTGACACAAGAAAAAAGAGAAGTGTGAAGGGTGTATACACATGTTGAGTGAGCTAGGTCAGTACCTAATGACCTCTAATAGGTCAGGTCTAAAGCCTACAAGAGTTGGTAAAGGATGGAACATGAAAGAGTTAGACAACTAAGCAAACAAAGTTCAATTGAGAGATGTAAGTCAAATTGCATTTTATGAAACATGGAATACAATTATGAATCATTGTGTTATATGCAAGTTAAGGTCAGTATTAGAAGTCATGTAAGATGTATTGAGATGTGGATTAGATGCATCATATTATGGCATATTGGACAAACACACAAATGAACACAAGTTTTAACATTGGTGCAACATTTATAAGTCATACAACTTCCAACAAATGAGAAGGGATTAGAGGTCAAGTGGGAATGATCAAAGATGTTACAAGTCAGTAGCTATAACATATTCAATTTGGTTTTCAAGTCCTATAAAAGTTAGTAAAAGAATGTCCTCAAAGGACCTAAGAAGGGGAAGCAAATCAAAGGAGCAATTCATGTTCAATTCAAACACACTGCAAGTCAATCAACATTTACCAATTAGTGACCGATACATGTGATCTAAAGACCTATAATTGCCAAAATAAGTGGGTAAATAAGCCTTAAAAGGTCATTAAGAAGTAACATTGCTACATCATAAAAGCTCCTTAGGAAAGGCCTCAACAATCAACCAATCAAAGTAGTATCAAGCAAACAAAAGAATGAGATTAGAATTCCTAAAAAATTAGGGGAAACTAGTAAAGTCATCATGAAGTCAGTGGTTATGTATAACCAAAAGATAGGCTCAAATTTCATCTCTTAACATGCTCAAACTAAGCCAAACAAGTCACATACGATCAATTGTAAAACATTGACAAAATTGCACCACAAACACATCCAAAATTGGCCTAAAAATACCTAAAAATAGGACAAGGTCTATCAATGTACCCTAAGGTCAAGTGTCAAGCCTCATTCAAAAATTCAGTTCACAACTCTTTGTAGAAAATCAGTTATGAACTATATAGCACAAAGTATTAGCATAGGAACACATCACAAAGAAAACTCAAAGAAAAATGCCAAAACTAATTAAAAATAAAAATAAAAATAATCCAAAATTATTTGACACCTTTATGAATCCACATGAATTTATTTATAATTTTTATACAAGTGAAACTATTTTTTAAAATTGATTTTTGAATCATGTATGAAAAAGAAATTAAAATGCAAGACCTAGAACTAAGGGTGCAATATTAGTAAAAAGTCAGTTAGAAAATGTGTTGGGCCAAACAAAGGGGGTGCGAAAAGCATAGCACGCAAAGCCCAACGTGGGTGGAGCCTGATGACCTATGGTGCTCTTCAGTCAATATCTTTGACTGAATCAAATACGTTGGATCAAGAGTCAATGATGAGCACTAAAAGTATGTTCATCCCAGGGATAGCAATCAATGGAGCATGGTACCAAGCATTGACTCCACACCATACATATCCATCACAATTTAATTATCAGAAATGAAAAACATAAAAAAGTAAAAAGAAAAAGATGGCACGTGAGTGAGAGGTGGTGTTTTAATGCGTTGGCAAGTTGTGGGCTGTTGGATCATGTAACGCGCACGGCCAGGATTAAAAGGTGGAGATCACCTGAGAATCACTAGGGTTTAGGGTTCAGACGCTGGAGCTCAGCTCCGGACATCTTCTCCGGTGGGAGAACCACCGTGGGTGGTGGTGATTTTGCCAGAAAACACTCATGAGTACATCATTTTGTGCAATTTTCCACGTAGATCATGAATCTACCACTATCTTTTCCATACCTCTCATAAATAAGTGAAATCGAAGAGATCTTTAAATGCCCTAAAAATTAAGAAACTACATTTTAACTAGTTCTATCACACAACAACAATGCCTCTCTAAAGAGGACCCAAGTTACACCTACCACATGCTTCTAATCTCATTTTTTGTTCTATAATGATGATGAAAGTTTCACGAAAATTAACCTGGCAGGAATTGATCTTCAAGCTTTAAGAAACCCAAAAACTTCGTGCAAGGTCTTGGGATCTACAATGAAGCAAAATAAATGCACAGAAATCCTTGCAACTCACTTGACACCTGAGTTTGATGATGCTGAAGAATGCACTCGTGGAAGAGGTTATGGAAGTCCCAGACGAATTCCTTTGCAAACAGTAGGTAGCTTGGAGATTGAGGATGATGACTGTGGAAAGAAAAACCAAAAAACTTCAAGGAATGGTGAGATTTGGAGCTCTGAAATTGAGAGCTCCAATGGTGGAGTTTTTGGATCTGTTTTGGTGAAAATGGTTGTAACTGAATTAGTTAGAGTGAAAAATGGCTTTTATATCCGTGGTTAATGCATGGTTAAGGAGTTAATCATGATTACAAGTTTGTTGGAGCATGGTTAGTGAAAAAGAATGAAGGAGTTAAGATGAGGATGGCACGGGTTTGAGAGAGTTTGTGAGTGCGTATTATTGTTATGATGTGCATGATGAGGATGTGGTGATGTAATGGAGTGATGGTGGGTGGTACAATCAGAGTATGTAGCTTGTCCATTAAATTTCATTTTTATCATGGACATGTGGAGTATGTGTAAGGATGTATGTCCATTGTGTCAGTTTGTGCATGGTTTTAAATGGCAATATTGATGACATTATGAGGCTAAGTTTTTGTTTGGATTGTATAGTGAAAGGGTGGTACATGATGCATGATGTGCATGATAGTGGTTTTGGACAATACAAATCAAAATTGTTAATGCTTTTATTCTTTTTTTTCTTCCATAGCATATGGAGTAAAAGGTGGTGTGTGAATGCATGGAATGTAATGGTTTGTATGGCTATAATGAGTAATATTAGTGACATAATGCGCATGGCATATTGCAGCAACAAAATGCATGGTTTTTGCTTGGTCTTAGACTGAATTGTGAAGATAAAGTCATGGTTCTTGTCACACTTACATGGCATGAACATTTATAATGAGGTTGGGTTTGGTGCACAATATCTCCATGTCTAGTGAACCAATTCATTCATTCTTGGTGGCTTTGGAAATCTTTCATGGCATAGAACAATATTTGTGTTTATGGAAGGCTCATTTGAAGTTTCTAGCATGATGGAAATTATCATTGAATACCACATGAACTTGGCTTCCATGCCAAAGGCCTTGCCATGGATTGGTTATGAGTTTCAAAAGGTGGTTTTTGGTGATTTGAGATGGTTAGAATTTCATGAACATGAAACCAAACAATCTAGTTCTTATACTCATTTTGTAGGGAATACCTCAAACTACATTTTTCATGTTGAAAGCAAGTGGAAAAGATGCCTTAAACATAGTGAAAAATGGGTTGAAATATCATCATACACGAGCTGCCATGGCCTTGAGAATTTTCTAAGTTATTTGCATGTTGGACAACTTTGAACATCCCATCTTCAAATGATCATAACTTCTTCAATAATGATCCAAATGAGATGAACCACATATGGTTGGAAAGCTTGAAGAACACTCTACAACTTTCATGTGAAAATATTTTTCAAAAAAAGCTTGCAACCTGATGAAAACTAACCTTGAACATGGCTGTAAAATGTGAGAACTTTCCCAAAATGGAAAGTCTTTAAAAAACCTAGTTTCCAAAAATGGTAAGTTTCACCCTTCTTGATTGTTTTATGATCCCCTTGATACCTCTTGATTGAATTTCACCCATTGGTCATGTTTGTCATAAAAAACATAATTTTGACGCTGAAAAGTCAAGAGTTGACTTTTCCCTGGTTAATTGACTTTTCAATCAATCCTCCAATTGGAACCTTTATGAATGCAATTGCTGGCTCAAATTCCATTCATAGACACTTAGGGACATGTGGAATATCCTGGAATCAAGTCTTGTCCAAAAATCAGAAATAAACTGACTTTTATGCAAAACCTTAGTTTGATCCCTAAAAGTTAGGAGAAAATGATTGAACTTCAAAACTCAAATTCTTTTGACTATAATGTAGATTGCCTCAAACGAAGATGATTTAAGTGATAAGATGATGTCAAAGGCCCAAGCTCCTTGCTTATGGGGTGTGCCAAGCTTGAAACAGTCAAAACCCTAGTTGAGGATCAATAATCAGGAGAAGGTGATCCTCTTTCCTCTTCCTACCAATTTCAAGCTCTTGATGGCATGGTGGATCATTTGAGTTGTCTTTGAGGTATGATGACCTTTTATGGATTGATGATTTGACATATTTCATTCTCCTTGCCTTGCACAATATAAAGATGGTGACACCCTTGATATCATGCCTTGAGGATCTTATTGATGCATGTGTATGTGTAATGTTCATGTTCTAAATGCAAATGAGAAATGAAGCATAAGCCACCAAATGGGTATAAATAAGAGGGTAAATTTTGAGGTGTTACACTTGGTCAGCCTAGTATTAAAACCAAGATAGGTTAAAGTTCAGTCCGATACTTAAAAGCTTCACAGGTTCAAGATCAGCTAGGTGTTTTTAGTTAGCCCGGTTAAAACCAAGGTATTGAGCTAAAAGGTTATGGAACTTGAAGACTAACCACTCTAAGGTACGTGTTTGTGGAAGGAAGACTAATCACTTTAATCCACCATTTGGAAAGGATGGTTGGCTCTTTCACTCTCAAACTTATTATGAAGAAAAGACGCAAACTCACACATCCATCGTCTTGTACATTGTGATTGAAGATCAATCACCATTTCCTTATATAAGGAGGTTTGTGAGTCTTTCCTACTAAAAGCTCTCAATGTTTAATGGAAACTCTTAATATCAATTCTTGGGGAGAGGAGTAGATCCTTTTGTTTTGATCGAACCTCTATAACTCTTGGTGTTTCTCTTTTCCCTTAACTCCTTTTATTTCCATAACTTATTTTCCATTTTAATTTTTCGCTGCTTATTTTTTCAAATAGTTTTAAACCTTGATTTTATTTCCCAAAAGTTTTCAAAACCACGTTTTTCCAAACCACACAATTCATCCTCTCTCTTGTGTGTAAAATCTCAGGTCCAACAAGTGGCATCAAAACCTAACTCTTGTTTAAGGACTAATCGTCTCAGGAGGAAGATGACTTCCGACAAGAGATTTTTTAAATACCGCCACTTTTTGAAAAATAGAAAAGTTTTCTTCTTGCACGCTAGGATTAGAATTTCTCCTCAAAACATAAATTGTGAGTTAAGGGAAACTATTGTCAAAATGTCTGTTTATCCCTACTCATCAAGTAAATGGTGAAATAGTAGATAAATCTAATTTTCTTTGGACCAAATGTGAAAAGAGAAAATTTGAAATATTTTTCAAAACCAAAAGATTTATGTTATAAATAATACTTTTTTTTTTCACTAGGGGCCTAAACCCTTCAAGTTCTTCTCTACTTGGATTGAACATCCATATTTTCTCTGGGTAGTGGAAGAGGTCTGGAATTTATCAAAGATTCAAGGTCCAAAGATGTTCATTTTTAAGGAAAAGTTAAAGCTCTTGAACTTCAAGCAAAAATCTTGGAATATTAAGGTTTTTGGTAAGATGAATTTAGAGGTGACAGAGGCTATTTAAGTTATAAATAATTCTGATCAATTGGTAGCAAAGGAAGGTTCAGTTTTGGTTAACGATCAAATTGATGCTAGAATTGAGGCGTAGAAACATGTTTGGTTTAGATTGAATCTTAGGGAATCTATGCTTTGGCGAAAAATCCAGATGTAAGTGGTTAAAGGAAGCTATTAAAAACTAAAAATACTTCCATTATGTTATGAAATCTAGATTTAGACACAATGGAATATTTACGCTTAAATGAGGATATTCTTTGATCAAAGATGCCACCAGCATTAAAAGCCTAGTTTCAATCACTTTTTTGAGAGGTTTTAGGAACCTTCTTTTAGGCGTCCTAGGCTCGATGGGGTGGACTTCAAGAGGTTATCTGAAGAAAAAAATACTAGCCGTGAAGCTCATTCTCCCTTCTCGACATAAAAGAAGTTGTGTGGAACTCAGAGGGAGAAAAAAGACCTGATCCTAATGGATATTCTATGACATTCTTTAAATTATGTTGGAACATTATTAAGCAAGACCTCTTTGAGCGTATTAACGATTCTTCTTGAAGGCGCATCTCCCTAAAGCATTCTCAGCGGGCTTTATTGCTTTAATTCCAAAGTCTCACAACCCTCAAGCCATTAATGATTACCTCCCTATCTGTCTCTTAGGGAGTGCGTACAAAATTATTTCTAAGTTCGTAGTGGGAAGATTGAAATTCATAATTGGAAAATTAGTTTCTTCTAACTAATCGGTATTTATTTCTAATAGAAGCATGTTGGACGATGTTCTTGTGGTTAACAAAGTGGCGGATATTGCTCGTAGAAATAGGAAGGAATTAGTTATCTTGAAGAACTTATAAAAATAAGTTGAAAAAACATTATAAACAATATCATAAGTTGTAGTCAGGAGTTTTTCTTATAAGTTATCTTCAACAAATAGTATCACCAAACTTATGCTAATAAGAAAACTTGAACGAGACAATGAAAACAAACATTTAATCTCATTGATCTTTTAACTTGTTAGTCTATTTAACATTAGTTGAATTTCTTATTTATAAATGTTCAAATGAAGTAGGCTTTTAAATAGGCTAGTAAGCTAATCAGGCCTTCGAAAAGGTCAGACTTATGCCTAAAAATAAGTCTATGATAGACTACAGGCCAGACTTAGGCTTTGAATTTTTTAGCAGACCAAACTCAGGCTTGACAAAGCCTAGTTCGGCCCACCCCTACACTTAGTTTTGCGAAGGAAGAATGAGTCCAATGTTATATATAGGATTCAAGTTCTTCATTCCAATGTGCACCAGTCAAAAGAACTTTACATTTGTATTTGTCTTTCTTTATTCTCTTATACTCATGTATTAAAGTGTTGTAAGATATAGTTGAATATTTTTTTGGAGGGTGTGGATGTACTGGGGGTCTGGGTTAATTGAGAATATATTATATGTTGTAACAATTTTCATATAGTGTTATTATTTGGTTTTCTATTGACTACGTGTGTGGTTTTTTCTCTAGTTTTGGAGTTTTCACGTTATGTTCTTGTGTTGCGATTGTGTTCCTATTTTTTTCTCTCTATGATTTGTTTGTTTTTCCCTAACAAATGGTATCAGAGTTTGGTTCGATTCGGGGATAAGTATTTTTGGTATGCTCTGTGGTTGTAGTTTTTCCTTATCTTCCACATCAAAAAAGAAGGGTGGCATTGTGAAAGAGTTGTTGAGTTGCAATAAAAAAATTCCGTTGTGTAGTTTAAGCTATAGAAAATTGATGGAAGAATTTTTTTTGACTTGTGGAAAGTTCAAGTTAAAGATGTGTTGATATAATCAAGATTATACAAGGTGCAAGATTATGTCAGTGGTTGAAGAACTTCTTGCCAACAAGGAAGTTGCACCATAATGTTTCAACCTGGTTTTCGACATGTGAAAATTCTTGAAGTGGTTTACCTTCAAGTGAAGTATACTCTTCTTTAGGTAGAGTATGATAGTTTTTAAAACTATGATTGCCGATGAAGACAATGTGAAATTCTTGGAGTGGTTTAGCTTCAAGTGAAATTTATTCTTCATGATAAAGTATATGATTGTCGGTGATGAGAATGTGAAATTCTTGAAGTGGTTTATCTTCAAGTGAAGTATATTCTTAATAAGAGAGTATGATAGTTTTTAAAACTCTGATTGTCGGTTAAGACAATGTAAAAATTCTTGGAGTGGTGTAGCTTCAAGTGACTATACTCTTTATGGTGGAATATGATTGTCATTGAAGACAATGAAAGTTGATGTATTATTTTCAATCAATGTGGAGATTATTGAGATTGGTTGAAAATATACATGTTGATACTCTTTATGGCGGAATATGATTGTGAATGAAGACAATGAAAACTCATGTATTATTTTCAATCAAGGTGGAGATTGTTGGGGTTGGTTGAAAATATACATGTTGAAGAAGTCTCACATCGCTTAATTTTGTGAATGAAAAGAGAGTCCAAATATATATATATGATACAAGTTCTTTGAAGTCCCACATCCCTTCTACTATCTACCCATTACAAATAAGTTTCTTGCACTGCCAATTATACCCTTCCACCTCACTTTCTTTACACTACTAAAAGGCTATTTTCGTAACTAGCAAAATAACCAAAATTCATAGCTTGCATTGCCTCTTTGAAAGCCACGTGTCAGCGGAGTATTGGCTTAATGATACTGCCTTTTTCCACTTTTCTCTCTCTTTCTCTTTCATTTTCCACTTTTCTTTCTCTTTCTCCCGTTTTCTCTCTTCCATCTCTCACTTTCCAAAAAACCCTAAACCCAACCCCCCCGTCGCCGCCCCCTTTCTCTCTTCTCTCTATTTTTTCCACAAACCCATTCAGCAGTCGCTACTTTCACCACTTTCTTCAAGTTCCTTCTTCAACAGTATCAGGTATTTTTCTCCAACTTCTTCATCTTCGACCTCCATTTATTTCACTGCTCTAACTCCTTTAGTTTTTACATGTTTATTTCTTGCTCTGGAACTCATTTCATCAAAACTTCCAAGGTTAGATCTTTGTTCCTTTGTGTACTGATTTTCTATTAATATTGTTATGGTTTCTTTTTATACTGTTGAATAATTCATAAAACATGATTTTGTTATGGTTTGTTCAAGTTCTACTCAATATGTTAGTTTCATTATTTCGTTATACATCAATATGGTAAATCTTATCATATATAATTATATACCATTCGAAGTTAACCTATATCTTTATGTCTCTGAGAAGATGAGTCTTGTGATTATGTCAACTTTTAACTGTTATTAGAGTTTTACCTTAATTTATCCATTGCACAATTTCATACTTCCTCACTGCAACCACTTTTTAATTTTCATAGATTTGCTTTTGGCGTATTGATTTGTGGGTTAACAAGAAAACATTATCCCTTCAATTGCCTGCTGGAAGAGAACCCGTGGGAGATATTCGAGTATATTTCCATTCTGATCAAGTGCACTTACTGGTATGCCATGAATCACAGCTAGCATTATATGATGCTTTAAAAATGGAATTTATTCTGCTGGTAAGTTTCTACCTCTCTCCAAAGTATTAATACCAACTAATAACAGAAAAAGTGAATCCATCATCACATTTTTATATGCTTTCAAGTGACTTTCTAAAAAGCCAGGTGTACTCTCATTTTAGTGGTATCCATGTAGATAGTGTATCATTAACATTTCTCTTATATAAAACCTCTAAACACAACTCTATTTTATTTTCTATTCCTGGTGAACGAGTTAGTTACTTTTGTTTGTTTGGATTCTTGCGGGTCTCACAAGATACTTCCATATCCTATGCAACATATTCCTGCAACAGCCAACTAATTTATGTTGCCTTCACTGATGGAAATATTGGAGTATTTGATGCTGACATCCTGAGACCAAGATGTCGTATAACTGCATTTGCATACCTACACCAACCATCGTCAGATAGGTGATTATAATGTTTCATTCCGTGTTTTACTTTATGAAGTTAATATTTACTAACATGTAACAAGCATCCTCATAAAAGATGATTATTTCATCAGCGCTGCTTCAAGTTTTGCCTTGCTGAACTTGAGCTTTTAGAATATCACAATTCATGTTTCATGGTGATGATAATTGAGCAACAGTTGGGCTTAAGAGTTTACATCTTTTTGTGTTTAGGCTCAGCTGAGCCTACTGAAATTTCAGAAATAATTTTTTGCTTATTTCTTAACCTTCTGTTTGGTTTGTTTTGTTTTGTGCAGCCAAGATATATACCCGATTGTGATTACATCACACCCACAGGAGCCAAATCAATTTACCATTGGATTGTCAGATGGGTCTGTTAAAGTCGTAGAACCCAAAGAGCCAAATGGGAGATGGGGAGTTTCTGCATCAGTGATAATAGGATAACCTCACCGTCAATTACTACCAACCCAACTTCTGAGTAGCAGCAACAACGATGATTCATATACATCAATTTGACATACAGTCTGTCACTTTTGTTGGCGTATCATTGTTTGCCGCATATAAATCTGTGATACAATTGTGCTTAAATTCAAAATAGGTTTCATGAAAAATAGTATTGGCTGTTATGCAAAATTGACAGTGATAATGTACACATTAGAATTTTTATGGTGTTTAAACTAACAAACATTTGTTGAGCAGTGTATTTCAGGTAGATTGCAAAATCATTGTACTTCAACAAGAATATTGAAGTTAGTGTGTTCAAGACAACCATAAGGTTGAATTAGAAGGTTCAATCTTATATTTATTAAAGTTATTTCTCAACTGCCTATATATTTATCTAAATTTATTATTTCTATTTTAATCAAACGAAATGACACAAGTTTAAAGAACCATTTTTTTTATATTGCAACACAGTTTGTTGTCGTTGCTTCACGGGACACTTTCATCGTATGCCATGTGCTGCAAATTCAATTCGTATCGACGAAGTTTACAGGTAAGCTTTAGTTATGTTTATACCTCTTATGTATATACCTCTTAGATTATTATGATATTGTTTTTGAATGTTGGTTGGATTTAATCTCATGTTATTTGATGGAAAAACAGTTGGCGAGGTAATGTTTAAAGGGAAAAACAGTTCGTCGACAGGTTAGGAGTATTTTTCTCGCTTTCCAAATCAAGTCTGTAGGTTATATTATTTTTAATGCAAATGCTTTATCAATTCCAATGCAAATGCTCTCAATGACATTTTTGTGCACAACCTGCTTTGCATTGTAATTTGCATGTTCAATTTTCATTTATCAATATGATGTATCTTTATAATACAATCAAGGTTAGTGATAAATGCTTGCACATATACATATTTTCCTATGTGAGCAATAACATTATTACCTTTTGGTGTAGAATTTCCCTGTTTTTGATTTGGTCTAAAAATTCATATTAAACAATGCCATGTTAAAGTGTGGGTTTTCTACACTGGAGGGAGTAGTGGTTGTGAATGAAACATCAAATTTTCTTTAGTTATTTTTTTTTTCTTTTCTTTCAGCCAAGTTCTTGAAGCTGGAGCAGGTGGATCAAGATCTAGCCCTTCTTGCTGATACAATTGGTGTTTCCATTGATGGCACTGGACAAGTAGGGACATATTTCTATACAGCTCCTGAAATTGAGCAAGGATGGCCTAAGATTGATGAAAAGGTGTAAAGCATTCAAGTATTATCCTTTTTCTAGCTATCTAATATCTTTGATTCTAGCAAAATTATGTAATTCTTGGGTTTACTTAATGTGCAGGCTGACATGTACAACTTAGGAGTGATTTTCTTTGAGCTTTGGCATCCATTTGGGACAGCAATGGAGAGGCACATTATTTTATCCGATCTGAAACAAAAAGCAGGGCTTCCACCTGCTTGGGTTGCTGAATTTCCAGAACAGGAATTCTTGCTGCGGCAGTTAATGTCTATAGGTCCCTCAGATCGGCCATCTGCCACAGAACTTTTGAAGAACGCATTTCCTCCACGAATGGAGTCTGAATTTTTTTATGGCAAGTGATTATGACCTTTGTTTTTCATTCTGCTACTTTTTATTGTAATGAAACTACATAGTAAAAGTTATCCGCCAAAAGAATGCACCATCTTATCTCATTAGACGGGGTCAGTTACATTGACCAAATAATATCAATGCCATTGGACTATCAATCAAAAGAAAATAAATGGAAAATAGTAGATCAATCACGTCTTTGTGAGTCTATGCAAAGCATAATTTTTTTTCCACGCATTTTGCAATGTTTGAACTCAATACATTCCCATCAATTTACGTTGAAATGTAGTTTGGACATTTATGAAATTTAATGTCATTATGCACATACAAGAGTACTATTACATTTACTTTAGAGGTTCTGGTTTCTGATATGGTGATAATTGCATGTGTTTCTAAATTTATACTTGATATGTGTGAGTGTTACATGTGCCCAGTTGAATTCAATGTATGTGCATGCCATATTAGATATAAATACCATACATAAATCTTCACCTGGCAACTTAAGATTTTTAGTGAGGTTGTTTCTGACATTATAATAAAGCGCTTGACCAAGTGGAGAGTTATTTATAATTAGAATTTATGGGTCAGTATCAATGCAATACCAATTTTAGTTTAATTAACAATTATATTTATTTAATAAGCAAATATTTTATTTTAAAATGTCAAAAAAATTTCTTTCTCTATTTCATAGGCACCTAAATATACTTGTGCAATTAAATATTTCATTTCATCTAAATACAAGTTTTATGAAGGAAGAGTGAGTCCAATGCTATATATAAGATTCAAGTTTTTCATTCCAAGATGCACCAATCAAAAGTACTTTAAGTTTGTATTTGACATTCTTTGTTCTCTTATACTTTTGTATCTGAGTGTTGTGAAATGTAGTTAATTTTTTTGAAGGGTGTGGGTGTACTGAGGGTCTGGGTTAATTGAGGGTATATTATGTGTTGTAATAATTTTCACATAGTATTATTCTCTGGTTGTCTATTGACAACAACTGTCATTTTTCTTCAATTTTGGAGTTTTCATGTTATGTTCTTGGTTGTGATTGTGTTCCTCTTTTTTTCTCTATGCTTTGTTTATTTTTTTTCCCAACAGTATGATGACGCGCAATACTAAGTACTATTTCTAACGATTTGTTCGATGTCTAGTTGTCTATTGCTCTTACAAGGAAGAAAGTGAGATATGGGATTTGATGAACTTAAAGTATACTGCTGGAGATGCTGGAAAACATAAATTTGTTATTGGGAATTACTATCATTGTAAATTGTCTGGAGATAAAGACATTAAGATGCAAATCAATGAGTACCATAACTTGTTGGAAGGACTGAAAGCTGAAAACATTACTCTGCTATATCAATTTGTTGTTGGAATTCTCATCAAGGAGTTGCTAGAATCATGGAAGGATTACAAGAATCGACTCAAACACAAGCAAAAGCAATTAACTTTGGAAGATTAGATCATACACATCATTATTGAGGATACAAACATAAAGGAGAGCAAGGTCGAAAAGGCAAAAAAATTAGTTTCTCGAGCAAATCTTGTTTTGAATAACACTCATAATAAGTCTTACAAAAAGATGTTTGATCATAAACTCGATCCTAAACATGTTCATAATAATCATAATAATTATACCCCTCGTGTTACTAATCCCACTTTTAAAAAATGAGGAGAATGTTATGTTTGTGGTAAGCCAGGTCATCATCCTCCTCAATGCAGACATCACAAAAGGAATGACAATCCTCCTAAAGCTAACTTAGTTGAAGGAGATGATATTATTGTTGTTGTCATTGCTCAAGCAAATATTGTGACTGATGTGAACTAATAGGTAGTAGGCTCTGGGGCTAATAGGCACATTTGTGCTAATAAAGATGTTTTTACCTCCTACACTACTGTGGGGAATGGAGAAGAACAAGTTTATCATGGTGATTCTTGAGCTGTTGCAGTTTTAGAAAAATAAAAGTTATGTTAAATCTCACATCAGGACAGACATTGGCTTTAAGTGAAGTATTACATGTGCCTAATATTAGGAATAATTTAATTTCGGTGGCTCTTTTGAGCAAGGGCGGGGTTAAAGTGTCATTCAAATCTGACAAGATTGTAATGACAAAAAATTATGTATTTGTGGGAAAAGGTTATTGTGGAAGGACTCTTTGTGTTGAACATTTTTAAAGTTATGAATAATAACATTTCTTCTTCTGGTTACTTGATTGATTCTTATGATATATGGCATGCTAGATTAAGACATGTTAATTCTTCTTATATTAATAGAATGCAAAGTATTGAGATGATTACTATAAATAATAAGAAATATGGTAAATATGATATTTGTTTAGAATCAAAATTAACAAAGAAAAAATGTGTGTTTGTGCAACGTGAATCTGATCTGCTTAGTCTAATTCATACCGATCTAGAAGACTTAAAGCAAATTACATCTAGAGGAGACAATAACTATTATATAACTTTTTATAGATGATTGTTCAATATACACTAAAGTTTATTTGATAAAATATAAAGATGAAGCGTTCAATAAATTTATTTTATACAAAGCCGAAGTAGAAAATCAATTAAATAGAAAAATAAAAAGAGTTAGATCTGATAGAGGATGAAAGTATATTTCATTTAATGTTTTTTTTTTTGAAAAAGAAGAAATAATTCATGAAGTAACCCCCCTTATTCTCCTCAATGAAATGGAGTAGTAGGAAGAAAAAATAGGACTTTAAAAGAAATGATGAATGTTATGCTTGTTAGTTCACATGCATCAAACAACATTTGGGGCGAAGCTTTGTCAACCGCGTGTTTTTTTTTTTGCAAAATAAAATTCCACATAGAATTACTTGTAAAACATTATATGAGTTATGAAAAGATTATAACGATAGGCTTCGATCTAGATGGGGGTGAATAGATCACAAATTTAAAATTTAAACTTTTGGCAAAAATGGTTTTCAAAAGTTTTATGGCACAACGGAAACAACCCGAATCAAATCGTCTAACCGAACCTACTATCGAAAAGCTCGGATATGCGTAAAGTTACACAATTGAATGATGATGAACACAAAATTTTCAACAATGTTTAATCACAAACAATTAAATGTTACTCCCTCCGTTTTTTTATTATAAGTCGTTTTAGACTTTTCACACGTATTAAGAAATGTAATAATTGTGGTATGGAAAAGAGAAATTATGAAGGGTTTTACAAAATTTACTTCATTAAAGGTATTAAAAAGATAAATTTACACAATTGAAAGGAGAAAAAATAATAAATATTTAAGGGTGTAATAGGAAAAATAACATTAATGATTTATTAGTATTATAAAACGACTTATATTATGGTACAAAATATTCTTCCAAAGCGACTTATAATAAAAAAAACGGAGGTAGTAAGCTACACGTAGAGCTTATTTCCAATGATCAAAGACCAATTAAAAGCACTAAAGGCAATTTATCGAACACTTTGTATGAAATCGATAACATTTGAAAATTTAATTTTTTTTGTTGATGTTAAAGTCAATCACAATCAAAGTGATTATGATTATATCAACAAACCTTGATTCAAAATGTAATCAAAATTTGATTTCCAAACAAATTGATCAAAACAACAACAAATTCGATAATTTACAAATACAAAAAATTTAAATAGATGGAGAGTGTAACACCCCAATTTTAGTAATTATTTATTTATATTAATTAATTGAGTGAATTTATGAATTAATTGATTAATGTGATTTATTTAAATTATTTGAATTAAATGAATTATTTGATTTATTGAATTTATATGAATTATTTTATTTATATAAATTAATTGATTTATTGGAATTATATAAATTAATTGATTTATTTGAGTTGTTTGAATTAATTGGTTTATTGAACTTATTTGAAAATAATTGGTTTATTTAATTTATATGATTTAATTGAAATGTGTGATTTATTGAATTATTTGAAATAATGGATTTGTTTGGATTTATTTGAAATAATTGATTTATTTAATTACTTGATTTATTTGGATTATTTAAATTAAGTAATTTATTTAAGGGTTAAATATGTCTAAGGTCTCAGAAAATAACCCAACATTCAAGTTTGGTCCCTATAAATATTTTTTTCAAGGTTTGGTCCTCCTAAAGTTTTCCGTTTGTAATTGTAGTCCCTCCCGTTAGTTTTCACTAACGGAGGATGACCTGGCGTGCCACATGTGTAAATTTGTCTTTTTTTTATTAGGCCACGCTGTAAATGAGTTTGTCTTTATTTGAAAGAAGTTAAAACGTCTTTATTTGAAAAGTAGAAAAAGAGGAATTAAAATAGAAAACGAAAGAAACTGAGGAGTCATTTTCCAAAAATCATTGGTTTGTCAAAGAAATTGTGCCCTAGCAGAAGAAGATAGTTGTTCGTGTAGTCGCAACTCTTAGAAGTGGTCCCAAAGGAGGTGAACTACGATTCGTAGCAGTGGTCCCAGGTAAACGAGTTTGTCTGCCATTGTTTTGTTTCTTTTATTAATTAATGATAGGTTTGCGTTTGTGGTCCATCGATGGTTTGTCTGCCATTTTCGTTGTTAGTTAAATGATAAACTTGTCCGCCATTTTCGTCCTCTTCTTGCTATGTTTAATATATGTTTTCAATGGTGGTCCCCTGCTTTCAACACTTGTATTTCATTGGTATTGTTAGTCAACTTTTGGGGCAATAAAATTAGGGTTACTCATGTTGTATAAAAAATGGTAAAAATTAAAGTTAGATTTAACTTTTGTGTGCAGGGGTATGGATAAGGTCACTGTTGTTGTTTTATGTAAAAGGGTCTTTTGTAAAAGACACAAACATAAAATACGAAGGCGGGGAAGTGTATGCTTTTAAGGGTCAGGATCCTGATTTTTGGAGTTTCTTTGAGGCATGTGACTTAGTTAAGGAGCTGGTACCTGAGTTTGATTACAAATTGGTTAAGATGTGGTGGAAGGCTGAGGAAGGATCATTTGAAAATGACCTAAAACCATTTAAGGATGATGGAGATGTGTTTGAGTTGGCCTTGTCTGCCATGGAGTACAAGTGTGACATTGAAATTTACTGTGAAAATAGGGTTCAAGGAGAGGACACAGGTATGGAGAGGATTAGAGAGAAAGGAAAGGCACCTAAGTGTGAGGAGGACATTGACAACAGGAGTGGATCAAGTGAAGAGTCTGAGGAAGACTCTGTGGAAGATGTGCACTTTGAAGATAGTGAGGAGGAGAGAATGGATGGGTTTGAGGAAGGGCTTGATGAGGTACTGCCTAATAGGGCTACTGGGGAAGATAAAAAAGAAGATGATGGTGTTAGTGTGGAAGTCAACAAGAGTGAGCAAGAGCAGAAGGTATTTATAACTGAGGAGTTGGGAAAGGAACATGTCATTGAGGATAAATACTTGACTGATGAGCTGGACAGTGGTGGGGATGATGATAGTTGTGATGAGAGGCCTTGTGTTTTGAGGTATAGTGAGGAGGAGTCATTGAGCAAGGATTATGTGTTCAAAGTTGGGATGGAGTTTACACCCTTAAAGCAGTTTAAGGATGCCATATTAAGACACAATGTGTTGAATGAGAGGGAGGTAAAGTTTGAAAAGAATGATAAAAATAGATGTAGAGTTGTGTGCAAGGACAAGAAGAAATGTGACTATACAGTGTTGTGTAGTAAGGTATTGACCTCAACCACTTTTAGGATAAAAACTTTGTTTGCCAAACACAAGTGTGGTAGACAATTCTTTAACAGAAATGCTAGAGCTGAGTGGGTTGCCAAGGTAATTATTGATGGCTTGAAGAATAATCCTATAATGAGGTTGAATGCGGTAGTTGCTGATGTAAGGAGGAGGTATGCAACAGAAATTCCAGGATGTAGGGCATTTAAGGCTAGACAGATTGCAAGAGCCATTGTTGAAGGTGACTCAAGCAAACAGTATAGCCTCCTTTGGTCCCATGCTACTGAATTGAAAAAGGCCTCAGCTGGTAACACATTTAAAATCAGTACTAGTTCTCCAAGTGAAGGGTTGAAACCAAGATTTGAGAGATGTTATATGTCATTTGATGGAACTAAGAAAGCATTGACAAGAACATGTAGGCATTTCATTGGTTTAGATGGATGCCATTTGAAGCATAAATATGGTGGTATTCTTTTGATTGCTGTTGGAAGAGACCCCAATGATCAATACCTACCTATTGCATTTGCTGTGGTTGAGATGAAGACAAAGGATTCCTGGAGCTGGTTTATGAAGTTGTTGATTGAGGATATTGGAGATGGGAGGTGGTGCTTTATATCTGATCAACAAAAGGTAGTCTTAATGCATTGTTAGATTTCAATTTTTTTACATACATTACAATGTCCTAATGCTTTATTATTTTCCTTGATTAGGGTTTAGTGCAGGTTTTTGAGGAAGAGTATCCATCATATGAACATAGATTCTGTCTAAGGCATCTGTATGCAAACTTCAAAAAGAGATTTGGAGGAGAGACTTTGTTCAAAGATCTAATGAAGGGTGCTATCAAGGCTACATACTTTGAAGCTCATGAAGCAAAGATGCTAATGATTAAGGATGTCAGTTTGGAGGCCTATGAGTGGATAGAGTCAATTCCCAAAAAAAATGGTGTAAGCATGCCTTTCCTATATTTTCTAAATGTGATGTTTTGATGAACAATTTAAGTGAGTCATTTAATGCAACCATATTGTTGCAAAGAGACAAACCCATAATAACAATGTTGGAGTGGATAAGGAATTATTTAATGGGGAGGTTTGCCACTCTTAGGGAAAAGGTGGAGAGTTATAAGGGTATCATAATGGCCAAACCCCTAAGGAGACTAGATAGGGAAATAGAGAAGAGTGCTTCCTAGACAGCTACATATGCTGGTAGGTTGTCATTTCAAGTGAGTCATGTGTTATTTACTGACAGTTTTGTGGTAGATCTTGAAAAACATACTTGTTCTTGCAACTTTTGGGAACTGGTGGGTATTCCTTGTAGGCATGTTGTGGCTGCCATCCATAGGAAGGTAGATGACCCTATTAAATATGTCCACACTTGCTATCACAAGAGCACTTATGTTGCATACTATAGTGAGATTATTACCCCACTAAATGGACAAAACAAGTGGCCTAAGACTGATAATGAGGGAATGCTGCCACCTAATTTCAAATGAGGCCCAGGGAGACCTAAGAAATTGAGGAGGAGGGAACCTAATGGAGAGAGTCAAACTAGATGGCAAAGAACAAACACCAACCATAGGTGTAGGTTATGCTTTCAGTTAGGCCATAATAAAAAGACTTGCAAGAAATTGAAGGAAGAATTAGAAGCTGCAAAAAGGACTAGTCAAGCCACTCAAGATAGCCCAGCAGAAACATCTCAGGCAATTCCAACCCAAGTAAGTCAAACTGCTGAGGCATCAAAAAAAAGGGTAAGGGTACCTTTAATAATGTTGTTATTTTCAATGTGTAATTCAATTGCTAAATTTATTAATCCTGTTGATGTTATGTTGATATACAGAGGAAGCCTAAGGGGTCATCAAGCAAGGTGCCTAAGAAATCAAGCCTGCTGCTAAAGAGGGAGATGCCAAAGAGGGAAATGCAACAGAGCTTACATCAGAGCCTGCTGCCAAAGAGGGAAATGCAACAGAGCCAGCAGAAACATCTCAGGCAATTCCAACCCAAATAAGTCAAACCACTGAGGCATCAAAAAAAGGGGTAAGGGTACCTTTAATAATGTTGTTATTTTTAACGTGTAATTCAATTGCTAAATATATTAATCATGTTGATGTTATGTTAATATACAGGGGAGGCCTAAGGGGTCATCAAACAAGGTGCCTAAGAAATCAAGGTATGCTGCTAAAGAGGGAAGTCCATCAAGGCCTGCTGCCAAAGAGGGAAGTCCATCAAGGCTTGCTGCCAAAGAGGGAAGTCCATCAAGGCCTGCTGCCAAAGAGGGAAGTCCATCAAGGCCTGCTGCTAAAGAGGGAAGTCCATCAAAGGATGCTATCAAGGATATAATTAATTCAAAGTCTGGTGTTAAGGGAGGGCTGAATGAGGATGTGGCAAGTCATCAAGATGGTGTGCTGGAACCAACTAAGCAAATGGATACAGATAAACCTGAGGGCATTGAGGTGGAAAACCCAACATCATTAGATGACACTATTGCTGTTGTTCTTACAGGTTCTGATGTCTTGAACATTCAACCTTTGAGGATTGATAAGTCACCTGTCAAGACATCTCAGCCAAGTCCAGGTGGTCCAAAGGTTTTCTTTGGGAGGCAACCAAAGGTGAGCAGGAACACTCCATTCAAACCACCTGGTATAAGAACAACCTTGTCTAAGCCAAGCAGTAGTGAACCACCAAAATTCAGGACACAGAGCAGATACAAGACAAATGACAGTGGCTTGACTGAAAAAGGAGAAAGTCAGAGGTTGAAGACACTCAAGTCAAAGAGCGTGCCAGACCCAGGGAAAGAACATGATGATCCTGTGATTATACCTGACACTGAGTGCATCAATGTCAAGGGTCACACACAATGAAGTTCATCCTGATTTTGTGTAAATGGTGTTTATGAACAACTGTTATCATGTTTTGTTCAAAATTATGTATTCAAATATGTGATGTAAAGTACTGATGTGGTCTTTAGGCCCAAAATACATTTCCTTATTCTGATGTAATGTACTAGTGACTTAATCAAATTACTATTCTGGTTTTGGTACACTTCTATTTTAGTATAATTCTCACTTTTATATGTCACTTAAATATGTGTCACTCTTTTGGTATAGCCAATTATGAGACATCAGTACAAAACAACATTTCATTTTGATCAAATGCTCATAACAAAACAACAACAGATATCATTAACACAGAACATTGTTACATTTGCCAAACTAAACCATATCAGAACATTCTTACATTTTGAAGACTTTCTCAAAACAAGATAACATTACAAATCCTAAAGACAAACATTACATTTTCATTAAAACAACAACACATTTCATTCACTCAACTCTACAATTACACCTAAGCACAAAATACATGTTGACCAATACTGAAATTATAACACAAATAGTCTTCAAATTTCCATAGAATTCCATTGCCTTGAGCTTCATCTTCAGCCTGTTGTTCTTCTTCATCGAATTTTCATAAAGATCCTTAAAGGTTTCCACCATTTGCATATCCCTCTCTTCCTTGCTCCATTCAACAGCTTCAATCCCTCTTCCAATTTCATCATCCCAAACAAACATAACGTACCCCCATTCTTCCAAAACAGACATCTCCAAAACAATCTACCTTGATTCTTTCCCCTCTTACACACGTAAGAAATCAAAGTTCCCTTGCATCCACACTTTTTCCCTTCACTGTTGTTAAAACTCTTGGAGTGTTGTGAGACTACCTTGTTGAGCCTGGATGATGTAGACATGACGACGAAATAGGACAGTTATGAAGGAGAAAGGTTACGAGAATACGAAATATGACAGTTATGAAGGGGAAAACACAACCAAAGAAGATGGAGAGATTATTAAGATTTGGGGTTTTAGGGATTAGGTCGTGAATGTTCAAGGAGGAGAGTAGAATATCAAACCTATAAACATTTCTGACTAGTCAATGAAATAAAACACAGTTGGCAAGACAAATTTACACATGTGGCACGCCAGGTCATCCTCCGTTAGTGAAAACTAACGGGAGGGACTACAGTTACAAACGAAAAATTTTAGGGGGACCAAACCTTGAAGAAAATATTTATAGGGATCAAACTTGAATGTTGGGTTATTTTCAGGGACCTTAGACATATTTAACCCTTTATTTAATTGATTTTATTTGATAGAATTTTATAGAATTGCTAGATTTTAGTGGGCTTAGTGTGGTGTGTGAATAGTAAGTGAATGGTTGGGTTAGACCCATTTTGTGTAAGACAATTTTAGGGTTTAATAAAAAAGAATAGAAAGATAGTAAGGAAAAGTGGGAGCAAGAGAATAAAAGAATAGAGAAGGAAGAGGGGTGGAGAAGAAGAGGAACTCAAAAATTCAAGCTCAAGAAATTTATCAAAAAACTAAGGTAAGGGTGAGTTTTCACTCATTATTGGGATTATTGGATGATGATTAGTTGGTAGAAATAGATTTAGATTAAAATCCCCAAAAAAATTTATGAGATTGAAATGTTAGGTTTTGATATTAATCCTTGAAAAATATATTAATTTTGTGTGTTTTGAAATTGATTATTGGTATACTTTAGAGACCCATTAAATATTTAGAATATCTCAATGGAATTGAGTTTTGAAATGTATATATTTAGTTACTACTGTAGCGGAAATCTAACAAATTAGTGAAAAGAAATTGGCTTTTTCTTATGACATGTAGCGCCACCTGTTAAGCTCATTGGCCTTTTAATGTTTTTGTAGCACACCACAATACATGATAACATGTGATTCACTTTACTTCCTGTAGCATGTTAGTAAATTGGTAGAAATGGAAAGTTGCTTTCTTAACTATAGCAGAAAAAGTAAGTAACTCATTTAATTAAATGCATGATGTGTTATAGCAAAATATAGAGAAATGGAAATGGAATTATAGGAAGTAAGGTGGTAGTGAAAATGAGATTCCTCTAAACACATATGTCCTGTAGCGCTATACACCTCTTCGCCAAGCAAATGCATTTGATATTGGAACCTGTAGTAAACTAAAATATATATAGGTCATATAAATTAGATTTATTAATTAATAAAGTATGTATTTAATTAATGATTCTTTTTTGTTTATTAATATAATTATTTCAATAGTATAAATAATAATATTAATAATATATTTTATTTAATTATTGATAATTTTTTTTAGTCATCATATAAATAGTGAATTTAATTATTGATGATGGCTTTGTGGCTAATGTATTACTGTAGAAATGAAAGACACCTAGAAAATGAAAGTGATATATGTATTTCATCAAGCTTGTAGCGCAGTGACCATAGTATATTGTAATCTATTTTTTTTTTTTAATTCATATACTGTGGTAAAATGATAGAAACGAAATGTACATTTTATTCCTACTTTTCAAAACTGTAGTGTTAATTCTTTCAATAAAATTGCAAGGCAATGTAATATATATATATATATATATATATATATATATATATATATATATATATATATATATATATATATTATAATTTATGATTTTTAACCAAACTATCAAATGTTTTATTACATATCAATTAATTAGTTAAATATTGATTATTTAATTTAACATATTGATTATTTATTTAATTATTGCTTATTTATTAAATATGAATTATTTAGATTAAATATTAATTATTTAGATTAAATATTAATTATTTATTTAATTGTTGATTATTTATTAAATATTGAATATTTATTAAATATAAATTATTTATTTAAATAATAATTATTTATTTAGATATTGATTATTTTATTTAAATATTGATTGTTTTTTTAAATATTGATTAATATTTATTGAATAGTGGAATTTTATTGAATATTGGATTCAATTATTAGTAATTAATTAATTATTCTATATCTAATCGGTAATTTGTGTTTTGTGAATTGTGATTGGATCAAGTCGATCCTTGTGTATTATTTGCTAATTGTGGTGATGATGTTTAAAGTATGAGTACCTTGATTATGGAAATGTGTTTGTGTGCAATTGTGTGGTAATTCAAGTGTGATGAATTATTGATGATATGCTTGGATATTAAGATTAGAGAATGATCTTAATTGCATATGGTTGTTGATTGCATACGCATCATTTGTGTCAAGAGACAATGCTTGCTAGTTCTGTGGAAACTAGTGACTTGTCCCAAACCTAGAGCGGGGTTTGAAAGCTTAGGGGACGGGATTTTGTTTGTTATTGGTCTAGGGGACGGACCCGGTTTAAATGTAAAAACCGAAAAATAATAATAAGTGTTGGTACCACATGGCATGAGTTGCATTAAGTCTTGCATCGAGTCGCATTGCATATATGTTTGTTATATGGAAGTATGTGTATGTATATGACTTGTTGAATTGGTGAAATGGTGAATTATATGGTTACTTGAGTAATATTTTGTTGATGAAACTTTGAAGTGTGAGAATGACTATAATCATGTTTGTATGTCTTTAAATTAATTATTATCTTATGATTTCAATAATGATGTGAATTCTCACCCTTCTGTTGGAATGATGTTTTATACGACATCGCTCAGGTACCGAGGAGTAGAGTTGCTTCTAGCGCGAGGTAGCCATTGGAGTAGCTGATTTAGTTTCTTTATTTATGTTGGGTCGAGTCGTGCTCTGATCATGTAACACTGAGATCGTTTCGGTTTATGTTTTGAGAGATACACTATGTACTCTACTTTGTGTTTTAATGTTTATTTGAATTGTGTGAAGTATTGGCTTTTATGCCTAAGTATTGATTATAAATGAGATGAGCACGAGACTTTCTTTATGTCTATCATGATTAACTTAAATCTGCTGCTACATGCTAAGTGAAAGTTTTTGAAAAGCATGAAATCATTTAAGTGTTAATGAGCATGACAGGTGTTGTATGATCTATTGAGAATATGTGTGACACCCTTTTGTGAAATGCATGATAACTACTCTGATTTATTTAGGTTTATTCTGTGGGGTTTAGAAGGGTGTTACAGAAAAATAGATAGATAGATAGATAGATAGATAGATAGAGAGAGAGAGAGAGAGAAAGAGAGAGAGAGAGAGAGAGAGAGAGAAGGATTTGTTTAGTTCCCCAATTGGCCTCGTTATGGGTACGTCTGCCCTCAATTTAAAATCGAATTGAGATACCTGCAATTGACCTTACTTTGCAAACAATGTATATACAAGAGATGAAGAACTTTAACCTTACAAACCCTATGGTTTGTTGTTGATTTTATCACCTCTAAAACCCTTGATCAAAGGTTTATCAAGTCACCAACAATGTTGCTTTAGTCCACCAGTTCTTGTTACTACCTTGCAAAACCTCTCGTCTCAAGGTTTTAGCTCAGTCGAATTAATTCCAAGCACGCACCTGTTAAACCCAATATTTACGAACACGATCCATCATCTCATGCTACTTCTTTGCAAGGAAACCACTTTGTCCCAAGGTCTTCACTCGATCGGATTCATATTTACGTAATCTTATCCCAAACCTTCAAATCCTCAATCATCTTGAAGGAAACCCCAACTTGGTTTTCTTATCTAAAACACTCAAAGAACTCAACCCAATATTCTCGGTACACCAACCTAACTGGTTGTTATCAACCCTAATCTAGATGGTCACCCAATCAAAAAATGATTATGTGTAGTTTGATTGCGTGTATGCATAGAAAAGAGGTTGAAGATGATGAGTATCTTTGAAATTCGGGTTTCGTATAGGTTTTACACTGGAACCTTACTAGAAAATGATACGTGTATGAGTACATATATGTATGAGAGATATGATGCAAAAGGAATGCAAGAAAATTTTAAAGGAGAAATAAATTTTTAAGTTTTGAAGTGAATAAGTCGGCCTATGAAAGCAATAGGTCGACCTACAAAGGTCTTAGGTTGGCCTATATGAGGCGACCTATGGGCAATGGATACATCCTTCATTATTGAGGCATGGAGGTCGACCTGAGCAAGCTATGTGTCAACCTATACTGAAGCAAATGTTTCTATAGGTTGGCCTGAGGGCGCACGTGTCGGCCTTTACAACATTTTTCACACTAAAAACTCATTTTTGATGCATGTAGCATGCCTAAGATATTTCCAATCATTTACAAACATATTTACATGCATCCTAATGCTAAGATGATCAATTCACATCTAGAATTTTGTTGATACCGTCAAATGTACAAAAACGCTAAAGTTGCTCCTAGTTTTGACATCATTCAAAACATGACTAAATAGAAAGATGCACTCATAATAAGCCAACTTTGAAATATTTAAAAGTGTGGGGTGTTTAGCAAAAGTCATGTTTCCTAATCCTAAGAAAAGGAAAATAGGTTCTAAGACATCCAATTATTTGTTTATTGGTTATTTCGAACATAGTGCCACATATAAATTTCTTGTTCTTAAAAGTGATGTGCTTGTTAATAACACTATTGTTGAAATTAAAAATTTTGAATTTTTGGAAAATGTTTTTTCTCTTAAAGTTGAAAATGTATTTGATAAACCTTCTTTAGATATTTTAAATGAAAATTCAAGTGATGATTTAAGAAGTAAAAGACAAAGAAAAAATATGTCTTTCGAAGTGATATTTATACATATCTTGTTGAAAATGAATCTCAAACATTTTATGAAGCAATTGTTTCTCCTGGTGCTAAATTTTGGAAAGAAGCTATTAAAATTAAAATGGATTCAATTTCAAAAAATCATACTTGTATTTTGGTTGATTTACCGAAAGGATCAAAACCAATTGGTTGTAAATGGATTTTTAAGAAAAAATATTTTCTTAATGGTTCTATTGAAAAATATAAAGCTAGATTAGTTGCAAAAGGTTTTACTCAAAAACAAAATATTGATTATTTTGATACTTTTGCTCCAGTAACTCGAATTTCATTGATTCGTGTTTTAATAGCTTTTGCTTCTATTTATAAATTGGTTATTCATCAGATGGATGTAAAAATAACATTTATAAATAGAGATTTAGAATAAGAGATTTATATGTCACAACCTGAAGGATGCGTAGTTTCTAGTCAAGAAAATAAAGTTTGTAAACTTCTTTAAATCATTATATGGTTTAAAACAAGCACTGAAACAATGACGTGAAAATTTTAATCAAACTTTGATTAGTGATGGATTTTCATCAATTGAAGTTGATAAATGTGTGTATACTAAATATGTAAATAATGAATGTGTGGTTATTTGTTTATATGTTGATGATATGCTGATTTTTGGTATTTGTATTGATATTGTAATTATAACTAAAAAATTTCTTACTTCAAATTTGAAATGAATGATATGGGTGAAGCAAGTGCAGTATTGGAAGTTAAAATCATAAGAATGATAGTATAATACTATCTCAAGAACATTACGTTGAGAAACTTTTATGGAAGTTTGGTCATTATTACTCAAAGTAGGTGAGTACCCCTTATGATGCTAACTCTCAATTAAAGAAGAATAAAGGTGATCCTATTGATCAAACTCAATATGCTCAAATTATTGGGAGCTTACTGCATTTAATGAATTTTTCTCGACCAAATATTGCTTATGCAATAGGTAGATTAAGTAGATATACACATAACCCCAATCAAGATCATTGGGAGGTTATTTCTAGAGTTCTCAAATATTGGAGAGGTACCGTGAATTATGATATTGAGTATATTGGATTTCCTACTGTATCAGAAGGATATTGTGATGCTAATTGGATATCTGACTCATATGATACAAAATCTACTAGTGGTTATGTGTTTGCACTTAGTGGAGGTGCAGTTGTATCGAGATCAATCAAGCAATCCATTATTGCAAGATCAACTATGGAATCAAAGTTCATAGATTTAGAATTGGCTGGTAGTGAAGCTGAGTGGTTAAGAAACTTATTAGCTAATATTCCTTTAGGAATAAAACTAACTCCATCAGCTTCGTTGCATTGTGATTGTCAATCGACAATAGCCATGGCAAAGAACAAGTCATTCGATGGTAAAAATATACATATTCAATTGAGACATAATGTAGTAAAATAATTATTAGAAGATGGAGCGATATCGATCGATTATGTTAAGTCAAAAGTCAATTTAACCGGCCATCTGAAAAAACCCCTAAGGAGGAAAGTAATTTGTGACACATCAAGGGGAATGAAACTTAAGATAATTAAAATCAAGTGACAGGAACCCAACCATTGTGATTTGAGATCCTATGAAGTAGATTCATATGGGTAATAACTAATAACAAATGACTTGTTAGTTCTGCTAGCACCAAAGATTAATTAATTAAATTATTTTAATTTTTGTCTCATTTTTATGGTGTGAATGAGAAAGTTCTAGCAATTGCATTAAAAAGAGGATGAACTTTTGTAACTTTTAATGAATTTCATATCCCTTATGAGTGGTGTAAGATTTGCAGCATACATTTGATGAAATCACCTACACGAGTGTCAAGTAGGGCCGCTTGTATGAGATCTTGGTGAAATATCTAGATCACTCATGAAAGAAAACCAGGCACGTGCACGACCTAATAGCGTACCACAATGTCAACAGTAAGATCTGTGAGGGTGTGATACAATTGGTATACCATTAACATATATTAAGTGTTTTTTATTCATATAGTTTGCTACGCCAATGTCATAATGTGTTAAGTACTATCATTCTAGGACTCGTTCATATAGCTTGTTACACCAGTTTGATGCATCCATCTATGATGTTAACCCAAAAATAAATAAATATGTTATTAGTTTATTTTATTTTTTATTTTTAATATCAGGGGGATTGTTATGGTTATTAAAAAAATTTAAAATATTTTATTAAAATCAATTAGAATTTAAATTTTATTTAATCTTCTTTTACAAATAATAATTAAAATATTTTTCAACTAATGAGTATTTCAAATATCATGAACAAGTTAATAATTAAATAAAAATAATTTAATTGTTGCTCTCTTTATTGCCATTTATTGCCATTTAGATGATATTTAAATTAATGATAATGTTAAATTTAGAAATCTTCTAACCATATAAAATTTGGTTTTAAATTTGTCTTAATAAATTAATTATTTTGGAAAATTTCTATTGAATAACTTTTAGGCCAATTTGATTCATTCAACTTTTGTAATACAATTAAAGTCATTATAGCAAGAAATATATTTTCAACGTATTGATTTTATACCAAATGAATTATTGATCAATAATTGAAATTGATTAATGGTAAACGATCTAATATAAGACTAAGTATATTATTTTGTTGAAATACCTCTTAAATGCTAATAATAAGTTTCTTTGAGCAGATTGATCTTTAAAAATGTTTTGCTTTTAAAAAGGAAATAGATAGTGAAAATAACATGGATCTTATTATAGAGTAGAAGAATACGAGAAAAAAATATTTTCCGTTACAATATTACATTAGATATAATTTTTTTTTTCGAGTTCTATATCCTCAATTTTTTGAAAAGAGCTTGTTAAATTTTGGAGAATTAACATAAAACGCGAGGACAGTGCTTTCAATATGTCTCAGACTATTTCATCGTTTTTATTTTGGAGTTCTTCGTAGCAACATTAACAATACAACCAACTCCAAAGAGATACAATAATTACAAACAATATTTGTAATTCATAGAATTTTATTCGATTTTAAATAAAGAAAAGGTTAAGGTCCAAAGAAATTTGCAACAAATATATTTATAAATAATCAATATGGTTGTCCTAAGAGATTCTAGGTTTCAACAAATATATAATAACATTTGTCTTGTTGATGAAGAACAAATTTTGTAACAAACATGTTGGAACATCGTATTCCACATATTACACCAAAACATCATGTGAGATTTGGGTCGAACTCATCTGTGTCGAAGGAGAGCTTTCATGTATTTCGACAGGAGGCAAGCATGCAGTCGAAGCTTGTTCACATGCTGATGCCTATTAGTTACATATAGTAGTCGAAGTCTGTTCTTATATGTATTCTGTCGAAATGTTTATATTCTGTCGAATTGGGCCTTGTGTTAAGGATCCAATTGTTTAGGTTTCTTGGGCTGCAAGTTACCTAGTTAGCCTATAAATAGGCTAGTACACTCAGTTTGTTGAGTGTGGCAAATTGTGATATTCACTTGTAATCATTTGTAACTTTAATGAGAAAGTGAATAGTAAACAGAATTTATATTTGCCCAATCCTTGTTGTTATTCTTTCTTCTTCTTCTTGTTTTTTCTTTTCCGTTAAACCCTTGTTTTGGTTCTTGATAATTCAAGAAATCGTTTTATACTTTGCATAAAGACAAGGTTTTCACAACAAATTGGTGCAGTGAGCGTGGAGAAGATGGCTTCAACAAAGTATGAGATTGAAAAGTTCACCAGAGTGAACGATTTCGGTCTGTGGCGTTTGAAGATGAAAGGCCTACTGGTTCAGCAGGGTTGTTTGGAAGCGTTGAAGGGAATGGCAGCCATGGATGCTGCGTTGACGGAAAAAGAAAAGACGGCAATGATCGAGAAAGCACACAGCGCGATATTGTTGAGCCTTGGTGATAAGGTTCTCCGGCAGGTATCAAAGGAGACGACGGCGTCGGGATTATGGGTAAAGCTTGAAAGCTTGTACATAACAAAATCGTTGGTGAATCGTCTTTACCTGAAGCAAGCCTTGTATTCGTTCAAGATGAATGAAGACAAAGCTTTGGCTGAGCAGTTGGATTCTTTCAACAAGCTGATTCTTGATCTTGAAAACATTGATGTGAAGATTGATGATGAAGATCAAGCATTGTTGTTGTTGTGTGCTTTGCCCAGATCGCATGCTCACTTCAAAGAAACTCTCTTGTATGGAAGAGAGTCCCTGACCTTTGAAGAAGTTCAAGCAGCCTTGTATTCAAAGGACTTGAACGAAAGAAAGGAGCAGAAACCTTCATCAGTTGGCGAAGGGTTGTTCGTAAAAGGAAGATCGTCGAAGAAAGATGGTAGGTTTGACAAGAAGAAAGGAAAGGTTCAGCAGAAGTCTTGTGGTGGTGATATGTCTGGTATCAAATTTTATCACTGTAAGAAGGAGGGTCACACAAGAAAGATGTGCCCTGAGCGCCTGAATAATCATGGAGGTAAGGACAATGGGAATGCAGCTATTATACAAGACGGTTATGAATCATCCGATGTCCTTGTGGTGTCGAGCAGCAACTCTTGCGAAGAGTGGATAATGGATTCTGGATGTACTTGGCATATGACTCCAAACAAGAATGTGTTTGAAGAATTATGTGATCAAGATGTAGGATCAGTGCTGCTGGGGAACAATAAAGCTTGCAAGATTGCAGGTATTGGATCTGTTAGATTCAAGCTCCATGATGAGTCAATAAAGCTATTGATTGGGGTTAGGTATGTACCTGATCTTAAGAGGAATTTAATTTCTCTTGGTGAATTCGACAGAAAGGGATATGTTTTCAAAGGAGAGCAAGGTATCCTAAAAGTCGTGAAAGGGTCGAAGGAAGTCTTGAGAGGCGTGAAAAACCAAGGCTTGTATACCCTTGAGGCTGAGGTTATAAGTGGTTCGACAAATGTTGTATCCACGAAACCTATGTCGAAAACAGAGTTATGGCACATGAGATTGGGTCATGTCAGCGAAAGAGACCTAGTCGAATTGGGGAAGCAGAACCTGCTAGGAGGTGACAAAGTCGAAAAGCTGGAGTTTTGTGAATCTTGTGTATTTGGTAAATCCTGTAGGGCGAAGTTTAACAGAGGTAGGCAAAGAACACATGGATCCCTTGATTACATTCATGCTGATCTTTGGGGGCCTGCAAGGAATCCTTCACACTTAGGTGCAAGGTATTTTCTATCCATCGTTGATGACTATTCCAGAAAGCTATGGGTATTCATTCAGAAGACGAAGGATGAAACTTTTGAGAATTTCAAAAGTTGGAAGGTTCTGGTCGAAACTCAAACTGGCAGAATGGTTAAGAGGTTGAGAACCGACAATGGCCTTGAATTCTGCAACGAAGCGTTCGACAGTTACTGTGTTGAGTCTGGAATTGCAAGGCATATGACTGTAGCAGGTACTCCTCAACAAAATGGCTTAGCTCAGAGATTCAATCGAACAATCCTTGAAAGGGTTAGATGCATGTTGGTTAGTGCTGGATTGAAGAAGGTGTTTTGGGCAGAGGCTGTCTCGACAGCAGCTTATCTGATAAATAGATGTCCCTCGACTGCACTGGGAATGAAGACACCTGAAGAAGTTTGGTCGGGTCATCCACCAGATCTCAACAAACTGAGAGTATTTGGACATTTAGCCTATGCTCACATTAGGCAAGACAAGGTCGAACCTAGAGCTCTGAGATGCATGTTTCTTGGATATCCTGAGGGAGTCAAGGGTTATAGGTTGTGGTGCCTAGAACCAGGCCACAGAAGATGTATCACAAGTCGTGATGTAGTTTTCAATGAGGTCGAAATGGCTTTCAAGAAAACTGGTGATGCTGGTCGAAGTGCAGAAATCTCTGAAGAGGAGTTGGAACAGGTAGAGATGCCTGTTGAGGTGGAGCATAGTGATGCTGAAGTGCATAGCCCTGATGAAGTCGAAGAGCAAGATGCTGAAGAGGTTGAGGAAACTGTCGATGACTACCTACTGGCAAGAGATAGGTCGAGAAGAGTCATCAAGCCACCTCAGAGACTTGGTTATGCAGATCTTATAGCTTTTGCCTTAATCTCTGCAAGTGAGGTACTTGACGAAGAACTTAGAGATTACAAGGAAGCTATAAGGAGTCGAAACAAGACTGAATGGCGAAAAGCCATGGATGACGAGATGAAATCTCTTCATGATAATAACACTTGGGAGCTGATTGAGAAACCTGCAGGAGCAAGGTTAGTCAGTTGTAAGTGGATTTTCAAGGTCAAGGAAGGAATCGAAGGAGTGATGTCGAAGCGCTTTAAGGCGAGGCTGGTTGCTAGGGGGTTCACTCAGAAAGAAGGAGTCGACTTCAATGATGTGTTCTGACCTGTTGTAAAGCATAGATCCATTCGAATGTTGTTGGCCATGGTGGCAAAGTTCGACTTGGAACTTGAGCAAATGGATGTGAAGACAACATTTCTGTATGGTGATCTAGATGAAACGATCCTGATGCGTCAACCTGAAGGGTATGCAGAAAAGGGCAAAGAAGATTATGTGTGCAAGCTGAATAGGTCTTTGTATGGCCTGAAACAATCTCCTCGACAGTGGAATAGGAGATTCGACAAGTTCATGGCACACATTACTTTCACTAGAAGTCAGTTCGATCACTGTGTTTAATTTAGATTTCGACCTGGAAACTCACTTGTTATGTTGCTGCTGTATGTGGATGATATCCTCATAGCTAGCAACAGTGTTGAGGATGTAATGAAGTTGAAGGCGGAACTCAGTAAGGAGTTCAAAATGAAGGATCTGGGAGCTGCAGCCAGGATTCTTGGGATTGACATCTGGAGAGATAGAAAGTAGTCGAAGTTGTGCTTATCTCAGGAGACATACCTACGGAAGTTTCTCGACAAGTTTGGTATGTCGAATTCAAAGCCTGTTGTGACACCTACAAACCCTCAATTTAAGCTTAGTACTACTCAAAGTCCGAGTATTGAAGCTGAAAGAATCTATATGAATAGCATTCCATATGCTAGTGTAGTGGGTTCTTTGATGTATGCTATGGTCTGTACGAGGCCAGACATAGCATATGGAGTGAGCCTTGTGAGCAGGTATATGGCCAATCCTAGAAAGGCGCACTGGCAAGCTGTAAAGTGGATTCTCAGGTACATAAATGGGTCTCTGAAAAGAGTCTTGATTTATGGTGGAGCCTGTGATGGTGATAGCATAGTCGAAATCGAAGGATTTGTTGACTCTAATTATGCAGGTTGTATGGGTTCCAGAAAGTCTATTTCTGGATATGTTTTCACAATGTTTGGCACATCAATCAGTTGGAAAGCGACGCTTCAGAAGGTTGTTACCTTATCAACCACTGAAGCTGAATATATTGCCCTCACTGAAGCTGTGAAGGAAGCATTGTGGCTTGAAGGTTTTGCAAAGGAGCTGAAACTTCAAGGTCGAAGTATCACTGTTAAATGTGATAGTCAAAGTGCTATACACCTGTCGAAGAATTTAGCCTATCATGAGCGAACTAAGCACATTGATGTGAGGCTGCATTTCGTCAGAGAGATAATCGAGCATGGTGAAGTCCAGGTGCTGAAGGTTTCGACTGAAGACAATGCTGCTGATATGATCACCAAGACGTTGCCAAGTTGCAAGTTCTTCCACTGTATGCAGTTGATAAAGCTGCATGATGAAAGCTAGTTGTTTCCCTTTGTTGCTGAGTTAGATCTAAGGTGGAGATTTGTGAGATTTGGGTCGAACTCATCTGTGTCAAAGGAGAGCTTTCATGTATTTCGACAGGAGGCAAGCATGCAGTCGAAGCTTGTTCACATGCTGATGCCTGTTAGTTACATATAGTAGTCGAAGTCTGTTCTTATATGTATTCTGTCGAAATGTTTATATTCTGTCGAATTGGGCTTTGTGTTAAGGATCCAATTGTTTAGGTTTCTTGGGCTGCAAGTTACCTAGTTAGCCTATAAATAGGCTGGTACACTCAGTTTGTTGAGTGTGGCAAATTGTGATATTCACTTGTAATCATTTTTTACTTTAATGAGAAAGTGAATAGTAAACAGAATTTATATTTGCCCAATCATTGTTGTTCTTCCTTCTTCTTCTTCTTGTTTTTTCTTTTCCGTTAAACCCTTGTTTTGGTTCTTGATAATTCAAGAAACCGTTTTATACTTTGCATAAAGACATCGTTTTTCACAACAAATCCAAAGCAACTCTTCTTTATAGAGTAATTTTTTGACCAAACCTTCCTTGTAGGTATATTCAATCAAATCTTCTTTGTAGGTATATGCTGCAACATCTGACAACTATTACAATTGTGGTTCAGTATTTTTCTATCCAAGATTCACTCCACATAAGAAAATCTACAAGTTATAGAGAGGAATGAATTTGGATGTATGGTTGCAACATGTGGAACACGATCTTCCAACATGTGCAGTGCAACATTTGACCCTAGTTCAAGAGGCTAATATTGATGTGTTTTTGGAGCGAAAATCTGGTTTATACTCAATCAGATTTTTGATGTATTTGTACAATGCGTTTGTGTAGTTTGTTTGACAGTTGATGAAGTTAAAATCAATTTAAATGGATATTTAAATTTGAATTTGAATTAATAACAAATCATATCTTTTGTTAGAGAAATTTATTGAGAAAATCAAATCCAACAAGATTCTGCTATTATTCTAGGCAAAATTAAATTAGAAATCCAAGAAGAAAAATCCAGGATTGCATTTCTATTTAAGGAGACTCAAACCTCACTTTTAAGGTGTGCAAGTTTTAAAGATACATATTGTTAGGGCTTTTCTTTTGAGACTTTGTATGTGCACTACTCTAGCACCTCTTTTCATTTCATAAGGCATATAGTTTGGTTTTATTGAGTTGTAAGCCTTGTTCCAAGATGTTAAGTTAATAAGCTTGAGAACATAATGGTTTTTGTATTCCATACTAATGCAATAACCGAATTAAGGTTAAAGCTTTGTGCACACCTCTACGTTTCAGTAACTTGCCATATAAGGTATGTCCTAGTTGAGTTGTAACATTCAACATTGTTCATTAAGTTATAAACACCAATCACGGACTGTGTGATTGAGAAGAAAGTGAGTATGTTATCATATTTAAGGGGATTCCTTAAATAGAAAGACACTATGATTAGAAAAAAGCTTTGAACAACACAAGGTTTGTTGGTTCTTGTAAGACTAAGTGTACTAATTTGAATTAGTGAATTTTCTTTCTTGGGTAGAATGCCCTCTAAACATAGGTGTGGTTCATCAACTGGGTTACCAATATCTGGTGTTCTTTATTGTTTTTCTGCTTCCTCATCTTATAAAAGTTAATCTGTCATATCTTACTTGCAACTGGTTTTTGTTTCTGATTTACAATGTCCCAGACATCGTATATGACATCTGTCTCTAGAAACTGTAATCTGTTATAAATCAGTAGTTCTTGTTATCCTAAACATCTGGTTTAACATATGTCCCCTCTGAAATAAAATTTTCAAATACAACATGACAATGGCAATGTTATTTTTTAAGATAAGTTCATTATTTAGATATCATTAATTAGATTACAAAAATGAATAGTTTTTGAAGTAGTTGAGACAAAAGTTTTTAGAAATTTATTTCTTTCGTATTGATGTATCCTTTGTCATGCCATTTAAAATATATCATATCATTCTTTCGAGTCCAAACATATGATAGAGATTAAAACTAAGTGATCTTAGAATGGAGAGACTAATCTCGTGAGCGGATAAATTTAAATTAGGACCCAAAATATAATTAAATTTATTTATTTTATTTGTCTAAAAATTTTGCTTCGAAAAAATGAGTTTAAAAATGTGTAGTGTTTGTAAAAGAGTTATTTTTGTTGATTTTATAAATTTAATTTTACTAATTTTAAAGTGCTAATTCGATAAAATCAAATAAACATAATTTGTTATTCATCAATTTGTTTTGATTTTGAATTTTGCAAACAATATTACAAAAATAGATCTGGTTAAATTTTTAGGCTTTTCAAAATTGAAAAACACAACATTACTATTCAAATTATAAGTCGTTGTAGAATATTAGTTCTAAGTTGTACGAGGACGTGTTTCACATTCTAGTTAACAAAGAAAAAAATTAAATCTTTATTAAACCCTATTTAGAAATATCAGATTGATCAATAGTGAATGACAATTAAATTTGAGCATTTCTTAATACACCATCCATATTTCTTAGGCAGCACGTGAATTTCCGTTTTTGCCCTCTGATTTCGGATGTGCATATCTGGACGCACCATTTTTTTTAAAAACGTTGATGTGTTCCGGATATGCACATCCGAAAAAATTCCGGATCTGCAGATCCGGAAAAAAGCAGAACTTTAATTTTTTTTTAAAAATCGGTTTTGTTGGTTGGTCGCATATGTTAATATATCGTCGCAAGTTAATATATATTCGACAACATCCATATATAAAATAAAATATATATATATATATATATATATATATATATATATATATATATATATATATATATATATATATATATATATATATATATATATACACATATATAATAAATCTCTGTCAAAATACAGTACATACATGTAATAAAAATAGAATACATAAAAAAAACTGCTGCGTATGGCGAAGGTTACCTCTCCTAGCCACGAGTAGGGACATATCAGACAGTCCCCCGGGGTAACCGTCCAGCTCATCGAAATCGTCATCGGCGTCACCATCCTCATGTGCTGGGTGGTCACCCTCAGGAACAGGAACAAGGGATGAAATAGGAGCAGCTGATGGAACTGGAGTCTCTTGACGCCGCCTGCATGGGGGTTGGGAACCTGATGAACCAGCAGTAGAAGCCAGACGCCTCCGAGATGTAGAATCGGCGGCAGACGGAGGAGTGGCCTGAACCTGTGATGTGGAAGTGGCCTGAACCTGTGATGTGGATGGTTGTGGTGTAGGATATCCCTCAGCTATAGGGGCTACCCCAACTCCCTCTGCGCTGGAAGCCTCGGCTGTAGATTGCATCCACTCACGTCAGACAGATGTGTGCTGAGCTGTCCGTCCATGTATGATACGATCGTCTCTGTCAGCCATGTAATCTGTAAAGCATAATAAATAAATTATAATTTTTTAAAAATAATTAAAAAAAATAAAAGAAAAATAGAGACCTTCAGGATTTGCACATCTGGAAGTACTCAGAATATTTAACGTTGGGTTTTTCCGGATGTGCACATCCGAAAGCACTCAGAATATTTAACGTTAAAATTCTTCCGGATCTGCACATCCGGTACGTATTTTCAAGTTCAAATATTGCAGCCATGGCTGCTGTACCTTGGAAAAGGGCATTTTAATGCCCTGATCGTCCGTTTGACGCAGCAAACAATACTATTCTGGGCTGGGCCAACGCCTGCCTTGCTGTCGGGCAGGCCCAAGCCCAATGACCAGCAGAAGTCCAACAAGGCCAAAGCCACATCCGTGTCGGACACGTGCCGGTCCTCTTGGACGTCGGGCACGCGAGGTAAAGACTGTCGGACAGAAGCATATGGCCTACGGACACACCACTCCTCGACACCCACGTGCTCCTCCCCGAGAGGGCACGTTCTCTTGTAACTTCCCACTCCCGAAAGAAACGGTCTGCCCTACTTCCGGAGATTTCGGGACCGTTACACCAGGGCGAAGACCACGTGCTGGTCTTCACTATGTCGCGTAAGCCCTGGCAGTTACTTGGATTGGGCCTTGCGATCCAACCCAATGCAAGTAACCGTTGGCCCAGCGATGGGGGCTCTCTATAAATACCCTCTCACTTGAGAGGGTCAGGTTACACAATCTCATACACTCTAACCTTTTTCTGTATTTTCTTTTACTTCTGACCTTTGCCTTACTTGAGCGTCGGAGTACCTTGCAGGTACACCCCCCCTCCGCCGTCTCACCATCACCGGAGCTGAGGATTGACGACGTTGCTGGCCACCGTTCTCCTGTCTGATCCAGGTACGATCAGTGGCGCCGTCTGTGGGAACTCTTTGCTTCCCTGTTTTTCTCCTTCGATAAACCAAAGCATTCCTTCTTAACAACCATGGCCAGTGTATCGGGAACCAAAGCACCGGACGTCGTCGCCGCACCATCCGAAAACGGCGACCATCGTGAAGATAACGTTGCCGTCCAAGTCGAGGACGTCGACATCAGAGATGGGCAGATCAGCTCCCCATTCTCCGAGGACATAGCTGATGATGCCGCCGAACAGGTGATTCCGCAGGCCATGTACCAGCCTATTCCGCCACCGCCCGACGCAGATCCCAGTACGGTGGCCCTGTTCGCCCTAGTCAACCAGACCAACCAGATGATCGCACAGCAGAACATCCGGATCGAAGCTCTAGAGAGAGGTCGACCCCGACGTTCTTCCCCGCGAAGACACGGTCGCCCTCCCTCTCCCCACCAATCTCCCCGGAGAACTGCCCAGGCGGACTCCCGCAGTCCCTCCCCGCGACGCGAGGGTCGCGGGCCACATTTGGAACGCGCTCAACCAACAGTTGCCCAGAAACGCCACCACTCACCTCCCCCGAAAGAGATGACCAAGAAAAGAAGCAGAGACGCTGGCGAGAGACCCAGGGGCCAGCCCAAGAATCCTCCTCGTGGACAAGGATATGGGCAAGACCGTCACTCCCCGTCCAAGTCCCCGGTCCAAAGCGACGAAGACGATCCAATAACTCCCATGTCCAAGGAAATTATGGACACCCCGATACCTCCGGGCATGGAGAAGCCCCCACAGCTAGGGACCTATGACGGTACGGCAGATCCTGACGACCATATTGAGAGCTTCGAAGCGATGCTCGACTTTAGGAACGTTCGAGGAGCCATTAACTGCAGGCTCTTCCCTACGACTCTCAGGAAAGGGGCCATGACATGGTACAAACGGCTTGCTCCAGAGTCCATCACTTCCTGGAAACAGTTCAAGCAGCGGTTTTCCAGACATTTTACCGCTTCGCACCGACATCCGAAGACGGTGGCGTCCCTCGAGGCCATCTTCTAAGGACGGAACGAATCTCTCCGAAATTATATCGAGAGGTTCAACCGAGAAGCTATCGAGGTCCACGCGACCGATGAGATAAATAAGTTCCTGATCGCGAAGGGATTGCGCCTTGGAACTGACTTCGCCAAGACCGTGGGCATCCATAAGCCTATAGACTTGGAAGATTTACTCGTTTGAGCTCAGTCTTACATCGAGTTCGAGGAGTCACAGGCCGCCCAACTGGCCCTCTACCCGCGATGACGAGAAGGCTCCCGCAACCACAGAGATGAAGGCTCTCCTCCACATGAGAGAGGAGGAGGGACAACCAACCCCGGGACTCCCGTGGTCCGGCTGGTATGTTCTCGGATTACACTCCACTCAACGCGACCCGCTCGTAAATATTCTCCGAATGCGCCAACTCGGAGTTTCAAAAGGGGAGTGTCCGTTTTCCCAAACCAACGGCTCCTAAACCAAACACTGACAGGTCCAAGTACTGCAGATTCCACCGCAGCCACGGACACGTCACCGAAGATTGCATCCACCTCCAGGATGCAATCGAAATCTTGATCAAGGAGGGCCATCTGAAAAAGTACGCCCAGAAGAATGACCCCCCGCGAGCAGATAACCGGGACGCCCAGAGCGTCAAGGATACGACCCATCCAGACGGGGAGAATCGACTTCAGGTCACCCTCAGCATTACTCGACCCGAGGATTTCTGCATTCCCGAGGGAATCGAGGACGCCGAGGCTGTCCGCAACCTTTGGAGGAGCTTCCCCAACGAAGACACCACCGCTGCCCACAACACGTGGGAAAGCTTCCCCAAGACGATGGTTATATCGTGCGGGGGCCCCGAAAAGATCTCAGTTGGATCAATAAAGAGGAAGTTTGACGAGCTGGAGTTGGCTACGTCTGCGAAGACCACCACCCTCGACAAGGTGCAAGGGAGATCAAACCAATCACCTTCTACCTCGAGGAGTTGCCCGGAGGGGCGCCAAATGCAACTATTCCCCTCCTGATTCGACCGCAGATGGCCAACTTTGACGTCCGCAGGATCCTGGTCGACCAGGGAAGCTCGGTGGACATAATGTACACTCACCTCTTCAGCACCCTCCAGCTCACCGAAAGACACTTAACCCCATACATGGGCTCGGATTTACAAGGGTTCAACGACACCACCACCAGGCCGTGGGGTTACGTCTAGCTGATGGTCACCTTTGGGATCGACGACACTGCCCGACAGATCAAGACCCGCTTCCTGGTGGTCGACTGTCCTTCCCTCTATAACTGCATCTTGGGGAGGACCACCCTGGCCGAACTTACTTCGGTGCCTTCAACGGTCCACCTAAAGATGAAGTACTACACCGCCAGAGGTCGTGTGGTCACCATGCATGGGGACATCGAGGCGGCCAGAAGATGCTTCGACGCTGCCATCAAGGGTTTGAACATCATTGGTTCCAAGCCCAAGAACCAAGCAAAGATATCTTCGGACACAGAGGAGATGCCACTCCCGCCCGTCAACGCGGTCGACCTTGACAGTAAGTTGCCCAGGGAACAGGATCCAGAAGATGCCGCCGGTGATGACTTCCCAACTGAAGGCAATGGGTAGCTGTCTACCCAACGCGCCCCGTCCCAGACGGAGACTTCGAGTTGGTGACCCTCGGAGACGACCCCGACCGAAGTGTGAAGATCGGTTCTGGACTCCCCGACCTGGCGAAGAAACAGTTGGAGGCCTGCCTCCGCGAGAATTCTGACCTGTTCGCCTGGAGCGCTTCAGAAATGCCCGGTCTCGACCCCAAGGTGGCTTGTCATCAATTGACTGTAGACCCGACCGTTAGGGCCGTAGCTCAACGTAGGCGTAGGCAGTCTCCGGAGAAAGCGGAGGCTGCTGAAAAAGCTGTAAAAGACCTCCTAGAGGCAAATTTCATTTCGGAAGCCAAGTACACAACTTGGTTGTCCAACGTTGTACTCGTTAAGAAAAATAATGGAAAATGGAGGATGTGTGTTGATTATACTGACCTTAACCGGGCATGCCCAAAAGATTCTTACCCTTTGCCTAACATCGACCAGCTGGTCGACAATTCTACAGGTTTCAAGCTATTGTCCTTCATGGACGCTTACTCTGGGTATAACCAAATCCCCATGGACAAGGCCGACAAGCAGCATACCGCCTTCATGATCGAGTCGGGCAATTACTATTATAACGTAATGCCCTTCGGCCTGAAGAACGCCGGCGCGACCTACCAGCGGATGATGAACAAAGTCTTCCAGGTAGAGATCGGCGATATGCTCGAGGTCTACATAGACGACATGATCGTCAAGCCCACGTCGGAGCTCGACCATGCGTCTCATCTCAAAAAAGTGTTCGACACAGCGAGGAGGTGTCGTATAAGATTCAACCCCGATAAGTGAACCTTCGGCGTTCGGGCAGGCAAATTCCTTGGTTTCTACCTCACAGAGAGAGGAATCGAGGCAAACCCCGACAAGTGTAGGACCTTCTCCGAGATACCCACCCCGGACTCGAAGAAATCCATACAGTTGCTGAACGGGATGCTAACCGCGCTCTCCCACTTCGTCGCCAAATCAGCCTAATACACACTCCCATTTTTCAAACTTCTTCGCCAAAAGGCCACTTTCGAATGGAGCGAGGAATACGAGCAGATGCTCCTCCATCTCAAACAGGTGCTATCACAACCCCCGGTCCTCTCACGGCCAGAAAACGGGGAGACACTCTTCTTGTATCTCGCCATCACGGAAGAAACGGTCAGCACTGTCCTTATCCGGGAAACTCCCGACGGGCAGAAACCGATTTACTTCACCAGTAAAGCCCTCCAAGTCCCCGTGATCAGGTATCAACAGATCGAAAAGGTCGCCTTGGCCCTCGTCACCGCAGCTCGAAGACTTCGCCATTACTTCTTGGCCCACATGATCGTGGTAAGAACCGAGCAGCCAATAAGGCAACTCCTCGATCGACCAGACATGGCGGGAAGAACGCTCAGGTGGTCGTTGGAACTCGCCGAGTTCGACGTCCAATAAGAAGGAAGGAAAGCCTTGAAAGCTCAAGTGCTGGCCGACTTCGTGGCTGAAATGACCATCCCCGAACCTGCGACCAATGGAGCCCAAAGGTGGACAATCTATGTCGACGGGGCGTCCAACTCGAAAGGAAGCGGGGCGGGCATCATCCTCAAGAACGAGGAAGGCATTCTGATCAAAGTCTCCCTCGAGTTATCCTTCCCGACGTCGAACAACCAGGCAAAATACGGGGCTTTCCTCGCCAGTCTACGTTTGGCCAAGGACCCGGGGCCAAGGAAGTCAAGATATTTACTGATTCCCAGCTCGTGGCCTCCCAGGTCCGAGGAGAGTATCAGGCCAAGAACGATTGCCTTATCGAATACTTAACCTTAGTGAAGGAAAAAATGAAGAGTTTGGTCTCCACGGAGGTGACCCACATCCCGCGCAAGCACAACACCCGGGCAGACATCCTGTCTAAACTGGTTAGCACGAAGAAGAAAGGAGGAAACAAGTCAGTTATCCAGGAAGTACTCTCTCATCCGAGCATCAACAAGCCCGCTCCAACGACAGATGTAAACGCTATCGGGACCCCAATTATTGGATGACACCGGTATACGAATATCTAACGATGGGCAAGCTCCCCGAAGATCCCAAGGAAGCGGGGATGGTCAAACGACGAGTGTGTTCGTACACGATAGTCGAGGATAAGCTATACCGCCGAGGATTTTCAATCCCCCTTCTCCGGTGCGTCGAAGAGAACAAGGTCCCCGGTATCCTCGAAAAGATTCACGAGGGCATCAACACCCAACACCTTGGTGGACGATCTTTAGCTCGCAAAGCACTTCGGGCAGGGTATTACTGGCCCACTATGCAACACGAAGCCAAGGAGCACGTTAAGAAGTGCGATAGATGCCAACGACACGGGGACATGTACCTCGCTCCCCCCAATGAGCTCAAAACGCTCTCATCCCTGTGGCCCTTTGCGTGGTGGGGAATGGACATCCTCGGGCCTTTTGTCGCGGGTTCATACCAGAATAAATACCTCATCGTCGGAGTGGACTATTTCACGAAGTGGATCGAGGCGGAAGCCTTGGCCAAGATCACGGCCTTCAACATACTCCGTTTCTACAAGAGGAACATCCTCGCTCGATTCGGTGTTCCCCAAGAAATCGTCACCGACAACGGGACACAGTTCACCGACAAGAACTTCCAAGGCTTCGTCGCCAAACTAGGCACGAAGCAGCACTTCACGTCAGTCGAGCACCCACAAACAAACGGGCAGGCCGAAGCAGCAAATAGGGTGATCCTTCGAGGATTGAAACGTCGGCTCGGCGAGGCCAAACAAAGGTGGGTCGAAGAACTCCACAGCGTCCTCTGGGCCTACCGAACAACCCCACATTCCACAACCAGGGAGACTCCATTTCGTCTGACCTACGGAACGGAAGCAGTGATTCCCGTGGAGGTCAGGGAACCCTCGAGGAGGACAGAAGCTCCCCTCGAAGAGGGGGCAAACAACCAGGCCCTAAGGGAAGAACTCGACTTCGTCGAAGAGACAAGAACGGGGGCCTCCCTCCAGGTAGCCTCACTCAAACAGAAAATTACGTTACGCTATAACAACAAAGTTATTAAGCGTGATTTTCAAGTAGGCACCCTCGTCCTCCGAAGGAACCAGAAAGATTCGCGGGAAGGTAAACTCGCCGCGAGCTGGGAGGGCCCGTACCGCGTCCGCAGAAAGACGGGGACAGGAGCCTACTTCCTCGAAAATCTGCAGGGGGAAGAACTTGCTCGACCATGGAATGCTGAGAAACTCAAGAAATACTACAGTTAGACACTGCCCGTGACACCACAACGTCACGATTACGGGGGCGCGCTAAGGTACAAGCGCGACACCCCTCTTAAACGCAATTGTGTGTGCGCGAAGACCATTGATTTGACGAGGACACCTCAATCGAGCCTCATCGTCGTCGTACCATGTAGGCAGAACACCCAGATCGCGATGGGAAGTTCACGCCACGAGGTTAAGACTTCTAACGAGCTCTTAGCCCCGTTGAAGGGTGGAATACACCTCGACCACCCGATCAGTTCCCCACACGGTCGAGGAACATCGAAGTCGAGCAACTCCCAAAATCAACACATTACTTAGACAAAAATAAGTAAAACAAACAAAACAAGTAAACATCACACACATATAAATGCAACGATCAAAATATAAATTCGGGCAAAAAGCCCATTGTACAAGTATTACAAATATTCCAAAAGCCCCTGGTACGCAGGCCGGGCGAACAAAAGAAAATGGCTCGCAAGCCAAGCAAAATAAGAAAACAGAAACTATTCTGCGGCCGTCCCCTCTGGCTGCTCACGCCCGATCGCGTCCCAGTCAACCTCGTCCTCTTCCACCGGCCGCACGATTCGACCATCAACCACGTCGTAGTCGGAGTGGGCTCTCTCCCTAACGAGACCAGGGTTGAGGATCTGAAGCTGCTGCATAGCATTCTTGAAGCCTATTTCAACAGCCACAAGGTTGTCCTGCTCAGTTTCTCGGAGTTTAGCAATCAACACTGCACGCGACGTCAACAATCTATCTTCCTCGGTTTCTTCCTCGGCAGGGCGAGCAACATCTTCCAATTCAACGACCTTCTCCAAGAGGCTTTTCCTTCCCTCCTCGGCTTTTCTCCACTTCTTCTCAAGCTATTTCAGGTTTTCGGCCTGCTGCTTCTGATGCTCGGCCTGAACTCGGTTCAGTTCTTTGCACTCAGTCAGCTCCTTGCCCACTTTTGTCACCTCAGCAACAACAGACTGGAACCTCTCTTGCAGCCCGGTTAGCTCGGCTGCTGGACAAGTCTCGTCATTTAAGATTAAAGTCGTCGAACAGACTCGCATAACAACAGACAAGTCCTCAAGCAGGGCTTTCCTCCTCGAAGCTTGAGGAGCACCCAGGACGGCCTGGACCTCGGCAGCAGGGATAACTGGAGAGTTGGCACCCGAGAAGAAGTGAGGCCTTAAATGACACGGAGGAAGTATGAACTTCTCAGAGGGATGACTGTTCTCAACCGTCAGATCGACGTCCACCTGCTCGTCTGTGCGCTGCCATTTCGGAGACCCTTGGCTACTGGGAGACTGACTCCCTTGGAGAGAGGTCGAAGAATCCGTGGCCACTGAAGTCGTGGCAGGATGCTGTGCTCGGAGTTGTTCGACCCGACCCTTTTTCGAAGCTCGGGTGTTTTTCAGTTTCTTGAGACGCTCCTCAGCACTCGACATCTTACCTGCACAGAAAACAAAGAGGTCAGCAATTCGAAAAGTAGGACGAAGGGAAAAGTAGGTCGGGGAGGCCACCCCACCTAACAGCTCGAGAGCCTCTTCGTCAGAAAACGGCTCGAGGAGAGCCCTATTGTTGATCAATCGACGCTTCGTTAAGACTTCCCCGTCGTCGCCCAGAAGGAAGTCCCCGTTCGGCGTCACGAACTTGGCTTTATTAAACCCACTGACGAACTTGACTATGGCCTCGTGAGCCAAGCGATCCCCTTCACAGAGTTTACCAGGGCTGACAATATAGCTATTCGTTCCCCTCTTAAAGTGTTCTTCAGTCCAGAACAACGGGAACCTGGGCACAAGGGCCTCCTCTCGCAGCCCATCTACTTCTTCGACGACCCGATGGTACACTGAATTTATGGCCTCAAGTGTGACCGGTCTCACGAGGTAGTACCGGTACTTGAAATCTCGCACAGAGTCCATATAAGTGTGAAACAGGCTGCTCACCTGCTTGAAGGACACCCAGCCATGCTTGCCGTCGACGGCCTGCCGTTGAAGATGGAAAATGCAAAAAAATAGGGGCACAGTCGCCCCAACCTTTAGGTATTTGCACACGAGCACGAAAGCCCTGATGAAAGCGAGAGAGTTGGGGTGGAGCTGAGAAGGGGCCAAACGCAGCCAGACAAACACTGACTGTTGGAAATCCGCGAAGGGCAAATGTAACGCCCGGTTTTTGTTAGATTTATTTAATCGAGTCGATTTAATTATTTTTGGTCTTTATATTATTTTATTCTTGGTTATTATGTTTTATCGCGTTTTGGGAACGTTTGCGAGAAAATTGAGCATAGGGGTATTTTGGTCTTTTTGGCTTGGATAAATATTGTTTTTCCTTTAAAATAGAAACATAGAAAGAATAGAGAGAAAAATAGAGAGAAAGAAAAAGAGAAGAAGGAAAAGAGAAAGAAAAGAAGAGAATGGGAGAAAACTTGGAGAGTAAGGAATCGAATCAACCGACTGTTGAAAACGCGATTAATCGGGTAAGGGTGTGAAACTCGGTTATCTTATCATTGTGTATGAATATGTATGTGTATGTTTGAAGTCTATTTGTCTTTCCATAGTTTCAATTCTAGGTTGGAAATGAGAAAAATGATTGGGAATCGATGTTTTCGCGGTTGAAATGTGATATAAATGTTGTAGGATACTTGTTGTTATGATTGTGGTATGTTTTAGTGGTTATGTTAGGGTTTGGAAGAGATTTTAGTTGAAGAAATATGGTTTTTGGACCCATAACAGCGCTGCAGAATTTCTGAGTTTTCCTTGGTTCGCCTAGCGAACCTGGGGCGAAGCGAAAGCGAATGATTTTCGAGGGTTCGCCAAGCGAGCCCGTCAGCGAAGGTCAGCGAATGTTCGCTAACGTTGTTCGCCTAGCGAACTTTGTATCTTTTCAGTTATGTTTGTTGCTGCCTTGGTTTGCCCAGGGATTCGCAAAGCGAACGGCAAGGCGAAGGTTCGCCAAGGAGTTCGCCTAGCGAACTTTGTGTCTGTTTTGGTCTGATTGTGGTTTCGCCTGGACATTCGCCTAGCGAAGGGGGTAGCGAATGCTCGCTAGAAGGTTCGCCTATCGAACATGACAGTTTGTGCAATTTTGTTTTTTTTCATAACTTTTGATTCGTAAGTCGGATTGAGGCGCGGTTGGGTGCGTTAGAAAGCTAATGAGATGTTCTTTCTTATAGGAATGGTTTTGAGATTGGTGGCTGATTTAATTATGTCGGGAGTTTGGAAATGTGTCATTTTTTCGACTTTTACCGTTTTAATGGTGTGTATTTTACGTGTTATCATGCAATATGCTTTTGATATATATCGTATGACTTGTGTGATGTTATATGATGTGAATGCATGTGATGAAATGTTGTGATGATGGTTTGTGGCCTAAGGGCAAGAAAATGCATTGTGTTGTGTTTGATTATATATGCATGATTATGGATGTGTATATGTGTGCATTTGAATGTCATGAGTCATTGTATGCCAAGCATCATGATATGCATTCTTGTGATGTTGTGTGCCCTAGTGGGTGTGAGCGACGAAACGGTTTTAGAGGGAATCCACTATAACATCGTGAGCCTTATACCGAGAGGACCTAAAGCGATGATTATAGACGATCGTGAGCCTTAAACCGAGAGGACCTAAAGCGATCAGATCGTGAGCCTTATACCGAGAGGACCTAAAGCGATCCATAAATGTCTTGAGCCTTATACCAAGAGGACCTAAAGTGACGGGGAACATCGTTTACCCGACGGGGAGTTACACTAAGTAACAAGCGATGATTCTAATAGTTCTTGAGTGAACTAATGATGAGAATGATGGATGGAACGGTACCGCATTGCATTTGCATAGAGTCATTGTGTCGGTCTCTTTGCATTTGCATAAATCATGAATGGATTGATTTTGTGTGGAATTGTGAATGGAATTGATGAGTTGAGATATATATATATATATATATATATATTTGTTGGTGATAAATGCATTGTGCATGATTGATATGCCTTTGTGATGGATGTATGAGATATGAATTGTGTTGTTTGCATTTGAATTCTGGTGTAAGCCGTGGTGAGAATATTTTACATGTGTAGTTTTGTGTTATTACATAATTGTATGCAATTATATTATGATTGTGTTTCTCACCCTTCTGCTATTTTGAATGCTCTATGAGGCATTACATATTAGATGCTGGAGGTCTTTTTGTGAAGCTTAGGTCTTCATTCTTTTGTCGGTCGACTCTGATATGTAGCACCGGGTAGTCAGGGAGATCGTTTGTGATTATGTGTATATGTATATGTTCTTTTTGGATTGTACATGTATGACTCTGTATATGACAGGCAAACCTTTATGTTATATATATATATGAGATTTCAGTTGCAGATTTTCCGCTTTTATTATGTATCTGAATTGTGGTGGTTAGGAACTGAGTTCCTCTGTTGTGTGCTACCTGATTGTTGCATATCTATATGAGCAGGTTGTTGTATTTTGTTTCAATTGATGTGACGCCTCCGTCTATGCCATGAATGTTTTAATTATACTCTGATTGATTTGTTATCGCTTTATTTAATTGGGGGATAGATTGGGGGTGTTACATTAAGTGGTATCAGAGCCAGATTTGTCAATTTGTGTCAGTTCGTGCCAGTACGCGTCGGTCTTTGTGTTTGGGGTGAGATGTTTGTTTAACCATAGTTGCTGTTATTGGATATGAACAGAATATGGCTGGTAGGAATGATGCTGCTCTTGCTGCTGCTATGCAAGCTATGGCTCAGGCTGTGCGGGTGCACCTAATGCTGGTGGAAATGATGAGTTCAGGAAGAACAAACCGCTTGTCTTCAAAGGGAGACATGATCCTGATGGTGCTCAGATTTGGCTTAAGGAGATTAAAAGAATCTTTCGAGTGATGGACAGTGCTGAGGAACATAAGGTGAGATTGGGTACTCACATGTTGCAGGAGGAGGCTGACGATTGGTGGGTTAGTAAGCGTCATGTTTGGGAAGCTACAGGTGAAGAGGTCACTTGGACTTTGTTTAGTAGGGAGTTTTTGAGGAAGTATTTTCCTGAAGATGTTAGAGGAAAGAAAGAGATAAAGTTCTTGGAGTTGAAACAAGGTAACATGTCTGTTGTGGATTACACTGCTAAGTTTGTGGAGCTTGTTCAGTTTTATCCACATTATGCTGAAGCAACTGCGGAGTTCTCCAAATGTGTGAAGTTTGAGAACGGATTGCGTCCTGAGATCAAGCAGGCAATTGGTTATCAAAGGATTAGGAGGTTTTCAGATTTGGTGGATTGTTGTAGAATTTTTTAGGAGGATAGTAAAGCTCGTGCTACTCACTATAAGAGTGTGAACAAAAGGAAAGGTAAGCAACCGTTTCGTGGTGGTCCTTATGTGTCACCAGCTGACAAGGGTAAGCAAAGGGGTAGTTTTGATAAAAGGCCAAGTGGGGGAGGTATGTCTAATCCTCTGAGATGTTTTAGGTGTGGTGACTTAGGACATCTTCAGTTTGAATGTAGAAAGGATATGAGGAAGTGTTCCATTTGTGGAGGTTTAAGACATGTCGCAGCTGATTGTAAGAAGAATGTGGTGAAGTGTTTCAACTGTGGTGAACCTGGTCATATTAGTATGAAGTGTCCGAAACCAAATCAAGCTCAAGCTAGAGGGAAAGTATTTACATTGGCAGGAACTCAGACTTCTAGTGCGGATCGTCTGATCAGAGGTACTTGTTTTATTAATAGTACGCCTTTAGTTGCTATTATTGATACCGGAGCGACTCATTCGTTTATTTCGTCTGAGTGTGCGAAGCGTTTGAATCTTTTGTTGTCTTCGATGGATGGAGAAATGATTATTGATACTCCAGCAATGGGGTCGGTAACTACTTCTTTGGTTTGTTTAAGTTGTCCTTTGACCCTTTATGGTAAAGATTTTGAGATGGATTTGGTGTGTCTGCCGTTGGAGGGTTTAGACGTGGTTCTGGGAATGAATTGGTTGCAGTTCAATCGAGTGCATATTGATTGCTATCACAAGCTGGTAAGATTTCCTTCTCTTGAAGCAGACGAGGAATCGAGTTTCTTATCTACTAAAGAGTTGAAGAAACTTTTGGCGGATGAAGCTCAGTTGTTCGGGTTATTTGCATCGTTGACCGTGGTTAGTCAAGTTGCAATTGATGCGTTTCCTGTTGTGTGAATTTCCAGAGGTGTTTCTGGGGGATATTTCAGATGTGCCGCCAGAAAGAGAGGTGGAGTTTTCTATAGATCTAGTTCCTGGTACTAGACCTGTATCGATGACACCATATCGTATGTCGGCATCTGAGTTAGTTGAGTTGAAGAAACAGTTGAATGAATTGTTAGAAAAGAGGTTTGTGAGGCCGAGTGTATCGCCTTGGGGTGCTCCAGTTTTATTGGTGAAGAAGAAAGATGGAAGTATGCGATTGTGTATTGATTATCGCCAGCTGAATAAGGTGACAATTAAGAATAAGTATCCTCTTCCGAGAATTGATGATTTGATGGACCAGTTGGTAGGTGCGTGTGTGTTTAGTAAAATTGATTTGAGGCCAGGTTATCATCAGATTAGAGTGAAAGAGGAAGATATTCAGAAGACGGCTTTTAGGACACGCTACGGACATTACGAATATTCTGTGATGCCGTTCGGGGTTTCTAATGCGCCGGGTGTGTTTAAGGAGTATATGAATCGTATTTTCCATGAGCATTTGGATCGATTTGTTGTTGTGTTTATTGATGACATCTTAATTTATTCTAAGTCCCAGGAGGAACATGCGGAACATTTGAGTGTTGTATTGCAAATTTTGAAGGAAAAGAGACTTTTTGCCAAGTTGTCTAAGTGTGAGTTCGGGTTGTCCGAAGTGAGTTTTCTTGGGCATGTGATTTCAGGTAATGGTATTGCTGTGGATCCATCTAAAGTAGATGTAGTTCTACAATGGGAGGCTCCTAGATCTGTTACTGAAATTAGAAGCTTTTTGGGTTTAGCTAGATATTATCGAAGATTCATTGAAGGTTTTCCAAGTTAGCACTTCCTTTGACCCAGCTGACTTGTAAAGGTAAAGCGTTCATTTGGGATATTCAGTGTGAGGAAAGTTTTAGTGAGCTGAAGAAAAGATTGACTACAACTCTGATTTTGATCTTATCGAATCCTACTGAACCGTTTGTGGTGTATTGCGATGCGTCTTTGATTGGTTTAGGTGGAGTGTTGATGCAAGAAGGTAAGGTTGTGGCTTATGCTTCGAGGCAATTGAGGATTCATGAGAAGAATTACCCTACTCATGATTTGGAATTAGCGGCTGTGGTGTTTGTATTGAAAATTTGGAGGCATTATCTCTATGGTGCAAGGTTCAAAGTCTTTAGTGATCATAAAAGTTTGAAATACTTGTTTGATCAGAAAGAGTTGAATATGAGGCAACGGAGATGGTTGGAATTTTTGAAGGGCTACGATTTTGGCTTGAATTACCATCCTGGTAAAGCTAATGTGGTAGCCGATGCGTTAAGCCGAAAATCTTTGCATATGTCCGCTTTGATGGTTAAAGAGTGGGAACTTTTGGAAGCATTTAGAGATTTGAGTTTGGTGTGTGAATTGACATCTGATAGCGTGAGGCCTGGTATGTTAAAGGTTACTAATGATTTTCTGTTGACCGTTAGCGAGAAACAGAAGTTGGATGTGAAATTTGTTGATTTGATGACGGTTGGAGATCAAGGAGTGAATGGTGACTTTATAGTGGATGATAAGGGTGTTTTGAGATTCCGTGGTAGAATTTGTATTCCTGATGATTCGGACTTGAAAAAGATGATTTTAGAGGAAGGACACCGGAGTAGTTTGAGTATACATCCGGGAGCTAAGAAGATGTATCAAGATTTGAAAAAGATCTTTTGGTGGTCCAGATTAAAGAGGGATGTGGCTCAGTTTGTTTATGCGTGTTTGACGTGTCAGAAATCAAAGGTAGAACATCAGAAGCCTAGTGGATTGTTGCAACCGTTGGATATTCCCGAGTGGAATTTGGACAACATTTCTATGGATTTTGTGACAGGGTTGCCGAATACACAGAGGGGACATAATGCCATTTGGGTGATTGTGGATAGGCTGACTAAATCGGCGCATTTCATTCCGATTGACATCAGTTTTTCTTTGGAGAGGTTGGCTGAGATTTATATCCGTGTGATTGTGAAGCTACATGGTGTTCCATTGTGTATTGTTTCAGATCGAGATCCGAGGTTTACTTCCAGATTTTGGGAAAGTTTGCAAAAGGCGTTAGGTTCCAAGTTGAGATTGAGTTCGGCTTATCATCCTCAGACAGATGGTCAGACCGAGAGAACTATTCAGTCATTGGAAGATTTGCTGAGAGCTTGTGTTCTTGAGCAAGGTGGTGCTTAGGATAGTTATCTTTCGTTGGTGGAATTCATGTATAACAACAATTTCCATTCGAGTATTGGAATGGCACCTTTTGAAGCGTTGTATGGAGGAATATGTCGAACGCCGTTGTGTTGGCATGAATCTGGTGAGAGTTCGGTGGTTGGACCGAAGTTAGTGCAACAGACTACGGAAAAGGTGAAACTTATTTGTGAGAAAATGAAGGCTTCTAAGAGTAGGCAGAAGAGTTATCATGATCGAAGGCAGAAAGATCTTGAGTTTCAAGAAGGCGATCATGTATTTTTGAGAGTTACACCGGTGACGGGTGTTGGTCGTGCATTAAAGTCGAAGAAGCTTACTTCTCGGTTTATTGGTCCTTATCAGATATCCGCGAGAGTGGGTACTGTGGCTTATCGGGTGGCGTTGCCGCCGAGTCTTTCGAATTTGCATGATGTGTTCCATGTTTCACAGCTTCAGAAGTATGTTCCGGATCCGTCGCATGTGATTCCGATGGATGAGGTTGAGGTAAGGGAGAACCTTACGGTTGAGGCATTACTAGTGATAATTTTGGATCGCGAGTTGAAGCGATTAAGAGGCAAGGATATTGCGCTTGTGAAAGTAGCGTGGGGAGGCGTTGCTGAAGGTAATTTGACTTGGGAGTTGGAGAGTCAGATGCGGGAGTCGTATCCGGAGTTGTTCGTCTCAGGTAATATTTTCGATGACGAAAATCTCTAAGTGGGGGAGAGTTGTAACGCCCGGTTTTTGTTAGATTTATTTAATCGAGTCGATTTAATTATTTTTGGTCTTTATATTATTTTATTCTTGGTTATTATGTTTTATCGCGTTTTGGGAACGTTTGCGAGAAAATTGAGCGTATGGGTATTTTGGTCTTTTTGGCTTGGATAAATATTGTTTTTCCTTTAAAATAGAAACATAGAAAGAATAGAGAGAAAGAAAAAGAGAAGAAGGAAAAGAGAAAGAAAAGAAGAGAAAGGGAGAAAACTTGGAGAGTAAGGAATCGAATCAATCGACTGTTGAAAACGCGATTAATCGGGTAAGGGTGTGAAACTCGGTTATCTTATCATTGTGTATGAATATGTATGTGTATGTTTGAAGTCTATTTGTCTTTCCATAGTTTCAATTCTAGGTTGGAAATGAGAAAAATGATAGGGAATCGATGTTTTCGCGGTTGGAATGTGATATAAATGTTGTAGGATACTTGTTGTTATGATTGTGGTATGTTTTAGTGGTTATGTTATGGTTTGGAAGAGATTTTGGTTGAAGAAATATGGTTTTTGGACCCATAACAGTGCTGCAGAATTTCTGAGTTTTCCTTGGTTCGCCTAGCGAACCTGGGGCGAAGCGAAAGCGAATGATTTTCGAGGGTTCGCCTAGCAAGCCCGTCAGCGAAGGTCAGCGAATGTTCGCTAACGTTGTTCGCCTAGCGAACATTGTATCTTTTCAGTTATGTTTGTTGCTGCCTTGGTTTGCCCAGGGATTCGCGAAGCGAACGGCAAGGCGAAGGTTCGCCAAGGAGTTCGCCTAGCGAACTTTGTGTCTGTTTTGGTCTGATTGTGGTTTCGACTGGACATTCGCCTAGCGAAGGGGGTAGCGAATGCTCGCTAGAAGGTTCGCCTAGCGAACATGGCAGTTTGTGTAATTTTGTTTTTTTCATAACTTTTGATTCGTAAGTCGGATTGAGGCGCGGTTGGGTGCGTTAGAAAGCTAATGAGATGTTCTTTCTTAATGGAATGGTTTTGAGATTGGTGGCCGATTTAATTATGCCGGGAATTTGGAAATGTGTCATTTTGTCGACTTTTACCGTTTTAATGGTGTGTATTTGATGTGTTATCATGCAATATGCTTTTGATATATATCGTATGACTTGTGTGTTGTTATATGATGTGAATGCATGTGATGAAATGTTGTGATGATGGTTTTTGGCCTAAGGGCAAGAAAATGCATTGTGTTGTGTTTGATTATATATGCATGATTATGGATGTGTATATGTGTGCATTTGAATGTCATGAGTCATTGTATGCCAAGCATCATGATATGCATTCTTGTGATGATATGCATTGTGTTGTGAGCGACGAAACGGTTCCAGAGGGAACCCGCTATAACATCGTGAGCCTTATACCGAGAGGACCTAAAGCGATGATTATAGACGATCGTGAGCCTTATACCGAGAGGACCTAAAGCGATCGGATCGTGAGCCTTATACCGAGAGGACCTAAATCGATCCATAAACGTCGTGAGCCTTATACCAAGAGGACCTAAAGCGACGGGGAACATCGTTTGCCCGACGGGGAGTTACACTAAGTAACAAGCTATGATTCCAATAGTTCCTGAGTGAATTAATGATGAGAATGATGGATGAAACGGTACCGCATTGCATTTGCATAGAGTCGTTGTGTCGGTCTCTTTGCATTTGCATAAATCATGAATGGATTGATTTTGTATGGAATTGTGAATGGAATTGATGAGTTGATATATATATATATATATGTTGGTGATAAATGCATTGTGCATGATTAATATGCCTTTGTGATGGATGTATGAGATATGAATTGTGTTGTTTGCACTTGAATTCTAGTAAGCCGTGGTGAGAATATTTTACATGTGTAGTTTTGTGTTATTACATAATTGTATGCAATTATATTATGTTTGTGTTTCTCACCCTTCTGTTGTTTTTAATGCTCTATGAGGCATTGCAGATTAGATGCTGGAGGTCTTTTTGTGAAGCTTAGGTCTTCATTTTTTGTCGGTCGGCTATGATATGTAGCACCGGGTAGTCAGGGAGATCGTTTGTGATTATGTGTATATGTATATGTTCTTTTTGGATTGTACATGTATGACTCTGTATATGACAGGCAAACCTTTATGTTATATATATATATATATGAGATTTCAGTTGTAGATTTTCCGCTTTTATTCTGTATCTGTATTGTGGGTGTTAGAAACTGAGTTCCTCTGTTGTGTGCTACTTGATTGTTGCATATCTATATGAGCAGGTTGTTGTATTTTGTTTCAATTGATGTGACGCCTCCGTCTATGCCTTGAATGTTTTAATTATACTTTGATTGATTTGTTATCGCTTTATTTAATTGGGGGATAGATTAGGGGTGTTACAGCAAACGCCACCCCGCCTCGTCGAACATGAACTCGTATACGGGAAACCACATCCCGCTGTATGTCGAGCATATCCGATGATGTGGCCTCGGCCTGAACACGTTCCACGTCTTCGATGAACCCGCTAGACGGTGCAAAATATGTAGGCCTCGTCCCCGTCAGCAAACAGGGAGATCATGTTTATGACCTCCTCGCAGGCCCAGTCATCGGGCGACCTCTCCCCGGCGCTGGTTGTCTCCCCCATAGGTGAGTCGGGCTTGTCGTAAGTATCTAAAGATCCCTCAGCCACTAGCAGTACGACCATTTACCTGAAAAGCAGAAGAAAATGGTGAATTCGATGACCCATATAAAATCCACCCCTCCACCGCTGATCAAGTGAAAGAGCGAAGAAGGAACATTGGGGAACGCAAACCCGCGACCATCCTCAGGTACGCGGGGAGCGGCGTTGGGCTAGACCTCGAGATATTCGACTCACGTCCCCGTGACATTCTTCAGTTCCCCGGGGATTTCATCATTTATCCCTGGGAGATTCAACAAAAGACCTGAGAGACGTTCATCTCACGACCCCAGGACATTCTTCATGTCCTCGTGGATTTCATCGTCTCTCCCCGCGAGATTCAACGAATAAACTATGAAATTCCGCCATTTTTGTCGGATATTTCGTGATTTCCATGGAAACTTCATCAGTTCACCATAGATTCACCCTACAAATGCAGACAAAAGAGGAAAAAAGAGAGAAACTTACTTCAAATGTACTTCCGGTAGGGTTCCGGTGCGGCTGTCGGCGACGGCGAACGGTGGTTAAAGAGAGAACGAAAGAAGGGAAAGTCTGGGCAAAGGGAGAGCGAAAATGGAAATGAAACGAGATGGGCCCTATTTATAAGGGTCTCACGAGTCTCGAGGGCTCCTAGGCAATCGATTACGCTACCCTAGCGTAGCCGCCCTAGGCAATGATGAGATGCGACACGTGGCACACGCTCTCCACACATGTCGTTTCATTCCCCAACGCACGTCCTTCTGTTCTCCTCGGTTCAAACTTCTCGTATCCCCGCAACGTCGCCAAACCTCGACCAGACTAGCACGAGCAAGTTGACTTATTTCTGCCCGGTTGACCAACCGCTCCTCGTTCAAAACCCCTTCCTCGACGGGATACTTCCTCGACATGGTGCTGATCCCTAAGTCATTACTCTGACACCGCAGAGCAACGACTTGGGGGGCTCCTGTTCTGGACTGGGCCAGCGCCTGCCTTGCTGTCGGGCAGGCCCAAGCCCAATGGCTAGCGGAAGCCCAACAAGGCCAAAGCCACATCCGTGTCGGGCACGTGCCGGTCCTCTTGGACGTCGGGCACGCGAGGTAAAGACTGTCGGACAGAAACATATGGTTTACAGACACACCACTCCTCGACACCCACGTGCTCCTCCCCGAGAAGGCACGTTCTCTTGTAACTTCCCACTCCCGAAAGAAACGGTCTGCCCTACTTCCGGAGATTTCGGGACCGTTACACCAGGGCGAAGACCACGTGCTGGTCTTCACTACGCCACGTAAGCCCTAACAGTTGCTTGGATTGGGCCTTGCGATCCAGCCCAATGCAAGTAACCGTTGGCCCCACGTTGGGGTCTCTCTATAAATACCCTCTCACTTGAGAGGGTCAGGTTACACAATCTCATACACTCTAACATTTTTCTGTATTTGCTTTTACTTTTGACCTTTGCCTTACTTGAGCGTCGGAGTACCTTGCAGGTACACCCTTCCCCCCGGTCGTCTCACCATCACCGGAGCTGAGGATTCACGACGTTGCTGGCCACCGTTCTCCTGTCTGATCCAGGTACGGTCAAATACCTACATTGTCTCTAACCTATGTTATTTATACTACCTAACAATTTCTACACCTAAATACCTACTATAAATCGATTACTCGAAAATAACTCCGAAACTCTAAAATTCGAAAACTTACCGATTAAATTGAGATACGGAGGATTTGGAGTGTCTTGATCGTTGTAGAAGTTGCTATGCGCTGAACTCGAGTGAAAAAAGTCGAAATTTGTGTGATTGAGAATTTGAGAGTTTGAGAGAGTTTGGTGTTTGGAAAATGAAAATGTGAAGAATGAGGGGGAAGAAGAAGGTCTGACGCAAATTAATAAGAAATTGTTCCGGATCTGCAAATCTGGAATTTTTCCGGATATGCATATCCGGAACACATCAACGTTTTTTAAAAAATTGGTGCGTCCGAATGTGCACATCCGAAATCAGAGGACAAAAATGAAATTTCACGTGATGCCTAAGAAATTTGGGTGGTGTATTAAGAAATGTTCTTAAATTTTTGTTTAATTAAGATCGATAACCATCTAACTGATTTTTCATTGATTCAATTTTCTTCTATCAATATTTCAATTAAAGGAGAATGAAAAATATTTAATCCTTACAACCCTACATGAAAATTATTTGTACACATAAAATTCTAATTATTTAATTATTTTCTAAAATTTAGATTAATTGTTTTCCCTATGCCACAAATATTGTTTTCACACCTCGAAGAGTTGATGTAGTTATGTCGGCTTATTGTGTTTTTTTCTAAGTCTTAAGTTTGAATCATATTAGGTGCAATTAATTTTTGTGTTAAGTCAGTTCATACAGAACTTTATTCTGACTTTAAATGGGACTCTCGCTCATGAACGATGTAATTGATTCTCTTAAATTAGTCGGTCGGAAAACCGGATAGCAAGATATAAAAAGAAAACAAATGTTGCTCTCAAATCTAAGTATACAATACTTTCTCCATGAACTATAAACCCTTTAATTATTAGAGGTTTGTGAAGGGTGTGTACATTAGAAAAACTGAATCTGCAAATAAGAATTACAGAAACCGATGGAATATATTATTGGGCCAGCTTGTGTGGCCCAAATCCAGTTCAACAGCGCGCTCGTGCCTCCTCTATCTCCCACGCCGAACAACAGCTTCCTCCGTATCTGTCAGTGTTTGGTGATACAGAGCTGTCGCCACCGTTCACGGTGAGTCTCTTCTTCTCTCTGCAAACACAATTAGGACCAACGTGAAACTTGTAACGCTAGAAGATTATTAGATTTTTCTCATCTTTTTGTTCCTCAACCGCCACATGAGTTAACAAATGTTTGCATTCTTATCATGAGTAGTTGTATTAACTTTTCCCGATGCAATTTTCGGTGCACGGTGAATACTTAGATCTAGGTTTTTCTAGAATTTGCAACGAAATTGAGTATAATAGTACATTGAATGAAATGGATATGTAGGGTTTAGGGTTTTGTGAAGCTTCAAATTTTGTGTGTTTTTTTGTTTGTTTGTTTACTTCAAATTTGTTTGTTTAAACATAAAACTTGTGGAAGATGTTGAAAATTCTTAGTGTTTGATGCGCAACGATTAACTATACCTCGTTGTTTTAATAGATTGGCACTGGCTTGAAAGGTGGAATGCTCCTTGTGATTCAATACATACAGCGTTGGATTGTTGCTTCTGATTCTTGATTGTTTTTGTCCTTTGTAATTTGCATTCAAAGTATCTTATTGTGGAGGGATGAGTCTGGAAAAGAATCCTTGTGTATTTTTCGATGTATCGGTTGATGGAGATCCTGTTGAAAGAGTTGTTATTGAGGTAATTTGAATTAGTGATTTTTCTTATGATTCTCTGCTTCTAAGTATATTTGAAGTTTGCTTTAGTTTCACTGGTTGGTTTGACTCTACTTTGTTGAAATGGTGCAGCTTTTTTCCAGCGTTGTTCCCAAGACAGCCGAGAATTTTCGGGCCCTGTGTACAGGTAACTTCATTCTTATTTTAGTTAATGTTTTGGTTTGTTGCTCGAAGAGCATTGTTTTAACTTTTAAGTAAGGAGTAAGGGCATCTTGTTCAGCTGTAGGCTAAACAGTGGTTAGTTTGGGTTGGAAGTTATCTGTGTTGTTTGGATCAATTCCCGCTTAATGAAACTTAGGCTTATTGCTGGTTCTAATCCTTTTTAATTTACATGAATGCTACACATTTTAAGCTTTGTCCACAGAAAATATGTGAGGAATTCAAATCCAAAAGGAATATTGTATTATCAAGATGATCTCTCCTGTAATCTCTGAACAATGTTCCTCAGAGGAATTTGGAATTTTCTCTGCCCAAGCTCAAAGCCGTAAACTACAACCAAATATGGGGCAGAAGAGCCAAAAAAATCATATTCTTTATGCATAAAGTGTTCATTGAATTTCTTCTTTCTGACATCTTTCTCTTGCTGAATATGAGTTTAATAATGTTTGTGTTCATAAGTGTTTGAAATTCACCTCTAACAAGTTACAAGAGTACAATTTACATACACTCTTGCCTAAAAGTGATACATATCAGACTTTTTTTTTAATCAAATACATATCAGATACTCAATAAAGAATTCATAGATTTTTGCTCAAAGACTTTGCTTTCATGATAGTTATTTCTTTCATTGTCCTGCTTTGCTTTTTCTGTAATTGTGCTGTGTTTTGTTTGCAGGTGAGAAGGGGATTGGAGAAACGACTGGGAAACCTTTGCATTATAAAGGAACAGGTTTTCATCGTATAATTAAAGGTTTCATGGCTCAAGTAAGTTGCCTTTTGGGATTATTCTTTACATGATTGTCTTAAGCTAATTATGTTAGAGGTAGTGTGTCATCTCATGTTTCAGGACTGTGTTGTGCACTTGCAATAAAATATTTTTTTCATAAACTTGTGCATAAGTGACAGTGCTGACAGAATTTTGGAATTCACCATTCTCTTTTACCGTATTCCTGTCAAAAATTTATTTTGCATTTTATAATTAATTGTTTCAGCACTTGATAATACCAATTTTTGTTATGTCCTGACAGGGTGGTGATTTTTCAAGGGGCAATGGTATGTTTATTTATTTTATCTGTTATTTACCAAATTTAATATGTAGATCCTCCTTTTGACTTCTCCTTTACCAAGACTTGTAAGAAACATCATTTGTATGGTTGATAGGTACTGGTGGAGAAAGTATATATGGAGGAAAATTTGCAGGTAAGTTTAGCTTTTATGAAATTTTAGACATATGAGAAATAAAAGATGGTATTTTTTTATGCATGGCTAGTTACTTTTATAAAATATTATTTGACTAAACTTACTAGTACTTATTCCTTGTAGATGAAAATTTCAAACTTAAACATGATGGACCTGGCGTTCTTTCTATGGCTAATAGTGGTCCTAACACCAATGGATCTCAGTTTTTTATTATATTCAAGCGGCAGCCTCATCTTGATGGGTATATAAGCTTTGCATGTTACTTTCAAGCTTGACGTGCGTTAATTGTTTTGCACACCATTATTACCGTTCAATCTGCATTTCTCGTTCTTGATGTCCCCTAAAATTTTCAACTTGGCCTTTTTTCTGTTTTTTGTTGCCGCAGCTGTCCATGTTGGCTGGTTTTTACTTCAATAGTTTCGAGCTTTTCATGATGACCATTTTTTGAGGTATGATATTTTACTTTCACATGATGTTGCAGGAAGCATGTTGTTTTTGGAAAAGTTACCAAAGGAATAGAGATTCTGAAGAAAATGGAGCAGCTGGGGACGTCAGATGGGAAACCTACCCGGCCAATTAAAATTGTTGATTGTGGTGAAGTCTCTAAAGCAGAAAGCCAGCATGCTGTTGAGAAGGAGAAAGGTACTTGTGATATGAAGTATGAAAAGATACTAACGAGTATATTATAAAAATCTCGTCACTTGGAAGTTCTGCCAATTGTAATTTTGTAATATATGAACTATTTTTCATTACAGGGAAAAGGAGAAAGTCAGTTAAATCCTTATCATCTGATGATAGCTCTGATGCTGACAAAAAAATAAGTAGAAAAAGAAAAATATCTTCCAAAGACAGGAGGAAGAGAAGGAGGAGATACTCTTCATCTGATAGTGGCAGTGATAGTTATTCCTCAGATTCTGAATCAGATTCATCTTCAGATTCCGAATCAGATTCAGATTCATCGTCTTCTGATTCAAGCTCTGGGAAACGCCAGAAGAGGAGGAGAAATAAACGAAGGCATGGGAAGAAGAGAAGTATTGGGCGGAAACAGAAAAGAAGCCAGCACAGTCGTAGAAGAACAAAACATAAGTCCAAAAGGTCTGATTATATTTAGCTTTTAATGAGGACCCACGAATGTTTTTCTATAGTATGTATACCTTCCTCAGTTACAGTTTGCTTGATCTCTGCTCTTAATTAAATTGCTTTTGTAATTTTTAGGAGTTCTGATGGTTCTAGTGATACAGAAAGTGACAGTTCTAGTGCTAGTGACAGTAGTTCTGGTGATAGGAAAGCTGATCGCCGTGTTTCTGGTCGTAAAATACAAGCAGACAAAGCTAAAAATAATCAAGGTATGAATATTTATCTAATTCTCGACATTTGTTGCACCCACTCATCTCCCTCATTTCCTCCAACATATGTGGGGTAGTTCAAAGATATTATGAGTACTGTTATGTTGATATTGCGGTCTAAGCGAATGGCTGCTCATGCTACAGACTTAGGAAAGCCATCTTCTAGCCTTCCCTTACAAAATCAAACCATTCCAGAACTAATGGTGGATCCCAAAGTTAGAACGCCTGTGGACAAGCAATCACACGAAGAAGGTGAATTGTCTCCAGAAAATGGTGAATTTCTGAATAACGGGCATGATACTCAAGCTGAATTTAGTAAACCTGCTAATCATCAAGCTTATTCAGATGATTCAGATCACAATAGGTATTGTCTCTTGCTCAGTTAGCATATAATTATGATTTGTCTACGCAGTGAATTTTGCTTTGATTTAAGTGTCAAGTTGTCAACTCCATCATGGACTTGAAGATACCAAGTTAATCTGACATATTACTTAACAGAGATGTGAGTCCTGGAAGAAGTCCTGCCAAGAATTCTAGGGAGATGAACCAAGGACGTGCTCTATCTGCTAGCCCTGATAAAAAATCCTCTGACCCTGCTGCAGCTGCCTCCAAACATGGCCAGGGCATTGCAAAAAGCCCTTCGCCAAATGGTAAGCGTGTTAAAAAAGGACGAGGCTTTACTGAGCGCTATGCCTTTGTACGCAGATATCGTACTCCATCTCCAGAGCGATCTCCCCGTGCATATCGTTATGGGGATAGAAATGTTCGAAGGATCTTTGATAGGTATGTCTCTTTGTGTATACAATTTTAATATACTGGATTCCTTATAATTTTTTTGATGTTGTTCTGACTTGTAATATTTGTATTTGAAGAAATACAAGCTACAGAAGCTATTCTGAGCGTTCACCACCACGACGTTTTCGAAGCCCACCAAGGGGAAATCGTCCCAGGTTCCTTCTCCCTCAATTTACATCATCCTCTCATATGCACAAATTAAGCACTTGTTTAATAAATATAACTGGACATTTACGTTAAGGCTATGGGGGTATGCTGTGATTGGATAAATATTTCACTTGCTTAATATTTCATATTCATTTACCTTTGCCCCCTTGTCTCACTTTTTCATGCAATTCATAATGTGTATATATCCATTCCAAACCATGTGCATTATGCATGATTGTGTTTGTTTCTAAGATTCGACTAGTAAAAAAAAGGGAATGTGATATATATGATTCATGAACTTACTTTCATGTTTATTTGTTTAGATATCAAAGCAGAAGAAGTCAGAGCAGGAGTATCTCCCGCAGTCCAGTACGAGGCCGTTATAGAGACAATGGTCGTGGACGGAGTACAAAACGCAGTCTTAGCCCGGAAGACAGGCGACCTCCCATAAGTGACAGATTAAAATCTCGACTTGGTGCACGAGGTAATCAACAATCTCCAGACAGACAGAAGTCAAAGTCAAATTCGAGGAGCAATGGCATTTCTCGATCCAGATCCCCTGACATTACACCCCCAAAGCGTTATAATAAAAGGACTTCCATGTCTCGTAGCAGGTCTAGATCAAGTTCTGCATCAGGACAGAAGGGTTTGGTTTCCTATGGAGATGCTAGTCCTGATTCCGGAGCCAGGTAGGTATATGCCGAATGGATAGCAGCTCTCAAGTCTAAACAGGAACTGAAATTTCTGAATGTTCGTAAGCAAGTTTCAGCAAAATATATCGATAGCAAGTCTCAGCAAATACCCTGGAGTTACAGGGCACTGCTCCGCCGCTTTTACATATTCTCACGTCTTTAGTTAAGTTCTAATGTTGAGCAGTTGAAAGTATTATGCCTTAGCTAAAATCAAGCCTTTGTTGGTTTGAAAAAAGTTATTGGTGCCAAAACTTGAATGGATACATTTTTTAAAAATTAGATCCAGTAGGAAAAGCTATATGTCTTTTTAAGTGAAAAATATTCCATAAAGTAATTTTGAAAATGCTATTTTTCAAAACAATTTTATTTGGTAATATTTTGAAATCAAATTGAGTGATATATGGCATGGTACGAACCATGTATGATTCTAACGTAGCAATCAGGATGTTTGTACCCAAAAGCACATACTATACGTTCTTTTTGGTTCCTTGTTCCATTAAAGAACATCTAAAATGCTTCATGTTGTAGCTGCCACAGAGTGGCTCCCATTTTGATTACCTTTCTCCTCTTTGTTTTTCACTTTATTGTCTTAATTTTAGATGTGTAATATTGTGACACCTTTTGTTTTTTCAGTCTCAGTCTAGTGACATTTCTCTATTGCTTTTTCATGGTTTTTCTACCATTTGTTATCTTTTGTTGCTTACTGTAGAATGAATAACTCAAATTGAAGATGAAAACATGCAAGAACACAAGCCCAAGCTACAAACAACACTTTGGTGAAATTGAAAATTTTGCAAAATCATATAGACCTATACCAATCTGTACCTGTTCTAGTCAATTTGTATGTGCAACTGTTAGAAGTGCAAAAGAGTTTAAACTAAATGACTAGATTATGTCGTTCTTAACATGTCTTAATGACAATTTTCTTGCAAGGAAAGTGATTTGTCAGAAAAATAAAATGTTTGTAGTCTTGGAAAGTGATTTATAAGAAAAATATCATGTTTGGTTTTAACCAAGTAAAATTGTTTTTTATCCTATACCAGTTTTTCTTTTATTCTATTCACCTTACATTTTCATTTCTGGTTCTTAAAACGATTGTCTCTAGTTTAGAGATAACAGTGCTGCATTCTATGAGGGTTTTTTTTTTTTTTGATAAGCTTTTCAGGTAGTTTATAGCGGATGTGTTGCTACAGACTTGACACCGTGTGTCCATGGGACTAGAATATCAAAATCATCATAGAAAATGAAAGTGTTTTCAATCTAGAAGGGTGAAAAACAGTTATTATGTTTTAAATCTATAAATCCCATTAGAAAAGATATGGTCTAGTAAAGGACAAGAGATACAAGTGGAGAAAATACCTAGATATATTTTATTAAATCCATAAATCCATAAAGGACAAAATATGTGCAAGTATTTTCTACATAAAGAAGAAGAAATGTAGTTAGTGTGTGTGAGAGAGAGAAAAGAGTGGGTAAAATCGAATGGTGTTTGGGTAGTGTACTCTAATAAGATGAAGATGTTAGAGATAGACAAAGTAAAATGTGTTCAGGAATTTCTTTCGAGGGTTTTTTAATATACCACTCATATTGTTTAGATATTATGTGAAATTTTGTTTTTGTCTCTAATTTCTGGATGTGCACATCTGGATGCACTGTTTTTTAAAAAAATTTCAGTTTTGTCTGGATGTGCACATCCAATATAATTAAAATTAATATGATTTTTTTTCTAAATGATTAATATGGTATTTACTTCTAAATTATTATTTTTATATTGAAAAAATTAATTTAATTATATTGAATTTAAAATTATATGGAATTTACTTCTAAAATTGGATTTAATTATATTAGTATTTAAAATTATATGGTATTTACTTCTAAATTATATGGTATTTACTTCTAAATTATAATTAAAATTATATGGTATTTACTTTTAAAATTAATTTAATTATATTGGATTTAATTATATTGAAAAAATCATATTAATTTTAATTATATTGGATTTTAATTATATTGGATTTAATTATATTGGATTTAATTATTTTGAAAAAATGATATTAATTTTAATTATATTGGATTTTAATTATATTGGATTTAATTATATTTAGAAGTAAATGATTTTATGGAATTCTTTTGATTTTTTTCGGATTTGCAGATCAGAAATTCTTCCAGATGTGCACATCCGGTAAAAACTGAAATTTAAAAAAAAAACGGTGCATCCGGATTTGCACATCCAGAACGCAGGGGTATTTTCATCACCGTGTATGATGCCTAAAAAGATTGGGTGATGTGGTAAGAAATTTCCTTTCTTTCTCTGTCCTAATCATTTCTAAATATAATATTGAATTAAATTAGTATACAATGATACAATCTATTTTTGGTATTTTCGTGGGATCCATTAAATCACACCATATTAAAACAATTCGTCTAATTTTTATTTAATGATGCAATTTTAAAGAACTCATATTGAATCTTATAATTTTATTTTATATTTTAATATTTTATTTATATTAAATTTATTTAATGTAAATTAATAATTTAAATTATTTAAATTAAAATTAATATAATTAAATAAAACTCAAATTAAATTTAAAATTTAAAATAATAATTTAAATTAATCTTAAATATATGACATATAATTAAAAATAATAAAATAAATAACATCATATAATTAATCAAATTTAAATTTCGCCATCATTGTGTTTAAAACGTTCCAAAAATATACTCCACTTGATCTCCTTGAAGTTGGCGATGTACTTGTTTTTTCTCTTCTTTGTAGCCTTGTTGCAAGATTCGGACGAGGACTATTAAATGTTTCAGTTGTTGAGATGTTGTTATCCATATTATTATCATAAGAGTAATCAAAATCACTTCCATATATGTGTCGTTCGTCTTCAACAATCATGTTGTGTAATACTACCTCCGTTCCTTTATATAAGAGACAATTCATTTTTTAAATTCATTGAATAATCAATGTATCTAGTCTATAAACCGACCAAATACATTGGTTATTCAATGAACCTAAAAATTGAATTGTCTCTTATATAAAGGAACAAAGGTAGTATGATGCAAGTATATATGGTACGCTCGATGATTTCCATGTGCCAGGCATGTGCTGGACCACGTATAATTGCAAATCGAGATTGAAGAACTCCAAATGTTCGCTCCACATCCTTTCTAGCTGATTTTTGATGTTGTACAAATAGTTTTCTCTTTTTTCATTGCGACATTGAAATGGTCTTGACAAACGTAGCTCATTATGGATATATACCATCTGCTAGATAGTAGCTCATATTATATGGATTTCTATTGATTGTATATTGCACATTGGGAGCCTGTCCTTCCAAAATATCGTTAAACATGTCAGATTGGTTTAACACGTTAATGTCATTGTTTGAACCTGCAATACTAAAAAATGCATGCCAAATTCACAAGTCTTGTGATGTCATTGCTTCAAGCATGATCGTGGATTTACCATGATCACTTTGACAAAATTGTCATTTTCATGCAACTAGACAATTTTTCCATTCCAAATGCCTACAATAAATGGAACTTAACATGCTTAGAAATCCTATTTTAACAGATGGTCAACAACATTGTTGTTAGACTTTCTCAAATACTCAGCCCCAAATACCTCATTTACGCACCTTACAAATCTTTCTAAGCACTCAACTACAATGCTTTCACCAATTCTAATATATTTGTCTACAATGTCTCAGAAAATCCATATGCCAACATACGAATGACAAAAGTGCATTTCTGCAATGGTGAAAGGCCCATTTTACCAGTTGCATAAGCCCTCATTTTAAAATATTGATCATGTTTTCCACGGTTTTCTACAATTCGAAGAAACACGTGTTTATGCATTCTGAACCTTCTACAGAATTGGGCATCCGTGTATACTGGATTTTCTAAGAAGTAGTCATTGAATAATCGCCTACGCCCTTCTTCACGACTCCGATCTATCACTGTTCTTCTCTTTGGACTAAAGGAACTTCCAAATTGTCTTTCCTTCTCGAGCATTGACAATAGTAGTTCTTCATCTGTGTTGTCCATAAGTGCATCTTCAATCACGTCCCAAAGTTGTTTGTTGAGACTCTTTGAATTGATCGAATCCATTAAAGTGAAAAAAGGGTTATATAAAAATGAGAGAAGAATGAGACAAGATTGATGGAAAAGTGAGAAAAGAGTGATAGAAAAGTGAGAGAAAATGAAAGTACATATAAGTTATATGACTAACAGCTAGTTTGAATAAAGATTAGTTTGAATAACCATTACTGCTACTCTTTTATTCATTGTATCATGCATACCATTAGAAAGTAGTTCAGTTTTATTTGCATTTGCATTTTCCTTTGCCTTACCCTTTCTTTTTACTGCCTTTTGTCCCATTGGACGTTCCATTGGAGATGATGAGTTATACTCATAATTTGAAGGTGTTTCTGGGCTAGGAGATGATGAGTTATGTCCCACTAGTAGAACTCTTTGTTCTTTTTGAACAATTTTTGGTGGATTCTCTCATCCATTTAGGTTCATCTTTTAACAATCGTCATGCATACTCAAGATTGAATGATGCACTTTCATCTTGAGTGAAAAAAGCATGTGCATTGATTGATATATCTTTCGCCTATGTCCCACCTTTCTTTTCATTAATGACTAGTTTGTAACACCCAACAATTTTTTGAACTAGACTATTTTTCGATACCATCGAATTTTTAATTGGCCACATAACTTTTCTTGCAACTGCTCACGATACTGGTTATAGTTGGCGGTGATTCTTAACTAAAAGCTACCGGCTTTTTGATCAACTCTCACTATTGGATCCTTTGAAACATTAAGCCATGATTGCATGAGAAGTGTATCTTCATCCCTTGTGAATAGCTCCTAGTTCGTTTTTTTACTGAATGCCTTTCTTCTCCTTCAATTGTAATCTTTTCAATTTGAATTAAAAATTGTGGAACTTGACATTCTAATATAAACTCAATCGGTGTTTGGGGTTCACGGTGAGAAAACTCCACCCCATGAGTATATTTGAGGTCTAAAATACATATTTGGATTATTTGGTGATAGAAAAAAATATGGCGGAGTTTGTTGGAGGTGATGGAAATTGAGAATTTGGCAGTGATGAAAATTGAGAATTTTGAGGATTAGGATGTTGATAATTTTGCATGAGTTGGAACATAGATTGTTGAAAATTATATTGATTAGGATCCATTTGACCTAAGCAATAATATTTTTGAAGTAAAAAGATGAAAATTTGAGTAAAATATTTTGTCAAATGAAGGTCAATAAGATGAAATTATGAGAGAGAAATTTAAAAGTTAAGACTAAAGTGATGAAATTGTGAGAGAGAAATTGAAAATTTAAGAAGAAATAAAATTGTGAGAGAAAATGTGAGTGTATAAAATTTTAATTAATCTCATTTTCTTTTTACAGTAAAAGATGAACCAGAAGGTTTTCCTAAGCTTCATAAAAGGATCAATAGGAATTGAAATTAATTTATAACCAAGTAAATCAAAGTGATAAGATTTAAACAATATTTGTGCTAGCATACAAAAGTTCCTAATTTAGAAAGAGCTACCTTGAATCTAATGCAAATTTTATTCGAGCAAATTTAATTCAAGAAAATTTAATAAGTTTCTAGCTAGTATAACATCGTCCACATACATTACATCCAATTAGATGAACTTTCATATTCAGTGAGCATGCCAACAATCATGCCTTCTCCAACGGTTTCTTGAATAAAAACAATTGTTGCACATGAAGATATGTAAAATCTCACACTCTTATCCCTACAAGGAGGCACCAGAATTGGAGGGTGAGCAATGTAGTCTTTAATCTTGTCGAAAGCTTCTTGCTGTGCTTGCCCCCATTTAAATCTTTCTTGCTTGAGTCGAAGTAGAGGTGAGAAGGCTTGAGTCTTGCCAGTTAAGTTGGAGATGAACCTCCATAGGAAGTTGATCTTTCCTAGCAATAATTGCAACTCCTTCTTCATCGAAGGCGCTTTCGCCTCCATGATAACCCTGGTCTTGTTCTGATTGATTTCTATTCCTTTCTTATGGACCACGAAGCCTAGAAAATCCCCCGCCTGCACAGAGAAAGCACACTTAAGAGGATTTATCTAAAGAGCATGCTTCCTCATTCTTTCAAATGTTTATCGAAGATGGTCTATATGACTTTTTCCTGAAACTGACTTAACCAGAATGTCATCAATATAAATCTGCATAAAAGTTTCAATAAAGTCATGAAAAATAGAATTCATTGCTCTTTGATAAGTTGCCCCAGCATTCTTTAGGCCAAAGGGCATTACTATCCATTCGAAGGTGCCTAAGGCTCTGGGGTATCGAAATGTTGTTTTCGACTCGTCTTCCTCAGCAATGAAAATATGGTTGTATCCAGAATACCCGTCGAGCATACTTAGATACTCATGTCCTGCAGCAAATTCGACTAGCATTTCCACCACAGATATTGGGTACTCATCTTTTGGGGTTGCGACATTTAAGCCTCTGAAATCTATGCAAACCCTCAAAGTTCCATTTTTCTTAATAACTGGAACAATATTGGAAATCCATTCGACATACCTGGTCGTACGAATGAATTTGCATCTTAGAAGTTTTTCGACCTCCTCTTTGATCTTTGAGAGAACTTCAGGTGCAAAACATCTTGGAGTCTGCTTGACGGGCTTCTTCCCAGGATTTATTGGCAACTTCAGTTCGACCAGATCTATGCTTAAACCAGGAATTTCGTTGTAATCCCACGCGAAGCAGTCTTTGAGCTCCTTCAGCAATTGGATCACTTTGACTATAAACTGTGGGTCAATGTTGGCATTGATTTATGTTGGCCTTTTTGTTGTCCCTTCTCCCAGGTCGATTTCTTCCAAAGGGTTTTATGCCAACATCTTGATATTGTTTTCTAGCGGATCCTTTTCAGAACCCAAAGGCTCGTCATCATAGATGGCATCTAGCCTTTGGCTTTGCACTTCGACTTGATCCTTGTCTGGTGGCTCCGGATCGAAGTCCTTCCCAGGACCTTCAAAGTACTCTTCTTCATTTTTGGCTTCGACAGCCATGTATTTTACTTCAGCCTCTAGGACTGCTTTCAATTTATTTTCAGCTATGTAAGCCGAAATTTTTCTAAGTGCCAATGACTCAGTCATCGTCACCTAACTCGCTACCCCAACCAGTTGGTTAGATTCCTGATGTTCCAAACACGTAGTCTTTTTCACCTACCACTTCCATATCCCACTGGAAACCATGGGTTGGGTGTAGGTACAAGGAACAAAATGCATTATCTGCAGGTGTGAGGTCGAACCCTGCAGGGTTACAAGGCGCTATGTGGGCTAAGTTTTTGTCGAAATGTCGCCCACTTACTTGATTGACCTCAGCCATATAATAGCTTTGGTCCGCCTCTATGTTTTCCAAAATCCCATCATTTCTCTAGATGGAGATTCGTTGGTGAAGTAATGATGGAACTGCGCCTACTCCATGAATCCACTCTTGACCAAGGAGCAGATTATAGTTTGCCTTCGACACAATTAACATGAAGATTGTTGGCTTAGTGATTGTGTCAATTGTCAGATCCACTTGAGTGACTCCCATTATGGTGCCTACTTTCCCTTCATAGTTTTATAGGACCATGTTGTGGGGCTTTGTATCAGAGTTATTCTTCCTAATCTTCTTCCGCATGTAGTGCGGCATTAGGTTTACAGCCGCTCCGCCGTTAACTAGTATCTTGTTTATTCCAATATTCTCTATTTTGCCTCTAATAAATAGAGGCTTTAGGTGATTCTTCATGGTTTTGTAAGACCTTTCAAAGAAGGCATTTTGTTCTTTGACGCTACCATTATTTAGAATATAATAACAGACTGGCCTATGACTAGCGACTTCTAATTCGACTTCGTCCTCTGGTTCATCCATCTCCGTAACCCTATCGTATTCTCTGGGCAGTACGGATACTACGTTTCAGATGATATCTAACGACGACTCTGATCCTGAATCAAAGTCACCCGTCATCATGTCGTCATCTACAACAATCTGTTCAGATTTTTCTCTTACTTCTTCCTTCTGGCCAACAAACATCTTTCTCTCGACTGACTTCTTTTCGACAGGCTTTCTGTTTTTGTTGCTATCCTTCTTGATTGGCATGTTGCTGCTTAACTCAGCTTTTTCCTTCTCTGCAGCCTCTATTTCAGCCTTGCACCTTCTTTGTTGTCGTCTCCATTGAGACCTTGACATTGGGTTTTACCCTTATAATTCTCAGAGCGCCATGCTGATTGTTTAGAGGCTTGAAATTATCTCTGGTACGCTATTGAAGAACCCCTTTCTACTTCGAAATTCTGCCATTTGTTATGGCCCTGTTCCCTCTTTTCGATTGGCTTTACCCACTTGCCCCTAGGGGCGTTTACAGCGGGTTTGAATGTGGATGGCTTATTTCCACGTAGCCATGGTCCACCTTGGTCATGTCTCCTGGCGCTCCCTTTCTGTCGAAAGCCCCACGGCTATTAGAATCCCTCCAGTTGTTTTTGTTTCTTGCCCGTCAAACTCCCTGTACGTTCTCCACAACTTTTCTATCAAAGTTTGCGTTGCACCTTGGGCACAACATTACTCCAGAGTTATTTCTTTGGCATTTATGGAGGAATTCGACCAGATTCTCCTCCTACTTTGGATATGCCACCTTGACATATTATTCCTGCTTGAGGCTGTGTTCGTCCACCTCCATCGCAGATTCCTGGGTTATTTCGACCATATTGACCCCTAGGTTGGCACCTTCAGTGATGTCCAACTCTTGTAATTTAATTCTAAGGCCTTCAGCAGCCTTAGTTTCGTTGTTAACTTATATGAAACCATCATCAGTATCATGTGTTGTAATTATTTGGTTGGAACCTTCAGTGATCCCTTTGTCGAACCCTTCAGCATCTTCCTTGACGAAACTCTAAGTGGTTTCCATTTTGAAGTCATCAGTGATTTCCTTGGCGAAGCCTTCAGTAGCTTCCTCGTCGAAGTCATCTGTGACTTCTTGGTTAAAGTTCTCAGAAACTTGGATGAAACCCTCAGTGGTTTCTTTGTTGGAGCCTTCACTGACTCCTCTGGCGAAGTCATCAGCAACTTCGACCATTATAACGTTGTTGGCGAAGTCCTCAACAACTTCCACCATGTTGACCATAGATGGTTCAGAATAATGTGCATCCGCTACTGGAAGAGATCAGAGTCTATCTTCATTTGATTCTTTGACTTGTCAGCGAACCCGAGTCTTCCCTTCTTGATAGCGTTTTGGACGAGATCCCTAAAAAGAAAGCATTGAGAAGTTTTATGGCCCAAAAAACTATGATACTTACAAAAACCTCTCTTTTTTCTTTGTTCTAAAGGAGGCATTTTAGCGCCAGGAGACACTATCATCTGGCCATTTTTAACTAATAAATCAAAGATTTTATCACACTTGATGACGTCGAAGGTATAAGTTCTCTTAGCGAACCTATCGTTCTTTTCTCATTCGGCTGGATTTTTTCCATTCGACGGTGTTAAGACTTTACCGGAATAAGGCGGGCCTTGCTTTAGTTCAGCAAGGTCGATTTCACTTTCGTCGATAAACAGATCATTACTAGTTTCTTTTTCGTCTTCGTCAAATTCAAAGTAGGCTACCCTTTCCTTTCTGTTCTTGTTTGCCCTGGCTTTCTCAGCTTTCAAGCGTTCTACCTATTGAACTCTATCATCCAACTGGGCCATGTCTCTCAGGTATTGAGTATCCAATTTCTTCCTAATTGAGTAGTCAAGGCCACCAGCGACCATTTCGACCAACTCATGCTCAGGCACTTGTGTAAAACATTTAGCCTAAAGCAGTTGAAACCTATTCAAGTAATCGTCTATTGGCTCAGAGAATTTCCTCTTAATGCTGGCTAATTCTTTCAAGCTTATCTTCAACTGTCCCATATAGAACTGTTCATGGAATAATATCTACAATTGAGTCCAATTGTGGATTGAATTTGCTGGTAATGTGGTGAACCAAGTAAAGAAATTTTTTGTAAGTGAACTTGGGAAATATTTCATCCTTAGGTTCTCATTAATAGCAATCTCGCCCGCCTCTATTAGGTATTTTGTCACTAGTATCCCCAAAAAACATAGTGAACTTAGGGACTTTCCATCTAGGGGGTAATTCTGTTTGCAGAATATACTCAGACAATGGTGATGTATAATTTGGCCTACGAAGGCCAATATTCACTCCATTCCTAGCCATAATTCTTTCAACCATGGCTGATAGGTTATTATCTGCTGCCATATCATCGCGTCGAACCTGATTTATGACTTCATCAGCATTCTGGTTCTTATTCACCATTACTACCCTTGGTTCTTCTGGGATTGGTTGTTCAATTCTAGGAGGTTCGACCCTAGGTGATTCAACTCCCGCCCCTGGTTTAATACGTTCTCCTGGGGTACATTTCGTTGAACTTGGTTGATTGTGGGGTATTCTTCTAAGACTACCCCTGCGTTCTCTACCTTCCATTCCATCTGGGGCTGTCGAGGGGGTTGTGGAACACCAAAGAAATCAACAATGCACGTCATTTGCGCTGCCAATTGTTGGTTTGTTTGGGTAGTGTTTTGGATTAAAGGGTTGAATATGACACCCATTTGCTGGGCAAGCATCTGGACCATCTCGTGATTACTTTCGTCCATCTGTTGCCTTATCACTCCTGTAGAATTGTTGGTGATATTAGGCATCTGGGTAGGAAATTCTGTCCATAAGGGCTGACTAATTCGACCTATGTTTTTGATGCATGAACCAAATCTTTGCAATGGTGAAGTTACATTCACCATCGGGTATGTAAATACTGATGTGGTATTGTGAAAACTTGCCATCATTGATGTTGGCATGCCATAAGGTTGTTCGCGTCCTATTAGGGGCATTGAGAATCTAGGCATATAAGATCTGAATAAATCATTTCCCACTGGAGGGGGGTCACTGGTGGACCCTGTGTTCCCACATAAGACAAAATGAGACCACTTTGGGCAATTAACTGCACAGGCGTCGAACTTACCGTGGATGATATGGTTTCAGACACTGACGCTGGAACCTTATTGCCCCTTATCAAAGAAAAAGGGGGTGGTTCTCCATCATTTGGTGGATTTTGATTGTTTGGTGGATTTTGATTCACCATCCTCCTTACGTTTCTTCTCATTGATCTCTCTTCGTTGTTTGTGGCTATTCTACCACTCCTAAGTCTCATGCAATGAAGTGTAGAGAGATAATAAAAATGAAGAACTTAATGCAAAAAACTTTTTCAGAAAAGAAAAATATTTTTGATATAATATCATTGTCCCATTGGGCGTGCCAATTTGTTTACCGTGAAAATTGGTAAACAACCGCTGGTCTTTCAAAAATGGTTTACTTGCAGGATCAACCAGTGAATCCTAATGACATAACTATTGTTTAATTTCTTTCTGGAAATTTGAAGAACACTTCGACAGTATTCATGTTGCAAATGTTTGTGTTAAAGTTTTTAAAAAGCTAAACTTTATAGAAATTGATAAAGAAAATGCAATGAAGAAAATTTCAAAGTAAAAGTGCAATAAAAGAAGCAATTGGTAAATGAAAATAACTTTCTATTGAAATGAAATAATGTGGTGTTTCAGACGTACATTCTCAATGATAATTCTTTTCTCACTTAACTTAGATACTTTGAGTGATTTTTTGAGTATTGTACAACAATTGACACACAGAAATCCTAACACTAAGACTCCTATTTATAACATGTCGAAAATAACTGTCTTTAGCGGACATTCCTCCAAAAATTGACACGTTTTGCTTCTGCATGTCTTCATTTCGTCACAGCTCTCCACGCGTACCTTTTCTAAGAAACGAATAAGGACAAAAGACAGTTATTATCCGTATTTTAAAATTCAAAACATCTGTCGAAGAAGAGCTTCATACATTGTCCGTCGAAATTGCTATCCATACTTAAAAAATATTTCTAAATGTTTATCCAACAATGTCCTCCTCATGAAGACCAATTCGACCAGAACTCTTGCACAAGCTCTCGTCGAATTCAGCAAAACTCAAGAAACACTTAATTTTCGCTTAGTATTCTTAAACAAAAGTCTGACGTCGAAATTCCCAACTAACAATTGGCAAATTAATATTCTTTGTTGTTGTCTGACTTTTTAAGGAGGCTAATGAGAAAGACTCTTGGAACAGAGACTCAATGGATAGTAATGTGTATTCAGTCAAAGAAGCATACAATGTTTTGTTCAGGAACTCTTCTAGCAATTCGACAAAACTTTACAGTGCAACTTGAAGTAAATTTGTCTAGCTGAAAGTTTCGCTACTAGAGTGGAGAGGTTGTTGAATAATATGATCCCCACACAATATATAACTATGCAAAATATGGTATTACTCTATTAGGTGAAATTTTGTGAACTAGTGGATGCAACACAAAAGAAACGACTCAACATTTATTATGTGAATGCTCTACTTTAGCAAAGTATGGAATTTATTCTAGATAGGATTGTTAAACATCATACCATTCCAAAAACTTTCATAACATAGAATAGAAGATGAACACGACATAATCTTGGAGATACTGTTCAGTTGTGGATTGAATAAAATCTTTCAATAACATTGTAATTCAAATCAATGTAAATCATACAATGTTGGAAGGAAAGAATTAATTACTAACAGAAACACGACATAATTCATTATAAATAAATATCATAACACTACAAAATTACGAGCCGACATTGTTCATTTACTTCATGTTTAAGATGCTCATGAATAAAATTCTCTTCAAACCAACAACAATTATCTGAACCCTTACTCCATCTTCCAGCACCTATATAGAAATTCTGACGAGAACTGAAAGTAATTTGCTTAAGCAAAGTTGCACTCCTCAATAGATGGCTAGCCAACTCAATTACATTTATAGAGCAAACACAACCATGTAACTCCACATATTTCAAATCATTGTGAAAAAACCTGACATATTCTCTTCTTTGTCTTTCAGATCCAACCATATGTGATATTTCCTTATGTTTATTTCTAATCTGAAAATTGAATAATAATCATAATATTAAAATACATAATTTACATACACAAACATTAATATCGTAAATATTAAATAAGGGAAATGAATCTTATATTGATTTACATATTAAGAAAATAGACAACCGGGTTGAATAACTCACTGTTAGAGAAAGTTTTTGGAGATGCGGAGAAGCCATTGCAATATCTAAAATCCAAAAGTAATCCTTGTTAGGATTATATGCTCCCGCGATAAATAATTTCAGTTGTTTAAGATTTTGAAATCGAAACAAATCCTTTGTTAACTTGCGGATCTGTATACACAAGAAACATTTAAAGTGAGTTAAAAGCAATTAATTAAAGCATACCACAAAGAGTGAGAAACAAGATGTATGAATTTTGAGTGACTCACCTGTGAAAGGCCCATACTCATAGTTAAATTCTCAACCTGATGGAACCTTGCAATCGTAGCAAAGTTATATACATTTCTCCTTTTCAAACCTGCATCCCAAAAAACCTTCAATAACTTTGGAGCCGCAACAGAGATTACGGGCCTCATGACAGTGTGACCTCTATATTCAAATGATGAGAGATTCAAAGCATCAATGTCTATCTTATGAGAACAATGATTCTTATAGAGACAGTTAATTATGCTCAAATGAAGCAACTTTGCACTCGTAATTTTCAAATCACAAGTGAACCGGCAATTCTTAAAGGTGACATCTTCAATTAGGAGACATTTAGAAAACAAATGAATTATGACATCACTTTGCAGACAATCAATGAGTCCATCCAACACAATTGTTTTCATATTTTTCAGTCCAGAAAAATCAACAAGATTAGAAATTTTAGCACATCTGTAGCTAAACTTGGATAACATAGGAGACTTAACGTTCAGTGTATGTAATACACGTCTAGAGATACTGTTGGACGAATATTCCATAGATGAGAGATTTGATGCAAAGATATCAATATTACTCTTCTTCCATATGATATTCCCGCAGTTAATGTTCAAATGAAGCAATGTTGGACTAGTTATTCTTAAGTCAGATAAGAACCTACATTCATTAAGAGTGAGATTCTCAAGATAGATGCAGTTGAAAAAGAGATCCTGAAGCATATTCTGATCCACAGGAACTAGATGCAACACAAGAGTTGTCAAATTATTCAATCCAGAAAATTCCATAGGTCCCGCTATGTGGCAGTTCTGTAGGTGCAGATATGTCACAGAATTAGGGCAAGACAAGAAAGGAAATAAAAATTTGTATGGCTCTATTTGAAATTCAATTTTATATGCAAAGAGCAGCTCGATACGATTGGCACCCTTAAGAACTCCATTGTGAATCAATCCATCAATGGCATAAGTATGATCGACATCTAATGGAAAATTTACTCGGATTGAATTGATCGTGTCACCGGGATATTTCTGCATGAAATTGTCCAATCTTGTGGCAAATTGAGATTGAGCCTCTCGAAGGAGTGGAAGGGTTATTGGTAACTCCGGCATTGTATTATAATCAAACATGTTATGGAGATCAAAATTGAGGTCCTTCCTTAATTCCCATTCGTGATACCATTGTTTGGACAAAGCACTAGTTTTCACCAAAGTCTTCAAACTCAACATGGAAAAGATATGCGATATAACGCAATCAGGCAACTCGGTAGAGTCTCTCTTGAGTATTTTAACTCCATTCATTGTTGCTGCAATGCAAACAATAATGAATTTGAATTAACAGCATATAACCGGTATATGTGATTTTATTAATTAATTTCAGAATGATAATACAGCAATGTACAATTTATATTCCATTGAGAAACTAGAAAAGAAAATTTTGAGTTAGAGGAAAGAACACCACAAACCTTAGAAGTGGCTGTTGTTGATGGGGAGAAGTAGGATTTCTATCAGCCTAGAAAAGAAATCCGAGTAACAGGAATGAACATCACAAACCTCAGAAATTAGGGTTTATATTTATATTAGTGAAAACATTTGAAATCTACATTCTAATGCTTTAACTGGGCCCCCGTTATGGGTTTTCGCTGGCTGGAGTGCCGATTTATTTAGCCTTTTTTAATCTCCACTTTTTTACTTGCCATGTCATCAAGATTTGTAACGCCATAATTTTTATGAATTGCAAATCAACCTATTACTTCGTTGAGTTTTTTTCATAATGAGGTGCATGTTGCCCATGCATCCAATAACGCAACATCAAGAAACAATTAAAAGGAAGTTTATTTTCAAAAAAAATAAAATTATAAAGAGAGGAAGGTGTTTTTTTTTAAATAGCCATATTTTTCGACTTAAATTTTAAAATTACCCTATTTCTCAACTATATATCATATTATCCATGTTTCAAATAAAAAAATTCAGACCAAAGAGCATAGACCAATTTTTTTTTTCTAAGCAAAATATATTCAAATACGGATACAAAGGGGTATCCGAACCCACGAACAAAAATCAACTATGGATCAACCTTTACAAAAAATCTATAGGTGATTTAATCCAGTCGTAATAATTACATGTAATGTTAGATTTTTTAGCAATCCATCTCCAAGATAGTATCGCAATGTCGTGAACTATGTCTTCACCATTCCAAACCTCGTCTTTAAACATAATTCTATTCCTCACATTCCACAAACTCCAACATATAATAAGCCACAAACCAGTTGCATTTTGATTTGATGCACCCTTCCGATGTAACGACTTTGACCAACACGATAGAATCTCCACTACAGACCCGTTACAAACCACGACAACCCCTAACCAATCCATGATATCCTTCCAAATCAGACATGACTTAGGACAATAAAACAACAGATGTACCAAACTTTCATCCTCCTGAAAACAAAATGGACAAACTAAATCGTGTGATGAGTGGATAATTCCGCGCGAGCTTAAGTTGTCTCTAGAAGGAAGGCGATTATGAATTAGGCGCCATCCAAAAACCAATGTCTTAACCGGTGATGTTGCAGACCAAATCAACTTAAGTGCCTCCAGATTTTCAGCAGAAAAATTGGTAACATGAAGCTTAGTAACAGCTAGGAATTTGTAAGCAGAATGCACAGAGAATTCAAAATTCTGGTTTAAATTCCAAATAAGGCTATCGATACCTTCCTTACTAAGCTTAACTTGATGAAGCATATCTAGCAACCTGGACAGAATTTGGTTTGCAGCAGTATCCTGCAACTCAACCTTCCAAAACCATGTATCTCCATCCAAAAACCCATTCTCTGCCACAACACTCCGCATATCTTTCGCCACGCAATATAAATCTGGAAATAATTCATCCAAAGCAGAATTTCCACACCACCGCGAAGACCAAAAAGCAGTCATTGCACCATTTCCTACATTAGCAGCTGTAACACCCACATATAGAATCCATACATCAAAGCATAAATTATATATATGAATCCAAGTATTTGGTATTGAAATACAATAAGTCTTAGTTAACACATTATACACATAAATGCCCCTAATACAACACCTTAATTAAGGCATTACATATATAAGATGTTCCAACAAGATAAAATCTAAGAGCTAGATCAATGCAATGATCTCAAAATAAAACGTCATAGCGGAAGCCATGCCATCTCAAAAGCTACGAACCGGAAGGAAAAGTCAAACCACTTTATCCTTCCCCGTCGCCGAACCTGCAGGACCTGTGATGTAAACAACAACAGTGGGGTGAGATACATCAAATCTTAGTGAGTTCCCTATCTTATGGATTCTCTCGGATTATTCACGGTTCTAACAATCCTAACTCAAGTCCGGGGAAGGGAAGGACTCTTGAGTTCACACTTGATAATCTCACACTATATGGAACATGACATGAGTTCAATAACTCACCATATCATTAATCGATAACCGGTACCAAGGCATCTCATCTTCCCGTCCACTTCTACGTCTAGAAGGCGACCCGAGTCATAGATCCTTGTAGTTACTTGGTATACAATTGGATTCGGGATCACCGGCCTGTTAACCGTGAACCGTCACTTCTCATGGCCTGTTAACCATCACAAGTCTCGTACCCATGCACGGGCTTCCAATTGTACTACTCGCAGGGCATCAAACCTACCAAGTAATCCTGCCTGCACTTCAGAGGAGCTCGAGACTCATGAAGGCCTCTCTAGGGCAATTTAAAATAAAAAAGGTTACGATTACATGATTAATACCACAAAGTAATGTATTCGACAATGCCTCGGCCATAAGGCCTCAAGGCCTTTCTTGTTCTTCAACCCATAAAGTTAACCTCATGTTCCATACTAGTGTTTCCAACTTCTAAAGTCTCCTATAGTTCATAAGGGGTTTTCCTCACTCTTACTATTTTTCCTTTTTATCTTACATGCCTTTTCAATCACAACATGTTAACAACCATAGATTAGACCAACCATACCTTATTAGTGTAATAAAATAGTTTAACACAATTTCAAAACATAGTTTACATAAAATTATCAAATGAATTCCACTTCGGGTTCCCTCCGATTATTTAATCGGGCAATAAAATCGACAATCCTTATCATCATCATAAAGATCGTTTCTCCAACTTTCTATTGATATACAGAACATTCAAAACGGACAAACGGATGAGAATATATGACGAAAACAAGTTATAAAAATAACACAGCTCGCCCCAGGTTCGCTAGGCGAACGAGCTGGCGAACCTTCGCCTTCGCCTTCGCTAGGCGAGCAAGCTGGCGAGTAATTAAATAGAATGCTCCCAGACCCAAAACACCATAAGTTCGCTAGGCGAACGTCTGGCGAACCTTCGCCTTCGCCTTCGCTAGGCGAACGTCCCAGCGAACACCTTGGCAGAAAGTCCCCAGACTTAAAACACACTAAGTTCGCTAGGCGAACATGCCAGCAAACCTTCGCTAGGCTTCGCGTTCGGGTTCGCTAGGCGAACCCTCGATTGCTGTTCGCTGGGCTTCGCCCCAGGTTCGCTAGGCGAACCATGCGAACCAGAACTTCTCCCAGCTGCTGTTACTCTATTAAATTCAACATTTCTCCATCAAAAACACTACCAAACATCTCACAACAGTTAATACATAATACCAACAAGATAACAAGCCTATAACAACATTTATAGCAAGATTCAACCATAAAAACTCAAAATTCATAATCTAACCTGAATCCAAAAACTCTCTAGAGCTCTCTAATAATGGTACTAACTAGAACCCACCTTCAAATTGAGCAAGATGAAGATGATTGAGAAGATTGGATGAAGATTGGTGAATGAATGATGGTGATCTTGATGTTCTTGAGCTCTTCTTCAATTTCCTTCTTCTCCCCTTTTTCTATCCTTTTTCCTTCTTTCTTCTTTCCTTCCTCTAACTTTCTCTATTTCTTTCTATCTTTGGCAAAATGGAAGGAAAGAAATATAGTAACTTAGTATTAGAAATAATACTACTAAATGTCCAAAAAGTCTCTCAAGTCCAAATTAAATAAATGTCTCCGACACAAATAATATTAATTGGATCACTTCTAAGTACCAAAGTTACTCTAATTATTTTATCAAATAATTTCTCAGAGCAACCGGACTCAGTTAATCACAATATAATATTATTCGGTGCAATAAAATACGGGGTATTACACCCTCCCCCCCTTAAATAGAAATTCGCCCTCGAATTTAAAAGGTTACCTGAACAGGTGAGGGTAAGCACCTCGCATTTCCGATTCAAGTTCCCAAGTTGCATCACCTGGATGAGTTATATCCCACTGCACGTTAACGAGAGAAATGTCCTTATTCCTTAATACCTTCGTTTCTCTCCCCACAATGCGGCTCGGTTGAGGTTCAAACGTCAAATCCGCTTCTATTTCAATAGTATCCGGTAGAATCGGCTGAAAAGGATCTGGAACAAATCTCCGAAGCTGAGATACATGAAAAACATCATGTATTTCCGACAGAGAAGGCGGTAAGGCCAACCTGTAAGCTACTTCACCAATCCTTTCTAAGATCTGATATGGTCCCACGTATCTCGGGCTTAATTTGCGCGATTTAAACGGTCCTTTCAATCTCAATCTAGGAGTAACTTTCAAAAACACATGGTCGCCTTCTTCAAATTCTAAAGGTCTTCTTCGATTGTCCGCATAACTCTTTTGACGATCTTGTGCTTGCTTAATTTTCTCGCGGATCATTCGAATCTTTTCCGTAGTCTCTTGGATGATTTCGGGTCCTAAGATTCTATCTTCCCCAACTTCCGCCCAACACAAAGGTGTTCTACACTTTCGCCCATATAATGCTTCATACGGAGCCATACCGATGCTAGCATGATAACTATTATTTTAGGAAAACTCAATCAATGGTAGAAGTTCTTTCCAATTCCCTTTACTTTCTAACACACAAGCTCTCAACATATCCTCCATCGTTTGGATCGTTCGCTCAGTCTAACCATCCGTCTGTGGATGATTAGACGTGCTCAAACGCAAATCTGTCCCCATAACTTGTTGAAAGACTTTCCAAAACCTTGAAGTAAACTTCGGATCTCTGTCCGACACAATATTAGAAGGAATACCGTGCAATCTTACGATTTCCGCAATAAACAACCTCGCAAGATGACTTGCTTTAAATGTAGTCTTCACGACCAAGAAATGCGCAGATTTCGTTAGTCGATCCACAATCACCCAAATTGAATCATAACCACCTTGCGTACGGGGCAAACCTACTGCAAAGTCCAGAGAAATGCTATCCCATTTCCAAACTGGAATTTCTAAAGGTTGCAACAGACCGCCCGACCTTTGGTGTTCAATCTTAACTTGTTGGTGTTGTACCCCAAATTTTACCCTCAGATTTTTCTGATCATTTCATATCATTATGAGTCAGTCTCTGTTTTCGCATTTTTATTAAACATCTCATTAATCATGCATTTTCCTCTTCTTTGTCATTTTTGATTTTTAGTAATTATTGTATTTATTTATATTTAATTCGTTATAAGTATCTTAGATATATTTAGGATTTTTATAGTTTAATTTCAATTTAGCTTTTTTTATTTAAGTTAGTTTATTTTAATTATAACTTTAATTTTAAACTTAGTCTAGTTTTTATTTTAGTTTTTTATTTATTTTAGTTTAGTTTTGATTAATCTTAATTTTAATTTAGTTTTTATTTAGGTTTATTGGTTTAGCTTAATTTTATCTTAATTTTAATTTTTATTATAATCATATTTTTATTTTCCTTTTGTTTTTTTATGGTTAATTTAAATTAGAGTAACTTAATTAGTTTTAAAGTTTTAATGACAATTCAAAAAGCAAAAATAAAGGGTCCCTTTTACACTTTGACCCAATCGTACCATTTTGCTACCTCCCACACCATGTCACTACACAAAATCTCCAAAGCAATGACACTACAACAATGACTTTACAAAGCTGCAAAATCTCTGCTATAAAACAGACCCAAAACCATGTATGAACTTGTTTGACACCAAAACCTGCTTGCTGCATCCAATCTGCCCAAGACCTGCACACAAGCAACAACGACGTTTCAACAACGGCAAGAAATTTGAAAAAAGCTTTCAATAAAAAGAGAACCTCAGAACAAAGAAAGGGGGAGTGTTTTCAAAAAACGAAAAACAACCAAAGATGCTCCTCTGTCCAAACCTTCTCTTTGCTTAAACACAAAACACACTTCATCCAGATCTCAGTAACAAACCACCACACAACCGCCAGTTTGTCGTTTCTCTGTTTGAAGCTTTCGCATTTTTTGATTTGCTCTGGTGAACTCAAAACAAATCCATATTCCCGCTAATCTTCTCATTATAAAAAAAAACAAAGCTTCTTCTCATAACCAAGATAGTCTCTTTTCATCACCATTGCACAACTAAACTCAACATCACCGTCCAACATCTTGTTCCTCTGACAACCGACAACAACGGTTACGACAACCGACGACAGTTCCGAGCAGCAATACGACAATAGCTCTCTTGTGATCATATTAGAGATTGGATTCTTATAATTTCTGAGGAAACCGCAGCCGAGATCCTTCGCCAGATTCACCTTGATCTCGCAGCTGACCGGAGGAGAATGAAAGGTTGAAACAGAACGACACCTGAAGCTCACGAGACGCAAAGGAGAAAAAGCTTTTCTTCACGGACAGTTTGTTGGTAACTTGAACTTTTATTTTTCTTTTTTCTATTATTGTTGTTAAAGATGCTGTTTTGTTCTTGTGCTTTTTACTTTTATTATTTATCTTGTTAATATATTGTTTTTTTAATTATTTTGTTCATTATGTGTATGTGCATGAAGACGTAGGTGGTTACTGTAATATTATTATAATAAGTAGCATAGAAATAAGTTATCCTTGCTTTTTTTTAAAAGTCAATTTATATGATTATAATAAGTAGCATTTTCAGTTTACTTAATCCCAGCAATATGCACCCGTTTTTGTCACTTAATTTAGTTTCTTTGTTGTTTTAATTTCTTTAGTTTTTGTAGTTTCTGTAGAATTTAGAATCATTAGAGTCTAGAGCTAGTTATTTTTATTTAGATTCTGTTTTAGGAATAGTTTAATTCTAGACTAGTTATTTTTAGAATTAGTATTTTTAAGCTTTTAGGATTATATTTCAGGTTAGTAATTAGTTTCTTAGAAGATTAGTTAATTAACTTAGTTAATAAAAAAATTAGTTTAGATCTAGATTAGAAACTAGTTTGATAAATTATTTAAGTTAGAGTAGTTTAGCTAGTTAGTAAGGTTAGGAATTAGTTACCTTATTTTTCCTATTAGATTTTTTTATTTATTGTTAGCTTTATTTAGAATTAGTGATTAGAGTTAGTTATTTATTTTTTAGATTTAGTTAACTAATTTTATTATTATTATTAGGATTTAGTTAATTAGGTATTAATTAATTTTTAATCCATATTAGCTTTAGTTAGACCTTATCTATTTAGATTCTTATCTATTTCACTTTTTTTAATTTAATCTTGACTATTCTCATTTTCACTTTGGTCAATTCCTAATATTCATTTTAATTTAATCTTTGATGCATTTGCTGTACATATATTGTTGTTCATTATACACTCGATACTCGAGGTTTCCTCCTCGTTGTTTCTCTGTTGCTTGCCCCTCATTCCAAAGGAAAAGTCTCTCTATTGACTTCATGTCATAGGTGGCTCAAATACCCTGTTAACCTCAAGCCATTTCACAAGAGATAGCCATTAATCTCTTCTCCCTTCTGACCTGGCCTTCCCAAAGAGATAGCTATTAATCTCTTCTCCTTTAAGACGATCCAACCTTTCACAATCCTTTCAAGAGATAGCCATTAATCTCTTTCTCCTAACCAATTCATCCTTACAAGCTTTGCTTTCAAGCTTTCCACCCTACTTTCCCTTGGAACCTTGACCACAGTCAAGAGTTCCTCACCCCCGTTGAGGGGAACTACGATTGCTCTGATTTCTCAAGTTCACCTTGAGAATACGTAGGCATAGGATTGTGAGATCCTAGCGAGCTACCTTTTTTCTTTTTCCATCTTTTCCTTTACATCCGATGCCTTCTCGGATTCCACATTTTATTTTTTACACCCTTAGACCATACTTAGTGTACATACCCTTAGGTCTTTACTTTAGCATTTCCCTTAGCAAGCAACATTAGAATAACACAAACAAAACAAGAGGTTCCTGTAGAGTACTACAGATACAGAGGGTGCTAATACCTTCCCTTTGTATAACCAACCCCCGAACCTTAGATCTCCCCCTTTAGGTTTTTTAACGATCTTGAACCTTTCCTTTGGATAAATCAAAGTCGGTTGTAAAAGAAATATGATGCAAGTTAAGTAATAGCTTGTTATTCGATTTTCACCGCAACAGAAAATGGCGACTTCACTGGGGAAACTCCCTAAGAGGGTTAAGCCTATCTTGTTTGTATTTGTGTTATTTATATGTTTGCTTGCTTGTACATTTGTATATTTATATCTGTATATATCTGTATACCTGTTTCTGCTTGGGATCTTCTGTGTGCAGGGTACTACTTTTGAGTGGTGAGATAAGTCCTACACCCGGATTTGAGTGTACACTTATTATAGATCGATGGTATTCAAGGAAGCTTTGAGGGAGTCGAATCCTGAAAGGTCGAATTGATACACACCATCACTCAGTTGAGGCCCTCTCGAGTCTAGCTATGTTGAACGAATTCGTTCGTGAAAGCTTGCTACCCTCGACCTGGGTGCCCAGGATACTGAGAACCGTAGTTACCAAACCCAACTTAAGCCTTTTAGATGTAGTGCGGTGACCATGATGGAGTCTATTTCTGACTTGGTTGTCACGCGATACTACACTCAGACGAGATCCTCTTGAGAATTTTATCGACTACCAAGTTATCTGGGAAATCTTTAAAATCCGAAAGATGGATTGTAGACTCTGGGAACTTCTTAGAACCTTGTTCTGCAGATGAAAACCCATAGTACACACCTTTTGGGATGGGTAGACCATGGCTCCATGCTCGTGATCTTCAAACCTAAGCCCTCATTTGCTTCCCTGTATATATGTGTGAATATGTGAATACCTGTATATGCGTGTTTGTGCATACATTCATGATAGCCCTCTGGTTTCAAGGAATTCATGCGCTTTTTCTTTGTAAAGATCAATAAAGATCATGGTTTTAAAGCAAAACTCTTCAGCTTTCAAAAAAATGTTTGCAACTTGCTTTTGCGTTCCTTAAAACCAATTGGTTTGCATTGCATTGCATATCATTTGCATCTTTACATGATTCATTGCATGCGTTTGTCGGTCCAGTTACTCATCTCCAGTTGTCTCCATCTTCCAGTATCACCCGTGAATCGTCAAACTGATTCCTCGACACCGATACCGGACTAGAGCTAACTACAGACGAAGGATGTCAGAGCAAGAGGCACACAATACTGAGGTCCGAATGGAGATCGATGACCTTAAGTCAAGCATGACTAAACTCATTGAGATGCTCCAAGTTTTAATTGCTAGGGGAGAGCCACCCCAAAGGACTGTCATCCAGGAAGTTTCAAGCGCTGATCCTCCACCAGTTCAGATGCCACATTCAACTTGGCCAGAGTTTGGTTTGCCACACAACTATTCTCCACCTCTTGCATCTACTGCTATGATTGGTCAGACTGCTAGACCAGTGTTTCAAGCTCCTATTTTTGCTGAGCCTCAACCTATAGTTCAGACTACTCGAGCTCCCTTTGAGAACCCCCTCTATGAGTACAATGCTGCCAGTGCTCAAGGTGAAGACCATGAAGACTTTGTTGAACCTGAAGTTGTTCGAGAGCAGTTTCAGAGCATAGAGAAGAGACTCAAAGCCGTTGAGGGCGCTGATTTCTTTAATGTGGATGCAGATAACCTGTGCTTAGTGTCTGACCTTGTTATACCTCCTAAGTTTACAACTCCAGATTTTGTGAAGTACAAAGGTCACTTTTGCCCAAGAGCTCATTTGGTCATGTATCTTCGCAGGATGACTGCTCATGCCAAAAATCAGAAGTTGCTCATCCATTGTTTTCAAGACAACTTGAGTGGAGCATCACTCAAATGGTACATGGGTCTTGAGCAAAACTCTATCCACAACTTCCAAGATCTCACCAACGCCTTCATGAAGCAATACAAGTATAACCTTGACATAGCTCCTGATCGCCGTCAGCTGCAAAATATAAGTCAACATGAGAAAGAATCCTTTAAGGAGTACGCTCAGCGCTGGAGAGAGTTGGCTTCCCAAGTGGAACCTCCCCTGGCCGAGAAGGAGTTAACTGGAATGTTTATGGATACCTTGTCCCCGTTCTATTGGGAAAAGATGGTTGGAAGTGTTTCCTCTAATTTCACTGATTTGGTTACTATTGGCCAGAGGCTCGAGGAAGGTCTTAAGAAAGGAAAAATATCCAAGGCTGCTGAATCTTCCAATGCTGTAAAGAAATCCTTTGGGAACTTTCAGAAGAAGAAGGAAGAACAGACTAATGCTGTAATGTTTGAAGTGAGAAGGCCTCGTCCTCAACCTCGGTATGCTGTTCACCCTACTATTGCTGCTGTTACTCCCGTGGTTACTGCTCCACAACCAGCTCAAGCTCCTCAACGTTCATTTGTTGGACAAACTCAGTACCGTAATAATCATTTTGACCCTATTCCCATGACATACACTAAGCTTTATCCCGGTCTGGTTGAGCAAGGTTTGATTACCACAAGGCCTTTGCCTCCTCCTCCAAATCCTCTTCCAGTCGGCTACAGAGCTGATCTCCATTGCGAATACCATCAAGGTGGTGCAGGTCATGACTTGGAAAATTGCTTTGCATTGAAGGCTAGAGTACAAGAGCTGATGAGGAACAAAATCCTCTCCTTTAAGGACAATCCCAATGTTCAGAACAATCCTCTGCCAGGGCACGCCAAGTGAAGCTTCAGTCGACTTTAGCAGATTATCCCCCTAAAAGCCAGTGTTTCAGACAGGACAGCTCATCCTTGTGTTGATTAGTCACTAGGCCTTGTTTCTTATTGTTTGCATTTTCCTTATTTTGTAATGGCTGTTTGCTTTCAATTATGTTTGTACTTTCACAATTAATGAAATGAGCATTGCAACTTTTTGATTCAATCCATTTGTGTTTGCTATTTACATCTCCATGCTTTCTTTTTTTTAAATACTTGATCTCTTTTCCACTTTCCTTTTGATTATGCAAAGATTGGAGGGAGGATGATGAAAACGTTATACTCATAATTGCTGTTGGTATGCTTTCAAATCAAAACTTTGCTGACGATGTAAGGCATTGTTTCAACTCCCAAACACCGGAGACATAAGGAAGATAACCCCTCTTTAACCCCTTCGAGCCTTGAAGTAGGAGTTTCTTTTCTTTACAAATAAAAACCCGCAATTTTAACCTGGGGCAGGGTAGTTCTCAGTTAACTTGATTTGTGCATTCAATTACAAGAGCTTCATGCAAGACGACTTTCAACAAAATGTTGCACTTACAGTTTTCCTTCGCACACAGCAAGCAAGTGTCGAAGATGTCTTTCAAATTCAAATGCCAATGATGGTTCACTGTAATCATCAAATCAGGCAGTCACTAACAAAAAAGAAGAGATTCAAAATAAGAGCCCGCTAAGTCAAAACCTATGAAGGAGACTTAGGCAAAATTGGGGCATCCCGCTGACTGTAAGCTCAAATAACACAGTTCAGGCAAAAGTTAGGGATAACAAAAAAAGAATCAATCAAGAAATTACCAAAATCCTCAAAGACAAAACGAGTTGACTAAGGTCCTCATAAAAAACAACCAAAAGTTATAAGAAAGCAGTGACTGCCATCTCAAGTCCTTTAAACTTTTGAACCATCATCATTGTTATCATCAGGGCAATTTCCAGCATGTGGAAACCTGAGTGTATAGTTTGAGTTAACTGAGCATAGGACTGAAGTTCATCACGTAGATTGGGTGGGTCACAAATAAACTTTGAGCCTTTATCCTTTGTTTCATAAACCGTGAACCAGACCATGTTATAACCCTCAAAATACCTAATTGAAGCGAGGTTATTTTGAAAGCATACTACAACAAGGTTGCGTAAACTGACTCCAAAAGATCTTTGCAGATCATCTGTTTTGGCATCACGCCTTGTGCTTTACCTTCCACTTTTAAATATCTTGAACCACTGTGTTCTGACTAATAACTCATATACTTTGCATCTTTAAAAAATGATTGATTTCAAAAGTTGCATAAACTTTGCATTTACCATGTTTGTACAAGTAATTTTGTTTGCAAACTAGCTTTCTTTTTAATGAATTTTCAAACATTTGAGAAACTTGGTCGGTGACCCAATCAGGGGCAAGTTCTTTCCATATTTTGTTGAGAACCAGTTCAAGATTTGTGGTTTAATGGCGACTTCTCAGAATTGGTTTATACAAAAGATTTTGCAAGACTCAGACTGGGGCAAGCTTTCCAAGCGCACAGTGAAACAGTTATTTTCAGAATCAGACAAGCTGAAGCAATGATCAGCTCATCTACAATAATCAGCTAGTCTGGGGCAGTTTACTTGAAGAATCCCCGAGCAGCTCTCCATCCTTCCTACAAGGATCATTAACTTGATACAGTTTACCAGTGTGGTAGAGACGTGTTCAGCAGTAGCATCCATAGTCCCCAAGGAGAATGGCAGTGATCTCCGTGTTGAGGAATCAGTTTTCCAGTCTTGTCTTCTTACCAAAAGAGTCTAGCTGTGTCGTCGACATCTACATTCACATTTGCATTTGATCATATTATCTGCATAATTCATATACCATATGCATAGCATGAGTGTTTCATCCTCATTCGCATTTCTCCCGAGGTCGTGTTGTTATCCACATCTTACCTTGTGGTCAAAGTCCAACTTACTTGGCGCCTACCAAAACATTACCTGTCCATTCCATTCCAGTGCTATTCCTGGATTTTTTTTTTACATTCTTCCACTCCAGTACCATTCTTGGTTGTCTCTTTCTGATAATTTTCAAATTGAGTCCTTGTTCATTTTCATCTAAAACCTTGATTAGATGTTGTGATTGTATCTTTCATTCAAAACCTTGATTGAATGTCTGTTTTCTTAAACATCCGATGCCTTTCCGGATGTGTCTCTTTCTGATAATTTTCAGATCGAGTCCTTGTTCACATTCGTCTAAAACCTTGATTAGATGTTGTGATTGTACCTTTCATTCAAAGCTATTATTGGATGTCTGGTTTCTTTACTTTGTTCACTTTCATCTAAAACCTTGATTAGATGTTGTGATTGTATCTTTCATTCAAAACCTTGATTGGATGTTTGGTTTTCTCTCTTTCTGATAATTTTCAGATCGAATCTTTGTTCACATTCGTCTAAAACCTTGATTAGATGTTGTGATTGTACCTTTCATTCAAAGCTATTATTGGATGTCTGGTTTCTTTAATTTGTTCACTTTCATCTAAAACCTTGATTAGATGTTGTGATTGTGCCTTTCATTCAAAACCTTGATTGAATGTTGGGTTTTCTCTCTTTCTGATAATTTTCAGATCGAATCTCTGTTCACTTTCATCTAAAACCTTGATTAGATGTTGTGATTGTTCATTTTTATCTAAAACCTTGATTAGATATTGTGATTGTGCCTTTCATTCAAAGCCGTTATTGGATGTCTGGTTTCTTTACCATCTGATGCCTATCCAGATGTGTCCCTCCTTCTGATGTTTTTCAGATCGAGTCTTTGTTCACTTTATCTAAAGCCGTTATTAGATATTGTGATTTATACCTTTTATTCAAAGCCGTTATTGGATGTCTGGTTTCTTTACCATCTGATGCCTATCCGGATGTGTCCCTCCTTCTGATGTTTTTTCAGATCGAGTCTTTGTTCACTTTATCTAAAGCCGTTATTAAATATTGTGATTTATACCTTTCATTCAAAGCCGTTATTGGATGTCTGGTTTCTTTACCATCTCATGTTTTTCCGGAGGTTTCTTTCCCTGTCTTTTCTGGTTTTTCTTGAAGATCCCGTTTGAACTCTTCAGTATAAGAAATTCCAGAAAATCTTTTGTTGGTGTCTATCCTTTATTCCAAATTGATCCCCAGTAGAGATCATGTCTTCTTTCTGGTTTCACGCTCAGTAAAGAGTGTACTTTCATTTCCCCAGTGTCAGCCGGTCACGCTTGAACCAGTTGTTCTATCACTTTAGATTTCCCCAGTTTTGTTTCAGTTTCCCCAGTGTTGTTGTCATCCCCAATGACTGATTGCTCATTGTGTGGACTTTGGCCCCGTCTGCTTTTATCTTCGTCTGCATTTACATGTATGTTAGCTGTCCGTAGCATTTGCATTCCATCTAAGGGTAAAATTTTCGGTTTGCTATATTTAAATACCTTTCACTTTGATCTCCCGAGGATTCCTATCTCTCGTGTCATCCGGTGAAGATATTTAAATAGGGGCAACTGTTGTACCCCAAATTTTACCCTCAGATTTTTCTGATCATTTCATATCATTATGAGTCAGTCTCTGTTTTCGCATTTTTATTAAACATCTCATTAATCATGCATTTTCCTCTTCTTTGTCATTTTTGATTTTTAGTAATTATTGTATTTATTTATATTTAATTCGTTATAAGTATCTTAGATATATTTAGGATTTTTATAGTTTAATTTCAATTTAGCTTTTTTTATTTAAGTTAGTTTATTTTAATTATAACTTTAATTTTAAACTTAGTCTAGTTTTTATTTTAGTTTTTTATTTATTTTAGTTTAGTTTTGATTAATCTTAATTTTAATTTAGTTTTTATTTAGGTTTATTGGTTTAGCTTAATTTTATCTTAATTTTAATTTTTATTATAATCATATTTTTATTTTCCTTTTGTTTTTTTATGGTTAATTTAAATTAGAGTAACTTAATTAGTTTTAAAGTTTTAATGACAATTCAAAAAGCAAAAATAAAGGGTCCCTTTTACACTTTGACATAATCGTACCATTTTGCTACCTCCCACACCACGTCACTACACAAAATCTCCAAAGCAATGACACTACAACAATGACTTTACAAAGCTGCAAAATCTCTGCTATAAAACAGACCCAAAACCATGTATGAACTTGTTTGACACCAAAACCTGCTTGCTGCATCCAATCTGCCCAAGACCTGCACACAAGCAACAACGACGTTTCAACAACGGCAAGAAATTTGAAAAAAGCTTTCAATAAAAAGAGAACCTCAGAACAAAGAAAGGGGGAGTGTTTTCAAAAAACGAAAAACAACCAAAGATGCTCCTCTGTCCAAACCTTCTCTTTGCTTAAACACAAAACACACTTCATCCAGATCTCAGTAACAAACCACCACACAACCGCCAGTTTGTCGTTTCTCTGTTTGAAGCTTTCGCATTTTTTGATTTGCTCTGGTGAACTCAAAACAAATCCATATTCCCGCTAATCTTCTCATTATAAAAAAAAACAAAGCTTCTTCTCATAACCAAGATAGTCTCTTTTCATCACCATTGCACAACTAAACTCAACATCACCGTCCAACATCTTGTTCCTCTGACAACCGACAACAACGGTTACGACAACCGACGACAGTTCCGAGCAGCAATACGACAATAGCTCTCTTGTGATCATATTAGAGATTGGATTCTTATAATTTCTGAGGAAACCGCAGCCGAGATCCTTCGCCAGATTCACCTTGATCTCGCAGCTGACCGGAGGAGAATGAAAGGTTGAAACGGAACGACACCTGAAGCTCACGAGACGCAAAAGAGAAAAAGCTTTTCTTCACGGACAGTTTGTTGGTAACTTGAACTTTTATTTTTCTTTTTTCTATTATTGTTGTTAAAGATGCTGTTTTGTTCTTGTGCTTTTTACTTTTATTATTTATCTTGTTAATATATTGTTTTTTTAATTATTTTGTTCATTATGTGTATGTGCATGAAGACGTAGGTGGTTACTGTAATATTATTATAATAAGTAGCATAGAAATAAGTTATCCTTGCTTTTTTTTAAAAGTCAATTTATATGATTATAATAAGTAGCATTTTCAGTTTACTTAATCCCAACAATATGCACCCGTTTTTGTCACTTAATTTAGTTTCTTTGTTGTTTTAATTTCTTTAGTTTTTGTAGTTTCTGTAGAATTTAGAATCATTAGAGTCTAGAGCTAGTTATTTTTATTTAGATTCTGTTTTAGGAATAGTTTAATTCTAGACTAGTTATTTTTAGAATTAGTATTTTTAAGCTTTTAGGATTATATTTCAGGTTAGTAATTAGTTTCTTAGAAGATTAGTTAATTAACTTAGTTAATAAAAAAATTAGTTTAGATCTAGATTAGAAACTAGTTTGATAAATTATTTAAGTTAGAGTAGTTTAGCTAGTTAGTAAGGTTAGGAATTAGTTACCTTATTTTTCCTATTAGATTTTTTTATTTATTGTTAGCTTTATTTAGAATTAGTGATTAGAGTTAGTTATTTATTTTTTAGATTTAGTTAACTAATTTTATTATTATTATTAGGATTTAGTTAATTAGGTATTAATTAATTTTTAATCCATATTAGCTTTAGTTAGACCTTATCTATTTAGATTCTTATCTATTTCACTTTTTTTAATTTAATCTTGACTATTCTCATTTTCACTTTGGTCAATTCCTAATATTCATTTTAATTTAATCTTTGATGCATTTGCTGTACATATATTGTTGTTCATTATACACTCGATACTCGAGGTTTCCTCCTCGTTGTTTCTCTGTTGCTTGCCCCTCATTCCAAAGGAAAAGTCTCTCTATTGACTTCATGTCATAGGTGGCTCAAATACCCTGTTAACCTCAAGCCATTTCACAAGAGATAGCCATTAATCTCTTCTCCCTTCTGACCTGGCCTTCCCAAAGAGATAGCTATTAATCTCTTATCCTTTAAGACGGTCCAACCTTTCACAATCCTTTCAAGAGATAGCCATTAATCTCTTTCTCCTAACCAATTCATCCTTACAAGCTTTGCTTTCAAGCTTTCCACCCTACTTTCCCTTGTAACCTTGACCACAGTCAAGAGTTCCTCACCCCCGTTGAGGGGAACTACGATTGCTCTGATTTCTCAAGTTCACCTTGAGAATACGTAGGCATAGGATTGCGAGATCCTAGCGAGCTACCTTTTTTCTTTTTCCATCTTTTCCTTTACATCCGATGCCTTCTCGGATTCCACATTTTATTTTTTACACCCTTAGACCATACTTAGTGTACATACCCTTAGGTCTTTACTTTAGCATTTCCCTTAGCAAGCAACATTAGAATAACACAAACAAAACAAGAGGTTCCTGTAGAGTACTACAGATACAGAGGGTGCTAATACCTTCCCTTTGTATAACCAACCCCCGAACCTTAGATCTCCCCCCTTTAGGTTTTTTAACGATCTTGAACCTTTCCTTTGGATAAATCAAAGTCGGTTGTAAAAGAAATATGATGCAAGTTAAGTAATAGCTTGTTATCCGATTTTCACCGCAACAGTTGGCATACTGCACATTCTGACACATACATCGCAACATCCTTTTTCATTCCGGACCACCAATAGTCCTTCTTCAAATCCTGATACATCTTCGAAGAACTAGGATGTATCGTAAAAGTACCTTTATGAGCTTCATCCAAAATCTTTCTTCTTAACATTGCATCATTCCGAACACAAATTCTTTGGTCGAACATAATAATTCCGTCGGTAGCCTGAATGAAACCCGGTAGGAGTAACACTTCTTGCAACTTTTCATCTGCCATTTGACCTTGGTGAATCTCAACTCTCAGAGTAGAATTGACATTCAAATTTCCCATAATCACACCATCTTGGGTCCATACAAACTGAAGATTTAGATCTCTAAAGTTCTTCAACAATGCAAACTCCAAAATCATCAATTTCGCGCCATGTACTAATTTTCGACTTAACGCATCTGCTACCTTATTCGCTTTTCCTGGATGATACTTCAATTCTAAATCATAATCTTTTAAGTACTCCATCCATCTTCGTTGTCGCATATTCAACTCCTTTTGGTCAAATAAATACCTCAAACTCTTATGGTCACTGAACATTTCAAAACGTACACCATACAAATAATGTCGCCACGCTTTTAGTGTAAATACAACCGCCACCAATTCCAAATCGTGAGTTAGATAATTCTGTTCATGAATTTTCAATTGTCGGGAGGCATAAGCTACTACTTGACCACCTTGCATCAGAACACCTCCCAATCCCATTTTAGAAGCATCACAAAACACTTCATAAGAGTTGTTAGGATCAGGAATGATTAACACCGGAGCTGTTGTCAATCTCTCCTTCAACTTCATGAAACTTTACGCACAACCCGAATCCTATTCAAAAGCAAAATCTTTACGAGTAAGTTTCGTTATTGGTAAAGCCAACTGAGAGAAACCTTCGATGAACCTCCTATAGTAACCCGCCAGCCCTAAGAAACTTCTGACTTCTGAGGCATTTCTCGGCCTCTCCCAATTTATCATTGCTTCTACCTTCGACGGATCTACTGCTACACCACCTTGTGATATAACGTGACCAAGAAACTTAACTTCCGCCATCCAAAATTCACACTTACTCAATTTAGCAAAAAGTTGCTTCTCTTGCAACACAGATTACACAATTCTCAGATGTTCCTCGTGCTCTTGTGAAGTACGAGAATAAATAAGAATATCTTCAATGAAGATTACAACAAACTGGTCCAAGTAAGCTTGAAATATACGGTTCATGTAGTCCATAAAGACAGCTGGAGCATTAGTCACACTGAAAGGCATCACTAAGAATTCGTAATGACCATAACGGGTCCTAAATGCAGTCTTAGGTACATCGGAACTCTTCACTCGGATTTGGTGATAACCCGACCTCAGATCAATCTTCAAGAACACGCAGGCTCCTTTCAATTGATCCAAAAGGTCGTCTATTCTGGGCAAGGGATACTTGTTTTTAATGGTGACTTTATTCAGCTGACGATAATCGTGCACATCCGCATCCCACCGTCCTTCTTCTTCACTAGCAAAACAGGGGCTCCCCACGGAGAAACACTAGGCCGCACAAAATGTTTCGCCATGAGTTCTTCTAACTGATCCTTTAATTCCCTTAACTCCTTCGGTGCCATCCGATACGGAGAAACGGATATAGGAGCTGTTCCCGGTACCAGGTCAATAGAAAATTCCACTTCCCTCTCCGGAGGAAGAGAAGTGACATCTTCGGGGAAAACTTCGGAAAACTCGCAAACTACTAGAATATCCATAACCTGAAGGTCGCTACTCCCTTCCTTAGTGAGAACCAATAGAACCGATTTCTCTTCTTCAAACAAGAGATTTATCATACCAACCGTACCTTCTAGAATAGTTGTTAAAACATCCTTTGGCGTAGCCTCAATGGATGGGATGATGATAAGCTTCTCCTCACACCCAATAAACACCGAATTAGCAGAAAGCCAATCTATTCCCAAAACGACATCAACTTTCTTAAGCGGTAGACAAATAAGATCAATCTGAAAAACTCTACCATTCACAGACAGCACACAGTTTTCACACATCAATGGTGTCTCAACTATTTCATCCATGGCGGTAGTGACCACCATAGGAGGGGACAACGAAACGGACTGCAACCCAAGTCGCTTCATACATTGCATTGATACAAAAGAATGTGTAGCTCCCAATCAAATAAAACAAAACAAGGAAATCCGTTAACTAAGCACGTACCAGCAATTAATGAATTATCACTCTTCTTCTTCCTTGCATCTAAGGTGTAAACCCTTCCTTGTGGTTGAGTCCTATTCTGAGGACAATCTTTCTTCATATGACCCACCTTTTGACATTGGAAACACCTTACCCCTTCAAAACCACACCTTCCGAAATGATTCCTGCCACAAGTGCGACACACCGGAGGTGTACTCGCCCTTGTATCTTGCACCTGTTTCCCCTTGAAGGATTGTGGCCTAGGTCTAAATGATTGATTAGACCTTCCACGATCACCCTGAGTTATCCGACTTGCTACACTTTCATCTCGAACCTTCTTCAAACTATGTTCTGCCACATAGCATTGTCTTAACATTTCAGCATAAGTAGCGAACTCTCTCTGAGATACACTATGAGATATTTTAGCTTTTAGTCTAAACAGAAACTGGTCTATTTTCCACCTTTCATCCGGAGCATACATAGCCTGCCTAGAATAAGCAGCCATGTCTTCAAACTTCTCAGCATAACTAGCCACAATCATACTACCTTGTCTTAATTGCTGAAATTCAAATTCTTTCTGAGTCCTCAATGAGCTCGGAAAATATTTCTCCATGAAAATAACTTTGAACTGTTCCCAAACCTTAGGCACTTCCTGAATGACCATTAGAGCCTTGTCTTAAGTTGTCTCTAGAAGGAAGGCGATTATGAATTAGGCGCCATCCAAAAACCAATGTCTTAACCGGTGATGTTGCAGACCAAATCAACTTAAGTGCCTCCAGATTTTCAGCAGAAAAATTGGTAACATGAAGCTTAGTAACAGCTAGGAATTTGTAAGCAGAATGCACAGAGAATTCAAAATTATGGTTTAAATTCCAAATAAGGCTATCGATACCTTCCTTACTAAGCTTAACTTGATGAAGCATATCTAGCAACCTGGACAAAATTTGGTTTGCAGCAGTATCCTGTAACTCAACCTTCCAAAACCATGTATCTCCATCCCAAAACCCATTCTCTGCCACAACACTCCGCATATCTTTCGCCACGCAATATAAATCTGGAAATAATTCATCCAAAGCAGAATTTCCACACCACCGCGAAGACCAAAAAGCAGTCATTGCACCATTTCCTACATTAGCAGCTGTAACACCCACATATAGAATCCATACATCAAAGCATAAATTATATATATGAATCCAAGTATTTGGTATTGAAATACAATAAGTCTTAGTTAACACATTATACACATAAATGCCCCTAATACAACACCTTAACTAAGGCATTACATATATAAGATGTTCCAACAAGATAAAATCTAAGAGCTAGATCAATGCAATGATCTCAAAATAAAACGTCATAGCGGAAGCCATGCCATCTCAAAAACTACGAACCGGAAGGAAAATTCAAACCACTTTATCCTTCCCCGTCGCCGAACCTGCAGGACCTGTGATGTAAACAACAACAGTGGGGTGAGATACATCAAATCTCAGTGAGTTCCCTATCTTATGGATTCTCTCGGATTATTCACGGTTCTAACAATCCTAACTCAAGTCCGGGGAAGGGAAGGACTCTTGAGTTCACACTTGATAATCTCACACTATATGGAACATGACATGAGTTCAATAACTCACCATATCATTAATCGATAACCGGTACCAAGGCATCTCATCTTCCCGTCCACTTTTACGTCTAGAAGGCGACCCGAGTCATAGATCCTTGTAGTTACTTGGTATACAATTGGATTCGGGATCACCAGCCTGTTAACCGTGAACCGTCACTTCTCATGGCCTGTTAACCATCACAAGTCTCGTACCCATGCACGGGCTTCCAATTGTACTACTCGTAGGGCATCAAACCTACCAAGTAATCCTGCCTACACTTCAGAGGAGCTCGAGACTCATGAAGGCCTCTCTAGGACAATTTAAAATAAAAAAGGTTACGATTACATGATTAATACCACAAAGTAATGTATTCGACAATGCCTCGGCCATAAGGCCTCAAGGCCTTTCTTGTCCTTCAACCCATAAAGTTAACCTCATGTTCCATACTAGTGTTTCCAACTTCTAAAGTCTCCTATAGTTCATAAGGGGTTTTCCTCACTCTTACTATTTTTCCTTTTTATCTTACATGCCTTTTCAATCACAACATGTTAACAACCATAGATTAGACCAACCATACCTTATTAGTGTAATAAAATAGTTTAACACAATTTCAAAACATAGTTTACATAAAATTATCAAATGAATTCCACTTCGGGTTCCCTCCAATTATTTAATCGGGCAATAAAATCGACAATCTTTATCATCATCATAAAGATCGTTTCTCCAGCTTTCTATTGATATACAGAACATTCAAAACGGACAAACGGATGAGAAGATATGACGAAAACAAGTTATAAAAATAACACAGCTCGCCCCAGGTTCGCTAGGCGAACGAGCTGGCGAACCTTCTCCTTCGCCTTCGCTAGGCGAGCAAGCTGGCGAGTAATTAAACAGAATGCTCCCAGACCCAAAACACCATAAGTTCGCTAGGCGAACGTCTGGCGAACCTTCGCCTTCGCCTTCGCTAGGCGAACGTCCCAGCAAACACCTTGGCAGAAAGTCCCCAGACTTAAAACACACTAAGTTCGCTAGGCGAACATGCCAGCGAACCTTCGCTAGGCTTCGCGTTCGGGTTTTCTAGGCGAACGCTCGACTGCTGTTCGCTGGGCTTCGCCCCAGGTTCGCTAGGCGAACCATGCGAACCAGAACTTCTCCCAGCTGCTGTTACTCTATTAAATTCAACATTTCTCCATCAAAAACACTACCAAACATCTCACAATAGTCAATACATAATACCAACAAGATAACAAGCCTATAACAACATTTATAGCAAGATTCAACCATAAAAACTCAAAATTCATAATCTAACCTAAATCCAAAAACTCTCTAGAGCTCTCTAATAATGGTACTAACTAGAACCCACCTTCAAATTGAGCAAGATGAAGATGATTGAGAAGATTGGATGAAGATTGGTGAATGGATGATGGTGATCTTGATGTTCTTGAGCTCTTCTTCAATTTCCTTCTTCTCCCCTTTTTCTCTCCTTTTTCCTTCTTTCTTCTTTCCTTCCTCTAACTTTCTCTATTTCTTTCTATCTTTGGCAAAATGGAAGGAAAGAAATATAGTAACTTAGTATTAGAAATAATACTACTAAATGTCCAAAAAGTCTCTCAAGTCCAAATTAAATAAATGTCTCCGACACAAATAATATTAATTGGATCACTTCTAAGTACCAAAGTTACTCTAATTATTTTATCAAATAATTTCTCAGAGCAACCGGACTCATTTAATCACAATATAATATTATTCGGTGCAATAAAATACGGGGTATTACATCAGCAGTATTTCTAAAGAAGGACACCCCTCCAAAATTGCGAGACAACAGGCAAAGATCACGCCACCACAAAGAACTTTTAACCGAACCAACATGAGAATCACCGCAAATCAGATGTGCTGAAAAGTTATCATACCTGGCCCGGAGAATGTCTGACCAAATGAATTTATGAGAACTTGTACATTTCCAAATCCACTTGGCAAGCAAGGCTTCATTGAGACTTTGTATATCCATTATGTCCAAGCCACCTTCTTCTCTTGGTTTGCACACTAGCTTCCAATTAATCCACGCAATGCCATGTTTTAAAGGAGAGCCATTCCACAAAAATCTTCTTTGAAGGGAGATCAGAATATTGGCCACCTTTGTCGGCAATCGATAAAACGACATGAAATGGATAGGTAGGTTGGTAAGAACAGATTTGATTAAAATAGTTCTACCACCAATCGATAGCAGCCTGCCCTTCCAAGATGCAAGTCTAGCATGAACTTTCTCATTGACCAGCTTCCAGAATGATATCAGTCTATGGTTTCCGCCAATCTGAATACCGAGAAATCTGAAAGGGCAAGATTGAATCTTGCAGTTGAGAAATTTTTCTGCAGCCTTCATGAATGTTTCGTCTACCCCACGCCCAATAAGACTACTCTTATTAAAGTTTATTTCTAATCCGGATATAAGTTGGAAACCTCTTAAAATCGCTTTCAAAGCCCATACATTATTCCAATTAGCTTATCCTATGATGACAGTGTCGTCTGCATATTGCAGAAGATTGAAAGTTTCCTGCTGGTTTATCTTGATACCATTGAATAACCCCACTTCTTTAGCCTTTTCCATCAGGGTTGCAAGGCCCTCCGCAGCAATGACAAATAGATAAGGTGAAAGAGGATTACCTTGACGGAACCCCCGAGAAACCTGGAATTCACGGGTAGGGCTGCCGTTAACTAGGACCAACATGAAGCTTTTAAAGACGGTTCCTTCAATCCAATTCATAAACTTGTCACCGAACCCCATAACCTTCATCACCTGTCGAATATATGGCCATTCGACATAATCGTATGCCTTTGCGAAGTCGACCTTTAGAATCAGACTCTTAAGTTTGCTTCTTTTAGAATAATCGATAATCTCATTCAAAGATAAAATACCATCGAGTACATTTCTCCCAGCAATAAAAGCAGTTTGAGCAGGAGATATAATCCTATCCAAAACTTTCTTTAGCCTACTCGCTAGAATCTTCGATATCACCATGTAAACACACCCGACTAAACAAATAAGACGGTACTCATCGAGATTTCTGGGCTTCTCATTTTTTGGAATTAGAACTAGAAAGGATGAAGAGAAAACCTTAGGCAATTCAGCTTTTGTGAAAAACTCCTTGATGCAGTTTATGAAATCTATGCCAACTATATCCCAACATCTCTGAATAAACTCCAGATTAAAACCATCCGGTCCGGGAGTTTTATCGCCTTTACAATGGAACACTGCATCTCTGATTTCAGAACCCACAACATCCACTTCCAAAGCACTTCTTTCCAGATCAGACATACGTTTGAAATAATCCGAATTCATACGAGGGAGAGGTTTATTGGTTGATCTCATCCTCCTTTCAAAGTGACTAGCAACCCCTTCTTTCACTCCAGCAATATCTTATACCATTCTGTTACCTACTGCTACCTCAGAAATAGTGTTCACTAAGTTGCAGTGTCTCATAACTGAATGAAAATAAGCCGTATTTTGATCTCCGTCTTCAATCCACCTGGTTCCAGCTTTTTGATGAAGGAGGCTCTCTTTAATCCTTAAATGTTTCCATAACTCTTCCTCCCTCTCAGCCATTTCCCCTTCAACCATTTCTACAGATTCTTCAATGTTGGTATCAATCCAGCCGAAAGTATTCCTGTTCCACTCTCTTAGTTTTGACCGAAGCAACTGAAGCTTTTTTGAAAATACATAAGAACAAGAACCATGAAAGTAAACTGAATCCCATATCTCCTTAATGTACTTCATAAACTGCGGATGTTGAAACTAACACTGCAATGATCTAAAGGGTTTAGGCCCCCAATTAACATTACGAATAGATATCCAAACAGGCCGGTGATCAGAAATATCACGACTTCCAGCTTTTTGACAAGCCACGTTCCAACCATTCAATAATCCAATCGAAATGAGAAAACGATCCAACCTGCTACAAGCATCGCCTGCAGGGCTAAACCAGGTAAATCTGTTACCTTTTAATGCCAGATCGATACAACCAGTCAGTTGGATAAAATCTCCAAATTCAGACATCAGTTTTCTATTGTTATAACCCTTGCCTTTTCTTTCTCTAGAATTTTTGATTGCATTGAAGTCTCCCCCTATTATCCACTCTCCTGCCTCCTGCTTGGATTTGAGATTTAGCAAATTACTCCAAAGAATTCTTTTGTCACGATTATTACAAGGTGAATATATATTGATGAAGTACACCACCTTATTATTCCATATTGCCTTCATCCCCAAGTATCCTTTCCCATTATAGCTGCAGATTGGTACAATAGCATTCTTCCTCCATATGGTGAGGATTCCACCCGACTTCCCTACTGCATGTGCTGCCGACCATAGACAGTTATCATTGCCCCAAATGCTATGAACAATGGCATCATTCATAAACTCATATTTAGTTTCCTGAATGAACACAATGTCAGCCCCTCTCAACTTCAATAACTCCCATATTTTCCTTTTCTTAATCAAACTCCCACATCCTCTAACGTTATATGTAACTATATTCATAAGTCAACAGTAGCTGCCTCCATCAAACCTTTCTTAGACTTTCTTCCTTCTTCTTCCAAATTCCGGACTATTGACTCGAACATCTCTTCGTCTTTTTCATCTTCGATTCCAAGACCCCTAATAGACTTCCACATTCTATTAGGGAGGTCAGCCAATTTCTTTTTAATTCTTGAGTTGCTATGAATAATGTCTTTATCTCCAATAGATCCTGCACTCTTCCTGTTAGAATCCTCAGAAAACCTTGAGATTGTATCATTAGAACTTGAACCATCAGGGGAGAATTCACTTATAATCTCCAGTGGATTGGATTTGTCAGCTAATAGTAAAGATGAGTAAAAGGAAGGTGTATAAGGAATCTTAATATTCCTATATATATCTCCCAAGGATTTCTTCTTCCTGTCAATTTTGTTAAAGCCCACCACATTAACATTTGGATCTGGACCGCGCGAGGTATCATTGACCGGCCCAACAACTTTTGCACCATCCGTACAAAATGGATGACCAACCTTGACTTCCTTAGAATTCCTTTTTTCAAGAGAAAAGCAATTCCTGTCATTCCTTACGCCTGACGTTGATGTCTCAAAAATTGCAGGACCTGACCCCTTCTCTCCTTTATGCCAACCTGCCAATCCTAAGTTATCATTCCTAGGTGTAAAGGGAGGCCCCACCAAGTCGTGATTATCTATACCATCCAGCTGTATATCTAAACGTGCATCAGACGTTTCCAAACCTAAAACTCTTGTCTCAACGCCTCCTTTATTAGGAGCTGCACCCAACAAATCACTATGACTCACCTTTTCCCCTATATCCCCAACATCACAATTGACCTGAAACTCCCCTTGGTTATTACCCATCGTACCAATATCCTGCATCGTCTCTTCCACTTCAGATCCTGACGATTCCACCTCAAAGCTATCATCAGAACTGTCACCATTGAACTTACAAATCTTCTTTGAACAATAACCCAAAGCTTCTTCAACAATCTTGATTCTGAAAGATTGATTATTAACTTCAATATTACAGACTTCATTGAGGTTAATAGCAAACTTCGTTCGAATAAGGATTCTCGCCACGTCAAGTTTCACATGCCTTTGAGTATCTTCGTCTGCTTTAACAAATTCCCCAACTGTTCCAGCAAGGAATTTGAAGAACTTGTCCCCCCAAACATGGCATGGTAAACCGAAAATATAAACCCATATCAATCTCTCAGAATCCACATCCAAAGGGGTCCAAGGGTGAATGTTAGAAAACCATTTCTCAATCCACTCCTTATCTTCATCAATCATTTTCTTGATATCACCAGTGACCTCTTCTTCCAACAATACCAAGTTCGCACCTAAAGGAGTTGCTTTAATCTTAAAATAACCCTCCATGTGAAAAGCATCCTGGATTTCATAAGACATACCCGGATTCTCCATGACACCAACAAAAGTCTGTTGAAATCATTCCATGTCTTCTTCCTTAACATCAAAATTGAGGTGGGCAAATTTAGGTTTATCATCCATCATCATTCTGTTAACATGAGCATGCTTTGATCCTCCTCTAGCTATTTCCACAAAAGATTTATTTTCTTTCCAACTATCTTGTTTGTTCATGATCGCATTGTCCTGATTCTTATGCCACCTCTTGTCAGTCGATTTGAGCTTCGATTCTTCAATGCTGATGTCCCTGGTACCTCTCTGAAATCGAGGCGTGTTAGCGAAAATCTTCTTGCCCTTAAGAACAATGTTGTCCAGTTTAACGGCAAGAAGATGTTCATCTTGAACTTGTTTAAAACGAACAAAGCCAAAGTGTTTCCCTCTTTTATCCAGCCTAGAAGGAATGAAAACTTCCACAACTAAACCAAATTCCTGAAAAACATTGAACATATCCTTTGCCTCAAACGAATCAGGAAATTCAGTGAAGAAAAAGGAGCTTGTATTGCCTAGAAGAGCATAAACCAATTGACGCATACTCTTAAAATTGTACTTAGACGTCAAATCAATTGGCACATGCATATAGCAAATAAAATAAAAATGAATACACCTTAACATAAGATAAACTGCCGCATGTATGTGGAAAATGCACATAAGCGCCAATTGAAATGGCGCATGCATATAGCATCCATACATAGGTTGAATGTGACGTGAGAAGGAGGGATTGAATTGTGTAAGTTAAATATATTTCACTTTTGAAAATAGCTTAAGAATCTGAACAAATTCAGAGTCTGATCTTAGAGTTAATAGCAACAAATCCTGACTCCTCTCCTAAACAGAGAGTAGTTCAGTCCCCTTGTCCAACAAGAGATTTTTACTATAATCAAATTGATTACACTTTGCTCAAGCAAATTAGCAAGAGACTTCAACTGCTCAATCACACTAGAAATAGACTTCCGCTCAAGCAATCCAGCTAGAGACTTCTGCTCAAGCACATAGGCAAGAGACTTCACTGCTCAAGCAAACATCAAAAGACTTCCATTGCTCAATCTAACTAGCAAAAAACTTCCTCTACTTTAAACAAACCCTTTAGTAGAAAAGATAGCAACTATACTTGATGTTCAATCAGAAGTATAGAAGTTGTACAACAACCACAAATGTTCTTAACTCTCAAGATTTCTAAGATATACAAAGATAAGAAATCTTAAGAACTTATGCAATAACAGTTATAAAACTTTTGATCAAAGTTATGCTCGATGTTGTTTTGATGTAATGTTGTAACATTCTTTCAAATCTTCAACTCCCTTTTATAGAAGCAGAAAAAGAGTCGTTGGAAGGTGACTTACATAAGACTTATTTATTGAGAATTTGTCCAAGAGAGACGTTGGAGGATGTATCTGGTTAAGATCATTGTCCATTGAGTAATAACATTATTCATAACGTCTTTCTCATACTAGGTATCTACCAAAAGGTTGGGACAGACTTAAGAGGTCACATTACCTTTTCTTAAGCCTTGTACAACGAAATCCTAGTTGACTTTTTCCATAATTTGGCACTTTACAAGACTGGTCTGCTTGGGACACAGAGTACGGATCAGAGGCTAAACACCTTTAGCTGAGGTCTTTAGAGTCTGAGCTGTCACCAGAGGTTGAGATACCATGATCAGATTCTGATCCTTCAGAATCTGAATCACTTTGCTTCTCTACATATGCTTTCAATAGGGTCAATTCAAAGTTGCATTTTAAGCTTATGATCCTGCAAACTTGAACATATGTTAGTATACCTAATTGTTCTTTAATTACTTTGTTATCATCAAAACCGAAGGGATATGAACAACTTTGTTCTAACAATGTTCCTCTTTTTGATGATGACTAACAAAGGTATTTAAGAATAATGGTTGGTTAGTTTAGCTAACTTGACAACATCAGAGTCTGAGGTTTGTAAACTCCCCCCGAGTCTAATAGTTTAAAATTTGAGTTTTGTAAGCTCCCCCTTAAGTCCTATCCAAGTTAATTAAACTTAACTTGATTGCATAATAAAATAATATTCAGATAAAATAAATAATATTCAAATATTCTTTTATCCTCTTTAGATACTCCCATGAATTTCTCCCCCTTTTGTCATAAAAAAAGTGAATTAAGACATGTCAGCATTGAGAGAGAGAAATAACTAGATTGGTTGAAATATTTCTTCGTTGCTCAAGACGGCCAAACATCTGTCATTCAAGAATTACAACCATCAGAAGTAATTATTGCAATAAAGAGCTAGAGTACAAAGCATTAAAGGTCATAGATGCTTCAACTTCCATAAGCACCATATGAGACACTCAAGATCATCTATAAAAGCATAACTCCATAGTATGAATTCCCACATCTTCAACCATTTCTTTTTCTTCTTATCAACATGAGCAACCCTTCTGAAGCAACCAAAGTTCTTGTCTCCACTGAGACCACTATGGTAAAGGAGATTGACACCACCATCGAGCACCAATAGATAAGGAGTGAGAAAACCCATCCTTCTAGGTCAAACACTACCAGAGAGGCCCAGCCTATGAACTTACTCTTTCTTAGAATTTATGTAGGCAGAGTATACCTTTGACCATCTTGAAAATTGTGGTTCATATGCTTATATGTCATCAATATTTACATTTATTATCTTTTTGTTGAAAATTACTTTTTAATTCTTTTAATTTACCTGAACCCTAATTATTCATTATTTTTGTAATGATTTCTTTTGAAGATATTATTTTTATCGAAATAAATTTAAATTAACTTGGATAGAACTTAGAGGGAGTTTACAAACATCAACCTATGAACTATTAGACTCAAGGGGAGCTTACAAACCTCAGACTCTGATGTTGTCAAGTTAGTTAAAACTGACCAACCATTGTTCTTAAATACATTTTTTTGTCATCATAAAGAAGGGGGAAATTGTTGAAATAAGATTGTTCACACTCCTTGGGTTTTGATAATAACAAAGTATTCAGAGAACAAATTGGTATACTAACATATGTTCAAGTGTGCAGGATCATAAACTAATAAATCATCATGAATTAATCCTGCTGAAAGCATAAGTGAAGAAGCAATGTTACTCAGATTCTGGGTGATCAAAATTGAATATGTTCATTAGCATCTGAAGGTCCAGACTCTTGTATACTTTTCCAGCCTCTGATGACAGCTCAGACCCTGAAGGTTTAAGGAGCGTCTGATCCGTACTCTGCATCAAAGCTGGCCAGTCTTGTCATATTGACAGATTTCTAGACAGAGTCAACTAGGGTTTGATTTTGTAAGCCTCAAGGATGGTGATGTGACCTCTTCAGTATATACTACCTTTTGGTAGATACCTAGTTATTCAAAAGGTGATATGGACATTACTTTTATTTAGTGGGAAATACTTCTCACTGGATTCAACTCTCCAATGTCTCTCGTGGTATTCTTGTTCACTAAGTTTGTTGTTCAAACTTCCAACGACTCTTTTTCTACCTTTATAAAAGGAAGTTGAAGAATTAAAGGAAGGTTACAACATCACAACGCATCAAAGATCTTGGCATAATTCTGAGCTCTTATTATAACTCTTATAACATAAAGTTCTTCAGATTTCTTATCTTAGATTATCTTAGAAATATTAGAAAGGTTGAAAACCTTTGTGATTGTTGCACAACTATTATACTTTTGATTGTGTATCAAAGTATAGTAGTTATCTTTTCTACTAAACTATTTTTTTAAAGTAGAGGAAGTCTCTTTTTGGTTAGATTGAGCATGAAGTCTTGAATCGAGGATTTAAGCAAGGAAGTCTCATTTTAGTTTAATTGAGCATGGAGTCTCTAGCAAGGTTGCTTGAGCAGAAGTCTCTTTCTAGGTTGACTGAGCATTGAAGTCTCTTGCAAGTGTGCTTGAGCAATTGTAGTCTGTTTGGTTATAGTGAAAAACTCTTTTTGAGGCAATGGGACTGGACTACTCTTAGTTGAGGAGAGGAATTCAGATAATTTTTGTGTGTTGCTTGAATTTACTTCTGAACATTTCATTTCTGCTACTATTACACATTCTGATATCAGACTCTGAACGTGGTTCAAATTCTGAAGCTTCAGTTTCAGAAGTGAAATGAGTTTTTAACACACACAATTCAAACCCCCCTTCTTGGGTATTTTTCTCACCTTCAAGATAAACTAATGTAGATCAATCCTCTTGTATTCTTCTTCCAAAAATTAATGAAATTTCCTTTTTCAGTTTTTTTCAATGATACTTCATATATAGTTTCTTTTTATCATTTAAATGATCCAACCATTAGAGAAGTTTTAGAAATAATCCAACCAGTAAAGCTCAAAGTGAACAAAACAATTTTTAATTTTACCATACGATATAAAGATTCCCAAAGAGTATAACTTAGAGTATAAAACACATAATCAAGATAAAACTAAAAGCAACACAGATACCAAGTAACAGATAAAATTTCAAGAACATATTGACATAAGATAAAATCAGTTAAAATGAATAAAGAAAACACAAAACAGGTTCTAAATCCTAAGCCCATGGTTTCTTCAGAAGATCTAGTACAACTTTTAGATCAGCACCCATAATGTCTTGTCTGGGATTCATAGACTTCATCCTTTCACCCGTTTCAGCTTTTTTGATAGCCAATGCATGTTGATTAGCAATAACGGGGATCAACCTTGCCTCTATAAGATTTTGTCTTTTATTTGAAGAGGTGGCAGATTCTGAAGAGACATTGTTAAGATCCTGAAGGACTGATACAACAAAGGCTATGAGAGAATCCCACTTAGCACCATAAGCTACTGGATCAGAAGTAGTAGTTTTCTCAGCAACCATATTCTACACTTTATCAAGAAAAAGAGTTTTGATTTCTTCAAGGTTGGCTTGGATAAGGGGTGGAATAGGTGGAATGCTTGTTTGTGAATGGGTATTTGAATGTCCAGAAGGAGGGTTTTTTTAGATTGTTAGGCTGAAAGAGGTTTCAGAATGAAGTAAAAGAGATTTGTTCAGTTTCAATTCGTGGTTCACAAGTAGTTTGAACTTGAGATTGATCCTGAACAATTTTTTCAGTCTCAATCTGAGGTTCAGAAGCAACTTAATCTTGGGATTGAGTCTGAACAGGAATAGGTTCTTTTTGAGGAGTGGTTTTAGGTAATGGTTGAAGTGTAGATTGAGTTTCTAGAGGAGACTCAGGTTTAGATTGAATGAAGGATACATGTTCAGCTTCATTTTCAACACATGTGATTTATTTTGTTCAGAAGAAGAGTATGCTTGGCTGGTTGGTAATTATTTAGGGGAGAAGATTTGAAGTGGTAAGGCTTGGATGGGTTTGACAAAAACAGGTGCAGGGGTCACAGTTTTGAGGCCAAGACGAGCAATGAACCCACCTTCATCAACTTCAGAGCTAGAAGAAGTTTTTCCACTAGCAACATCTATGGGTGGTTCAAACATGATGATTGGAGGTGGTGGTTGTTCAAAGGCAAAAACTAGAGTTAAATATTTCTGAACAAGAGTGGATCCATCAATAAGTGATGAAATGTATTTTAGATATGGGTTGGGTGAGGGATTTGGCGAGGGTGTTGGTGATATGTGATTTAGGGTGGAATAATCAAAACCATCTTTTGAGATAGAGTTTAGATTTATACCTGTAGTATAAGTTTCCTTAACATCTAAAGTAGCTTGAATCTCTTCAACAATATCTTCTGAAGAAACTTCTTCAGGTATACCAAGAGCTTCAGATTCAATAATTTTTAACCGAGCAATGACTTCAGCAGCTTGGACATTGGCTGACTCCAAAACATCTCTATCAATATCAGTTTCTTTTAACAGAGAATCTGAAGTTTTTGGATGCTTTTCTGCTTGTTCCATCAACATAGAGGCTAATAGTTGAGCTCCCCTAAAAGCAAGGTCTACAACACTATTTTGAGCAACAACATCAGTAACCTTCTTCCTTCTCATCAAGGACACCTTAACATCCTTCTCTTCCACTTCCTCTTCGATTTCTCATAAATTCCTTAACCTATTCTTCCTTAAAGGTGCATCAGATGAGGCAGATGAAGAAGATATCTTCTGAGGAGTTCTTCCACTTCTTGTCTTAGAGAGAATTAAGACAGTGTATGCAACAACCTCTTCATCCTCTTTCTCATTTTCCATCTGATGAACAAATTTCTTCTTAGAAGGCTTCTGAACTTCCTTCACTACTACAAATAAAACATCTAACATCGGCCACGAAATGCATTTTACCTCAGCTACACAGGCGAGGTAATGAAGGGCGACATGAAAAGCAATAACTTGTGACCTCAGTGTTTTTAAAATCAAGGTTAGAAATTAAAAGGTCATGGATTTGATCCCCATCAACTGTAAATTTTTTATTTTCTAAATTTTGTTACGCGCACCATATACCTCTCGGTTATATTTAAAGACTTAGGTAATAAGGTATTCATTTACCTCAGTTTTAAGTAATAACTGAGGGATAAAATCTCATTTTTTGCCTGTATCATTTTCACCGCCTGTATCATTTTCACTAGCCTGTATAATTTTTCCAGGATCATTTTCACTGGCCTGTATCATGTCATTATAAATATATTAACCAATTGAATACCAGATTTACATTGTTTTAAATCTTAGTTTCACATGTCTGTATCATTTTTTACACAGAAACTACAAAATATGCGACAAAATTGGAATATATCATATCATTTAAACCATTGTTAGATATTTACATTATTCTGATCATCAAGACAGAATACACACATTTACATATTTGCACAAAACCAATTAAGGAAATTTACACATTTACAACCAAGAAAAACTACTGTTTTAGAGAATCATAACAAGATAAAAAGACTATGGCCCAATGTGATCGGATGTCATGCATATTAAAATTCTGGTACAGATGTGTGATGTCTCGTGCAAAGTCACAACATCGCAATCTGCTGTATGAACAAGGCAATAATAGTAACAGTAAATCAACACAAGGATTGTTCACCCAGTTCGGTTCAACAACCTACATCTGGGGGCATACCAAGCCAGGAAGGAAGTCCACTATTAGTAGTATCAAATTACAGACTCAACAGACCAGTTGACAATCTACCTAATTTAATCACTACCCAATGACCCTTCTACCTAAGTCCTCCCTAGGTAAGAGACCCCATCTCACTTCCTATCATCACTATGATGTCTAGCAGTCAACTACACCATCACTGCATCAACAACTTGATTACCAATAACTATACAACCATAGAAGAACCAGAAGACACACTTCTATGACTCACATTGGAGTTGCTTCAAAGCTTCCTCCAAGAACATACCCAAACTCATTACCTACAGGTTTTTGAGTTAACCACAGTGACCATCTCACAACCCGAGTGGTTCACTTTGACAAAGCCCTAAAGATCTACATCTTGGACCCGTACCTCTTCTAGGTTACAAGCATTCTATTTATAACATTATCCAACTGGATTTGGGCTTCAAATCACCGCATAACAGCTGCTACAACTCAACAAAAGATTCTCCTACAAAATAGGTCTTCAATCAAATCTTCCTAATTTATCTCCATAATTAGAACTATTTATTCTCCACATCTTTTTGCACAAAAATAGTAACAAACTATTCTCCATATCTTTTTGCACTAAAATAGTAACAAACTAGTCTTCACTTTTTAATCCAGCTGCAAGATCTTCTCCATAAAAATATCTGATATGATTTGAATTTAACAACAGATTTTATCTTTAAATCTTTTTAAATCTTCAGCCCTTAAACATAGCAACAAATCTGCACAAAAACTGATTGCAACAACAAATATTTCTCCCAAGATATTCGCACACTAAATCTCTAACAGATCTGATCAAATCAAACTTAAACGCGCAACCCTAAAAACATCACAACCTGATGTTTTAATGTTCTGGTATAGTGATGTCAAGACATCGCATGTGACATCACTCTTCAGCACTTTAACTCTTCAATACCTTAACATTCACTAATGTTATGACTCAATGTTAAGACACATGACATCATTAACACCGCCTGCTATAGATCATCATCTGTTCTGACATTAACACATCCTGCAGTGATGTTCTACTCTTATGTCAAGACATTCTTCATAACATTTTCCTGAGCAACATGTTTTGCAAAAATGCTGCCAACTCAGAACTTAGAATCCCCCCATTTGGCAAATTTTTGGCCAAAACATAATTTGATCATACACATCATAAACATAATTTGATCATACACATCATATTAAAGGAAAATGCAGCAGCAGAAAACAGAAGTCAGAACATCTTTTTAGGCATATATCAATCACAAACTCTTTTACCAAAATTAATGCCAACACCAAAAGCTGCAGAACTATCAATCTCCCCTTTGGCATATTTTGGCTAAAACCTTCTTCTTTGAACACCCATCCAGCTCCAAGGGACACCTGATCTTTTCTCAATTCTCCCCCTTTTTAGCCATAATAGGATCAAACCAAACCAACGACATGCACCAGCTAGAACACCAATAAAAACACTGCTCCCCCTTCACACCACAATTCCAGCTGCACAAAATTGTAACACTCTCCCCCTATCAAGGATAACGTGTGCATCTTTGCAAGAGGAAAACGTTAAATGAATGGAAAACATAAGACTCATCTTCATGTCTTCAAGAGCGCACCCTCTGTTCAACACACCTGCTGAACGCATTCACATAATGCTTACTCCTCAAACAATCCAAATACCAAAACTCACATGATTCCCTCTTGGTTTGTTATCTTCTCATGCTCCAAAACTCACATCTTGCCAAGCTGATCAACTTCTCTCTGTAATATCCACAGGAATGATCACAATGAACTCCTTGATCATAACACAGTCATTCCCTATCATACTCTTCATCTTCAGATTTCCAAGCAAACAATACCTGATCTACTTCAGTCTTCTCTACATTCTCCATCCAAGGTAGACCTTCTACTTCATCATTCTCCCGTATGACTATGTAGACACTCCTTAGGCATAATGTAGTCACCAAGTTCCTGAACCAGAGCATAATCATCCTTCACCAAGGATATCCAACCAGATAATGTCCCAACACAAGTTAGAACATCTGCCACACACCAAGACATCATCACCATGATTCTTGATATGTTCCACCAACTAGAATTACTATAGCATAGTAATCCAAAGAGCTAGAGAATTAAACTCTCATCCACCTTCAAGAAGAATAATCTCCTTGAGTCTTCAACTCATCACCCTTCTGCCCAAGAGTAACTTGTTCCAAGACAATCCTCAATAATAATCAGCTGCCACACTCTGATTATCTTGATTCTTCGAATCCACTTCTGAGATCAACCAAATGCCACAGTTTGATCACCTCATACATGAATCCTCACGTTTGTCAGAATTCTCACAAAGATATCTTGATCCACCAAGAAAACTTGATCTTCAAGTCACATGTTCCACTTGCTCAAAAGCAAACACACTTAGACTCCCTAAGCCATGGTCATGTAACATCTTCTCCTTCTTGCAGCTCCCGCAAACTGCCATGAGAACGATCTTTTGAAGCATCCTATCGTTCATCCCTGTAGATCACATCACTAGCTGAGACTCTAGATGTCAGAACATTATGACATCCAACTGTTGAATTCAGCTCCTCCTTCTGCCACTTAGAAGAACCTCCTCCCTTTGCAGAAACAGATTTCCATGCTCTCATAGACTTGATTCAACAATCAACCTCCATCCTGCTTTGAAACTCCAAAGACTTCAAACCTACCACATCTGAATCTTCAGAAAATAAGTAGTCCAAGACTACCCCATAACAATACTTAAAGAAAGTCACTTCCCTTAGTAGAGCCGACAGTAGAAAGCCAGAGATAACTGCCACTTATCCTCAACCTTCACAACTAGAGCAAACACCATGCTCCCATCTTTATCTTCAACAGCACTAACACACCACGAAGAGAAATAAAGAGCCACACAGAGAAAAGTATATTCTCAACAATTCAACAGTCCTGCACTTTTACATCAGACATATACATAGTCTCCCGTCAATGTATTTAGTTGAATGTACATCCTTATCAAAAGCAGATAAATACTCAACCCCTGTCACACAACCGCCATCTGCTGATTCTTCTCCAAAACAAACCATCATGACTACCACAAAACTCTTCCAGATAAGGCCAGTGTCTTGATCTCTTACTCTACCCTGAGCAAAGAACTGAAATGATGTTTCAACATCAGTTCTGACATTAGTCTTAATCACAACTCCTAATCATATTCATCCACACATATTTCTTGCAGGGAACATAAGATAGCATATCAGCATTTTCCAAGATTAGACCAACAAAACTGCAGTAACTTGCATAACACACTCTTCCAGAGGCTTCTTCTAATAAGCACAAGGTTCATACCTCCTAACCAAAGAGTAATAACTGCCTTCCTTCTGCAGAAACATACCATAGACAATCTGCTCCTTTGAATCCTTCAAGGCACAAAACTGAAAGAGCTCAAGCAAACACCAATTGACCACCGGCTGAACACAAACTCTTGGATGCCTTTTCCCTTCTCTTCAACCATTCCTGCTGAAATGCTATGACAGCATCTCAAAAATTGTTCAACTTCACAGCTTCAGTGATCCTTCAAAACAACTACAGTCTAAAGGGTCTTTGACTTAGCATTTACCAAACTGCTAATGTGAAGCACGATGTCGAGACATTAGAATTGACTCAGCTTCTTTCTTGATGAGACCACAACTAAGCTTAAGAGATGACTGATCAAGATCTTCACTCCCGCATGAAAGATTTGACAGTGATACTCTTTTGCTTTGGCTCTACCCTCTTCTTTCACCATAAGGAATCACTGTTCTGAACAGATTGGTCTTCAATGTTTGATTTGAACTATATACTTCTGAAACATCCATGTCATACACTCTTTAATAAGATCCATTCACCTTTTAATCACTTAATCCTCAAGTATCTTTTGCATCTCTAACCAAACGGTGGAAGCTGTCTTGCATAAACTACAACATCATAGAATAACCTGCTGAGAACCTGCTGAGGAGACCAAACCCTAATGTCTTACCAAGAGAATACCTTCCGATAATCTCATCACCAGAGATACAAGAACCAAATCAGATACCATGCAGCGGAACACACAACAACTCCTCAACAACCTTTAGGCACTACTCAATAATCCTTGCACACCATCACCATAAACCAAGTGCCAACAAAAAGGTTCAAACTCACAACAACAGTTCTCCACCAAAGCTACATACCCTGTCATGAATAGTCCATCCTCCACTTCAAGGGACCATACAAACACCTCTATGAACTGACCAAGTCCATAACTCAGCAACACTATCTTCCTTGCTCTTGAACCAGAAAGTATCTTCCCTAGATCTTATCCAGAAACAGACAGGATGCCTGCTCTGATACCAATTGAAATTCTGGTACAGATGTGTGATGTCTCGTGCAAAGTCACAACATCGCAATCTGCTGTATGAATAAGGCAATAATAGTAACAGTAAATCAACACAAGGATTGTTCACCCAGTTCGGTTCAACAACCTACATCTGGGGGCATACCAAGCCAGGAAGGAAGTCCACTATTAGTAGTATCAAATTACAGACTCAACAGACCAGTTGACAATCTACCTAATTTAATCACTACCCAATGACCCTTCTACCTAAGTCATCCCTAGGTAAGAGACCCCATCTCACTTCCTATCATCACTATGATGTCTAGCAGTCAACTACACCGTCACTGCATTAACAACTTCATCACCAATAACTGTACAACCATAGAAGAACCAGAAGACACACTTCCATAACTCACATTGGAGTTGCTTCAAAGCTTCCTCCAAGAACATACCCAAACTCATTACCTACAGGTTTCTGAGTTAACCACAGTGACCATCTCACAACCCGAGTGGTTCACTTTGACAAAGCCCTAAAGATCCACATCTTGGACCCGTACCTCTTCTAGGTTACAAGCATTCTATTTATAACATTATCCAACTGGATTTGGGCTTCAAATCAACGCATAACAGCTGCTACAACTCAGCAAAAGATTCTCCTACAAAATAGGTCTTCAATCAAATCTTCCTAATTTATCTCCATAATTAGAACTATTTATTCTCCACATCTTTTTGCACAAAAATAGTAACAAACTATTCTCCATATCTTTTTGCACTAAAATAGTAACAAACTAGTCTTCACTTTTTAATCCAGCTGCAAGATCTTCTCCATAAAAATATCTGATATGATTTGAATTTAACAACAGATTTTATCTTTAAATCTTTTTAAATCTTCAGCCCTTAAACATAGCAACAAATCTGCACAAAAACTGATTGCAACAGCAAATATTTCTCCCAAGATATTCGCACACTAAATCTCTAACAGATCTGATCAAATCAAACTTAAACACGCAGCCCTAAAAACATCACAACCTGATGTTTTAATGTTCTGGTATAGTGATGTCAAGACATTGCATGTGACATCACTCTTCAGCACTTTAACTCTTCAATACCTTAACATTCACTAATGTTATGACTCAATGTTAAGACACATGACATCATTAACACCACCTGCTATAGATCATCATCTGTTCTGACATTAACACATCCTGCAGTGATGTTCTACTCTTATGTCAAGACATTCTTCATAACATTTTCCTGAGCAACATGTTTTGCAAAAATGCTGCTAACTCAGAACTTACTCATATCATTTATTGAGTATGGTATTTTGTTGTTAAACTCCTATAATTAGTACAAAAATTAAATTATGGTAAGCTAACAACAAAGACATGAACTTAAGAAGGTATGGATTAAGTTAATACCTTATGCTTCATCCATCCATTTGTAATGCATGTGGAGACAATATCGAGCATATATCTCATAACATAGTATCCACATGAATGAGTGTCGGGTTGTTTTCGCCACTACAAATAATTTTCGTATATTTATATCACACTAATACACACAAATAATATCATGTTAAAAAGCACAAGTAATATAGTTACTTTTGGTTAAACATAGATAGACTTTTTACCAAATACATTATGTTTGAGTACACTATACTCCTCCATCGTTCTACACATGTCGGTTAAAATTAAACATGATAAAAACTATTCAAATCTAAATTTAAAAATAATACCACTTACTCATTCAAAGTGTTAACCATTACTTCAGGAAGTTCGGAGTGCAATGAGCAAAATACAACTATAGTATTTTTCTCGGGACATATAACAATTAGTTGTCAATGCGAATTGTATAAACATTCAGAATAATTAATATGTATAAAATTGATTGTTAAATGAAAACACAAATTAATATATACTTACTTGCGGTAAAAAGGAGCCAAATAACAATCTTTGGTGTTCCCTTTCAACTTATCTTTTAAGTAAAGAAGGATATTATTTCCTGTCGAACCGCGAGTAAAACCAATGTGCACTGGATCTAATATGCAATACTTGTTTTGAAGTTTCCTTTCAACACGTAACTCATGGAAGTACCTGCAAGAGAAAATCTTCATGTTAAAGTAGAAGAACATATGAATATAAATAGAGATCAACATAAAAACTATCCTTACGAGGACCAAATTTGTAATAAGGAATTGTCTAGGTACACATTTCCCGACAAAAATTCATGGACAAAAATCCTAGAAAGTACGAATAACTGAGTCTACAACAACCTCTCCCTCTCCTCCCCCAACTTCATATCCTGCTCCTCCGTCCACCTATTCTTCTCCTCCTTAAAATTTTTCCTATCCTTCTCCAACTTCCTATCCTGCTCCTCCCTCCACCTTTTCCTCTCATCCTCTAACTTCATATCCTGCTTCTCCCTTTACTTCTCCAACTCAACAACAATTATCTCTTTAATCTCTCTCTCTCTCTCTCTCCCTCTCTCTATCTCTTACGGTTTTTCTCTCTAGATGATTTAGAAGGTCCAAAATATGCCTTGAAGCTAACGCCTCTTCCAAGACCACGAACACATGCAAGATTCTCCTTGGTTCCAATCGCTTTTACCAAGATGTCATGACAAGCTTGTGAAATGAAGAGGTTCGCTTCAATTTGTTCAACCAGATCTTCCTACAACACATGTGAAACTTCATCTTTAATAAATTGATTTAACTCAAATAAATATTGTTGAAAAACATATCTACTTACAATCCTTTGAGCTACTTCGCGCGTAGCATCTGATGTGAACTATCCGTCTTTTCTTTGACGTGCCCTCTTCTATTTCTCGTGTTGTGATTGTGGAGATAAAGTGCGATCAAGACTTATAGAACCTCCCATCTCTTCCTCCCTCTATTCTCTTTTTTCTTCCATCATCTTCTTTTCAAGTTTTCGATATCCTCCACGAGACAATTTGTGTGGATAGACATTTCTAGCTCGATTTCCTGTCCTTTTTGGCTCTTTTCCAAAAAGGCTGGAGTGGTGCGAGACTCTACAAATTTCTCCCAAGCATCTTGATCAATAAATGAATACACATCGTATGTAGGCTTTTCTTTATCTTCTCCATTTTTAATATAATCACGAGTGTGCTATGTCTTAAAGCTCCTCCAACGCTCACCATAATATGTAAGCATCTTCTTTTTCACATTATTAACATCTGGACTAATAATGAACACTTCCTATGTTTACATAATAGAGATATTATTAGTATTAAACAAAAAATAAATGATCATATATACTTGTGTTATACCCTAAATTTTTACCCCTTAGATGTCATAACATCTTACACTTGCATTTAGGGCTCAATCATCATTGCATTGTCCACTAACCCTCATATCTTTGCTACTTTATTTCTTTAGTGAAAGTTAGGGTTGGCACAAGAAAGAGGACAAGAGCAATAAACCAAGTTCTCATGTGTTTTAAAGTCTTCTAAGACTCTTCTTGGCTCCATACATCCATCATCAGTGTTCATCAGTTGATTGGGATTAGTGTGTGAAGTCATCTATTCAAGAAAGCCAACTGAAACTCTAAAGTTTCAACCATTTGTTCTTAAAGGCTAATCATGAATTTCTCAAGTCATATGCCATGATCTCAATATATTGGATCAAGAGAAGTCAACAGGAGACCATCAGACCAAGGGTGGTGGAATTAGGGTTTTAACCTAAAGAATCACTGAAGAGACTTATTATGATCAGTCAAGGATTAATTGGTTCATCAACAAATTAAGCTTACATACATTCAAGAGGTCTTATTTGTCAAGAAATCAAGAGCATCTGGCTATCATCACAAGTACATTGATCCACAAGTTCATCTGATCCCCAGATTAGGGTTTTGTCAGAAAAGTCAACCTTTGCCTTTGACTTTTGATCAAGGCATGTTACCAAGCCTTAAAACATGGTTCTTTATGTTCATAAACACCCTTGGAGGCCATTCATTGGCATTTTAAGAGATTGAGTAGGCAAGATCATCAAAGATCATCCAGTGGAACTCCTGAGGAAATTAGGGTTGTGACTGAAAAGTCAAACCTTTGACTTTTGATGTTTTTATTCAAGATGAAGTATTCAAATCACATTCCATCTTAACATGTTTAACCCTTGAATTGGAGCTTGAATAATCACCAGTTGAAAGGTTTCTTGCAAGAAGGGAAAAGTTTAATTCATGAATTCTTCTAAGTCATGAAAACCATAATCCTTATATGAAATTGACAAGGCCATAACTTTTGATCCACACATCCAATTTCTGTGATCCAAAGCTCACTTTGAAGATCTCAGAATGTACTTTAAAAGTGTATTTGTGGGTCATACCTCAAAATATGCTTATTTTTTGATTTATGAAGCTTGGAAGTTCTAGCCCATGTAAAACACTTAGAATTTTCAAGGTTTTCTACCCAAAATTCAGCTCACTTCAAGTCCATTTTTCATCAAGATCCTTTGGGAATTTGGAAAATCTTCAAACATGAACTTTGTAGAGGATCTTTAGGGCTTTCCAAGAAGTACTAGAACTCTTCAATCCATGGAAGGAGCTAGGAAATTCGAATGGTTGAAGTTTGGTGTCTTTTCTTGAATCACAAGTTTCCAACATGGTGCTTAATGGTACATAACCTTTGCTAATCACCAAGACCTTCAGTTTTCTGATGTTTAGAGACAAGTTTAGTGTGCCTTGGACCTCTGCCACGATTTCCACAAGTTGCAACATTAAAATATCATAGTTTAAGCAAGTTGGCACAAATGGATGCAACTTGACATGTAAGAAAGAGAAAAATTTTCCAAAGGCATGGCAACTCCCTTCTCCTTGTAACTTGGACCTCTGCTCCAATCCCATCAGTCCACCAAAACACCACAGAGCCTATGACTAGAGTTTTTGAGGATTCTTGACTTTTTTGATTGCTTGCATGAAGGAGATTTTCCAAAAGGGCAAACTTGGCAAGATGTACATTTCTGACCATACCTTATGTCCTCCACTTCTCCTATAAATAGGGACTTGATCTTCACTCTAAGACACACAAGATTCACCCCAAGAGAAGGCTGAATAACCTCTGCATTCTCTCATTCACCAACTCTTGCAAATTTGCAAAAACTCTCCAAACACTCATTCCACTCGTGCATTTCCTTTCAAACTTCACAAACCATCTCTAAACACTTTATAGAGAAGCTTCAAACACATGAAACTTTTCTGTAACCCCTAAAATACCATCTGCCATTTTTGAGTTTCAACTTGCAAGAATGATCGGTTTTCATTCTTGAGGAACATTACAAAGCTACCAAGCATTTACATCTTATCTCCAAGGATCAACATGGTCCCAGAAGGTTGTTTTTGCCATCTGCAAGTGCTATAGAAGGGTCCTTGGAACTAGCTCCAAGAGGTAAGATTTCTAATCTTGAACTCACATATTCATGCATTATTCTATTGCTTTTTGAATGTAAAGATGTAGTGTGTTTGTTGCTTAGTGTTTCTGGATAAAAAGTTGCCATGTTTGGTTGAAAACTTGCCTGTTAAAACATGTTGAATATTTGTGATATTGTACTGTTGTTATTGGTTTTGCGCATTACATGTTAGTTGTTAGGATAAACTTTTGGTATATTTGGAATCCTGGGAAGATGAGCTCCACTTTTGGTTTTTATATTGTTGGATTTGGTTGAGAAATGGATGAGTTAAAGAGGAGAGAAAACCTGGTTGAAAGGATGAGTTAGGGCACGAGCGAGGGGAGGAAGAAGAAGGAAGATGAGATGAGTGGAAAACCCAGTCAGCATGACATGGCGCTGATTGAAGCTGAGGTGGCTATTTAGTGGTGTTCTTAAAATAAAAACAAATGGAAGCAATATATGTTTGGATGAGAGCCTAGCACCGCTGGTCCATGGAGAAGGTTTGTGTGTGTTGTTGAGTGAAGGGTCTGGGGTTCGATCCCCTCCCCAGACCTTTTTGGTTCTTTTATTTTTTTCCAACCTGAAACATTTGCCTTGATATATTATTACATGTTTGCACTACTTGTTCACATGGCGCCTTTAGTTCAGATGGCAAGGCTTTTGAGCACCAAGCCCCATGGCATGAGTTCAAGTCCTAGTGGGGACATTTCCATTTTTTTTTTTATCACTTGTTTCATTTATTTTTATGGTTGACACCTTCATCTTGTTATGTTCATAACTTGTTCTTTTTTCATCCTTTTTCATCCATTCTTCTTGTTAAACGTTCCTTAACATGTCTATTTTATGATTATGGAAAGAAATTGGTAAAAAAAAAATTATTTTTGAAACATTTATTAATGTTGAGAGTAGAGGACCTTTTTAGGGTTTTTATGAAAACTTCTTGGGTTCTTTTTGGTTTGTGCCATATCTTCTTGTTTTATCTTGTTAAATTGAAACCCAAAGCATGTCACTTGAACCTTGTATGATGTTGTGATATTGTGTTTTGGTTTCACCTTAATTCCTTGATGTTTAATGTGTTGTTACATGTGAAAACCATTGTGAATCCCTTGTTCATACCATGAGATCTTTTTAGATTATTTCCCTTTTAACATGAGTTTGTTTGATCAAATATGTGACATGTCTACGTTTTTTATCTTTGAATACCATGTTTGAACCATACTTAAGTGTTTAATGTTTTGAATTTGTCACCTCTGAATGCATTGAACTGTAAGATGTTGTCACATTCTTTTTGTTTACCCATACCACTCATGTTTGCTAACATCTTTGACATGTGCTCCCCATGAAGTGTTTTGGTTATCATCATGCTCATGTTTTCATCTTGTTTATGATGTTTATCATCTTATAACTTTGCTAAGTTCTCCCCAAGTGAGGCTAGCTCTTTAGCTCTCCTCCTTAACCCTCTTTGTTCCCTTCCTTCCAAAGGAAAGTTCCTCTATTGACTTCATTGTCATAGATAGCTCATTACCCCTTGGCCTCTTTAGAGCCACCCCTTTATCCTCATTAGGATCACCCTTGATCTCATTAGAACTATTCTTAACTTTAGAGTTCTTCAACTCTACTTGAGTACTATCATCATAGTATTCTCTTCCTTCTTGGTCTCATCAGAACCATTCTCCCTAGAGTTCTTCAAATCTATTCGAGTACTATCATCATAGTATTTTCTTCCTTTTTTGGCCTCTTTAGAGCCATTTCCACTTTTAACTTAGAACTAGGATGGAGTTCTTAAACTCTATGTGATTCTCATCATCATGAGTATTCACTTCCTTTACAACTTAGACTTAGAGAGTTCTTCAACTCTACATGAGTGTAATACTCACCCCCCTTGGAACTTTGACCATTGTCAATGGTTCCTCACCCTTAGTGAGGTGAACTACGAATGCTCTGTTTCTGTCCTCTTGAGGATATGTAGGCATGAGATGCGACGTCTTGGCGAGCACACTTAGTACATATACCCATAGGTCTTTACCTTTGCCTTTAGGTCTTTACCTATAGCTTTTGGTCTTCACCATAGGTCTTTACCTTCACCATAAGCCTTTATCCTCATCCTTTACCTTAGCACTTTATCTTAGCAAGCAAACATTAACATAACACAAATCCAAATAAGAGGTTCCTGTAGAGTACTACAGATACTTAGGGTACTAATACCTTTCCTTAGTATAACCAACCCTCGAACCTAGATTCTCTTTATTAGGGTTTTTTTCGATCTTTACCCTTTCCTTTGGATAAATCAAAGCTCGGTGGTGAACTTCAAGTTTTGTGATTCAAGTTAATTAATAGCTTGATATCCGATTCTCACTGCAACATAAATGGCGACTTCACTAGGGATTTCTGAGGGTTAAGCCCACCTTATCTGTGTTTGTGTTTCTTATATGTTTTGCTTGTTTAATTGCACATATCTGTATGTATCTGTACACCTGTTTGGGTTCTTCTGTTTGGCAGGGCTGCTACTATTGAGTAGTGAGATAAGTCCTAACCCGGACTAAAGAGCACTTATGATAGGATGATGGTATATTCAAGGGGGATTTGAGGCAGTCGATTCTCGAAAAAGTTGACTTGAGACACCATCACTCAGTTGAGGCCCTCTTGAGAGTTTAGTCATGTTGAACGAGTCCATTCGTGAAAACGTTACTACTCTGAACCTAGGTTCCCTTGATATTGAGGACCATAGTTACCTCTAACCCCACTTGGCCTTTTAGGATGTAGTGCGGTGACCATGAGGGAGTCTATTCCTGAAATGGTTGTCACGCGATACTACACTCAGACGAGATTCTCTTGAGAATATTATTGACTACTGAGTCATTCGGGAAATCGATAATATCCGAAAGATGGGTTGTCGACTCTGGAAACTTTTAGAACCCTGCTCTACAGTTGATAAACCTATAGTACATACCAATTGGGAAGGCTAAACCATGTCTCTATGCTCATGACCTAAACCTAAGCCCTCTTGTCTGTATGTTTGTATATATGTGTGCATCTATGTGCTTTGTTTGTGCTTTTGCATTTATACATTCATAAGCATCCATTTCATTTTCATGGAACTTAGACCTCCTATTTTGTGAATATCCTAGGGTTATCATGGACAATACAAGAAAGAACACTGTGAAGTACACTTTCAAAAGTCTTAAATTGGACGACCTGAGGAGATTGGGAGACTTGCTGACAGACCCTGAAGGATTCAAGGACAGATATGGGAAACTGTGGATCTTGTTGAAGATGAAGGTTGATGAAGGACTCCTTTCTATTTTGCTTCAGTTTTATGACCCAGATTACCATTGCTTCACCTTTCCTGATTATCAACTCTTGCCCACTCTCAAGGAATATTCTCAGTTGGTTGGTCTGCCCATTTTGGATAAATATCCCTTTCCCGTCTTTGAAAGAGACCCCAAAGAACAAGAAATAGCTAAGGCTACCCACTTGGAGTTAGTAGACATCCAAAATAACATGACTGCAAAAGGAGGAATATTTGATTTGACGGCTAAATTCTTAATTGGAATAGCTCAATACTATGCCAATCACTTGAATAAGGATGCCTTTGAAGCCATTTTTGCCTTGCTTATTTATGGACTCTTTCTTTTTCCAAGCTTTAATAACTTTGTGGATCTAAATGCAATCAAGATCTTCTTAAAGAAAAACCCTGTACCAACTTTGCTAGCCAACGCTTATCATTCAGTCCATTTGAGGAATGCCCACAATGGAGGTCAGCTCACTTGTTGCACTCCTGTATTGTATAAGTGGTTTGTGTCACATTTGCCAAAGGCAAATGCATTTTGATTCTAAGAAGGGATGATGGTCTAAGAAGATTATGGCTCTCTCTCTCTCATTCCGATATTGATTGGTACAACCGTGTGTATGATGGGATAATGATCACAGACAGTTGTGGGAACTTTGGGAACGTGCCTCTTCTTGGCACCAATGGGGGAATAAGCTACAATCCAGTGTTGGCTCGTCGACAGTTGGGGTACCCTTTGAAAGATAAGCCTCTTGGTATTCATGTGGAAAACATCTTTTTTGAAGGATATGAGAAGCATGAGGAGCAGAAAAGAGTGATCTTGGGTGCTTGGGGCCACAAGCACAAGAGAGGGAGGAATGCTATAGGGAAGCCTAATTGCGTATCCATGGAACCTTATTTCCAATGGGTTAGAAGGAGAGCTATTGAGTTAAAAATGCCTTATTCCAGACAGGAGCCGATTGCCTTGAAGGAGGAACCCGTTCTATTTTTCATGTCAAAAGAAGAAGAATTGAAGATTACCTTGGACCAAGCTCAACAAACAGGAGAAGCTTGGAAGCACAAATATCAAGTGGTTGTTGAAGATAATCTAGAGCTCCAAAAGCAACTACAAGCCAAAAATGAAGAGCTGCTCTCGTGCAAGAAGAGGAAGACTCAAGAAAGGCCAAGCACCTCTGATACTCAGACTACTCCATGGAAGTTGATCGTCGACAAGCTCATCTTGGAAAAAGCACAAATGGAGAAGGAAATCAGGAAGCTTAATATGAGGCTTTTAGAGGAATTTCCTTAGGTCTTTTTAGCTTTTATCTAGCTCTATGTTTAAGACTTTTTGAAAGATGTACTAAATTTTGTAATCCACCTTATCATTAATGAGAATAAGTCTTTTGATATCCCTTGATGTTTCACAAATGTCTAAGTTCCATGAAACTTTTGCATAGCATCTTGCATTTTTGCTAAACTGTCAAGGAACTGTCTTGTTTTGCAGACTTTGTAGAGACGGATTTTGGAAAAAAAGGAGCATGGCCTTACACCTTCATGGTTCCAGATGTGGAACAATTGAGAAGACTAGCCAGATTTATTGAAGATCCCCTGGCTTTCACAGAAAAGTATGGAAGAATTCTCCCATTGTTGGAACTCCAAAGGGCTGAAGGATTGCTGGAAACTTTGGTGCAACTGTATCATCCTCTTGATCACTGTTTTGTGTTCCCCGACTATCAGCTGACACCAACTTTAGAAGAATATTCTGCCTTGATGGGTATCGCTGTCAATAACTCTCCTCCATTTTCTGGAATAGAAGACGAGATCACTGCGAAAGACATTGCTAGAGGAACAAGGATCAGGTTGTCTGATATTCAAACCCACTTAACCATCAAGGGAGGACTTCCTGGATTACCCGCTCAGTTCTCTCGAGAAAGCTCTTTACTTTGTTGATAGGAAGAATTCTAAACTCTTCGAATCAACATTTGCTTTGCTAGCTTATGGTTTGTTTCTGTTTCCCAATGCTAAAGACTTCGTTGATGTCCAAGCTATTCGAATCTTTATGCTCAGGAATCCTGTTCCCACACTATTGGCTGATAATTATCACGCCATTCACTTAACACACATGCGAGGTGGAGGATAAATTGTTTGCTGTGTTGCGCTTCTTTATAGGTGGTTTATTTTGCACCTACCAAGGACCGCAACTTTTTGAGATGTGGAAAACAGTGCTGTTTGGTCCAAGAGGCTGATGGAGTTGACTCATGCTGATATTGAATGGTATGACCCAATCTATGGGGGAATTATGATGATTCACGGCTGTGGGGATTTCCCCAATGTTCCTCTTATGAGGAGAAGAGGGTGCATCAACTATAATCCTGTTCTCGCTCGCAGACAGTTAGGTCACCCATTGGAGGTTATACCTGATCTTTTCGATCTGAAGAGGCTTTTTCTTAAAGAAAATGAAAATATGGAGTTCAAAATCAGAGTTAAACGTGCTTGGTACTGTATTAACAGACAAAGGTGGACTGCTTTGGGAGATCTCGACTGCTCTATCACCGAGGCTTACTTGGAGTGGTCTCGTAAGAAAGCTCTCGTGATGAGGATGCCCTATCCGCATCACAAGCCACCTACAGAAGAGGAGTCAAAGCTGAAAGAAGCAGTGGAAGAGCCGACTCTTGACAAGGCAAGGATGCAGGAGCGAATCAATGAACTCATGAAGGAGCTCTATGGAGGGGAAGGACCATCTGCAAGCGGATCCAATTTCTAGTTTCCTTTCATGATGTATTTTCTACTTTTCCTATGTAATAAACTTTGAGGGTGTATTGCCCATGTTGTAATATTCGCAAATTTGCTAATGAAAGAGCTTATTTTGATAAGTATCCTGTTATCTACAATGTTTTCCAACTTTTGGTTCCTTGATAGTCTTGCTTGCATTAGCATTTTGCATCATGTCATAACATGCACGTTTCTTTCCTGTCGTGTCTCATGTCGTCGTCTTCTCTTCAGAAACCATCACACTGAATCGTCAACACAGTTACAGCACACGAGCCCAAGCTCGTCAGAGAATGTCAGACCAAGATTTTGAGATGGACAGAGTTAACAACGAGCTGAATGATCTCCGAGGAAGTATGGGGGAGATTTTGGAAGCTATACAAATTATAAAAGCAAAGATGGATACTCAAACCACTGTGGTCTCTGAAATTGTCACTCCAACTGTGGAGCCTGCTACCAACGCCAATGTTACCTTTATACCTTCATTGGGTATGCCTCATGGTTTTGTACCTCCACCGGTTCCTACCTCTACTCAACAAGCTGTTCCCTTGGGTAAAGATAATCTCCAAGCTATTCCAACCTTTACTTAGCGAGCCGTGCAGACTCAAGTGCATCCTGTGTTCCAAAATTCGCATCTAGTTTATGACTACCCTGAAATGTCTGATGAGGGGGATGAACGCCATGAGAAGTTGAAGGAAAGCGTGGAGACAATCCAAAGAAAAGTGAGGGCGATGGAAGGAAGCAATATCTTTAGTACTGACGCTAGGGATATGTCCTTAGTTTCTGGTTTGGTGATTCCGCCAAAGTTTAAATTGCCAAATTTTGACCTATACTCAGGTGCGACCTGTCCCAAGTCACACTTGATCATGTATTATCGATGAATGGCTGCATATATGGACAATGACAAGTTGATGATCCATTGTTTCCAAGATAGTTTGAAAGGAGCTTCCAGAAAGTGGTACCTGACCTTGGACCAATCTAGGATTCATAGTTTCCAGGACTTATCCGATGCTTTTGTGAAGCATTATAAGTACAATACAGATTTGGCACCAGATCGAAGATAGCTTTTGAGCATTTCAAAAATCAATTCTGAGTCTTTTAAAGAGTATGCACAGCGATGGAGGGAGCTGGCTTCACAAGTAGAGCCACCTTTGTCGAAAAAAGAGCTAGCTGACTGGTTTATGGATATTGTGAAGCCAGAATTCTATGAAAGAATGATTAACAGTGTCAGCACCAACTTCGCTGATATTGTTGCTGTAAGTGTAAAAGTAGAGGATGGGTTGAAAAGCGGAAAAGTGATCAGCTCTTCAAGCGGTTCAAACAGTACCAACACCAAGAAACCTCCAAGCCACTTCCACAAAAAGAAGGAGGGAGAAACCAATGCCATTATGGCAGGGAGGAAAAAGAATCCAATATGGAAACAACCAATGTATCAACACCAGTCAATTCTAAATTTTGCTCAATAGTCGATCTATCCAATGCAGTTTGCCCCACAACATTATGTGGCAGCTGTAATCCCAACTTTTAATCATCAGGCAACACAACAACAACCAGCTTACCAGCAAGCACCAAATGTTCAGAATTATCAACAACAACAAAGGCTACAAGCTTCTCAGTCGAGTGCTCCCTATAGAAGACAAGGGGCAACACCTTCATTTCCGCCCATACCAATGTCTTATACTGAGCTCTATCCCTCTTTAGTCCAACAAGGACTGATTGTTACCAGACCTCTGGGCCCGCCTACGGAGAAATCCATGCCATTCCATAATCCTAATGTTAATTGTGAATTTCATCAAGGTTCGGCTGGTCATGATTTGGAAGGTTGTCTTGCCTTGAAACCTGTTGTGAAAAGGTTGATGGAAAAGGTTGATGGAAAAGAAGATCCTACCTTTTGCAGTTAAACTGCCAAACATGAAAAACAATTTGTTGCCTACACATGGAACAACAAACGCCATTGAAAATGAGAATGATGAGGTGTTAATAATGGATGCATCAAAGATCAAAACTCTTGTCAAGGTTTTCCATGCAAAACTGTTTGAAGCTGGGTTGGTAAAAGCCCGTCATGGTAATTGTAAAGAGTGTAATATCAGTGTTAGAGGGTGCCAGTTGGTCCAAGACGATATTCAGAGTTTGATTAATGAAAGGTTTCTGTAGGTCCTCACTAAGGTAAAGAATGAAGAAATTGCGATGATTGAACCCATTTTCAATTTACCAAAATCAAAGGAGAAAGTGCTTGTTTTCAACGCACATAAGTCTAATTCCGTGGTCCCTGTAACACCCCATTTTCTACCCGGCGAATATTAATAAAATAAAAGTTACAGAATTTCACCAAAGACGTGGGATGCTACACATACACCTTACAACAACAACATTTAATCGCATTTTAACATAGATACATAACACAAAATTTTAGTCCTTGAAACAAAACAACTTTTATAAATAAGAAGCTGATTCATAAAAATTCAGCTTAATGACAACACATCCTTATCCAACTTAAAACAACCTCAAAACCACAAGTCTTTAAGGAAAACAACTTAAAATTTTAGCAATAATACTAAAATCAACAATAACGAAACAAGCGTTCATTCCCCCCTTCCCGAGTGTTAGGTATCAGAGCGACGACACCGACTCGAACTAATGAAGGGGATACACGTATTGGATCTGAGAATGGGCTTTTTGATGGAAACAGGTCTCTGCCCATACGCGTAATAGGTAGGACAATACGCGTATGGCAGGGCGGGAGGAGAAGCTGTACGCGTAGGATACGCGTATGGCCAGCGAGGGTGCATGATTTTGCCGTTTCGCGATTTCTTTCCCGTTTTCGCGTCCGAAGTGGTTTCTTTTGGTTTGAGAGGTTGGGGATAAATGTCAGACCTTGAGAAATGTAGGATTGGTGATAAAAATAATTTATTTAGTAGTTTTGGTGAATTAATTAGTAATTAGCCAATTAGTGGACGACTGCCTTGTGAGGCGTGCAGAATGTGTTGTGTGGCACTGTTTGTGCGAGGTGCGAGCTGTCTTGGGGTAGCAGAGGTAATTCTTGGTGAATTGCTTTGAGCGCATGACTCACTTGGGATCAATGAGGATCATGTATTTTACTTAAGGATAGTCTCGTGTGCATAATTTATGTGTGAGGATGTTGTGTTGTAGGTGAGGTAATTCCGGTGAGAATTATGGTAAGCGTATGGCTTACGTCTGATCAGGAGGATCGTGTAAATGTATAACTGATTATTATACATGTGTTTTGTGTGTAAATTGTGTTGTGGTGAATGACTATTTTATGTGTGATCAGGAGGATCGTGAGAATGTGTAATTTTATTATACAGGTGTGTTGTGTGCATATTCGTTATTGTGCATTTCATGGTGTCGGTGGTGATGAATCATTGCTCAGGAGGAGTGTATGTGATTCATCCGAACTCCAATGTGGAGTGTGGTGGGATAAATCATTGCCAAGTAGGGGTGTATGTGATTTATCCAGGTTCGATTGAATGAACCATGGCGATTTTGGTACCACATGCATTGTGTCTGTTGTTGAGTCGCATTGCATTATTATTATATGTTGATTGAATTATGGTTGCGAGTGACAAGTAGGTCGTGATTATGTGATTGTATGATTGGGTGTGAGTAACTACCCTTAATATGTATTATTCACCGTTTATTATTGAATGTAGTTCTCACCCCTTTGTTGTTGTTGTGTCTGTGCTTCTTCGGAAGTACAGATAATCCAGGTACTTGAGTTACTTGGAGTGCGTGTTGCCTGTTCGAGTCGTAGGAGTCGCTCTGATACATAACACGGGAATTTTGGGGATTTTATTAATTGTTATTTTGTATTGAATTTTGTTACGTATCTCTTTTAAATTCAATATTTCGAGGACCACGAGTTTATGTGGAGCTTTGGAGTATGTTGGCAAGTGTGTCGTGAATTTACGAAATGATTATTCCGCTGTTTTATTTCATTTAATGAAAAGTGAATTTTTATGTTGATTTTATTGGTGTGGCATCCTACTTGTAAAAGTTGAAAACTAAGACTTTATCTGTAATATTCTTATATTTTATAAAATGGGAAAGTGGGGTGTTACAACTCCCACCTGTGAGCCAATCTTCAAGTTACTTCGCAAAGACCAGATTGTAGAGTGGAATTCTGACTGTCAGCAGGCCTTTGACAAACTCAAGAATTACTTGCAAGAACCACCGATCTTGGTCCCACCTAATCCTGGAAGACCTCTATTCATGTACATGATTATATTAGAAGGATCAATGGGCTGTGTTTTGGGCCAACATGATGAATCCGGGCGCAAAGAGCATGCTATATACTACTTGAGCAAAAAGTTTACTGATTGCGAAAGCCATTACACACTGCTAGAAAAGACCTACTGTGCTTTAGCATGGGCCTCCAGAAGTTTGAGATAATATTTAATATGTCACACTACTTTGTTGATCTCTAAAATGGACCCGATAAAGTACATCTTTGAAAATCCTGTTCAAACAGAAAGACTTGCTCGTTGGCACATGCTCTTGTCAGAATATGATATCCAGTATGTCACTCAGAAGTCTATCAAGGGAAGCGTCTTATCAAATTACCTTGTAGATCAACCTGTTGAAGACTATGAGCCTCTCAAATTTGATTTCCCAGATGAGGACATTACGTTGATAAAAATGGATTGTAAATAGCCAGGCCCTGATGAAGGCCCTAAACCTAGTTCCAAATGGAAAATTATGTTTGATGGTTCTTCTAACTATAAAGGACATGGTGTGGGTGTTGTATTGATAAACCTTAATGGTGGTTACACTCCTTTCACAGCAAGATTAGACATTGAGTGCACGAACAATATTGTCGAGTATAAGGCATGTATTCTAGGTTTAGAAGCAACTATCGACCTCAGAATTAAGATCTTAGAAGTCATCGGTGATTCTGCTTTGGTTATCTATAAAGTCAAAGGAGAATGGGAGACTAAAGACAAGAAGTTGATCCCGTACCGTGATTACATTGTGGAAATGATCCAATACTTTGACGAGATTACTTTCCGTCATGTTCCTCGTTCAGAAAACCACACAGCTGATGCTCTAGCCATGTTAGCTTCGATGTGGAAAGTCAGGTTTGTTAATGAGGCACCACTGATCAGAATCGAGCGCAAGACCAAACCAGCATATTGCTAGCTTATTGAAGAAGACGTAGATGGGAAACCGTGGTTCCACGACATCATGAACTATCTGAAGACTCAAGAGTATCCTGCCAATGCTTCCAGTCTTGACAAGAAAACTTTGAGAAGGTTATCATCCAAGTTTTTCATCAGCAACGATGTACTCTACAAGAGGAATCATGACATACTTCTGCTAAGATGTGTTGATAAACGAGAAGCAGGCCCGTTGATTCATGACATTCATGAAGTAGCCTTTGGTACTCACGCCAATGGACATGCCATGGTTAAGAAGATCTTGAGGGCCGTGTATTATTGGTTGACTATGGAAACTGACTGTATCCAATATGTCAGGAAGTGTCATAAATGCTAGATCTATGCTGACAAGATGCACGTTCCTCCAACATTGCTGAATATGTTGTCATCGCCTTGGCCGTTCTCCATGTGGGGCATTGACATGATTGGAGCTATTGAGCCAAAAAGCTTCTAATGGTCATCGGTTCATCTTAGTGGCGATTGACTATTTCACAAAAAGGGATAAGTTGCATCCTACGCCAACATGACCAAGCAAGTGGTCACTCATTTTATCAAGAATCATATCATCTATCGTTATGGAATTCCAAACAGAATCATAACTGACAATGGAACAAACTTAAACAACAAAAAGATGAAGGAGTTGTGTGACAATTTCAAGATTGAGCATCACAATTCTTCGCCTTATCATCCAAAGATGAATGGAGCTGTCGAAGCTGCTAACAAGAACATCAAAAAGATCCTGCAGAAAATGGTCAAGACTTATAAAGATTGGCATGAAATGTTACCATTTTCCTTGCATGGATACAAAACTTCAGTTCAGACTTCAACAGGAGCAACTCCCTTTTCTCTAGTATATGGGATGGATGTTGTTCTTCCTATTGAAGTGGAGATACCATCTCTGAGAATTCTGATGGAAACCAAACTTGATGAGGCAGAGTGGGTCCAAGAGAGATATGATCAACTAAACCTCATTGATGAGAAGCGATTGACTGCCATATGACACGGTCACTTGTACCAGAAGAAGATGAACAGAGCATTTGACAAGAAGGTCCGTGTTCGTGAATTCCAAGAAGGAGAACTTGTACTCAAAAAAATCTTGCCATCTCAAAGGGATACACGCGGAAAATGGGTGAACAATTATGAGGGTCAATTTGTGGTGAAGACTGTGTTCTCAGGAGGTTCCTAATCCTTACACCGATGGATGGTGAACAATTCTCACACCCTGTGAATGCTGACTCAGTACAAAAATATTACGCCTAAAAAACCCGCTAAGTCGAAAACCTATAATGGCAACTCAGGCAAGAAAAGGGTATCCCGGTGGGTCATAACCTATGAAGGAGACTCAGGCAAAAATTAGGGATTAAATAAAAAATATAAAAAATAAAATTAAAAAATTAAAAAAAAAAAAGAAAAAAGGAAAAAGCTCGCTAGGTTGAAAACCCAAAAGGGCGGCCTAGGCAAAAAAGAGCGTCCCGGTGGGCTGAAAACCCGAAAGGGCGGTCCTGGAAAAAGTTAGGGACGAAGGCGTTTCACTGTGTCAGAAAGGGTTGTCGCCTACATCAAGGAATTCAAGAAGAAGTTCAAGCTCATTCGCTCTCATCAACAACAAAGTTTTAGAGAATTCATAGTCATTAGGGATAGTAGTGGTCATTGAATATGATGTAACCTTTTCCCAAATTGCCATTTTTTCTAATTGTAAGGTTCCATGGAACTTCGCCCTTGGCAAGTTACCATTCTAATGAAATCCGATTTTGGACCATTCTTTGTTTGATATTTATCATCTCTCCATTATTTTTCTTGTTATGCAAAATTTCACTTATTCATTAAAAATTGTTCTGAAAGCGGAAAATGTTTGAAAAACCTATTTAGGAAACACGATGAAAATATTAATTTACTTTGGCATTTGGGACGATTTAGTGAAATCGTGATCCTTCCCCAATAACTCTGGTTGTGACGAAAACACTGTTAAACCATCTAGCGTGTAAGCTTCCCCATTGAAGTAATTTAAAATGGCAATACTGCCTGGATCAGACACTTCAGTAATGAATGACTACCATGATACAAAGGATTTCTCCCCAGTATCTCCCACAGGTGATTAATGAGATGTGGAAAATCTTTACTTCCTCAGGCGTAAGAAGAATGTTCGCTATCTAACTTCACTTTCAGTGTGACTCCTTGCGGTGGATGTGTTATCTGTCGACCCTTTCCCCAATTTGTCATCTCGCTAGAGTCGTCTCTTGCATATCATCAAGCATTCGCATCATACCATATCATCGTGCACTTTTACATTTGGGCGTGTTTTGCTTGTGGGTCTTTACCTCCCTTTATCTTAATGATGGTCTGTGGATCTTTATCTGTGTCCTGCTTGCACCCGGTTTTCGCTTGCGTGTGTCAATTAGCTTATTATCCATGTTCCCCAGGAAGTTTAGTCATCACTATGCAACCTCGTTAACGTCCTATCTGATATTTAAACCTCTGTTTTCAGACCAATCATTATTGATATTCTTTAAAGTCCAGTGTTTACTGGCATGCTTATTATCCAATCATAATTGGTGTCTAAGTCCAGTATTTACTGGCACCATCTTAAATATCGATCATCATCGGTATCGGGAAGTCCAGTATTTACTAGCATTACTTAACTCCAATCTTAATTGGTCAGTCTTAACTATACGTCTTTAAATCCAATCTTCATTGGTCAGTCTTAACTGCAAATCTAAAGTCCAGTTATCACTGACATGTTTTAATATCGGTCTTCATCGATATCGTAAAGTCCAGTATTTACTGGCATGCTTTTTAATCCAATCATAATTGGTGCCTAAGTCCAGTATTCACTGGCATTGTTTCAAATATCGGTCATTATCAGTATTGTGAAAGTCCAGTGTTTACTGGCGTGATATTTCCAAGTCCAATCATTATTGCGCTCTAATCTTATTCTTTCAGAAGAGGTTTTAGTCATCACCAATATCCCTGCGGAATTCCAGTGTTCACTGGCATTCGTTGAAAGTCTGATCATAATCTGCGTTTGAAGTCCAATCTTTATTGGCATCTTGAGACTGGTCATTACCAATATCCCTTTGAAGTCCTTATGATTATCATCATTTGGCGCATGCAGAGTTTGTGTTTGTCTCTGTCTTTTCTGACTTTTCTGGAAGATCCCGTTCAAACTCTTCAGTATAAGAAATCCCCAGAAAATCTTTTGTTGGGAGTCTCTTTTTGTTCAAATCAATCCCCGATGGGTTGTGTCCTATTTCTGGTTTCATCCCCAGTAAATAGTGTGTTTGTTCCTTTGTGTTATCCCCGTGGTCGTCTGGTCACATCTGAACCTGTCGTCCACCTCCCTAGATCTTTCCCCAGTGGAGAATATCTTTCTCTTTCCTATCCCCAGTGGAGAATCCCTTTCATTTTATGTTCTTATCCCTAGTTTTTTCTTAGTCACTCCCCGGTGAGTCTCTTTGCTGATTGCTAACCTACATCCCCAGTGAATCTTACTTGAGGATACTAAACCTTTCTCTCTCCCCAGTAAGGTTCTTCTGAGGGTGTTTGATCTTCATCTTTGTTGTTTTGTTTTGTCTACATTTTTTGCACCATCATGTCATCATATCATCATACCAGAGTTCATGGCATGTTAGCATTGGTATGTCTGTCGCCTGTCCTTAGCATATGCATTTCATCTAAGGGCAAAATTTTCGGTTTTCTATATTGAAATACCTTTCACCAGTGATGTCCCGAAGATTATCATCTCCCGTGCCACCTGGTAAAGTTATTTAAATAGGGGCAATTGTTATACCCTAAATTTTTACCCCTTAGATGTCATAACATCTTGCACTTGCATTTAGGGATCAATCATCATTGTATTGTCCACTAACCCTCATATTTTTGCTAGTTTATTTCTTTTGTGAAAGTTAGGGTTGGCACAAGAAAGAGGACAAGAGCAATAAACCAAGTTCTCATGTGTTTTAAAGTCTTCTAAGACTCTTCTTGGCTCCATACATCCATCATCAGTGTTCATCAGTTGATTGGGATTAGTGTGTGAAGTCATCTGTTCAAGAAAGCCAACTGAGACTCCAAAGTTTCAACCATTTGTTCTTAAAGTCTAATCATGAAGTTCTCAAGTCATGTGCCATGATCTCAAGATATTGGATCAAGATAAGTCAACAGAAGACCATCAGACCAAGGGTGGTGGAATTAGGGTTTTAACCTGAAGAATCACTGAAGAGACTTATTATGATCAGTCAAGGATTGATTGGTTCATCAACCAATTGAGCTTACATACATTCAAGAGGTCTTATTTGTCAAGAAATCAATAGCATCTAGCTTTCATCACAAGTACATTGATCCAGAAGTTCATCTGATCCCCAGATTAGGGTTTTGTCAGAAAAGTCAACCTTTGCCTTTGACTTTTGATCAAGGCATGTTCCCAAGCCTTAAGACATGGTTCTTTATGTTCATAAACACCCTTGGAGGCCATTCATTGGCATTTTAAGAGATTGAAGAGGCAAAATCATCAAACATCATCTAGTGGAACTCCTGAGGAAATTAGGGTTGTGACTGAAAAGTCAAACCTTTGACTTTAGATGTTTTTGATTCAAGATGAAGTATTCAAATCACATTCCATCTTAACATGTTCAATCCTTGAATTGTAGGTTGAATAATCACCAGTTGAAAGGTTTCTTGCAAGAAGGGCAAAGTTTGATTCATGAATTCTTCTAAGTCATGAAAACCCTAATCCTTATATGAAATTAACAAGGCCATAACTTTTGATCCACACATTCAATTTCTGTAATGCAAAGCTCATTTGAAGATCTCATCATGTACTTTAAAAGTTTATTAGAGGGTCATACCTCAAAATATGCTTATTTTTTGAGTTATGAAGCTTGGAAGTTCTAGCCCATGTAAAACACTTAGAATTTTCAAGGTTTTCTACCCAAAATTCAGCTCACTTCAAGTCCATTTTTCATCAAGATCCTTTGGGAATTTGGAAAATCTTCAAACATGAACTTTGTAGAGGATCTTTAGGGCTTTCCAAGAAGTACTAGAACTCTTCAATCCATGGAAAAAGCTAGGAAATTCGAATGGTTGAAGTTTGGCATGGTGCTTAATGGTACATAACCTTTGCTAATCACCAAGACCTTCACTTTTCTGATGTTTAGAGACAAGTTTAGTATGCCTTGGACCTCTGCCACGATTTCCACAAGTTGCAACATTAAAATATCATAGTTTAAGCAAGTTGGCACAAGTGGATGCAACTTGACATGTAAGAAAGAGAAACTTTTTCCAAAGGTATGTCAGCTCCCTTCTCCTTGTAACTTGGACCTCTGCTCCAATCCCATCAGTCCACCAAAACACCACAGAGCCTATGACTATAGCTTTTGAGGATTCTTGACTTTGCTGATTGCTTGCACGAAGGAGATTATCAAAAGGGCAAACTTGGCAAGATGTACATTTCTGGCCATACCTTATGTCCTAAACTTCTTCTATAAATAGGGACTTGATCTTCACTCCAAGACACACAAGATTCATCCCAAGAGAAGGCTGAATAACCTCTGCATTCTATCATTCACCAACTCTTACAAATTTGCAAAAACTCTCCAAACACTCATTCCACTCGTGCATTTCCTTTCAAACTTCACAAACCATCTCTAAACACTTTATAGAGAAGCTTCAAACACATGAAACTTTTCTGTAACCCCTAAAACACCATCTGCCATTTTTGAGTTTCAACTTGCAAGAAGGATCGGTTTGCATTCCTGAGGAACTTTACAAAGCTACCAAGCATCTGCATCTTATCTCCAAGGATCAACAAGGTCCCAGAAGGTTATTTGTACCATCTGCAAGTGCTATAGAAGGGTCCTTGGAACTAGCTCCAAGAGGTAAGATTTCTGATCTTGAACTCACATATTCATGCATTATTCTGTTGCTTTTTGAATGCAAATATGTAGTGTTTTTGTTGCTTAGTGTTTCTGGATAAAAAGTTTCCATGTTTGGTTGAAAACTTGCCTGTTACAACATGTTGAATATTTGTGATATTGCACTGTTGTTATTGGTTTTGCGCATTACATGTTAGTTGTTAGTATAAACTTTTGGTATATTTGGAATCCTGGGAAGATGAGCTCCACTTTTGGTTTTTATATTATTGGATTTGGTTGAGAAATGGATGAGTTAGAGAGGAGAGAAAAACTGGTTGAAAGGATGAGTTAGGGCACGAGCGAGGGGAGGAAGAAGGAGGAAGATGAGATGAGTGGAAAAACCAGTCAGCATGACATGGCGTTGATTGGAGCTGAGGTGGCCATTTAGTGGTGTTCTTAAAATAAAAACAAATGGAAGCAATATATGTTTGGATGAGAGCGTAGCACCGCTGGTCCATGGAGGAGGTTTGTGTGTGTTGTTGAGCGAAGGGTCTGGGGTTCGATCCCCTCCCCAGACCTTTTTGGTTCTTTTATTTTTTTTCCAACCTGAAACATTTTCCTTGATATATTATTACATGTTTGCACTACTTGTTCACATGGAGCCTTTGGTTAAAATGGAAAGGCTTTTGAGCACCAAGCCCCATGGCGTGAGTTCAAGTCCTAGTGAGGACATTTCCATTATTTTTTTTATCACTTGTTTCATTTATTTTTATGGTTGACACCTTCATCTTGTTATGTTTATAACTTGTTCCTTTTTCATCCTTTTTCATCCATTCTTTTTTCTAAATGTTTCTTAACATGTCTATTTTATGATTGTGGAAAGAAATTGGTAAAAATATTTATTTTTGAAACATTTATTAATGTTGAGAGTAGAGGACCTTTTTAGGGTTTTTATGAAAACTTCTTGGGTTCTTTTTGGTTTGTTGCCATGTCTTCTTGTTTTATCTTGTTAAATTGAAACCTAAAGCATGTCACTTGAACCTTGTATGATGTTGTGATATTGTGTTTTGATTTCACCTTAATTCCTTAATGTTTAATGTGTTGTTACATGTGAATACCATTGTGAATCCCTTGTTCATACCATGAGATATTTTTAGATCATTTCCCTTTTAACATGAGTTTGTTTGATCAAATATTTTTAGATCATTTCCCTTTTGACATGTCTCCCCAAGTGAGGCTAGCTCTTTAGCTCTCCTCCTTAACCCTTTTTGTTCCCCTCCTTCCAAAGGAAAGTCTCTCTATTGACTTCATTGTCATAGATATCTCATTACCCTTTTGGCCTCTTTAGAGCCACCCCTTTATCCTCTTTAGGATCACCCTTGGTCTCATTAGAACCATTCTTCCCTTTAGAGTTCTTCAACTCTACTTGAGTACTATCATCATAGTATTTTCTTCCTTCTTGGTCTCATCAGAACCATTCTCCCTAGAGTTCTTCAACTCTATTCGAGTACTATCATCATAGTATTCTCTTCCTTTTTTGGCCTCTTTAAAGCCATTTCCCCTTTTAACTTAGAACTAGGATGGAGTTCTTAAACTCTATGTGATTCTCATCATCATGAGTATTCACTTCCCTTACAACTTAGACTTAGAGAGTTCTTCAACTCTACATGAGTGTAATACTCATCCCCCTTTGAACTTTGACCATTGTCAATGGTTCCTCACCCTTAGTGAGGTGAACTACGAATGCTCTGATTCTGTCCTCTTGAGGATACGTAGGCACGAGATGCGACGTCTTGGCGACCACACTTAGTACATATACCCATAGGTCTTCACCTTTGCCTTTAAGTCTTTACCTATAGCTTTTGGTCTTCACCATAGGTCTTTACCTTCACCATATGCTTTATCCTCATCCTTTACCTTAGCACTTTATCTTAGCAAGCAAACATTAACATAACACAAATCCAAATAAGAGGTTCCTGTAGAGTACTACAGATACTTAGGGTGCTAATACATTCCCTTAGTATAACCAACCCCTGAACCTAGATTCTCTTTATTAGGTTTTTTTTCTCGATCTTTACCCTTTCCTTTGGATAAATCAAAGCTCGGTGATGAACTTCAAGTTTTGTGATTCAAGTTAATTAATAGCTTGATATCCGATTCTCACCGCAACAACTTGCAAACAAATTATAAAATACCTGAACATCTTCCTATACAACGTCTTTCAAGTCTACTTCAACATCATGCCAACTATCTATCAAAATACTCACTTTACTTCTACCTTGTAACACTATGTAACCCATAAAATCATAAGTGTGTTCACCATAAGCCCTATCGGTTGCAACATCAACTATAACTGGTTAGGAAGAAGCATACGAGAAGAAATGATTTGCAATATTGTACCATATAAGCGATCCACAACAATGCCTCATTTCAAGAAATCTCCAATTGGTTTGAAAATGAATGTGTGTAGTGGAATCTCAGGCATGTCAATGGCAGTGACTGCGGTTGTCCTGTTAAAAACAAGTTTGAACTTGTTGTCACATACTCTTAGCGGTAGGTCATTAATTTGAGGGTCTCCATTATAAAACATGTAGATGTGATGCTCTTTTAATGTCTCGATCCACATGTCAAGTTCACGGTGCCCGGTTACAACGTGGATCCGATTACCCTGACGAGGCAAGAAGATTTGTATCAGTAAGTAAAAAATAGAAAATACAACGTAAACATATGCAAATAGAAAACAAATACCTCTGCATCATGTATGATAGCTTCCATAAGTTGCTGTCCATTGCGGTCCTTCACGATCCATAGATTGATAACTCGAACAGTAATTTTCCAAACCTTTTTTTTAGGTCTCAATTCAATGAAAAAAATAGGTGGTCTGGACATGATTTTGGGCTTACCTGATATCATGAACATTGTAAAGTTAAAACAAATATGTTGGGCTTACATCACACATTAAAAGCCAGTTCAGATAATGATGGACAGAATAATAAATAACCAAATCGGGAAATCTAGAAAAAAAAATATTTATCTGTTCAACCAAAGCAGATAGTAAAACACATTTATGAAAACATGAAGGAAAAAACTAGATAACTTCAACAACAGAGGACATTAAAACTTGACATAGGTGGGAAAAACTAGCTCATTGGAAAACAAATTAGACCGAAAACATTGATTCAGTTAGAAATACCAGCAACACTAAGTGGGAAAAACCAAATAACAAAGCTTGATCACGCAAACCAAATCAAAAACTAAAACACTTTGAATCTGTACATGCCTCACAATTTAAAACATTGTACATTCCACATGACATTCAACAATAAAGAGGCCATAAAATCTTGACAAACATGAAGCCTATAAACGTTATAAACAACACATGGGCATAACAACATATTAAAGTAGAAAACATGGATTCATAGTAAAAAACAATGTACAAAGATAATCATTATCAGTTCAACCAAAGCAGAAAAAACACATTTATGAAAACATGAAGGAAAAAACAAGATGACATCAACAACAGAGGACATTAAATGTTGACATAGGTGGGAAAAACCAGCTAATGGGAAAACAGATTAAACCAAAACACATTGATTCAGTTAGAAATACCAGCAACACTAAGTGGGGAAAAAAATAACAAATCTTTATCATGTAAACCAAACCGAAAACTAAAACACTTGAAATATGCACATGCCTCACAATCTAAAACATCGTACAAAGTGGAAAAAATCAGATATCAAAGCTTCCAACTAAACCACTATGTAAAACACGATAAAGAACATAAACACTAACCTTAGATTCTCACTGTCGATGTCGAAGCTGGATGCGGTGAAAGCGGAAATGGGGAATGGAAGTGTTGAGATAAAACAGAGAAAGAGATAAAGCGAAAATGGGGAATGGGAGCGATGAGGAAAAAGAGAGAAAATGAGTACAAAGAGAGAGAAAAAATAGTCTGAAAAAGGATATGCATCATCTAAGAGGTGGGTATAAGCAATAGGATGTGTTTAACCGGGTAATAGTAGGATCCAAATTTTTCAAAAAAAATGGAAAAGTAGCATCAAAATATGAGCCACTTGCCAATTTCATCAGATATTATTGGTCAAGAATCAAAGCATTAGTACTGAATTACAATTGAGGGATTGTTTAAGTGTAATTAATTTTTGTAAGTAAGGGTAATTTTGAGAAAGTGTATGTATGTAATGGTATTAGTTAGATAGTTAAGATATAATAGAGAAGGAGATAAAGCGAAAATGAGGAATGGGAGCGATGAGCAAAAAGAGAGAAAATGAGTACAAAGAGAGAGAAAAAATAGTCTGAAAAAGGATATGCATCATCTAAGAGGTGGGTATAAGTAATAGGATGTGTTTAACCGGGTAATAGTAGGATCCAATTTTCAAAAAAAATGGAAAAGTAGCATCAAAATATGAGCCACTTGGCAATTTCATCAGATATTATTGGTCAAGAATCAAAGTATTAGTGAATTACAATTGAGGGATTTTTTAAGTGTAACTAATTTTTGTAAGTAAGGGTAATTTTGAGAAAGTGTATGTATGTAATGGTATTAGTTAGATAGTTGAGATAAAACAGAGAAGGAGATAAAGCGAAAATGGGGAATGGGAGCGATGATCAAAAAGAGAGAAAATGAGTACAAAGAGAGAGAAAAAATAGTCTGAAAAAGGATATGCATCATCTAAGAGGTGGGTATAAGCAATAGGATGTGTTTAACCGGGTAATAGTAGGATCCAAATTTTTCAAAAAAAATGGAAAAGTAGCATCAAAATATGAGCCACTTTGCAATTTCATCAGATATTATTGGTCAAGAATCAAAGTATTAGTGAATTACAATTGAGGGATTTTTAAGTGTAATTAATTTTTGTAAGTAAGGGTAATTTTGAGAAAGTGTATGTATGTAATGGTATTAGTTAGATAGTTGAGATAAAACAGAGAAGGAGATAAAGCGAAAATGGGGAATGGGAGCGATGAGCAAAAAGAGAGAAAATGAGTACAAAGAGAGAGAAACAATAGTCTGAAAAAGGATATGCATCATCTAAGAGGTGGGTATAAGCAATAGGATGTGTTTAACTGGGTAATAGTAGGATCCAAATTTTTCAAAAAAAATGAAAAAGTAGCATCAAAATATGAGCCACTTGGCAATTTCATCCGATATTATTGGTCAAGAATCAAAGTATTAGTGAATTACAATTGAGGGATTTTTTAAGTGTAATTAATTTTTGTAAGTAAGGGTAATTTTGAGAAAGTGTATGTATGTAATGGTATTAGTTAAATAGTTGATTTTTTAAGGGTAATTAATTTTTGTAAGTAAGGATAATTTTGAGAAAGTGTATGCATGTAATGGTATTAGTTAGATAGTTGAAATCACAAAAATATAGCCATATACTACACCAACTGACTAAAGTCACACCACACTAGCAAGGCAAATAAACAATTGAAATCAATCAGCAACAAGTTTATCATATTTCACATGTAAAATGTGATAAGTCTTGTTAAAGATCAAAACACGAATAAATTGGCTAAAACCTATACATTATATATCAAGAGTACCCAGCTCACGATATCAATCTCGGTTTATAACAAAGAGGAAAAATAAAAAAGATTTGGAAGAATTTTGAAAACAAACCCTCACTTTTCTTTGAAGAGGAGGGAAGTTAACAAAAAAATTGAATTTCTTTTCTTTAGGGGGCGTTTGTTTCGCGGAATCAAAAAATTATTCCCAGGAATTATTTATCCGGAAAAATAAAGATAGGAAATTTATTCCAAGGAATTTTTTGAAAAATTGTTTGGCAAACATTTTGATATTCCTTGGAAAAAATAAGGTTTTAATTAATTTTTAAAAAAAGTTTATAAATTTCATGGGAATCCACATTCCCATCCTTTTACTTGGGAATAATTTCATGGGAATATGGGAAGTTATGAGAAGTTATTTTCTTCCTTGGAATCTTTATACCCAGGAATAATTATTTTCAATCTTGTAACAAACATGGGTATACTCATTTCTTATTCATATATTCCCAAGAATCTTATTTCTAAACTTGAAACAAACACCCCCTTAATCATATATAAACGGTGGTGGGTAAATATTGTTTTAAATATTTTTCAATTTAATTTTTGTTGATAAAGAAACTTTAAATAATAGTAACTTGCACATGCTCTACCTTATATAATTAATTTATATAAAAAGATCATTTTTAAATATTTTTCATAAGAAAACAATAAAAAAATATTTAAAACATTTGAAAATAATGTTTTAATTGTTTTTTTAGTGGTAGTTCAAAATAAATAAATAAAAAATTAACTTTATTAAAACTGATTATTATATGTATTGTCTATAACCAAATACTTAAGCATGCCACTTATTTCCTGTTAATTTAAAGACATACTTTAACTATATATATATATATATATATATATATATATATATATATATATATATATATATATATATATATATATATGAGAATGTCATTTTTATGTGAGAACATGAGAATGAATCTGAACCATTAGATTTTAAAATAAATGATAGAGATTATGTGTTAGTTTTTTTTTCTCTCCTCCATCCTTTATTTTAATAATGGAGGAGAGAGAAAAACAACACCATTTATTTTAAAATCTAATGATTCAGATTCATTCTCATGTTCTTACATAAAAATGACATTCTTATAAGATATGAACTATATATATATATATATATATATATAAGGAACGTATCATATGAGAATGTCATTTTTATGTGAGAACATGAGAATGAATCTGAACCATTAGATTTTAAAATAAATGGTGGAGATTAAATGTTAGTTTTTTTTCTCTCATCTCCATCATTTATTTTAATAATAGAAGAGAGAGAAAAACAAAAATCTCACATAATCTCCACCATTTATTTTAAAATCTAATGATTCAGATTCATTCTCATGTTCTTAAAGTAGCTCAGCGGTGACTGTAATTATTTTTGGTATCAGATTTCAAGCAACATTCCTATGGTGCATCTTTAAAATGAATTTTTATTATTTTATTTCAAAGAAAAGGTTAGAATCGAACCTACGATCCAGATTGTCACCTATACCCATACCCATAGAATCCATAAATTAGTTTTTGTATATATGATCCATATACCTTCAGTAATGAGTTTCTATGGTTAATAAGTCACCTATACCCATAGATTTATCAGCTGCTACTAAAAGTATGCAAATTTCTTGTAGTGATTGTTGGATCTAGGCGGGTAGATGGCCAAAATTTCTTCAACAATGTAGTGAGGCATCAAATTGGTAAGGAGTTCATGGTTCCAGTCTCCATTCTTTGTAACAAGATCAACAACTTTGACATATTCTTCCAAAAGCTGAAGTCATTTATCTTGGTAGCTACATGTCTAAGTGATGATTTCTCGACAAGTGTACCAATAATGTCGAAGTAATATTAAAAAATTCCTCTCCACGAGAATTGTATTTTAACAAAAAAATTAGTTGCAAAAAGTACTAATAAAAATGGGTTTTTCTCATTCGGAAAAGTGGTTCTAAACGAGAATTGAAAAGGATGAAATTCAAGAATGCGAAGGAGATTATGACTATTTATCGAATACCCTTATTTTTATCTGTTGACGAATTGTGTACATGTTAAGTTTCAATCATATTATTATCTCACTACGAGTTAACATAAACACTACGTCCAATTCAATAGTATGTACCTCACTAATTTGTACAATAATCCCCTAATTCCTGAGGCCAATTTAAAGAAAATTAGGTGTTGTGAGTGTGTTAATTCATAAGAAACAACTCATAAATTCCTATTCCTAGTTCATTACAAAGTTGAATAAATTGCCTAGTTCAGATCATTAGAATAACGGCCAGAAACTCCTAACTATGTAGGTCAATTCGTACACCCGTAAGCGACAAAAAAGCATTAAACACAAGAACAATTTAAATAAGATGTACTCAACAAATCTCAAACAGACATATGATCCAATAGAGTAAAAATATGGTTTATCTCAAAAAGCCCTAATCTAGAGAAACTTAGATACTTATTGATAAGATAATAAATACCATGAGTGAAAAGTATTCATCATCAAAATCTATGGAAGAATTTCTCTCCAATGACTCCAATGTGCTCCAAAATAGTCCCTTGAATACCCTAGCCGTCACTTTTTTCTCAAAATTCGGAACCCTTAAAAAAGTGGCAAAAAATTCCTTTAAATAGGCAAAATGTGTGTCAACAGAAAAAGAAGCAATGTGCCACGACGGTTCGATATCGTGCCGACACAGAAAACCAGTGGCAAAAACACATTTTTTCTCCTTTTTCTTCACAATTTTCACTAAGTCTTTGTATATTTCTTGTATTGATTTTTTGCTCTATTCTCCATATTTTAACATGGTTTTTTTTATCATTTTTCTTTCGAATTTACCCGAATTTCTTCATAAAAATCACGTAATAACGATTGTTATCATAATCTCAAACTTGAGTTGTTGCTTGTCCTCAAGTAACCTGTCTGCATAATGAACATTCCATCATAATTAAAATGCTTACTCTTACTAATTCTTGTCACCTGTATTTTTGTGATCAAAACTTCGGTTCTCTGCTTCAATCCAATCAACTCAAAAAAGTTCTTCTGACATACAAATACTCAACTTGTCTCTCATCTCATAATGTTTCACTCAAATTGACAGGGTACTCACTCAATAAACATACAAAAGCATTTAACAATGAATTTAAAAATTTTCTAATCAAATCAATCATGGACTTATTTAAACACACACTTTTGAGGTCTTTTTTCAATTGTAATGTGACTTATGTCAGGGTAGCATAATTTAGGATAATAGACTTAAACCTTTGGGGTTATGTACCAAGTTTTTCTTTTGTTACATGATTCCTTTCATATAACTCTTTTCTTGATCATTTGGTATTACAGAATGTATTTTGTTGGCTCTATTTTCCTTTCTCTTTTATAATATTTTTCGAAGAAGCTATTCTAACTTCTTATTTTTCTTACTTTTTGACCAATTTCTCTAGTACCCAAACCCTAAACTTATTTGTTGCTAAATTCGAAGTGCAACCGCAAACTAATTCTTTTTCATAAGACAAGTAAAATGATTTTACCTAACTTCAAAGAGGGTGGAATGAACTAATATGTCAAGTCAATGGCTATATAATAAGGTTATGTCAGTGAAAGAAATGTCTTAAGCTTAAAGGGGTTTAATAACAGATATTATCATATCAAAACAGGGTGACTTAAAAAGGCTCAGAGTTTTCACAAACAAATGTCTCAGTGTGTATTTATTAGACCAATAGACTTAAAATAAAATAAAAAATTACAAATTCCATAAAATTACTAATGCATGGATACTCCCATAAGAAGGAAAAGTAAATACAAGCCTCACTAGCTAAGGTATCTGGAGATTGAGTACAGGTAGTCAGTTTCCCTTTTATTTTTCAACATTCAATCTGCAAGGGAACTTCACTGTTGGTCTTTCATTTTTTTCTTCTTTTTTTGGCAACTTTGTTCTTTTTCTTTTTCATGATGGCATTGGTAAGGTAGCAAATAAAACTAAAAGAAAAATGGCAACATACAAGTTTATTGATTTCAAGCAAAGAAAAGTACAAGGGGAAGAGCTTCTAAAGATCTAGCTAGTAGTCTTATTTGGATCATAATAAAAAAAGAAACAAAAACAAAAACTGAAACTGAAAAACTCCTAACACTTGTTGTTGGAGTTGAAGTAGTCATTGAGATCCTGAACATCATCCTAAAATCTATGGTTTTGACTGGCCCATAGAGTCCTTGTTTTAGCTCTCCTATTTTGCAAGACCTGATCTTGCTCCATGAAGTAGGTCTCCATAGCAACAGGAGGTGCTGGGATTCTTCTCGTGGTATCACTAATGATTGACATCATTGGACTGGCCATCATACCATCAGGTTGACTTTGTAATCATTCTAGCCTACATAATTCATTAATAATACAAAAATGTCTACAAGTTCTTTGTGGAGTGTCAGCCATATATTTGATGTTATCTGCAATCAATATCCCCACATCAATTGGTTCATTGTTCAAAATAGCCATCAGAATATGGAACCTTTTCACAAAGAACTAGTTTTGGTTGGAGATATCCTCCAAAGTTTAGACAATGAAGGATGTCCAAGCTCTAGGAATAGGGCGCAAATTTTTATTGTGCAATCTCAGCATCTTCCCTTGAGCAATTACCCATCTAGACCCAAGATGACAAATTTAAGCCAACATTCTCTCCCCCATAGTTTCAGTCAAGTGCTCACTCCTCCTCTCTTGAACATAACACCTAGGAGGAGTTTGAATATAAAAGAGAGAGTTAATTCTAGCAGAACTAAAGTTAATACGTTTACCTCTCACATAAGACGTGTAGTTTTTTAATTGACGGTGAATGACGTTTGCATAGAACTCAATCCCAATAGATTGGTTGGAATCCTTGATCAAACTATTGAATCGAGTCTAACCTCTTACTCCCAACACATTAACAAAATCTTCATAGCCCTCCAAATTTTCAACCTTGAAAGCTCTCTCCTTTACTACATTGTAGTTTCGGACCGAATTCCACTTTTCTTGGTGTTTTTTTGAAGCGAATAAATAAGATGAGAAGGTTGAGGCGTTAGTGGATGGTGGGTTCGAGGATGAGGCAACTTGAGTTTGGATAATTCTTTTGGGTGCCATCTAGACAAGCTCAACAACACAAATAACATAAAAAGATTGAAAGAAAGTTAGCAGAATACGAGTAGAAGAGAAGAGAATAGGAAATTGTTTGGATAAAATTGCCAAAAGTGGCAATTTATAGTTTGTTGGATGTGCTGCATCGCGTGCATGATGTATGCTATAGTGTCGCGATGGCCAACGACAGCCCCCAATGTCTTTATTCTAACGTATATATAACATCATTATCACGCACAACGAGGACCATCTTACCGGATTGAAAGATTTTTTGCCCACACTAATTTCAGACCCTTTCTTCCTTCAATTCTTTCCTTTTATCTTTTTCTAATTATTATTTCTATTTTTCTTTGGCATTGTTTTCCTCTTTCTTAAACAACAAGCTACACAAGTAACACACATTAACCGATAACTGAAAATTAATTTAATAAAAAATTCTAAATTGCGAGGAAAATAAAAATGATGGGTTGCCTCCCAACAAGCACTTGTTTAAGATCACTAGCTTGAATCTATTGTCTAACGATCTACGAGCATTGGAGAAACCTTCTATGATGCTTCTTCACTTCCTTCATAGGCCTTCAACTTCTTTCCTTTCACAACAAAGGTGTGAGAATCGCATGGATCAATTAATTCAACAACTCCACCTACAAAACTTTCCTTCACAATAAAAGGACAAGAAATTCTCGCCTTTCACTTACATAATGTCATACCCCAAATTTTGACCACTAAGATTTCCCATCATTGTGCAAATCATCATCACAATATGGGTGTGTCATTATGCTTCATCAGTCTCCCCAAAGATGGGTGAGCATTCACTACTATCAAAATTAGGGTTTCAAGCCCTCTCTGAGTGCTTAGACAAAGGATCAATCAAGTAATGACATGATCTTCAACTTTTCTAACCTCTCAAACATCCACAATGGATCAAGAGGACTCCCACTTCAAGGATTAAGCACAAGGTTGCTCCCTTCTAGGTGGATCAAGCCTCAAGATCGCCAGTGTCACCAAATTAGGGTTTTGGTCGACCAGGGCCTCCAGATGGAAAATTTCCTCTGGGCATGAGCCAAAGATCCAAAACATAACCTAATATACTTCATGGAACCTCATGAACCCAATCATCCAGTCAATTTTTCCTCAGGGGATGCATTCATAAAAAATCAGGAATTAGGGTTTCTTGACCTAATTCATCCCTAAGTTGACTTTTGGGACCAATTATGAACCAAGACCTCAAGAAAGGATTTGAGGATCTCCAATATGCCATATTGATCCATTTGGAACAATTGATTGAGCCAAGAAGCTTGAGCAACAAGTTTCAATTTCATCTGGACCACAATTAGGGTTTCGCGGGAAAAGTCAATTGTAACTTTGACTTTTGACTAGGACATGCTCCCAAGCCCTAAGACATGATTCAATACACTCTATAACACCTATGGAACATGTCCATCAAGTTTGATTTAGGTCAAGGACATGATTTCCTGAGGAATTGCACAGTTTGGAATTCATCTGACAAAAAGTCAACTGTGCACAAAAGTCAACTTTGACTTTTTGAGATTTTTCATTAAAATGGATTTTTAACCCTAAAATGATGTTTATGTATTATTTGAATCATCATTCATCAAGAAAATGGGATAACTTGTAAAAGGGGTAACCATAAAAACTTAGAAATTTTTCTAAGTTATGGAAAAAAGTGACAAAGGTACCAACTTTGGAGGATCATAACTCCTAAACTACAAAGCCATTTTTTTCCATCCAAAGCTTGATTTGTAGATCTCATTTCCCTCTACAAAAGCTTCATACTGACCTATGTCCAAATTCCTCATGGATTTTGAGTTATGGAGTGATCAAAATCAAGAAAAGTCACTTTGTTCCAACACTTAGTGAAAATTTCACTAAGTCAGATTTTGCCCTACTTTTTTCCAAATGTAGGGACATTTTTCACTTAGATCCAAAAAGTATCAAAACCAAATATGACTAAACAGTTGTTGCATCATATAAGAGCTTTCCAAAATGGCTAAGAACATCACCAAATTCAACTTGAGCCATGTGATATGACATTGGCAAGTTACCTTGTTGAAATCTGCCAAGGTAAGGCAGATTTTTGCACTTTTGGTCGATTTGCCAAAATCAGCCAATTCCAAGCCTTGTCATCACTTTGGACACATCTGAGAATTGAATCTAAAGGGGACAATCACTGAGCCAAGCCTCTAAAGTCCTTAGAACAAGAAGTAGCATGCTAAACCTAGAATTGCCCAAAATAGGGACAAGACTCCAATTTTGGATTGGAGCATTCAATGGAAGCATCAAGGTGGCATGGACTGAGCTATTAGCAACTGAATTCAGTTAAGACTTATCCAAGACCAAGGGGACCAACAGCCTGTGCCCTAACCTATAGTCAATGGCTAGAGGAGACTTGGATTTTCATTTGCCAACATTGGCCAAACCTACTCAGCAGTTGCCATTTACTATTCCTTGCAAAACAAACTTGCTCTACTATAAATAGAGCTCAATTATGATCAGTTTAAGTACACCAAAGGACTACAACACTTGCCTTTCTCAAAATCCACTTCTCACTCTCAAAAATGCCTTTCTTAGCAAGTCACTATCGGGTTTTTCATTAGAGAGCAATTCCACTCAAACCAATCACAAACACACCTCATATACATCATATGTGAGCTGATCAAACACTTAAACAACATCTGGAACACTGATTTCTCAGAATCACCAGTCAATTGCTCAAGGTTTTAACCAAGTTGCAGTTGAGATGCCATAAAGTGATCCAGCCAATTTCCATCAAGTCCAAGCATTCAAACACACTTCATAGGGTGTAGGGAAGCTGTTCAGATCATCACAATTCATCTGTAACACCTCCTACTCAAAAATCAATTTGCTCTTGCTATCACGACCTAGAGGTAAGCCTATACTTGGTCATCTCTCAATCTATGCATATTTCCTCGCACAATACTTTTGCCAAATGTTCATAATCATGCATGGAATGTTTCCCCTCAAGTAATTACTTTGTTTGAATCGTGTATTAAAAACCCCATCCTTCATGCAAAATTTAGGGTTCTTGAGGATTTTTCGTGATTTCTTGTTTTATGCTTAATTTATATGAAATTAATTGTCATAAACATGATCATGAGGTTGAAACGAGTTGATTGGTATGTGGATTGCATGATATAATCAAGTATTCAGTGAGATTGGATAGAAAATGTAAATCTGGGCAAGGCAGAAAACGCGCGTGTTCTTGGTCCATGTTCTTGGCGCCATTTTCACAAATTCAAATATTTGAATTTTGTGATTTTATTTAATTGATTCAAAAATTAATTTCTCTCTGAGTTTTAATGATTTTGAGTTGATTCTTTTTTTAATAATTCACAAAAATGTTAAAATATTTTATTTTCCCAAAAAATCCCAAAAATATTAGTTATTTCATATAATTGATATTTTTGTAAAGAATTAATATTTTAATTGTTTTTGACATTTTGAATATTTTTTCCACCTTGGTTTTGCAACTTTTAATGCCTTCTAATTATTTTGTAGGTCAATACTTAATTTTTGAAGCATTAATCCAAGATCACAATTTGTTTTCCATGTGTTAAACAATTTTGATCATTTTAATTGAATTTTTATTCAATTAAAACACATTTTGAAAACAAATTAGGGTTTTTGATTAATTCAACCCTCATAAATCATTTTCAAACATTTTGGGCCTCTAATAGAGTGTAAGACCCAACCCTTTGTAAATACAACCCATTTTTGAGCCTCACTTATTGTATAAGTCTCGTTGTATTTCAAAAAGTTCGACGCGATCATCATCCGTTGAAAAACAAACTTTGGGCCTCTCCTCGAGCTATAAGACCCATTCAAAACATTTTAGACCTCTAATAGAGTGTAAGACCCAATCCCCTTTTAACCAAAACATTTTGGGCCTCAAATATTGTATAAGCCCCTTCGTGTTAAAAGAAAATCTCGGCGCGATCGCCATTTTAAACGAAAAATCATCTGGGCCTACCCTCGTGTTATAAGCCCCACTCTTTTTTCTTTAAACCTTTTGGGCCTCTAATAGAGTGTAAGACCCAATCCCTTTGTACAACAAACAATTTTTGGGTCTCAGTCACTTGTATAAGTCCCTCTGTACAAATTCAACAGTGCGCTCACTGATAAAACCCTGGGCCTCTCCTTGAGCTGTAAGCCCCAAATCTTTCTTTTTCAAAGCACTTTCTCCTTTGATTTTGAATTATACTGTTGTTTTCAATCTTTCTTTGTTGAACAACTAACCAAACAGCATGGAAGCTCTACAACCCAGTAAGTGTTTACACACTTTCATATACATATAACTGTATTGTGGGGCTGTTTCGCTGTAAGTCTTCTTTCATAAACTCATATCAACTGTGTAATAATAGTATAGATATTTAGAGCTCCCCCGGCAACTACGTCTAGCACTAAGCCCTGTTGATCACTCTTAAATAGTCAAAACTAGATCCCCATAGGATTACCAGACACAATCTTCCCTCCTCTTGGGGTTAAACAATATGGAGACATGAAAGGCAGCATTCTCAGTGAACCCTTTCATAGACTATCACTCGTAGAAGTTGTCAAAGAAACTCTATTCCCCAAAGATGATCTTTTCTCCGTGAATGACATTTCTTGAGTTTCTTCCAAATTCTCGAACTTTCCTGGCTTGATCTATTCCTCGTGAATAGCCTGTCTTGAACTTCTCGGGGTTTGGGGACCCACAGGCTTCTTAAAAGCACCTGTCAAGAAACTCTACTCCCCAGAGATAATCTTTTCTCCGTGAATGGCATCTCTTGAGTTTCTTCCAAATTCTCGAACTTTCTTGGCTTGATCTATTCTTTGTGAATAGCCTGTCTTGAACTTCTCGGGGTTTGGGGACCCACGGGCTTTCTAAAAGCATCCCCGCCTCCTCTTGGGCGTTGTACAAGGACCCGTCGGCTTCTTAGAAGTATTCACAGCCTCCTCTTAGGCTTCGTATAATGATTCTACCTCCGGGAATGACAACCTCCTCTTGGGCTTCATACAAGGACCTATCGGCTTCTTAAAAGTTTCCAGCCTCCTCTTGGGCTTCGTACAAATTGTCCCGACGACCTCCTAGAGGTATAGGAACAAAAATCAGTCATCTTAATAGAACAGTCTTTCTAAGAGTCTACTACTGTTTCTCAAAGCATAGTACGAAAGATGAAACTCTAGACTTGGACAGTGTAATTTCCTTGAGTCTCAAAGACATTCTCAAGCTCCCTTCAAGAATAGGAAGGAACCCCGTGGACTCGGACAGTCTCAATACCCTTTGGATTTCCCATTTCCTTAAAGAACAGGAAATAACCCTGATCCTCGAATAAAAAATCCCTGAGTGCAAACATTACTCATATAAGAACTGATTTTCTCTTTAAATCAGCATACTGGACTTGTCACTCAACTGGAACAGTTACAATAGCCTCCTCTTGGGCTTTGTACAATGATTCTCCCCAGCGGAGCTAACAATTTTAGCCTCCATCTCGGGCTCCATACGAGATACCAAAAAGACTCTCTTGTTGAGTCAAACAGCCTCCATCTCGGGCTTTATACGAGATACAAAAAGATTCCCTCGTTGAGTAAAAAAACCTTTCAGCCTCCATCTCGGGCTTTATACGAGATACAAAAATATTCCCTCGTTGAGTCAAAAACCTTTTAGCCTCTCTCTCGGGTGTTTGTACGAGACACATATTAGCCTCCTCTTAGGCTTTGTATAAGAAAACCACTGGTTGATCCAATCAACCTTTTAGCATCAAAGCTGTGCCTTGTTCACAGTACACAAACATCAACAACTCCTCCCCCTTCATCTAATCATTGTAAGTGGCAAGCCTCTGGATCATCTACATCCATGCCACTGTCCCTCTTTTAGCATGAGAAATTCCTAAGGAAAGATAGCATTGCTCTACACTGAGTTAAAGTATTATCCTTCAGGTTGGAAATCCCCTATAAAAGAAATTATGGCATTGCCGGATTCACAAATCCCGGTTAAAGTAATTCTCCTTTATAAACAGTTGTGATATACAAACCCCTCTTTAGAGATGACAAATTCTCTCTAAAGACAACACCTTTTAGCTTCACATCTTGGGCTTCGAACAAGATACAAATAGACCCTTCAGCTTCACATCTTGGGCTTTGAACAAGATACAAACCACATTTAGCTTCACGTCTTGGGCTTTGAACAAGACACCAAAACACCATTTCCTCCCATAGAATAGGAGGAACTACGATCGCGCTGATTTCCCTGTTTCGGAAAAAATGGGAATACGTAGGCATAAGAATGAAAGAAAAATCTTAGCGAGCACACTAAACAAAAACCCAAAATCCCATACTTTCATACATCCGTCCTAACATCTTAACCTCCCACCAATCGACCGAACACTATTTTTAACAAAATAAACCTAAAAGAGACCCCGAATCTTTGTAGCATCTGTAAACCAACAGTTTTGACTGTTTAACCTCAGTTTGCAAGCAGGGTTAATTTGAGACATCTATTTCCCTTCCTTCATCAGCTTCAATAGGATAAAAAATGAATCGAGCTGTAGATACCAAAGAGCGGTAGTGCTTCACAAACACATCCAAAATCGCTCGCTACAGAAGAATGGCGACTTCACTGGGGAGAACCAGGTCTTGTTCTCTTCCCATCTATTAGGTGGAAACCTTAAAGGTGGCGCCCCGTGGGGCCGGTCTTTCTTTCTTTCTGGGATATGACTCTTTGTTGACTTCACTAGGATCTTAGGTCAAAAAACCCTTTAAGTGGGGAAGGAACCACAGAATGGCGTCTCCGCCGGGGAGCCATTTTCTGTCAGGAACATAAGATTCATAGCTTTTAAAGTCTAGGACATTAGGACAAATATATATACTGCTTTTCCTAATTGATATCTGTGTTTATTTTTCTGCTAATGGGAATGCGTGTGAGTCAGCATGTGGAAAGATTGAGTATACACTTAAGATAAGTGATGGCGACGAGGTCGACCATCAGCCTCAGTGGAGGCTTCCCAATGCAACCCATTCCCTCTCATAGGCAATGAGCCGATTGTGACGTCTGAGAAGCTGAGGAGCCAACCCTTTTGTAGTGCGGAAACTATCGGAAATAGTTGTCACGCGATACTACCCTGATTTGAGGCTGATGATCTATTCTCGGTGAATAGCATTTACTCTAAGATTTCATACAGCTCGCTGGCGATCTGCTTGCTGTTTGTTATCCTAGGAGGAGCTGATGATTTTGAGTACAGGTACAAAAAATCACCCTAGTATAAACCTTTGGGGATGGGTAGAGCCTTGACTTCATGACAACGACCCTTTGACCCCATGTTTTTTCTATGTTTTTGTGTGCTGCATTCATGCATTCATTTAAAAAACATTAAAACATTCAAAAAAATTTCTCTTCTAGTCTCTCTGTTTTTTCAAAATAAACTAAGACTGTGGTTGCAAATATCAGAGAAAAAGATTACGCTAATGGATTTAGGTAGAAGGAGAACTCATAAGTACACCTTCAGGATTCCAAAACTAGAGGATTTAAGAGGTTTGACGAGGATGATCACAAACCAAGAGGCTTTCAGAGCCAAGTACGGAGGTTTGCTATCTCTGCTAAGAGTCCATGTGATTGAGGGAATCATGGATGCGCTCATTCAGTTCTACGATCCAGTCTATCATTGTTTCACATTCCCGGATTACCAGCTAGCACCAACGCTGGAGGAATATTCTCATCTGATTGATCTACACATTACAGATCAAGCTCCATTTTCTGGACTGGAAGAAATTCCAAAGAATCAGACCATTGCAAGAGCAATTCATTTGGACGAGTCTGAGGTCAGGACTCACATGACCACTAAGGGTGGCATACAAGGTTTACCAGCCCAGTTCTTGACAAAGAAAGCCCTGTACTTCGCTAGTATCGGGAACATGACTGCTTTCGAAAGCATCTTTGTTTTACTCACTTACGGGTTATTTTTGTTTCCCAACATTAATAACTTCGTCGATATCAACTCCATTAAGGTTTTTCTCATTGGAAACCTTGTGCCGACTTTGCTCGCAGATGCGTATCATTCTGTACACTTGGGAAATTTGTACAGCGGAGGGGAGATCACATGCTGCGTACCTCTGCTTTATAAATGGTTTATCTCTCACTTGCCTAAGTCTGCTGCTTTTTGGGATCACAAGAGTGCCTTACGCTGGTCGCAGAGAATCATGTCCCTCACCAACTCTGACGTAGATTGGTGTAATAGGATTTATGATGGAATCAGGATCATTGAACGTTATGGAAACTTCCCCAACGTACCCCTTATAGGAACTAAGGGAGGAATCAATTACCATCCAGTTCTCGTTCGTCGTCAATTTGGATACCCGATGAGACACGTCCCACGAAGTGTTCATCTGGAAGGTCTTTTCTTCAAGGAAGGAGAAAGTGACAGAGCACTAAAGACGGAAATAGTGCATGCTTGGAAACATGTTCATAAGGAAGGACGGGAGTCTCTAGGAAAACCGGACTGTGTCTCGGTGGAGCCTTATCTCCACTGGGTACAAACTAGAGCTCTCAAGCTAAAGATGCCTTATCCTCGTCATGGAGTTCTTCCACTGAGGGAGTCTGTCATGTACTTCATGACTGAGACTGAAAAGCTCCAGGTTACTCTCAACAAAGTTCAACGGGAGAAGAGGTCTTGGAAGAACAAGTACCGCATTCTTAATGTGAAGTGCATCAAAATACAACAATTACTGAAAGATAAGGATGCTCTGATTGAAATTTTGGAGCAACATGCTGTAGAGAGTCAAGATGACCAAAGGAATTTGCTCACTCCTTTCACCTGGCAAAGGAATGACAACCCGACAATGGCCCAAGAGCCCCGGTCAAAGAAAAGGAAAGTACCAGAGTCAGCACTCGATTTCTCTTCAGAGAGGACTCGGGACCCATTAGCTTAGGTTTCTGTTTTCGTACCTTGTAATCTACTGTATTTCCGTTTCTGTAATCCTTGTAATTCAATAAAAAGGGGTTTCCCCACTGTTTGATATTTGCAATCTAATTGTCGAAGTTTATTTTGATTAAACCAAAAAACAATTAATATAATCATTGCATTCATCATTCTCACATCACGTATTCTCCTTACCTATGAATCTCACGTTTGTGTCTCGGTTCTAGAGTCAAACTGTCTCATTCGTACAATACTCGGGCCAATCATCAGAAAAATATGGATGATCTTGAGGAAGAAAACAGAGAGTTGAAAGAAGAGATCGACGCTCTGAGAGAGGATATGAGAAAGCTTCGTAACGACATGCAAGCCATGGCAGAAGCTCTGCTACAAAGGACTGTGATTTCAGAGATCATCTCAATGCCCATAGTGGAGAAGTATGATCCTAGATATCAAATGCCGAAAGATCGTCCTTGGGGCATGCCTGTTAACTATATCCCGGAAGGATATGTTCCGCCGATCACTGAAGATCAGGGAATCATAACAGAAGCCGCTGGGCCTGAAGGTTACAAACTTCGGGAAAGCGAAGATGCCAGGGGCATACTGAAGACTCCTGAAGGTTACAAACTTTGGGAAATGCCAAGATTCACTGCCATAGTCACGGTACCACCCCCTGTGGTGCACACTGTCCCGGAAGGACAGATTCCGCCGATACCTTATGGTAAGAAGGAAACTATGTTCGATAGAATGGATGAATTCCAGGAATAGTTCCTGGAAATGTAGAAGGAACTGCAAGCCATCCGCGATCAGGATCTATTTGGAAAGGACGCCGCAGACCTTTGTCTGGTCCCCAATGTGAAAGTTTCGCACAAATTTCAAGTGCCCGACTTTGAAAAATACAAGGGTAACTCTTGCCTTCATAGCCATCTGGTGATGTACGCTCGGCGAATGTTAGCTCAGACGGAGAATCAGGACCTACTGATTCACTACTTTCAAGAAAGTTTAGCCGGTGCCGCATTAAAATGGTACATGGGTTTAAACCGTGCTACGATTAGCACATTCAGAGATCTTGGTACTACCTTCGTCCAACAATACAAATACAATTTGGACATGGCACCGGACAGAGATCAATTCAGATCAATGTCACAAAAAGACAAGGAAACCTTTAAGGAGTACGCTCAGAGATGGCATGAAATTGCCGCTCAGATTTGTCCACCTCTTGAGGAAAAAGAGATGACAAAGATCTTCTTAAAGACCTTGAGCTCATTTTACTATGACAGAATGGTTGCCAGTGCACCCAGTGATTTCACCGAGATGGTGGGCATGGGAGTTCGTCTTGAGGAAGCCGTCCGAGAAGGACGTTTGGTAAAAGACGTTGGATCATCAAGTAGTACAAAACGATATGGTAGTGCTCTCCCTAAGAAAAAAGAGCAAGATATTAGGAATATCTCTCTCGGAAAGCAAAGGCGACGTTATCAACCGGTAGCAGCTGTAACTCCTGCTATCATCCCTGCGCCTATTCCTATGTATCAACCTCAGGTTGCGCAGAGCCAACCTAATCAGCAAAGGACACAACAGCCTCTTCAGCAGGCTCATCCTCAATACAATAACAACCGTACAACACGACCACCAGGGTTTGATCCTATACCCATGTTGTATGCAGAACTATTTCCGTTACTACTGGCTAAGGGGCACATCCAGACTAAGTCTCCTCTTACAGTACCGGAAAATCCACCTTTTTGGTTTAAGGTGGATCAGACATGCCCTTATCATCAAGGAGGATCAGGGCATAACATAGAGAATTGTCTTAATTTCAAGTCCGACGTGCAAAAGCTTGTTAGAAGCGGACTCTTATCTTTCAAAGATATAAATCCCAATGTTTTCACAAACCCGCTGCCTCAACATGAGAAAGTTGCAGTCAACCTGATTGAGAAAGAATTTAACAATATCTATCAAATTCACGATGTACTCTTGTTGAGGACCAATCTGGTCAAGATGCATTGTAGACAGAGTGGGTACGCCCATGTGCCACCTCATAATTATCACCAATGTGATGTCTGCTCTAAAAACAATCAAGGATGTTCTGTGGTGCAAGTAGCTCTACAGGAACAGATGGATCTCGGATGGATCCAAGAACACCGAGTTCGTGGAGTTAACATGGTTTACACGAATTCCAACATCATTCAAAACCACGACATCCGTGCGATGAATGTAAACCTGGTGGCAATGCATTTAAGGCAAAGCCAGTATCATAATCTGCCGCGGCACGATTACAGTTCTTGTCTGACTTGCTCGGTAAACAAACAGGGATGCTCTTTCATACAGGAGGCCCTCCAGCGTCAGATGGATCTTGGATGGATCCAGGACTACCATGATAGGAATCCCTATCAGATCAATATAGTTCAAATCTTCGACATTCACTTGATGAATACCAACTTGGTAGAGTTGCATCCTGAGCAGGTCCGACTCGGATTCCTGGTATCACATAATTATCACAGCTGTAAAGCGGGTTGCGAAAACGATCAGGGATGTGCCCTTGTCCAGGAAGCACTTCAGAACTTGTTAAATCATTGGTGGATGCCAATCTATATGGATGAAGATACTCAGCAAATTAGTATCAATAACAGAAACCCCACTCGGCGTCAAAGTCAGGATGTCCGACTCGTGGAAGCTAACCTAGTGAGGTTACATTGTATTCAAAGTGGGCGTGGCCAGGTGCCACCACACAATTATGAACGTTGTGGAGTCTGTTCGGAAAGTAACCAAGGGTGCTACCTTGTGAGAGCAGCTCTCCAAGGGCAGGTGGATCGTGGAGAGATCCGCCCATATCCAGGTTCCGGACCCATCAACTGGGTGCCGAACTACCTTACCAATCAAATTGAGGACGTTGTCGTAATCTCTAATCATCAGAGGACCAGGAATGTTTTTTCCATTACCCGTCTGCTTGACGAATCAAGAATTCCAACCGGGAACGGATCGAGATTACCTACGATGGTCAGAAAAACCAGAAGGTTCCCATAGTCATCTATTTGCCGGGACCACTACCGTATGAATCAGCTAAGGCAATCCCTTACAAATACGGTGCAATGATAATCGAAAATGGAAAGGAAATTCCATTACCCTCCGTCGTGAATATTGCAGACATCATTCGTGTAACGAGGAGTGGTAGAATCTTCAACAGAGGAGTTGGAGAATCCAACAAAGAAAAGGAACTTCAGACAGAAGTTCCTGATCCATCAGTCGGTCAATCCAGTAATCCCGACCTTTCGAAAAACGATGATGAGATACTGAAGCTCATCCAAAGGAGTGAATACAACATTATTGATCAACTATTACAGACTCCTTCAAAGATCTCGGTATTATCACTGTTACTCAGTTCAGAAGCACACAGGGAGGCTCTACAGAAAGTTTTGGAGCAAGCCTTCGTAGAACAGGATGTAACCATCAGACAATTTGATAGTATTGTCTCTAACATCACTTCCTGCAACAATTTAGGGTTTAGTGATGAGGAATTACCTGAAGAGGGTTGTCGTGATAACATGGCACTTAATATTATTGTCAACTGCCAGGACGATGCTTTAGCCAGCATACTGGTAGACACAGGGTCAGCCCTGAATTTTATGCCGAAGTCTACTTTGACTCAATTATCATTCAAGGGCCCTCCGATGAGAACCAGCGAGGTCATCGTCAAAGCGTTCGACGAATCCAGAAAAACGGTTATTGGCGAAGTTGACCTTCCCATAACTATTGGTCCTCACACTTCCAAGTTACTTTCAAGGTCATGGACATCCGGGCAACTTACAGTTGTTTATTAGGAAGACCTTGGATACATCAGGCTGGAATGGTCACTTCAACCCTCCACCAAAAGCTAACGTTCGTCCAGAACGGCCAACTCATCACAGTCTGTGGGGAACAGACCTTGCTCGTCAGCAATTTATCGTCATCCACTTGTGTGGAACCAGGAGGGATAATCGAAACCCAGTTCCAAGCGCTTTCGCTACACAAGGACGAACAATCCAGAGGAGGAACTTCGATTTCCTCATATAAAGATGCTATTAAATCAGTCGAGAGTATCGATACAATAGGATGGGGACAGCTTGTCATTCCTACTAGCAATACAACAAAGAAGGGTCTTGGTTTCTCTGCAACCTGTACCCGGACAACTGCTAACGATGAAAGTCTTCATCCCATTCAGGATTTCTTCCACAGTGGAGGTTTCCTTCACCCAGTGTCTCAAATAGTCAATGCTATCAATGAGGAGGATCCCTCCGACACAGATGAAGAATGGAAGTCCTATCTTAACGAGGACGGTTATATGTCTCAGGAAGAGGTGCCTACGCCATTGTGCTATCCTGCACAGAGTCCGAGATTTATACCACGGTCAGATGTCAAAATGATATATGGAGATTGTGATCCGAAAGGATGTCGTGCTCCGCCAAATTCATTAGAGGAGGAAACTTTGATGAAATACAATTTTGACTACACTTATTATGGCCCGATGGATGGTCTGCCGATGTGGCAACCTTACCCAGGAGATTTGGGGCCAGAAATTCAGCCGAGTAATGAAACTCAGCTGAGTCTAATTGAACAGAATACCTGTGTCCCCACCATGTCATGGGATCAACACTCAGGTCATTCAGAAACTACTCAACATGACGATGAATTTGCAACGTTTGCAGGACTTAAATTCATCAACTATGCTTTTCCCGAGGTCAACGTCATCGAGATGGGTGACTCCTCCAGTTCGAAAGAAGTGTGGGACACCCTGGGACAACCGAGTGGATAATTTGACTTCATGGTCAAGTACACCGCTCCCAAAAGCTCTCGTATCAAGCTCGAAGATATCCAGCCAACTGGATGGGGAGATACAGCTGAGAGCACCAATGCTATGCAAAATGCAATAGAGGAATTCTCCTACGACAACTCTGCTGGGAGACAGATTCCAATGATCCTGCTCCACCAGAAATCAGCGTTATTTCTGAAGACAAATCAAGGAAGGTGCCAGACTTTGTGATTCACCGAGGAGTTCGCCACCAATGGGTCGCAGTTGATGCTCCGAAGATTATTCACAAGTCAAAGTAATGGTCGTCTTTAACCTTTCACCCTGCCCAGGTGAAACATATGTTTTGATAGGACTTGCTATCTGTAAATTTTCCCTCTTCACTTAGCCCAAAGCGACAGAGTTTTGTTTTAAAGGGATGTAGTTTCGAGAATCGACTTGTTCATTAATAAAATAACGCCGTTCTGTAATTTCCGCATTAATTGCTGTTTTCTTTTTGCTTTTTCTCAGAAAATGGTAATCCTAAAAAACAATTCAAATAAAAACAAGCAGTAATAAAAAAAATACATTGCACACACTCTTGCATTTTCTCTATCTTTTCTAAACACGAATCATCACGTCATGCAGATTGCTTGTTTTAAACCCAGTTGAAACATACGATCCGATGCCTTCTCCCAACTTTGAGTTCCCGGTATTTGGGGCTGAAGAAGAAGTTGACAACGAAATTCCAGAAGAGATATCCCGACTACTCAGACAAGAGGAAAGGTCTATTGAACCTCACAAAGAGCCGTTGGAAACGGTAAACTTGGGTTCAGAAAAAGAGAGAAAAGAAATCAGGATTGGGGCACTGCTCAGTCCAATTGCCAAAGAGAGTTTGATAAAGCTTCTCAAAGAATTCCCCGATGTATTCGCTTGGTCCTATCAAGATATGCCAGGGTTGGATACTAGCATCCTGGAACATCACTTACCGTTAAGATCGAAATGTCCGCCAGTAAAGCAGAGGTTGAGACGCACTCACCCGGACATGGCCATCAAAATCAAAGAGGAGGTAAAAAAACAGATTGACGCGGGTTTCCTCGCCACATAAGAATATCCTCAATGGTTAGCCAATATCGTACCTGTTCCGAAAAAGGACGGAAAGGTCAGAATGTGTGTCGACTACAGAGATCTAAATAAGGCAAGTCCAAAGGACGACTTTCCTTTACCACACATTGACATGCTGGTAGACAGTACAATAAAGTTCAAAGTTTTCTCCTTCATGGATGGATTCTCGGGCTATAACCAGATCAAAATGGCGCCGAAAGACATGGAGAAAACTTCGTTCATTACCCCATGGGGTACCTTTTGTTACAAGGTAATGCCGTTCGGTTTGAAGAACGCCGGGGCAACCTATCAAAGGGCCATGACTACTCTATTTCATGACATGATACATAAGGAAATCGAGGTATATGTCGATGATATGATTGCAACATCTAAGACAGAGGAGAAGCATGTGACCCACCTGTCAAAACTTTTCGAGCGTTTGAGAAAGTACAAACTCCGCTTGAATCCCAACAAGTGCACCTTCGGTGTCTATTCAGGGAAACTCTTAGGGTTCATCGTCATCCAGAAAGGAATTGAGGTTGACCCAGACAAGGTCAAGGCCATTCAAGAAATGCCTTCTCCGAAAACTGAAAAACAAGTCAGAGGATTCTTGGGACGTTTGAACTACATCTCCAGATTTATATTCCTCATGATTGCCACATGTGCGCCGATTTTCAAATTACTCAAAAAGAACCAGGACTGCGTTTGGACAGAAGATTGCCAAACCGCCTTCGACAATATTAAGGAATACCTGTTGAATCCACTGATTCTATCACCTCCAGTGGAAGGAAGACCACTGATTATCTACCTCACAGACTTGGAAGACTCAATGGGGTGTGTACTTGGCCAACAAGACGAAACCAAACGGAAAGAGTCTGCCATTTACTATCTAAGCAAGAAGTTCACCGACTGCAAAACTCGGTACACTATGCTCGAGAAAACTTGCTGTGCTTTGGCTTGGGCAGCCAAACGTCTTCGTTAGTACATGATTTGTCACACTACTTGGTTAATCTCTGAAATGGATCCAATCAAGTACGTCTTCAAAAAACCTGCTCTCACGGGAAAAATTGCCCGTTGGCAGATGTTGCTATCAGAATATGACATAGAGTACCACGCTCAGAAAGCCGTTAAGGGGAGTATTTTAGCCGATCATTTGGCTCATCAACTGATTGACGATCAGGAATTAATCGGGTTCGACTTCCTAGACGAAGATGTCATGTACCTAAAAATGAAAGACTGCGACGAATCGCTACCCAGTGAAGGGCCAGAACCAGATTCCCAATGGGGACTTATCTTTGACGGAGCTGTCAATCAGTACGGAAACAAAATTGGGGCAATCATTGTTACTCCTCAGGGTACCCACATTCCTTTCACCGCTCGACTTACGTTAAAATGTACAAACAACGAGGCCGAATACGAAGCTTGTATTATGGGTCTCGAAGAAGCGATTGATTTAAGGATCAAAAACTTGGACGTATATGGCGAATCAACCATGGTTATCAATCAGGTAAAAGGAGATTGGAACACATACCAATCAGGACTGATTCCTTACAAAGACTATGCGAGAAGGTTGTTACCCTTCTTCAATAGAGTCGAGTTTCATCATATCCCTCGTGATGAGAATCACATGGCTGACGCCTTAGCCACTCTCTCTTCTATGATTAGTGTAGGTCAATGGAATGACATACCTAAGATCGACATAATGCGCGTAGAACGGCCCACTTACATCTTCACGATTGAAGCAGTCATAGACGACAAACCTTGGTATCACGATATCAAATGCTTCCTTAAAAAACAAGAGTACCCACCTGGGGCACTAAGGAAGGACAGAAAAAACCCTCAGAAGACTGGCTGGAAATTTCTTCCTGAGCGGTGATACTCTCTATAAGAGAAACTTTGACATGGTCTTGCTCCAATGCGTCGACAGACCCGAAGCAGACATGCTGATAAAAGAAATTCATGAAGGATCCTTTAGCACTCATGCCAACGGACACACAATGGCGAGAAAAATTCTGAGAGCAGGGTATTATTGGTTGACAATGGAGTCCGACTGCTACAAATACATGAGGAGGTGTCACAAGTGTCAGATATACTCCGACAAAATTCATGTACCGCCAACGCATCTCAAGGTTCTTTCTTCCCCATGGCCTTTTTCCATATGGGGAATCGACATGATTGGCTTGATTGAGCCCAAGGCTTCAAACGGACATCAGTTCATTCTGGTAGCCATTGAATACTTCACCAAGTGGGTCGAAGCAGCGTCGTATGCTAATGTAACCCGACAAGTGGTGGTCCGATTTATCAAAAATAATATCATCTGTCGTTATGGTGTTCCGAGCCAGATCATTATGGATAATGGATCTAACTTGAACAATAAAATGATGGAAGAGTTGTGCGCAGAGTTTAAGATTGAACACCATAACTCATCTCCCTACCGACCCAAGATGAACGGAGCAGTAGAAGCGGCTAACAAGAACATCAAGAGGATTGTTCAGAAGATGGTCGTAACCTACAAAGACTGGCATGAAATGCTACCCTTTGCTCTTCACGGTTATCGAACATCTGTCCGCACTTCAACAGGGGCTACCCCTTTCTCTCTAGTGTATGGCATGGAAGCAGTGCTCCCCATAGAAGTAGAGATCCCATCAATCCGGGTATTGATGGAAGCTAAGCTTACAGAATCTGAATGGTGTCAAAGTCGACACGACGAACTGAATCTGATTGAAGAGAAACGAATCATGGCACTATGCCACAGTCAGTTGTATCAACAAAGAATGAAGAGGGCGTTTGACAAAAAGGTCCGACCTCACGTCTTTAGAAAAGGAGACCTTGTGCTCAAGAAGATACAATCATTCCTCAATGATTCTCGGGGGAAAATGGACTCCGAACTATGATGGCCCCTATGTGGTCACAAAAGCTTTCTCAGGTGGCGCCTTGAGACTTGCAACCATGGACGAAGAGGAATTTGCCTACCCCACAAATGTTGATGTAGTCAAGAAATACTTCGCCTAAAAAAACGTCTCGGTGGACTGAAAACCCGAAAGGGTGGTCCAGGCAAAAATTAGAGACATGATCAATAATCATCCTGGTGGATTGGAAATCTCAAAGTACAATCCAGGAAAAAATTAGGGATAATGGCAAGTAACTATGTTCAACCGAGGCGAACCCCTCAGCAGCAGTTACGTCATCCATCAGAAATCTCCAGTCAAGGTCATCTTCGACAGAAGTTCAGGATATTCGAAATTCAAAGTTGGTAGAAGGATAGTGGTCGTTATGTTTCAACGTAGCCTTTTTCCCTGTAAATTACCATTTTCTAAACTTTGTAAATACTCTTTGGAATCACGCATTTGGCTGATCTCCATCTTATTAATAAAATTTGAGCCCTTGTGTTGTTGTTTGAAATTCCCATTTGTTTTAGCTTTACAGAACGACATTTTAACGTGCTTAACGATTCATGAAATAAAACAAAAATGAATTTACTTGTTAAAACTTTTTCTGCTTTTAAAATAAAGATGGAAATTTCTTTTGACTGTTAAACATCAGAAGAACATTAACCGCTTCTCCAGAAGTAAGCGAACTTCAAAGTACAGAATCAAAGTACTCCTTCTACGCCAGTGCGCTTGAGTGAAGGATCAACAGTGTCGGATGCGACTATTCCATCTGACCTCTTCGGCAGAGTTCTTATCTCCTAAGCCCGATTAACGGTATTCCCTGCAGGGATTATCTCTCCTAAGCAAGGCAGAATTGCTATCTTGAACCAAGTGATACCTTTCATCTCCAGCAGTGGCCGAGTATCCAGTCGTGTTCATCCGTCAATCTGTGTGTTGTGTCAAGTTTTTGTCAGCATATACATACATACCTCATGCATTTTACTTGCATTCGCATTCATATTGCATCATTATCACTCTAGTCGGTCTTATCCCCTAGTGATAAAAGTCCTCTCAATCGAGTTGTCGATTCTTTCCTCGTCAGGAAGTGAATCATCTGAACAATCTCGCCTCCAGTTATTTCTGAATTGAAGATAGGTCCTGGACCACTTTGATAACTTGGACCTCTGAAAAAACAGAGAAACTTTCAACAGATATCACTCTTCGCCATTGATGATGATATCCTTGCTTTCTCGGATTAAGGAAAATCCCTAGAGAAAACCCCTTAATCAGAGATTCGGTGGTACAGCAGTTTCTCCGAAAAACCACTGATGAAAAGGTCATCGACACCTCAAATTGGATCCCATAATATGGCATTTCTCCGGGAAGATCCCGAGCAAAGTATGGTGTAAGACCCCAAATGAAAGCAGTCTCTCAGGAGACTCGTTTTCCCCAGTAGAAACAAATGGCGTCTCCAACAGAGAAGTTTGTGCACCTCTACAACTCAGACAACTGGATTCCCCAGTCAGTCTGACTTCAACTTTTTCCGTCAAATGGCATCTCCCCAGGAAAATTCGGCGAGAAGTTTGAGGAAAATCGCTACGCATAGCATCCCTTGTCAATAAAGTTTATTGACAAAAAAAACTAAGACCAGTTCCTTGGTAGGAAACTAGGATCGAGGGGAAGTTTAAATCAGAAACGAAGACCAGTTCCTTGGTAGAAAACCAGGATCGAGGGGAAGTTTAAATCAGAAACTGAGACCAGTTCCTTGGCAGGAAACCAGGATCGAGGGGAAGTTTATTTCCGCAACTAAGACCAGTTCCTTGGTAGGAAACCAGGATCGAGGGGAAGTTTAAATCAGAAACTAAGACCAGTTCCTTGGTAGGAAACCAGGATCGAGGGGAAGTTCATCTCAAAAGAAAACTGAGACCAGTTCCTTGGCTGAAGACCAGGATCGAGAGGAAGTTTACCTTTTCTAAGCATCATTGCTTAGCTAAAGAAGATGAATACGATCTACCATTCATAACCACCATCAAAATTTCTGGTATTCCGATATTTAATCCTTTTGCACCCCGAATGCCCGAATACCTTCGTCATTCACACCTTCGTGTCCAAGAAGATTAAATAGGGGCATCTGTCATACCCCAAATTTTGACCACTAAGATTTCCCATCATTGTGCAAATCATCATCACAATATGGGTGTGTCATTATGCTTCATTAGTCTCCCCAAAGATGGGTGAGTATTCACTACTATCAAAATTAGGGTTTCAAGCCCTCTCTGAGTGCTTAGACAAAGGATCAATCAAGGAATGACATGATCTTCAACTTTTCTAACCTCTCAAACATCCACAATGGATCAAGAGGACTCCCACTTCAAGGATTAAGCACAAGGTTGCTCCCTTCTAGGTGAATTAAGCCTCAAGATCGCCAGTGTCACCAAATTAGGGTTTTGGTCGACCAGGGCCTCCAGATGGAAAATTTCCTCTGGGCATGAGCCAAAGATCCAAAACATAACCTAATATACTTTATGGAACCTCATGAACCTAATCATCCAGTCAATTTTTCCTCAGGGGATGCATTCATCAAAAATCAGGAATTAGGGTTTCTTGACCTAATTCATCCCTAAGTTGACTTTTGGGACCAATTATGAACCAAGACCTCAAGAGGGGATTTGAGGATCTCCAATATGCCATATTGATCCATTTGGAACAATGGATTGATCCAAGAAGCTTGAGCAACAAGTTTCAATTTCATCTGGACCACAATTAGGGTTTCGCGGGAAAAGTCAACTGTAACTTTGACTTTTGACCAGGACATGCTCCCAAGCCCTAAGACATGATTCAATACACTCTATACCACCCATGGAACATGTCCATCAAGTTTGATTTAGGTCAAGGACATGATTTCCTGAGGAATTGCACAGTTTGGAATTCATCTGACAAAAAGTCAACTGTGCACAAAAGTCAACTTTGACTTTTTGAGATTTTTCATTAAAATGAATTTTTAACCCTAAAATGATGTTTATGTATGATTTGAATCATCATTCATCAAGAAAAATCAAATAAAATGGGATAACTTGTAAAAGGGGTAACCATAAAAACTTAGAAAATTTTCTGTTATGGAAAAAAGTGAAAAAGGTACCAACTTTGGAGGATCATAACTCCTAAACCACAAAGCCATTTTTTTCCATCCAAAGTTTGATTTGTAGATCTCATTTCCCTCTACAAAAGCTTCATACTGACCTATGTCCAAATTCCTCATGGATTTTGAGTTATGGAGTGATCAAAATCAAAAAAAAGTCACTTTGTTCTAACACTTAGTGAAAATTTCACTAAGTCAGATTTTGCCCTACTTTTTTCCAAATGTAGGGACATTTTTCACTTGGATCCAAAAAGTATCAAAACCAAATATGATCAAACAGTTGTTGTATCATATAAGAGTTGTTGGTTCTTGGATTGGCTAGAATTTTGGTAAAACAAAGTTGTGCAATGTAGATGTCATATGGGTGATGTCTTAATATTGAGTCTTAACATTGGTTTATGTTAAGGATTTAAGTTGTTGAAGTTTTGTAGTCTGATGTTACATGCAATGTTATGACATCAGGTATGCAGAAGATTAATAACATCAGGTTTAGTGATGTTGTTAGGGTTTGCGTTTTAGCTGGATTTTGGGAGAGCTGTTAGTCTCATTGGTTGCGAATATCTTGGGATAGATATTCTCTGTTGCATAGAGATTTGATGTAGATTTGTAGGGAGGTTTAAAGGCTGAAGATTTAAGAAGATTTTGAGAGAGAAAATCTGTTTTGAAGATTCAGTTTTAAATAACAAATCAGGTCAGATATTGTAGCAGGTCCAAGCCCAATTCAACTAGCTATATAAAGCGCATCAGTACTGAAGGAAAAGCAATGAAGAAAGAGAGCTAAAGACTGAGAGTCATTTGGGTCTTCGTGTTTGTAAACCATTCTAGTGTGAATTGGTGTTGTTGTTTTGAGTTGTTCTTGATCAAAGCTGTGAAGCAGAATCAAGTTGTGTTTTTCAAAGTGTGTGATCTTTGAATTATATCACTGAAGTGATTTAGGGATTGAGTAGTGTTCTCATACTTAAGTGGTCTCTTAAGTAGAAGGTTCATTAAGTAGTGATTATGTTTAGGAGATGTCAACTGGGTTGTTGAGTCTGTAAATTAATACTACTGATAGTGAAATTCATCCCTGGCTTGGTAGCCCCCAGACGTAGGTAGTTAGACCGAATTGGGTAAACAATTCACTGTGTTGATTTATTGCTTGTTATTGCATTGTCCATTGCAGAGTGTGTTATTGTGACATCGCACTTAACATCACACATCTGGTACCAGAATTTCAATTGGTATCAGAGCAGGCATCCTGCTCTGCATGTGGGTGAGATCTAGGGCTGATACTTTATGGTAAAGATGGACAAAGAAGTTGGAGGATTTGTCAACAGACCCTCTATTTTGGATGGCTCTAATTATGATTATTGGAAGCCAAGGATGATTACCTTTTTGAAATCCTTGGACAACAGGGCTTGGAAGGCTATCATAAAAGAATGGAAAGCACCTGTTGTGTTTGAAAAAGATGATGCTGGGAAAGATAAAGAGGGCACCTCAAAGCTGGAGCCTGAAGAAGAATGGACCAAGGAAGAAGATGAGCTTGCCCTTGGTAACTCTAAAGCCCTAAATGCTATCTTCAATGGAGTTGATAAGAACATCTTCAGGTTGATCAACTCATGTGAAGTTGCTAAGGAAGCATGGGATATTTTGAAGGCTACACATGAAGGAACATCTAGAGTTAAGATGTTAAGACTTCAGCTTCTAACATCAAAGTTTGAAAGTCTGAAGATGAAGGAAGATGAGACTATCCATGACTTCCACATGAGTATTCTTGAGCTGTCCAATGCATCTAGTGCTCTCGGAGTAAAGATGACTGAAGAAAAGCTGGTGAGGAAAATCCTTAGATCCTTTCCCAAGAGGTATAAGATGAAGGTGACTGCAATTGAAGAAGCTCAAGACATCAGCGAGATGAGGGTTGATGAGCTTATTGGATCTCTTTAAACATTTGAGCTAGGGTTAAGTGAAGAGGAACCTGAGAAGAAGTCCAAGAGTATAGCATTGGTTTCCAGTTCTAATGAAGCCAAGAAAGGGAAAGAGGATGATTCTCAAGAGGAGCTGTCTCAGGCTATTGCGTTGCTGGGTAAACAGTTTAACAAAGTTATGAAGAGGATAAATAGGAGTTATAATCCCAATGTCAAGAACATTACCTCTGACATCACCAGATCAGGAGAACAAGGGAAGAAGTCTAAAGATGAAGAAAAATCCAGTAATGACAAAGGGATACAATGCTTTGAGTGTGAAGGGTATGGACATGTCAAGAAGGAATGTCCTAATTTTCTAAAGAAGCAGAAAGGGTTATCAGCTTCTTGGTCTGACAGTGAGAGTGAGTCTGAAGAAAATTCAGCTAAACTTGTTAGAGCTATGATTGGGGTTCATGAGTCAGATGATGAGTCTTGTGATGATGAAGTTTCTTACGATGAACTTGCTGTCACTTATAAAGATCTTTTCGTGAGAAGTGAACAAGTGTGTCTTGAAGGAGAAGAGCTGAAGAAAACCATAGTACAGTTAAAAGCAGAAAAGACTGAACTGGAAGCTGAAATCAGTATGCTTAACTATAAACGGGACTCTATGACCAAAACTATCAGAATGTTGAACAATGGTACTGATGCGTTAGACAACATTCTTAGTATTGGGAAGATGGCTGCAGACAAACATGGTTTGGGATTCACCAGTGATGCAGGTTCTATTGATGTTATCACCTCCAAACCAGTGATGTTAAAACATCATGTCAGAACTCCATCTAAGAAGAAATACAGACACTGGAGGTGTCACCATTGTGGATGTTTTGGACACATTAAGGTTTATTGTTATAAGCTACATGGGTATCCACAGAAGGCTCATCAGGTTGTTCCCAAACAAAACTGGTATAAAGGAAGGCAGGATTCCAAGCCTAAGAAGCAATGGGTCCCTAAAGTTAAGGTTACCAGCTTGATAGCTCACACTTCTTTAAGGGTTTCTACCAAAGAAGATTGGTACTTTGACAGTGGGTGTTCAAGGCACATGACTGGGGTAAAGAATTTGTTGGTAGATGTGACGCTTCATTCTTCAGGCTATGTTACATTTGGTGATGGGGCCAAAGGAGAGATCAAGGGGATTGGAAAACTAAACTGTGCTAGTGCTCCCAGACTGGAGGATGTTCTTCTTGTTAAAGGACTGACAACAAATTTGATTAGCATTAGTCAACTTTGTGATCAAGGATTCAAAGTAGACTTTATAAAGTCTGAATGCATTGTCAAAGATGATAAAGGAGAAGTCATTATGAAGGGAGCCAGGTTTAAGGACAATTGTTATCTTTGGGTGCCTCAAAACTCAAATTCTTCCGCGTGTGTTTTTGCTAAAGAAGATGATGTCAAAATTTGGCATCAGAAGTTGGGACATCTTCACTTGAAGGGAATGAAGAGAATCATCTCCTCAGAAGCAGTCAGAGGAATTCCTAAACTTAATATTGAGGAAGGAAAAGTGTGTGGCGACTGTCAAAAAGGGAAGCAGACAAAGATGTCTCATCCGAAGCTTCAACATGACACCACCTCCAAGGTCTTGGAGCTACTTCATATGGACTTGATGGGACCTATGCAGGTGGAAAGTCTGGGTGGAAAGAAATATGCATATGTAGTTGTGGATGACTATTCGAGGTACACCTGGGTGAGCTTCACCAAAGACAAATCAGAGGTGTTTGATGTATTTAAAGATCTTTGTCAAAGAATCTAACAGGAAAAGGAGAGTAATGTTGTCAGGATAAAGAGTGACCATGGAAGAGAGTTTGAGAATAGCAAGTTTGAAGAGTTTTGCTCTGCTGAAGGTATAAGTCATGAGTTTTCATCTCCTATTACTCCTCAGCAAAATAGAGTAGTTGAGAGGAAGAACAGAACTATCCAAGAGTCTGCTAGAGCTATGATCCACGCCAAGAAACTTCCCTATCATTTCTGGGTTGAAGCCATGAATACTGCCTGCTACATTCACAACAGGGTTACCCTGAGAAGAGGCACTTCATCCACTCTGTATGAACTATGGAAGGGAAGAAAACCTAATGTTAAATACTTTTATGTTTTTGGAAGTAGATGTTATATTCTGGCTGATAGAGAGCAGAGAAGAAAATTGGATTCCAAAAGTGATGAAGGAATATTTTTGGGATACTCTACTAACAGCAGAGCATATAGAGTTTTTAACTCTAGAACCAAGGTGATGATGGAGTCAATCAATGTGGTGATTGATGACAATGACAAGCAGGAAGATGATGATGTCCTAGATGATGTTAGGACATCAGTTGGTGAAGTTGCACCAGAAGCTGAAGACAGAAGTCCAACTCCTAGTGTTGCTGCTGCTGAGCCTGAAGCTGAGCAACCTCATAAAGATCCCTCCATCAGAGTGCAAAAGGACCACCCAAAGGAACTCATTATAGGTGATCCAAACTCTGGAGTGAGGACTAGGTCAAGAGATGTTATAGCAAGTTCATGTTTTGTCTCCAAAATTGAGCCCAAGAATGTCAAGGAAGCATTGACAGATGAGTTTTGGATAAATGAAATGCATGAAGAGCTGGAGTAATTCAAGAGGAATGAAGTATGAGAGTTAGTACCTAGGCCTGATGGAGTCAATGTGATTGGCACCAAGTGGATCTACAAGAATAAATCTGATGAACAAGGAGTGGTCACCAGAAACAAGGCCAGATTAGTTGCTCAGGGATACACTCAGGTTGAAGGAATTGATTATGATGAAACCTTTGCTCCCGTGGCTAGACTGGAATCTATCAGATTGCTCTTAGGTGTGGCTTGTAATTTCAAATTCAAGCTTTTTCAGATGGATGTTAAAAGTGCCTTCTTAAATGGTTACTTAAATGAAGAGGTGTATGTTGATCAACCAAAAGGATTTATTGATCCAACAAGAGCTCTATATGGTTTAAAGCAAGCACCAAGAGCTTGGTATGAAAGACATACTGAATTCTTGGTTGTGAATGGCTACAGAAAAGGAGGGATTGACAAGACTTTGTTTGTTAAAGAGGAAGGAGGAAAACTGATGATAGCTCAAATCTATGTTGATGACATAGTATTTGGTGGGATGTCAGATGCAATGGTGAAACATTTTGTGGAACAGATGCAGTCTGAATTTGAAATGAGTCTTGTTGGTGAGCTGAACTATTTTCTTGGTTTACAAGTTAGACAAATGGAGGACTCCATATTCATTTCTCAGAGCAAGTATGCAAAGAACATAATGAAGAAGTTTGGTCTAGAGAATGCTAATCACAAGAGGACTCCTGCTCCTACTCATCTAAAATTATCCAAAGATGAACATGGTGTCAGTGTGGATCAAAGTTTATATAGAAGCATGATTGGGAGTCTATTGTATCTCACAGCTAGCAGACCTGACATTGCTTTTGTTGTTGGAGTTTGTGCCAGATACCAATCTGAGCCTAAGGTTAGTCACTTGAATCAAGTGAAGAGGATCATGAAATATGTTAATGGCACTAGTGACTATGGGATGTTGTATAGTCATGGATCTGAACTGAGTTAAGGGGATATTGTGATGCTGACTGGGCTGGGAGTGCTGATGATAGGAAAATCACTTCAGGAGGTTGTTTCTTCCTAGGGAATAATCTGATATCATGGTTTAGTAAAAAGCAGAATTGTGTGTCTCTTTCTACTGCCGAAGCTGAGTACATAGCTGCAGGGAGTAGTTGTTCTCAACTTGTTTGGATGAAGCAGATGTTAACAGAATACAATGCCAAGCAAGATGTCATGACATTGTACTGTGATAATTTGAGTGCTATCAATATATCTAAGAATCCTATTCAGCATAGCAGAACCAAGCATATTGATATAAGGCATCATTTTATAAGAGATTTTGTTGAAGACAAAGTAGTTGCGTTGGAACATGTTGCTACAGATCAACAATTAGCTGACATTTTTACTAAAGCCTTAGATGCAAACCAATTTGAAAGTTTGAGAAGTAAATTAGGAATTTGCATTTATGAAGATTAGATGTGCTAGAGAGTGTAGTAAGCAGTTGTATTATTAGAAATTGATTTTATTCAACTGCTGGGGGCATACAAGTTTGAAGTACATCATTAGTTACAGATTATCCCAACCCCCTGCATCTAGAAAAGCTTTCCAGTCTTCATCCCAATCATCATCAGCAGCTTGTTGTTGCACAGGAAGCTTTTTGCTTGGTTTCATGGTTGTTTCTGAGGTTCTGCCTGTCTTTGTGGTTCCTGAAGTTGTTTCAGCTGTAGTTATTATTTTGCTCCTCTGCTGAGGTGGATCTGAAGTCGTGTTCTTCTGCTTGAAGTTCTTTGCTGCACCTTTGCTGTTTGACTGTCTCATTCTTGGTTGCTGAGTGGTGCTGCTAGAAGAAAGGCTTGTGTTTATAATGAAAAACAAGGAGCATCGTCTGTATCGACTGGTCAGTCCATGTATTGGAACTTGTGTTTTTGGGAAGCATGATGTTTGACCATGACTTTATGTAAGGACATTGTGTTTGGTAATTGTCCAATTGTGGCTAAAAAGGGGGAGAGTTAGCCTAGGTGTGTAGAGTGTACCCTATATCGGGTGTGGTGCAGATGTTGAGGGGGAGCTTGCCCTTTGTTGATAGGTGTGCAGCATTTTGAAGTTGGAGCTGTTTGTTTTTAAATTTTTTATCCGCTGCTGAAGTCTCTGATGTTACAGAGATTGTTTTAGCCAAAATTAGCTAAAGGGGGAGATTGTTGGTTCTTGGATTGGCTAGAATTTTGGTAAAACAAAGTTGTGCAATGTTGATGTCATATGGGTGATGTCTTAATATTGAGTCTTAACATTGGTTTATGTTAAGTATTTAAGTTGTTGAAGTTTTGTAGTTTGATGTTACATGCGATGTTATGACATCAGGTCTGCAGAAGATTAATAACATCAGGTTTAGTGATGTTGTTAGGGTTTGCGTTTTAGCTGGATTTTGGGAGAGCTGTTAGTCTCATTGGTTGTGGATATCTTGGGATAGATATTCTCTATTGCATAGAGATTTGATGCAGATTTGTAGGGAGGTTTAAAGGCTGAAGATTTAAGAAGATTTTGAGAGAGAAAATCTGTTTTGAAGATTCAGTTTTAAATAATAAATCAGGTCAGATATTGTAGCAGGTCCAAGCCCAATTCAACTAGCTATATAAAGCGCATTAGTACTGAAGGAAAAGCAACGAAGAAAGAGAGCTAAAGACTGAGAGTCGTTTGAGACTTCGTGTTTGTAAACCATTCTAGTGTGAATTGGTGTTGTTGTTTTGAGTTGTTCTTGATCAAAGCTATGAAGCAGAATCAAGTTGTGTTTTTCAAAGTGTGTGATCTTTGAATTATATCATTGAAGTGATTTAGGGACTGAGTAGTGTTCTCATACTTAAGTGGTCTCTTAAATAGAAGGTTCATTAAGTAGTAATTATGTTTAGGAGATGTCAACTGGGTTGTTGAGTCTGTAAATTAATACTACTGATAGTGAAATTCATCTCTGGCTTGGTAGCCCCCAGACGTAGGTAGTTAGACCGAACTGGGTGAAAAATTCATTGTGTTGATTTATTGCTTGTTATTGCATTGTCCATTGCAGAGTGTGTTGTTGTGACATCGCACTTAACATCACACATCTGGTACCAGAATTTCAAGAGCTTTCCAAAATGGCCAAGAACATCACCAAATTCAACTTGAGCCATGAGATATGACATTGGCAAGTTACCTTGTTGAAATCTGCCAAGGCAAGGCAGATTTTTGCACTTTTGGTTGATTTGCCAAAATCAGCCAATTCCAAGCCTTGTCATCACTTTGGACACATCTGAGGATTGAATCTAAAGGGGACAATCACTGAGCCAAGCCTCCAAAGTCCTTGGAACAAGAAGTAGCATGCTAAACCTAGAATTGCCCAAAATAGGGACTAGACTCCAATTTTGGATTGGAGCATTCAATGGAAGCATCAAGGTGGCATGGGCTGAGCTATTAGCAACTGAATTCAGTCAAGACTTATCCAAGACCAAGGGTACCAGCAGCCTGTGCCCTAACCTCTAGTCAATGGCTAGAGGAGACTTGGATTTTCATTTGCCAACATTGGCCAAACCTACTCAGCAGTTGCCATTCACTATTCCTTGCAAAATAAACTTGCTCTATTATAAATAGAGCTCAATTGTGATCAGTTTAAGTACACCAAAGGCCTACAACACTTGCCTTTCTCAAAATCCACTTCTCACTCTCAAAAATGCCTTTCTTAGCAAGTCACTATCGGGTTTTTCATTAGAGAGCAATTCCACTCAAACCAATCACAAACACACCTCATATACATCATATGTGAGCTGATCAAACACTTAAACAACATCTAGAACACTGATTTCTCAGAATCACCAGTCAATTGCTCAAGGTTTTAACCAAGTTGCAGTTGAGATGCCATGAAGTGATCTAGCCAATTTCCATCAAGTCCAAGCATTATAGGGTGTAGGGAAGCTGTTCAGATCATCACAATTCATCTGTAACACCTCCTACTCAGAAATCAATTTGCTCTTGCAGTCACGACCTAGAGGTAAGCCTAAACTTAGTCATCTCTCAATCTATGCATATTTCCTCGCACAATACTTTTGCCAAATGTTCATAATCATGCATGGAATGTTTCCCCTCAAGTAATTGCTTTGTTTGAATCGTGTATTAAAAATCCCAGCCTTCATGCAAAATTTAGGGTTCTTGAGGATTTTTCGTGATTTCTTATTTTATGCTTAATTTAAATGAAATTAATTGTCATAAACATGATCGTGAGGTTGAAACGAGTTGATTGGTATGTGGATTGCATGATATAATCAAATATTCAGTGAGATTGGATAGAAAATGCAAATCTGGGCAAGGCAGAAAACACGCGTGTTCTTGGTCCATGTTCTTGGCGCCATTTTCACAAATTCAAATATTTGAATTTTGTGATTTTATTTAATTGATTCAAAAATTAATTTCTCTGAGTTTTAATGATTTTGAGTTGATTCTTTTTTTAATAATTCACAAAAATGTTAAAATATTTTATTTTCCCAAAAAATCCCAAAAATATTATTTATTTCATATAATTGATATTTTTGCAAAGAATTAATATTTTAATTATTTTTGACATTTTGAATATTTTTTCCACCTTGGTTTTGCAACTTTTAATGCCTTCTAATTATTTTGTAGGTCAATACTTAATTTTTGAAGCATTAATCCAAGATCACAATTTGTTTTCCATGTGTTAAACAATTTTGATCATTTTAATTGAATTTTTATTCAATTAAAACACATTTTGAAAACAAATTAGGATTTTTGATTAATTCAACCCTCATAAATCATTTTCAAACATTTTGGGCCTCTAATAGAGTGTAAGACCCAACCCTTTGTAAATACAACCCATTTTTGGGCCTCACTTATTGTATAAGTCCCGTTGTATTTCAAAAAGTTCGACGCGATCATCATCCGTTGAAAAACAAACTTTGGGCCTCTCCTCGAGCTATAAGACCCATTCAAAACATTTTGGGCCTCTAATAGAGTATAAGACTCAATCCCCTTTTAACCAAAACATTTTGGGCCTCAGATATTGTATAAGCCCCTTCGTGTTAAAAGAAAATCTCGGCGCGATCGCCATTTTAAACGAAAAATCATCTGGGCCTACCCGCGTGTTATAAGCCCCACTCTTTTTCTTTAAACCTTTTAGGCCTCTAATAGAGTGTAAGACCCAATCCCTTTGTACAACAAACAATTTTTGGGCCTTAGTCACTTGTATAAGTCCCTCTGTACAAATTCAACAGTGCGCTCACTGATAAAACCCTGGGCCTCTCCTTGAGCTGTAAGCCCCAAATCTTTCTTTTTCAAAGCACTTTCTCCTTTGATTTTGAACTATAATGTTGTTTTCAATCTTTCTTTGTTGAACAACTAACCAAACAGCATGGAAGCTCTACAACCGAGTAAGTGTTTACACGCTTTCATTTACCGCTTTCATATACATATAAGTGTATTGTGGGGCTGTTTCGCTGTAAGTCTTCTTTCATAAACTCATATCAACTGTGTAATAATAGTATAGATATTTAGAGTTCCCCCGACAACTACGTCTAGCTCTAAGCCCTGTTGATCACTCTTAAATAGTCAAAACTAGATCCCCATAGGATTACCAGACACAGTCTTCCCTCCTCTTGGGGTTAAACAATATGGAGACATGAAAGGCAGCATTCTCAGTGAACCCTTTCATAGACTGTCACTCGTAGAAGTTGTCAAAGAAACTATATTCCCCAGAGATGATCTTTTCTCTGTGAATGGCATCTCTTGAGTTTCTTCCAAATTCTCAAACTTTCCTGGCTTGATCTATTCCTCGTGAATAGCCTGTCTTGAACTTCTCGGGGTTTGGGGACCCACAGGCTTCTTAAAAGCACTTGTCAAGAAAATATACTCCCCAGAGATGATCTTTTCTCCGTGAATGGCTTCTCTTGAGTTTCTCCCAAATTCTCGAACTTTCCTGGCTTGATCTATTCTTTGTGAATAGCCTGTCTTGAACTTCTCAGGGTTTGGGGACCCACAGGTTCCTGAAAGCAACCCCGCCTCCTCTTGGGCGTTGTACAAGGACCCGTCGGCTTCTTAGAAGTATTCACAGCCTCCTCTTAGGCTTCGTATAATTGCTAGTTCTTGGATTGGCTGGAATTTTGGTAAAACAAAGTATGTTCAATGTTGATGTCAAGGTGGTGACGTTGCAACATTGAGTCTTAACACTGGGTTGTGTTAAGTGTTTAAATTGCTGAAGTTTGGATGTCTGATGTCACATGGCGATGTTGTGACATTAGATCTGCAGAATTAATGACATCAGGTTGTGATGTTGTTAGGGTTTGCGTGTTAGCTGGAATTGTGGAGAGCAAGCTGTCTCATTGGTTGCGAATATCTTGGGACATATATTTTCTGCTGCATAGGAGATCTGGTGCAGATTTGTAGGAGATTTAAAAGGTTGAAGATTTGAAAAGGTTTTAGGAGAAAATCTGTTTTGAATATTCAGTGTTAAATAACAAATCAAGTCAGATATTGTAGTCGTCCAAGCCCGATTCAGGTTGCTATATAAAGCGCACAAGACCAAAGGAAAAGGTACAGGAATACAGAGAGAAGATCAAGAGCATAGGCTAAGTGTCTTGAGTATTTTGTACGAGTTTTGTATATAGAATTCTAGGTTGAATTGGTAAGTCGTTTTCTGTCCTCTCTTAGAAGCTGTGAAGCAATAGAGAGTTATTACTTGATCAAAGCTGTGAAGTAAGATCAAGGTTGCTCAAAGAGGTTGTTCCTTGAGTATTGTTTTAGGGATTGAGTAGTGTTCTCATATCTAAGTGGTTTCTTAGGTAGAAAGTCACTAGTAGGAATTAAGTTTAGGTGATTGTCAACTGGGTTGTTGAGTCTGTAAATTAATTCTACAAGTAGTGAATTTCATCCCTGGCTTACTAGCCCCCAGACGTAGGTAGTTAGACTGAACTGGGTGAACAATTTGATGTGTTATTCTGCTGTTTATTTTGTCCATTGTACAGAGTGTGTTGTTGTGACATCGCACTTAACATCACACGTCTGATACCAGAATTTCAATTGGTATCAGAGCAGGCATCCTGTCTGTCTCTGGGTGAGATCTAGGGAAGTTACTTTCTGGTGTAAAGATGGACAAAGAAGTTGGAGGATTCGTTAACAGACCCCCTATTTTGGATGGATCCAATTATGACTACTGGAAGCCAAGGATAACTACTTTCTTAAAATCCTTGGACAGCAGGGCTTGGAAGGCTATTATTAAAGAGTGGAAAGCACCTGTTGTGTGTGAGAAAGATAATGCTAGCAAAGATAAAGAAGGCACCTCAAAGCCAAAGCCTGAAGAAGAATTGACCAGGGAAGAAGATGAGCTTGCCCTTGGTAATTCCAAAGCTCTAAATGCAATTTTCAATGGAGTGGATACGAATATTTTTAGGTTAATCAATACTTGTGAAGTTGCTAAGGAAGCGTGGGATATTTTGAAGGCCACTCATGAAGGTACATCTAGAGTTAAAATGTCAAGACTTCAGATTCTAACATCAAAATTTGAAAGCCTGAAGATGAAGGAAGATGAGACTATTCATGACTTCCACATGAATGTTCTGGAGCTGGCTAATGTATCCAGTGCTCTTGGTGAAAAAATGTCAGATGAAAAGCTTGTAAGGAAGATCCTTAGGTCCCTTCCTAAGAAGTATAAGATGAAGGTAACTGCCATCGAAGAATCACAAGACATCAGCATGATAAGAGTTGATGAGCTCATTGGATCCCTTCAAACTTTTGAGCTTGGTTTGAATGAGGAAGAACCAGAAAAGAAGCCAAAGAGTATAGCCTTGGTGTCAAATGATCAAGAAGAGAAAGGAAATAACTCTGAATCCCAGGAGGATCTATCTCAGGCCATAGTTATGTTAGGAAGACAGTTCAACAAAGTGTTCAAGAGGATGAATAATAACTCCAGACCTAATGTCAAGAACATATCTTCTGACATCAGCAAGTCAAAAGAGAGGGATGAAGATAAAACTGCACAAGATAAAGGAGTTCAGTGCTTTGAGTGTGAAGGGTATGGACATGTCAAGAAAGAGTGTCCCACCTTCTTGAAAAAGCAGAAGAAGGGCATGACAGTTTCCTGGTCTGACTCTGATAGTGAAAGTGAAGGTGAGTCAGCAAAGCATGTTAGAGCTTTGACAGGAACTGTTGTCTCTGATGATGATTCTAGTGATGCAGAAATAACCTTTGAGGAGCTAGCTTCTACTTATCAAGAGCTTTGCCTAAAGAGTGCTGAAATCTATCAAGAAAACAAGAGTCAAAAGAAACAGATTGCTCAGCTTGAGACTGCTAAAGCTGATTTGGAAAACGAAGTCTCACTGGTCAAAGCTCATCTTGACCATATGACCAAATCTGTTAGGATGCTGAGCTGTGGTACAGACACACTTGATAAGATACTTCAGACAGAAAAGGTTGCTGGTGATAAGTCAGGTATAGGATTTGTGGCTGAAAAAAAGGTTTCTGCTGAAGCAAGCACTTCAGGAACAAAGAAGGAGGTGTCCCAACCAATGTCTCATCATCAAACAATGAGACAGGATCCTACCCCTAAGAAGGTCGTTCAGCCTCAAAATGGTCCCCATCAGAGGAAGATGCAGCCTCAAGGAGCTAGTCAGTATATGCCTCCCCAATATCACAAGAGCATGCAAGCTGCAAGGTTCAAACAGAACATGTCTCATCAGATGTCTCAACATCAGGAAAACTGGTATGGATATGGATACTACAATGTTGTGCCTCGTCACTATGGAAGAAGGAAGCCTCATCACCATAGGAGACAGCCTAAGAGACAGCATCCTCAGTACAGAAGAAGACAATCTAACTATGGAAGAAGGAGACAACATTATGGGTGGCAGCCACAACATTATCATCAAAGTGGCAAAAGATTTAACCACTTTAGAGATGACAGAGTAAGATGCTTCTATTGTGAAAGGGTTGGACATATGCAGTCCTCGTGATTCAAGCTCCATGGTTATCTAAATTCTGTTCCTCAAACCAGACAGAAGGAGGTCAGATCCAAAGTTGCTAAACAATGGGTTCCTAAAGCTCAGGTCACGTGTCTATTGGCTCATACCTCAGATGGACATTTTTCCATGGATGCATGGTACTTTGACAGTGAATGTTCAATGCACATGACTGGATCAAAGGAGCAGTTGGTGGAGTTCAATCCTTGCCATGCAAATAAGGTTGTGTTTGGCAATGGAGAAGAAGGAGTAGTAGAAGGAAGTGAAAGAGTGAAGAATCTTGATGGTCTTACTCTTAATAATGTGATCCTTGTCCAAGGTTTGAATGCCAATTTGATCAGCATAAGCCAACTGTGTGATGAAGGGCATAAAGTTAGCTACACCAAAGATGAATGTGTGGTATCTGGTGAGCATAATCAAGTTGTTATGAAGGGTGTCAGAACCAAAGATAACTGCTATCAGTGGATTTCCCTTGAAGGTAATTCAACTAATGAAGTTCAAGTTGATGTTATAACATCAGACTATGACATCAGGACGCTGAAAGGTCACTCAGAGTTAATGGGTTCTGATGTGAATCCTTTTAAATTTTTAAAAGGAAAGTCCTTATGGAGGGAGAAAATTAGTGATTAGCCTTTAAGAGGTACTCAAAATCAGGCGCCTTACCATAGTGATTCTATATCAAGATTCATCAAAGCGTTCTCGTCTCAACGGTTCATCTCCCTTAATCTCAACAGAATAGAAAAATCTTCTCTAAACCTAGTCTGTTACAAAGGAACGATGTCTTCCCCATCCAAGAACTCTGATTCTCAAAGACCTGCGCACATACAAACTAGGGTTTCTTCGAAAAAAGAACTTGTTGACAAAGAACACATTCCTATGGCACTTCCAGATTCAGGTAACTCTAAACCTTCAACCAAGTTGAATAAAACTGAAACTAGGTCATCATCCTCTCAAGCTGTTGAGGAGAAGTATGATGTGGACATGCATTTGGAGCAGATTGCCACCAAAATTCTTGAGAAGGGAATACGTGTGAAAGGGATTTCTGTCCCATTAAGGCAAATGCCTGCTGAACAGGTGGACTCTCAAAGTGAGGACACAAATCTTCAAAGACTGGCCTTGTCTGTGATTCAAGACGCTGAAAGTGGTAGAAAAGAAGAAGATCTTGAAGATACTGATGTCATCTTTGATGTCAGAACATCGTTCCCTAGGAATGAAAGTCACAGGTGTGAAGGGAAGGACCAGGTTGAGGTTATAGATGTTGAGGACTCATCTGATAGTGATATCATTGGTAATGCAAGAAGAAGGGAGGATAGGAAAGAGAAAGGAGTGGAGTCACTTCCTAATAAAAACGTGGTCAAGGATAAGAAAAGGACTTCAGTTGCAGACTCTCCCAAGTCGTGGAGCAAAGTTGCCAGGTCTGGCAAGAAGAGGAGAATCAGGGAAGAATCAGATTCAGAGTGTGATGTTCAAGACATCAACCCTGTGATGAACAGAGATGCTGATCAAGTGCCTGATAACATCTCATTTCACTGTGCCAGAAGTGCTTCCATGTGGAATTGTGTGAGCCAAAGAAGGATAGCTCTGGAAAGAGAGCTAGTAGCAGATGACTTAGAGTCTACTAGAATTGTAGATCTAATTAAGTTTGCTGGTCTTATAAGGACTGTGTCAGGATTGACTAGTTGCTATGATAGACTGGTCAGAGAATTTATAGTGAATATCCCTGAGTCTATTGATGACAGCAAAAGCCTAACCTTCAGAAGAGTGGCCGTCAGGGGTAAGTGTGTCTGGTTTTCTCCTAAGGTGATCAATGCCTACTTAGGAAGAAGTGAGGGAGATTATGAAGAATTAGAAGTTTCTAATAATGTTATCTACAAAGAAATCACAGATGGACAGGTAGAAGTTTGGCCTTCAAAAGGAAAGTTATCAGCAAGTTTATTAAGTGTGAAATATGCTCTTCTTCATAGAATAGGTGCTGTTAACTGGGTTCCTACTAACCACAAGACCTATGTTTCTGTTGGGTTGGGCAAATTAGTTTATGCCATTGGAACAAAGAGACTAATTGATTATGGCTCTTACATCTATAATCAGACTATGAAGCACGCTGCAACAAGAGCTGTGAAATTGCCTATTGCATTTCCATCCCTCATTTGTGGGATAATACTGTCTCAGCATCCTGGGATTCTTCACCAGGATGATAGTGTGTGTAGAAGGAAGCCTGAATTGTCTTTTCATCAGAAGTTGTTTAAGGGAAAACATGTTGCTGATAATGTCAAGGCATCTGCCTCAACATCTATTAATCATACTCATGTCAAGACTGATATGATTTCTGAACTGGAGGAAGCCTGTAAAGAACTAGATGAAGTCATCAGAGTAAACATTGAAAGGAAGGACAAGCTTAAAAAATTACTTATGACTCAGAAGATGAAGGAAAAAGAAAGTGAGAAAGATGAGTCTGATAATGACTGTCCAAAAGAAGATGAAGAAGATTATTATCTCAGCTCAGATGATTAAAGCTTTTAATGTTTCTCTTAATTAGTAGTTTTAGTTTTATTTTCTGTTTTTGTTTCAGCACTTAATGTGCTTGGTTTGTATGTTGAATATTGTGCTGTATATGCACCTTTTATGTTTTTCTATTCTATGATTAGTTTTGCCTGGTTGCTAACTGTGAGGCTAACAATGAGAGCTAGGGTAGTACTGACTGTAGTTAATAGGGCTTCTGATTGAAGACTGTCAAATTATGGCTAAAAAGGGGGAGAAGTAGCCAAGAAAGCCAAGAGTATCCAAGAGTACAAATGTTGTCAAAGGAAGTTTATGAGCTGATTGTTGTTGTTATGGTGCAGAAATTAAGGGGGAGTATTGAGTAAGTAATTACTGAACTTGAGTAATTACTGAACTGCTTGATCAGCTGGTTTTGCTGGTTCATGATTGAGGGGGAGCAACACTGCAACATTGTTGAAAATTATTGCTGCAGCATAATGAAGTTTTTATGATGCTGCTGCTGCTTGGAGTTTCAAAATCATTGAAGTTTTTTTCCGCTGCTGAAGTCTCTGAAGGTGCAGAGTGCAGAGATTGTTTTAGCCAAAATTAGCCAAAGGGGGAGATTGTTAGTTCTTGGATTGGCTGGAATTTGGTAAAATAAAGTATGTTCAATGTTGATGTCAAGGTGGTGACGTTGCAACATTGAGTCTTAACACTGGGCTGTGTTAAGTGTTTAAATTGCTGAAGTTTGGATGTCTGATGTCACATGGCGATGTTGTGACATTAGATCTGCAGAATTAATGACATCAGGTTGTGATGTTGTTAGGGTTTGCGTGTTAGCTGGAATTGTGGAGAGCAAGCTCTCTCATTGGTTGCGAATATCTTGGGACAAATATTTTCTGCTGCATAGGAGATCTGGTGCAGATTTGTAGGAGATTTAAAAGGTTGAAGATTTGAAAAGATTTTAGGAGAAAATCTGTTTTGAATATTCAGTTTTAAATAACAAATCAAGTCAGATATTGTAGCAGTCCAAGCCCAATTCAGGTTGCTATATAAAGCGCACAAGACCAAAGGAAAAGGTACAGAAATACAGAGAGAAGATCAAGAGCATAGGCTAAGTGTCTTGAGTATTTTGCACGAGTTTTATATACAGAATTCTAGGTTGAATTGGTAAGTCATTTTCTGTCCTCTCTTAGAAGCTGTGAAGAAATAGAGAGTTATTACTTGATCAAAGCTGTGAAGTAAGATCAAGGTTGCTCAAAGAGGTTGTTCCTTGAGTATTGTTTTAGGGATTGAGTAGTGTTCTCATATCTAAGTGGTTTCTTAGGTAGAAAGTCACTAGTAGGAATTAAGTTTAGGTGATTGTCAACTGGGTTGTTGAGTCTGTAAATTAATTCTACAAGTAGTGAATTTCATCCCTGGCTTGGTAGCCCCCAGACGTAGGTAGTTAGACCGAACTGGGTGAATAATTTGGTGTGTTATTCTGCTGTTTATTTTGTCCATTGTGCAGAGTGTGTTGTTGTGACATCGCACTTAACATCACACGTCTGATACCAGAATTTCAATAATGATTCTTCCTCCGGGAATGACAGCCTCCTCTTAGGCTTCATACAAGGACCTATCGGCTTCTTAAAAGTTTCCAGCCTCCTCTTGGGCTTCGTACAAATTATCCTGACGACCTCATAGAGGTATAGGAATAGAAATCAGTCATCTTAATAGAACAGTCTTTCCAAGAGTCTACTACTGTTTCTCAAAGCATAGTACAAAAGATGAAACTCTAGACTTGGACAGTCAAATTTCCTTGAGTCTCAAAGACATTCTCAAGCTCCCTTCAAGAATAGGAAGGAACCCCGTGGACTCAGACAGTCTCAATACCCTTTGGATTTCCCATTTCCTTAAAGAACATGAAATAACCCTGATCCTCAAATAAAAAATCCCTGAGTGCAAACATTACTCATATAAGAACTGATTTTCTCTTTAAATCAGCATACTAGACCTGTCACTCAACTGGAACAGTTACAATAGCCTCCTCTTGGGCTTTGTACAATGATTCTCCCCAGCGGAGCTAACAATTTTAACCTCCATCTCGGGCTTCATACGAGATACCAAAAAGACTCTCTTGTTGAGTCAAACAGCCTCCATCTCGGGCTTTATACGAGATACAAAAAGATTCCCTCGTTGAGTAAAAAAACCTTTCAGCCTCTATCTCGAGCTTTATACGAGATACAAAAAGATTCCCTCGTTGAGTCAAAAACCTTTTAGCCTCTCTCTCGGGCTTTGTACGAGACACATATTAGCCTCCTCTTAGGCTTTGTATAAGAAAACCACTGGTTGATCCAATCAACCTTTTAGCATCAAAGTTGTGCCTTGTTCATAGTACACAAACATCAACAACTCCTTCCCCTTCATCTAATCGCTGTAAGCGGCAAGCCTCTGGATCATCTAAATCCATGCCACCGTCCCTCTTTTAGCATGAGAAATTCCTAAGGAAAGATAGCATTGCTCTACACTGAGTTAAAGTCTTCTCCTTCAGGTTGGAAATCCCCTATAAAGGAAATTATGGCATTTCCGGATTCACAAATCCCGGTTAAAGTAATTCTCCTTTATAAACAGTTGTGATATACAAACCCCTCTTCAGAGATGACAAATTCTCTCTAAAGACAACACCTTTTAGCTTCACATCTTGGGCTTCGAACAAGATACAAATAGACCCTTCAGCTTCACATCTTGGGCTTTGAATAAGATACAAACCACCTTTAGCTTCACGTCTTGGGCTTTGAACAAGACACCAAAACACCATTTCCTCCCATAGAATAGGAGGAACTACGATCGCTCTGATTTCCCTGTTTCGGAAAAAACGGGAATACGTAGGCATAAGATTGAAATAAAAATCTTAGCGAGCACACTAAATAAAAACCTAAAATCCCATACTTTCATACATCCGTCCTAACATCTTAACCTCCCACCAATCGACTGAACACTATTTTTAACAAAATAAACCTAAAAGAGACCCCGAATCTTTGTAGCATCTGTAAACCAACAGTTTTGACTGTTTAACCTCAGTTTGCAAGCAGGGTTAATTTGAGACATCTATTTCCCTTCCTTCATCAGCTTCAATAGGATAAAAAATGAATCGAGTTGTAGATACCAAAGAGCGGTAGTGCTTCGCAAACACATCCAAAATCGCTCGCTACACATAACAATCATTTCCAGCGTGATATATGTGAGAACAAGTTTTGGTTCTGCATCTGGAATTTAGTTTTAATGATAACAATACATTGTTTCTTAGAGAATAATTTTGTACACTAATGATTTTTGTCTAGTGTGTTGCTTTTTCTAAATAGGTTATGACTCTGATGCTCTGACGTGCGACATCATCAGATTCTAGAATCAACACACTTTGACTCTGAAGAGAAACAAGCGCGTTTATAAGATGCTGTCAAGTCCTAGAAAGCTCTTAGACAACGGTTTTGAAGAACGTTTGTGCTAAAGCTTCTGATCGTGACTATGACTGAAGAAGCCTCTGAAGGATTGCTTACCTTCAAGATTCTGCGCTCAAGCTATAGATTCTAAAGAATGAAGTGCTGAAGATTCTGAAGACCAGGTTTTGAGGAACATTGTCAAGACTCTAAAGACTTATGTTATGAAGACTCTTAACCAGGCCCTTGATTCTTCTAAACATGCTTCAAACAACTATATTTAGAAGCCTCTGAAGATTAGAAGATCAGATCAAACTGTTTTACGTAAGATAAATAGTACATAGTATAAAACAAAAACTTTCCTTCCACTACGCAAATTTCGTGGAGTACGGACATTTATGATGTACGATTTTCTCTCCCACCTATTGATGATGGTTATTAAAGGCACCAGCTTATTCATAAAGATTCTCATTCTACCCTCCAACGGATCTTTCCTTGGATATATAACGAAGACTTGTTAGAATGGAACATGCTGCTAATTTGCTGCGTATCAATAAACTAGTTACGCTGCTGTATTTTCTATGATAATACCATTCTTGTGAATATTGTATAAAACACATAGAGATTTTATTCGTATTATGTGAGTATTTCATTGTAATTAAACTTTGTGTTAATCTGCTTACTAGAAGCAATCATTGTAAACACAGTTTTTAAATATCAAATTTGTTAGAGTGATTACCTTGAGTGACTAGGAAGAGGGGTGAAACGTGAATGAATAACATAGAAAGGAGTGAAATATACAAAAATCTTGTTCTGTCAACAATGGAGGCCATGAACCCCATTCCATTACAGACACAATAACCAATCGTTTAAGGCTCTCCCGAACTAATAACCAGGAAGTCAACCTTTTAATACTTTTAGCAAGAACATTTACCGTGGGGCCCCGGTAAAACTTTCCCGGGCCACACAACCATACATCAACAAGAACATTCTTAAAACTAACTTTCCATTGAAATACGTTCTCCCTGTTTCCAATTCTGTAGCCACTGTAAACTCATGCACAATCCCTTATTTCTCACATAATGCACCAAAATCTTTCGACACATACTCTCCACCACCATTAGTCCTCATAATCTCGAGCTTTTGACCACTTTGTCTTTCGACCATAGATTTCAATTGGGAAAATACCTCGATCACTTCACTTTTCTTCTTGATCAAGTAAGTCCACAGTTTTCGACTGAAATCATCTATGAAAGTGACAAAGTGTATGTTACCTCTAATCGAATCCACCTGGATAGGACCACATACATCATAGTATATGACTTCAAGAATTGCCTTCGACTTGCTTCCTGCATCCTTGTTGAAGCTATTCTCGTGCTGCTTCGTCTACACACATTCTTCACATACTTAGTTTGGGATGTCGATTTCTAGTAATCCTGAAACCATATTTCTTCTCTTCAAATCTATGATGTCTTTGAAATTGAGTTGGCCAAGTATATAATGCCATATCCATTCATCTCTGTTGGTTGTAGTTGCAAGATACTTATGCTCCATCACATTAAGTTCAATCTTGAAGGTTCTATTTAGAGACATAGGAGCCTTCAAGATTAACCTTTCTCCCGAGTCGAGAACTCTCATCATCTTGTATTCAATTGACACTTTGTAATTCTTTTCTACCAACTGCCTTATACTGAGCAAATTGCTCTTTATGCCTGGTATGTATAACACATTGGAAATTACTGGCCTTTTGCCGTCTTTCCTCATAATCAGAACATCACCAATACCTCCAGCTGCTAGAGTATTGTCATTTACAAATTTCCCTATTTTCTTTATTGAGGGTTTTATGTTGACAAAACAATCTTTCCTTCCAGATATATGTGATGAACATACTGAGTCCAAGTACCACTGGTCCTTGAATCTCTCTTCATCTCTCATTGTAAACATCAGCAACATCACTTCTTCTTCATGTTTCACCAGCTTTGCACCAGCTTCATGATTCTTCTGCTTTTCAGGAAAATCGCTAGAATAATGACCATACTTTTGACAATTTTAACACTGAATGTGACTTTTGTCAGGTTTTCGACCACCACGTCTTCCTCTACATGCAACACCACCTCTTTGGTTGCCTTGGTTCTAGGGTTTTCTCCGATTCGACCAGTTCCCTTCTTGCTGATTTTGACTGGTCGAATTGTTGTAGCCTCCTTTTCCTTTGTTGCCATTTCAACTTCCTTTGCTCTTCTTTTCTTTTTCCGATTGCGTCTGCAAAGCCATATCACTCTTCGACTTTCCTGCAGCTCTTTCAGCCATTCTTTGTTCATGAGATTCAAGCGTCCCTTGAAGCTCTTCCTTTGTCAATGTTATTAAGTATTTCAACTCTTCTATGGCTACTACCACCTGGTCGAATTTTGGATCTAATTCCCTCAAGATCTTTGCAACAACTGATCTTAATGTCAACACTTCTCCATAAACTTTGATTCGATTCACCAATTTAGTAACCTTAGTGAAGAAATCGGTTATGCTTTCATTGTCCTTCATCTGAAGCAATTCCTAGAATCTTTTGTGAGTTTGTAACCTCACCTCTTTCACCTTCTCTATGCCTCCAAACAATTTCTCCAAGATTTCCCATGCTTCTTTTGATGATTCTACATCACTGGCCTTTTCGAAATTGTCTGGATCAACACATTGATGAATTATAAAAAGAGCTTTATAATCCTTTTTCTTCAATTCTTTGTATGCATCATTTTCTTGATCCGACGCGTTTTCTGCAAGTGGTGTTACTCCTTCCGTCACAAGATCCCAAAGATCTTGATAACAGAAAACCACCTTCATCTGCTTGCACTAATTCTCATAATTATTATTCTTGGGAATCGGATGACTCGCCGGAAAATTCCTTTTTGGATGATTCATCGTCATCGCGTTTTGCTTCCATGAATCACAACCTGGAGCTCTAGATACCAGATGTTGGAATTAACCCAAAACTTTGAGAATTCCGAATCAATCTTGATGAACAAGATTCAATCAACCGATCTAAATCCCTTGTTCTTCACTCTTCACTCGAGTGAATCAAACACACCTTGATTGCAAGAATGATTATGCGCTGCAATTGTTAATGGAAGAAGAAAGAAAATTGATCAAGAAAGAAGATTAGGGTTTTACAAAATTGGGGAAGAAGAAGATGATTTCTGCAGAGTCTTCTTTGCCCACAAACTGTCGAAATCTTATTAATTTTGCAACTGCAAGTGATTACAAGACACTTTTAAAAATAGGGTTACTCCCTCTATTTATAACTGAGCTAGCTTGCTCCCTAAGATAAAGCCCAAAATACCTATTTTGGTCTAAGTCGAAATCTTGTGTCAAGCAACCTGCTTCGACACTTCGACATCTAATGTTACTCGACACACACTACAAGTTTCGACACATCCTTGTTTCTGTCAAGCACTACCTACTTCGACAGAAGGAATTACAATCTCAACACATTTTTTGAAAACCCTTTCGTTCCTATATGTTAGGCCATGTATATAAAATACTAAATTTAAAATTCTGTTATAAAAATTAATAAATAAAATATTAATTATGTAATAATAATTAAAAATATATTCATATTGAAATTACATTCACTACTAAAAAATTTGCGTTTTGTGACCGAATTAGAGACCGAAAAAGCCTAAAAATCGGTCACTAAAACGTTTAGCGACCAATAACGCGACTAACAAATTTCGGTTGGAAAAGTGCTAGTCGCTAACCTTTAGAGACGAATTTAGTGACCGAAATTAGTGACCGATTTTAGCGACTGAAATTAGTGACCGATTTTAGTGACCGATTTTAAAATAAAATAAAATTTATGTCTCTAGTAGGAATCGAACCAATGCACCTTTCTTTGTGAGGCTTTCGGGTGTCCACTAAGCCATTTGGTTTTTATTGTATAATTTACATTTGAAATGTATATAATATTAATGAAATAGAACGTTCAAATATTATTTAAAAAGATTTCATTAAAATTATATTTTATCTCAATTAATAAATTTGTATGATTTAATTATTTATATAAATATATGTTTTATTTGTTAAAACAATAAAAATGTAAAATTTTGACTAAAAAATTAAAAAAATGAATAAAAGGTGAAAATTGAGAGGGAAGCAACTTAATAATGAAAAAAAACAAACAAATTATTAGTGACCGAAATTTCGGTCACTGAATTTTTTTATGAATTAATTTATATAAAAATGATTACTTGAGACTGAAAATTATAGTCACAAAATATCAGTCGCTAATTCGGTGGCTAATTTTATTTAGTGACCGATTTAGTGACTTTTAAAATTTTACTAACATGAAGTTTAATTTTGGTGGCTAATTCGGTCACTAGAGTGACCGAAATTTTTCGGTCACTAATAGCGAATTTTCTAGTAGTGATTATAAGTTTATAAGGAAAAATTAAATATGTAAGTTTGTTGTAGACTTTGAGTAGTTAAACTTTCATAATCAACAATAAAAAAGTATTATAATCGTAACAAAATATATTAAATTGATACCTCTTAAAAGAAAAGAAATTAACAATTGTTGAATAATGAGAGAACAAGAGGAAGGTTGGATTGAATCCGTGTGTTTGAATTACACAGCAGAGCTCATTATATATAATAGAAGAAATAAATGTCATAGTAATTACATAATATTCTATTTCCTATTTACACGATATCCTAATTACTTACAGAATATTCGATTTACATAATACGGAATATTCCGGTATCTAACACTCCCCCTCAAGCCGGAGCATATATGTCATAGGCACCAAGCTTGTTACAAATATAATTAATTCGAGGACCTCTGAAAGACTTAGTGAAAACATCAACTAACTGATCATTTGAATTGACAAAACTAGTGTTGACATCTCTAGATAAAATCTTCTCTCTGATGAAATGACAATCAATCTCAATGGGTTTGGTTCTCTCATGGAACACTGGATTTGATGCAATATGCAGAGCTGTCTGATTGTCACAAATAAGTGTCATCTGTGAAACATCCCCAAATCTCAGGCCGTGAAGCAACTGTTTGAGCCATATATGCTCACAGGTTGTTGTTGCCATGGCTCGATATTCTGCTTCCGCACTTGACCTTGCCACTACACTTTGTTTCATACTCTTCCAGGAAATTAAGTTACCACCCAAGAAAACGCAATAACCTGAGGTGGATCTCCTATCAGAAGGAGAACCTTCCCAATCTGCATCTGAGTATCCTACAACTCGAGTGTGTCCCTTGTCTTCATAAAGTAATCCTTTTCCTGGAGCTCCTTTAATATATTTTAAGATGAGAATCACAGCTTCCCAATGCCCTTCACAAGGAGAGTTAAGAAATTGACTTACCACACTAACAGGAAATGAAATATCTGGGCGAGTAACTGTGAAATAATTCAGTTTTCTAACTAATCTTCTATATTTTTCAGGATCGGAGAGTGGCTCCCCTTGAGCTGGCATAAGTTTAGCATTGGGATCCATTGGAGTGTTAACTGACTTGGCATTTAACAGTCCTGTCTCCTCCAAAATATCCATAACATACTTCCTTTGTGAAATTACAATCCCCTGTTTGGATTGGGAAATCTCTATGCTCAAGAAATAACGAAGTCTGCTGAGGTCTTTTGTCTGGAAATGGTGACAAAGGTGTTGTTTTACATGTGTGATTCCATGATATTCATTACCTGTAATGACAATGTCGTCCACATACACAATTAAGTAAATACACCCAACAATTGAGTGACGATAAAACACTGAGTGACCACCTTCACATCACGTCATACCAAACTGTTGAATAACAGTGCTAAATTTCTCAAACCAAGCCCTAGGAGATTGCTTAAGACCATACAAAGACTTCCGAAGACGACAAACTAGTCCAGAAGACTCCCCCTGAGCAACAAACCCAGAAGGTTGCTCCATATAAACTTCCTCACATAGATCACCATGGAGGAATGCGTTCTTGATGTCCAGTTGGTAATGGGGCCAATGGTGAATAGCTTCCATAGAGAGAAATAATCAAACCGAGGCCATTTTAGCCACAGGAGAGAAGGTGTCACTATAATCTAGGCCAAACATCTGTGTATAACCTTTGGCCACTAAACGTGCCTTGAGACGATCAACTTGTCTATCAGGCCCAACTTTGACTGTGAAAACCCACATGCAACCTACAACAGATTTCCCAAGAGGAAGAGGAACAAGGTCTCACGTGCCACTGTTCTGAAGAGCACACATCTCATCAAGCATAACTTGTTTCCTACCAAGGTAAGATAAAGCATCACCTACATTCTTATGAATAGACACATAAGACAAAGAGGAAATACAAGCATAATGCAAAGAAGACAAGCGATGATAGGACAAAGTAACATAATGAGGAGATGGATTACGAGTGGAACATATACCTTTGTGAAGTGCAATTGGGAGATCAGTCTCAGGGGGCAGGTCTAGAGGGGACGAAGGAGTTGGATCCGGAGGGGAGTCTATGGTGATTTCTGCATTAGCTGATGGTAGTGGTCGTGGTCGTGGTCGATGCTGATAAACCTGCAAAGGAGCTGAAGGGGGTAGATTGGCTGGCAAAGGAGAGAGAACTACATTTGGTGGGCAGTAGTGGGAGATGAAGAAAACATGGGTGATGGGGACTCGGACCCTGTAGACATCCCAAAGTAAGGGTCTGACTCAAAGAATGTGACATCAGCAGAGACGAAATATCGAGGAAGAGACGAGAAGTAACATTTATATCCCTTTTGGTATCTTGTGTAGCCTAAGAACACACAGTTATGAGAACGAATTGAGAGTTTGTCTAGCCCAGGACTAACATTATGGACAAAACATGTAGACCCAAAGACTCTAGGATGTAAGGAGTGAAGAGACTGATGAGGAAATAGAATAGAGTGAGGGACCTGATTGTTGAGGACATATGATGGCATCCTATTTAAGAGATAACAAGCCGTAAGGACAACACTCCCCAAAAATGTTAACGAACGTTATTGTGAAGTAAGAGTGTACTAGTGGTTTCAACTAAGTGTCTATTTTTACGTATAACCACCCCGTTTTGTTGTGGTGTGTGAGCACAAGACGTTTGATGAAGCATACCGTTAGTAGCCATGAAAGTTTGAAATTGAGTAGATAAATATTCTCGAGCATTGTCACTGTGCAAAGTACTAATGGAAATACCAAACTGATTTTTGATTTAATTATAAAATGTTTGAAAAATAGCAAATAACTCAGATCGATTTTTCATTAAAAATAACCAAGTACATCGAGAATAATCATCGATGAAAGTAACAAAATTCTTAGACCTTAAAGTGGAAGCAATGCGACTAGGACCCCAAACATCTGAATGAACTAGATCAAACAAAGACTTAGACCGACGATTGACACGTCTCGGAAAAGAACTATGAACATGTTTTCCTAAGTGACAAGACTTACAAGACAACGTAGATAACTTGGAAAGGTTTGGCACCAACTTTTGTGCACCAACTTTTGTAACTTTGCAAGACTTGGATGTCCTAACTGAGCATGAACTAGGAGAGGAGAATCCACCATGGAACCAGCCTGTGCAGATGGTTGAAGAAGATAAAGACCATTAGACTCACATCCGGTGCCAATCATCCGTCTCGAACTCCAGACCTGCAAGAAAAAAGAATCTTTGGTGAATAAGATAGTACAATCAAGAGATCGAGTGAAACAACTGAGAGACAATAAGTTAAACGGAGATCCGAGTACATAAAGAACATTAGTAATGGAGAGCGAGGGAAACAGGTGGATAGTACCAGTACCCTAAGATTGAGTTTGGGAGCCATTTGCTAATGTGACAAAGGGTAATAAACCGGAAGTAGAGAATGAAGAAAAAAGGGATTTATTACCAGTAATGTGATCAGTGGCCCCTGAATCAAGGATTCATGGGCCAATAGATGTGGAGTGAGAAAGACCAGCAAAAGAATTACCTGTGTGCGTAACAGAGCAGTGGAACTAGCTACCTGACGCTCCTTATACCACTTGATAAAGTTGTTGAAGATATCAGGTGAGGTGGCAGAATCGATTGGAGTAGCTGCCTGTAGAGGTGGAGCAGTCTAGGCAACGTGGGCAGTCTGAGGAGAGGGACGTCCATGTAAAGCATAACACTGATCAATAGTGTGACCAAGCTTATGACAATGATCACACTTAGGACAAAAATTTCCTGTCTTCTGAAAGTGGCCACGATCACTAACCGAAGCATGATTACCTCCCTGAGAAACCAAAGCAGATGAATCAACTAGTGTGGGTGCCACTCCACCATCAGATGATGATTTTGCTGGGACACATAGCAAGGTAGACCATGCAGTATCCAGAGTGAGGATTGTAGGAGATCTTAATATCTGATCACGAACAGGCGAATACCCTGATGGTAAGCCATACAGAGCTAGAAGCATGAAGAAGGATCGGTGTTGCTCAAGTTCCTTAGTAGTGGTGGCAGCTAGGGGCAACAATTCATTGAAATCATGACGGAGGCCTTGAACACAGCCCAAGTATTTAGCCATAGAACCATCCAGGCGACGAAGGGAAATAATATTCTGCAAATTTTGACATACTCCATATAAACGTTCTGTATCATTGGTATAAAGGATCTTAGCCTGTGCCCAAACAGACTTGCAAGTCTCATGAGAGCGAAAGATCTGTTTCAAGGATGGAATAATGGTCGACTTAATAAGACTGCAGAGTTGGGCATCATTTTTCTTCCAACGAGCACTATCAGTGGCAGCCACCGAGTCAGCCTTCGTAGTGAGGTGATCTTCATATGCTTGTCCCCGGAGCCATAACTTGACGTCGGAAGCCCAAGAATCATAATTAGTACTGTCCAGTTTATCAACGGCAAGAGGATTAGTGATGTAACTTGTGAAAATAGGGCCCTTAGCCCTTGGAGGGGGATTGGCAGCCATGGGTTCCAAAGATGGTAAGAGAAGTGACAAAAAAACCGCAGATTTGAGATGGAATATGGAGATCTAGAACACGTCGAAGCCTAAATGTACGAAACGACTGTAGAGCCGAGGAGACAAGAAGCGGCCACAGGAGAAGCCGGAAACCGGAGATGAAGCACGATTACCGAATTTTTTTTTGGCTCTGATAGACAGTGGCTCTCATAATCAAACACCCAAATGCGCTCGATAACCCCAAAATATGACAGATTTGCAAATTTGGGGTTTAAGTCTTTCACACTTGAAATGTGCATTGCTTCAGCTACCACGGTGACACCACTATTTTGCATAGTACTTTTATCATCTTGTTCTTTGGTATAAAATGTGTATCCATTAATTGCGTATGCGCTATAAGAAAACACAACCAAACTTGGACCATATGCTAAACATCTCAACCTTTCTGTTATTGAAGCGAGATCTGAATAATACTTTGAATAAATATGATCCTTAAACCAAGGTATGAAACTTCAATCGTGCTCTCGTACTATCCAATTCTCATTTATATTCGGATTTAAACCTCGGAGAACATCCTTGTGCATTTCAACATACGGCTCAACCTCATTCTCATTGTGCAGAACATACAAATGCACTTGATCCCGTTCGACCCTTGATACTTTCACAACTTCATTTCCAATTAACTTTTTTCCTTCTTTTTTTTCGACAATATGAGATTTGGGGAGTCCAATTGATTGTACATTGGACAGATATTCAGTACAAAACTCAATCGCTTCTTCAACAATGTATCGTTCGGCAATACAACCCTCTGGTCGACTTCGGTTTTTCACATACCCTTTTAATATTTTTATATAACGTTCAGCAGGGTACATCCATCTCATATAAGCCGGTCCACACAATTGTGTCTCTTTCACCAGATGAACAACTAGATGAACCATTATGTCAAAAAACAAGGGAGGAAAATACATTTCAAGATCACACAAAGTAATAGCTATTTCTTTTTGCAACATTGGTAAGATCGCAAGATTGATCACCTTACTGCAAATTGACTTGAAGAAAAAACACAATTTATTTATTGCGCTTCTTACTTTTTCTGGAAGAATAGAACGTATACCTATTGGTAGAAAATGATCCATTATAACATGGCAGTCATGCGTCTTTAAACTCTTTAACTTGAGGTCTTTCAAGACACAAGTCTTCTAATATCTGGAGAGTATCCTTCTGGAACTTTAACTTCACTTAGAAAATTACACAATACTTTTTTCTCCTTTCTAGATAGAGTATACGCAGCAGGTGGTAGATATGTTCGTTTTTCTTTCTTTAATGGTCCTAATTCAGTTCTTATCCCCATCGCTATCAAGTCTTTTCTTGCTTTAAGGCCATCCTTAGATTTTCCTTGTATATTGAGTAACGTACCAATAACACTGTCAAATACATTTTTTTCAATATGCATAACATCGAGAAAATGTCTTACATACAACGACTTCCAATATGACAGTTCAAAAAAAATTAACCTCTTCTTCCACCCACTCTTGACAAGTGTATGTGCAAAAGGCTTTCCAAACTGAGTACTCACGTCTTTCACCTTTTTAAAAATTTGATCACCTGTCAATATAGTTGGAGCTCTACCTTGTTCTGGCTCTCCATTGAATGCTTTTCTCCACCCACGATAGTGATGATTAGAATTTAAGAATCTACGATGACCGAGATAGACATTCTTCTGACCAAACTCCAATCGCGTCCAATCTGTTTTATCTTCACAAATAGGACACGCACATTGACCTTTTATGCTGTACCCTGATAGATTTTCGTATGCTGGAAAATCATTAATTGTGCCAAACAACATCGCCCTCAAGTTGAAACTTTCTTTCCTATACCCACCATAAATCTCCACACCGTTCTCCCACAAAAACTTTAAATCTTTGATTAAGGGTGCCAAGTATACGTCTATGTCATTCCCTGGTTGTCTAGGCCCAGAAATTAACATAGATAACATCATGTACTTACGCTTCATACATAGCCATGGAGGTAGGTTATAAATCATTATGATCACAGGCCAAGTGCTATGTGAGATACTTTGAAGACCGTGTGGGTTCATTCCATCAGTAGATAATGCCAAGCGAAGGTTTCTTGCTTCTTTTCCAAATTCAGGATAATCATCAATTTTCATCCACTGTGGTGAATCTGCCGGATGTCGAAACTTTCCATCAATAATTCTTTCATCTGCATGCCAAGTCAAGTGTCTTGAATCGGTCTCACTACGAAACATGCGTCTAAATCTCATAATTATAGGAAAATACCATAAGAATTTTGCTGGAGACAACTTTTTCTTATATCGAGAGACACCGCATTTAGGAAACTCATTTAACGATGCATACTCATTTCGAAACAAAACGTAATCGTTTGGACAGGCATGTATCTTATCATAGCTCATGCCAATAGAGCACAACATCTTTTTGGCCTTATATGTTCGATTGGGAAGAACATTATCCTCTGGAAGCATATCTTTCATAAGGGTCAATAACTCTGTGAAACTTTTATCCGACCATCCATTGCCCGCCTTTAAGTTGTACAACTTTAATACCGCAGAAAATCTTGTGAATTTAGTGCAACCATTATACAACGGTTTCTCTGCATCGCTTACCAACCTCTCAAACATTTTGGAACAATCCTTAAGATCTTCTTCAAGTGCTTCTGCAATCTCTTCGACTCGATCAGAATCATATGTATCTGTGCCATTGTCGTTTGAAGCATAGGTCGTATTATCCCCCGGTTCAACATTCCCGTTAATCTTCTCACCATGCAAATTCCAACATGTATAACTTCAATCAATTCCACGCCTCATTAAATGCGATGCCAACTGAACCGCGTCAACCCAACTCCCAAAACAGCAACCCAAGCAAGGACATATCATTCGACTGGGGTCTTTGGCGTGCGCAATAGCAAACTTAGCGAATTCTGATACCCCATTCTCGTACTCTTTCGACAATCGACTTGAAGACATCCATTTCTTATCCATAGTTATACTAATTAAACTAAACAAAAACAAAAATAAAAAATATTTACCTGTAGGGAAACGATCCGACTTTCACACTTTGATCACAAGTAACCCCTATATATAGCAAATTCAATAAGTTAGTAACCCTATCATATCAGTTAATTCAAAGCACTACTAATTACAGTGGCGAGAGAGAACAACTAATTACTTGTAGAGATGTAAACAACTTCTAGACCCACACAGTGTCTAGATAGGTTAGAATAACCAAGATCCCCCTGTACACGTATCATAAAATGAAATATCATTAATTGACCAATTATGAGTCATAACTTGATAAGTGGCAACATGTAATCACAAACAAGCAACAATTAGAGGTAAACAACTACATATCCCAAGTACTTGACCAAATACTCAAGAGCAAGCATACTTAAACAAGTAACCAAGCATTAGAGCAATTCGTCCTAAACCTAATGCAAGTTATCACTTATAAATATAATCAAACTGAAATTTAGAAACAAATCCAACTTTTGTTTGAAAGCTACCCAACACTTTAAACTAAAATTTGAGATATAATCAACTCTAATACTTTGAATACTGAAACTAGACTCAAACCTATAATAACAACTGCATTGATGTGATATTTTATATAATTATTCCTACAAACTTGCTTAAATAGAGAAAACACCAAAGTTATGCATTTCATTTTATATGGCCGATTCTCAGATTTTTCTGGCTAGTTTTTTGAATTCTAGTACCTAGATTGAGTTTTGAAAGGAGAATTTAACCATAAACTGCAGCAATTAAGGAAAAATCAGAATGAGAACCATTAGGCAGGCAATTGCAGAAGAATTCGAAGTATTAAACTGGCTGAGACTTATACAAATGAGAATATCTATACAATTTTGTATTGTTTTGATTGACTTTCACATTCTCTTTATGTTGCTTATGCTAAATGCTGTCATTGTAATATTTCTATCTACATTTCATTTAGTTTCCTAAAATTATAGATTTCATTCATTTAAAGAATTTAGTGAACGATTGTATTGATGTAAGCTACGACAACAACAATAAGAACGACCTAACTATAACAGAACGACGACAACAACAACAACAGAACGACGGCAAGAATGTAAGAAACAAGAACAATGTAAGAAACAAGAACAATGTAAGAAGCAAGAATAACAACAACAACGTACCTCTTCTTCGTTTTCGTCATCTTCTTCACGACGGCAATGGACGACGGCAATGGAAATGGCAAGGGTTTCAGAACGACGGCAATGGCAATGGCAAGGTTTCAGAACGACGACAATGGCAATGGCAAGGGTTTCAGAACGAAAGCAAGAATGAACGAAAACAACGGTTTCAGAAAGAAACGGTCGAGAGAAGAAAATGAAAAGAAGTTTCTGAAAATGATTAGAAATGTGTTTTATATTTTAATTCATAATTGACCTTAGAGAGCGTTTTTCAAAAAGCGCTTTCTTAAGTGCAACCTCTAAGAGCGCTTTCCTTAGAAAGCGCTTTCTTAAGTGGGGAGAATTTAAGACCTATAGCAGCGCTTTCTGAAAGCGCTTTCTAAGGTTAACCTATAGCAGCGCTTTTTTAATGCGCTTTCTAAGGTAATACCTATAGCAGCGCTTTTCAAAAAGCGCTTTCTAAGATGGCTTCAATTTTGGGCATTTTGCAGCGCTTTTAAAAAGCGTTTTCTAAAGGCTGTCTTTTGCAACGCTTTTTTTTAGCGAAATTTTTTAAAAACTTATAGCAGCACTTTTTGCAAAAAGCGCTGTCTTTGTGGCGATGCGAAAAGCCAATTTTTGCGTAGTGTTTGTTAGGCTTTAGATGCCATGTTGAATAATGAGAGAACAAGAGGAAGGTTGGATTGAATTCGTGTGTTTGAATTACACAGCATAGCTCATTATATATAATAGGAGGAATAAATGTCATAGTAATTACATAATATTCTATTTCCTATTTACACGATATCCTAATTACTTACAAAATATTATATTTATATAATACGCAATATTCTGATATCTAACAACAATAAAACAAATAAAAAGAACAAACTAAATGAAAAATCACAAATACATTCTATAAATTAACCAATAATCAAAGCGATAAAACAAAATGAAAAATCGCAAATACATTCTATAAGCTAACCAATAAGCAAAGCAATAAAACTCGACTACTTATTAGGAGAACACGTGCTAAATTTCAACCACCATCAATCAAGAGAGTGAGATATCCACACTCCACTCTGTTTTGAATTTTAACTACTTATTAGGCATGCATGTGTTCTCTTGCATGCAGTCTGCCATGTGTAGGCATGCATGTGTAGTCATGTCAACAGAGGCATGCGAATGAATAGTAGATGCAGACTATAGGGCTGCAAATTCATCAGTCTAGAGGCATGTGAATGAATAATAGATGCAGATTATAGGGCTGTAAATTAATTAGTCTAGAGGCATGCGAATGAATAGTATATGCAGAGTATAGGGCTGCAAATACATCAGTCTAGAGGCATGTGAATGAATAGTAAACATTTTAAAATAAAAAAAAAAGGTTTGAACTGAGGCGGCATCTGGGATGGCGACCCTCAGCTGAATTTTTTTCATTTTTAAATGGCCTGAGGCGCCATATGAGATGGCTCCTGGCCTCTAACTGAGGTGACATCCCATATGGCGTCACTCTTATGGGTCCCTTCCAAACCATGTCATTTTTGAATTTTTTAAAAAAAAAAAGGTTTTTTTAGTATTTTTTTGAAAAAACAAATTATATTAAAAAAAAATTCTTTTACATCAGCTACTTTTAATTAACGTTATCAAAAGAGATAAAAATTGTGAATGAAAAACATTAAGATGACTTTTGTTTTAAAAAAAATTTGAAGAATTAAGACTTGATTTTCGTATATTTAGGAGAAACGCTAGAATGTTTAACCATATTATTAATAGTCATTTAAGTATTATGATCTAGTTTTTATTTTAAGTTATTTATTTAATATTATTTTATTTATTTGATTTAATTGTTATTAACCAATATTTTCTCTGACTCGATCCACAACTCCTGGATACTAATTTTGTTAACTTCATGCCCACCCTTTAAAAAAATTCTTAAATATTATTAATAATTATTTAAATATTATAATTTAATTTAAGGTTAATGAAGTTTTTAATCCTCCTAAATATCTTATATTTCACTTTTAGTCCCTTTAAAAATTATCTTCAAAGAATGATCCTCATAAAATTTTTAATTTTAACTTTTGGTCCCTCCTGTCAAAATCGTCACTAAAATCGTCGCCATTTCTGTTGCTAACTAAAAAAACCGTCGCTAAAATCGGCTCAAACCGTCGCTAATTCTGTCTCTAAGTTGTAAAAACTGTCGTTAATTGGCAGGAGGGACCAAAAGTTAAAATTAAAAATTTTATGAGGACCATTCTTTGAAGGAAATTTTTGGAGGGACTAAAAGTGAAATTGAGATATTTATGAGGACCAAAAACTTCATTACCCTTTAATTTATATCTTTGGTTTTTCATTTAATATTTGTTTTATTTATTTTTGTATTTATTTTTTATTATTTAATTACTTTATTTTATTTTTTCATTATTTTACACTGACAGGGGTTATGCACTGACAGTGTAGATTAATTTTACACTATCAACCAATGACGACGATCTATCCCGCACTACAAAATATGTTGTCTGTTGCGACGTGTTTTCCACGTCGCAAACCATGAAAACACGTCACTACTCATTTTTTGCGACGTGAGCTTCTACGTCGCGGGAGAGCGCGTGGCAACCCTGTTGCGACGTGATAAACATGTCACAAAGTTGCCACGTGATAATCACGTCGCAAAAAAGTTGATAGAAATCCCTTCAGACAGAGTCAGAGCAGGTGTGCAGAGGTGGGTCAGAAAATGCAGAAAGTTATTTGCGACGTGATTTCCACATCACAAATTAGTGACATGAAAATTACGTGGCAAAATATTTTTTTTTATTTGTACGTTGTATTTTGCGACGTGGTTTTCACGTCACTAATTTGTGACATGTAAATCACGTCGCAAATGATGTATTTTTTTTTTTTTTAAATTATTTTCTGTTGTATTTAAATAATTTCTGATTATTATTAAATATAATTTCTATTGTATTTAAATAATTTTCTGATTATTATAAATATATTTTTTATAACATATTAAATATATTAAATATATTTTCTTTTTTTATAATTAACTTTTTTTAAATATATAACTTTTCATAATATTCTTTTATCCTAAAATATAAACATATTAAATATATTTTCGTTTTTTATATATATAAATATATAAAATAATTCTGTTTTTATTAAATGTTATTATATATTATATATTATTCTATTTTTATAACATTTATAACTTAATAAAAATTTCAGAAAAAAAAATTATATATAATATGTTAAAATGGAATTTATATATAATTTTTTGGAAAACAGAAATTATATATAATTTATATATAATATGTTAAAACAGAATTTATATATGTTAAAACAGAATTTATATATAATATGTTTATATTTTCGTTTTTTATATATATAAATATATAAAATAATTATGTTTTATAAATTTTTAACAGAATAAATTTCTAACAAAATATATAATTTGTTTCTAACAGAATAAAAAATTGTTTAAAAATTATAACAAATAAATTTTGAAAATAACATATATACTATTAACCTAAATAAATTGTTTATAAATTATAACAAATAAATTCTAAAAATAACCAAAATAAATTATAACAAAATTTATTTCTAACATATATACTATTAACCTAAAATAACCAAAATTCCGAAAATACTTCAAATATAAAAAATAAATTACAAAAAATACCTCTTCTTCAATCTCCTTCAATCTTCTAGTCCAACCTTTTTTTCACTCTTAAATCTTCAATCTTCTTGAATCTTGAATCTTCAATCTTCTTCTATTCAATATCATAAAAAAAAAAATTAATAATAACCAAAAAATATGATAAAACAAATTACAACTTTGAAATTATAAAGATAAAATCAAATAACATACCTTTAAAATTATGGAAGTGCTTGAAGAAGAAGAGAGGAAGCAGATGGAAAAATGGAGAGGAAAAAGAGTTCTTAAGAAAAAATGGGTCTGAGGGTCTGAGGGAGAGGAAACGAAAGCAATTAATTATATAAGCCCATTAGCGACGTGAAAATCACGTCGCAACTTTGCCACGTGATAATCACGTCGCAACCAGCCAACTGTCATAAATTATATACCCACTACCTGCAAAAGTCTACATTCAGTCAGAATTAAAATTTTAATTTTCCCTTTAAAAAAGTTGCGACGTGATATACACGTCGCAAAAAAAATTTTAAAATTTTTAACATTCCCAACACCTGCACGCTACAGGCTTTTGTTTTTAAAAAAATTATTTTATTTGTTGCGGCGTGATTTTCACGTCGCAAATAATATTTTTAAATTTTAAATTCTGACATTCCATGTGCTAACGTTACATTTTTATTTTATTATAAAATAATGTAGCGACGTGATTATCACGCCGCAACCAACTTTTTTTTGCCACGTCACAACTTCACGTGGCTATAGACTGATTTTCTTGTAGTGCCGCCAAGTCACACTGTAAAATTTAAAATACTTGTCTGATATGGTAAAATAATATATTTTTATTGGATGACAGTGTAAAATACACTGCCAGTGCATCACCATTAAACCCTTATTTAATTACTTTATTTTATTTTTTCATTATTTTATTTTATTTAAATATATTTTTTGTCAAATAATTGCTATTAACCAAAACATTCTCATTTAACTCAATGCACGTGATGTTGTTTCTAATTCCTAAAGTTTATAAAAATTAAAAATAGTGGATTATTTTATTTCTTAAATTTTATGAAAATATTTTGTTTTTCAAAAATACATTAAAAGTATAGATTCTGTTGTTTTATTTTTTAATTATTTTATTGTTAAAACTAGTAGACGACCCGTGCGTCCGCACAAGAACTTCATTTATATCTTAAATAGTTCATGTTCAATTGAAAAGAAAATAAAATTGAATATCAACATTCATTGAATATCAAAATTAACAACAACTATTTAATTTTTAATTTGAAATTCAATCATAAGTCATACAAAAAAAAGATGTTGATAACACAAAAAGTTGTGGACCATTGAAAAGAAGGCATTTCTTACAAAAGAAGAAAAGGTTGAATGCACAATATCAGACATTACAATGATCCCAAATGTAGGAGGTATTAATGGTTGAATGCACAATATCAGACATTGTTCCTCTTGGTACGACAGATAGTATTTGTCGAAAATCACTACCAAAAAAACCACTACTTTGCCTCCAAACAGGGTGGTTGTGAGCAGATTAACTAAATCATCCCACTATGGTGTAAGGAATTTAATTAATTTTTAAAACCAAAATCAAAACAACAATGCAAACACTAATTAATTTATGTAGATACCAAGAATTTATTTATGTAGTTTTTACATGATATAGATGACAACAACATAGCTTTTACATTATATAGAATATATTTATGTAGTTTTTACATATAACAACCCAATATTTTTGACATAATATAGATGACATGATAACATATTATAATATATACATGATATAGAAAACATATTATAGTAAACATTGATATAACACTTTAATAATGGGGCAATGCAATAAAATAGCCTACTAAATGAAAAGTGAAATAAGAAAGCTCTAAACATAGACAAGTTTAATAATGGACACGTGAAGTTGCATAGCAGGCAAACCGCAAGGTGTAGTATACGAAAGGTGAAGTAGCATAGGAGTATAACCACAATGCAAAAGAAGGATAAGGTAGTGCAAAAAAAAGTATACGAAAGCATATCATGACTTAAATATAATTCAAATTCAAGCTTCAGTAGTATTTGATATATTGCGCTGCAAATTTGAATATACAATTTTCCTTATAATCACTGAATGGAATTGAATTTTCTAGTGAAATCATTAAAACCAAATGAATACTATAGTGTAAAGTCTACCTGGTTTGTTGCTTGCTCATAATTCATAAATTTGTTGTGTATTTGGTAGACTCTACCAAATACACAACAAATTTATGAATTATGAGCAAGCAACAAATTAGGCGTCGTAGAGTTTGAGAATTTTAACATAGATGTACATGGCAAGAACCCGAAATGCTTTGTACGTGTAGTATTGTCATCCATTACTGAAAGTTAATGTCAAAAACCTGAAATATGAATGGGCCACGAACATTATCAATAATGCAATGTAACAAAATAATAATAAGTTTGCTATGAAAGCAATCAAGCAGAACTAATATGTGGGAGTCGAATTACAAACGAACTGAATAACTAAAAAACAAGTTGAGATGGAAGTACAAAATTGGCATGAAGTTATTGTTGAGTGACAGGACAAGAAATTTAAATTAGCATTAGCAAGAAATAGGTAGCTTATATTCAACATCATTACTCGTTGAGGTGATATAGATGTTGCACTTTATATAAACTAGTGAATGTCAACTTAAAATCTATAAGATAAGCATTATAAAATAGTGTTATATTCAGCAGCAAATGAAACATATTGTACACAGGTATCAAGGAAAAGGAAAAGTTACATGAAGGAGCTGGATATAATGCTTTATGGTACAAGGTAATAAACTATTGACTGTGAACTAAATAGCTACAGTCGTAGTAGCAGACCTGCGATGAATGGATGTGCAGCAGTAGTCGCGTCATATGAACCAGAAAATACTTCAGCCAATGATGTAACAACTTATGAAGTAGTAACATGCCCATTTCCTGTAACACATCAGCCAATGATGTTATAATTTCTACAACATGGTTTACATCATTAATTTTGCATGGAAAATAGTTTTTACCTATGAATTTAAAAAAACATTTGTACTTATCAAAGCTGTATAAAAAAGAAACATCACATCTATAAAAAAATTTCTTGGAAACGAATTTAATGAAGCACAAAATTTCGACAACAACATTTTTCTCCTAACAATTTCACTCATATAATTTTGTCACTGTTGCAACATAGTAAAATACTTCAATATATGTTTGAAGAATGACAAAAATAATTCCTTATCAAGTATTCCTATGTGAATCCCTATAAAGAATGTAAGAAATTGCTTATACGATTACATAACAATATAACATAACTTGTTTACCATAACTATAATTTATATGTATAATTAATTTAGATGGCATATACAACTAATGTAACTTTAAAACTAAAAGTGTAAAAACCAGAGGTCTCCAAAATAACACCAGAAGATCAATTACTAGTGTGGATGTCAGACTGCAATCACTAACTGAAAGGATAACAACATATACAAATAATTAGAAATGATAATTGACCTGAAAATTGAAATGTAGATCAAAGAATACGAAAACAATTGGTTCTATAAAGTAATGCTTCTATTAAGTAAGAGGTCAGTTGAATCAAATAATGGTAATACTTTGTAAACAAAGTAAAAATATAATTGCAAAATGTTCCACATTATCAGTGTTGGTTAACTTCCAGCAATACTGAAATAGACATGTAAAATAAAGAGTATAATCTTCAACAAATGATCTTTACACCTCTTATCAACAAACTTTATGTTGACATAAAAAAAACAGTACGCAAATGTCATGACCAAAAAATAACCATGTCCAATGTAGTAAGCATGATCAACTTACCTCTCCAAAGAAGATGATAATCCAAGTTGCTGATGGTATTTACTAGATTGAAGACACAAACATAAGTTTTGAATTCTCACAATTATGCATGTATTGATTGAGAAGTTGCTTTGTTAGATATTGTGTCAAATATAGTTCTATGTAAATTATGTAATAATTATGGAGGTTGTTTTCCATCAACTTTGTAGTTTTTCCATCTTGCTACCACATTTTATTTCCAGCAACTACAATGTATATAGTTCTATTCATTATGAAAACACAAATATTTTCTAACAGCATGTTAGTTTATTAGAAATTCATGCTAAATGCATAGTTGTTGAGTCTGACAGAAAACATAATCAAAGCAACCTCATTCAGGCTGCTTCATTGACATGCTAGTGGTCACAAATTACGTGTACATGATACCTTTAATGCTAGTGTATACATTACCAAAGTATATATATAAAATCCATGTCGCTCCAACAAAAACAGTCTCATAAATTACATTAGATATACATTGACAAGTATGGTCCACAAATTGCCTATAGTGGAAATTTTCATGATAGTAAAACTTGGATTTTGCAAATCAACATAGTAAATCTACAAAAAGTAGCCCATAATGCATCTGGTAGTGCAGAAAATGTAGCCATGGTTGTCAAGATCTCGATCTAGATCTTAAAATCTTACGATTTTGCGATCTCACTCACCCCCAACGATCCCGATCCTAAGTAGAATTGCGTGTTATAGTCAAATTATGAAAAAATTGTAAAACCATTGATTTTGAGCGATCTTGGCCAATTCCGGCCACGATCAGTCGTTTTCCAGCCACACTTGCCATTTTCCGGCCACCACCATTACAAGCTGAGAAAGTTGACAAGATGCCGAGACGCAACAATTACGGTTCAGCGGTGGTCATTTTCCCACAAATACACTTGCCTACCAAAATATCATGTAAAAAAACTTCAAATATTTTGTTTAATTTTTTCATTTTAGTAATATCTACCTATTTTTGTTACAATCTTATGTTTTACAATCTTATTACCCCCTCTCTATCTCACAAAAATAATTGGGTAGGATCTTCCGATCTTAGTTACAATCTTATGTTTTACGATTTTACTATGTCCTCCCGATCTTAAGTAAGATTCCGATCTTGACAACCTTGAATGTAGCACAGGTTCACAATACAATTTACCTTTAAATTACATGTATATATATTATTAGATTTTAAAGTTGGTGGAAGTTCAATGCAATAAGTTAAGTTATTAAATAAAGTGGTTATAACATAGGAAGTTTGTAATGAAACTATCAGTTTGCTAGTAATGACACACATAAGCAGCATATAATAGTAGAAAAGCAATACCTTTTAGTAGTTGTCGTACATCTATGAGTTGACAGGTAATATCTCCTTCTGCTAGCATTAAATACAAGGTGTGACTAATACTCTATTCTTCCAATATCCCACAAAATCTGGCTCTTGGGAAAAGTAAGATTAGACAACAAAAACAACTATTAATTGTGATATATATAAATATAAATAAATATAAAGTTGCAGATTTTATAATAATATTATAACATCCTAAGTCTACCAATGTTGGGTTTAAGGAGTTTATCGTGTAAGTTTGCTTGCTGTTTTTTTTATATGTTCATGTTTTTAATAATAAAAGCATACGATTGAGACAATACAATATTCAAGAACTATAATATTAAAAGAGGAAAACTGACTCATCAGGCGAATAAAAAGGATGTAAGGTTGTTGAAAAGTGCATTTCAGTAGGAGAAAAAATCATGTAAAGTTTGTTTCCAACTTGCTCATCTTTTCCTGTATTTAAGGATCACTAACACCCTTTCATCAATTGTACCTGGATTTGTAAAGAAATAATTAGTAAAGTATTATGTTGAAAATGGAAGATGTGAGTAAATTGATAAAAAACCCTAGATCTAATTTTATCTCGAAATTCATGAATATTTCTCTTCATGTATGCTTTTCCTCTTTATTCTATATAGACATTGATTGTCTTCTTCGTATATATTTTGCAGATTGTGTGTGTTATGTTCTTTATGCTTCCTTTTTCTTTGATTTTTGGTCAGAGATATGAAAAAATGAAAAGTTGTTGTGACCCAAAATCAGATGTGAAGCTTTAAAAGGAAGAACAAATCAAAATGAAAATGAGAGGGAAGGAAAACCAGGTAATCTCAAAAGCACCACCACTACCCGCCAGAAGAAATATAGAAGAGAAGAGGCGAAGATGAAAAGAAACAAAATGAAATGAATATGAAGCATTACCTGAGTTGCAGCAAGCAGAAGAAAACCAGGCGGAAATGAAGATGAAGTGAAGGCGAAAAATAATATGAAGATGAAGTGAAGTTGAAAAGTGATAGTGTTGGTACAATTGGATATTGGAAGGAATCAGAAGTTTACCTAGGTAATACAATATTTGAAAAATGAGAGGGCGTTTGTAAAAAGCACAAGACATGTGGCAAAAAGGAACAATGCTATTGGCAATGTTTTTGTATTTAGTAACTTACCAAAAGGGACATTTTTAGGTATAAATAAATTTTCATTAAAGGGTCGATTAAAGTGTTAATATGTATCTTTCATTAATAGTTAGGTCGTGGATATTATTAATTTCCAATTAATTGTTATCAACCAAAACTTTCTCTTTGAATCAATCAACTATTCTGACTACCTTTTTCTTCCTATGGCCAAATACTAACTTTGCTAACTTTATTTCACAAAATTGTCCGAATATTATTTAAATATTATAATACTAACTTTGCTAACGTAATTTCACAAAATTTTATGAATATTATTTAAATATTATTAAAAATTATAATTATGCTTTTGATTCAATCAATCTTTATTTAAATATTATTAATCATATTTTATTTTATATTTTATTGAATTAAATTATTTTTTATAATTATATTTGGTAGCTTACAAAGGCGGCATATTCATGTCTCTTGTTCACTCCATATCTCTTGCATCAAGTCTCACAAACCAAATTGCAAACGAAATCCTAATCATATCAATCTAACCAACCGTTGTACTTAAATTTGTAAAGTTGGCTCAAGCACTAATGGTTCAGTCCCTTTTTTTTTTTTTTTTTTAAACAAAAGAGGTTTTAGCCTGATATATTACAGAAAAATAATAGATTTAAAAATAGGAGATATAAAACCAAAACCTCAAACCTATTTGATTTTAAAATTAGAGATTTTTAATTTGTTTCGATTAAAATCAAGCATTATATCAGTGTACATACCAAACCATCATGTAAAATTAAAAATTAAAAAAATTAAGTAAATTAACTAACTTATCTGCACAATGATTTCTCTTCTTTGTAAATATGAGTCGCCAAAATCAAATCTCTAATCTTGATCATAGAGTTGTCTCTGTTAGATGTAATTCAGGTTTTGTCGAAGTCAAAGGACATATAGGTTTGGCGAAGTCGAAATGTTGTATAGTTGTAGTGTTGTAAGTCAGCTGTATTCGACAGAGTCGAATATAGCTGATAAAGATTTCAGTCGAAATGTTAGTTTGTGGGTCTGGGCTTTGATAGCCTATATAAAGGGTTTACTTTGTATTTTCGTACAACAGCTTCATAATAAAATTTTACAAAGTTTCAAACTCTAATCTCTTCTTATTTTCTTCTCTCTATTTCTCCTTCTTCTTCTCTCAAACATTCATCTTTCTTGAACGTAGTTCCAACAAATTGGTATCAACGAGCCCGGTTGCGATTCAGAGAGAATCTAATGGCAAATGGAACAACAACGTCCACACAATTCCCAGCGAATCTACCGGTTTTCAAAGGGGAAAACTACCAACGGTGGGTGGCGCAGATGAGGGTTATCTTCAGATTTCAAGATGTGGTTGAAATCGTGAATGATGGTGTAACGGAATTGGGGGCAAATGCTACTGATGAACAGAAAGCTGCGTACAAGGATCAAAGGAAGAAAGATGGTAAAGCGTTGTTCTTGATTCACCAGCGTGTGGATCCGAATGTGTTTGAGAAAATTATTGAAGAGGAATCTGCAAAAGGAGCGTGGGACAAGTTAAAGAACTTGTATGGAGGTGATGAGAAACTGAAGAGGGTGAAGCTGCAAACCTTGAGAAAGCAATACGAAATGATTCAAATGAAGGAAGATGAATCAGTTTCGGATTTCTTTTCAAGATTGGTGATGCTGACGAACCAGATGAAGTCTTGTGGAGAAACAAGCACAAATTTGCAGAAGATTGAGAAGGTACTAAGATCTCTGACTGCAAATTTTGATTACATTGTAGTGTCAATTGAAGAGTCCAAGAATCTTGCTGAGATGAAGGTTGAAGAGCTACAGGCTTCTTTGGAAGCTTATGAGATGAGATTGAAGCAAAGAAGTTCAGAAAGAGAAAAGGTATCGGACCAAGCACTACAAGCGAAACTCACCAAGAAATCTGGGAAGGCGAAGCAGGGAAGGAATCTTGCTAGTGATGAGAAGTCAAGCAAGAGTTCAAAGAATCATGATGATTCAAAGAAAGTCATGGGCAACAAGTATTCTGGGAAAAAAGTTGACATGAAAGACGTGCAGTGTTACAATTGTCAAAGTTTTGGTCATTATGCTCGAGACTGTCGAAAGAAGAAGGAAGCACGAGCAAAAGAAAGTGACAAAACGCAGTATGCACAGGCAGAAGATAGTGATTCTGAAGGGGTGCTACTAATGGCAAACACTCAGTCAAATGATGATGAAACAAATTTGTGGTACCTTGATTCAGGTTGCAGCAACCACATGACTGGTAATAAGAACTGGTTCACGAAGCTTGATGAATCAGTTAAGAAGGTGATAAAGTTTGCAGATGGTAGACGTGTCACATCAGGTGGAAGAGGAAACATATCTGTAATGAAGAGAGATGGTAGAAAAGCCAGCATTACTGATGTGTTGTATGTGCCTTCTATGACAAGTAACTTGATAAGTATAGGTCAATTACTTGCCAAAGGACATAATATGAAGCTGGAGAATAATCAAATGAAGGTGTATCATGCTGATGGTAGGTTGATACTGAAAGCACCATTGGCTGATAACAAGACTTTTAAAGTTCAGATTAACATGATTAATCATGAATGTCTTGCGTCAACTACATAAGAGGAAAAGAATTGGCTATGGCATCATAGATATGGGCATCTAAACTTCAGGAGTTTGGGTATGCTAAATCAGAAGAAGATGGTGTATGGTTTACCTCAGGTGAAGGAACCAAATCATGTGTGTGAAGAATGCTGCAAAGCAAAGCAGGCAAGAAAAGCATTCAAACATGATCTGCCAATTAAGTCGAAAGCAAAGTTGGAACTTGTTCATTCTGATGTATGTGGACCTTTTGAAGTTAGGTCGAATGGTGGAAAGCGTTACTTCTTAACTTTCATTGATGAATTCACCAGATATATGTGGATTTATGTGATCGAAAGTAAGAGTGAAGTATTCACAAAGTTCAAGAAGTTTAAGTTGCTTGTCGAAAAGCAAAGTGGCTGCAAGCTAAAGAAACTGAGAACTGATGGTGGTGGTGAATATATCTCTCGAGAGTTTGCTAGATTTTGTGAAGAGGAAGGTATAGAGCATGAGGTTATTGCACCCTATACACCTCAACATAATGGGATAGCTGAGAGAAAGAATAGAAGTATACTGAATATGACGAGAAGTATGTTGAAGGCTAAAGAGGTGCCAAAGAGATTTTGGGCTGAAGCAGCTTCGACAGCAGTATACATTCTGAATAGATGTCCAACGAAGAAGTTAGTCGAGAAGACTCCTTATGAAGCTTGGACAGGTGAGAAGCCAAATGTAAGTCATTTTAGAGTTTTTGGATCAATATGTTTCAGGCATGTTCCTGAGCAATTGAGAACAAAACTAGATGATCGAAGTCAAACCATGGTGCTCATAGGTTATCATTCGACTGGTGCATATAGACTATATTCACCAGAAGATGATAAATTTGTGATCAGTCGAGATGTTCTAGTAGATGAAAATCAAAAATGGGAGTGGAGTCATGAGTCAGTTCGACAGGATACTGGTCGACAGATGGAAGAAACAGTTCCGACGGTGTTTGAAGAAGACCAACAAATTGAGGCCACGACAAGTCGAAATGAAGAACCTCCTAAGCAGAATGTCAGAAGATCAACTAGAACAAGAGCTGAGTCGACAAGGTTAGCTGGATATGAGAGATTTCCAGATAATGCAATCAATGCAGATGGTGACTTAATAGAAGAAGCAATGATGATGGCTGAAGCAGAACCAATCAACTTGGATGAAGCCATGAATGATTCGAATTGGTGTAAAGCCATGAAGGAGGAACTCAGGGCAATTGAAAAGAACAATACCTGGGAACTTGTCAAAAAAGCCAGCAAGAAGCCTATTGATGTGAAATGGGTTTACAAGCTGAAATGAAGGCCAAATGGTGAAATTTCCAAGCATAAGGCAAGACTAGTGGCAAGAGGATTTCTGCAGAAACCTGGTATTGATTTCGACGAAGTCTATGCGCCAGTGGCTAGGTTGGAAACAATCAGGATTGTTGTTTCGACTGCAGCATATAGAGAATCGAAGATACATCAGTTGGATGTAAAATCAGCATTTTTGAATGGACCTTTGGAGGAAGAAGTTTATGTCAGTCAGCCACCAGAATTTGAGATCAAAGGGCATGAGTCGAAGGTGTATAGATTGAGGAAGGCTCTCTATGGATTGAAGCAAGCCCCAAGGGCTTGGAACAAAAGAATAGATAGTTTCCTAATCGAAGCAGGTTTCACAAAGTGTGTGTCTAAGCATGGAGTTTACATAAATGATGTTGACAATGATAGTCGAATCATTTTATGCCTGTACGTTGATGATTTGCTAATTACAGGTGCAAATGAAGCTGAGATAAGAAAAGTTAAGTCGAAGCTAATGCAAGAGTTCGAAATGTCCGACCTAGGGAATTTGTCATATTTCTTAGGAATGGAATTCAAAGACACAGCTAAAGATGTGTTCCTGCACCAGAAGAAGTATGCTCAAGATATTTTGAAGAGGTTCAAGATGATTGACTGTAAAGCTGCGACAACTCCATTGGAAACAGGAGTAAAGTTGAAGAAGGTTATGATGAGTTTGTAAGTTCGACACTGTACAAACAAGTTATTGGATCCTTGAGGTATCTTTGCAATACAAGACCGGACATTTGTCAAAGTGTCGGATTGTTAAGTCGATTTATAGAGAAACCCCAAGAATGTCATCTTATTGCAGTAAAGAGAGTACTGAGATACATTAAGGGTACGATTAATCATGGTGTGCTAATGCCATGTCGAAATAGGTCCAAGTCGAAAGATGTGGAGGTATATGGTTATACTGATTCAGATTTCAGTGGAGACCAAGATGAGAAGAAAAGTACTGCAGGCTATATTTTCATGATCGAAGGAGCTCCAATCTCTTGGAGTTCGAGAAAACAAAGCATTGTGGCTTTGTCATCATGTGAAGCTGAGTATGTAGCTGCATCGTATGCAGCATGTCAGGTAGCATGGATAGATACGTTGCTCGAAGAACTCAAGATCAAGGAACCTGGGAAGATGAAATTGTTTGTAGACAACAAGTCAGCTATTGATCTTGCCAATCATCCTATGTGTCATGGTCGAAGTAAGCACATAGAAAGAAGGTATCATTTTCTCAGGGATCAAGTGAACAGAGGGAAGCTTGATCTTGAATATTGCAAGACTGAAGTTCAACTAGCTGACATACTTACCAAACCTTTGAAGAAAATCAGATTCAACGAGTTAAAGAAGAGCATTGGGATGAGAAGTCTCGAAAACATGAATTAGGTGGTGTGTTAGATGTAATTCAGGTTTTGTCGAAGTCAAAGGACATATAGGTTTGGCGAAGTCGAAATGTTGTATAGTTGTAGTGTTGTAAGTCAGCTGTATTCGACAGAGTCGAATATAGCTGATAAAGATTTCAGTCGAAATGTTAGTTTGTGGGCCTGGGCTTTGATAGCCTATATAAAGGGTCTTTTACTTTGTATTTTCGTACAACAGCTTCATAATAAAATTTTACAAAGTTTCAAACCCTAATCTCTTCTTATTTTCTTCTCTCTCTTTCTCCTTCTTCTTCTCTCAAACATTCATCTTTCTTGAACGTAGTTCCAACAGTCTCATCTACTCCTTAATATTCAAGGCATTACGTATGATTTACGGTAGACTTTAAAGAGTACCATTAAATCCATCTCCAATCACAAATTAAACCAGGTACAACTAACAACATATTCCATTGGGAAAATGACTTCCATTATCTCAGCGTAAAGCGCATTGTTCTGAGACTTATTGCAGAAAAAACTACCTAAATGCTCACCAAAATGATTCTTAAACATCCCACCACAAGCTGCTTTAAGAGGTATGCCACCTAGATGAGTAGGACTCCACAAAATTTCTTTCAAAATTTAGGGCTAGGAGAGTGAATTTGGACAGAGAAATTCTTATTGATCACAAAATCCCGCATGAAAGAGCTGGCAGAATATTTGCAATTATTACCCGCCGTAGCAGCAAAAATCGACACTGATTTGCACTGTGCAGAGGCACTGCTGTCCATGACCAATTTGCAATCATTCAAACAGCTGATAGGTGAACCAAAATCGAGTATTTGTTGCAGCCAGTTCCAAACACCTCTTGCACAAGTATGTAATGCACTTGTATTCTAAGAAAGTAGTATTTAAAGGGATGAAGAGTAGGGAGTGAATCTTAAGCCTTTTGTGGATGACTCAACCATGATCTTGGTTGATGCAATAAATACACTAACATGGAAACTTGAAGGACTTTATTCAAGATGATATTTTAACTTCAAGGATTTTTTTGGTTGCGTATAGTAAAAGATGAATTTTTCAATACTTTAAAAAACGAATCCATGAATGGCTGTATTTTAGAGGCTTAGAAAAAATCTATATACGAGGAGCAACATTTCTAAGTGCATTAACATGCTTTCACCTAAGTAGAAGGAAATACTACTAGAAAAATGAAAGAAATAAATACTTTTGAACTACTTATGCTTATGTGAGGATGAATCACATGGAGTTTATGATCTTTCATCCTAACTTTCTAATGTGGTATCTTCTCTAAATTCTCTTGCGGTAAGGTTTTGTGGACGCAAGAAATTGAAGGAAGAAATTGAAACACGACATAAATGAACCAAAAGTCATTCCAATTCATTCAATTGAAGTTTATTAAATGATTATGTCCACTGTTTCAATTTCTTCCTTCAAACTTACCCTACCCTGCCACAACTATCTTATAGATTCTAATAATCATTTAATAAAATTTAATTGAATGAATTTAATTAGAGTGATAATTTTAACCCTTTGGGAAACAACACATGGTGGAAGTGAGGGAAATGATAAAATTCCCATTTTGAATTCGAAAAGAAGTTCATAATCCAGGTCAATGCATCAGTCAAGCTTGACTCAAAACAGAGTAAATCATTATCTTTATCTATATCTAAAATTAATACAAATTATACATATAGAGAGAGAGAAAATACAAACTTATATGTTTTTCTTGATTAGGTAAGTCCACGGTTTTCGACTGAAATCATCTATGAAAGTGACAAAGTATCTGTTACTTCTAATCGAATCCACCTGGATAGGATAACATACATCAGAGTATATGACTTCAAGAATTGCCTTCGACTTGCTTCCTGCATCCTTGCTGAAGCTATTCTTGTGTTGCTTCGCCTGCACACATTCTTCACATACTTCGTTTGAGATGTCGATTTCTAGTAATCCTGGAACCATATTTCTTCTCTTTAAATCTTTGATGTCTTTGAAATTGAGATGACCAAGTCTATAATGCCATATCCATTCATCTCTGCTGGCTGCAGTTGCAAGACACTTATGCTCCATTACATTAAGCTCAGTCTTGAAGGTTCTATTTTGAGACATGGGAGCCTTCATGATTAACCTTCCTCCTGAGTCGAGAACTCTCATCATCTTGTCTTCAATCGACACTTTGTAATTCTTTTCGACCAACTGCCATATACTGAGCAAATTGCTCTTCATGCCTGGTATGTACAACACATTGGAAATTATTGGCCTTTTGTCATCGTTCCTCACAATCAGAACATCACCAGTACCTTCAGCAGCCAGAGTATTGTCATTTGCAAATTTCACCATATTCTTTATTGAGGGCTTTATGTTGACAAACTAATCTTTCCTTCCAGACATTTGTCATGAACATCCTGAGTCTAAGTACCATTGGTCCTTAAATCTCTCTTCATCTCTCATTGTAACCATCAGCAACATCACTTCTTCTTCATGTTTCGCCAGCTTTGCATCAGCATCTTGATTCTTCTATTTTTCAGGAAAATCACTAGAATAATGACCATACTTTTGACAATTGTAACACTGAATGTGACTTTTGTCAAGTTTTCGACCACTACATCTTCCTCTACCTGCAACACCGCCTTTTTTGTTACCTTGGTTCCAGGATTTTCTCTGATTCGACTAGTTTCCTTCTTGCACTACTACAAAACGCCCAAACAACAACGCCAAGTTTACAACGGCATTCTATACACCGTTGTTATAGTGCGTACTGGATGCGCGCGCATTATTTTAATTAGAAATTTCAAGGGTATAATAACGGTTGTTGTAAATACCGTGGTGATACAATCAAGCTTTCATGGGTTCCAACCTCATCGCCCTCAAATAGTTTATTCCTTTGACGTAAATGCGCCCTTTTTAAGTTTTATTTATTTTTAACTAAAAAATAATAAGGATATCACTTCGGTTATTTCTAAAACCGTTGTTACAAACTGAAGCTTCTTTTTATGTATTTTAAACACCAAGTATATATCAATTTATCCACTGAAAAAAGAAACAAGATGAAACAACCCTAACACCAACGCCTTCACCATTGTCGGGAAAAAGACAACAACAACAAGAAAGTGTTCTACTTTAAGGTGTTTCAATGTCGCATTTGAAGACAAAATCATCCAAAGGTGTTTCTATGTCTTCTTCCGCTGTAAAATCTTGCTCTGGAAATTTTTGTGGTTGTGATTGTCATACGGTTTCGTACCAATGCAAGAAGGGGCAAAATAAAGGAAGGCTTTTTTGGAGATGTCCATTTTGGAGGAGCGATGAAACATGTAATTTGTTCATATGGGATGAAGACGTGGGAGAAAGAGATGGAAATGAAGATGAGAGCATTATGAAGTCAGAGTTGGAAGCTATGGGTTATTTGAAGGTTATGTATGAGGATTTAAAGAAAAAGAACAAGAATTTGAAGAACAAACTGAAATCAGAGATATTTTCTGGAAATCTCAAGATGTTATGTTTTGTTGTCTCCTTTATGTGTAATGTTTACTTTGTTATGAAATGTAATAGTTGAATTAGGGTTTGAATTACATTGTTGATGTTTAAACTGCAAATGCATTGTGATATATTTATAATAAATAAATACCTATCTATACGATTTTTATATATTTTAAAATTCACAGATAAAAGGGTTATCACTACGGTTCTTCTGGTTAACCGTAGTGATATATTTATAATAAATAAATATTTATCTATACGGTTGGTATTGTTAACCGTTGTGAAATAGTTTACCCATATATAAGCGAAATAACTTTCACTTATTGACAGTAGCGCCGTTGCCTTCAAAGTGAAACCCTAGAACCCATTTTTTGTCTTCGTTTTCACCATTAGCCATGAATCTTGTGCTTCATACATTAAGGTATTCTTCTTCTTCCATCTATTGTTAGATATTTCCCATTATCCCGTTTGTTGCATGTTGTTTTTGTTGATTGTTCTCATTTTTTCAGATTCGTTTTCACTACCTTAACAAAGACCATACTTTGGGAACTTCATAATGTTGGTGTAGCTATGAAAAAATGTATAAGAAGCATGAAGCTATGATGGAAACTTCATCCACCTTATACTTTTTTTTTCATAGCTTCACAAACAAGATGTTAGTAAATGAAAAAACAACAGTGTAAGCAAACTTCATCTAGTTTTAGAAACAATGAAAAGAAATATAAGAAGTATGAAGCTTTTGTGTAAGCTTCTTCCTCCTTATATTTCTTCTTCATTGATTCCCAAACTAGTTGAACATCATAATTGATTCCTGTTCCGCGATTAGTTTCATTAAAATGTGTGTTATTTATGTTCCTCTCTTTACTCTTCACTGGATTGTGGTTTTAGGGTTTTTTTCAACTGAGGATGCTCATTTTTGAAGTTTGTTGTGTTTCCTTATAGGTTAAGGGGATGATACAGGGTGATGATGCTGGTGGTAGCAAGCGTATTATATGAGTTTATAATATCTGGATCTGGTATAGAATGTTGTTTGAGTTTATTATATTCTATTTAGATTGTTTGTTTCACTAACCCTCACTTAAAGTTTGCTGGTGGTAGCAAGCGTATTATATGAGTTTATAATATCTGGATTTGGTATAGAATCTTATTTGAGTTTATTATATTCTATGTAGATTGTTTGTTTCACTAACCCTCACTCAAACTACATTCATTTAATTTGACATAGATACTTATAATCTCCAAATTAAGTTGCATTTTAAAACCAACTTATATGAATCAATATTTTCAAATTACATCCCTCTCATCGTTCATCTCACGATGTTTAATATATATATATGATGGTATAATGATCTGGCTCCTTAGATGCATCGCCATCTTCCATTATAGTTAAATTTCATTAACAACAAATTATTAGTTAATCTGCCTCTCCATCAACACTTATAATCGTAAAACTCCCAGTGTCACCAAATAATGATGACAAGTGATGATGATGAGGCAGATTATCCAATGTCTCGTTCTTATGGAAATTTAACTATAATCGAAGATAACGATATATTGAAGGAGTCAGATCAATAAACCACAATATATATGTAAAACAGCGTGAAATGCACGATGAGTGTTGAGTGCAGAATAGGGCAAGCAGCAAAAATATTTAATTTCAGAAGAATTCCCTCCGGGATTTATGTCGTGTCCACAGAGATCGGTTCGAGGGAAAGAATGTCGTTCGACAGTCTCTCGCGTTAATGAGTTTGGATTAAAATGGTTTAAAACATGAAAACAGAAAAGAAAACATTAAAACATAAAAACAAATTCACTTTTCAGCAAGACAAACTTATCCGGCATGCACATAATCGACTCCTCGCAAACTTAAACTTATCGACCAGTTATACTCAACCTACAATACTCCTCAATATCACCCAGCATCGCTCACAACACATGTTATGTCTAACGCAAAGTTGAGAGAACAACCGTGTTTCCATTGCCGATACTTTCGTACGCTAGCTCAAGGCACGGAGGCATTAAGTTTTGACGCCTATTGAAGATTGCTAGCCCTAAATCAATCTCTAGAATATAGAAACAAACAGACAATCATCCCTAATCGAAGTTTGCGACAGTTATCTCTAACGCAACTCAAACCCCGCGCATAAAGCAAAAATCAGAGATAATCATCAATACATATTTGTAAAGCAAGTTTCATATAACGCCATGGGCGACAAATATATATGAGTTTACAGCAAATACATATACACAACCCAACCATAAAGAAAAACACAAAGAAGAAGAGAAATGAACCAAACATCTCGCGGATTGTCATAGTCGGTCGACGATCAATTCACCCCGGTTCATCCGTATGCATGCTCCACAGTTGTTTTCGAAGCTAATCTACTGAAAAAATGAAGTTTGATAGAGTTGGAGCAAGAATCCCCAAAACCCTCATAAAAAGTGACTGAAATGAATTATATACATTTCAAATTCTGCACAGTTCACATTGCGAATGACTCAAAAAAATGGCACTTTTAGTGCCTCTGATTGCTAAACCGCCTTTGCTTTCCTTCGTTGGTTCGCAATGCGAACGAATCATTCACAGTGCGAATGCTTGCTGACTGGTTCGCAGTGCGAACTTTGGTCTCTTTCGCCCCTCCCCAATTCTGGGCTCCTTCGCTGTGGACTTCGCTGGTCTTCGCAAAGCGAATGCTCGCTGGCAGTTCGCAGTGCAAACATGACAGAAAACCAGTCCTTATTTTGACCACAACTTTTTTACCGTAACTCCGATTTACGCACGGTCGGACGCGTTGGAAAGCTTATTGAATGCTCTTCAAGAATACGGCAAGATAACCTTTATTAACTACATACAAAAATGAGATAAAATCAATTAAACTACGTAATATTTACACAATACGCAATATATACACTAAAACGTAAAGTAAACGTATTTATAAACAAAGTGGGGTTTATTTGAACGATATAGAAAAAAAGTATCGATAAGTGCAACAAAACTTATATACAATAATAGGTACATTTTGCACTTATCAAACTCTCCCCAACTTACCTAATTATTTATCCACAAACAAGAATCAAACAAACTTGAAAACACAAAAGCGATACCCAAAGAAAGACAAATCAACGGGTTTTGAAAAACGGAAACGAATGAATGGTTCAAATGAAAACGGTACACACAAAAAGTAAATACTTACCACTAGCTACGACGACAACATAGTCACGAAATAAATGCAAAATACAAAAATCATGCCAAAAATTCTAAAACAACACAAGTTCCAAAGTGAATCACACCTAGTAAAAACAATCATCGGTAGATAAAAAACACACAATAAGGTACTTTACACTCACACAACACTCATGCAAACAAAAGACTAAATTATGCATACATCCATAAATTCACATTGAAAATACAAAGGCAAGAATCACAAGGGCTTTTCAAGGTTGTAGCGTGGTCGGATAAACAAACAAGGGGCAATTTCTAAAGATAATTGAAACAAAAACTTGCCTAAACCTAAGGGAGTGATCAACTCACAAAGACTCAAACACCAAATTCCAATCAACTTCCTCCACAATCCCAAGTGTTACACAACACACAATACTTATTTAGCACAATTATTGAAACTCTTTTTGTTTCCTTTTTCAAGGGTTTTCTTTTTCTTCTTTTTTCTTTCTTTTTCTCTTTCACAAATTTTTCTCTTTTTTCTTTTCTTTTTCAATCCGCATAGAATCCAACCAATGAGTACACAATCATCCTCTCCCCAACTTGAATTCAACCACACCATCATGTGAATACTCCCTACTTTCTAAGGCAAGGAAAAAATCCATACAACAACACAAAATTGTGGTCCAATAAAAAACAAATTCCATTCAAAAATTAGTGAACTAAATACTCATAGACAAGCATTAAGTTCAAATAGAAACATGGATCAAAAAGCTCAAAGGGGTTACGAATTCTCACACACTCACAAGGTGAATTGACTATTTGGCTAAGGTGGTTGTGCTCAAAATGAAACAATTGCCTTGATCCATTTCATGCATTCATATAATCAACACAAATAAAAGATTCAACATAATAAAATCCAGTTAGAACAAGAATGTTGGTTCTCCGCGCATATATGAACAATGGAAAGCCACCTCACAAAAAGGTTGGGAATTAAAGTGATTCACAATAGAACAAGTATACAAAAGAATGAATGGCATGGAAGTTTGTAAAATGCCTAAGTATCATGAATATGCTAAAGTATAGAAAGCGATAAAAACATACCTCAGACGTGTACAAAACTTAACAAACTCATTACCATACATCTGCAATTTGAAATGAACCAACTTGGAAAATCACAAAAGCATCCTCAAGTAAGTCAATCAAAATCTGTAAGCAAACAACAACCAAAAACATTCAAAAAGAAAAACTATAAAACATGCTTGTTTTATGTCGTAAGATCGACGCCTTTACGGTGCTTAATTAGAAACTTCCCTCATTCATGCCATGGTGATGTCTCACCGCGCAACCAAAAGCAAACGTCCTAACCAAACACTTAAACAAACGTTACGAGAACAAAATGTATACAACACTTGAACAAACATAATGGAAACAGACAATATATACGATACATACAAAACTCAAAAATAAAGAAACTATTGCAATGCGATTCAATATCAAAACCAATCCCCGGCAACGGTGCCATTTTGTTGAGTGCAGAATAGGGCAAGCAGCAAAGATATTTATTTTCGAAAGCATTCCCTCCGGGATTTATGTCGTGTCCACAGAGATCGGTTCGAGGGAAATAATGTTGTTCGACAGACTCTCGCTTTAATGAGTTTGGATTAAAATGGTTTAAAACATGAAAACAAAAAAGTAAACATTAAAACATAAAAAAAAATTCACTTTTCAGCAAGACAAACTTATCCGGCATGCACATAATCGACTATTCACAAACTTAAACTTACCGACCAGTTATACTCAACCTATAATACTCCTCAATATCACCCAGCATCGCTCACAACACAGGTTATGTCTAACGCAAAGTTGAGAGAACAACTGTGTTACCATTGCCGATACTTTCGTACGCTAGCTCAAGGCACGGAGGCATTAAGTTTCGGCGCCTATTGAAGATTGCTAGCCCTAAATCTATCTCTAGAATCTAGAAACTAACAGACAATCATCCCTAATCGAAGTTTGCGACGGTTATCTCTAACGCAACCCAAACCCCGCGCATAAAGCAAAAATCAGAGACAATCACCAATAGAGATTTGTAAAGCAAGTTTCATATAACGCCATGGGCGACAAATATACATGAGTTTACAACAAATACGTATACACAACCCAACCATAAAGAAAAACTCAAAGAAAAAGAGAAATAAACCAAACATCTCGCGGATTGTCAGAGCCGGTCGATGATCAATCCACCCCGGTTCATCCGTATGCATGCTCCACAGTTGTTTTCGAAGCTAATCTATTGAAAAAATGAAGTTTGATGGAGTTGGAGCAAGAATCCCCAAAATCCTCATAAAAAGTGCCTGAAATGAATTATATACATTTCAAATTCTGCACAGTTCGCAGTGCGAACGATTATTCGCAGTGCGAATGACTCAAAAAATGGCACTTTTAGTGCCTCTGATTGCTAAACCGCCTTTGCTTTCCTTCGTTGGTTCGCAATGCGAATGAATCATTCGCGGTGCGAATGCTCGCTAACTGGTTCGCAGTGTGAACTTTGGTCTCTTTCGCCCCTGCCCAATTCTGGACTCCTTCGCTGTTGACTTCGTTGGTCTTCACAAAGCAAATGCTCGCTGCCAGTTCGCAGTGCGAACATGACAGAAAACCAGTCCTTATTTTGACCACAACTTCTTCACCGTAACTCCGATTTACGCACGGTCAGACGCGTTGGAAAGCTTATTGAATGCTCTTCAAGAATATGGAAAGATAGTCTTTATTAACTACCTACAAAAATGAGATAAAATTAATTAAACTACGTAATATTTACACAATACGCAATATATACACTAAAATGTAAAGTAAACGTATTTATAACAAAGTGGGGTTTATTTGAACGATATAGACAAAAAGTATCGATAAGTGCAACAAAACTTATATACAATAATAGGTACATTTTGCACTTATCAAACTCTCCCCAACTTACCTAATTGTTTATCCACAAACAAGAATCAAACAAACTTGAAAACACAAAAGCGATATCCAAAGAAAGACAAATCAACTGGTTTTGAAAAACGGAAACGAATGAATGATTCAAATGAAAATGGTACACACAAAAATTAAATACTTACCACTGGCTACGACGACAACATAGTCACGAAACAAATGCAAAATACAAAAATCATGCCAAAAATTCTAAAACAACACAAGTTCCAAAGTGAATCACACCTAGTAAAAACAATCATCGGTAGATGAAAAACACACAATAAGGTACTTTACACTCACACAACACTCATGCAAACAAAAGACTAAATTATGCATACATCCACAAATTCACATTTAAAATACAAAGGCAAGAATCACAAGGGCTTTTCAAGGTTGTAGCGTGGTCGGATAAACAAACAAGGGGCAATTTCTAAAGGTAATTGAAATAAAAACTTGCCTAAACCTAAGGGAGTGATCAACTCACAAAGACTCAAACACCAAATTCCAATCAACTTCCTCCACAATCCCAAGTGTTACACAACACACAATACTTATTTAGCACAATTATTGAAACTCTTTTTGTTTCCTTCTTCAAGGATTTTCTTTTTCTTCTTTTTTCTTTCTTTTTCTCTTTCACAAATTTTTCTCTTTTTTCTTTTCTTTTTCAATCCGCATAGAATCCAACCAATGAGTACACAATCATCCTCTCCCCAACTTGAATTCAACCACACCATCATGTGAATACTCCCTACTTTCTAAGGCAAGGAAAAAATCCATACAACAACACAAAATTAAGGTCCAAGAAAAAACAAAATCCACTCAAAAATAAGTGAACTAAATACTCATAGACAAGCATTAAGTTCAAATAGAAACATGGATCAAAAAGCTCAAAGGGGTTACGAATTCTCACACACTCACAAGGTGAATTGACTATTTGGCTAAGGTGGTTGTGCTCAAAATGAAACAATTGCCTTGATCCTTTTCATGCATTTATATAATCAACACAAATAAAAGATTCAACATAATAAAATCCAGTTAGAACAAGAATGTTGGTTCTCCGCGCATATATGAACAATGGAAAGCCACCTCACAAAAAGGTTGGGAACTAAAGTGATTCACAATAGAACAAGTATACAAAAGAATGAATGGCACGGAAGTTTGTAAAATGCCTAAGTATCATGAACATACTAAAGTATAGAAAGCGATAAATACATACCTCAGACGTGTACAAAACTTAACAAAATCATTACCATACAACCGCAATTTGAAATGAACCAACTTGGAAAATCACAAAAGCATCCTCAAGTAAGTCAATCAAAATCTGTAAGCAAACAACAACCAAAAACATTCGAAAAGAAAAACTATAAAACATGCTTGTTTTACGTCGTAAGCTCGAGGCCTTTACGGTGCTTAATTAGAAACTTCTTTCATTCATGCCATGGTGATGTCTCACCGCGCAACCAAAAGCAAGCGTACTAACCAAACACTTGAAAAAATGTTACGGGAACAAAATGTATACAACACTTGAACAAACATAATGGAAACAGACAATATATACGATATATACAAAACTCAAAAATAAAGAAACTATTGCAATGCGATTCAATATCAAAACCAATCCCCGGCAACGGTGCCATTTTGTTGAGTGCAGAATAGGGCAAGCAGCAATGATATTTATTTTCGGAAGCATTCCCTCCGGGATTTATGTCGTGTCCACAGAGATCGGTTCGAGGGAAATAATGTTGTTCGACAGACTCTCGCGTTAATGAGTTTGGATTAAAATGGTTTAAAACATGAAAACTTAAAAGTAAACATTAAAACATAAAAAAAAAAAAAAATTCACTTTTCAGCAAGACAAACTTATCCGGCATGCACATAATCGACTCTTCACAAACTTAAACTTACCGACCAGTTATACTCAACCTACAATACTCCTCAATATCACCCAGCATCGCTCACAACACAGGTTATGTCTAACGCAAAGTTGAGAGAACAACCGTGTTACCATTGCCGATACTTTCGTACGCTAACTCAAGGCACGGAGGCATTAAGTTTTGGCGCCTATTGAAGATTGCTAGCCCTAAATCTATCTCTAGAATCTAGAAACTAACAGACAATCACCCCTAATCGAAGTTTGCGACGGTTATCTCTAACGCAACCCAAACCCCGCGCATAAAGCAAAAATCAGAGATAATCACCAATAGAGATTTGTAAAGCAAGTTTCATATAACGCCATGGGCGACAAATATACATGAGTTTACAGCAAATACATATACACAACCCAACCATAAAGAAAAACACAAAGAAAAAGAGAAATGAACCAAACATCTCGCGGATTGTCAGAGCCGGTCAACGATCAATCCACCCCGGTTCATCCGTATGCATGCTCCACAGTTGTTTTTGAAGCTAATCTACTGAAAAAATGAAGTTTGATAGAGTTAGAGCAAGAATCCCCAAAACCCTCATAAAAAGTGACTAAAATGAATTATATACATTTCAAATTCTGCACAGTTCGCAGTGCGAATGACTCAAAAATTGGCACTTTTAGTGCCTCTGATTGCTAAACCGCCTTTGCTTTCCTTCGTTGGTTCGCAATGCGAACGAATCATTCGCCGTGCGAATGCTCGCTGACTGGTTCGCAGTGCGAACTTTGGTCTCTTTCGCCCCTGCCCAATTTTGGGCTCCTTCGCTGTGGAATTCGCTGGTCTTCGCAAAGCGAATGCTCGCTCCCATTTCGCAATGCGAACATGACAGAAAACCAATCCTTACTTTGACCACAACTTCTTCACCGTAACTCCATTTACGCACGGTCGGACGCGTTGGAAAGCTTATTGAATGCTCTTCAAGAATATGGAAAGATAATATTTTTTAACTACCTACAAAAATGAGATAAAATTAATTAAACTACGTAATATTTACACAATACGCAATATATGCACTAAAATGTAAAGTAAACGTATTTATAAACAAAGTGGGGTTTATTTGAACGATATAGACAAAATGTATCGATAAGTGCAACAAAACTTATATACAATAATAGGTACATTTTGCACTTATCAAACTCTGCCCAACTTAACTAATTGTTTATCCACAAACAAGAATCAAACAAACTTGAAAACACAAAAGCGATATCCAAAGAAAGACAAATCAACTGGTTTTGAAAAACGGAAACGAATGAATGGTTCAAATGAAAATGGTACACACAAAAAGTAAATACTTACCACTGGCTACGACGACAACATAGTCACGAAACAATTGCAAAATACAAAAATCATGCCAAAAATTCTAAAACAACACAAGTTCCAAAGTGAATCACACCTAGTAAAAACAATCATCGGTAGATGAAAAACACACAATAAGGTACTTTACACTCACATAACACTCATGCAAACAAAAGACTAAATTATACATACATCCACAAATTCACATTGAAAATACAAAGGCAAGAATCACAAGGGCTTTTCAAGGTTGTAGCGTGGTCGGGTAAACAAACAAGGGGTAATTTCTAAAGGTAATTGAAATAAAAACTTGCCTAAACCTAAGGGAGTGATCAACTCACAAAGACTCAAATACCAAATTCCAATCAACTTCCTCCAAAATCCCAAGTGTTACACAACACACAATACTTATTTAGCACAATTATTGAAACTCTTTTTGTTTCCTTTTTCAAGGATTTTCTTTTTCTTCTTTTTTCTTTCTTTTTCTCTTTCACAAATTTTTCGCTTTTTTCTTTTCTTTTTCAATCCGCATAGAATCCAACCAATGAGTACACAATCATCCTCTCCCCAACTTGAATTCAACCACACCATCATGTGAATACTCCCTACTTTCTAAGGCAAGGAAAAAATCTATACAACAACACAAAATTGAGGTCCAAGAAAAAACAAAATCCATTCAAAAATAAGTGAACTAAATACTCATAGACAAGCATTAAGTTCAAATAGAAACATGGATCAAAAAGCTCAAAGGGGTTACGAATTCTCACACACTCACAAGGTGAATTGACTATTTGGCTAAGGTGGTTGTGCTCAAAATGAAACAATTGCCTTGATCTTTTTCATGCATTTATATAATCAACACAAATAAAAGATTCAACATAATAATATCCAGTTAGAACAAGAATGTTGGTTCTCCGCGCATATATGAACAATGGAAAGCCACCTCACAAAAAGGTTGGGAACTAAAGTGATTCACAATAGAACAAGTATACAAAAGAATGAATGGCACGGAAGTTTGTAAAATGCCTAAGTATCATGAACATACTAAAGTATAGAAAGCGATAAATACATACCTCAGACGTGTACAAAACTTAACAAAATCATTACCATACATCCGCAATTTGAAATGAACCAACTTTGAAATTCACAAAAGCATCCTCAAGTAAGTCAATCAAAATCTGTAAGCAAACAACAACCAAAAACATTCGAAAAGAAAAACTATAAAACATGCTTGTTTTACGTCGTAAGCTCGACGCCTTTACGGTGCTTAATTAGAAACTTCCTTCATTCATGCCATGGTGATGTCTCACCGCGCAACCAAAAGCAAGCGTACTAACCAAACACTTAAAAAAATGTTACGGGAACAAAATGTATACAACACTTGAACAAACATAATGGAAACAGACAATATATACGATATATACAAAACTCAAAAATAAAGAAACTATTGCAATGCGATTCAATATCAAAACCAATCCCCGGCAACGGTGCCATTTTGTTGAGTGCAGAATAGGGCAAGCAGCAAAGATATTTATTTTCGGAAGCATTCCCTCCGGGATTTATGTCGTGTCCACAGAGATCGGTTCGAGGGAAATAATGTTGTTCGACAGACTCTCGCGTTAATGAGTTTGGATTAACATGGTTTAAAACATGAAAACATAAAAGTAAACATTAAAACATAAAAAAAAAATTCACTTTTCAGCAAGACAAACTTATCCGGCATGCACATAATCGACTCTTCACAAACTTAAACTTACCGACCAGTTATACTCAACCTACAATACTCCTCAATATCACCCAGCATCGCTCACAACACAGGTTATGTCTAACGCAAAGTTGAGAGAACAACCGTGTTACCATTGCCGATACTTTCGTACGCTAGCTCAAGGCACGGAGGCATTAAGTTTCGGCGCCTATTGAAGATTGCTAGCCCTAAATCTATCTCTAGAATCTAGAAACTAACAGACAATCACCCCTAATCGAAGTTTGCGACGGTTATCTCTAACGCAACCCAAACTCCGCGCATAAAGCAAAAATCAGAGATAATCACCAATAGAGATTTGTAAAGCAAGTTTCATATAACGCCATGGGCGACAAATATACATGAGTTTACAGCAAATACATATACACAACCCAACCATAAAGAAAAACACAAAGAAGAAGAGAAATGAACCAAACATCTCGCGGATTGTCAGAGCCGGTCAACGATCAATCCACCCCGGTTCATCCGTATGCATGCTCCACAGTTGTTTTTGAAGCTAATCTACTGAAAAAATGAAGTTTGATAGAGTTAGAGCAAGAATCCCCAAAACCCTCATAAAAAGTGACTAAAATGAATTATATACATTTCAAATTCTGCACAGTTCGCAGTGCGAATGACTCAAAAATTGGCACTTTTAGTGCCTCTGATTGCTAAACCGCCTTTGCTTTCCTTCGTTGGTTCGCAATGCGAACGAATCATTCGCCGTGCGAATGCTCGCTGACTGGTTCGCAGTGCGAACTTTGGTCTCTTTCGCCCCTTCCCAATTTTGGGCTCCTTCGCTGGTCTTCGCAAAGCGAATGCTCGCTCCCATTTCGCAATGCGAACATGACAGAAAACCAATCCTTACTTTTACCACAACTTCTTCACCGTAACTCCGATTTACGCACGGTCGGGCGCGTTGGAAAGCTTATTGAATGCTCTTCGAGAATATGGCTAGATAGCATTTATTGACTACCTACAAAAATGAGATAAAATCAATTAAACTACGTAATATTTACACAATACGCAATATATACACTAAAACATAAAGTAAACGTATTTATAAACAAAGTGGGGTTTATTTGAACGATATAGACAAAAAGTATCGATAAGTGCAACAAAACTTATATACAATAATAGGTACATTTTACACTTATCAAACTCTTCCCAACTTAACTAATTGTTTGTCCACAAATAAGAATCAAACAAACTTGAAAACACAAAAGTGATATTCAAAGAAAGACAAATCAATAGGTTTTGAAAAACGAAAACGAATGAATGGTTCAAATGAAAATGGTACACTCAAAAAGTAAATACTTACCACTGGCAACAACGACAACATAGTCTCGAAACAAATGCAAAATACAAAAATTATGCCAAAAATTCTAAAACAACACAAGTTCCAAAGTGAATCACACCTAGTAAAAACAATCATTGGTAGATGAAAAACACACAATAAGGTACTTTACACTCACACAACACTCATGCAAACAAAAGACTAAATTATGCATACATCCACAAATTCACATTGAAAATACAAAGGCAAGAATCACAAGGGCTTTTCAAGGTTGTAGAATGGTCGGGTAAACAAACAAGGGGCAATTTCTAAAGGTAATTGAAACAAAAACTTGCCTAAACCTAAGGGAGTGATCAACTCACAAAGACTCAAACACCAAATTCCAATCAACTTCCTCCATAATCCCAAGTGTTACACAACACACAATACTTATTTAGCACAATTATTGAAACTCTTTTTGTTTCCTTTTTCAAGGATTTTCTTTTTCTTCTTTTTTCTTTCTTTTTCTCTTTCACAAATTTTTCTCTTTTTTCTTTTCTTTTTCAATCCGCATAAAATCTAACCAATGAGTACACAATCATCCTCTCCCCAACTTGAATTCAACCACACCATCATGTGAATACTCCCTACTCTCTAAGGCAAGGAAAAAATAAATACAACAACACAAAATTGAGGTCCAAGAAAAAACAAAATCCATTCAAAAATAAGTGAACTAAATACTCATAGACAAACATTAAGTTCAAATAGAAACATGGATCAAAAAGCTCAAAGGGGTTACGAATTCTCACACACTCACAAGGTGAATTGACTATTTGGCTAAGGTGGTTGTGCTCAAAATGAAACAATTGCCTTGATCCTTTTCATGCATTTATATAATCAACACAAATAAAAGATTCAACATAATAAAATCCAGTTAGAACAAGAATGTTGGTTCTCCGCGCATATATGAAGAATGGAAAGCCACCTCACAAAAAGGTTGGGAACTAAAGTGATTCACAATAGAACAAGTATACAAAAGAATGAATGGCACGGAAGTTTGTAAAATGCCTAAGTATCATGAACATACTAAAGTATAGAAAGCGATAAATACATACCTCAGACGTGTACAAAACTTAACAAAATCATTACCGTACATCCGCAATTTGAAATGAACCAACTTGGAAAATCACAAAAGCATCCTCAAGTAAGTTAATCAAAATCTGTAAGCAAACAACAACCAAAAACATTCGAAAAGAAAAACTATAAAACATGCTTGTTTTACGTCGTAAGCTCGACGCCTTTACGGTGCTTAATTAGAATCTTCCTTCATTCATGCCATGGTGATGTCTCACCGCGCAACCAAAAGCAAGTGTACTAACCAAACACTTAAAAAAATGTTACGGGAACAAAATGTATACAACACTTGAACAAACATAATGGAAACAGACAATATATACGATATATACAAAACTCAAAAATAAAGAAACTATTGCAATGCGATTCAATATCAAAACCAATCCCCGGCAACGGTGCCATTTTGTTGAGTGCAGAATAGGGCAAGCAGCAAAGATATTTATTTTCGGAAGCATTCCCTCCGGGATTTATGTCGTGTCCACAGATATCGGTTCGAGGGAAATAATGTTGTTCGACAGACTCTCGCGTTAATGAGTTTGGATTAAAATGGTTTAAAACATGAAAACATAAAAGTAAACATTAAAACATAAAAAAAAATTCACTTTTCAGCAAGACAAACTTATCCGGCATGCACATAATCGATTCTTCACAAACTTAAACTTACCGACCAGTTATACTCAACCTACAATACTCCTCAATATCACCCAGCATCGCTCACAACACAGGTTATGTCTAACGCAAAGTTGAGAGAACAACCGTGTTACCATTGCCGATACTTTCGTACGCTAGCTCAAGGCACGGAGGCATTAAGTTTCGGCGCCTATTGAAGATTACTAGCCCTAAATCTATCTCTAGAATCTAGAAACTAACAGACAATCACCCCTAATCGAAGTTTGCGACGGTTATCTCTAACGCAACCCAAACCCCGCGCATAAAGCAAAAATCAGAGATAATCACCAATAGAGATTTGTAAAGCAAGTTTCATATAACGCCATGGGCGACAAATATACATGAGTTTACAGCAAATACATATACACAACCCAACCATAAAGAAAAACACAAAGAAGAAGAGAAATGAACCAAACATCTCGCGGATTGTCAGAGCCGGTCAACGATCAATCCACCCCGGTTCATCCGTATGCATGCTCCACAGTTGTTTTTGAAGCTAATCTACTGAAAAAATGAAGTTTGATAGAGTTAGAGCAAGAATCCCCAAAACCCTCATAAAAAGTGACTAAAATGAATTATATACATTTCAAATTCTGCACAGTTCGCAGTGCGAATGACTCAAAAATTGGCACTTTTAGTGCCTCTGATTGCTAAACCGCCTTTGCTTTCCTTCATTGGTTCGCAATGCGAACGAATCATTCGCCGTGCGAATGCTCGCTGACTGGTTCGCAGTGCGAACTTTGGTCTCTTTCGCCCCTGCCCAATTTTGGGCTCCTTCGCTGTGGACTTCGCTGGTCTTCGCAAAGCGAATGCTCGCTCCCATTTCGCAATGCGAACATGACAGAAAACCAATCCTTACTTTGACCACAACTTCTTCACCGTAACTCCGATTTACGCACGGTCGGGCGCGTTGGAAAGCTTATTGAATGCTCTTCGAGAATATGGCTAGATAGCATTTATTGACTACTTACAAAAATGTGATAAAATCAATTAAACTACGTAATATTTACACAATACGCAATATATACACTAAAACATAAAGTAAACGTATTTATAAACAAAGTGGGGTTTATTTGAACGATATAGACAAAAAGTATCGATAAGTGCAACAAAACTTATATACAATAATAGGTACATTTTACACTTATCAAACTCTGCCCAACTTAACTAATTGTTTGTCCACAAATAAGAATCAAACAAACTTGAAAACACAAAAGTGATATTCAAAGAAAGACAAATCAATAGGTTTTGAAAAACGGGAACGAATGAATGGTTCAAATGAAAATGGTACACTCAAAAAGTAAATACTTACCACTGGCAACAACGACAACATAGTCTCGAAACAAATGCAAAATACAAAAATCATGCCAAAAATTCTAAAACAACACAAGTTCCAAAGTGAATCACACCTAGTAAAAACAATCATTGGTAGATGAAAAACACACAATAAGGTACTTTACACTCACACAACACTCATGCAAACAAAAGACTAAATTATGCATACATCCACAAATTCACATTGAAAATACAAAGGCAAGAATCACAAGGGCTTTTCAAGGTTGTAGCATGGTCGGGTAAACAAACAAGGGGCAATTTCTAAAGGTAATTGAAACAAAAACTTGCCTAAACCTAAGGGAGTGATCAACTCACAAAGACTCAAACACCAAATTCCAATCAACTTCCTCCATAATCCCAAGTGTTACACAACACACAATACTTATTTAGCACAATTATTGAAACTCTTTTTGTTTCCTTTTTCAAGGATTTTCTTTTTCTTCTTTTTTCTTTCTTTTTCTCTTTCACAAATTTTTCTCTTTTTTCTTTTCTTTTTCAATCCGCATAAAATCTAACCAATGAGTACACAATCATCCTCTCCCCAACTTGAATTCAACCACACCATCATGTGAATACTCCCTACTTTCTAAGGCAAGGAAAAAATCCATACAACAACACAAAATTGAGGTCCAAGAAAAAACAAAATCCATTCAAAAATAAGTGAACTAAATACTCATAGACAAACATTAAGTTCAAATAGAAACATGGATCAAAAAGCTCAAAGGGGTTACGAATTCTCACACACTCACAAGGTGAATTGACTATTTGGCTAAGGTGGTTGTGCTCAAAATGAAACAATTGCCTTGATCCTTTTCATGCATTTATATAATCAACACAAATAAAAGATTCAACATAATAAAATCCAGTTAGAACAAGAATGTTGGTTCTCCGCGCATATATGAACAATGGAAAGCCACCTCACAAAAAGGTTGGGAACTAAAGTGATTCACAATAGAACAAGTATACAAAAGAATGAATGGCACAGAAGTTTGTAAAATGCCTAAGTATCATGAACATACTAAAGTATAGAAAGCGATAAATACATACCTCAGACGTGTACAAAACTTAACAAAATCATTACCATACATCCGCAATTTGAAATGAACCAACTTGGAAAATCACAAAAGCATCCTCAAGTAAGTTAATCAAAATCTGTAAGCAAACAACAACCAAAAACATTCGAAAAGAAAAACTATAAAACATGCTTGTTTTACGTCGTAAGCTCGACGCCTTTACGGTGCTTAATTAGAAACTTCCTTCATTCATGCCATGGTGATGTCTCACCGCGCAACCAAAAGCAAGCGTACTAACCAAACACTTAAAAAAATGTTACGGGAACAAAATGTATACAACACTTGAACAAACATAATGGAAACAGACAATATATACGATATATATAAAACTCAAAAATAAAGAAACTATTGCAATGCGATTCAATATCAAAACCAATCCCCGACAACGGTGCCATTTTGTTGAGTGCAGAATAGGGCAAGCAGCAAAGATATTTATTTTCGGAAGCATTCCCTCTGGGATTTATGTCGTGTCCACAGAGATCGGTTCGAGGGAAATAATGTTGTTCGACAGACTCTCGCGTTAATGAGTTTGGATTAAAATGGTTTAAAACATGAAAACATAAAAGTAAACATTAAAACATAAAAAAAAAATTCACTTTTCAGCAAGACAAACTTATCCGGCATGCACATAATCGACTCTTCACAAACTTAAACTTACCGACCAGTTATACTCAACCTACAATACTCCTCAATATCACCCAGCATCGCTCTCAACACAGGTTATGTCTAACGCAAAGTTGAGAGAACAACCGTGTTACCATTGCCGATACTTTCGTACGCTAGCTCAAGGCACGGAGGCATTAAGTTTCGGCGCCTATTGAAGATTACTAGCCCTAAATCTATCTCTAGAATCTAGAAACTAACAGACAATCACCCCTAATCGAAGTTTGCGACGGTTATCTCTAACGCAACCCAAACCCCGCGCATAAAGCAAAAATCAGAGATAATCACCAATAGAGATTTGTAAAGCAAGTTTCATATAACGCCATGGGCGACAAATATACATGAGTTTACAGCAAATACATATACACAACCCAACCATAAAGAAAAACACAAAGAAGAAGAGAAATGAACCAAACATCTCGCGGATTGTCAGAGCCGGTCAACGATCAATCCACCCCGGTTCATCCGTATGCATGCTCCACAGTTGTTTTTGAAGCTAATCTACTGAAAAAATGAAGTTTGATAGAGTTAGAGCAAGAATCCCCAAAACCCTCATAAAAAGTGACTAAAATGAATTATATACATTTCAAATTCTGCACAGTTCGCAGTGCGAATGACTCAAAAATTGGCACTTTTAGTGCCTCTGATTGCTAAACCGCCTTTGCTTTCCTTCGTTGGTTCGCAATGCGAACGAATCATTCGCCGTGCGAATGCTCGCTGACTGGTTCGCAGTGCGAACTTTGGTCTCTTTGCCCCTGCCCAATTTTGGGCTCCTTCGCTGTGGACTTCGCTGGTCTTCGCAAAGCGAATGCTCGCTCCCATTTCGCAATGCGAACATGACAGAAAACCAATCCTTACTTTGACCACAACTTCTTCACCGTAACTCCGATTTACGCACGGTCGGACGCGTTGGAAAGCTTATTGAATGCTCTTCGAGAATATGGCTAGATAGCATTTATTGACTACCTACAAAAATGAGATAAAATCAATTAAACTACGTAATATTTACACAATACGCAATATATACACTAAAACATAAAGTAAACGTATTTATAAACAAAGTGGGGTTTATTTGAACGATATAGACAAAAAGTATCGATAAGTGCAACAAAACTTATATACAATAATAGGTACATTTTACACTTATCAAACTCTGCCCAACTTAACTAATTGTTTGTCCACAAATAAGAATCAAACAAACTTGAAAACACAAAAGTGATATTCAAAGAAAGACAAATCAATAGGTTTTGAAAAACGGGAACGAATGAATGGTTCAAATGAAAATGGTACACTCAAAAAGTAAATACTTGCCACTGGCAACAACGACAACATAGTCTCGAAACAAATGCAAAATACAAAAATTATGCCAAAAATTCTAAAACAACACAAGTTCCAAAGTGAATCACACCTAGTAAAAACAATCATTGGTAGATGAAAAACACACAATAAGGTACTTTACACTCACACAACACTCATGCAAACAAAAGACTAAATTATGCATACATCCACAAATTCACATTGAAAATACAAAGGCAAGAATCACAAGGGCTTTTCAAGGTTGTAGCATGGTCGGGTAAACAAACAAGGGGCAATTTCTAAAGGTAATTGAAACAAAAACTTGCCTAAACCTAAGGGAGTGATCAACTCACAAAGACTCAAACACCAAATTCCAATCAACTTCCTCCATAATCCCAAGTGTTACACAACACACAATACTTATTTAGCACAATTATTGAAACTCTTTTTGTTTCCTTTTTCAAGGATTTTCTTTTTCTTCTTTTTTCTTTCTTTTTCTCTTTCACAAATTTTTCTCTTTTTTCTTTTCTTTTTCAATCCGCATAAAATCTAACCAATGAGTACACAATCATCCTCTCCCCAACTTGAATTCAACCACACCATCATGTGAATACTCCCTACTTTCTAAGGCAAGGAAAAAATCCATACAACAACACAAAATTGAGGTCCAAGAAAAAACAAAATCCATTCAAAAATAAGTGAACTAAATACTCATAGACAAACATTAAGTTCAAATAGAAACATGGATCAAAAAGCTCAAAGGGGTTACGAATTCTCACACACTCACAAGGTGAATTGACTATCTGGCTAAGGTGGTTGTGCTCAAAATGAAACAATTGCCTTGATCCTTTTCATGCATTTATATAATCAACACAAATAAAAGATTCAAAATAATAAAATCCAGTTAGAACAAGGCAACCTCACAAAAAGGTTGGGAACTAAAGTGATTCACAATAGAACAAGTATACAAAAGAATGAATGGCACGGAAGTTTGTAAAATGCCTAAGTATCATGAACATACTAAAGTATAGAAAGCGATAAATACATACCTCAGACGTGTACAAAACTTAACAAAATCATTACCATACATCCGCAATTTGAAATGAACCAACTTGGAAAATCACAAAAGCATCCTCAAGTAAGTCAATCAAAATCTGTAAGCAAACAACAACCAAAAACATTCGAAAAGAAAAACTATAAAACATGCTTGTTTTACGTCGTAAGCTCGACGCCTTTACGGTGCTTAATTAGAAACTTCCTTCATTCATGCCATGGTGATGTCTCACCGCGCAACCAAAAGCAGGCGTACTAACCAAACACTTAAAAAAATGTTACGGGAACAAAATGTATACAACACTTGAACAAACATAATGGAAACAGACAATATATACGATATATACAAAACTCAAAAATAAAGAAACTATTGCAATGCGATTCAATATCAAAACCAATCCCCGGCAACGGTGCCATTTTGTTGAGTGCAGAATAGGGCAAGCAGCAAAGATATTTATTTTCGGAAGCATTCCCTCCGGGATTTATGTCGTGTCCACAGAGATCGGTTCGAGGGAAATAATGTTGTTCGACAGACTCTCGCGTTAATGAGTTTGGATTAAAATGGTTTAAAACATGAAAACATAAAAGTAAACATTAAAACATAAAAAAAAAATTCACTTTTCAGCAAGACAAACTTATCCGGCATGCACATAATCGACTCTTCACAAACTTAAACTTACCGACCAGTTATACTCAACCTACAATACTCCTCAATATCACCCAGCATCGCTCTCAACACAGGTTATGTCTAACGCAAAGTTGAGAGAACAACCGTGTTACCATTGCCGATACTTTCGTACGCTAGCTCAAGGCACGGAGGCATTAAGTTTCGGCGCCTATTGAAGATTGCTAGCCCTAAATCTATCTCTAGAATCTAGAAACTAACAGACAATCACCCCTAATCGAAGTTTGCGACGGTTATCTCTAACGCAACCCAAACCCCGCGCATAAAGCAAAAATCAGAGATAATCACCAATAGAGATTTGTAAAGCAAGTTTCATATAACGCCATGGGCGACAAATATACATGAGTTTACAGTAAATACATATACACAACCCAACCATAAAGAAAAACACAAAGAAGAAGAGAAATGAACCAAACATCTCGCGGATTGTCAGAGCCGGTCAACGATCAATCCACCCCGGTTCATCCGTATGCATGCTCCACAGTTGTTTTTGAAGCTAATCTACTGAAAAAATGAAGTTTGATAGAGTTAGAGCAAGAATCCCCAAAACCCTCATAAAAAGTGACTAAAATGAATTATATACATTTCAAATTCTGCACAGTTCGCAGTGCGAATGACTCAAAAATTGGCACTTTTAGTGCCTCTGATTGCTAAACCGCCTTTGCTTTCCTTCGTTGGTTCGCAATGCGAACGAATCATTCGCCGTGCGAATGCTCGCTGACTGGTTCGCAGTGCGAACTTTGGTCTCTTTGCCCCTGCCAAATTTTGGGCTCCTTCGCTGTGGACTTCGCTGGTCTTCGCAAAGCGAATGCTCGCTCCCATTTCGCAATGCGAACATGACAGAAAACCAATCCTTACTTTGACCACAACTTCTTCACCGTAACTCCGATTTACGCACGGTCGGACGCGTTGGAAAGCTTATTGAATGCTCTTCGAGAATATGGCTAGATAGCATTTATTGACTACCTACAAAAATGAGATAAAATCAATTAAACTACGTAATATTTACACAATACGCAATATATACACTAAAACATAAAGTAAACGTATTTATAAACAAAGTGGGGTTTATTTGAACGATATAGACAAAAAGTATCGATAAGTGCAACAAAACTTATATACAATAATAGGTACATTTTACACTTATCAAACTCTGCCCAACTTAACTAATTGTTTGTCCACAAATAAGAATCAAACAAACTTGAAAACACAAAAGTGATATTCAAAGAAAGACAAATCAATAGGTTTTGAAAAACGGAAACGAATGAATGGTTCAAATGAAAATGGTACACACAAAAAGTAAATACTTACCACTGGCAACAACGACAACATAGTCTCGAAACAAATGCAAAATACAAAAATCATGCCAAAAATTCTAAAACAACACAAGTTCCAAAGTGAATCACACCTAGTAAAAACAATCATTGGTAGATGAAAAACACACAATAAGGTACTTTACACTTACACAACACTCATGCAAACAAAAGACTAAATTATGCATACATCCACAAATTCACATTGAAAATACAAAGGCAAGAATCACAAGGGCTTTTCAAGGTTGTAGCGTGGTCGGGTAAACAAACAAGGGGCAATTTCTAAAGGTAATTGAAACAAAAACTTGCCTAAACCTAAGGGAGTGATCAACTCACAAAGACTCAAACACCAAATTCCAATCAACTTCCTCCATAATCCCAAGTGTTACACAACACACAATACTTATTTAGCACAATTATTGAAACTCTTTTTGTTTCCTTTTTCAAAGATTTTCTTTTTCTTCTTTTTTCTTTCTTTTTCTCTTTCACAAATTTTTCTCTTTTTTCTTTTCTTTTTCAATCCGCATAAAATCCAACCAATGAGTACACAATCATCCTCTCCCCAACTTGAATTCAACCACACCATCATGTGAATACTCCCTACTTTCTAAGGCAAGGAAAAAATCCATACAACAACACAAAATTGAGGTCCAAGAAAAAACAAAATCCATTCAAAAATAAGTGAACTAAATACTCATAGACAAACATTAAGTTCAAATAGAAACATGGATCAAAAAGCTCAAAGGGGTTACGAATTCTCACACACTCACAAGGTGAATTGACTATTTGGCTAAGGTGGTTGTGCTCAAAATGAAACAATTGCCTTGATCCTTTTCATGCATTTATATAATCAACACAAATAAAAGATTCAACATAATAAAATCCAGTTAGAACAAGAATGTTGGTTCTCCGCGCATATATGAACAATGGAAAGCCACCTCACAAAAAGGTTGGGAACTAAAGTGATTCACAATAGAACAAGTATACAAAAGAATGAATGGCACGGAAGTTTGTAAAATGCCTAAGTATCATGAACATACTAAAGTATAGAAAGCGATAAATACATACCTTAGACGTGTACAAAACTTAACAAAATCATTACCATATATCCGCAATTTGAAATGAACCAACTTGGAAAATCACAAAAGCATCCTCAAGTAAGTCAATCAAAATCTGTAAGCAAACAACAACCAAAAACATTCGAAAAGAAAAACTATAAAACATGCTTGTTTTACGTCGTAAGCTCGACGCCTTTACGGTGCTTAATTAGAAACTTCCTTCATTCATGCCATGGTGATGTCTCACCGCGCAACCAAAAGCAAGCGTACTAACCAAACACTTAAAAAAATGTTACGGGAACAAAATGTATACAACACTTGAACAAACATAATGGAAACAGACAATATATATGATATATACAAAACTCAAAAACAAAGAAACTATCGCAATGCGATTCAATATCAAAACCAATCCCCGACAACAGTGCCATTTTGTTGATTGTAGAATATGGCAAGCAGCAAAAATATTTATTTTCGGAAGAATTCCCTCCGGGATTTATGTCGTGTCCAAAGAGATCGGTTTGAGGGAAAGAATGTCGTTCGACAGTCTCTCGCGTTAATGAGTTTGGATTAAAATGGTTTAAAACATGAAAACAGAAAAGTAAACATTAAAACATAAAAACAAATTCACTTTTCAGCAAGACAAACTTATCCGGCATGCACATAATCGACTCCTCACATACTTAAACTTACCGACCAGTTATACTCAACCTACAATACTCCTCAATATCACCCAGCATCGCTCACAACACAGGTTATGTCTAACGTAAAGTTGAGAGAACAACCGTGTTACCAATGTCGATACTTTCGACGCTAGCTCAAGGCACAGAGGCATTAAGTTCCGACGCCTATTGAAGATTGCTAGCCCTAAATCTATCTCTAGAATCTATAAACTAACAGACAATCACCCCTAATCGAAGTTTACGACGGTTATCTCTAACGCATCCCAAACCCCGCGCATAAAGCAAAATTCAGAGACAGTCACCAATAGAGATTTGTAAAGCAAGTTTCATATAACGCCATGGGCGACAAATATACAAAATTTTATAGCAAATACATATACACAACCCAACCATAAAGAAAAACACAAAGAAGAAGAGAAATGAACCAAACATCTCGCGGATTGTCAGAGCCGGACAACGATCAATCCACCCCGGTTCATCCGTATGCATGCTCCACAGTTGTTTTTGAAGCTAATCTACTGAAAAAATGAAGTTTGATAGAGTTAGAGCAAGAATCCCCAAAACCCTCATAAAAAGTGACTAAAATGAATTATATACATTTCAAATTCTGCACAGTTCGCAGTACGAATGACTCAAAAATTGGCACTTTTAGTGCCTCTGATTGCTAAACCGCCTTTGCTTTCCTTCGTTGGTTCGCAATGCGAACGAATTATTCGCCGTACGAATGCTCGCTGACTGGTTTGCAGTGCGAACTTTGGTCTCTTTCGCCCCTGCCCAATTTTGGGCTCCTTCGCTGTGGACTTCGCTGGTCTTCGCAAAGCGAATGCTCGCTCCCATTTTGCAATGCGAACATGACAGAAAACCAATCCTTACTTTGACCACAACTTCTTCACCGTAGCTCCGATTTACGCACGGTTGGACGCGTTGGAAAGCTTATTGAATGCTCTTCGAGAATATGGCTAGATAGCATTTATTGACTACCTACAAAAATGAGATAAAATCAATTAAACTATGTAATATTTACACAATACGCAATATATACACTAAAACATAAAGTAAACGTATTTATAAACAAAGTGGGGTTTATTTGAACGATATAGACAAAAAGTATCGATAAGTGCAACAAAACTTATATACAATAATAGGTACATTTTACACTTATCAAACTCTGCCCAACTTTACTAATTGTTTGTCCACAAATAAGAATCAAACAAACTTGAAAACACAAAAGTGATATTCAAAGAAAGACAAATCAATAGGTTTTGAAAAACGGAAACGAATGAATGGTTCAAATGAAAATGGTACACACAAAAAGTAAATACTTACCACTGGCAACAACGACAACATAGTCTCGAAACAAATGCAAAATACAAAAATCATGCCAAAAATTCTAAAACAACACAAGTTCCAAAGTGAATCACACCTAGTAAAAACAATCATTGGTAGATGAAAAACACACAATAAGGTACTTTACACTCACACAACACTCATGCAAACAAAAGACTAAATTATGCATACATCCACAAATTCACATTGAAAATACAAAGGCTAGAATCACAAGGGCTTTTCAAGGTTGTAGCGTGGTCGGGTAAACAAACAAGGAGCAATTTCTAAAGGTAATTGAAACAAAAACTTGCCTAAACCTAAGGGAGTGATCAACTCACAAAGACTCAAACACCAAATTCCAATCAACTTCCTCCATAATCCCAAGTGTTACACAACACACAATACTTATTTAGCACAATTATTGAAACTCTTTTTGTTTCCTTTTTCAAGGATTTTCTTTTTCTTCTTTTTTCTTTCTTTTTCTCTTTCACAAATTTTTCTCTTTTTTCTTTTCTTTTTCAATCCGCATAAAATCCAACCAATGAGTACACAATCATCCTCTCCCCAACTTGAATTCAACCACACCATCATGTGAATACTCCCTACTTTCTAAGGCAAGGAAAAAATCCATACAACAACACAAAATTGAGGTCCAAGAAAAAACAAAATCCATTCAAAAATAAGTGAACTAAATACTCATAGACAAACATTAAGTTCAAATAGAAACATGGATCAAAAAGCTCAAAGGGGTTACGAATTCTCACACACTCACAAGGTGAATTTAGTATTTGGCTAAGGTGGTTGTGCTCAAAATGAAACAATTGCCTTGATCCTTTTCATGCATTTATATAATCAACACAAATAAAAGATTCAACATAATAAAATCCAGTTAGAACAAGAATGTTGGTTCTCCGCGCATATATGAACAATGGAAAGCCACCTCACAAAAAGGTTGGGAACTAAAGTGATTCACAATAGAACAAGTATACAAAAGAATGAATGGCATGGAAGTTTGTAAAATGCCTAAGTATCATGAACATACTAAAGTATAGAAAGCGATAAATACATACCTCAGACGTGTACAAAACTTAACAAAATCATTACCATACATCCGCAATTTGAAATGAACCAACTTGGAAAATCACAAAAGCATCCTCAAGTAAGTTAATCAAAATCTGTAAGCAAACAACAACCAAAAACATTCGAAAAGAAAAACTATAAAACATGTTTGTTTTACGTCGTAAGATCGACGCCTTTACGGTGCTTAATTAGAAACTTCCTTCATTCATGCCATGGTGATGTCTCACCGCGCAACCAAAAGCAAGCGTCCTAACCAAACACTTAAAAAAATGTTACGGGAACAAAATGTATACAACACTTGAACAAACATAATGGAAACAGACAATATATACGATATATACAAAACTCAAAAATAAAGAAACTATCGCAATGCGATTCAATATCAAAACCAATCCCCGACAACAGTGCCATTTTGTTGAGTGCAGAATATGGCAAGCAGCAAAAATATTTATTTTCGGAAGAATTCACTCCGGGATTTATGTCGTGTCCAAAGAGATCGGTTCGAGGGAAAGAATGCCGTTCGAGAGTCTCACGCGTTAATGAGTTTGGATTAAAATGGTTTAAAACATGAAAACAGAAAAGTAAACATTAAAACATAAAAACAAATTCACTTTTCAGCAAGACAAACTTATCCGACATGCACATAATCTACTCCTCACAAACTTAAACTTACCGACCAGTTATACTCAACGTACAATACTCCTCAATATCACCCAGCATCGCTCACAACACAGGTGATGTCTAACGTAAAGTTGAGAGAACAACCGTGTTACCATTGTCGATACTTTCGACGCTAGCTCAAGGCACGGAGGCATTAAGTTCCGACGCCTATTGAAGATTGCTAGCCCTAAATCTATCTCTAGAATCTATAAACTAACAGACAATCACCCCTAATCGAAGTTTGCGACGGTTATCTCTAACGCATCCCAAACCCCGAGCATAAAGCAAAATTCAGAGACAGTCACCAATAGAGATTTGTAAAGCAAGTTTCATATAACGCCATGGGCGACAAATATACATAAGTTTATAGCAAATACATATACACAATTCAACCATAAAGAAAAACACAAAGAAGAAGAGAAATGAACCAAACATCTCGCGGATTGTCAGAGCCGGACAACGATCAATCCACCCCGGTTCATCCGTATGCATGCTCCACAGTTGTTTTTGAAGCTAATCTACTGAAAAAATGAAGTTTGATAGAGTTAGAGCAAGAATCCCCAAAACCCTCATAAAAAGTGACTAAAATGAATTATATACATTTCAAATTCTGCACAGTTCGCAGTGCGAATGACTCAAAAATTGGCACTTTTAGTGCCTCTGATTGCTAAACCGCCTTTGCTTTCCTTCGTTGGTTCGCAATGCGAACGAATCATTCGCCGTGCGAATGCACGCTGACTGGTTCGCAGTGCGAACTTTGGTCTCTTTCGCCCCTGCCCAATTTTGGGCTCCTTCGCTGTGGACTTCGCTGGTCTTCGCAAAGCGAATGCTCGCTCCCATTTCGCAATGCGAACATGACAGAAAACCAATCCTTACTTTTACCACAACTTCTTCACCGTAACTCCGATTTACGCACGGTCGGACGCGTTGGAAAGCTTATTGTATGCTCTTCGAGAATATGGCTAGATAACATTTATTGACTACCTACAAAAATGAGATAAAATCAATTAAACTACGTAATATATACACAATATGCAATATATACACTAAAACATAAAGTAAACGTATTTATAAACAAAGTGGGGTTTATTTGAACGATATAGACAAAAAGTATCGATAAGTGCAACAAAACTTATATACAATAATAGGTACATTTTACACTTATCAAACTCTGCCCAACTTAACTAATTGTTTGTCCACAAATAAGAATCAAACAAACTTGAAAACACAAAAGTGATATTCAAAGAAAGACAAATCAATAGTTTTGAAAAACGGAAACGAATGAATGGTTCAAATGAAAATGGTACACACAAAAAGTAAATACTTACCACTGGCAACAACGACAACATAGTCTCGAAACAAATGCAAAATACAAAAATCATGCCAAAAATTCTAAAACAACACAAGTTCCAAAGTGAATCACACCTAGTAAAAACAATCATTGGTAGATGAAAAACACACAATAAGGTACTTTACACTCCCACAACACTCATGCAAACAAAAGACTAAATTATGCATACATCCACAAATTCACATTGAAAATACAAAGGCAAGAATCACAAGAGCTTTTCAAGGTTGTAGCGTGGTCGGGTAAACAAACAAGGGGCAATTTCTAAAGGTAATTGAAACAAAAACTTGCCTAAACCTAAGGGAGTGATCAACTCACAAAGACTCAAACACCAAATTCCAATCAACTTCCTCCATAATCCCAAGTGTTACACAACACACAATACTTATTTAGCACAATTATTGAAACTCTTTTTCTTTCCTTTTTCAAGGATTTTATTTTTCTTCTTTTTTCTTTCTTTTTCTCTTTCACAAAATTTTCTCTTTTTTCTTTTCTTTTTCAATCCGCATAAAATCCAACCAATGAGTACACAATCATCCTCTCCCCAACTTGAATTCAACCACGCCATCATGTGAATACTCCCTACTTTCTAAGGCAAGGAAAAAATCCATACAACAACACAAAATTGAGGTCCAAGAAAAAACAAAATCCATTCAAAAATAAGTGAACTAAATACTCATAGACAAACATTAAGTTCAAATAGAAACATGGATCAAAAAGCTCAAAGGGGTTACGAATTCTCACACACTCACAAGGTGAATTGACTATTTGGCTAAGGTGGTTGTGCTCAAAATGAAACAATTGCCTTGATCCTTTTCATGCATTTATATAATCAACACAAATAAAAGATTCAACATAATAAAATCCAGTTAGAACAAGAATGTTGGTTCTCCGCGCATATATGAACAATGGAAAGCCACCTCACAAAAAGGTTGGGAACTAAAGTGATTCACAATAGAACAAGTATACAAAAGAATGAATGGCACGGAAGTTTGTAAAATGCCTAAGTATCATGAACATACTAAAGTATAGAAAGCGATAAATACATACCTCAGACGTGTACAAAACTTAACAAAATCATTACCATACATCTGCAATTTGAAATGAACCAACTTGGAAAATCACAAAAGCATCCTCAAGTAAGTCAATCAAAATCTGTAAGCAAACAACAACCAAAAACATTCGAAAAGAAAAACTATAAAACATGTTTGTTTTACGTCGTAAGCTCGACGCCTTTACGGTGCTTAATTACAAACTTCCTTCATTCATGCCATGGTGATGTCTCACCGCGCAACCAAAAGCAAGCGTCCTAACCAAACACTTAAAAAAATGTTACGGGAACAAAATGTATACAACACTTGAACAAACATAATGGAAACAGACAATATATACGATATATACAAAACACAAAAACAAAGAAACTATCGCAATGCGATTCAATATCAAAACCAATCCCCGACAACAGTGCCATTTTGTTGAGTGCAGAATATGGCAAGCAGCAAAAATATTTATTTTCGGAAGAATTCCCTCCGGGATTTATGTCGTGTCCAAAGAGATCGGTTCGAGGGAAAGAATGTCGTTCGACAGTCTCTCGCGTTAATGAGTTTGGATTAAAATGGTTTAAAACATGAAAACAGAAAAGTAAACATTAAAACATAAAAACAAATTCACTTTTCAGCAAGACAAACTTATCCGACATGCACATAATCTACTCCTCACAAACTTAAACTTACCGACCAGTTATACTCAACGTACAATACTCCTCAATATCACCCAGCATCGCTCACAACACAGGTGATGTCTAACGTAAAGTTGAGAGAACAACCGTGTTACCATTGTCGATACTTTCGACGCTAGCTCAAGGCACGGAGGCATTAAGTTCCGACGCCTATTGAAGATTGCTAGCCCTAAATCTATCTCTAGAATCTATAAACTAACAGACAATCACCCCTAATCGAAGTTTGCGACGGTTATCTCTAACGCATCCCAAACCCCGCGCATAAAGCAAAATTCAGAGACAGTCACCAATAGAGATTTGTAAAGCAAGTTTCATATAACGCCATGGGCGACAAATATACATAAGTTTATAGCAAATACATATACACAACCCAACCATAAAGAAAAACACAAAGAAGAAGAGAAATGAACCAAACATCTCGCGGATTGTCAGAGCCGGACAACGATCAATCCACCCCGGTTCATCCGTATGCATGCTCCACAGTTGTTTTTGAAGCTAATCTACTGAAAAAATGAAGTTTGATAGAGTTAGAGCAAGAATCCCCAAAACCCTCATAAAAAGTGACTAAAATGAATTATATACATTTCAAATTCTGCACAGTTCGCAGTGCGAATGACTCAAAAATTGGCACTTTTAGTGCCTCTGATTGCTAAACCGCCTTTGCTTTCCTTCGTTGGTTCGCAATGCGAACGAATCATTCGCCGTGCGAATGCTCGCTGACTGGTTCGCAATGCGAACTTTGGTCTCTTTCGCCCCTGCCCAATTTTGGGCTCCTTCGCTGTGGACTTCGCTGGTCTTCGCAAAGCGAATGCTCGCTCCCATTTCGCAATGCGAACATGACAGAAAACCAATCCTTACTTTGACCACAACTTCTTCACCGTAACTCCGATTTACGCACGGTCGGACGCGTTGGAAAGCTTATTGTATGCTCTTCGAGAATATGGCTAGATAACATTTATTGACTACCTACAAAAATGAGATAAAATCAATTAAACTACGTAATATATACACAATATGCAATATATACACTAAAACATAAAGTAAACGTATTTATAAACAAAGTGGGGTTTATTTGAACGATATAGACAAAAAGTATCGATAAGTGCAACAAAACTTATATACAATAATAGGTACATTTTACACTTATCAAACTCTGCCCAACTTAACTAATTGTTTGTCCACAAATAAGAATCAAACAAACTTGAAAACACAAAAGTGATATTCAAAGAAAGACAAATCAATAGTTTTGAAAAACGGAAACGAATGAATGGTTCAAATGAAAATGGTACACACAAAAAGTAAATACTTACCACTGGCAACAACGACAACATAGTCTCGAAACAAATGCAAAATACAAAAATCATGCCAAAAATTCTAAAACAACACAAGTTCCAAAGTGAATCACACCTAGTAAAAACAATCATTGGTAGATGAAAAACACACAATAAGGTACTTTACACTCCCACAACACTCATGCAAACAAAAGACTAAATTATGCATACATCCACAAATTCACATTGAAAATACAAAGGCAAGAATCACAAGAGCTTTTCAAGGTTGTAGCGTGGTCGGGTAAACAAACAAGGGGCAATTTCTAAAGGTAATTGAAACAAAAACTTGCCTAAACCTAAGGGAGTGATCAACTCACAAAGACTCAAACACCAAATTCCAATCAACTTCCTCCATAATCCCAAGTGTTACACAACACACAATACTTATTTAGCACAATTATTGAAACTCTTTTTCTTTCCTTTTTCAAGGATTTTATTTTTCTTCTTTTTTCTTTCTTTTTCTCTTTCACAAAATTTTCTCTTTTTTCTTTTCTTTTTCAATCCGCATAAAATCCAACCAATGAGTACACAATCATCCTCTCCCCAACTTGAATTCAACCACGCCATCATGTGAATACTCCCTACTTTCTAAGGCAAGGAAAAAATCCATACAACAACACAAAATTGAGGTCCAAGAAAAAACAAAATCCATTCAAAAATAAGTGAACTAAATACTCATAGACAAACATTAAGTTCAAATAGAAACATGGATCAAAAAGCTCAAAGGGGTTACGAATTCTCACACACTCACAAGGTGAATTGACTATTTGGCTAAGGTGGTTGTGCTCAAAATGAAACAATTGCCTTGATCCTTTTCATGCATTTATATAATCAACACAAATAAAAGATTCAACATAATAAAATCCAGTTAGAACAAGAATGTTGGTTCTCCGCGCATATATGAACAATGGAAAGCCACCTCACAAAAAGGTTGGGAACTAAAGTGATTCACAATAGAACAAGTATACAAAAGAATGAATGGCACGGAAGTTTGTAAAATGCCTAAGTATCATGAACATACTAAAGTATAGAAAGCGATAAATACATACCTCAAACGTGTACAAAACTTAACAAAATCATTACCATACATCTGCAATTTGAAATGAACCAACTTGGAAAATCACAAAAGCATCCTCAAGTAAGTCAATCAAAATCTGTAAGCAAACAACAACCAAAAACATTCGAAAAGAAAAACTATAAAACATGTTTGTTTTACGTCGTAAGCTCGACGCCTTTACGGTGCTTAATTACAAACTTCCTTCATTCATGCCATGGTGATGTCTCACCGCGCAACCAAAAGCAAGCGTCCTAACCAAACACTTAAAAAAATGTTACGGGAACAAAATGTATACAACACTTGAACAAACATAATGGAAACAGACAATATATACGATATATACAAAACACAAAAACAAAGAAACTATCGCAATGCGATTCAATATCAAAACCAATCCCCGACAACAGTGCCATTTTGTTGAGTGCAGAATATGGCAAGCAGCAAAAATATTTATTTTCGGAAGAATTCCCTCCGGGATTTATGTCGTGTCCAAAGAGATCGGTTCGAGGGAAAGAATGTCGTTCGACAGTCTCTCGCGTTAATGAGTTTGGATTAAAATGGTTTAAAACATGAAAACAGAAAAGTAAACATTAAAACATAAAAACAAATTCACTTTTCAGCAAGACAAACTTATCCGACATGCACATAATCTACTCCTCACAAACTTAAACTTACCGACCAGTTATACTCAACGTACAATACTCCTCAATATCACCCAGCATCGCTCACAACACAGGTGATGTCTAACGTAAAGTTGAGAGAACAACCGTGTTACCATTGTCGATACTTTCGACGCTAGCTCAAGGCACGGAGGCATTAAGTTCCGACGCCTATTGAAGATTGCTAGCCCTAAATCTATCTCTAGAATCTATAAACTAACAGACAATCACCCCTAATCGAAGTTTGCGACGGTTATCTCTAACGCATCCCAAACCCCGCGCATAAAGCAAAATTCAGAGACAGTCACCAATAGAGATTTGTAAAGCAAGTTTCATATAACGCCATGGGCGACAAATATACATAAGTTTATAGCAAATACATATACACAACCCAACCATAAAGAAAAACACAAAGAAGAAGAGAAATGAACCAAACATCTCGCGGATTGTCAGAGCCGGACAACGATCAATCCACCCCGGTTCATCCGTATGCATGCTCCACAGTTGTTTTTGAAGCTAATCTACTGAAAAAATGAAGTTTGATAGAGTTAGAGCAAGAATCCCCAAAACCCTCATAAAAAGTGACTAAAATGAATTATATACATTTCAAATTCTGCACAGTTCGCAGTGCGAATGACTCAAAAATTGGCACTTTTAGTGCCTCTGATTGCTAAACCGCCTTTGCTTTCCTTCGTTGGTTCGCAATGCGAACGAATCATTCGCCGTGCGAATGCTCGCTGACTGGTTCGCAGTGCGAACTTTGGTCTCTTTCGCCCCTGCCCAATTTTGGGCTCCTTCGCTGTGGACTTCGCTGGTCTTCGCAAAGCGAATGCTCGCTCCCATTTCGCAATGCGAACATGACAGAAAACCAATCCTTACTTTGACCACAACTTCTTCACCGTAACTCCGATTTACGCACGGTCGGACGCGTTGGAAAGCTTATTGTATGCTCTTCGAGAATATGGCTAGATAACATTTATTGACTACCTACAAAAATGAGATAAAATCAATTAAACTACGTAATATATACACAATATGCAATATATACACTAAAACATAAAGTAAACGTATTTATAAACAAAGTGGGGTTTATTTGAACGATATAGACAAAAAGTATCGATAAGTGCAACAAAACTTATATACAATAATAGGTACATTTTACACTTATCAAACTCTGCCCAACTTAACTAATTGTTTGTCCACAAATAAGAATCAAACAAACTTGAAAACACAAAAGTGATATTCAAAGAAAGACAAATCAATAGTTTTGAAAAACGGAAACGAATGAATGGTTCAAATGAAAATGGTACACACAAAAAGTAAATACTTACCACTGGCAACAACGACAACATAGTCTCGAAACAAATGCAAAATACAAAAATCATGCCAAAAATTCTAAAACAACACAAGTTCCAAAGTGAATCACACCTAGTAAAAACAATCATTGGTAGATGAAAAACACACAATAAGGTACTTTACACTCCCACAACACTCATGCAAACAAAAGACTAAATTATGCATACATCCACAAATTCACATTGAAAATACAAAGGCAAGAATCACAAGAGCTTTTCAAGGTTGTAGCGTGGTCGGGTAAACAAACAAGGGGCAATTTCTAAAGGTAATTGAAACAAAAACTTGCCTAAACCTAAGGGAGTGATCAACTCACAAAGACTCAAACACCAAATTCCAATCAACTTCCTCCATAATCCCAAGTGTTACACAACACACAATACTTATTTAGCACAATTATTGAAACTCTTTTTCTTTCCTTTTTCAAGGATTTTATTTTTCTTCTTTTTTCTTTCTTTTTCTCTTTCACAAAATTTTCTCTTTTTTCTTTTCTTTTTCAATCCGCATAAAATCCAACCAATGAGTACACAATCATCCTCTCCCCAACTTGAATTCAACCACGCCATCATGTGAATACTCCCTACTTTCTAAGGCAAGGAAAAAATCCATACAACAACACAAAATTGAGGTCCAAGAAAAAACAAAATCCATTCAAAAATAAGTGAACTAAATACTCATAGACAAAAATTAAGTTCAAATAGAAACATGGATCAAAAAGCTCAAAGGGGTTACGAATTCTCACACACTCACAAGGTGAATTGACTATTTGGCTAAGGTGGTTGTGCTCAAAATGAAACAATTGCCTTGATCCTTTTCATGCATTTATATAATCAACACAAATAAAAGATTCAACATAATAAAATCCAGTTAGAACAAGAATGTTGGTTCTCCGCGCATATATGAACAATGGAAAGCCACCTCACAAAAAGGTTGGGAACTAAAGTGATTCACAATAGAACAAGTATACAAAAGAATGAATGGCACGGAAGTTTGTAAAATGCCTAAGTATCATGAACATACTAAAGTATAGAAAGCGATAAATACATACCTCAGACGTGTACAAAACTTAACAAAATCATTACCATACATCTGCAATTTGAAATGAACCAACTTGGAAAATCACAAAAGCATCCTCAAGTAAGTCAATCAAAATCTGTAAGCAAACAACAACCAAAAACATTCGAAAAGAAAAACTATAAAACATGTTTGTTTTACGTCGTAAGCTCGACGCCTTTACGGTGCTTAATTACAAACTTCCTTCATTCATGCCATGGTGATGTCTCACCGCGCAACCAAAAGCAAGCGTCCTAACCAAACACTTAAAAAAATGTTACGGGAACAAAATGTATACAACACTTGAACAAACATAATGGAAACAGACAATATATACGATATATACAAAACACAAAAACAAAGAAACTATCGCAATGCGATTCAATATCAAAACCAATCCCCGACAACAGTGCCATTTTGTTGAGTGCAGAATATGGCAAGCAGCAAAAATATTTATTTTCGGAAGAATTCCCTCCGGGATTTATGTCGTGTCCAAAGAGATCGGTTCGAGGGAAAGAATGTCGTTCGACAGTCTCTCGCGTTAATGAGTTTGGATTAAAATGGTTTAAAACATGAAAACAGAAAAGTAAACATTAAAACATAAAAACAAATTCACTTTTCAGCAAGACAAACTTATCCGACATGCACATAATCTACTCCTCACAAACTTAAACTTACCGACCAGTTATACTCAACGTACAATACTCCTCAATATCACCCAGCATCGCTCACAACACAGGTGATGTCTAACGTAAAGTTGAGAGAACAACCGTGTTACCATTGTCGATACTTTCGACGCTAGCTCAAGGCACGGAGGCATTAAGTTCCGACGCCTATTGAAGATTGCTAGCCCTAAATCTATCTCTAGAATCTATAAACTAACAGACAATCACCCCTAATCGAAGTTTGCGACGGTTATCTCTAACGCATCCCAAACCCCGCGCATAAAGCAAAATTCAGAGACAGTCACCAATAGAGATTTGTAAAGCAAGTTTCATATAACGCCATGGGCGACAAATATACATAAGTTTATAGCAAATACATATACACAACCCAACCATAAAGAAAAACACAAAGAAGAAGAGAAATGAACCAAACATCTCGCGGATTGTCAGAGCCGGACAACGATCAATCCACCCCGGTTCATCCGTATGCATGCTCCACAGTTGTTTTTGAAGCTAATCTACTGAAAAAATGAAGTTTGATAGAGTTAGAGCAAGAATCCCCAAAACCCTCATAAAAAGTGACTAAAATGAATTATATACATTTCAAATTCTGCACAGTTCGCAGTGCGAATGACTCAAAAATTGGCACTTTTAGTGCCTCTGATTGCTAAACCGCCTTTGCTTTCCTTCGTTGGTTCGCAATGCGAACGAATCATTCGCCGTGCGAATGCTCGCTGACTGGTTCGCAGTGCGAACTTTGGTCTCTTTCGCCCCTGCCCAATTTTGGGCTCCTTCGCTGTGGACTTCGCTGGTCTTCGCAAAGCGAATGCTCGCTCCCATTTCGCAATGCGAACATGACAGAAAACCAATCCTTACTTTGACCACAACTTCTTCACCGTAACTCCGATTTACGCACGGTCGGACGCGTTGGAAAGCTTATTGTATGCTCTTCGAGAATATGGCTAGATAACATTTATTGACTACCTACAAAAATGAGATAAAATCAATTAAACTACGTAATATATACACAATATGCAATATATACACTAAAACATAAAGTAAACGTATTTATAAACAAAGTGGGGTTTATTTGAACGATATAGACAAAAAGTATCGATAAGTGCAACAAAACTTATATACAATAATAGGTACATTTTACACTTATCAAACTCTGCCCAACTTAACTAATTGTTTGTCCACAAATAAGAATCAAACAAACTTGAAAACACAAAAGTGATATTCAAAGAAAGACAAATCAATAGTTTTGAAAAACGGAAACGAATGAATGGTTCAAATGAAAATGGTACACACAAAAAGTAAATACTTACCACTGGCAACAACGACAACATAGTCTCGAAACAAATGCAAAATACAAAAATCATGCCAAAAATTCTAAAACAACACAAGTTCCAAAGTGAATCACACCTAGTAAAAACAATCATTGGTAGATGAAAAACACACAATAAGGTACTTTACACTCCCACAACACTCATGCAAACAAAAGACTAAATTATGCATACATCCACAAATTCACATTGAAAATACAAAGGCAAGAATCACAAGAGCTTTTCAAGGTTGTAGCGTGGTCGGGTAAACAAACAAGGGGCAATTTCTAAAGGTAATTGAAACAAAAACTTGCCTAAACCTAAGGGAGTGATCAACTCACAAAGACTCAAACACCAAATTCCAATCAACTTCCTCCATAATCCCAAGTGTTACACAACACACAATACTTATTTAGCACAATTATTGAAACTCTTTTTCTTTCCTTTTTCAAGGATTTTATTTTTCTTCTTTTTTCTTTCTTTTTCTCTTTCACAAAATTTTCTCTTTTTTCTTTTCTTTTTCAATCCGCATAAAATCCAACCAATGAGTACACAATCATCCTCTCCCCAACTTGAATTCAACCACGCCATCATGTGAATACTCCCTACTTTCTAAGGCAAGGAAAAAATCCATACAACAACACAAAATTGAGGTCCAAGAAAAAACAAAATCCATTCAAAAATAAGTGAACTAAATACTCATAGACAAACATTAAGTTCAAATAGAAACATGGATCAAAAAGCTCAAAGGGGTTACGAATTCTCACACACTCACAAGGTGAATTGACTATTTGGCTAAGGTGGTTGTGCTCAAAATGAAACAATTGCCTTGATCCTTTTCATGCATTTATATAATCAACACAAATAAAAGATTCAACATAATAAAATCCAGTTAGAACAAGAATGTTGGTTCTCCGCGCATATATGAACAATGGAAAGCCACCTCACAAAAAGGTTGGGAACTAAAGTGATTCACAATAGAACAAGTATACAAAAGAATGAATGGCACGGAAGTTTGTAAAATGCCTAAGTATCATGAACATACTAAAGTATAGAAAGCGATAAATACATACCTCAGACGTGTACAAAACTTAACAAAATCATTACCATACATCTGCAATTTGAAATGAACCAACTTGGAAAATCACAAAAGCATCCTCAAGTAAGTCAATCAAAATCTGTAAGCAAACAACAACAAAAAACATTCGAAAAGAAAAACTATAAAACATGTTTGTTTTACGTCGTAAGCTCGACGCCTTTATGGTGCTTAATTACAAACTTCCTTCATTCATGCCATGGTGATGTCTCACCGCGCAACCAAAAGCAAGCGTCCTAACCAAACACTTAAAAAAATGTTACGGGAACAAAATGTATACAACACTTGAACAAACATAATGGAAACAGACAATATATACGATATATACAAAACACAAAAACAAAGAAACTATCGCAATGCGATTCAATATCAAAACCAATCCCCGACAACAGTGCCATTTTGTTGAGTGCAGAATATGGCAAGCAGCAAAAATATTTATTTTCGGAAGAATTCCCTCCGGAATTTATGTCGTGTCCAAAGAGATCGGTTCGAGGGAAAGAATGTCGTTCGACAGTCTCTCGCGTTAATGAGTTTGGATTAAAATGGTTTAAAACATGAAAACAGAAAAGTAAACATTAAAACATAAAAACAAATTCACTTTTCAGCAAGACAAACTTATCCGACATGCACATAATCTACTCCTCACAAACTTAAACTTACCGACCAGTTATACTCAACCTACAATACTCCTCAATATCACCCAGCATCGCTCACAACACAGGTGATGTCTAACGTAAAGTTGAGAGAACAACCGTGTTACCATTGTCGATACTTTCGACGCTAGCTCAAGGCACGGAGGCATTAAGTTCCGACGCCTATTGAAGATTGCTAGCCCTAAATCTATCTCTAGAATCTATAAACTAACAGACAATCACCCCTAATCGAAGTTTGCGACGGTTATCTCTAACGCATCCCAAACCCCGCGCATAAAGCAAAATTCAGAGACAGTCACCAATAGAGATTTGTAAAGCAAGTTTCATATAACGCCATGGGCGACAAATATACATAAGTTTATAGCAAATACATATACACAACCCAACCATAAAGAAAAACACAAAGAAGAAGAGAAATGAACCAAACATCTCGCGGATTGTCAGAGCCGGACAACGATCAATCCACCCCGGTTCATCCGTATGCATGCTCCACAGTTGTTTTTGAAGCTAATCTACTGAAAAAATGAAGTTTGATAGAGTTAGAGCAAGAATCCCCAAAACCCTCATAAAAAGTGACTAAAATGAATTATATACATTTCAAATTCTGCACAGTTCGCAGTGCGAATGACTCAAAAATTGGCACTTTTAGTGCCTCTGATTGCTAAACCGCCTTTGCTTTCCTTCGTTGGTTCGCAATGCGAACGAATCATTCGCCGTGCGAATGCTCGCTGACTGGTTCGCAGTGCGAACTTTGGTCTCTTTCGCCCCTGCCCAATTTTGGGCTCCTTCGCTGTGGACTTCGCTGGTCTTCCCAAAGCGAATGCTCGCTCCCATTTCGCAATGCGAACATGACAGAAAACCAATCCTTACTTTGACCACAACTTCTTCACCGTAACTCCGATTTACGCACGGTCGGACGCGTTGGAAAGCTTATTGTATGCTCTTCGAGAATATGGCTAGATAACATTTATTGACTACCTACAAAAATGAGATAAAATCAATTAAACTACGTAATATATACACAATATGCAATATATACACTAAAACATAAAGTAAACGTATTTATAAACAAAGTGGGGTTTATTTGAACGATATAGACAAAAAGTATCGATAAGTGCAACAAAACTTATATACAATAATAGGTACATTTTACACTTATCAAACTCTGCCCAACTTAACTAATTGTTTGTCCACAAATAAGAATCAAACAAACTTGAAAACACAAAAGTGATATTCAAAGAAAGACAAATCAATAGTTTTGAAAAACGGAAACGAATGAATGGTTCAAATGAAAATGGTACACACAAAAAGTAAATACTTACCACTGGCAACAACGACAACATAGTCTCGAAACAAATGCAAAATACAAAAATCATGCCAAAAATTCTAAAACAACACAAGTTCCAAAGTGAATCACACCTAGTAAAAACAATCATTGGTAGATGAAAAACACACAATAAGGTACTTTACACTCCCACAACACTCATGCAAACAAAAGACTAAATTATGCATACATCCACAAATTCACATTGAAAATACAAAGGCAAGAATCACAAGAGCTTTTCAAGGTTGTAGCGTGGTCGGGTAAACAAACAAGGGGCAATTTCTAAAGGTAATTGAAACAAAAACTTGCCTAAACCTAAGGGAGTGATCAACTCACAAAGACTCAAACACCAAATTCCAATCAACTTCCTCCATAATCCCAAGTGTTACACAACACACAATACTTATTTAGCACAATTATTGAAACTCTTTTTCTTTCCTTTTTCAAGGATTTTATTTTTCTTCTTTTTTCTTTCTTTTTCTCTTTCACAAAATTTTCTCTTTTTTCTTTTCTTTTTCAATCCGCATAAAATCCAACCAATGAGTACACAATCATCCTCTCCCCAACTTGAATTCAACCACGCCATCATGTGAATACTCCCTACTTTCTAAGGCAAGGAAAAAATCCATACAACAACACAAAATTGAGGTCCAAGAAAAAACAAAATCCATTCAAAAATAAGTGAACTAAATACTCATAGACAAACATTAAGTTCAAATAGAAACATGGATCAAAAAGCTCAAAGGGGTTACGAATTCTCACTCACAAGGTGAATTGACTATTTGGCTAAGGTGGTTGTGCTCAAAATGAAACAATTGCCTTGATCCTTTTCATGCATTTATATAATCAACACAAATAAAAGATTCAACATAATAAAATCCAGTTAGAAGAAGAATGTTGGTTCTCCGCGCATATATGAACAATGGAAAGCCACCTCACAAAAAGGTTGGGAACTAAAGTGATTCACAATAGAACAAGTATACAAAAGAATGAATGGCACGGAAGTTTGTAAAATGCCTAAGTATCATGAACATACTAAAGTATAGAAAGCGATAAATACATACCTCAGACGTGTACAAAACTTAACAAAATCATTACCATACATCTGCAATTTGAAATGAACCAACTTGGAAAATCACAAAAGCATCCTCAAGTAAGTCAATCAAAATCTGTAAGCAAACAACAACCAAAAACATTCGAAAAGAAAAACTATAAAACATGTTTGTTTTACGTCGTAAGCTCGACGCCTTTACGGTGCTTAATTACAAACTTCCTTCATTCATGCCATGGTGATGTCTCATCGCGCAACCAAAAGCAAGCGTCCTAACCAAACACTTAAAAAAATGTTACGGGAACAAAATGTATACAACACTTGAACAAACATAATGGAAACAGACAATATATACGATATATACAAAACACAAAAACAAAGAAACTATCGCAATGCGATTCAATATCAAAACCAATCCCCGACAACAGTGCCATTTTGTTGAGTGCAGAATATGGCAAGCAGCAAAAATATTTATTTTCGGAAGAATTCCCTCCGGGATTTATGTCGTGTCCAAAGAGATCGGTTCGAGGGAAAGAATGTCGTTCGACAGTCTCTCGCGTTAATGAGTTTGGATTAAAATGGTTTAAAACATGAAAACAGAAAAGTAAACATTAAAACATAAAAACAAATTCACTTTTCAGCAAGACAAACTTATCCGGCATGTACATAATCGACTCCTCACAAACTTAAACTTACTGACCAGTAATACTCAACCTACAATACTCCTCAATATCACCCAGCATCGCTCACAACACAGGTTATGTCTAACGTAAAGTTGAGAGAACAACCGTGTTACCATTGTCGATACTTTCGACGCTAGCTCAAGGCACGGAGGCATTAAGTTTCGACGCCTATTGAAGATTGCTAGCCCTAAATCTATCTCTAGAATCTATAAACTAACAGACAATCACCCCTAATCGAAGTTTGCGACGGTTATCTCTAACGCATCCCAAACCCCGCGCATAAAGCAAAAATCAGAGACAGTCACCAATAGAGATTTGTAAAGCAAGTTTCATATAACGCCATGGGCGACAAATATACATAAGTTTATAGCAAATACATATACACAACCCAACCATAAAGAAAAACACAAAGAAGAAGAGAAATGAACCAAACATCTCGCAGATTGTCAGAGCCGGTCAACTATCAATCCACCCCGGTTCATCCGTATGCATGCTCCACAGTTGTTTTTGAAGCTAATCTACTGAAAAAATGAAGTTTGATAGAGTAAGAGAAAGAATCCCCAAAACCCTCATAAAAAGTGACTAAAATGAATTATATACATTTCAAATTTTGCACAGTTCGCAGTGCGAATGACTCAAAAATTGGCACTTTTAGTGCCTCTGATTGCTAAACCGCCTTTGCTTTCCTTCGTTGGTTCGCAATGCGAACGAATCATTCGCCGTGCGAATGCTCGCTGACTGGTTCGCAGTGCGAACTTTGGTCTCTTTCTCCCCTGCCCAATTTTGGGCTCCTTCGCTGTGGACTTCGCTGGTCTTCGCAAAGCGAATGCTCGCTCCCATTTCGCAATGCGAACATGACAGAAAACCAATCCTTACTTTGACCACAACTTCTTCACCGTAACTCCGATTTACGCACGGTCGGACGCGTTGGAAAGCTTATTGAATGCTCTTTGAGAATATGGCTAGATAGCATTTATTGACTACCTACAAAAATGAGATAAAATCAATTAAACTACGTAATACATACACAATACGCAATATATACACTAAAACATAAAGTAAACGTATTTATAAACAAAGTGGGGTTTATTTGAACGATATAGACAAAAAGTATCGATAAGTGCAACAAAACTTATATACAATAATAGGTACATTTTACAATTATCAAACTCTGCCCAACTTAACTAATTGTTTGTCCACAAATAAGAATCAAACAAACTTGAAAACACAAAAGTGATATTCAAAGAAAGACAAATCAATAGGTTTTGAAAAACGGAAACGAATGAATGGTTCAAATGAAAATGGTACTCACAAAAAGTAAATACTTACCACTGGCAACAACGACAACATAGTCTAGAAACAAATGCAAAATACAAAAATCATGCCAAAAATTCTAAAACAACACAAGTTCCAAAGTGAATCACACCTAGTAAAAACAATCATTGGTAGATGAAAAACACACAATAAGGTACTTTACACTCCCACAACACTCATGCAAACAAAAGACTAAATTATGCATACATCCACAAATTCACATTGAAAATACAAAGGCAAGAATCACAAGGGCTTTTCAAGGTTGTAGCGTGGTCGGGTAAACAAACAAGGGGCAATTTCTAAAGGTAATTGAAACAAAAACTTGCCTAAACCTAAGGGAGTGATCAACTCACAAAGACTCAAACACCAAATTCCAATCAACTTCCTCCATAATCCCAAGTGTTACACAACACACAATACTTATTTAGCACAATTATTGAAACTCATTTTGTTTCCTTTTTCAAGGATTTTCTTTTTCTTCTTTTTTCTTTCTTTTTCTCTTTCACAAATTTTTCTCTTTTTTCTTTTCTTTTTCAATCCGCATAAAATCCAACCAATGAGTACACAATCATCCTCTCCCCAACTTGAATTCAACCACACCATCATGTGAATACTCCCTACTTTCTAAGGCAAGGAAAAAATCCATACAACAACACAAAATTGAGGTCCAAGAAAAAACAAAATCCATTAAAAAATAAGTGAACTAAATACTCATAGACAAACATTAAGTTCAAATAGAAACATGGATCAAAAAGCTCAAAGGGGTTACGAATTCTCACACAATCACAAGGTGAATTTACTATTTGGCTAAGGTGGTTGTGCTCAAAATGAAACAATTGCCTTGATCCTTTTCATGCATTTATATAATCAACACAAATAAAAGATTCAACATAATAAAATCCAGTTAGAACAATAATGTTGGTTCTCCGCGCATATATGAACAATGGAAAGCCACCTCACAAAAAGGTTGGGAACTAAAGTGATTCACAATAGAACAAGTATACAAAAGAATGAATGGCACGAAAGTTTGTAAAATGCCTAAGTATCATGAACATACTAAAGTATAGAAAGCGATAAATACATACCTCAGACGTGTACAAAACTTAACAAAATCATTACCATACATCTGCAATTTGAAATGAACCAACTTGGAAAATCACAAAAGCATCCTCAAGTAAGTCAATCAAAATCTGTAAGCAAACAACAACTAAAAACATTCGAAAAGAAAAACTATAAAACATGTTTGTTTTACGTCGTAAGCTCGACGCCTTTACGGTGCTTAATTACAAACTTCCTTCATTCATGCCATGGTGATGTCTCACCGCGCAACCAAAAGCAAGCGTCCTAACCAAACACTTAAAAAATGTTACGGGAACAAAATGTATACAACACTTGAACAAACATAATGGAAACAGACAATATATACAATATATACAAAACTCAAAAACAAAGAAACTATCGCAATGCGATTCAATATCAAAACCAATCCCCGACAACAGTGCCATTTTGTTGAGTGCAGAATATGGCAAGCAGCAAAAATATTTATTTTCGGAAGAATTCCCTCCGGGATTTATGTCGTGTCCAAAGAGATCGGTTCGAGGGAAAGAATGTCGTTCGACAGTCTCTCGCGTTAATGAGTTTGGATTAAAATGGTTTAAAACATGAAAACAGAAAAGTAAACATTAAAACATAAAAACAAATTCACTTTTCAGCAAGACAAACTTATCCGGCATGCACATAATTGATTCCTCACAAACTTAAACTTACCGACCAGTTATACTCAACCTACAATACTCCTCAATATCACCCAGCATCGCTCACAACACAGGTTATGTCTAACGTAAAGTTGAGAGAACAACCGTGTTACCATTATCGATACTTTCGACGCTAGCTCAAGGCACGGAGGCATTAAGTTTCGACGCCTATTGAAGATTGCTAGCCCTAAATCTATCTCTAGAATCTATAAACTAATAGACAATCACCCCTAATCGAAGTTTGCGACGGTTATCTCTAACGCATCCCAAACCCCGCGCATAAAGCAAAAATCAGAGACAGTCACCAATAGAGATTTGTAAAGCAAGTTTCATATAACGCCATGGGCGACAAATATACATAAGTTTATAGCAAATACATATACACAACCCAACCATAAAGAAAAACACAAAGAAGAAGAGAAATGAACCAAACATCTCGCGGATTGTCAGAGCCGGTAAACGATCAATCCACCCCCGTTCATCCGTATGCATGCTCCACAGTTGTTTTTGAAGCTAATCTACTGAAAAAATGAAGTTTGATAGAGTTAGAGCAAGAATCCCCAAAACCCTCATAAAAAGTGACTAAAATGAATTATATACATTTCAAATTCTGCACAGTTCGCAGTGCGAATGACTCAAAAATTGGCACTTTTAGTGCCTCTGATTGCTAAACCGCCTTTGCTTTCCTTCGTTGGTTCGCAATGCGAACGAATCATTCGCCGTGCGAATGCTCGCTGACTGGTTCGCAGTGCGAACTTTGGTCTCTTTCGCCCCTGCCCAATTTTGGGCTCCTTCGCTGTGGACTTCGCTGGTCTTCGCAAAGCGAATGCTCGCTCCCATTTCGCAATGCGAACATGACAGAAAACCAATCCTTACTTTGACCACAACTTCTTCACCGTAACTCCGATTTACGCACGGTCGGACACGTTGGAAAGCTTATTGAATGCTCTTCGAGAATATGGCTAGATAGCATTTATTGACTACCTACAAAAATGAGATAAAATCAATTAAACTACGTAATATTTACACAATACGCAATATATACACTAAAACATAAAGTAAACGTATTTATAAACAAAGTGGGGTTTATTTGAACGATATAGACAAAAAGTATCGATAAGTGCAACAAAACTTATATACAATAATAGGTACATTTTGCACTTATCAAACTCTGCCCAACTTACCTAATTGTTTGTCCACAAATAAGAACCAAACAAACTTGAAAACACAAAAGCGATATCCAAAGAAAGACAAATCAACATGTTTTGAAAAACGGAAACGAATGAATGGTTCAAATGAAAACGGTACACACAAAAAGTAAATACTTACCACTGGCTACGACGACAACATAGTCAAGAAACAAATGCAAAATACAAAAATCATGCCAAAAATTCTAAAACAACACAAGTTACAAAGTGAATCACACCTAGTAAAAACAATCATCGGTAGATGAAAAACACACAATAAGGTACTTTACACTCGCACAACACTCATGCAAACAAAAGACTAAATTATGCATACATCCACAAATTCACATTGAAAATACAAAGGCAAGAATCACAAGGGCTTTTCAAGGTTGTAGTGTGGTCGGGTAAACAAACAAGGGGCAATTTCTAAAGGTAATTGAAACAAAAACTTGCCTAAACCTAAGGGAGTGATCAACTCACAAAGACTCAAACACCAAATTCCAATCAACTTCCTCCATAATCCCAAGTGTTACACAACACACAATACTTATTTAGCACAATTATTGAAACTCTTTTTGTTTCCTTTTTCAAGGATTTTCTTTTTCTTCTTTTTTCTTTCTTTTTCTCTTTCACAAATTTTTCTCTTTTTTCTTTTCTTTTTCAATCCGCATAAAATCCAACCAATGAGTACACAATCATCCTCTCCCCAACTTGAATTCAACCACACCATCATGTGAATACTCCCTACTTTCTAAGGCAAGGAAAAAATCCATACAACAACACAAAATTGAGGTCCAAGAAAAAACAAAATCCATTCAAAAATAAGTGAACTAAATACTCATAGACAAGCATTAAGTTCAAATAGAAACATGGATCAAAAAGCTCAAAGGGGTTACGAATTCTCACACACTCACAAGGTGAATTGACTATTTGGCTAAGGTGGTTGTGCTCAAAATGAAACAATTGCCTTGATCCTTTTCATGCATTTATATAATCAACACAAATTAAAGATTCAACATAATAAAATCCAGTTAGAACAAGAATATTGGTTCTCCGCGCATATATGAACAATGGAAAGCCACCTCACAAAAAGGTTGGGAACTAAAGTGATTCACAATAGAACAAGTATACAAAAGAATGAATGACATGGAAGTTTGTAAAATGCCTAAGTATCATGAATATGCTAATGTATAGAAAGCGATAAATACATACCTCAGACATGTACAAAACTTAACAAAATCATTACCATACATCCCCAATTTGAAATGAACCAACTTGGAAAATCACAAAAGCATCCTTAAGTAAGTCAATAAAAATCTGTAAGCAAACAACAACCAAAAACATTCGAAAAGAAAAACTATAAAACATGCTTGTTTTACATCGTAACCTCGACGCCTTTACGATGCTTAATTAGAAACTTCCTTCATTCATGCCATGGTGATGTCTCACCGCGCAACCAAAAGCAAGCGTCCTAACCAATCACTTAAACAAACGTTACGGGAACAAAATGTATACAACACTTGAACAAACATAATGGAAACAGACAATATATACGATATATACAAAACTCAAAAACAAAGAAACTATCGCGATGAGATTCATTATCAAAACCAATCCCCGGCAACGGCGCCATTTTGTTGAGTGCAGAATAGGGTAAGCAACAAAAATATTTATTTTTGGAAGAATTCCCTCCGGGATATATGTCGTGTCTAAAGAGATCGGTTCGAGGGAAAGAATGTCGTTCGACAGTCTCTCGCGTTAATGAGTTTGGATTAAAATGGGTTAAAACATGAAAACAGAAAAGTAAACATTAAAACATAAAAACAAATTCACTTTTCAGCAAGACAATCTTATCCGACATGCACATAATCGACTCCTCACAAACTTAAAATTACCGACCAGTTATACTCAGCCTACAATACTCCTCAATATCACCCACCATCACTCACAACACAGGTTATGTCTAACACAAAGTTGAGAGAACAACTGTGTTACCATTGCCGATACTTTCGTACGCTAGCTCAAGGCACGAAGGCATTAAGTTTCGACGCCTATTGAAGATTGCTAGCCCTAAATCTATCGCTAGAATCTAGAAACTAACAGACAATCATCCCTAATCGAAGTTTGCGACGGTTATCTCTAACGCAACCCAAACCCCACGCATAAAGCAAAAATCAGAGACAATCACCAATAGAGATTTGTAAAGCAAGTTTCATATAACGCCACGGGCGACAAATATACATGAGTTTACAGCAAATACATATACACAACCCAACCATAAAGAAAAACACAAAGAAGAAGAGAAATGAACCAAACATCTCGCAGATTGTCAGAGCTGGTCGACGATCAATCCACCCCGGTTCATCCGTATGCATGCTCCACAGTTGTTTTTGAAGCTAATATACTGAAAAAATGAAGTTTGATGGAGTTGGAGCAAGAATCCCCAAAACCCTCATAAAAAGTACCTGAAATGAATTATATACATTTCAAATTCTGCACAGTTCGCAGTGCGAATGATTCAAAAAATGGCACTTTTAGTGCCTCTGATTGCTAAACCGCCTTTGCTTTCCTTCGTTGGTTCGCAATGTGAACGAATCATTCGTAGTGCGAATGCTCGCTGACTGGTTCGCAGTGCGAACTTTGGTCTCTTTCGCCCCTGCCCAATTATGGGCTCCTTCGCTGTGGACTTCGCTGGTCTTCGCAAAGCGAATGCTCGCTGCCAGTTCGCAGTGCGAACATGACAGAAAACTAGTCCTTATTTTGACCACAACTTCTTCACCGTAACTCCAATTTACGCACGGTCGGACGCGTTGGAAAGCTTATTGAATGCTCTTCAAGAATATGGCAAGATAGCCTTTATTGACTACCTACAAAAATGAGATAAAATCAATTAAACTATGTAATATCTACACAATACGCAATATATACACTAAAACGTAAAGTAAACGTATTTATAAACAAAGTGGGGTTTATTTGAACAATATAGACAAAAAGTATCGATAAGTGCAACAAAACTTATATACAATAATAGGTACATTTTGCACTTATCAATGAGATGAATGTAATCAGAAAACATTGGTTTGTTTGAGTTGGTTTTCAAGAACAATTTAATTTATAGATTATAGACTTCTTCATCAAATTGATTCCATGTATATTTCTTTAGTGAGGTGTTAGGAAAACAAGCAATCTACATTTAATATAATAAACTCAGGGTACTTACAACAACTGTTATCTATTGTAACCGAGATCATAGGTAATTTATGTTTTACATAATTCGCTGCTGATGGGTTTCAAACCCAGTACCTAAGTGTATGTATCACAACGGTTTATTATCATAACCGTTGTGATATATGGCGCCCGTCCTGCCTTTCAATAATGGTTTCCAAACCGTTGTAGAAACAACGAACTTACAACGACAATCTACATAGCAACGCCTTCGCCCGCGTCATTATATGTCATTACCAACAGTTGTTAAATGGGTTTTTCGTAGTAGTGTTGATGATTTTGACCCATGGAATTGTTGTAGCCTCATTTGCCTTTGTTGTCATTCAAACTTCCTTTCCCCTTATTTTCTTTTGCCGATTGCACCTGCAAAGCCACATCACTCTTCAACTTTCCTGTAGCTCATTCGACCATTCTTTGTTCATGAGATTCAAGCGTCCCTTGAAGCTTTTCCTTTGTCAATGTTGATAAGTATTTCGACTTTTCTATGGCTACTACCACATGGTCGAATTTTGGAGCCAGTGACCTCAAGATCTTTCAAACAACTGATCTTGATGTCAACACTTCTCCACATACTTTGATTTGATTCACCAATTTAGTAACCCCTAATGAAGAAATCGATTATGCTTTCATTGTCCTTCATCTGAAGCAATTCATAGGTTCTTTTGTAAGTTTGTAACCTCACCTCTTTCACCTTCTATGTGCCTCCAAATGATTTCTCCAAGATTTCCCATGCTTCTTTTGTTGATTCTACATCACTGACCTTTTCGAAATTGTCTGGATCAACACATTGATGAATTATAAAAAGAACTTTATAATCTTTCTTCTTCAATTCTTTGTATGTAGTTTTCTCTTGATACGACACGTTTTCTGCAAGTGGTGTTACTCCTTCCTTCACAAGATCCCAAAGATCTTGATAATAGAAAACCATCTTTATCTGCTTGCACCAATTCTCATAATTATTGTTCTTGAGAATCGAAAGATTCGCCGGAAAATGCCTGTTTGGATGATTCATCGCCGTCACATTTTGCTTCCATGAACCACAATCTGGAGCTCTAGATACCATATGTTGGAATTAACCCAAAACTTTGAGAATTCCGAATCAATCTAGATGAACAAGATTCAATCAACCGATCTAAATCTCTTGTTATTCACTCGAGTGAATCAATCACACCTTAATTGCAAGAATGATTATGCGCAACAATTGTTAATGGAAGAAGAAAGAAAATTGAATAAGAAAGAAGATTAGGGTTTTACTAAATTGGGGAAGAAGAACATGATTTCTGCAGAGTCTTCTCTGTCCACAAACTGTGGAAATCTTATTAAGTTTGCAACTGCAAGTGATTCCAAGACACTTTTCAAAATGGGGTTACTCCCTCTATTTATAGTTGAGCTAGCTTGCTCCCTAAGCTAAAGCCCAAAATATAAAAAAAAAACCAAAATACCTATTTTGGTCTAAGTCAAAATCATGTGTCAAGCAACCTGCTTCGACACTTCGACATCTAATGCTACTCGACACACAATACAAGTTTCGACATATCCTTGTTTCTGTCGAGCACTACCTACTTTGACACAAGGAATTACAAACTCAACACATATTTCTTGAAAACCCTTTTGTTCCCACAAGCCATGCCATGTATATAAAATACTAAATTTAAAATTATGTTAGGAAAATTAATAAATAAAATATTAATTATGTAATAATAATTAAAAATATACTCATATTGAAATTAAATTATAAGTTTATAATGAAAAATTAAATATTTAAGTTTGTTGTAGACTTTGAGTAGTTAAACTTTCATAATAAACAATAAAAAAATAGTATTATCAATCGTAACAAAATATATTAAATTGTTACCGCTTAAAAGAAAAGAGATTAACAATAAAACATATAAAAAGAACAAACAAAATGAAAAATCACAAATTCATTCTATAAACTAACCAATAATCAAAGCGATAAAACAAAATAAAAAGTCGCAAATACATTCTATAAACTAACCAATAATCATAGCGATAAAACAAAATGAAAAATCGCAAATACATTCTATAAACTAACCAATAATCAAAGAAATAAAACTCAACTACTTATTAGGAGAACACATGCTAAATTTCAACCACCATCAATCAAGAGAGTGGGATATACCCACTCGACTATTTATTATGTTGCCATGATGAAGTAGGCTCCCACATTTGTTCACAAGTGCCAAAGAGTACAAAACAAACAATTCACATCTACACAAAAATAAATAAAAATATAAATACTAGAAAAAGGAAAGAAATAAAAAAGAGTATAAGAGAAACAAGCCACTTTCATAAAATAAACAATTTCTTACATATTTATCTATTTATGATCTATTGTACATAAAAAGAGTAAGAAAATAAGCTGTCACATTTTGCCAAAGGGATCAAAGTGGTTGAAAATATGAATTTAATATATAAGACAAGTAAAACGATTCTACTAACTCCAAAGAGGATGGAATGAACTTATATGTCAAGTCAATGGCTATATAATAAAGTTATGTCAACGAAAGAAATGTCTTAAGCTTAAAGGGGTTTAATAATGGATATTATCATATCAAAACAGAGTGACTTAAAAAGGCTCAGAGTTTTCACAAACGAATGCCTCCGTGTGTATTTATTAGACCAATAGACTCAAAATCAGAAAACTACAAATTCCAGAAAATGACTAATGCATGGATACTTCCATAAAAAGGAAAAGTAAATAGTGGAATTATTTGGCTCAAGCCTTACTAGCTAAGGTATCTGGAGATTGAGTACAAGTAGTCGGTTTCCCTTTTATTTTTCAACATTCAATCTACAAGGGAACTTCACTGTTAATCTTTCATTTTGTTTCTTTTTTGCGACTTTGTTCTTTTTCTTTTTCATGATGGCAATGGTAAGGTAGCAAATAAAACTGAAAGAAAAATAGCAACATACAAGTTTATTGATTTCAAGTAAAGAAAAGTACAGGGGAGAGCTTCTAAAGATCTAGCTAGTACTTGTTGAATGCAGAATAGCGACAAGCAGCAAAAATATTTATTTTCGGAAGAATTCCCTCCGGGATTTATGTCGTGTACACAGAGATCGGTTCGAGGGAAAGAATGTCGTTCGACAATCTCTCGCGTTAATGAGTTTGGATTAAAATGGTTTCAAACAAGAAAACAGAAAATTAAATATTAAAACATAAAAAGAAATCATTCTTCAGAGAGAAGAAACTTATCAGGCATGCACATAATCGACTCCTCACAAACTTAAACTTACCGACAAATTATACTCAACCTACAATACTCCTCAATATCACCCAACATCACTCACAACAAAGGTTATGTCTAACATAAAGTTGAGAGAACAATCGTGTTACCCTCGTCGACACTCTCGCACGCGACTCAAGGCACGGAGGCATTAAGCTTCGACGCCTATTGAAGATTGTTAGCTCTTAAATCTATCTCTAGAGTCCATAAACTAACAGATAATCATCCCTAATCGAAGTTTGCGAGAATTATCTCTAACGCAACTCAAACCCCGCGCATAAAGCAAAAATCAGAGACAATCACCAATAAAGATTTGTAAAGCAAGTTTTATACAATGCCATGGGCGACAAATATACATGACATCATAGTCAATACATATACAAAACCCAACAAAGAAGAAAAACACAAAGAAGAAGAGAAATTAACCAAAAATCTCGCGGATTGTTAGAGCCGATCGACGATCAATCCACCCCGGTTCATCCGTGTGCAAGTTTCCATGTTGTTTTCTAGGCTAATCAACTGAAACATGAAGTTTGATGGAGTTGGGATCACAAAACCCCAAAGCCGTCCTAAAAAAATAGTGATTTTGGCCTTAAATGGTGTTTCTGTCCGCACAGTTTTGCCCGACGGTGAAAGACGCCTTATTTCGCAAGTTCTAGTAGTGTTCTGGAGCGCCCGACGCTGAAATGACCGCCCGGCGCTGCTTCTACCGCCCGGTGCTGCTAAGGCACAGTGACAGTAGACAGCAAAATTCCAGCACTGTTTTGGCATAACTTTTGAACCGTAACTCCGTTTTTCGCCCGGTTTGAAGCGATGGAAAGCTTATTCAATGCTCTATATAACAAAGAATAAATATCAATGCTTGAATACCTACAAAAATAAGAGAAAATCAATTAAAATCAATGATATTTACACTATACGCAATATATACACTAAAACATAAAGTAAACGTATTTACAAATGAAGCGGGGTTTATTCGTATGATATTAACAAAAAGTATCGATAAATGCACCAAAACTTATATACAAAAATAAGTACATTTTGCACTTATCAAACTCTCCCCAACTTACATAATTGTTTGTCCTCAAACAAAAATCAAACAACTCAAAGAAACAGAGTGAAAACCAAAGAATCACGAATCAACAGGTTTTGAAAATCGGACAAATGAATGGTTCAAATGAAAAATAGTACACAAAAAGTAAATACTTACCACTAAACTACAACGATAACATAATCACGAAACAAATGCAAAATACAAAAATCATGTCAAACATCCTAAAACAACACAAGTTCCAATGTGAATCACACCTAGTAAAAACAATCATCGGTAGATGAAAAACACAAAATGGGGTACTTATCACTCACACAACAATCATGCAAACAATAGACTAAATTATGCACGCATCCAAAAATCATATTGAACATACAAAGGCAAGAATCACAAGGACTTTTCAAGGTTGTAACGTGGTAGGGTAAACAAACAAGGGCCAATTCCTAAAGCTAATCGAAACAAAAACTTACCTAAACCTAAGGGAGTGATCAACTCACAAAAGTTCAAACACTAAATTTCAATCAAATTCTTCTTTCATCCCAAGTGTTACACAAACACAATACTTATTTAGCACAATTATTTGAACTCTTTTTGTTTCCTTTCTCAAGGATTTTCTGTTTATTTCTTTTTCTCTTTTCTCTTTTCTTTTTCATATTTTTCTATTTTTTCTTTTCTTCTTCATCCTCATAGAAAACAACCAATGAGTAAACAATCATTCTCTCCCCAACTTGAATTCAACCACATCATCATGTGAATACTCCATACTTTCTAAGGCAAGGTAAAAATTCATACAACAACACAAAAAGTTGAGGGTTCAAGAAAAAACAAAATCCATTAAAAAATAAGTGAACTAAATACTCATAGACAAACATTAAGTTCAAATAAAACATGGATCAAAAAGCTCAAAGGGGTTATGAAAGATCGCACGCTCACATGGTGAATTGACTATTAGGCTAGGTAGTTGTGCTCAAAATGAAACAAAATGCCTTGATCCTTTTCATGCTTTCATATAATCAACACAAACAAAAGATTAAGCATAATAAAATCCAGTTAAAATAAGAATGTTGGTACTCCGTGCATATATGAACAATGGAAGGCTTCCTCACAAAAAGGGTGGGAACTAAAGTGATTTACATACGAACAAGTATACGAAAGAATGAATGGCATGGAAGTTTGGAAAATGCCTAAGTAACATGAATATGCTAAAGTCAAGAAAGCGATAAACACATACCTTGGACGTGTACCAAACTTAACAAAATCATTACCATACATCCGCAAGTTGAAACTATCAAACTTGGAACAAACACCTCATTTCCTCAAATTAGTCGACCAAAATTTTCGTCCAAACAACAAACAAAAACATTAGAAACTAAAAACAATAAAACATGCTTGTTTTACGTCGTAAGCTCGACGCCTTTACTGTGTTTAGCTAGTAACTTCCTCCCTTCATGCCATGGTGATGCCTCACCGCGCAAACCAAAAGCAAGTGTCCTAACCAAACACTTAAACAAACGTTAATCTAGAAGTCTCAGTATAACAAGTGAAAATATACAATATATACGATATCTACAAAAATCAAAAACAAAGAAACTATCGCAATGCGATTCAATATCAAAACCAATCCCCCGCAACGACGCCATTTTGTTGAATGCAGAATAGCGGCAAGCAGCAAAAATATTTATTTTCGGAAGAATTCCCTCTGGGATTTATGTCGTGTCCACAGAGATCGGTTCGAGGGAAAGAATGTCGTTCGACAATCTCTCGCGTTAATGAGTTTGGATTAAAATGGTTTCAAACAAGAAAACAGAAAAGTAAATATTAAAACATAAAAAGAAATTATTCTTCAGAGAGAAGAAACTTATCAGGCATGCACATAATCAACTCCTCACAAACTTAAACTTACCGACCAATTATACTCAACCTACAATACTCCTCAATATCACCCAACATCGATCGCTCACAACAAAGGTTATGTCTAACGCAAAGTTGAGAGAACAACCGTGTTACCCTCGCCGACACTCTCGCACGTTATTCAAGGCACGGAGGCATTAAGCTTTAACGTCTATTGAAGATTGTTAGCTCTTAAATCTATCTCTAGAGTCCAGAAACTAACAGATAATCATCCATAATCGAAGTTTGCGAGGATTATCTCTAACGCAACTCAAACCCCGCGCATAAAGAAAAAACAGAGACAATCACCAATAAAGATTTGTAAAGAAAGTTTTATACAACGCCATGGGCTACAAATATACATGAGATCATAGTCAATACATATACAAAACCCAACAAAGAAGAAAAACACAAAGAAGAAGAGAAATGAACCAAACATCTCGCGGATTGTCAGAGCCGATCGACGATCAATCCACCCTGGTTCATCCGTGTGCAAGTTCCATGTTGTTTTCTAACCTAATCAACCGAATAATGAAGTTTGATGGAGTTGGGATCACAAAACCCCAAAACCATCCTAAAAAATAGTGATTTTGGCCTTAAATGGTGTTTCTGTTCGCACAGTTTCGCCCGACGGTGTTTTGGGGCGCTCGACGGCGAAAGGCGGCTTATTTTACAAGTTCCAGTAGTGTTCTAGAGTGCCCGGCGCTGAAATGACCGCCCGGCGCTGCTTCTACCGCCCGGTGCTGCTAAGGCACAGCTGGCAGTAGACAACAAAATTCCAGCACTGTTTTGGCCATAACTTTTGAACCGTAACTCCGTTTTTCGCCCGGTTTGAAGCGCTGAAAAGCTTATTCAATGATCTATCTAACAATGAATAAATATCAATGCTTAAATACCTATAAAAATGAGAGAAAATCAATTAAACTCAATGATATTTACACTATACGCAATATATACACTAAAACGTAAAGTACGTATTTACAAACGAAGCGGGGTTTATTCGTACGATATTAACAAAAAGTATCGATAAGTGCATCAAAACTTATATACAAAAATAGGTACATTTTGCACTTATCAGTACTCTTCTTTGGATCATAATAAAAAAAGAAACAAAAACAAAAGCTGAAACTAAAAAAACTCATATCACTTGTTGTTGGAGTTGAAGTAGTCATTGAGATCCTGAAAATCATCCTAAAATCCCTAGTTTTGGCTGGCCCATAGAATCTTTGTTTTAGCTCTCCTGTTTTGCGACCTATATCTTGCTCCATGAAATAGGTCTCCATAGCAGCAAGAGGTTCTGGGATTCTTCCCGTGGTATCGCTGTTGATTGACATCATTGGACTGACCATTACACCATCAGGTTGACTTTGTACTCCATCTAGCCTGCATAATTCATTAATAACACAAAAATGTCTACAAGTTCTTTGTGGAGTGTCAACCATATATTTGATGTTGTTTACAATCAACATTCCCACATCAATTGGTTCATTGTTCAAAATAGCCATCAGAATATGGAACCTTTTCACAAAGAACTGATTTTGGTCGGAGATATCCTCCAAAGTTTGGACAATGAAGGATGCCCAAGCTCTAAGAATCACTACAAGAAAAATACCATTTTACGACACATAGGTTGCGATGGTTTATTGAAAACCTTCCTCTTATGTGTATTACGACGGTTCTTATGGCGGTTTTTTTTTGCAACCGCCCTTATATATTAAAAAAAAAATTATATGGGCTGCGACGGTTGTAAGTCGAACTGCCTTAAAATTTACTCTATGACGGTTACTAAATCGCCCTCATTGTTTGTTTTGGCCCAACACTTCAAAAAATCCAAATGGGTTGCGACTGTTGTAAGCGAAACTACCTTAAAATATATACTACGACGGTTACTGAACTGCCCTCATCTTTTTTTGGCCCAACACTTCAAAAAATCCAAATGGGCTGCGACGGTTTAAGCCCAACCGCCATAATATTTTTTGTTTTGTTTGGAGCGCCAAAAATTTCTGCTTAAAATATTAAAAAAAACGTGTTTCTGCGACTTCTTGTGTTTCTGCCGACTACTGCGACTGAAGGAAGAGGGAAAGGTGGGTGCTCTATGATTGTTGCGACTGAAGGAAGAGTGAAAGGTGCTCTACGATTGCTGCGACTGAAGGAAGAGGGAAAACCATTATTAACAGGTTAGTTGTCTCATACCTTAAGTTCTTCTTTTTCATTTCTTCCTTCTCCATTCACTTAACCTTAAAGTGTAGAAACCCTAAGTTATATGTACCAGTTATTCCTTTTTTATGAAAAGACATTGTTTTTTTTTGCGACATACTTGTCCATGTTCTGATTTCTGCAATTTTGATGTTCTGATTTGTACTGAAATTTTGATGTTCTGATTTGTGTTCATGTTCTGAAAAGACATTCACTTAACCTTGAAGTGATTCATGTTCTGATTTGTACTGAAATTTTGATGTTGCGTTTGTTGTCAGTGAATCTAATCTTTGGTTTTGTGTTACTAGCTATTTTGAGGAAGCAGTTGCGATAGTTTGTGATGTTGAAGCTCTAGGTTATTTGGTTATTGGTTACAAATTAAGCTCTAGGTTACAAATTAAAATCCTTCTTCTAATTAATTTATGATGAAGACACCGTAGTTTTTAAACGGCACCTTAGTTTGTGATGCTGGCACCATAATTTTGTCAAGGAAATTTACCGAGCATGTTTCTAATTTATATATGCGATATTGTGTTTTCTAAATACTTGTTAAAGCATTTGGGATAAATTGCATGGTCGAAAATCTCCTCGACGAGTTTCTCTCTCTTTTTTACCGTCCTTCTCTCTCCCTAGATCTCTCTTTAGAGAATCTTCTTCAATCAATGCCTCCTGACTCTAATCTCATCGACCGCGCTCTCAGAATTTTTGGAATCCATGTTGAACTGAGGCAAACTCTAATGTCAGTAAGTGCAAACTGCCACTTGATTGAGCGTTTGTTTTTCAAGTCTTCTAGAACAGGTAGAGATGAAAGCTTGAAAGTGCAAACCTGTTCTGAGGTAGTAAACAATTGTCCTCATTTAACCTCTTTATCTCTCCGAGGGTTTAAGCTACATGATTGTAAAGTTCGCATACTAGTTAAGGGATTTCGGAAATTGAAATATGTTGATTTTTCAACATCATATTCAATCACTGGAAATTTCTTAAGAAACCTTGGAGGCTGCAATGGTGGGAATTTGCTCGAGGTCTTAATTTTAAGGGATTGCATGCATCTCAAAGAGATGGAAGTTGCTAGGATGTTGACAGCAATTCTTAAAGGAGATTTCAAATTGCTTATACATCTTGACATATCCAATAGGGAAGGCTTAGCATGTGAGGCTGACTGGTATCACAACATTATGCCTATTAAGCAGGTTTTGGAAGCAAGGCCTGATATGCGTGTGGTGGCTGAATATCCATCAGAAGAAAGCTATGTCGAGACATTTGATACTGATGTGAATAGTGGTATAAGTCTGTTATCACAACTTAAGCCACACATCAGATGGATCAATTTTTATGAGTACATCTGAAGGCAGATACAACAGTGATCATGGTAGTGGAAATGCGGAAGGACAATAATCTGAGCCTGTAACCAATCCTCAACGCATGGCAAAATCCAGGAGATACATTTATACTCAGTGTTTTCAGCACATACATTTATATTATTGTCATTTGAATTTTCTACTGCTGAAAATCACCAATAATAAGAAAACAATCAAATGGGCAATATTATCAATGCATTCCATTGAGATTATATAGCAAAGAAATGGAATAATCCACAACTAAAGTTAACCAAGCCTTTAGTAAGTCTCTTAAAATAAGCTCTAAATTTATAGTTATACAGAAATCGTACAAAGAAGAAAAATTAATCATCAAGGCAATAAAATTTATATCAATTTGCCTATAGTCTAGCCTAGCCTTGACATGAAAAGATTGTTCCAAAAAGTGCTTGAAATACATCTCAACACAAGAACTCTTTAATAACAAGTTCTGAAGAAAGTCTGAAGATAAAAAGAACCCAACCTTGTCAATTTATAACTCGCGTCACACACAACAAAGATCAGTGAGCAGTGTTCTTATGGCAAGTTGGTAGTTTTTGTGTATGAGATTATTATCCCTAATTAATGTATGAAATTCTTACTTTTTATGTTGATTCATCGTTATAAAAATGAAGTATTAATATATGACATTGTTACTCTATGTTTTATTGCATAATTTATTTTTTAATTTATTGTATTTATGTTATGTTTATTAAATTTGTAGTCATAATTTATGTTACTCTTTGTGTTTATGTTATATATATTAAAGTTCATAATTTATCTTTAAGTGTTGGCCAATAATGGTATTATAAAGAGCATTTAAGCATGTTGCCAACAACTCTTCTCAGAATTTGATATTATACCATCGCATTTTAGATTAGGCAAACACTGCAAGTACAATATATCTATGAATGGACAATATAAATAACAATTTATAACAAATATGGAAAATTAAACTTCTAGTAACAAATAATACATGACACGTCATTTTATCCAAATGCCATGTAACTTGAATTATAGTATATCATAGATTGCCCTAAAGTATCAAGTACCGGACATGTGGGTGAGCTGAGAAGCATTCTTGAGAGACCAGTTGAACACTCATTTTATTTAATTGCCAACACCTCTTAAGCATTGTAGCATTCTTAAGCATTACATTTCCACTAATTAATCGCCAACACCTCTATATTATGCATTCACCTATCTAGTTTATTTATATTTCTTACTTATAAATATTATAACTAATTAATAATATCAATAATGTTCCACAACTAATTAATTGTATTGATTGTTGACTGATATTCACTGATGCATTTTATTTAGTCTGTGAAGGGTCGTCCGAGATTTGTACAACCTGGAGAGTTTGAAGTAAACAAGAGCCGCCTACGTTCAACGAAAACTCAAAAATCATCAATAACCTCTCCGCCAATCCGAACTACAATAACCCCTCTACCAATCCAAACTACAATAACCCCTCCACCAATCCAAACTACAATTGAAGATGTTGTGGTAGAAGATGAGGATGGAGATGTTGTGGTAGAAGATGAGACCGAAAATGTTGTGGTAGGAGATGAGACTGAAAATGTTGTGGTAAGAAACGGTGCTGAAGATGTTGTGGTAGAAGATGGGACTGAAGATGTTCGAGTGACTAGTTCTGAGTATTAGGATGTAAATGTTATTAGTAAATAATTTAAGGTTAAAGTATCTGTAAATAATTTAATTTTTTACATAGTTGAGTTATGCCATTAATTTTTTTAGTTTTTTATGTGATAGATGAGGAGGGTTATGTTTCAAAGACAAGTTTATGTGTGAAAGACTTGGTTGCGAAATTAGAGTCTGATGGAACATGGATAATACTTGAATGGGATAAGACTTATCGTGCAGTAGGACCGGCTGCTTGTTTGTTAGCATGGTATTTGGGTGTATTTATTAGAATTTTTAAAGACTTTCCCATAATGTTCGAGAGTTGGAGGGATATTCCAATGGATAGAAAAACATAGTTTTATGATTCAAAGATAAATGTATCATTAATAAACAATTACATTTTTTAAAATTAATTTTATGATGATTATCATTTGCTTTATTAACTAATTTTTATTCTTATGGTTAGCTCCATTTTAATGTTGATGATAGGCGTGACAAAGATTACATACTTGTTTCTACTGCAAAGAAATGGAAGGATGGTCGTTGTCAATTGTTTCAAAAATTTTATAGACGGAATCTCACTTTGAAAGAAAATCTTCAAAATTATCCAAAATGCAAAGGCATTGAGGAAAACGTCTGGGCTGTTTTTGTTCAATATAGGCGGAAAGAAAAAACACAGGTAATATTAGTGTTTTACTCGTATAATTTTATTTTTAATATATAAGTAATGCATTATATCTTATCCCTATCTATAACGCATGTTTTTTTTGTTACCAATATAGAGAATAGCAAAACAAAATGCCCAAAATAGAGGAAAATTAAAGACTCCGCATACACTTAGATCTAAGTCGCTTGCAAGGAAGCAACATGAGTTGGTATGTCTAAATTTATATATTGTTGATTGTATGCTTGATATTACAAATAATTAATATTTGTTCTTATTTGTAGGAATTGAGAGATGGACGATCATACAGTAGAGGAGAAATGTATGCAATTTCTCATAAAAAGTCTGACGGGTCTTTTGTCAATGAAGATGCATACAACAATAATTTAAGTACAAGTTAATTCTTTTGAAATATTTGTTAGTCTCCTTAAGGTTTGAGAAAAAATCAAACCTTTTGGCATCTCTTAGAGGTGGGGAGAACCTGTCTGAAAATTTGTTAATTTAAGTTGAGACAAACCAGACATCACATATATTTTGTTGGCTTTATTTGTGTTGCATCATGGTCCTTCCATAGTTTTATTACTATCACACAAAAGTATTGTGAATTTGTTTCTTGAATAGGCAGTTGAATTTTGTTGGAAAAACGAAAATTACAAGGGATTTCGTGTCCCTGAAGTAGAAGAAGCCCAAAAATAGTGGCTTATGATGATCATGCACAATTTTGTAATTGGGAATGGTTTTTAACTTTATCAGGATAGTTTGTGGTTAAATTCTTCGTTTCCTTTTGTATTGATTAATTCCTTAGGGTTTATTCATATTCTTAATTCTCTATATTTTTTTAAAAATTTTTTATTTTACCTTTTGAACTGAGATTTAGGAAGTAGAGGTTGGATTGTACCTGCTTGCACAAGTAAGCTGAAACACGTGTAACCAAATGATGTGCTGCATGTTTTCTTATGCGCTGACAAAACACAGGTAAAACTCAAATGTTTTGATGGGTTCATTTTTAAATTGAATGTTGGGAATGTTGGTAGTTTCTAGACAACAGAATTTTTTAGATATTATAGTGGTCCTTCCATAGTTTTTAGATATTATAATGTTTTTTAGATATTAGTTTTTTAGATATTATAATGTTTTTTAGATATTATTCAATAATGTTTTTTAGATATTAGACATAAACTTAAAATATTTAGATTTTTTATATTTTAGGTGTTGATGCAATTTAGATATTTTAGATATTATTCAATAATATCTGAAAAGCAGGAAATAATTTATGTTTTTTTAGATAGCATATGTTGTAGCTTGGTAAAACTGATTAGCATATGCAGTAGCTTAATTTATGGTATTACCTAATAATTTAGGTGTAATACCTAACATATGCAAGAAATATTTTAGGTGTTTATGCAATTTAGATATTTTAGATATTATTCAATAATGTCTGAAATGCAAGAAATAATTTATGTTTTTTTGATAGCAGTATAATAATGTTTTTTTAGATATTAAGTTTGTTGCATCATGATCCTTGTTATATAAATAGTAGCTTAATTTGCTCTTTTGCATGTGAAGGAAAAATTACAAGCTGCGATTAAGGATTTTATGTCTGAAAATGAGGCATTTCAGAAAGTATTTAGAAAAGAACATCCTAGATATGTTCGTAGTATGAGACTTGGAGTTACACTATCCCAGATTAATAGATCTACGAGATCGTCGTCTTCTTTTGAAGAAAATGAAAAATAAAGGAAATGCACGAAGAAATTATTGCACTTAAATAACATAATTCAAAAATTGATGAATTGATGGAGGCAGTCACATTCTTAAAGGAAATGGACAATGCTAGGAAAGAAGAAATTGAATTCTTAATGCAAATGAAAAATTCTAGTGGAAGACAGGTATGATTTTCATGAAATCTATTATTAACTTTAAAATATATAAGTTTAAGATTGATTGTTCATTCTAGTGGAAAACGTTCTTCCAAGTTTAATACTTTTATTCAGGGATTGGAGTCACCTACTGATGGTAGATGTTCCTCTGAGTTTAATGTCATACCGTAAATTTTGACCACAAGACTTCACATCATTGTGCAAGCCATTACCACAATTTGAATTTACATAATCCTCTCAAAGAATGTTGAGTGTTTACTCAAGCCCTCTCAAAGCATTCACACAAAGGATCAATCAAGAATTGACATGATCTTCAACTTGTCAAGCCTCTCAAACATCCATGAAGGATCAAGAGGTCTCCCACATCAAGAATATAACATAAAAATGTAACATTTCAAGTTGATCAAGCCTCAAGATTATCAGTGTCACCAAATTAGGGTTTTGACCGACCAAGGCCTCCAGAGAGAAATTTTCATCTGGGAATGAGCCAATACTTCAACATATGATTCAAGAAGCTCAAAAGAACCTCATGAGTCCATTAATAAGTTCAAAAGAGCCTCAGGGGATGCATTTATCAAAAATCAGGAATTAGGGTTTGGACCTAATTCAATCCCTAAGTTGACTTTTGGAGCAAGGCATGTGCCAAGACCTCAAGATATGCTTTAAGGACCTCAAATATATCATGTTGATCCTCTCACAAGTTTTAATTGATTCAAAGAACTTGGTTCATAAGCAATATAAGGATTCAAATTCATCTGAACCATAAACTAGGGTTTCTAAGAAAAAAGTCAACCATACCTTTGACTTTTGAGCAAAGCATGACCTCGAACCTTGGGACATGATTTAAGACACTAAAAAAAACCTTTAGAATCCATCCATTAGGTTGAATCTAGCCCAAGGACTTGATTTCATAAAGGATCACAAATGTCAAAATTCATTTGATACAAAAAGTCAACTATGATCAAAACCAAGTTTGACTTTTGGAATTTTTTGAAAAACATGGCTTTTTTAAGCCAAGAACAATGTTAACTTGTGATTTGGATCATCATCCACCAAGAAAAATCAAGAAAAGTGAGGTTACTTGCAAAATGGGCAACCTTGAGAAACTTGAAATTCCACTGAGTTATGAAAAATAATGGTTTTTACCCAACTTTGCAAGGCTATAACTTGTGATCCAAGCAACTATTTTCTCCCATCCAAAGCTCAAATGAAAGCTCTCATCACATACTACAAAAGTGTCCTACTGATCCATGGTAAAAAAAAGCCTAGATTTTGAGTTATAAAGCCATAAAGTTAGGGTTTCATAAGATTTGAACTTTGACACTTAGAAATTTTTTAGACAAAATCTGTCTCATGTTTTGCCCAACTTTGGAGGCATTTTTCATTATGATCCAAAATGAATCAAGACCAAATGCAAACATCAAAGTTGAAGTATGATATGCAAGCTTTCCAAAGAGTACAACAACTCCCATTAATTCTACTTGAGCAAAGAGTTATGGACCTCACAACATGCCTTGCTCAAACTGAATTTCAAGGCAGACTTTGTGCATTTCTTGTGCCACGCGATTTCCCTTTTCAATTTTGTCATCTTACAAGCTTTGTCCTTTTCCAAGATCATAGGTAATCTTGATGAATCACTTGATATCTTAAAACTTGGACCATTGAGTCAAGAATTCTATTCTTTGGCATGTGGAAGTCATGATGACAAGCTATGGAACATAGGTTTTGTTTTCATGCATTTATGTGATACTTTGAATTGGTATGGATCAAGTCACACAAGTTCAGATTCATTCCAAAACTATGAGTGTTCCAACCCGCAAAAATTGAATTCATTCAATGCATAGCTACATTAGAGGAGACTTGAGGTACCTTAGCATTCAAGTCATGCAACATGATAAAGTCCATTTGGATAATATCATGCTCCCTCATCCATTCACTATTCCTCTAAAAACAAACTTGCTCCTCTATAAATAGAGGCCATTTCTGATGTTTCAAACCACACCAAAACAATACCAAAGCCTTGTTTTCTCACTTTCCTTCTCTTATTTCAAATTTCAAGGTTTCAAGGATCAAACTTGAAATTCTCAAAACCAGAGCTTAAACCACTCAAACAACCATCCAAACACATCACAAATCATCCATTGGAGGTGTTCAAACCTTCATCTTTATCTCACAACACCAAAATCAGAAACTCAACCATCAAAACCTCAAATTTTGACTTTTATGCATTTTTCAAGCCATGTCTTGATTCAATTACTTTCAAAGCCAAACAACACTTCAAACACCCTCCAAATATCACCCCTAAGCTGTTCCAACAAGTGTTCCTAATCTGTAACACCAATTGAGGGAGTTGCCATTTTGGTCACATTTGCCAATTTTGCAAGAAAGAGCAAGTTTCTGTTACACATGTTTCCTCTTGATTTTGATCATCCTAAAAGCTTCTAAGGGGTATATTAAAAGTGTCCAAGGCATTGGATTGATTCTGTCACAAGTATCTTGAAATTTAGCAAGTGAAGCTTCAAGAGGTAAGTGCATAACAACTTGAACTTTGTGAAATATGCATTGCTTTGATGTACATTGATCATGAACATGTCATACATATCATATTTGTTGTGTTTGAACTGTTTTACCATGCTATTATTGCTTGTATATAGAGTTGTAGCATAGAACTTGCAAAACTTTACCTATTTTAAAACCACTATCGGGTTTTAAAATGTAAGCATTTTTAGAAAATTTCAAGACCACCATTGGATTCCTCATGAAATTCTAGGTAGGATCCATCTTTATTTCATCCATTTTCATGAAGAAATAAAGAAGTTATGGCCTTCTTGCAAGGGCACCAAAACCTGACCTCCCTTGGGCAAGAACCAGGTCATGGCGCCTTGGCTAGGCCTAGAAACAAGTTACCCATATGTATTTATGGGATGGATTTTATACACGGATGTATCACCATCCCAGTGGTAACAGCGTGTGTTTTCAAGTGTGTTTGTGTTGGAAGGCGTGGTTTCAACACCCACCCATGCCATTTTGTCCAATTTTTCACATTTTTGTTATTTTTTGATATTTTCCATATTATTTTTAATAATTATTTTTGTTAATCAATTTTAATTATTTAAAAATTATTTTTTGCACAAAAAACACTCACATATTAAAATATTTTATTCACCCAAAAAATCACCAAAATATTTTTATTTAATATATTTTAATATATTTAAAAATATTATTTTAAATTGTTTTAAATACTTGTAAAATGATTTCTTTTTCTTAAATTTTAAAACCAAAATGATTTTAAATATTCATGTGAATAAAATAACTTTTTTATAAACCTTAATCATTGTTTATAACATGATTAATGATTTTTTTGATAAATTATACATATTTTTATTGATTTTTATTTGAAAAATATCTTAAAAAATATGAAATTAGGGTTTTGTTTGGGTTCAATCTTTCAAACTTCATTTCAACAATCTTTGGGCCTCTATTAGAGTGTAATACCCAACCCCTTATGTACATAAATAAATTTTGGGTCTCACTATAGTATAAGTCCCACAATGTCTTTCGGTATCGCGGTGCGATCACTATTTTCAAATAAATACACTTGGGTCTCTCCTTGAGTATAAGCCCCAATCTTTTGTACATAAACTTTGTTTTAAACAATAAACAACCTCCATGGGCCTCTCCTTGAGTTGTAAGCCCCATACCTCTATTTTCAAAATCATCTGTCTGTTTTGAACTGCTTGAAAACAATCGGGGCTTTCCCCGAGTATAAAACCTAATACTATTCTTTCATTCTTTCATTAAAAATACATTATCTTGGGCCTCTTAGATAGGGTGTAAGTCCCATCATTCTCCCTTTTTAATAATAAAAAGAAGAAGATTCAAATCAAATGCACTGGTACTAAGAGCAGGATTATTTCCGGTGAAACTGCTCTTAGACCACTTGGGTCTCTCTTTGAGTTATAAGCCCCAAACATTTATTTTTAACTCACTCAAATAATAAACAACTTTCTTTCAAGTTTAGACTCAAAGTTTTCTCAAAACATATGTCCAATCACAATACATTTAGGCCTCTAATAGAGTGTAAGACCCAACACCTATCTGTAAATAGAAAGTCTTTTAGCCTCATTTCATCCTGGGCTTTGTACAGGATACAAATAATCACTTGGGCTTCTATCCAGAGAATAAGACCCAACACTTTTCTCAAATCAATTCCTACTGGTTTATATACTTGTTCATATGTCTGTATATACACTTGTTCATATCTTGTTAAGTCCATCTTAGAATTTAAATCATCCTCAGTGCAACTTAGTTCAAACAACTAGTTCCCCTTGTACAAAGGAATACAGATAGCCCCCTCTTGGGCTTTATCCAAGCATCATTGCCTCCTCTTGAGCATCATACAATGAATCTCACTAGAAGATAGCATCCTCTTGGGCTTTGTTTAATATGATCAACCTTGAAATACTCCAATAAAGATAGGATTAATTCCCGGTGAAACCTCTTCTTTAACCCCTTTAAACCTGGAACAATTTAACAAAGAAAGAATTAATTCACTGTGAAACCTTTCTTTAACTCTTCCTAGACTTGGAAGGTCTCAACCCTTTAGCCTCCTCTTGGGCTTCATACAATGACCCACAGGCTTCCTAGAAGCATCCCCAACCTCCTCTTGGGCTTCATACAAGGACCCTCAGGCTTCCTAAAAGCATAGGATAGATCCTAGTTACCCCTATCCCTACATCAGTCCCCAGGAGAGTCAGAGCCTCTAAGGTATTCAAGCTTATCCCTTCAAGTCTCTTCTGACCCTCAACAAGGTTTTGTTATCAATTTATAATCCCCAGCCAGAACCATGTTACCATTAACAAATTCCCAAAAGTATCAGAACCTCGTGGCATCTGATAAATCAACTCTTCTCTAATTTCCAACAAGGGTTAGTTTCCCTTTTGATTCCTCAAAATAATTTTAGATCTTCTCCTGGATTCCAATAATCCTCAGTAAGAGTCAGCCTCCTCTTAAGCTTCATATAATGATTTACCCAGTCAGCCTCAATCTTGGGCTTTGTACAAGACAAATATCATACTCCCCAGTTGAGTCAGTCTTCTTTAAAGCTATACTCAAACTCTTCAGCTTCATCATCTTGGGCTTCAAACAAGACACTCAAATAAAACATCTCCAGTGGAGTCAATTCCCAAACCTTTTTTTAACTTCAACCTTGGGCTTTGATCAAGGCACAAAATCCATCATCCCCACAGATGAGTCCATGAGTCCTCTATGTAGGAGGATATTTCCTCTATATATCACATATCAAAACAAACAACCAAAACCCCTTTTCCAGATAAATTGCTGTAAGTGGCACACTTGTTGATTAAAAATTCAAGTTGGAGTCCCTCCTTTATCATGGCTCTAATTTCTCTTTCATCTAAGTGATGTAAGTGGAAAGCCTGTGGATTCTACACATCCATGTCAATGTCCCTCTCTTAGCATGCAAAGACTTATAATGGAAGATGTGGCATTACTAGATTCCACACATCAGAGTTAAAGTAACTTCCCTTATAATCAATTCCTCAATATTTGTGATAAATAGGTGAGATATCTCCCTTTAGAGATGACAAATTGTCTCTCAATCAAACTTTAGCTTCAATCTTGGGCTTTGAACAAGACACAAATAATTTTTTTAGCTTCAATCTTGGGCTTTGAACAAGACACAAATAATTTTTTAGCTTCAATGTTGGGCTTTGAACAAGACACCAATATTTTTTCCTCCCGTAGAATAGGAGGAACTACGATCGCTCTGATTTCATCGGATCTCTTTACGGGAATACGTAGGCATAAGATTGTAAAATCTTAGCGAGCACACTAATCAAAACCTTAGGTCCAGTACCTTCCCAAAAACAATAGAAATCCCAAAAACAACAAACAAAAAACATTTCCTCAGCTTTCCTAAAGGAGAAACTTTCCCTATTCAACAGTAAATGGATTTAAGCAACCAAGCAATTCAACAGTAATACACATGCAAATAAAGGTTCCTATATATTACTATAGATACTCTGGGTGTTAATAACTTCCCTTTGTATAACCAACCCCCGATCTCTTCGTATTTGTTAAGGAAAACATTTGCACGCAGGGTTAGTTTGAGATATCTTCCTATTCCTTTTAAGCTTCATAGGACAAATACAGAAATCAGAAAGTAGCACCAAAAGCGGTTGTGATCGTGTCACAAAAACCGACGCTACATATAACTACCAAATTGCAGATAATGGATCATCAAGAAGGACAAATTATACTTTGATATGTTTTTCTCTGTACATTTTTAGCTACCTGCTGATGGTAGACGTTCTTATGAACTTTTCTATGTATTTTTGGCATTATTATGCTTATTATTATAAGATTAGGATATTATGATTATGGATATTACATGTTTTTGATTGGATTTAATTTTAATACGTTAAAAAGTAATATAGAAAATCATATAAAAAATAAAGAAGTATTAAAAAAATAATACCATAAATAAAAATATTTTAGTGAAAATAATTTAAAGAAAATAAATAATATTGAAAAAAATAATATTATATTTAAAAATACTTTTGTAGATAATAATTAAAAATATATATACATAAAATAATACTATAAACAAAGTTACGACGGTTGGTAACCGTCGTAATCAACAATAAAAACAAAAATTAAACGGAAAGTTATAACCGTCGCAATCAACAATACAAACATGAATCAAGCGAAAAGTTATGACAGTTGTAACTGTCGTAATCAACAATAATAAAAAAAACAGTAGGAAAGTTACGACAGTTATAACCGTCGCAATCAACGGTATAAACATGTATCAAACGAAAAGTTACGACAATTGTAATCGTCGCAATCAACAATTGAAACAAAAATCATTAAGCAAGTTAAGACGGTTGAAAACCATCATAATATGGAGATTACGTCAGTTAGCTACTCGTCGTGAAAATAACGACGGTTTGTACGACAGTTTTCATAACCGTCGCAATACGGCCTCGCGACGCTCGTTTCCGCGACAATATTGAAACCATCGTAACTTACAAATTTACGATGGTTCTAACCGTCGTAATCTCCCAAAATGAAGCGTCGCAATTTGCCAATTTTCTTGTAGTGAATAGGGCGCAAATCTTTATTGTGCAATCTCAACATCTTCCCTTGAGCAATTACCCATCTAGACCCAGGATGACAAATTTCAGCCAACATTCTCTCCCCTGTAGTTTCAGTCAAGTGCTCACTCCTCCTCTCTTGAACGTAACACCTGGGAGGAGTTTGAAGATAAAAGAGAGAGTTAATTCTAGCAGGACTAAAGTTAATGTGTGTACCTCTCACATAAGACGTGTATATTTTGAATTGACGGTGAACGACATTTGCATAGAACTCGAGCCCAATAGATGTGTTGGAATCCTCAATCAAACTGTTGAATCAAGTCCAACCTCTTACTCCTAACACATTAACAAACTCTTCATAGCCCTCCAAATTTTCAACCTCGAAAGCTCTGTCCTATACTGTTCTAGCCAAAAATGGTTAGACCACAAAAAGTGCTAACTCTCATTCTCTTTGGACAAAGAGAGTTACGCTGTCTATTCTACTGAGTATGTTGAGATCACTATGCCATAAAAGCATTTAGACAGCGCTTTTTTGGGCATTACACAGCGCTTAAAAGCGCTGTCTAAACTGGCGCTGCTAAAAGATTAGACAGCGCTTTGGTTAATGTCAAAAGCGCTGTCTAAAGGGGTGATTTGACTGAAAAAGCGCTGTCGGAGCACCGCTTTAGACAACGCTTTTACAATAGACAGCGCTTTTGCTTATATTTTAGACAGCGCTTTTATTGTAAAAGCGCTGTCTAAATGGTGCTGTAGACAGCGCTTTTTGTTTTTTTTCAGACTAACATTAGACAGCGCTTTTTGCCCTTTTTTTAGACAGCGTTTTTTAGTCAAAGCGCTCTCTAAACCCCACTTTAACCAGCGCTTTTTGTGAAAGCGCTGTCTAAACCCCACCTTAGACAGCGCTTTTGGTGTAAAGCGCTGTCTAAGGTATACGAATTTTTTTATATAAATTACTTAAAAAAAGCGCTGTTTGTTTTATACAGTTTATATGCACCTGATTTTAAACCACAATTTGCACCAGGTTTTCAACCACAATTTGCACATGTTTTTCAACCACATTTTGCACCAAAATATCATGAATTGGAGCTTCAAACCAATATATACGCACCAATTTTGCCTATTTATATATACAATTTTCATCCAACAATTTATATATACAAAACAATTGATGATACAAATCATTTCATCTAACAAAACATTTTGCTTCAAATCTACATATTACTTATAGAAATGCTAAGCAAAAAGCAATGCACATCAATATAACTCTATCTTCAACTTTGCACATATAACCTGAAACAACACAAAAAGATTGTAATTCAATTAAAACAAGACATAAACAATGTCTATAGTTACAAGGTTATACAAACTCAAAATTCTCATCAATTAAAGTAAGAGTACAATATACCTTATAAAACTTCGAGCTCAATAATGAATTGACACCAATCCTCTTTAATTTCATCCAAATGATCTTTTGAGTAATACGCACACTTGAATTCATCAAAGTACTACATAATAACATAACATAGTTTGATTTAGTTTCAACTATTTAATTATATGAGAAATATGTGTTAAATATTAAAATAACTCATAAGTTAGAAATACATACATCGGATGGAATCTCTATTCGATCCAAAAAAAGAGTTTCTCTCATAAACCTCAACATGAAATAGCCGCAATCTATACCATTACGTTGCCGAGGACACTACACATGAAAAGAAAATATGGATAAATCCTAAGTTTTATCAAGTATCATCACTAATATAATAAAAAATGTGATAATTAATATACCTTCACTCCAATCCATGTAATGTTGTTGGCTCTCCTCTTTGGTACTTGGATATCTCTTTGTGCTCGAAAAGCTTGTATAATGCTAATAAAATATAAATGAATATTTAGAACAATTCACATAAATAAATAAATAAATATACACATGAATATTTATAACAATCTAACTTACGTATCAATCATATTCTTCATATCCGGGTATGTTGTCTAATCATTTCCTAACGAATCCAGATAATACACAACTTCTCTGATAGGATTAATCGCGATCAACAACCAATGTCCACTGTAAGATTAAACAAATGTTAGATGGAAACTTTCTACACGACGTCAAAATACAAAAAAATTATAATAGATGAATTTAGAATGAAAATCTAACCCAGTATTAAACGGTAAAAAGAACAACTTTTCTGTATCTTTGTCGGCCATAAAGCGGTTGAGTACATACACCATGACATCATCTAGTTTATTTATGATTAACCCTAAGTTGGTACACGCGGGACTTAAGAATGCGAATCTTTGCTCCAATCCACGTGGGTGCATCAATTTGTCATACAGAAACCTTAAATAAAAACATCATTAACATTAGACTATTCATTTGAAACATAAAGTAAATAAGTTGTTCAATTAATATAACAAAGTAGATCGGATATACCTCACGTATGTATTGATCACACTGATGCCTAATTCTTCATGACGAAAAACTTGCTCAAATTCCTCATTACCAATTGATTCTTCATATTGAAAGCCATAAATACCTTCCTCCATAGGTACAAGACGAGTACCTCCGTTCGGAATATTTGTCATTTCTAGAAATGTCTGAAGACACGACCTATACTTGGAAGTAGGTTTTTTTCTAGGCGCGGTCTTCTTAGAAACGACCTTTTTTTGTGTGGAAACATTGCTAATCTCTTTACCATGAAGCTATAAGATCACGAATTTAACATTTTCCATGCATAAATATCATATAATTGTGATGTACCTCTTTTTTTGAAACAACGGACTCGGTATGCTGCGGAATCCCCTTATCTGTTGCTTTGGATTTTGTTGGAGTCTAATTAACATTACCATGTAAAAAATGTACGTAAAATGCACGTAAAAACTTTGAATACTCAAAGGTTCATAATGGTTTTAAGCATACCTCATATCCTACACTAATGAGGCCTGACGACCATGCAACAAACGAACCTATTGCATCTCCCACCAATGTTGCATCCGAAACATCGTCAGGATATGGTAATAATGCATCCATCTCTAAAGCAATATCAACCGAGACTTTCAAACATCCATTAGGGAGCGGTTTAGTGTGAAGTAATTCTCCCAAAGTGTTATACACTTTTCCCTTGCCAACCATCCGATAAGTTGGTGACGATAAGTAGAGGTGACAAGGGGAAATTCCCTAAAACCAATAATAAATATGACATTTTTAATGTGTATATATGTCAATTAAATAATTTAAGCTAATAATTTAATTTCATAAAAATATATATAATTACCTCTGGAATATTCAGTTGAAAGTTACAGTTGATACTATCTTTGTCCGAAGTATCTTTAAAACCTGAAGCGCTATCTCTTTCTTTTTCCTTTCTTAATTCACAAACTTCAGCTTGCAGTGCTTCCAATGTTTGCTGAAGTTCTTTATTACTAGGAGCCTTTTGTTTTTTAGTATTCAAGGATGTCGGAGTGATCCCAAATCCCTTACCCCTCACCCGACCAAAATACTCACGGACATGTAATGCCCGACTAAGTATGCTCCTGGAATCATTGGCTTCATCTGGAGATAAAGACTGAGATAGAGTCTCCTGAAAATCAGATGAATATCGAATATTTTTAAAATATTTGTTCATAAAATTTTGATTTAATTAAAGAAATAATGTTATACTTACACATTTCTCAAATACTTGTTGAACATCTTCTTTAACAACTCCATCCTTGCCCACACGAGCTTCCTTCCACAAAACATGTGCCGGAAGAAATGTTTCAGAACTATTCTCCTTTTGTAACTACACATTAAGCCAAATAATATGATCAAATATAACTCATGATGAACAAGTATATCATTGCAATTTATAGATACTTACTATAGACTGTTCTAAGCGTCCATATCCAACACGTCCTTTTCTGTATGGATACGCGGGACTTGATGCTCTTTCCCGATTTGTTTCACTTACACTTTGAAATTATGGGGTTTTTCGTTTGGCTTTAAACGTGTCCCATTCTTTTTGTGAAATCAAACATCCATATTTAGATGGAAGCTCTGCATTAACAAAATTACCTTCTGCATCCCTAAGAAACTTGGTTGATAAAAATGTTCTAAACCCTCTTAGTAGTTTTCCGGCCAATTTGAGACAAAAAGGTCTTCTATCATCAGCAATGTTGAAACACCTCTAAGAAAAACATACACATTGTGCGTTAGTACAAGTAATTTGAAAGACATAATTAGTTGGCATAATTAAAGACATAATTATGGTACCTTTATCTCACTCCAAATTTTTCCTTTAGCTTCGTTCAACTGTTTATTTCTCCAATCATCACAAGTAATTGGAACCTCATTCCTTACAAGTGCACCAATAAAACTTGTCAACGTATAACCGTTAGGCTCAATAAGAAGGCCTTGTGGGCTCCAATGCACATCTAATATGATGCCTCGATCTCTATCACGAATCACTTTCTTCATAACTGTTATTCCTCTTTTAATTTCCTCTTCCGCATTAGCTACGTTATTACCTCCATCATGAATAGAATTATCATGTGGGTGATCCTCGTTAGTAGCCATCTAACCTGTAATAAAGAAAACAAGGATATCAAATATAAATTATGATGAAAGTACTTGTCTAAGCTATAAATTACCAAATGATATATAAAATGAAAAATAAAGAAGAGCATATAAATTTATTGAAAATTTATTGAAAAATAAAGAAGAATAAAATACCTTTCTCGTAGTAGCACTTGGTTCAAAACAAATTCTCCTCAAACAACAATCTGAAAAGAACAATCACAATTGAAAGCAATCAATATCAACTTCAAAACTAAAACCATGAAGATGTTAGTAACACAAGAGAGATTAAAGCAGGAATAAGCCATTGAAGAATTCCAAAATTGAATCGTTTATAAGCCATGGAATAAGCCATTCCAGAAATGTTCATAACTAAAAACTAAAATGTTCATATCAGAAAATGAATTCCAAAACTAAAAACTAAAATTGAATTCCAAAAATGTTCAAATTAAAATGTTCATATCAGAAATGTTCATAACTAAAAACTAAAATGTTCATATCAGAAAATGAATTCCAAAACTAAAAACTAAAATTGAATTCCAGAAAAGCCATGGAATAAGCCATTCCAGAAATGTTCAAAATTAAAAACTAAAATTGAATTCCAAAACTAAAACCATGGAATAAGCCATTCCAGAAATGTTCATATCAGAAAATGGACCTTACAAATCCACGGAACAGTTGTTGGATGACTAAGAAAAAACTTGTAATGATTAAAGTAATGGAGTCTTGTTATGACCCTAACCATCTATCCCAAAGTCAGTACCAAGCTACATTCATGAGTAGAACCACTATTTATCATCTCTAACGTTAACCTTAACAGAAAAGAAGAAATCTTACCGAAACGGTGGAGAACGGTGGAGTACGGTGGAGGACGGTGGAGGACAATGGAGGAAGGACGACGGCGAGACTGTAACTGAGACGGTGGAGGACGGTGGCGAGAGCTGTTCTTCGTTCGTTCTCGTCGTTCGCAGTTCGCAGCAGAGAGGGAAAGAATAGAGATATGAAAAATAGAATACTGATACTATGCAATTTTTTATTTTAAATAATAAGACCTTAGACAGCGCTTTTCAAAAAGCGCTGGCTAATGTGGACCTTTACCAGCGCTTTTAAAAAAGCGCTGTCTAAGGTAGGCCTTTTACCAGCGCTTTTAAAAAAGTGCTGTCTAAGGTAGGCCTTTTACCAGCGCTTTTAAAAAAGCGATGTCTAAGGTAGGGCTTTTAGCAGCGCTTTTACTTTTTTCCGTATACAGTTTCCGTGTTTTATTTTTTATTTAACTTATAGCAGCGCTTTTGCATAAAAGCGCTGTCTAAGGTGCGCTAGTAAAAGTCATTTTTGGTGTAGTGGATGAATATCTGCGGATTTGAGGGCTATACAAGTGTTGTATGATGCCTCAAGATGAATGTCTTACTTATCCCTCGTGCGGGAGCCCCTTAGTATGTAGTGTGTATTGTGTATTGTCTGCTTATGAATGTAGCAGAGCCTCCTCTCTGTTCCTCTTCTAGGACCCTTTTATATAGGGTTATTCTGGTCTAATGGTCATTTAAACCTCTTCATAACGTTTGTAACCACTAACCATTAATCAAGTGTAATTGTCCTATTAATGGTTTGTAACCGCCATCCCATGAGTTATGTAACCGAACCAGATAACCAACCAACCCGACCAGCACAACTCGACCAGATAGCTAGGCCAGGTACTCAATTCGGCCAGATAGCTGGGCTTGGTACTAACTCGGCCAGATAGCTAGATCCGGTACTAACTCGGCCAGATAGTTAGGCCTGGTACCAACTCGGCCAAATAACTGGCCTGGTACCGACTCGGCCAGATAGTTGGTCCTGGTACTAACTCGGCCAGATAGATGGGCCTGGTACCAACTCGGCCAGATAGTTGGGCCAGGTACTCAACTAAATTTATACCCGGTCTAGGTCGACTATACAGCTCGACTAGGAAAATATATTTGGTATGTACATATACTACATTGTAGTTTCGAACCAAATTCCACTTTTCTTGGTGTTTTTTGGAGGTAAACAAATAAGATGAGAAGGTTGAAGCGTTAGTGGATGGTAGGTTCGAGGATGAGGCAGCTTGAGTTTGGAGAATTCTTTTGGGTTCCATCTAGAAATGTTCAACAACACAAATAACATAAAAAGATTGAAAGAAATTTAGCAGAATACGAGTAAAAGAGAAGAAAATAGGAAACTGTTTGGATGAAATTGCCAAAAGTGGCAATTTATAGTTTCTTGGACGTGCTGCATCGCGTGCACGGTGCATGCGATAGCGTCGTGATGGATATAACATCATTATCGCGCACGATGAGGAGCATAACACCACATTGAACGATTTTTTCCCACACTCATTTCAGACCCTCTCTTCCTTCAATCCTTTCCTTTTCTATTTTTCTATTTATTAGTTATTTTTTCTTTGGCATTGTTTTCCTTTTTCTTAAACAACAAGCTACACATGTAACACACATTAATCGATAACTGCAAATTAATTGACTAAAAAATTCTAAATTGTGATGAAAATAAAAATGATGGGTTTCTCCCATTAAGCGCTTGTTTAAGATCACTAGCTTAAATATATTGTCTAAGCATTTACAAGCATTATAGAAACCTTCTCTGATGCTTCTTCACTTCCTTCATAGGACTTCAACTTCTTTCCTTTCACAGCAAAGGTGTGAGCATCGCACGGATGAATTAATTCAACAACTCCACCTACAAAATTTTCCTTCACAATAAAAGGTCAAGAAATTCTCGCCTTTCACTTACCTAGTAATTATTTCAAGCATGATATATGTGAGAACAAGTTTTGGTTCTGCATTTGGCCTTTAGTTTTAATGATAACATTGTATTGTTTCTTAGAGAACAATTTTGTACACTAATGATTTTTGTCTACTGTGTTGCTTTTTCTAAACAGGTTCTGACACTGAAGCTCTGACACGCGACATCATCAGATTCTAGAATCAAGACACTCTGACTCTGAAGAGAAACAAACGCGTTTACAAGATGATGTCAAGTCCTAGAAATCTCTTAGACAACGGTTCTGAAGAACGTTTGTGCTAAAGCTTTTGATCGTGACTATAATTCTAGAAGCCTCTGAAGGATTGGTTACCTTCAAGATTATGCGCTCAAGCTGTAGATTCTGAAGAATGAAGTGCTGAAGATTCTAAAGACCAGGTTCTGAAGAACAGTGTCAAGACTCTGAAGACTTAAGTTCTGAATAATCTCAACTAGGTCCTTGATTTTTCTAAACATGCTTCAAACAACTTTATTTAGAAACATATGAAGATTAGAAGATCAAATCAAACTGTTTTACGTGAGATAAATAGTACATAGTACAAGATCAAAACATTCCTTCCACTACGCGAATTTCGTGGAGTAAGGACATTTATGCTGTACGATTTTGTCTCCCACCTATTGATGACGGTTATTCAAGGAACCAGGTCATTCATGAAGATTCTCATTCTACCCTCCAACAGATCTTTCCTTTGCTATATAAGGAAGACTTGTAAGAATGAAACATGCTGCTAATTTGCTGCGTATCAACACTTTATTTACGCTGCTGCATTTTCTCTGATAATACTATTTTTCTGAATATTGTATAAAAACACATAGAGCTTTTGTTCATATTGTGTAAGTATTTCACTGTAATTAAACTTTGCGTTAATCTGCTTACTAGAAGCAATCATTGTAAACACAGTCTGTAAATCTCAAATTTGTTTGAGTGATTACCTTGAGTGACTAGGAAGGGGGAGACATGTGAATGAATAACATAGAAAGTTGCTAAATATACAAAAATCTTGAAGCTCTTCCTTTGTCATGAGATTCTAGCGTCCCTTGAAGCTCTTCCTTTGTCAATGTTGATAAGTATTTTGACTCTTCTATGGCTACTACCATGTGGTCAATTTTGGAGCAATGACCTCAAGATCTTTGCAACAACTGATCTTGATGTCAACACTTCTCCACATACTTTGATTTGATTCACCAATTTTGTAACCCTAGTGAAGAAATCAGTTATGATTTCATTGTCCTCCATCTGAAACAATTCATAGGTTCTTCTGTGAGTTTGTAACCTCATCTCTTTCACCTTCTCTGCGCCTCCAAACGATTTCTCCAAGATTTCCCATGCTTCTTTTGCTGATTTTACATCACTAACCTTTTCGCAATTGTTTGGATCAACACATTGATGAATTATGAAAAGAGTTTTATAATCTTTCTTTTTCAATTATTTGTATGCAACCTTTTCTTGATATAATGCGTTTTTTGCAAGTGGTGTTACTCATTCCTTCACAAGATCCCAAAGATCTTGATAACAGAAAACCACCTTCATCCGCTTGCACTAATTCTCATAATTCTTGTTCTTGAGATCAGAAGACTCACTTGAAAATTCTCGTTTGGATGTTTCATCGCCATCGCTTTTTGCTTCCACGAATCACAACCTGGAGCTCTAGATACCAAATGTTAGAATTAACCCAAAACTTTAAGAATTCCGAATCAATCTTGATGAATAAGATTTAATCAACCGATCTAAATCCCTTATTCTCCACTTTTCACTCGAGTGAATCAATCACACCTTGATTGCAAGAATGATTTTGTGCGGCAATTGTAAAGGGAAGAAGAAAGAAAATTGAATAAGAAAGAAGATTATGGTTTTACAAAATTGGGGAAGAAGAAGATGATTTCTGCAGAGTCTTCTCTGCCCACAAACTGTGGAAATCTTATTAATTTTGCAACTGCAAGTGATTACAAGACACTTTTCAAAATAGGATTACTCCCTTTATTTAAAATTGAGCTAGCTTTCTCCCTAAGCTAAAGCCCAAAAAATACAAAATCCCAAAATACCTATTTTGGTCTAAGTCGAAATTCTGTGTCAAACAACCTGCTTCAACACTTCGAGTTCTAATGCTACTCGACACACACTACAAGTTTCGACACATCCTTGTTTCTATCGTGCATTACCTGCTTCGACACAAGGAATTACAATCTCAACACATATTTCTTGAAAACCCTTTTGTTCCCACATGCCATGCCATATATATAAAATACTAAATTTAAAAATATGTTATGAAAATTAGTAAATAAAATATTAATGATGTAATAATAATTAAAAATATGTTCATACCGAAATTAAATTATAAGTTTATAATGAAAAATTAAATATTTAAGTTTGTTGTAGACTTTGAATAGTTAAACTTTCATACTAAACAATAAATAAAAAGTTTTTATCAATCGTAACAAAATATATTAAATTGATACCGCTTAAAAAGAAAAGAGAATAATAATAAAACAAGTAAAAAGAACAAACAAAATGAAAAATCGCAAATACATTCTACAAACTAACCAATAATCAAAGCGATAAAACAAAATGAAAAATCGCAAATATATTCTATAAACTAACCAATAATCAAAGCAATAAAACTTGACTACTTATTATTAGGAGAACACGTGCTAAATTTCAACCACCATCAATCAAGAGAGTGGGATATCCACACTCCACTATGTTTTGAATTTTAACTATCGAAAAAATCTTAAATATTCATCAATCATAGTATAATTTCTTCGAGCAAAACTAGTGGGTATGAAAGGCTTCAAATTATGTTGTCATGATGAAGTAGGCTCCCACATTTGTTCACAAGTGCCAAAGAGTACAAAGCAAACAGTTCACATCTACACAAAAATAAGAAGAAACATAAATACTAGAAAAACGAAGAAAAAAACTTAATTGCAATTTCGGTCCCCTTATTTTTATTTTTTTTAGTTTTGTCCCACCTATTTTAAAATCTGGAATTTTAGTCCCTTTATTTTCATTTATTTATACTTTTGATCCCCCTATTTTAAAATCTGAAATTTTGGTCTTCTTATTTGCATTTTTTTTACTTTTGGTCCCCCGATTTTAAGTTTTGTTTTGGATTTTAGTCCTCTTACCAATTTGAAAAGGGGATCAAAAGTAAAAAAATGAAAATAGGGGACCAAAAACTCGAATTTAAAAATAAAGGGACGAAAAGTTCAAAAAAATTAAAATAAGGGGACCAAAATTTTGGATTTTAAAATAGGGGAATCAAAAGTAAAAAAAATATAAATAGAATGATCAAAATTGCAATTAAGAAAAAAAAAGTATAAGAGAAACAAGCCACCGTCATAAAATAAACAATTTCTACATAAAATAAGCTGCCACATTTTGCCAAAGAGCTCGAAGAGGTTGAAAATATGAATTTAATATATAAGATTGAAAAAGAATAAATAAATAAATAAAGTAACATGCCTCTCTCAAAAATGACAAGATAATGAGAGGGATAAGTTGAAAATGGTTATATGTTGAAGATTATTGGAGAGTATACTAATTACAACCTCTATTTTACAATGAGTGACTCAGTTGACCATTTTACACATATTAATAAAAATGTAATAATTAAAATGAGAATGAAGTTTTTACTAAAATACCCTTTATCATGTATTGGGAGTGATGAAAATGCTAATAATTAAATAGTACAATTGGAAAAAAAAGAATTAATTTAACTTGTAAATCGAAATGGTTCATTGATTTTGAGAGACTTTATTATTTCAAATGGGTCACTCACGGTAGAACGGAGGAAGTATAATAAATATGTGTTCTATTTTTGAAAAGTTGATTAGGTGGTTAAAAGTCAGTTAGAGATGTTAGAATAAGTAAGTAACTAATTACAGTGCAACTAAGAGTACATAACTAACTAATTAGAGTTTAACTGAGAGCATAAGTGTAAACCTTGAGATATCTTAAATGGATGAGAAAAGTCTAAGTATAACCAATTAAATCGACCTATAGTTAAAATATTAAAATGCAAGAGACCGGTTTAACCGATAATTCCAAAAAAAGTATGCGAGACTTTCCCAAAATCTCTTAGAATCTTTTCATTCACTATTTTCTATATGAATCTTGGACGGTTCGTTTTCTTTGAGCTTTTCTCTCGGCTTTCAATTAGGCTACTGCATTTCTTCATGGCTCAATTAAAGGAGCATCCTCAATCTTATCCGAATGTGCTTCCTGAACCTCATGCTAAGCACCTTCCATCACTAGAACCGTGAGTTCTTTCTTTATTCATTACAAATTTTGATGTTCACATACTACTATTTTCTTCATTGTTTGATTGATTTTATGTATGTTTTCATGTTAGATTTCATCAAATTCAAGTTTCTTAAAATGTATGCTTAAAGGTTGTTTTGTTTTTTCAATTCAAGATTCTTGTTTGTTTGGTGTAAGAAATGTGTAGGCATTACAAACCTGAATGTTGAACTTTTTTTTTAATTTTTAATATATTGGTATCCAGCCATTTTTTGACAATATTGAACTTAATTAGATGTATTTTAGTGTTGATTTTGATTTTTATGCATTGAATTTTGAATTGAAGATCATTGTTAATGTTAATTTTAAGTTTCTTGAAATGTATGCATTGGTTTCACCAAGATCCTTGTTATGTATATTTAAATTGTTAGAATGTAGAAATGCAAATTGATTTCTAAAATAAGTTGTAAGGGTTGTTCTTGTTTAAACGATACTACATATAAACTGAATCGTTCAGTTAATGCACTGATTTTTGGTTTATATTAATGTTATTGGTATTTCAAGTTTGATTCTATACATACTATTTCTTGAAAATTGGTAGGAAATATTTCTTCATAGTCATTTAGTTTTTTGGTTAGATGAGAAGCACACATTAAATCTCACAAACTGCTTCACAATAGATTATATTTGTCCATTATACTAAAACTCTATTTTTTCCATTTTTTCTTTCTACTTGAGTATGGCAAATCCCAATAATTAATCATAATTAGCAAATATCTCAATCGGTTGAGAGTTTACATGGATTTAAAGGTGTCACACCCTTGTTTGTCTAGATAATAAATTCGACGATAATCTTTTTGTTGAATGGATTTTCAAGCCGCGAGCTTGCAAGAACAACTCGAAGAAATCACAAATAGAAGGAGACTAAAGAACAAGATATAAAAAAATAAGATGAAAATTGAAGAACATCAAGAGAATATTCTTAAACGAATTTGGCAGGGTATAATTTGAATAAATAGTTCTTTTTTCTATATGAATGTAGTTGTAATTACTTTTTTCTTAATTTCCAGAAATAAATAACTCGATGATGACAGGAAGGATTATGGCTATGGCCAAGAGGATGATGTCTATCACCAAGAATTTCGCCGAATCGACCCCGGTAACTTTAACTTTAATGTAAGTGATGAAGCGGATCATGCTTTATACTTCGGTCCTTATAACATTGCTTTTCAAGAGCAGCAGCAAAGTGTTATTATAATTGTATTGTTTAAATACAATTATAAAAATAACAAAGAAATTGTATTGTTTAAATGACAATAAAACATTAAAATTAAAAAACACTTTACTTAAAAATAGTTAATATCTACGCAATAACAAAAATAAATCACATTTAAAAAGTATCAATAAATCATGAAATCATGATTAAATATCAATATTTTCTTCTCCAATATAATTAAAAAGAGCAGCTTCATCGAGAGAAAGACTAGCAAATTCATCTCCACTAATATTCCACATTTTTGTTGTTTTTCATTATAAATTTTACTCTTTCTCGAGAGAAGGCGGAAATTTGTATTTTTTTTTACACTTTTTTATTTATAAATGGTATGATTAAACTAATTTTTACTCGGTCAAAAATCCAAAATTATACCATCCGAAAAAAATTAAAAAAAAGTTGGGTACGTGGTACCAAATGATTTTAAAATAGACAAGTTCAAAACAAAATAAAATAATTGTATAATATTTTTAATAATTTGCAAGGTAGTTTTATTAATTTTTGTGTGAATATATTAAATAATAAAATTGTAAAAAGAAAAGAAAATCTTAATTAAACAGTTAAAATGAGCAAAATTTATAGTAAGAGTAACCATTGAAAACGAGTTAATGATTCGGTATAATAATTGATGTAAATCATTCCCATATATACACAAATTATTATACATGAACAATATATAAGAAAAGTTATCAACATATTCTTTAACAAATATTTCTAACACACTTTCTTTTCGTTAGTTAAAATATGATATGTTTTAATATGTTTGTTAAAAAATGTTTTTTATATGAAGCCCAACAAACTTAGATAAAACTCACATGATTAGATAGAATCGTATGATTTAATAGATTCATGTAAATTTTAATCATTTAAAGAGAGTGTGTCAAAATATTGATGTTTAAAAGTGTGTTTTATATGAGAGAAGTGTTATTTATTTATTTTTTTTGTAAAAATAGTAAAAGTTAGCTTCAAATGAAAAAAAAAAAACGTGTAATATCCCAAATAATAGTGTCTAGTATTAAATATAAGTAGTAGTAGTCCATCAAGATAGTACAAGTACACGGAAGAACATAAAGATGCAACACACGTACGCCATAAGTATATCCAAAATGCGTATGCAACGGAACTAGAAGAACATAAAGATGCAACACAAGTATGTCATAAGTACATCCAAATGAGTATGCAACAGAACTAGATGATCCAGGTATCTGCTCATTTGTAAAGAAAAAGATAATCATGGGGTGAGATAAAACCATAGTCCTCTAAATGAGTAATATTATCACATGCAGTCGGTTACAACCATCAGTAAGGAACATATAATTATCGAAGATGCTTAACTTCTCAAAAGAAATTGGGATATTCACAATATCATACGCTATAGATACGAAGATACGATATCCCAGACACCCTTATATACTACAAAACGTAAATGTCATGGTCCCCACATATTAAATCTAGTATTATAGGATTGTCAACATCCTATTATGATTCAGTGAAAATCTCGCTCTACTTACGAGTCATATAATTACGGGGTGCAAAGTAAGTCATAATCTTTCCCTATATGTTTTTTTTTATAAAAGCTGAATATTAATAAGAATACCAGGGGTATTCAAACCCCATTACAAAGTAGAAAAATTCACCACCAAGTCTAAACCAGAATAAGATAAGGATCAGTACAAAAATCTAAGAAACTAGACTTGGAATAGAGAATATTGCTACTAGTCCCCCACCTCCAAGCAATAATCTTGACCTCCCAACAAACGTCATCCACCGACGACGCTTCCGAATTAAAGATACGATTATTACGTTCCTTCCATAAAATCCATATAACCGCTAACCAAACAACTCCTCTCCCATACTTTCTCCCATCTCCACCACACCAATTCAAAAGAAAAGAATTAAAATCCCCATTATAATAAATATCAGTCCCCACTCCTAACCAACAACTAATATTATTCCAAACCTTAACAGCAAAATCACAAGAAAAGAACAGATGCCCACAATCCTCATCATAAACTGAACATAGCCGACACAAAGTATCAACTTCAAGACCCCTCTTTCTAAGTTCCAAACCAGAGGGAATTCTACCCCATAACGTCTTCCAGCCCAACAATTTAACCTTCTCAGGAGCCTTGATCTTCCAAAGAAACGAGAACCCTCTATCTTGATCCACAGTCGTTATCTTGAATACAACTTCCGACAACTGTTTATAAACCTCCCTAACCTCATACGAGAAATGCGAACTACCTTCCCACTGCACACTATCCTTCCCATACAGACAAGGTTTATGGTTCTGCAAGAACTCATGTAACTCCAACAACCTGCTACCAAAAACAGGCTGCAACTCAAGAGGTACCCCAAAACAGCCCCAAATCCAATCTTCACCGTCCCAAAACCCCATCTCTGCAATGTTCGCCTGTTTAGAATTACTAAAACAGAAAATATCATAGAAACAACTAGCCAACGGACCATTTTGAGTCCAATTCGCAGACCAAAACGGAATTGCAGAACCGCTCGCTACATTGAAACACACACTGTCAGCAAAAGATAGCGCACCTGCACCCATCAACGAACCATCGGATAACTTAAGTAAATCAAGCCACCACCTAGAGCATCCAATCTTCCTTTGAAAAGAATCCTGCAACATCCAAAACTCCAAGTTGCCATACCTTGCCCTAAGCACTTTTATCCACAACGCCTCCGTCCCCGACAGAATTTTCCACTTCCATTTATTGAGCAAAGCCAAGTTGAACTCTTTCATCTTTTTAATCCCTAATCCTCCAATGTCTTTTTTGCAACACACTACCTCCCAGTTTAACCAAGAGATCTTACGATCTAAATTACACCCATCCCACAAAAACCTCCGTCTAATCTTGTCGATCTCATTGCAAACCGAGACCGGCGCTTTGTAAAATGAAAACAAGAACACAGGGAGACTAGAAAGAATAGAATTAATAAGAGCTAACCTTCCAGCCATATTCAGCATCCGGCCATTCCAACTGATGAGTTTCGATCTGATCTTGTCTATAATCGGCTTCCACGTACTCACACGCCTAGGGTCACATCCAACAGGAATTCCCAAGAAACAAAAGGATGAATTATCCACTTTACAGGATAGAAAATTAGCAGCAGCTAGCAGAAAATGAATACTAACATTTATGCCAATAATACTACTTTTATGATAGTTCACTCCCAAACCAGAAATGAGTTCAAAACCCCTCAGAATAGACTTCAGACCCCAGATATTCTTCCACCCACCTTCACACATCATTAAAGTATCATCTGCGAACTGAACCACCTCCACACTCGTTTCATTGTCAACTCTGAACCCACTAAACTCCTTCGAATCCACAGCCTTGTAAACCAACCTAGTTAACCCTTCCGTTACTAAAACAAAAAGAAACGGAGATAAAGGATCCCCCTGCATCAAACCTCTTTTGATCTCGAAATCGTCAGTAGGACTCCCATTAACCAATATAGAAATAAAGCCCTTGAAGACACAAGCTTCCATCCACCTCATCCAAGTAATCCCAAATCCCATCTTTACCATGACAAATCTGAGAAAATCCCAGTCAACGTTATCATACGCCTTTTCAAAATCTATCTTAAATAACACACACTCCTTGTTCTCCTTAAAAGCATAATCTATAACTTCATTTACCACCACTATACCATCCAACATACATCTGCCCGGCACAAACGCCGTTTGGTTCTGAGACACCAAACTACCCACTACAGATTTCAATCTATTAGCCAGGAGCTTAGCTATTATTTTGTACAAACAAGAAACCAGACAAATAGGCCTATAATCCTTAAGATCCAAAGGATTGCTAACCTTAGGAATCAAGGTCAGGAACGATGATTTTATAGCCTTAGGTAAAACAGCCTTCAAATGAAAATCCTTGACAAAACTACACACTTCATCTCCTAAAATATCCCAACATTTCTTTATAAATCCCATAGTAAACCCGTCAGGGCCAGGGCTTTTGGAACCCTCACAACTCCACACTGCTGATCTAATTTCATCATCTAAAAAAGGTGCTTCCAAATAAGAGCTTTCTTCATTAGAAAGTCTGTTGAAATTAGCCTCCTCAAACAAAGGCCTAACCAGATTACCTTTATCATATTTCTTGAGAAAATAATCTTTCACAACCTGCTTCACCTGTAGAACAGAATCAACCACTCCAGCTTCAGACAACACAGCCCCAATATGTATTCTTTTACTTCTACCCTTAACCCATCTATGAAAAACTTTAGAATTGACATCTCCCTTTTTAATCCAACAAGCCTTCGACTTCTGCAATAACATATTGTCCTTGATTTGAAGATTACACCACATAGCACGACATGCTTCAGACCTACTTTCCACCAGTGAGTCAACATCTTCTTTCGCTGCAGAGATCAAACTACAATCCAATTCATTCAGAATTTCCACGTTTTCCTCAACCTTTAGATCATACCACCCAAAAACCTCCTTGCTCCAACGTCTCAAATCTCTCCTTAAAAGTTTGAATTTCTCCTTAATGACAAACTCACTGCTCCCAGAAATATAATAGCTCGACCATTTATCTCTTACAAACTTGCAAAACTGCTCATGTTCGAAGCAGCACGCATTAGTCTTGAAAGGTTTGGGGCCCCAGTCGACCACACACACCTTCAGCCAAATGGAACAATGATCAGAGATGTCTCTATTACCAATCGATTGACCAATCATTCCCCATTTATTGAGAAAGGGAACGTCCACAAGAAACCTATCCAACCTACTCATCTTCTTACCATCCCCACTAAACCAAGAAAATCTCTTACCCAGAACCGGCAGATCGACCATCCCTAAATCTGCTATAAAATTTGCAAATTCTCTATTTTCAACCACATACGAAGAATTAGAACTCCCTTTCCTTTCCTCTGCAGTAGTAGTGGCGTTGAAATCCCCCCCCATTATCCACCATCCTTCCACAAATCTTTCAATCTACTCAAATCCCTCCATAACTTCCTTTTAGACGCCATGGTACACCCCGAATACACATTAACCACATAATAAGATTCCTGCTTCCATCTTAATTTAACTCCAAGATATCCCTCCCCCTTAAAAGAGAAATCGGAAATAAACTTACCAGCATTCCACAAGGTAATAATGCCACCAGAAAAACCACAAGCTTTACTAAAAGACCACCCAACATCACCTTGATTCCACAAACCAGCCACAAATTTGCTATCAACCCCAGCCAATTTAGACTCTTGCACGAAGAAAATATCAGCATCACCAACCCTGATGAGTTGAGCAAGCCTCTTCCTTTTAGACAAATTACCACACCCTATCTAGCTCATTTTATCATCCTTTTACTCATGGACACAATGGTTCATATAGTAAATACATGCCTTACCAATGAGTTTTTAAACAAGTTGAAACTTAAGTCCTAACCCTTCTAATCACTACTACAAAAAAATGTTACGTACCTCGGGCGCGAAGAGAATTTTACCTCGGTTATACAAGAGTTGTAATAAAATGGCTTTATGAAAACTTGCCGCTTTACCCCTCGGTTTGTGAATAACCGACGGGGTAGCTAAAATGGGCATTGGTTCAATCCACAACAGCAACATTTTTTATATTTTCAAAACTAGCGCCAAATACTTCTGGATTTATTACCAAGACCGAGGGGGAAAATAATTTTTTAATACAATTTACATTGTTTACACATAATATTAAATTAAATTGTTTACAAATTACATTCTTTACACATAATATTAAAGTAAAAATATATAACAAATTTTAAATTTGATTCATTGTCATTAATGTAGGTGAAGAAGAAATGTTGGATCCTCATTTCATTGAATATTGGGGAAGATCAAATATGGATATTTCATGCATTTGTTTCCGATATAAAACAAAAAATGGTTAGATAAATAAAATAAATATTCAGTTATATGATTATTTAAGAACACAAACATTAAACCCAAATATTTTTCTTCTCATGCAATCCATCATAGAGAATAATGTTTCAATGTTTATGATATAAAACAAATAAGTTTCTCTGCTTTCATGACAAATGCTTGCATGATAAATTTTTATATTGAGAATGCTTTTATAATGTGGCATGAGTCTTCTGAATGAATTTCTTTTAGGTTTCACGCGAATCACTAATGACAATGTCTTGAGCATTGATACTCACTAAATGGACGACAAAGATTTGTTTAAGGACTACAAATAAACTCAATAAACACACTTATGTGTCCCTTCGGTTATGACTTAAACTCAAGGTAACAAGTTTTTCTTTTTAAATAAAAATTACAATCTCGATTTCTAAAAGAACAAAGGTAATAGATGACTTCTATTGGCAAAAAATGGTGAATGAAAAAAATTGAATTAACAAGTATTATTTCCTTTTTCAATTTTTTTTACCATTCCTCAATTCTTTGTGTGTTGCAATATAATTAAGAATAAATTTATCAATGTTGTCAACCGAAGAAATCAATATTTATTATAGAAAAAATTCTTTGATTAACAACGTTGGAAAGTTATTCCATTAAACATTAACGTGAACAAAAATAACAACAACAACAACAACATCATCATCATTACGTGAGATAGATTGTAAGAACATGAAAAATGATTTGTTAAAGTTTGGTGTTAGAAGAACCACAACATGGAACCAATAAAATTATCTCGCAATCCATCAGACAATAAGAGTATGAAGCGACTGAACTTGTGAGTTAGGTTTAGGATAAAACTTAGTGAAAGAATCCTTTTAGAGTAAAATCTGGGTATGATATTTCTCGGTTGTTTGAGAAAACGAGGAAATAGAATATTTAATAATAAAATCAAATCTTAAATAATAAGAAAGGCGTCACTTTTAAAGAAAAAAAAACAAAAAGCTACAGTTGTTGGGACTCGAAACATGTACCCTGAATTGGTTTATCCCTCGATTTTTTCTTAAACCGAAGGAATATATGCTAATTTCTTGAAGAAAAAAAACATATGGCGTTATGGAGTTTTACCTCGGTTTTTTGTTGGGTGTGGTGAAATTTTATTTATAAAATGTGATATTTGTAGCAGTGAATAATACTCATTCCTAATCTATTATACTTAATCAATCACTATGAATCCTTGCATTTTGGTTTCCTATGTAAGTTATTCCCGAAGGTCATCACAATTTCCTTTCCTCTCCATACAGTGCCTAATTATCATAGGATAGGTCTATTACGAGGTATATGCCACAAAAAAGGTTAAGAAAACAAGGAATTTTAGACTGATTACAGCCAGGACATAAGGTGTATTATGATTTTAATACACTAGGTAGCTCCCTGGTACAAAAACCAGAGGTCATTACAACTTATTCGTAGCAGTGATTACAGACCGTAATGCTGCTCATAAATTTTTCCCATTCTTCGTCTTCTTCAAATCCTACCTGCAACCCGAAAAAACTCGGCTCTCTTCTCACCGTATCTCAGCATTTTAGGCATGGGTAATCATCATATTAACATAGGAATGCAACATTACATGCATCTAACTTCTAATCAAGCAATACTACACAGAGTCCTAGTTATTCACACACATGCGAACAAGTCCAAGTGAGTCTACCAAAAATCATAACCTAAATAGAACCCCACCTTAACTTTAATTATGAACTGAAGAAGTTGATTTGAAGGTTGAGGTTGATAAGAGAGTGGAGACTTGCTTCCTTTCCTTCTTCTTAAACTTGAGACTCTATTTCCACATGAAAAACTTGTTGGAGTTAGAACTTGGCTTTCTTTCCTCTTCACCTTTTTATCTCACGAGTTTTTTCTCTCCCCTGCCTCTCTCTCAAATTTTAAATTGGTAAAAAGGAGAATGAGTTAAAGGCTTCTCTATTTTGGGTGTTTATACCCTATAGGGAAATGACTGAATTGTCTCCATTAATGTTCATTTTTCCAAACTTGCCCCTTCTCTTAAAAAAGTCTAATTTACCCTGAGTTACTAAATTGTTATATTCCTAAGTTGGATGACAATCACCAAGCTTATTAAGTTACACATTTATTTAAGAAGGTTATGAGGTATTATAGAACATTTGATACTTAATATGGTTAGGGACTTCCCATGTGATACTTAAGTTGGATGAAAACGAAACAGAACAAACCTTGCCATATGATTGAATTTTGAGCTATAAAGTTGGATGAAAACGAAACAAATATAAATTTATCTTTTGCAGAGAAAACGAATAAAAATAAATTAAGGTATCCCAAACGAAACTTTGTAGTTCCTTTATATTTGGTGTCATAGAAATACTTGCAAAAACTTAGATGAAAATGTGATGTGTAGACCTATGGTTTCATTGTTTCCGCCTCTTGAATACTTGACACTCAAAAAATCATAATAGATTAAGGCATTGTCAGAATTTTACGAAACTTTGCAATCCCTTTCTATTTGTTGTCATATAAATCCTTGCAAAAAAAGTATAAAAATGTGATGTTTAGACCTACGTTTATATTGTCTATACCTCATGAAAAAATAATGTATGTGTTTCGGTAAAAAAAAATAAAAAATAATTTTAGACTAGTTTGAAAACTCACAAAACATTCTTGATCCTTTCAATGTGTTATGAGGAAATTTCTTACAAAATATTAGTTCAAAATTAAATCATAGAGCAAGGTTTATTTTGTTTTTGTTTCATGGAGAATCAACGCTTAAAAATTCATATTTAATTTATCACACATCAAAAAAGTTCTAATTTTTTAGGGATACATGTTTATAAAATGATAAACTTGCATGCGAAAATTCATGAATGGGTGAAAATTTGAAGAATTGTTTGATTAGATTAGTGATACATTTAGAGATTGAATTTGCTACAGATTAACACCGAATCAACTACAAATTAGATGTTATTTTTGAGTTCAAGTAAGATGTCGATTTTAACAATGTGGAAATGCAATGACAACATCATTGCCGTGTTGGGATTGCCCCGAGTGCGCTATGTCACAAAAAATATTCCACATGACGTTCGACATCAACTACTTTTAATTAACCGTTATCAAAAGAAATCAAAAGTGTGAATAAAAAACATTAAGAAGACTTTTGTTTCAAAAAAATTTAAAGAATTAAAACTTGATTTTGGTATATTTAGGAGGAGCTCTAGAATACTTAACCATATTATTAATAATCATTTAAGTATTATGATCTAATTTTTATTTTTAGTTATTTATTTAATATTTGTTTAATTTATTTTATTTAATTGTTATTAACCAATATTTTCTCTGGATACTAATTTTGTTAACTTCATGCCCACAATTTAAAAAAAATTATTAAATATTAATAATAATTATTTAAATATTATAATCTAATTTATATTTTTTGTTTTTTATTTAATATTTGTTTTATTTACTTTTGTATTTATTTTTTATTTTTGAATTACTTTATTTTATTTTTCATTATTTTATTTTATTTTGTCATTATTTTATTTTATTTTAAATATATTTTTTGTCAATTAATTGTTATTAACCAAAACTTTCTCATTTAACTCAATGCACATGGTTTTTTTTTCTAATTCCTAAAATTTATAAAAATAGTGGGTTATTTTATTTCTTAAATTTGATGAAAATATTTTTTTTCTAAAATATTGAACTGTATTTTTTCCTAAAATGTATAAAAATCCTTTTTTCCGAAAATATATTTAAAGTATAGATTCTGTTGTTTTATTTTTAATTATATTATTTTTAAAATATTATTAATTTCCAATTTACTGTTATCAACCAAAACTTTCTCTTTGAATCAATCCACTATTCTGACTACTTTTTTTCTTTCTATGCCCAAATACTAACTTTGCTAACTTAACTTTCTATGCCCAAATACACATTGCTCAAAATTTCATGCGGAAGATCATGGACAAGACGGTGCAGAAAAAGGTTGTGAACGCAGGGTATGCACTAACAGAGTCTTCCTTCAAACACTACTGTGACGAAATAAGATTAACAAACGTAGATGCATTAAGATGGATCAACAATATTCAACTAGAGAAATGGACCAGGGCATACGACAATGGCCAACGATGGGGCCACATGACAACAAACCTCATTGAATCAACGAACTCTGTATTCAAGGGCATCTGAAACCTACCGATAACCGCTTTGGTAAGGGCAATATATTTTAGGCTCAGGGCACTTTTTGATATCAGACGTACAGAGTGGAGTCTTGTCTTACAATCTGGGCAGCTGTTCAGTGATAGTTCAATGAAATTTATAAAGGACGAAGCTGCCAAAGCTAACACACATGTGGTCACAGTGTTTGACTGTAATAAAGGTTGGTTCAATATTGCTGAGTCAATTGATCACAATGAAGGGAGGCCTAGGGGATGCTACCGAGTGGAACTAGATAGGAGTTGGTGTGACTGCGGAAAGTTTCAAGCATTTCGTATGCCTTGCTCCCATGTAGTAGCAACATGTTCAAAGGCTCGCCAGGACCCTACCAACTATTTATCTATTATTTACCAAGTCATTAGTGTATGCAATGTCTACAACACTAGCTTTCAGGTGGTAGCAAAGGAGGACTATTGGCCTGCATACGAAGGCGAAATTATCTGGCATAATGATCTTATGCGAAGAAAGAAAAAGGGTCGCCCTTATAGCACACGTATTCGAACGGAGATGGATACGGAAAACAAAATGGTCAGATTATGTAGTTTGTGCCGTCAGCCCGTGCACAATCGTACAAAATGTCCCAATGTAGGATCAAACACAATATCATAGTTTCAAATGTAACCTTGTCTCTTTATATCAACAACAAATTTCATTCCATTAATAGCATAACTAAGCAATTACAATTAACAATAACATAACTTAAACAATCATAACTTAATACCATAACACCAATAATTAACAATAACTTCAACAATCAAAAAAGCAAAACAAACAAATACAATAGCACAACAACATAACTAAGCGATTACAACCATCAACACAATTTCCTGAGAACAATACATCAACGTTTGAACATTTCGGTCATTAGTAACATTCTCCCAAAAACGAACTTCTCCATTTTGGTTAAACGTGGTAACAAGCCTTTTAATTCTTCTGATCTTTTCACCCTCTAGGATGTCTCCATCTAACCAACGGATCTGACTCCTATTGAGATGTTCTAACGTCAATGTATTCCAGAGGCGAATCTTCATTGGAGGTTTGCCTGGGGAGAAAATTAAATTGGCATTTCTCTTGGTGATATATGGAACCTGATAGATATATGAGGATGACGCAGAGGAAGAAGAGGAAGACATTTTAACTGAAAATGCAAAGAAATATGAAGAGAATGACGTGCATAGAAAATTGAGACGTTGGTGCAGAGATATACATACACAATTGCTTATATATATATATAGGAGAGGATAGTATGATTAATTAATAAAAATTGAAAAAATAAACAAAAGAAGGAGGCGCCATATCATATGGCGCATGCATGCATGCATGATATGCAGGCGCCATATGATATGGCTTGAGGTACTTGTATAAGCCATATGATATGGAGCATATGTACACACCCAAGTGCATTTGCCATATCATATGACACATCCATGTTAATTTGTTCAGAAACTACGCCATTTTGGTAAAAAATTTTAAAATGTGGTTATTTTTGTATTTTTGTTGAATATATAGGTTATTCTAAAAAAAATTCACTTTGCTACCTTAATTTCACAAAATTTTCCGAATATTATTTAAATATTATTAAAAATTATAATTATGCTTTTGATTCAATCAATCTTTATTTAAATATTATTAATCATATTTTATTTTATATTTTATGGAATTAAATTATTTTTTATAATTATATTTGGAAGCTTTCAAAGGCGGCCTATTCATGTCTCTTGTTCACTCCATATTGTTCCACCCCCAAATTTGCCCTCTCGTTTCTAACCCTAACTGGTTTTCGCTTCGCATTCATCTGCATTTCCATTAGGTCATACAGTCAATCATGCATTGCATTGGGTGCTTGAGACATGGGATCACTTTATTTATATGGCTCAGGAGTTCTTTTTATTTCAAGTTTTCAAGCAGCAAGCATCAGGGGCTCCAACATTTATTTTGCTCAGTGGTTTGGTACCAGACCATCTTTTTCCAGCAAGGTATTTCAAGTGCTAAAGGGAATTCACAACTTATTTCAGGCATGATTCAGTTGCAATATCAAATGGCAAGTTTCAGAGGCATAACAGGGCTTAGAACAAGTGGCAACAGTTGGTTTTTCTAACCTTCCCACCAAAAGGCGCCAAAATTCAAATTTTGATTGTGTTAATCGATTAACCTATTTGGCCTACCAAATGGTTAATGGATTAACATGTGTATGTTTTGCCTAGAAACTTCAGTTTTTAGCACTGCATCATTTTCAACTCATTTTGATCACTTGATTTCACATTTGCATCAGTAGAAAGATCTAGAATGCTTCCAAATTTTGGCTCATTTCTAATTAATTTCATTTCCCTCCAAAAATTCAAACATTTCCATTTATAATTCCACTCCTAATCTCCATTCTTAATACTAACCCACACTCCAAACCACATTTAGACTCAAAACCTAGAGCTTATTTATACAAATTTGCCCCAAACCTCACATAACTTCACTCATTTTTCTGATTTTTCTACACTTCACATTCCAATTCTCTCAATTCTCTCTCACTTTTTCACTATCTATTTTCATCTTCAACCTTCACAAAAGCTCCAGAACCAAAAAGCTTCCGAAATTGCACGTTGCAATTTGTGAATTCTTGAGCTAAACCTCCATTGCATCATCTTCCCTCACTCAATTCTGAAGTTGAAGTGTTTATGGATCTAGATTCAAGTTTTGGAAGTGATTTCTTGAAGTGATTTTCTAAGCAATTTCGGTTTCGTTCATTTTCGCACAGATCTTCATTGTTCTTGCTAGGAATTCATTGGATACTGGATTTTCTTTTCTTGATCTGTCAAATTCCACTTGCAACACTTACCAAAGCAATTCTCCACTTTGTAGGTTGGTAATTCTTAGATCTACTTCTCATTTAGGCTTATTTTGCATTTCACAATGTAGATCCATTTGCTTTTGATGTGAATAGATCCATTGATTTATTTAATTGTTGATCTTGATGTTTGATGGATTCAATTGGTGTTTAATTATTGTTATTTGATGTAATTTTCGTGATCAATTGCATGCTCTAACATGTGGAGATTAAGTGATTAAGTTGCTGAAAAGTGCTTTTATGCTGAATTTTATGTTGCTGTTTTTTACTGTGTTAACAGATTAACCATTTGCTAGGCAAAAATGTATAATCGATTAACCAGTGTATTTTTACTGATTTTGAGTGTGTTCATCGATTAACCAGTTTTTCCTAGCAAATGTTTAATCGATTAACATTGTTACAGAATGTGTTTTTGTGCGTTTTCAAGCTTGTTTTGATTTCTTTCCACTTCTAAACCTCATGGTTTTGTATGATACACATTTGTGGAATTTTTTTGAGCTATTTCACTTCACTTTGCAGTACGGATGCGATTCTTTGACGCGCGACACATTGATTTTCACGGTGCATGTTCATGACTAATTGTCTTGCATTCTTGATGCGTTCTTCATGTTGCTTGCTTATTCATACTTGTTTGCTTGCTCTTGATGATTATGTTGTTTGATTCATGATACATGCTCATGTTTTCTGAAATGATTAATTGTTGGTGAATATCCATGTGGTTCATGTTGAGTGCTTAATTGTGCAAATGTGGTTGAAACTTGCTTGTGCTAAATTATTGATACATGTTCATCAATTGATTTTTGCTTAATACATGCTTATACTTAATCCTTGCAATTCATATGAGTTTGTTTAAATGTGAAGGCATGTTTGTGTTCCATTCTTTTGAAGTATGCTTATGATTGGGTGTTGGGCATGTTGATTGTCGATTGCTTAATCTTGGATGCGTGCTTAATTTGATGTTGTGATGTCATATGTTCATCTATGCTTAACGCTTGTTCGATGCTTTCCATGCTGTTGTATACTGCCATTGTGTTAATCATGTGCTGTAAAATGTACTCATTTTGTTTTGTTGCATTTTACACCTGTTCTGTTATGGAAATGCATGCTGTTAAAAGTTGTGTTATGTTGTTGCTGGATATTATCGTTGTTCTGAGCTGAAGCGCTGTTGTTGGTTTATTTTCTTTGTTTTTGTTTGCCTTTGCATGTTCCCTTAAGGCCTCCTAGTCCAACTTAATTTTCGATTAAGCTTGTAGTAGGATAGACATTAGGTGCTATTCCATGCATGATAACTTTAGGGTAGCTCCCTTTTTTTAACCTCAACTTTAGGTTCATCATTGCATGCTAACATTAGGATAGAGATTCCTTTTGCATCCCAACCTTAGGACCACTTTGCATGAAAACATGTAGGACTGAGTTCCCCTTAGACCTTTCCTGCGTCTCTTTCTTCTTTCTCAAAACCAAATCAAAACACTTAGTAAAATACGATGAGTATTGTGTGCCACGAGCCTTAAGCACATGGGAAGTGATAAGCGGGAGTCTCACCTTACCTTGTCTAGAGTGCTTTGTATACATCCAGTCTTGGGTCGATCTTACGAAGTATTCAATCATATGTCATAGAATTTAGTGTAGTATAAATCTCAAACCAATTCAATTCACTTCTGTTAAAACCCATAAAAAAATCCAATTATTTTGTCCTTCGGGATTTTCCATCAAACCTTTTTCAGAAAAGGCATGTTATTTCCGTTCTACCGTAAACAGGCATCGACACTAACTGATGGAACGCGAACTAAGCATCGCTCATAAAAAACACTTAACAAACGGTACCAAGAACTCAGGATGCTCTGACTTCTTCATTCTCGTCCGAATGAAGATACGTAGGCACAAAACGACGAAGTCTTGGCGAGCACTCTTCCCACCTTTCTTTCGTAGGCCGAACTACGAACGCTCTGATTTCTTCATTCTCGTCCAAATGAGGATACATAGGCACAAGACAGCGAGGTCTTAGGGAGCAACCTTCCCTCCATCCACCTGTAGTCCTCTGAACTATGATGAATCTGACTTTCCCCATTGTACGAGGGAATACGTAGGCCTAGGACGGAAAAGTCATATCGAGTCTCCTTTTGTTTTTCTCTCACGTAATCGACTCCCGAACCCGGAATTTGGTTGCGATGACCATGTCCTTTCCCTTTTGAGGTTTCTTCGATCGTTTCCTTTCCCCCATTGGGATAAATAACGTTTGGTGGCAACTCTATGTTTTCCGCCGGTTGTTTTTCGCATTGCGATAGCTGACGACTCTGGTTCCCTATGCGAGTCAATTATAGCACTTGTCTGTTTCCGTTCATTGGGTGTTTATCTTTGTGCATTGATTTACTTTCTCTGTTGTACATTATTGCATTTCCTGCATTTATGTGCACTTGATTATTGTTATCAAACTGTTCTGTTGCTGCTGTGTTGTTGGGGGGATGGTTCCATGAGGGATAAGCCCACTACCCAGGCTTGAGTACATACATAGGATTATAGTAGATAGTCGTGTGGCTTGCGTAGCGTCTTGTTACGTTTAGTTGACATGAGACCCACATTCAGACGAGGTTTTCTTGGGAGATATTTTGTCCTGCGCGTCTTGTTATGACAGGGTGTTCCCATAGAGAGCTTATGACTCTGGAGACCGTTCATGGGAAGTCAGTGGAGGCCTTCTTGAGAGGTGATAATGCCAAACCAGTAATGGTAAACGTATTAACATTTCTCGACCTGAGAGCCTGTGAGACTGAGGACTTGCTAAGATGCCTTGTCCAAGACTAGAACCCACGTGTGAGAGGGGATGGGCTTCGCAGGAAACCTTGAGCTTCAACCTACCTAGTTTTCTGGTTTTCTTATCAGTATGGACTTATGGTCCTGGTATTCCGATATTCTGGTATTCTCGTAAGAGAAGAATTTTGAACTTATTCCGTCATCAGCACAGTAGTTATTCAATATTTATGGAAGCTTTGATCCCATGTCTCTGCATTCATATCATCATAACATGTTTGCATTCTGACATACATGTTCTTTTATTTCCAAGGATCTTAGCTTTGAAACCCGCTGTTGAGTATTCCATCTATTTCTTGTGGTTCTTCTATGAAAAACTTGAATCGAAGCAGAAAGATTCCTTAGAAATAATCGAATATGGCATTTGTATACGCTCATGAATGTATGCATTCATGACAGGTGTTCATGGATGAGGATTCTTATTCTGACTTGGGTTTCTCTTCAGATCTGCAAACCTGACTTCTCACCACTACACAACTCGCAGCAACTAGAAGCGGATCATGGATCAGGTACAATCAGAATTGTTGGAAGTCAGAACTCGTATGGGACAGTTTATGGAACTGATGCAAGGTATGGCTCAGTGTCAAGAGGAATTAAGGGTGCTTATCCACAGGCTTGTTATTATTATCTCGAAGGTTGGCATTGGGAATGGTGTTGGTGGTAATCCTCCAGGCGGAGATGTGTACGTACTGATCTTCCACCACCCCCTCCTATGGGTTAGCCAAGGAGGAGGGCTACTGAGATTCCTGTTCCTCACCTGGAGGTGGACAATCAGGATGAACATTTTTACAATGCTGAGATGAGTTTTCCTACCGAGGCAGAAAACAAGTTTCGTATGCTCGAAGAGAGAATGAAGGCTATAAAGAACCTAAATACTCTGGGTATGGACATGGCTGACTTTGGTTTGGTCCCAGGTGTGAGAATCCCTCCCAAGTTCAAAGTGCCTATTTTCGAAAAGTATAATGGAACCACCTTTCCTAAGACGCACCTTAGGGCATATTTCAGAAAAATGGCTACATATTCAGATGATGAGAAGCTGCTGATGTATTTCTTTCAGGACAGCCTAGCTGGGGCATCCTTAGAGTGGTATATGCAACTGGAGAGGACTCATATCCACAGCTGACGGGAACTTGGTGAGGCATTTGTTAAGCATTACCAGTACAATATAGACATAACTCATAACAGGACTCAACTATAGAACTAGCACAAGGATAAAACGAAAGCTTCAAAGAGTATGCCCATAGATGACGTGAATTGGCTGCCCGAGTTCAACATCCTATGATGAAAAGAGAGCTTGTGGACATGTTCATGAGCACTTTGCAAGGTCCCTACTACGACAGGTTGGTTGGTAGTACTTCTGTCGGTTTCTCAGATCTGGTAAGGGCTAGAGAAAGAGTCAAAAGCGACATCAAAATGGGAAAGATTCAAGCTGCTGCTGGTTCCTCTGAAGATGCAAAGAAACCTTATGCTGGGTTCCCCAAGAGGAAGGAAGGAGAAACTAATGTTGTATCTATTCCAACTGCTCAACAGCCTATTCAGTACCAACAACCTTATGCTCCTCAGCAACAAAATTATCAGCAACAGAGGTCAAGAATGGGGAAGAGAAAGTTCGATCAAATTCCTATTCCTCATAGTCAACTACTTATTCATCTGCTCGAAGGTTCTTTGGTTCAACTAAGAGATGCCAAGCCTATTCCAGACCCTATTCCTCCTGGTTATGACATGGATACTATATGTGAGTATCACTCAAAAACACCAGGCCATTCAATTGAAAATTACAACGTGTTCAAGCACAAGGTGCAAGATCTAGTTGACTCAGAGGTCATCACATTCACTGCAGACGGTCTGCACATAAATTGATGTCTTCTTTCTCAAGTGAGCATTCAGACTGCAAATACGTCTTCAGAAGCAATAAGTCCAGACACGGAGTCAGGCCGCCTCAGTAATGGTAATCATCAGCTTCTTTATTGCATTTTCATTTGTAATTTTTCCTTGTTTGTTAATCCTCTTTTTGAATGTAAAAAACTTGTTTGTTTTTTAATGACAATATTAATGCAATGAGTATATTTTTCTTGAAGTATTCCATTCTTATTCACTCTTTTAAATGTTTCTATGCATCACAATATCAACTTTCTTGCTTAAACTCTTTGAGGAAAGATGATGAGGTAAAAACACAAACTTTTTGGTCGTATGCTTTTGGAACAAAACCTTGCTGATGATGTACAGGCATTGTTTCAACTCCCTAAACACTGGAGACATAAGGAAGATAATCCCTTGTCAACCCTGTTGATCCTAGAAGTAGGAGTTTCTTTCTAAAAAGCGATGAACCCTCAATATTAACCTGGGGCAGGGTAGTTGTCAGTTAATATTACCATGCGTTCAAATTTCAAAAAAGGAAAAAAGAGGAGTGTCCCATTCGAGGATCAATCACATCTTATCCCTCACAAGAGGTCGTACCTCACAAACCCACAGTGGTTGTCCCGTACCATCAAAAGGAGTGAGACAGTCATAACCGTTTTAGAGAAATTAAGATAGCCAGTGTCGCACGATGTGTTAAAAAAAAGAAAGAGAAAAAAATAGAATCAAAAGAAAAAAAAAGAGCTCGCTACGTCGAAAACTTGAAAACAAGTGACTTAGGATAAAGTTAGGGCATCCCGTTGGACTTCAAAATCGAAAAAATTCAAAAGAATCAATCTAGGCAAAAATCAGGGAAATCATAAACAAAATAGAAAAAGAAAAAAGGATTACAAAAGAAAAATCATCAATAAAGAACAAAGTCGTGTGACTACAGACACAAAGACAAAGGCGAGTGACCGCCACTTCGAAAACCTTGTGGGTTCCTTAACCATCACTTCCACCATTCAATAACCTTTTTGAAAGGTGAGCACTTATGCCAAATTAGCTGAACGTAGGAGTAGAGAACATCAAGGAGAATGGGTGGGTACAAACAACCTTTGAGCCTAAAAATCCTTTTTTCTAAAACCGTGAACCAGGCCACGTTACAACCCTCAAAAGTCCTAATTGAAGTAAGGTTTATTTCGAAAGCGTACTTCAACAAGATGGCCTTCCTGACTCCCATGAGTTGTGCTAATAAGATCTTTGTTGGTATTATATGTGCATGCTATCTTTCATTCAAAAAAAATCAATGTTGTAACTAGTGATTCGTTCACGGGTTTTTGGTGATATCTTTTCAATAAAAACTTCATGATTAACATGTGTGTTGCATTAGAATTATCATTCTCAGAATAAACATTTTCTACTTGTGTACATGTGCTTAAACATCAAGGAAGCTTACATAATGAACATCGATCGAGAAGCTTGATCCTGGCAAAATGAAATGCCTGAAAATTTTGAAGGACAGTCATGTCAAGGGGCATGTCTCCAGGAGACTATGTTGAGCGTAGGCTTTCCCAGTAAGTCGTGTTAAGTTGTAGCTAATCCTGGGTAGTCACGTCAAGAAATCTCTCCAAAAGTTTAGTCAATTTGGGGTAATCACGTCGAGATTTGACAAATCTCTCTGAAAATCAATCAGTCAGGGGCAAAGTCATTTCAAGGCTCATATCGAGGAAAGGCCACCTCAAGAGCACGAGAAGGTATCCTCTCTAGAAGACGGCTAATCAGAAGTGCCTCCCCAAGGTTCAGAGTACTGGAGCAAATATCTCAAGTCGTTATGGTACAAGGTTCTTTATGAATCCTCTCGAGGCAAATTCCTTCATAGACCATGCAGTTTGGGGCAAGTCGAGAATTAAAGGAATCGTTGTTCACCCCTGATAATTAGTATGCAGTTGATCAGCAAGAGCTTGAAGCGCCAAAGTGGTTCCCAGTATGGGGTTTCTCTTCCTCAGCATGGTGCCAGAGGGTATCTTTTTCCGACAAGGTATTGAAAGTTCTATTCTTCCCCAAGCAGAGAATCATCCTCAAGTAGAGAAGGGTTATTTTTGAGGATTTTCTTATCCCCATCAGTGTAGGAGGATTCCTCATTCCCAGCAGCGTGAGATGATGGAATATTCCCAATCAGTTTGAAGACGTTGAGAAGTCAGGGTGTTCTCTCCCTTAAAGGTCAGATCTGATAGCTCCCCGCAAGTCAAAGTCCAATTGTTATTGGCATTCTCAGCAGATTCAAAGTCCAATCTTCATTGGCATCTCACCAACAGAGTTCGCGATTCAGCTTGCGGTTCCTCGATAGAGTTTGCAGCGCCAGTGTTTATTGGCGCTACAGTTTGTTATCTCTCCACATGAGATCAGATATTGGTGATCCCTTCCTTAGTAAAGTTTGCCTGTTCTATTTTACGCATTCCCCGATGGAGTGTCCTTTCATTCTTTCATATAGTAATCATCATTACATTGCATATACTAAAACGCGTGGCATTTCCATTCGATATGGAGCATTACGCCACAGAAAAATTCAAGCATGCATCGAAGCATAAGCCAAATTTGGTACCTTGCACAAAAGCCTAGATCAACCCTCAATAAAGGCAATGATTCCATTCCTCCGAAGAGAACATTACCTGTACAAATTCCTGGCTAACCCAACAAATTATGTTATCTCCAACCTCAGAGTTGATGTCTATCTGTTATCCCTAATCTCAGAGTTGATGTCAGCCTTTTTCCCCAACCTCAGAGTTGATGTATACCTTTTGATCTCCAACCTCAGAGTTGATGTCTGGTCTTCCCAACCTCAGAGTTAATGTCTTCCTTTCTTATCTCCAACCTCAGAGTTGATGTTTATATATCCCTTTTCCTCAACCTCAGAGTTGATGCTTATCCTTTATCTTCAACCTCAGAGTTGATGTTTGTTTTCTTTTATCCAACCTCAGAGTTGATGTCTACTTTTATCCCCAGCCTCAGAGTTGATGACCAATCTCTTTCCCCAACCTCAGAGTTGAAGCCTCTCTTTTCCCAACCTTCAGAGTTGACGTATATCTTTGATCTCCAACCTCAGAGTTGAAGACCAATCATATTATCCTCAACCTCAGAGTTGATGTCTAGCTTGTATTCCCAACCTCATAGTTGATGTCCATCTTTTCCCCAACCTCAGAGTTGACGTATACATATCTTTTCCCAACCTCATAGTTGATGCCTTTTAACCCTAACCTCAGAGTTGACGTATATCTTTTATCTCCAACCCCAGAGTTGACGTGTCAGGTCCTATCTCTAACCTCAGAGTTGACGTACAAAGTTGATGACCAATATTCCTTTTTCCCAACCTCAAAGTTGATGTGTATCGTTTATTCCCAACCTTAAAGTTGATGTATATCTTTTATTCCCAACCTCAGAGTTGATACCTCCCCTTTCAAATCTCAACCTCAAAGTTGATGTATATCTTTTATTCCCAACCTCAAAGTTGACGTATATCTTTTATTCCCAACCTCATAGTTGATGTATATCTTTTATTCCCAACCTCAGAGTTGACGTATATCTTTTTCTCTATCCTCAAAGTTGACGCATGTCCATTTTTTCTCAACCTCCGAGTTGATGTTTACTCAAAATATTCTTAATCTCAGAATTGATATCTAGTTTTTCCTCAACCTCAGAGTTGATGTCGTACTCCCAATTAACCAAACCGACGTTCCAGTCACCGTCCTGATATCATACAATGTACTTTCCCATCCGCATTACTGACGACTAGCCTTTTTACTATCGTAAGGTTCTTTGTACCAGAAACTTCATTGCTCAGCAGATCTTTTAATCAATTCCTAGGGTCGTAGATCCGTTGGCTGTACCCATGGTCTATCTTTCTTTCCCCACAAAGTGCAAATTTTACGGTTCTTTTGGTATTCAATCACCTTATACCTTGAATGTCTGAAAGTCGCTGCTATCACCCCTTCAGGTTTAAGTTGATTGAATAAGGGCAGTTGTTGCACCCCAAAATTTGCCCTCTCATTTCTAACCCTCACTGGTTTTCGCTTTGCATTCATCTGCATTTTTGTAGGTCATAATAGTCAATAATGCATTGCATTTAGTGCTTGAGATATGGGATCACTTTGTTTCTATGGCTCAGGACTTCTTTTTATTTCAAGTTTTCAAGCAGCAAGCATCAGGGGCTCCAGCATTTATTTTGCCCAGTGGTTTGGTACCAGACCATAATTTTCCAACAAGGTATTTCGAGTGCAAAAGGGAACTCACAATTTATTTCAGGCATGATTCAGTTGCAATATCAAATGGCAAGTTTTAAAGACATAACATGGCTTATAACAAATGGAAACAATTGGTTTTTCAAACCTTCCCACCAAAGGCGCCAAAATTCAAATTTTGGTTGTGTTAATTGATTAACCTATTTGGCCTACCAAATGGTTAATCGATTAACATGTGTATTTTTTGCCTAGAAACTTCAGTTTTCAGCACTAAAGCAGTTTCAACTCATTTTGATCACTTGATTTCACATTTGCCTTAGTAGAAGAATCTAGAATGCTTCCAAATTTTGGCTCATTTCAAATTAATTTCTTTTCCCTCCAAAAATTCAAACATTTCCATTCTGAATTCCACTCCTAATCTCCATTCCTAATACTAACCCACACTCCAAACCACATCTAGACTCCAAACCTAGAGCCTATTTAAACAAATTTGCTCCAAACTTCACATAACTTCACTCATTTTTCTGATTTTTCTACACTTCACATTCCAATTCTCTCAATTCTCTCTCACTTTTTGACTCTCCATTTTCATCTTCAACCTTCACAAAATCTCCATAACCAAAAAGCTTCAAAAATTGCACATTGCAATTTGTGAATTCTTGAGCTAAACCTATATTGCATCATCTTTCCTCACTCAATTATGAAGTTGAAGTGTTTTTGGATCTAGATTCAAGTTTTGGAAGTGCTTTCTTGAAGTGATTTTCTAAGCAATTTCGGTTTTGTTCGTTTTCACGCGGATCTTCATTGTTCTTGCTAGGAATTCATTGGATCTTCGATTTTTGTTGCTTGATCTGTCAAATTCCACTTGCAACACTTACCAAAGCAATTCTTCGCTTTGTAGGTTGGTAATACTTAGATCTACTTCTCATTTTGGCTTATTTTGCATTTCACAATGTAGATCCATTTGCTTTTGATGTGAATTAATTCATTGATTGATTTAATTGTTGATCTTGATGTTTGATGGATTCAATTGGTGTTTAATTATTGTTATTTGATGTAATTTTCGTGATCAATTGCATGCTCTAACATGTGGAGATTAAGTGATTAAGTTGCTGAAAAGTACTTTTATGCTGAATTCTATGTTGCTGTTTTTTACTGTGTTAATAGATTAACCATTTGCTAGGCAAAAATCGTTAATCGATTAACCAGTGTATTTTTTCTAATTTTGAGTGTGTTAATCTATTAACCAGTTTTGCCTAGCAAATGTTTATTCGATTAACACCGTTGCAGAATGTGTTTTTTGTGCGTTTTCAAGCTTGTTTTGATTTCTTTCCACTTATAAACCTCATGGCTTTGTATGATACACATTTGTGGAATTTTCTTGAGCTATTTCACTTCACATTATAGTATGGATGCGATTCTTCGACGCGCGACGCATTGATTTTCATGATGCATGTTCATGACTAATTGTGTTGCATTCTTGATGCGTTCTTCATGTTGCTTGCTTATTCATACTTGTTTGCTTGCTCTTGATGATTATGTTTTTTGATTCATGATACATGCTCATGTTTGCTTTCGATTCCTCAAATGTGTGTTCGTTGAAATGATTAATTCTTGGTGAATATCCATGTGGTTCATGTTGAGTGCTTAATTGTATAAATGTGGTTGAAACTTGCTTGTGCTTAATTGTTGATACATGTTCATCAGTTGATTTTTTCTTAATACATGCACATACTTAATCCTTGCAATTCATATGAATTTGTTTAAATGTGAAGGCATGTTTGTGTTCCATTCTTTTGAAGTATGCTTATGCTTGGGTGTTGAGCATGTTCATTGTCGATTGTTTAATCTTGGATGCATGCTTAATTTGATGTTGTGACATCATATGATCATCTATGCTTAACGCTTGTTCGATGCTTTGCATGCCGCTGTATACACTGTTGTTGTGTTAAACATGTGCTGTAAAATGTACTCATTCTGTTTTGCTGCATTTTACACATGTTCTGTTCTGGAAATGCATGTTGTTAAAAGTTGTGTTATGATGTTGCTGGATATTATCGCTGTTCTGAGATGAAGCGCTGTTGTTGGTTTATTTTCTTTGTTTTAGTTTGCCTTTGCATGTTCCCTTAAGGCCTCCTAGTCCAACTTAATTTTTGATTAAGCTTGGAGTAAGATAGACATTAGGTGCTAATCCATGCATGATAACATTAGGGTAGCTCCGTTTTTTTAACCTCAACTTTAGGTCCATCATTGCATGCTAACATTAGGATAAAGATTCCTTTCGCATCCCAACCTTAGGACCACTTTGTATGACAACATGTAGGACCGAGTTCCCCTTAGACCTTCCATGCGTCTCTTTCTTCTTTCTCAAAACCAAATCAAAACACTTAATAAAATTTGATGAGTATTGTGCGCCAAGAGCCTTAAGCATATGGGAAGTGATAATCCGGAGTCTCTCCTTACCTTGTCTAGATTTCTTTGTATACGTCCCGTCTTTGGTCGATATTACGAAGCATTCGATCCTATGTCATAGACTTTAGTGCAGTACGAATCTCAAACCAATTCAATTCGCTTCTATTAAAACCCATAAAAAAATCCAAATCATTTTGTCCCTCGGGATTTTCTGCAAACCTTTTTCAGAAAGGGCATGTTATTTCCGCTCTACCGCAAACAGGCATCTAACTACTAGAACACAAACTAAGCATCGCTCAAGAAAAAACACTTAACAAACGGTACCACAACCTACAGATGCTCTGACTTTTTCATTCTCGTCTGAATGAAGATACGTAGGCACAAGACGGTGAAGTCTTGGCGAGCACTCTTCCTACCTTTCTTTCGTAGGCCGAACTACGAACGTTCTGATTTCCTCATTCTCGTCTGAATGAGGATACCTAGGCACAAGATGGGGAACAACCTTCCCTTCATCCACTCGTAGTCCTCTGAACTATGATGACTCTGACTTTCCCCATTGCACGAGGGAATATGTAGGCCTAGGACGATGAAGTCCTATCGAGTCTCCTTTTGTTTTCCTCCTTTCCATTTCCGTTTAGCATATAGGTCTTTAGATAAACACACCCTTTGATTAGAAGAACAAGAGTGGATCTCATTGAGTACAACGGATGCTAGGGGGTGCTAATACTTTTCTCTTGCGTAATCAATTCCCGAACCCAGAATTTGGTTGCGATGACCATGTCCTTTCCCTTTTGAGGTTTCTTCGATCATTTCCTTTCCCCCATCGGAAAAAATAACTTTCAGTGGCAACTCCGTGTTTTCCACCAGTTGTATTTCGCGTTGCGACACATATCTCTTGCATCAACTCTCACTAACCAATTGCAAACAAAATCATAATCATATCAATCTAACCACCCCTTGTCCTTAAATTTATAAATTTGGCACAAGCACTAATGGTTCAATCCCTCTTCCTTTATTTTTAAACAAAAGAGGGTTTTAGCATGATATATTAAAGAAAAATATTAGATTAAAAAATAGGAGATATAAAACCAAAACCTCAAACCTATTTGATTTTAAAATTAGAGATCTTTAATATGTTTCGATTGAAATCAAGCATTTTATCAGTGTGCATACCAAACCATCATGTAAAATTAGAAACTAAAAAAGTTAAGTTAACTAACTTATCTGCACAATGATTCTCTTCTCTGTAAATATGTGTCGCCAAAGAAATGAATTCTTTAATCTTGATCATAGGGTTGTCCCATCTACTCCTTAACTTTCAAGGCACTACAAATGATTTACTGTAGGCTTTAAAGAGCAACATTGAATTCGTCCCCAACCACAAATTAAACTAGTTACAACTAACAACATATTACATTGCGAGACTGACTTCCATTATGTCTGCGTAAAGCACATTGTTCTGAGGGAAATTGTAGAGAAAACTACCTAAATGCTCACCAAAATGATTCCTAAACATCCCACCGCAAACTGCTTTAAGAGGTATGCCACCTAGATGAGGAGGACTCCACAAAATTTCTTTCAAAATGTTAGGGGTAGTAGAGTGAATTTGGACAGACAAATTCTTATTGATCATAAAATCGCGCATGAAAGAGCTGGCAGAATATTTGCAATTATTACCTGCCATATCATCAAAACTCGACACTGATTTGCACTGCGCAGAGGTGCTGCTGTCCACGACCAATTTGCAATCATCCAAACAACTGATAGGTGAAACAAATTCGAGCATTTGTTTCAGCCAGTTCCAAACACCTCTTGCATAAGTATGGAATGTACTTGTATTCATGAGATTCAAGCGTTCCTTGAAGCTCTTCCTTTGTCAATGTTGATAAGTATTTCGACTCTTCTGTGGTTACTACCACGTGGTCGATTTTTGTTGCCAATGACCTCAAGATCTTTGCAATAACTGATCTTGATGTCAACACTTCTCCATATACTTTGATTTGATTCACCAATTTAGTAACCCTAATGAAGAAATCGGTTATGCTTTCATTGTCCTCCATCTGAAGCAATTCATAAGTTCTTCTGTGAGTTTATAACCTCGTCTCTTTCACCTTCTATGCGCCTCCAAATGATTTCTCCAAGATTTCCCATGCTTCTTTTGCTTATTAAACATCACTGACCTTTTCGAAATTGTCTGGATCAACACATTGATGAATTATAAAAAGAACTTTATAATATTTCTTCTTCAATTCTTTGTTTGCAGTCTTTTCTTGATACGACACGTTTTCTGCAAGTGGTGTTACTCCTTCCTTCACAAGATCCCAAAGATCTTGATAATAGAAAATCACCTTCATCTGCTTGCACCAATTCTCATGATTATTGTTCTTGAGAATCAGAAGACTTGCCGAAAAATCCTGTTTGGATGATTCATCGCCATTGTATATTGCTTCTACGAATACCAACCTAGAGCTCTAGATACCAGATGTTTGAATTAACCTTAACCTTTGAGAATTTTGAATCAATCTTGATGAACAAGATTCAATCAATCGATCTAAATCTCTTATTCTTCACTCTTCACTCGAGTGAATCAATCACACCTTGATTGCAAGAATGATTATGCGTAGCAATTGTTAATGGAAGAAGAAATAAAATTGAATAAGAAAGAAGATTAGGGTTTTACAAAATTGGGGAAGAAGAAGATGATTTCTGCTGAGTCTTCTCTGTCCACAAACTATGGAAATCTTATTAATTTTGCAACTACAAGTGAATACAAGACACTTTTCAAAATGGGGTTACTCCCTCTATTTATAGTTGAGCTAGCTTGCTCCCTAAGCTAAAGCCCAAAATATACAAAAGCCCAAAATACCTATTTTGGTCCAAGTCAAAATCCCGTGTCAAGCCGAACTGCCTTAAAACTTACTCTACGACAGTTACTAAACCAACCTCATTTTTTTTGGCCCAACACTTCAAAAAATCCAAATGGGGTGCAACGGTTGTAAGCCCAACTTCCTTAAAATATACACTACGACGGTTACTAAACTACCCTCATCTTTTTTTTGGCCCAACACTTCAAAAAATCAAAATGGGCTGCGACGGTTTAAGCCCAACCGCCCTAATATTTTTTGTTTTGTTTGGAGCGCCAATAATTTATGCTTACAAGATTAAAAAAAAAGCGTGTTTCTGCGACTTCTCGTGTTTCTGCCAACTGCTGCGACTGAAGGAAGAGGGAAAGGTGCTCTACGATTGCTGCGACTGAAGGAAGAGGGAAAACCATTGTTAACAGGTTAGTAGTCTCATACCTTAAGTTCTTCTTTTTTATTTCTTCCATCTCCATTCACTTTACCTTAAAGTGTAGAAACCCAAAGTTATATGTACCAGTTATTCCTTTTTTATGAAAAGACATTGTTTTTTTTTGCGACATGTTTATCCATGTTCAGATTTTTGCAATTTCTAGGTTCTGATTTATACTGAAATTTTGATGTTCTGATTTGTGCTCATGTTCTGATCTGTGTCCCTGTTCTGAAAATACATTCATTTAACCTTGAAGTGATTCATGTTCTGATTTATACTGAAATTTTGATGTTGTGTTTATTGTCAATGAATCTAATCTTTGGTTTTGAGTTACAGGCTATTTTGAGGAAGCAATTGTGATAGTTTGTGATGCCGAAGCTTTAAGTTATTTGGTTACTGGTTATAAATTAAGCTCTAGGTTAAAAATTAAAATCCTTCTTAGAATTAATTTATGATGAAGACACCGTAGTTTTTAAACGACACCTTAGTTTGTGATGCTGACAGCATAATTTTGTCAAGGAAATTTACGGAGCATGTTTCTAATTTATATATGCGATATTGTGTTTTCTGAATACTTGTTAAAGCATTTAGGATAAATTGCATAATCGAAAATCTCCTTGACGAGTTTCTCTCTCTTTCTGCCGTCCTTCTCTGTAATACCCCAAAATGAGTAGAATATTTATTTAATTGGATTATTTTAAATATTCATATTTTTGGTAAATTTTTTATGAATTATTTGATGTCTAACGATTTATGTTGTCAGGTATTGTGATGTTAAGGGGGTGCTAAGAGTATTTAGTAGTATGTGATGTATTAATATTATTTTGATAATAATAATATGGGATAATGTGAATATATTACTATTATTATTATTATAAATTATTAAATGAACCACTAAGGGTAATATGGTAAATTGGGTGAGTTAAGTGAGAGAAAAGTTGGAAAAGAATATTAGGGGTCCTAGGGGTAAGTTGGACAAAAGGAACTAGACAGAAGGGAGAAGTCATTATTGGTACGATAAGTTGGGAGAAAAGCTCTAAAGAAAGGGAGAAGAAAGTTAGGGCTCAGAGAGGTTTCGGAAGAACTCGAAGAGAAGGAATCGGAATCAATTTTCTAAGGTATGGGGAGAAATATTTTATCATTATAATTGATATAGGTGTAGAAACATGTAGGTAGTGGGTTTTTCGGGGAAATTGACGAGTTCATGACGGATTTGGGGTTCTAGGATGTATTAGATGTTAGGGACAAAACCTATCTTGATGTATGTTGTTGTTGTGTTGTTTCTGTGATGAATTATGAGTATTTTGAACTGTTGGATACTGGAATCGCAGACCTTTTGGGGTCTGAGTAGGTGCAGAATCACAACTGAGAAGCTGCAGGTTCGTTTTTTTTCGCCAGCCGAAAGTTCCGTCTCGCTGGGCGAAGCGAATTTGCCCCAACCTCGCCGGGCGAAAATGAAAGCGAAAAAAAAGGTGAATTATGGGTTCTCCTGGAAGAAGGGGATTCGCCCCTGCTTCGCTGGGGGAAACCCAGGCGAGCTCCAGGCGAGTAGGAGTAGTAACTTTATATTATTTTTTTTATTATTTTTATTTCCTTTTTCTGTTGTTTTACTGCCTTGTGCCTTGTTGTTTGTAGGCCTTGGGTAATTAATGTGTTTCGTGTTGATAAGTAATACGTGATGATTTGTGATGTATTATGAAGATTTTTGATGCATGATAAGGACGAAATACCATGCTGTTTAATTTTGTGAATAATGATGGAATTGATGATTCTGTGAAGATGAAGATTTTGACGTTTGCATCATGCATTCATAGCATTTTAGGACTTCGGTCCAGTGGTGGCTTCAATCCCATTGTATGGATTGGGGTGTATGACGTCCTATTGGTGGGGATCTTTGGAGGGTGATGGCCCAGTGTCCATCAACATGACGAATTGGTACCACATGCACGAGTCTGTGTTGTGCATTTCATATTATGTGGCATTGCATATTTTTGAATGATTGATGTTATGGATGACATGATTTTTAAATGATGTACGATGATGATGACACACGATGATGATGTCGTTTTATTATGATGAATGTTGTCTTACTATGTCTTATCTTATATCTTGTATTATGGTTTATGATTACTCACCCTGCCTGTTTGAATGTTACCTCCACGTGGGTAACGTGCAGGTGGTCAGGATTAGCTACTTGGTGCTTGAAGAACTGACTTGAAGTATTTGTTTTGGTTTATTGCTGTCGAGTAGAGGGTCTTGCTCTGATATGTAACATCGGGCCGAGACGTTTGAGTCAAACAGTTGTGTTCTTTTGATGTTATGAGTTTTTGTTTGTAAAAATTTAAGTTACAAATTATGATGATGATTTTGAAGTTTTTCCGCTGCGTAGTATTAGATTTTTAATTTTGATGTTATAACCCGTGTTACGGAGCAGGAAGTTATTATTTGATGCTTTATGACGAAATGTGACGCCCTTGTGGTGAATATACTCTAATATATTTGTCTATATTTATCGTGACTGCTTGTTGGGTAGAAGGGTGTTACATTGGTGGTTTCAGAGCAGGTCGGTCCGTCCGACCAGGTTTTTGCATAATGTCAGTTCCCTAGCAGCCGATGAGTGTGTGTACACTGTCGATGTGTTGTTACTTCTAACCTTGTTGGTGGTGTGAAGGATGGCTGGAAGAAACGATCGTGCTATTGCTGATGCGTTGGAATCTCTTGCTCAAGCGATGGCTTAGAACAATCAGAATGGTGGGGCTCCTGATGAGTTTCGTGCTTTGGGGAAGTGCCTGAGGAACAATCCGGTAACTTTCGTGAACACTCATGATATAGAGAGTGCGCAGAAGTGGCTCAAGGTGATTGAGAAAATCTTCTGAGTGATGGGGTGTACGGATGCTCAATAAGTTCAGTTTGGAAATCATATGTTGTCAGAAGAAGCTGAAGATTGGTGGGATAACACCCGTCAGAGGCTGGAATATGTTGGTACCGAGATAACGTGGGTTGTGTTTAAGAGAGAGTCCGACTTGTTTCAACTGTGGTGAGCAGGGTCACATCAGTACCCAGTGTCAGAAGTCGAAGAAGACTGCTACTGCTGCTCAGACTAATGGCAGAATGTTTGCTTTGAGTGGTTCAGAAGTTCCTAAGAAGGATAATTGATTCGAGGCACTTGTTTTATTAACAATGTTGAGTTGGTCGCTATTATTGATACTGGTGCTACTCCTTCGTTTATTTCGCTTGAATGTGCTAATAGATTGGGTTTAAAATTGTCTGACATGAACGGTAGTGTGTTAATAAAGACCCCTGCTAATGGTTCTGTTACTACTACGTTTGTGTGTTCGAGATGTCCTTTAACGATTTTTAGGAAGAGTTTCGTGATGGATTTGGTGTGTTTGCCCTTACACCAAATCGATGTAATCCTGGGAATGAACTGGTTGGAGTTCAACTACGTTCACATCAACTATTATAATAAGACTATGGAGTTTCCTGAGTTTGGTGATAATGGAGAGTTGATGTTCTTGTCTGGTAAGCAAGTCGACGAACATCTAGAAGATGAAGCCTCAATGTTTGCACTTTTTGCATCGTTGCAAGTTAAACGTGAAACTGCGAGTGTCGAATTACCTGGGGTCCGTAAATTTCCAGATGTGTTTCCGAATGACATAAGTGATTTGCCTCCAGAATGTGAAGTAGAGTTTGCGGTGGATTTGATACCAGGTACGAGTCCAGTGTCAATGGCTCCTTACCGGATGTCAGCTTCTGAGATAAGTGAATTAAAGAAACAACTGGAAGAATTGCTTGAGAAGACGTTTGTTCAACCGAGTGTTTCTCCGTGGGGTGCTCCTCTGTTGTTAGTAAAGAAGAAAGATGGTAGTATGAGGTTGTGTGTGGATTATCGGTAGTTGAATAAAGTGACGATCAAGAATAAGTATTCACTTTCGAGAATCAACGATTTGATGGATCATCTAGTAGGCGCTTGTGTGTTCAGTAAGATTGATTTGAGGTCTGGTTACCATCAGATTCGTGTTAAGCCTGATGATATTCTGAAAACAGCTTTCAGGACAAGGTATGGTCACTATGAATACACTGTGATGCCGTTTGGTGTATCCAATGCACCTGTGTGTTCATGGAATATATGAATCAGATTTTCCTTGAGTATTTGGATAAGTTTGTTGTGGTTTTCATTGATGATATTTTACTATACTCTAAATCTGAAGAAGAGCATGCTGGGCATTTGAGGACTATGTTGCAAGTATTGAGGGAGAAGAAGTTATATGCAAAACTGTAGAAGTGTGAGTTTTGGTTGAAAGAAGTGAGTTTTTTTGGCCATGTGATTTCAAGTTGTGGGATTGCTATTGATCCGAAGTCTGCTACTGAGATACAAAGTTTTCTGGGGTTGTGAGGTTACTATCGTAAGTTCATAGAAGGTTTTTCTAGATTGGCGTTATAGTTGACGCAGTTGACTCGTAAGGGTCAAGCTTATGTGTGGGAAGCAACATGTGAAGAGAGTTTTTGTGGAATTGAAGAAGAAATTGACGACCGCTTCAATTTTGATTTTGCCTAAACCGAATGAATCTTTTGTGGTGTATTGTGATGCTTCGAAGATGGGTCTTGGTGGAGTGTTGATGCAAAATGGGCAAGTTGTTGCTTATGCTTCGTGACAATTAAGAGTGCATGAAAGGAATTATCCTACGTATTACTTAGAATTGGCAGTTGTGGTGTTCGTGTTGAAAATTTGGAGACATTACCTTTTTGGTTCTAAATTTGAAGTGTTCAACTATCATAAGAGTTTGAAGTACTTATTCGATCAGAAAGAGTTGAATATGAGGCAGATGAGGTGGTTGGAATTGTTGAAAGACTATGATTTCTATTTGAGTTACCATCCTGGTATGGCCAATGTCGTGGCAGATGCATTGAGCAGGAAGTCATTGCATATGTCCATGCTTATGGTGAGAGAGTTGGAATTAATTGAGCAATTTTGAGATTTGAGTTTGGTATGTGAAGAGACTCCTAACAGTGTGAAGTTGGGTATGTTGAGGTTGACTAGTGGTATTCTGGAAGAGATCAGAGTGGGTCAGCAATCTGATTTGAAGCTGGCTGATCAGTCAGTTTTAATTAACCAGGGTAACGGAGGTGAATTTCGGATTGATGAGAATGGTGTGATGAGGTTCAGAGACAGAGTATGTGTCCCAGATGTTCTCGAAATTAAGAAGAGTATTCTTGAAGAAGGACATCGAAGTAGATTGAGTATTCATCCCGGTGCTACGAAGATGTACCAGGATTTGCAGACAATATTTTGATGGCCAGGTATGAAGAAGGATATTGCAGAGTTTATTTATGCCTGTTTGACTTGTCAGAAGTCGAAGATTGAGCATCAGAAGCCTTTGGGTATGATGCAACCGCTGAGTATTCCAGAATGGAAATGGGATAGTATTTCCATGGATTTTGTGTCGGGATTGCCAAAACGGCGAAGGGAAATGATTCTATTTGGGTGATTGTAGATAAGTTGACTAAATCGGCTCATTTCTTACTGATGAAGATTAACCATTCTATGCAGAAGTTAGCCGAGAAGTACATTGAAGAAATTATGAAGTTGCATGGGATACAAGTTGCATGGGACAGAGACCCAAGATTTACGTCGAGGTTCTGGAAAAGTTTACAAGATGCTTTGTGTACTAAGTTGAGGATGAGTTATGCATATCATCTGCAGACGGATGGCCAAACAGAGAGGACTATCCAGTCTTTGGAGGATTTACTGAGGGCTTGTGTGTTGGATCAAGGAGGATCTTGGGATAGCCATTTGCAGTTGATTGAGTTAACATACAACAACAGCTTTCATGCTAGTATTGGGATGGTGTAACACCCCAAATTCGTGCGAATATTTATTTAAATTATTAAATATAATATTCGTGATTTTTGGTGAACTTTGGTGGTTTGGGCAATGTGCGGAATTTTTTTGGAGTTTTGGTTATTTATTTAAATAATAGTATATAATATGGAATATATTATTATTATTATTAATTTAAATAATATTAGATGAATTAAGGGTAAGATGGACTTTTGAGGAGGATTAGTGAGGGTAAATTGGGAAAAGCCCAATTTTGAGGCCCAAGGGTTAGGTTTAACAAAAAGGAGAAATTGAGAGGAATATGATTCATTTTGTTAGATCGTGAGAAGAAGGAAAAGGCCATATCTTTGAGGAAAGAGGGAAAAGCTTAGGATTCGAGAATATTTCCAAGAACTCATGAGAGAAAGGCTTGGAATTGGCAATCTAAGGTATGTGGAGTATTACCTTTCATTGTTTTCAATATAGGAATTCGATGTATTTAAAGTGGATTTTGAGGTTTATGTGATTTTGTGGGTTTATGAGTAAACTGAGGAAATTATGATGTATTAGTGAGGTTTATGTGATTTTGTGGGTTTATGAGTAAACTGAGGAAATTATGATGTATTAGTGAGGTTTATGTGATTTTGTGGGTTTATGAGCAAACTGAGGAAACTATGATATTTTCGTGGGTTGATACGAAGGTGAAGGGGTTGTGAGGACTTTGGGGATATTGGGGATCTGTGAAAGTTTATGTGATTTTGAGGTTTAGGGTAGTGTAATGAATTGGCCTAATAGTCGTAGGCTTTTGTGCCCTTGATGCTATGATAGTGTATGATGGGTAATAGCATATTTAGGATAAAAATCCCTAATTTTCATATGATGATTATATGACGAATTTGTGTGCCTTATATGTGTATTATTTTTCTTTTGAAGATTGAACTTATATCCATCAATTTCAAAGGTTTTAGGCATAATCATAAAATAATGGTTAGATGGTTTAATTGTGTTAAAATTGTAAATTTACTTGAGATAATTACAGTATTGGATGAGTTGTAATTTTCTGAGAGTTTGGGTTTTTACGGAATTGAAATCGGAGGTCTGGAAGGCCTCCAATGGTGAAAAATGCAGAAAATTTTGCATGCTTTCCGTCACGACTGTTCATGTTTTCGGTCGAAATTGTTTTGGTCATAACTTTTGATCCGTAAGTCTGTTTTGATCCCTGTTCGAAGCATCGGAAAGCTAATGAATAGATCTATAACATAGTAGAAATAAGAGAACGGGTTGCCCAATATTTTTATATCGAATATGTTTGGGGAATCAATTGTGTATATGTTCTATTAATGGATTGTTGTGCTGTTTGCTACCGGTTGTGAAATTATTTGTGGATAATTTATCAAATACTTGTGTGTGTGTTTTGATGTATGTTTACCATGAGTATATTGAGGATTATGAGATGTTTATACAAGATGTTTGATGACTAGATGATGATATGAATTACCACGAGTATGTTGATGATTATGAGATGTTTATACAAGATGTTTGATGATTAAATGATAATGTGAATGACCATAAGTTATATTGATGATTATGAGATTATGATACATGACTATTTTGATGTGAATTATCATGAGTTATATTGATGATTATGAGATGATGATACATGACTATTTTGATGAATTACCATGAGCTATATTGATGATTATAAGATGATAATTCATGATGTTTTAATGATTAAATGATGATATGGATTAACATGAGATTATGATGGATGATGATGCAAACAATGAATTTTATTGATGATGATGATATTGACATTGTGCATCATGCATTCATAGCATTATAGGACTTCGGTCCAGTGAGTTAGACTTCGGTCTATTGATGATTATAGGACTTTGGTCCAGTGAGTTAGGCTTCGGTCTAGTGTGGCTTCAATCCCATTGTGTGGATGTTAGGTATTTTGATGTGCTTTGGTTCTTGTGTAGAATCGATCCTATTGATGGGGATCTTTGGAGGGTGATGGCCTAGTGTCCATCGACTTTGACGACTTGGTACCACATGCACGAGTCTTGTTGTGCATTGCATTTATTTGGCATTGATGTGATTTATGATATCGTGATTTTTGATGTTTTCCTTTGTGATGACCCTGATGATGTTGTATATGATAATGACGCCATTTTATGCATATTCTGTTTTTATATTAATTATAATGAATTGTGATTACTCACCCTGCCTGTTTGAATGTTGCCTCCACGGGGTAACGTGCATATGATCAGGCTTAGCTGTGGATGCCTTCGAGGACCTTTTGGAGTGTTTAGTGCTTTTGGTCGACATAGAGGGTCTTGCTCTGACAGTGTAACATCGGGTTGGGTCGTTGAGTCGAAACATGTTATGTTGACATTTTGTTGTTATTTGATTATTATGGTTTTTATTTTAAAACCCTTTTAATTTTGGATTATTATGTTTATGGTGGTTCCGCTGCTAATTTTGATGGCTTTTGAATATTTTGAGGAAAACCCGTGTTTACGGAGCAAATGTTTTGTTTTGAGTTTATTGAGAAAATGTGCACCATTCTAAGGTGATTTTTATTTTGATAATTTGTGTATTTTGCCGTGTATATTTGTGGGGTAGAAAAGGGTGTTACATTTGGTGGTATCAGAGCATGTCGGTCCGTCCGCCCAGGTTGTCTAATGTTGTCTATTCCCTAGTGTGCGACATGTGTGTGAAAACACTGTCGATGCTTGTTTTGTTTTCCATTTGCGGGTTAGGAATGAAACAAGTGGGGGAGAAGATGGTGCTTCTCCAAGATGCTTCAAGTGTGGAACGATGGCTAAGTGTGGTGTTGGATGCTACGATAGTTTAGTAAAGATAGTTTGTACCGCCTCATGATAGTCGGCTGTTATTTACAAATTGAGGAACTGATCACCCTTAATCTCTTGTTGATAATAGACGGGATCATGTTGGCTGGGATAGACGTGTCTTACGAGCTTAAGTGGTGTGCGCAGTGAATTGTTTGGAGTTAAGCCAAGTGCTTACAGATTTTTTTGATGAGTCGATGCAGGATGGTGCTGAGATGTTTATGTTGAGGGCAACTTTGAGTATTAGTGAAGGTGGAGAAGTTGGTGTTTTGACTTTTGTTTGTGAAATTTCAGAAGTGTTTCCTGATGAAGTAAGTGATTTGCCTCCAGAGCGTGAGGTATAGGTTGCGGCGGATTTGATACCAGGTATGAGTCCGGTGTCGATGGCTCCTTATCGGATGGCTGCATATGAGTTAGGAGAATTGAAGAAACAATTGGAAGAGTTGCTTGGGATGAAGTTTGTTCGACCGAGTGTTTCTCTGTAGGGTGCTCCTGTGTTGTCGGTGAAGAAGAAAGATGGTACTATGAGATTGTGTGTGGATTATAAATAGTTAAATAAAGTGACGATCAAGAATAAGTATCCACTTCCGAGGATTGATGATTTAATGGATTAATTGGTGGGCGATTGTGTTTTAGCAAGATTGATTTGAGGTCTGGTTATCATCAGATTCGTGTTAAGCTTGATGATATTCTGAAGACAACTTTCAGGACGAGGTATGGTGACTCTGAGTATACTGTGATATCGTTTGGTGTATATAATGCACCTGGTGTTCCTGGAGTATATGAATAGGATTTTTCATGAGTATTTGGATAAGTTTATGGTGGTTTTTATTGACGATATTCTTATATACTCTAAACCTAAAGAAGAGCATGCTGAGCATTTGAGGACTGTGTTGCAAGTGTTGAAAGAGAAAAAGTTGTATGTGAAATTGTCGAAGTGTGAGTCCTGGTTGAAGGAAGTGAGTTTCCTTGGCCATGTGATATCTAGTGATGGGATGTTGCTTATGAGGCAAGCTTTGTTGAATTGAAGAAGAGGTTGACGACCGCTCCGGTGTTGATCTTGCCTAATCCGAGTGAATCTTTTGTGGTGTATTGTGACGCGTCTAAGATGGGTCTATGTGGAGTATTGATGCAGAATGGATAAGTTGTTGCTTATACTTCGAGACATTTGAGGGTTCATGAAAGGAATTATCCTACGCATGACTTAGAGTTGGTCGCTGCGGTGTTGTGTTGAAGATTTGGAGAGTTATCTTTTTGGCTCTAAATTTGAAGTGTTCAGTGATCATAAAAATTTGAAGTACTTGTTCAATCAGAAAGAATTGAATATGAGGCAGAGGAGGTGGTTAGAGCTATTGAAGGATTTCGGTTTTGATTTGAGTTATCATCCGGGCAAAGCAAATGTAGTGGCTGATGCATTGAGCAGGAAGTCATTGCATATGTTGATGCTTATAGTGAGAGAATTGGAATTAATCGAACAGTTTCGAGATTTGAGTTTGGTATGTGAAGAGACCTCTGATAGTGTGAAGTTGGGAATGTTGAAGTTGGCTAGTGGTATTCTGGAAGAAGTCAGAGTGGGACAGCAATCTGATTTAAAGTTGGTGGACCGATTGACTTTTAATAACCAAGACAACGGAGGAGAATTTCGGATTGATGTGAATGGTGTGATGAGGTTTCGGGATAGGGTATGTGTACCAGATATTCCAGAAATTAAGAAGAGTATTCTAGAAGAAGGACACCGAAGTAGGTTGAGTATTCATCCCGGTGCTACGAAGATGTACCAGGATTTGTAAAAGTTGTTTTGGTGGCCAGGTATGAAGAAGGATATTGCGGAGTTTGTTTATGCGTGTTTGACTTGCCAGAAGTCGAAGATTGAGCATCAGAATCCTTTAGGTATGATGCAACCATTGAATATTCTAGAATGGAAATGGAATAGTATTTCCATGGATTTTGTGTCGGGATTGCCGAAGACTGAGAAAGGGAATGATTCTATTTGGGCGATTGTGGATAGTTTAACTAAATCGGCTCATTTCTTACCGATGAAGATTAATCATTCTATGCAGAAGCTAGCTGAGATGTATATTGAGGAAATTGTGAAGTTGCATGGGATACCTTCGAGTATTGTGTCGGATCGAGACCCAAGATTTACATCGAGGTTCTGGAAGAGTTTACAAGATGCTTTGGGTACTAAGTTAAGGATGAGTTCTGCCTATCATCCGCAGACGGACGGTCAGACAGAAAGGACTATTCAGTCTTTAGAGGATTTGCTGAGAGCTTGTGTGTTGGATCAAGGTGGATCGTGGGATAGTCATTTGCCGTTGATCGAGTTTACCTACGATAACAGTTTTCATGCTAGTATTGGAATGGCGCTGTATGAAGCTTTGTGTGGAAGGAGGTGTATGACTCCATTGTGTTGGTATGAATCAGGCGAGAGTGTTGTACTCAGACCTGAAATTGTGTAAGAGACGACTGAAAAGATTAAGATGACCCAAGAAGGAGGAAAGTGGGTTTTGGGAACGTGAAGATCAGATGAGGGAGTCGTATCCGACTCTATTTCCTTGAGGTAATTTTCGAGGGTGAAAATTCTTTTAAGTGGGGGAGAGTTGTAACACCCCAAATTTGATAGAATAATTATTTAAATTATTAAATATAATATTCTTGATTTTTGGTGAATTTTGGTGGTTTGAGCTATGTGTGGAATTTTGGTTATTTATTTAAATAATAGTATATAATATGGAATATATTAGTATTATTATTAATTTAAATAATATTAGATGAATTAAGGGTAAGATGGACTTTTGAGGAGGATTAGTGAGGGTAAATTGGGAAAAGGAGAAATTGAGAGGAATATGATTCATTTTGTTAGATCGTGAGAAGAAGGAAAAGGCCAGAGCTTGAGGAAAGAGGGAAAAGCTTAGGATTCGAGAAGGTTTCCAAGAACTCATGAGAGAAAGGCTTGGAATCAACAATCTAAGGTAAGGGGAGTATTACCTTTCATTGTTTTCAATATAGGAATTCGATGTATTTAAAGTAGATTTTGAAGTTTATGTGATTTTGTGGGTTTATGAGTAAACTGAGGAAATTATGATGTATTAGTGAGATTTATGTGATTTTGTGGGTTTATGAGTAAACTGAGAAAATTATGATGTATTAGTGAGGTTTATGTGATTTTGTGGGTTTATAAGTAAACTGAGAAAATTATGATGCATTAGTGAGGTTTATGTGATTTTGTGGGTTTATGAGCAAACTGAGGAAACTATGATATTTTCGTGGGTTGATACGAAGGTGAAGGGGTTGTGAGGACTTTGGGGATATTGGGGATTTGTGAAAGTTTATGTGATTTTGAGGTTTAGGGTAGTCGTAGGCTTTTGTGCCCTTGATGCTATGATAGTGTATGATGGGTAATAGCATATTTAGGGTAAAAATCCCTAATTTTCATCTGATGATTATATGATGAATTTGTGTGCCTTATATGTGTATTCTTTTTCTTTTGAAGATTGAACTTATATCCATCAATTTCAAAGGTTTTAGGCATAATCTTAAAATAATGATTAGATGGTTTAATTGTGTTAAAATTGTAAATTTACTTGAGATAATTACAGTATTGGATGAGTTGTAATTTTCTGAGAGTTTGGATTTTTACGGAATTGAAATCGGAGGTCCGGAAGGCCACCAATGGTGAAAAACGCAGGAAATTCTGCATGTTGTCCGTCATGACAGTTCATGTTTTCGGTCGAAATCTTTTTTGTCATAACTTTTGATTCGTAAGTCCGTTTTGATCCCCGTTTGAAGCGTCGGAAAGCTAATGAATAGATCTATAACATAGTATAGATAAGAGAACTGGATGCCCAATATTTTTATATCGAATATGTTTATGGAGTCAATTGTGTATATGTTCTATTAATGGATTGTTGTGCTGTTTGGTGCCGGTTGTGAAATTATTTGTGGATAATTTATCGAATACTTGTGTGTGCATTTTGATGTATGTTTACCATGAGTATATTGATGATTATGAGATGTTTATATATGATGTTTGATGACTAGATGATAATATGAATTACCACGAGTATGTTGACGATTATGAGATGTTTATACAGGATGTTTGATGATTAAATGATGATGTGAATGTCCATGAGTTATATTGATGATTATGAGATGATGATACATGATTATTTTGATGTGAATTATCATGAGTTATATAGATGATTATGAGATGATGATACAAGACTATTTTGATGAATTACCATGAGCTATATTGATGATTATAAGATGATGATTCATGATGTTTTGATGATTAAATGATGATATGTATTAACATGAGATTTTGATGAATGATGATGCACGCAATGACTTTTGTTGATGATGATGATATTGACGTTGTGCATCATGCATTCATAGCATTATAGGACTTCGGTCCAGTGAGTTAGACTTCGGTCTATTGATGATTATAGGACTTTGGTCCAGTGAATTAGGCTTTGGTCTATTGTGGCTTCAATCAAATTGTTTGGATGTGAGGTATTTTGATGTGCTCCGGTTCTTGTGTAGAATCGATCCTATTGATGGGGATCTTTGGAGGGTGATGGACTAGTGTCCATCGACTTTGACGACTTGGTACCACATGCATGAGTCTTGTTGTGCATTGCATTTATTTGGCAATGATGTGATTTATGATATCGTGATTTTTGATGTTTTCCTTTGTGATGACCCTGATGATGTTGTATATGATAATGACGCCATTTTATGCATATCCTGTTTTTATATTGATTATAATGAATTGTGATTACTCACCCTGCCTGTTTGAATGTTGCCTCCACGTGGGTAACGTGCAGATGATCAGGCTTAGCTGTGGATGCCTTCGAGGACCTTTTGGAGTTTTTAGTGCTTTTGGTCGACATAGAGGGTCTTGCTCTGACAGTGTAACATCGGGTTGGGTCGTTGAGTCAAAACATGTTATGTTGACATTTTGTTGTTATTTGATTCTTATGGTTTTTATTTTAAAACCCTTTTGATTTTGGATTATTGTGGTTATGGTGGTTCCGCTGCTAATTTTGATGGCTTTTGAATATTTTGAGGAAAACCCGTGTTTACGGAGCAAATGTTTTATTTTGAGTTTATTGAGAAAATGTGCACCCTTCTAAGGTGATTTTTACTCTGATAATTTGTGTATTTTGCCGTGTATATTTGTGGGGTAGAAAAGGGTGTTACAGATGGTTCCGTATGAAGCGTTGTATGGGAGGAGGTGTAGAACTCCTTTATGTTGGTATGAGTCAGGCGAGAGTGCAGTGCTTGGACCTGAGAAGATTAAGATGATCCAAGAGAAAATGAGAGCTTCGTAGAGTCGTCAGAAGAGTTATCATGATAAGAAAAGGAAAACACTTGAATTCCATGAGGGAGATCACGTGTTTTTAAGAGTTACGCCGATGACTGGTGTGGAACGAGTTTTAAAGTCCAGGAAGCTCACTGTAGCGAGCGATTTTTGGATGTGGTTGCGAAGCACTACCGCTCTTTGGTATCTACAGCTCGATTCATTTTTTATCCTACTGAAGCTGATGAAGGAAGGGAAATAGATGTCTCAAATTAACCTTGCTTGCAAACTAAGGTTAAACAGTCAAAACTGTTGGTTTACAGATGCTACAAAGATTCGGGTCTCTATTAAGTGTATTTTGTTAAAAGTGGTGTTCGGTCGATCGGTGGGAGGTTAAGATGTTAGGACAGATGTATGAAAGTATGGGATTTTGGGTTTTTGTTTAGTGTGCTCGCTAATATTTTTATTTCAATCTTATGCCTACTTATTCCCGTTTTTTCCGAAACAGGGAAATCAGAGCGATAATAGGAGGAAATGGCGTTTTGGTGTCTTGTTCAAAGCCCAAGACGTGAAGCGAAAGGTAGTTTGTATCTTGTTCAAAGCCCAAGATGTGAAGCTAAAAGGTGTTTGTCTTTAGAGAGAATTTGTCATCTCTAAAGAGGTTTGTTTGTCACAACTGTTGGGTGACTGGCTATAAAGGAGGATTACTTTAACCAGGATATGTGAATCCTGCAATGCCATAATCTCCTTTATAAGGGATTTTTAACCTGAAGGAGAAGACTTTAACTCAGTGTAGAGCAATGCCATCTTTCCTTAGGAATTTCTCATGATAAAAGAGGGACAGTGGCGTGGATGTAAATAATCCAGAGGCTTGCCACTTACAGCAACTAGATGAAAGGGAAGGAGTTGTTGATGTTTGTATACTGTGAACGAGGCACAACTTTGATGTTTAAAGGTTGATTGGATCAACAAGTGGTTTTCTTATACAAAGCCTAAGAAAAGGCTAATATGTGTCTCGTACAAAGCCCGAGAGAGAGAGGCTAAAAGGTTTTGACTCAACGATGAAGTCTTTTAGTATCTCGTATAAAGCCCGAGACGGAGGCTAAAAAGGGATTGACTCAACAAGAGAGAGTCTTTGGTATCTCGTACAAAGCCCGAGATGGAGACTAAAATTGTTAGCTCCGCTGGGGAGAATCATTGTACAAAGCCCAAGAGGAGGCTATGGTGCTGTTTCAGTTGAGTGACAGGTCCAGTATGCTGATTTAAAGAGAAAATCAGTTCTTATATGAGTAACACTGTACTCATGGATTGGATCTGAGGATTGGGATTATTTTATGTTCTCTAAGGAAACGGGGAATCAAAAGGGTATTTGAGACTGTCCAAGTCTGCAGGTGTCTTCCTATTTTTGAAAGGGACTTGAGAATGTCTTTGAGACTCAAGGAAATTAGACTGTCCAAGTCTAGAGTTTCATCTTTTGTACTATACCTTGAGAAACAGTAGTAGACTCTTGGAAAGAATGTTCTATTAAGATGATTGATTTCTGTTCCTATACCTCTAGGAGATCGTCGGGACAATTTGTACGAAGCCCAAGAGGAGGCTGGAAAGTTTTAAGAAGCCGATAGGTCCTTGTATGAAGCCCAAGAGGAGGCTATCATTCCCGGAGGAAGAATCATTATATGAAGCCTAAGAAGAGGCTGTGAATACTTCTAAGAAGCCGACGGGTCCTTGTACTAAGCCCAAGAGGAGGCGGGGATGCTTTTTGGAAGCCTGTGGGTCCTTGAACAATGCCCAAGAGGAGGCCGATATTTTTAAGAAGCCGATGGGTCCCCAAACCCCGAGAAATTCAAGACAGGCTATTCACGAGGAATAGATCAAGCCAGGAAAGTTCGAGAATTTGGAAGAAACTCAAGAGATGCCATTCACGGAGAAAAGATCATCTCTGGGGAGTAGAGTTTCTTGACAAGTGCTTTTAAGAAGCCTGTGGGTCCCCAAACCCCTAGAAATTCAAGACAGACTATTCACGAGGAATAGATCAAGCCAGGAAAGTTCGAGAATTTGGAAGAAACTCAAGAGATGCCATTCAAGGAGAAAAGATCATCTCTGGGGAATAGAGTTTCTTTTGACAACTTCTACGAGTGACAGTCTATGAAAGGGTTCACCGAGAATGCTGCCTTTCATGTCTCCATATTGTTTAATCCCAAGAGGAGGGAAGACTGTGTCTGGTAATCCTATGGGGATCTAGTTTTGACTATTTAAGAGTGATCAACGGGCTTAATGCCAGACGTAGTTGCCGGGGGAACTCTAAATATCTATACTATTATTACACAGTTGATATGAGTTTATGAAAGAAGACTTACAGCGAAACAGCCCCACAATACAGTTATATGTATATGAAAGCGGTAAATGAAAGCGTATAAAAACTTACTCGGTTGTAGAGCTTCCATGCTGTTTGGTTAGTTGTTCAACAAAGAAAGATTGAAAACAACAGTATATTTCAAAATCAAAGGAGAAGGTGCTTTGAAAAAGAAAGATTTGGGGCTTACAGCTCAAGGAGAGGCCCAGGGTTTTACCAGTGATTGCATTGTTTGAATTTGTACAGAGGGACTTATACAAGTGACTGAGGCCCAAAAATTGTTTGCTGTACAAAGGGATGGGTCTTACACTCTCTCAAGAGACCCAAAAGGTTTAAAGAAAAAGAGTGGGGCTTATAACACGAGGGTAGACCCAGATGATTTTCGTTTAAAATGGCGATCGCGCCAAGATTTTCTTTTAACGCGAAGGGGCTTATACAATATCTAAGGCCCAAAAATGTTTTAGTTAAAAGGGGATTGGGTCTTACACTCTAATAGAGGCCCAAAAGTTTTGAATGGGTCTTATAGCTCGAAGAGAGGCCCAAAGTTTGTTTTTCAACGGATGATGATCGCGTCGAATTTTTTGAAATACAACGGGACTTATACAATAAGTGAGGCCTAAAAATGGGTTGTATTTACAAAGGGTTGGGTCTTACACTCTAATAGAGGCCCAAAGAGTTTTGAAAATGATTTATGAGGGTTGAATTAATCTAAAAACCCTAATTTGTTTTCAAAATGTGTTTTAATTGAATAAAAAATCAATTAAAATGATCAAAATTGTTTAACATATGGAAAACAAATTATGATCTTGGATTAATGCTTCAAAAATTAAGTATTGACCTACAAAATAATTAGAAGTCATTAAAAGTTGCAAAATCAAGGTGGAAAAAATATTCAAAATGTCAAAAATAATTAAAATATTAATTCTTTGCAAAAATATCAATTATATGAAATAAATAATATTTTTGGGATTTTTTGGGAAAATAAAATATTTTAACATTTTTGTGAATTATTAAAAAAAGAATAAACTCAAAATCATTAAAACTCAGAGAGAATTTAATTTTTGAATCAATTAAATAAAATCACAAAATTCAAATATTTGAATTTGTGAAAATGGCGCCAAGAACATGGACCAAGAACACGCACGTTTTCTGCCTTGCCCAGATTTTCATTTTCTATCCAATCTCACTGAATACTTGATTATATCATGCAATCCACATATCAATATGCTCGTCTCAACCTCACGATCATATTTATGACAATTAATTTCATTTAAATTAAGCATAAAATAAGAAATCACGAAAAATCCTCAAGAACCCTAAATTCTGCATGAAGGCTGGGATTTTTGATACACGATTCAAACAAAGCAATTACTTGAGGGGAAACATTCCATGCATGATTATGAACATTTGGCAAAAGTATTGTGCGAGGAAATATGCATAGATTGAGAGACGGCCAAGTTTAGGCTTACCTCTAGGTCGTGACAGCAAGAGCAAATTGATTTCTGAGTTGGAGGTGTTACAGATGAGTTGTGATGATCTGAACAGCTTCCATACACCCTATGAAGTGTGTTTGAATGCTTGGACTTTATGGAAATTGGCTGGATCACTTCATGGCATCTCAACTGCAACTTGGTTAAAACCTTGAGCAATTGACTGGTGATTCTGAGAAATCAGTGTTCCAGATGTTGTTTAAGTGTTTGATCAGCTCACATATAATGTATATGAGGTGTGTGTGTGTGTGTGATTGGTTTGAGTGGAATTGCTCTCTAATGAAAAACCCGATAGTGACTTGCTAAGAAAGGCATTTTTTAGAGTGAGAAGTGGTTTTTGAGAAAGGCAAGTGTTGTAGGCCTTTGGTGTACTTAAACTGATCACAATTGAGCTCTATTTATAGTAGAGCAAGTTTGTTTTGCAAGGAATAGTGAATGGCAACTGCTGAGCAGGGTTGGCCAATGTTGGCAAATGAAAATCCAAGTCTCCTCTAGCCATTGACTAGAGGTTAGGGCACAGGCTGCTGGTCCCCTTGGTCTTGGATAAGTCTTGACTGAATTCAGTTGCTAAGAGCTCAATCTATGCCACCTTGATGCTTCCATTGAATGCTCCAATCCAAAATTGGAGTCTTGTCCCTATTTTGGGCAATTCTAGGTTTAACATGTTATTTCTTGTTCCAAGGACTTTGGAGGCTTGGCTCAGTGATTGTCCCCTTTAGATTCAATCCTCAGATGTGTCCAAAGTGATGACAAGGCTTGGATTTGGCTGATTTTGGCAAATTGACCAAAAGTGCAAAAATCTGCCTTGCCTTGGCAGATTTCAGCAAGGCATCTTGCCAATGTCATATCTCATGGCTCAAGTTGAATTTGGTGATGTTCTTGGCCATTTTGGAAAGCTCTTATATGATACAACAACTGTTTGATCATATTTGGTTTTGACACTTTTTGAATCCAAGTGAAAAATGTCTCTACATTTGGAAAAAAGTAAGGCAAAATCTGACTTAGTGAAATTTTCACTAAGTGTTGGAACAAAGTGACTTTTCTTGATTTTGATCACTCCATAACTCAAAATCCATGAGGAATTTGGACATAGGTCAGTATGAAGCTTTTGTAGAGGGAAATGAGATCTACAAATCATGCTTTGGATGGAAAAAAATGGCTTTGCGGTTTAGGTGTTATGATCCTCCAAAGTTGGTACCTTTGTCACTTTTTCCATAACTTAGAAATTTTTTCTAAGTTTTTATGGTTACCCCTTTTACAAGTTATCCCATTTTCTTTGATTTTTCTTGATGAATTATTATTCAAATCATACATAAACATCATTTTAGGGTTAAAAATCCATTTTAGTGAAAAATCTCAAAAAGTCAAAGTTGACTTTTGTGCACAGTTGACTTTTTATCCGATGAATTCCAAACTGTGCAATTCTTCAGGAAATCATGTCCTTGACCTAAATCAAACTTGATGGACATGTTCCATGGGTGTTATAGGGTATATTGAATCATGTCTTAGGGTTTGGGGGCATGTCCTGGTCAAAAGTCAAAGTTACAGTTGACTTTTCCCGCGAAACCCTAACTGTGGTTCAGATGAAATTGAAACTTGTTGCTCAAGCTCCTTGGATCAATCCATTGTTCCAAATGGATCAATATGGCATATTGGAGATCCTCAAATCCTCTCTTGAGGTTTTGGTTCATAATTGGCCCCAAAAGTCAACTTAGGGGTGAATTAGGTCAAGAAACCCTAATTCCTGATTTTTGATGAATGCATCCCCTGAGGAAAAATTGACTTGATGATTGGGTTTATGAGGTTCCATGGAGTATATTAGGTTATGTTTTGGATCTTTGGCTCATGCCCAGAGGAAATTTTCCATCTGGAGGCCCTGGTCGACCAAAACCCTTATTTGGTGACACTGGCGATCTTGAGGCTTGATCCACCTAGAAGGGAGCAACCTTGTGCTTAATCCTTGAAGTGGGAGTCCTTTTTGATCCTTTGTGTATGTTTGAGATTGTAGACAAGTTTAAGATCATGTCATTCCTTGATTGATCCTTTGTCTAAGAACTCTGAGAGGGCTTGAAACCCTAATTTTAATAGTAGTGAATGCTCACCCATCTTTCGGGAGACTGATGAAGCATAATGATACACCCATATTGTGATGATGATTTGCACAATGATGGGAAATCTTAGTGGTCAAAATTTGGGGTATGACACTCACTCCACGTTTTGTTGGTCCGTATCAGATTTTGCAGAGGATAGGGGAAGTGGCCTACCGGATTACTTTACCGACGTCTTTTGCAAATTTACATGATGTGTTTCATGTGTCTTAGTTGATGAAGTACATTCCGGATCCATCGCATGTGATTCAGAAGGATGACATACATGTGAGAGATAACCTGACTATTGAAGCATTACCTGTGCGGATTGATGGACAAGAAATGAAATAATTGCAGGATAAAGACATAACTTTGATGAAGGTGTTATGGGGTGGACCAACTGGTGAAAGTTGGACTTGGGATCGCAAAGATCAGATGAGGGAGTCGTACCCGACTCTGTTTTCTTCAGGTAATTCTCGAGGACAAAAATTCTTTAAGTGGGGGGAAGTTGTAACACCCCAAAATGAGTAGAATATTTATTTAATTGGAATATTTTAAATATTCTTTATTTCGGTGAATTTTTGATGAATTATTTGATGTCTGACGATTTATGTTGTGGGGTATTATGATGTTAAGGGGGGTGCTGATAGTATTTAAAAGTATGTGATGTAGTAATATTATTTTGATAATAATAATATGGAATAATGTGAATATATTACTATTATTATTATTATAAATAATTAAGTAAACCATTAAGGGCATTATGGTAAATTGGGTGAATTAAGTGAGGGCAAAGTTGGAAAAGAATATTAGGGGTCCTAGCGGTAAGTTGGACAAAAGGAATTAGACAAAAGGGAGAAGTCATTATTGGTAAGATCAGTTGGGAGAAAAGCTCTGAAGAAAGGGAGAAGAAAGCTAGGGCTCAGAGAGGTTTTGGAAGAACTCAAAGAGAAGGAATCAGAATCGATTTTCTAAGGTATGGGGAGAAATATTTTATCATTATAATTGATATAGGTGTAGAAACATGTAGGTAGTGGGTTTCCCAGGTAAAAATTGACGAGTTCATGACGCAATTAAGGTTCTATGATGTATTAGATGTTAGGGACGACACATATCTTGATCTATTTTTATTGTCGTATTGTTTCTGTGATGAATTGTGAGTATTTTGGACTGTTGGGTACTGGAATGCAGATCTTTTGGGGTCTGAGTAGGTGCAGAATCGCAACTGAGAAGTTGCAGATTCGCGCTTTTTCGCCAGGCGAAAGTTCCGTCTCACCGAGCGAAGCGAATTCGTCCCAACCTCCCGAGCAAAAATGGAAGCGGAAGAAGGGTGAATTATGGGTGCTTCTGGATTTTGTATGGAAAAAGGGGATTCGCCCCTACTTCGCAGGGAGAAACCCAGGCGAGCAAGCTGCTTCGTCGGGTGAGCTCCAGGCGAGTAGGAGCAGTAACTTTATTTTTTTTATTATTTTTATTTCCTTTTTCTGCTATTGTGCTGCCTTGTGCCTTGTTGTTCGTAGGCCTTGGGTAATTGCATATTTGTGAATTTTTATTTTGTGGCATTGCATATTTGTGAATGATTGATGTTATTGATGACCTGAATTTTAAATGATGTATGATAATGATGACGCACGATGATGATGTCGTTTTATTATGATGAATGTTGTCTTACTATGTCTTCTCTTATATCTTCTATAATGGTTTATGATTAGTCACCCTGCCTGTTTGAATGTTGCCTCCACGTGGGTAACGTGCAGGTGATCGGGATTAGCTCTTTGGCGCGTGAAGAACTGACTTGAAGTATTCGTTTTGGTTTATTGCTGTCGAGTAGAGGGTCATGCTCTGATATGTAACATCGGGTCGGGACGTTTGAGTCGAACCGTTGTGTTCTTTTGATGTTATGAGTTTTTGTTTTTAAAACTTTGAGTTACAAATTATGATGATGATTTTGAAGTTTTTCCACTGCGTAGTATTCAATTTTTAACTTTGATGTTATAACCCGTGTTACGGAGCAGGATGTTATTATTTAATGCTTTATGACGAAATGTGACGCGCTTGTGGTGAATATACTCTGATATATTTGTCTATATTTATCGTGACTACTTGTTGGGGAGAAGGGTGTTCCATTGGTGGTATCAGAGAAAGTCAGTTCGTCCGACCAGGTTTTTGTATGATGTCAGTTCCCTAGCAGCCGATGAGTGTGAGTACATTGTCAATGTTTTGTTTCTTCTAACCTTGTTGGTGGTGAGAATGATGGCTGGAGGAAACGATCGTGGTATTGCTGTTGCGTTGGAATCTCTTGCTCAGGCGATGGCTCAGAACAATCTGAATGGTGGGGCTCCTGATGAGTTTCGTATTTTGGGGAAGTTCCAGAGAAACAATTCGCCAACTTTTGTGGACACCCATGATCCGGAGAGTGTGCAGAAGTGGCTCAAGGTGATTGAGAAGATCTTCCGAGTGATAGGGTGTACGAATGCTTAACAAGTTCAGTTTGGATTACATATGCTGTCAGAAGAAGCTGAAGATTGGTGGGATAACACCCGTCAGAGTCTGGAAGATGTTGGTACCGAGATAACGTGGGCATTGTTTAAGAGAGAGTTTTTGGGAAAGTATTTTCCTGAAGATACTCTCGGCAAGAAAGAGGTAGAATTCCTTGAGCTGAGGCAAGGAAACATGATTATGGCAGAGTATGCGGAAAAGTTTGAGGCACTGGTGAAGTTTTGTCCACTGTGTTGATATTGATATGTCCAAGTGCCTTAAGTTTGAGAATGGGCTAAAATAAAAGATCAAACAGGGTATTGGTTACCAACAGATTCGCATATATGCTGAGCTGGTAGATAAGAGTAAGATTTATGACGAGGACAACCCGCTTCTATGAAGTGTTACAGGTGTGGCGAGCTAGACCACCGTACTGAAGTTTGCAATAATAGTGTGTTGAGGTGCTACAAATGTGGTAAGAGAGACCATAGATCTACTGATTGCAAAGATGAGGGTCCAACTTGTTTCAACTGTGGTGAAAAGGGTCACATCAGTACCCAGTGTCAGAAGCCGAAGAAGACTGCTACTGCTGCTCAGACTAATGGATCAGCTAGTAGGCGCTTGTGTGTTTAGTAAGATTGATTTGAGGTCTGGTTACCATCAGATTCATGTTAAGCCTAATGATATTCTGAAGACAGCTTTCAGGACGAGGTATGGTCACTATGAATACACTGTGATACCGTTTGGTGTATCCAATGCACCTGTGTGTTCGTGGAATATATGAATCGGATTTTCCATGAGTATTTAGATAACTTTGCTGTGGTTTTCATTGATGATATTTTAATATACTCTAAATCTGAAGAAGAGCATGTTGGACATTTGAGGACTATGTTGCAAGTAATGAGGGAGAAGAAGTTATATGCAAAACTGTAGAAGTGTGAGTTTTGGTTGAAAGAAGTGAGTTTTCTTGGCCAGGTGATTTCAAGTGGTGGTATTGCTGTTGATCCTTCTAAAATTGATGTTGTATTACAGTGGGAGACCCCAAAGTTTGCTACTGAGATACGAAGTTTTTTGGGGTTGGCAGGTTACTATCGCAAGTTCATAGAAGGTTTTTCAAGATTGGCGTTACAGTTGACGCAGTTGACTCGTAACGGTCAAGCTTATGTGTGGGAAGCAGCATGTGAAGAGAGTTTTGTGGAATTGAATAAGAAATTGACGACCGCTCCGATTTTGATTTTGCCTAATCCGAATGAATCTTTTGTGGTGTATTACGATGCTTCGAAGATGGGTCCTGGTGGAGTGTTATGCAGAATGGGCAAGTTGTTGCTTATGCTTCGAGACAATTGAGAGTGCATGAAAGGAATTATCCTACGCATGACTTAGAATTGGCAGTTGTGGTGTTCGTGTTGAAAATTTGGAGACATTACCTATTTGGCTCTAAATTTGAAGTGTTCAATGATCATAAGAGTTTGAAGTACTTATTCGATCAGAAAGAGTTGAATATGAGGCAGAGGAGGTGATTGGAATTATTGAAAGACTATGATTTCGATTTGAGTTACCATCCTGGTAAGGAAAATGTGGTGGCAGATTCATTGAGTAGGAAGTCATTGCATATGTCCATGCTTATGGTGAGAGAGTTGTAATTAATTAAGCAATTCTGAGATTTGAGTTTGATATGTGATGAGACACCTGACAGTGTGAAGTTGGGTATGTTGAGGTTGACTAGTGGTATTCTGGAAGAGATCAGAGTGGGTCAGCAATCTGATTTGAAGCTGGTTAATCAGTCAGTTTTAATTAACCAGGGTAGCGAAGGTGAATTCCGGATTGATGAGAACGGTGTGATGAGGTTCAGAGACAGAGTATGTGTCCCAGATGTTCTCGAAATTAAGAAGAGTGTTCTTGAAGAAGGATATCGAAGTAGATTGAGTATTCATCTCGGTGCTACGAAGATGTACCAGGATTTGCTGACATTGTTTTGATGGCCAGGTATGAAGAAGGATATTGCAGAGTTTGTTTATGCCTGTTTGACTTGTAATAAGTCGAAGATTGAGCATTAGAAGCATTTGGGTATGATGCAACCGTTGAATATTCTGGAATGGAAATGGGATAGTATATCCATGGATTTTGTGTCGGGATTGTCGAAGACGGCGAAGGGAAATGATTATATTTGGTGATTGTAGACAGGTTGACTAAATCGGCTTATTTCTTGCCGATGAAGATTAACCATTCTATGAAGAAGTTAGCCGAGATGTACATTGAAGAAATTGTGAAGTTGCATGAGATACCTTCGAGTATAGTGTTGGACAGAGACCCAAGATTTACATCGAGGTTCTGGAAACGTTTACAAGATGCTTTGGATACTAAGTTGAGGATGAGTTATGCATATCATCCGCAGATGGATGGCCAGACAGAGAGGACTATCCAGTCTTTGGAGGATTTACTGAGGGCATGTGTGTTAGATCAAGGAGGATCTTGGGATAGCCATTTTCTGTTGATTGAGTTCACATACAATAACAGTTTTCATGCTAGTATTGGGATGGCGCCGTATGAAGCGTTGTATGGGAGGAGGTGTAGAACTCCTTTGTGTTGGTATAAGTCAGGCGAGAGTGTAGTACTTGGACCTGAGATTGTGCAAGAGACGACTAAGAAGATTAAGATGATCCAAGAGAGGAAGAGAGCTTATCAGAGTCGTCAGAAAAGTTTTCATGATAAGAGAAGGAAAACACTTGAATTCCAAGAGGGAGATCACTTGTTTTTGAGAGTTACGCCAGTGACTGGTGTGGGACGAGCTTTGAAGTCTAGGAAGTTCACTTCACATTTTATTGGTCCGTATCAGATTTTGCAGAAGATAGGGAAGTGGCCTATCGGATTGCTTTACCGACGTCGCTTGCGAATTTACATGATGTGTTTCATGTGTATTAGTTGATGAAGTACATTCCGGATCCATCGCATGTGATTCAGATGGATGGCGTACATGTGAGAGATAACCAGACTGTTAAAGCATTACCTGTGTGGATTGATGGACGAGAAATGAAATAATTGTGGAATAAAGACATAATTTTGATGAAGGTGTTATGGGGTGGACCAGTTGGTGAAAGTTGGACTTGGGATCGTAAAGATCAGATGAGGGAGTCGTATCCGACTATGTTTCCTTCAGGTAATTTTCGAGGATACAAATTCTTTAAGTGGGGGAAAGTTGTAACACCCCAAAATGTGTAGAATATTTATTTAATTGGATTATTTTAAATATTCTTATTTTCGGTGAATTTTTGATGAATTATTTGATGTCTGACTATTTATGTTGTGGGGTATTATGATGTTAAGGGGGTGCTGAGAGTATTTAGAAGTATGTGATGTATTAATATTATTTTGATAATAATAATATGGGATAATGTGAATATATTACTATTAGATGTTAGGGACGAAACCTATCTTGATGTATTTTTATTGTTGTGTTGTTTCTGTGATGAATTGTGAGTATTTTAGACTAGTACTAGAATCGCAGATCTTTTGCGGTTTGAGCAGGTGCAGAATCGCAACTGAGAAGTTGCAGATTCGCGCTTTTTCGTCAGCCGAAAGTTGCATCTCGCCGGGCGAAGCTAATTCTCCCCAACCTCGCCAAGTGAAAATGGAAGCGAAAGAAGGGTGAATTATGGGTGCTCTTGGATTTTGTATGGAAGAAGGGAATTCGCCCCTGCTTCGCCGACGAAACCCAGGCGAGCAAGTTGCTTCGCCGGGCGAGCTCCAGGTGAGCAGGAGAAGTAACTTTATTTATTTATTTTTTATTTCCTTTTTCTGCTGTTGTGCTGCCTTGTGCCTTGTTGTTCGTAGGCCTTGGGTAATTGATGTGTTGCGTGTTGATGAGTAATACGTGATGATTTGTGATGTATTATAAAGATTTTTGATGTATGATAAGGACGAAATACCATGCTGTTTACTTTTGTGAATGATGATGCAATTGATGATTCCGTGACGATGATGATTATGACGTTTGGATCATGCATTCATAGCATTTTAGGACTTCAGTCCAATGTTGGCTTTAATCCCATTGTGTGGATTGGGGTGTATGACGTGCTCTGGTTCTTGTGTAGAATCGATCTTATGGTGGGGATCTTTGGAGGGTGATGGCCCAGTGTCATCAACATGACGAATTGGTACCACATGGATGAGACTATGTTGTGCATTTCATATTATATGGCATTCCATATTTGTGAATGATTGATGTTATTGATGACATGATTTTTAAATGATGTATGATGATGATGACGCATGATGATGATGTCGTTTTATTATGATGAATGTTGTCTTACTATGTCTTCTCTTATATCTTGTATAATAGTTTATGATTACTCACCCTGCCTGTTTGAATGTTGCCTCCATGTGGGTAACGTGCAGGTGATCAGGATTAGCTCTTTGGTGCGTGAAAAACTGACTTGAAGAATTCTTTTTGGTTTATTGCTGTCGAGTAGAGGGTCTTGCTCTGATAAGTAACATCGGGTCGGGACGATTGAGTCGAACCGTTGTGTTGTTTTGATGTTATGAGTTTTTGTTTTAAAAACTTTGAGTTACAAATTATGAGGATGATTTTGAAGTTTTTCCGCTGCGTAGTATTCAATTTTTAATTTTGATGTTATAACCCGTGTTACGGAGCAGAATGTTATTATTTGATGCTTTATGACGAAATGTGACGCCCTTGTGGTGAATATACTCTGATATATTTGTATATATTTATCGTGTTTGCTTGTTGGGTAGAAGGGTGTTACATTAGTGGTATCAGAGCAGGTTGGTCCGTCAACAGGTTTTTGTATGATGTCAGTTCTCTAGCAGCCGATGAATGTGTGTACACTGTCGATGTTTTGTTTCTTCTAACCTTGTTGGTGGTGTGAAAGATGGTTGGAAGAAACGATTATGCTATTGCTGATGCATTAAAATCTCTTGCTCAGGCGATGGCTTAGAACAATCAGAATGGTGGGGCTCCTAATGAGTTTCGTGCTTTGGGGAAGTTCCATAGGAATAGTCCGCCAACTTTTGTGGGCACTCATGATCTGGAGAGTGCGCAGAAGTGGCTCAAGGTGATTGATAAGATCTTCTGAGTGATGGGGTGTATGGACGCTCAACAAGTTCAGTTTGGAACTCATATGCTGTCAGAAGAAGCTGAAGATTGGTGGGATAACACCCGTTAGAGGCTGGAAGATGTTGGTACCGAGATAACGTGGGCTGTGTTTAAGAGAGAGTTTTTGGGAAAGTATTTTCCTGAAGATGCTCGCGGCAAGATGGAGGTAGAATTCTGTGAGCTGAGGCAAGGAAACATGACTAGGCAGAGTATGCGGCAAAGTTTGAGGCGCTGGTGAAGTATTGTCCGCATTATAACCGTGATGATGCTGAGATGTCCAAGTACCTTAAGTTTGAGAATAGGCTGAGACCAGAGATCAAACAGGGTTTTGGTTATCAATAGATTCGTAGGTATGTTGAGCTAGTGGATAAGAGTAAGGTCTCTGATGAGGACAACCGTGCTCGATCTGCTCACTACAAGCATCTTAGTGAGAAGAAAGATAAGGGACCGTTTAGAGGAAAGCCTTATGTGACTCCAGCTGACAAAGGGAAACAGAAGGCTTCAGATGAGAAGAAGACAAGTGGGGGAGCAGCTCCAGCTTCTGTGAAGTGTTACAGGTGTGGCAAGCAAGACCACCGTGCTGAAGTTTGCAACAATTGTGTGTTGTGGTGCTATAGATGTGGTAAGAGAGGCCACAAAGCTCCTGACTGCAAAGATGAGGGTCCGACTTGTTTCAACTATGGCGAACAGGGTCACATTAGTATCCAGTATCAGAAGTCGAAGAAGACTGCTACTGCTGCTCAGACTAATGGTAGAATGTTTGCTTTGAGTGGTTCAGAAGTTCCTAAGAAGGATAACTTTATTCAAGGTACTTCTTTTATTAACTATGTTGATTTGGTCGCTATTATTGATGCTGGTGCTACTCATTCGTTTATTTTGCTTGAATGTTCTAATAGATTGGGTTTGAAATTGTCTGACATGAACGATAGTATGTTAATAGAGACCCCTGCTAATGGTTCTGTTACTACTACGTTTGTGTGTTCGAGATGTCCTTTAACGATTTTTGGGAAGAGTTTCGTGATGGATTTGGTGTGTTTGCCCTTACACCAAATCGATGTAATCCTGGGAATGAACTGGTTGGAGTTCAACTACATTCACATCAACTGTTATAATAAGACTGTGGAGTTTCCTGAGTTTGGTGATAATGGAGATTTGGTGTTCTTGTCTGCTAAGCAAGTCGACGAACTTCTAGAAGATGAAGCCTTGATGTTTGTGCTGTTTGTATTAATGCAAGTTAAGTGTGAAACTGCGAGTGTCAAATTACCTGTGGTCCGTGAATTTCCATATGTGTTTTCGGATGACATAAATGATTTGCCTCCAGAACATGAAGTAGAGTTTGTGGTAGATTTGATACCAAGTACGAGTCCGGTGTCAATGGCTCCTTATCGGATGTCAACTTCTGAGCTAAGTGAATTAAAGAAATAACTGGAAGAATTGCTTGAGAGGAAGTTTGTTCGAGTGGGTGTTTCTCCACGGGGTGCTCCTGTGTTGATAGTAATGAAGAAAGATGGTAGTATGAGGTTGTGTGTGGATTATCGGCAGTTGAATAAAGTGACGGTCAAGAATAAGTTTCCACGTCCGAGAATCGATGATTTGATGGATCATCTAGCAGGCATTTATGCGTTCAGTAAGATTGATTTGAGTTCTGGTTACCATCAAATTCGTGTTAAGCCTGAAGATATTTTGAAGACAGTATTCAGGACAAGGTATGGTCACTATGAATACACTGTGATGTCGTTTGGTGTATCCAATGCACCTGGTGTGTTCATGGAATATATGAATCGAATTTTCCATGAGTATTTGGATAATCTTGTTGTGGTTTTCATTGATGATACTTTAATATACTCTAACTCTGAAGAAGAGCATGCTGGGCATTTGAGGACTGTGTTGCAAGTATTGGTGATAAGCTTGTTTTGGTTGAATTAAGTGAGTTTTCTTGGCCATGTGATTTCAAGTGGTGGGATTGCTATTGATCCTTCTAAAATTGATGATGTGTTACAGTGGGAGACTCCGAAGTCTGCTACTGAGATACGAAGTTTTCTTGGGTTGGCAGGTTACTATGGCAAGTTCTTTGAAGGTTTTTCTAGATTGGTGTTACCATTGACGCAGTTGACTCGTAAGGGTTAAGCTTATCTGTGGGATGTAGCATGTGAAGAGAGTTTTATAGAATTGAAGAAGAAATTGACGACCGCTTCGGTTTTGATTTTGCCTAATTCGAATGAATCTTTTGTGGTGTATTATGATGCATCGAAGATGGGCCTTGGTGGAGTGTTGATGCAGAATAGGCAAGTTGTTGCTTATGCTTCGAGACAATTGAGAGTGTATGAAAGGAATTATCCTACGCATGACTTAGAATTGGCAGTTGTGGTGTTCATGTTGAAAATTTGGAGACATTGCCTTTTTGGCTCTAAATTTGAAGTGTTCAGCGATCATAAGAGTTTGAAGTACTTATTCGATCAGAAAGAGTTAAATATGAGGTAGAGGAGGTGGTTGAAATTGTTGAAAGACTATGATTTCGATATGAGTTACCATCCTGGTAAGGAAAATGTGGTGGCAGATGCATTGAGCAGGAAGTCATTGCATATGTCCATGCTTATGGTGAAAGAGTTGGAATTAATTGAACAATCCCGAGATTTGAGTTTGGTATGTGAAGAGACTCCTGACAATTTGAAGTTGGGTATGTTGAGGTTGACTAGTGGTATTCTAGAAGAGATCAGAGTGGGTCAGCAATCTGATTTGAAGCTATTTGATCAGTCAGTTTTAATTAACCAGGGTAACGGTGGTGAATTCCTGATTGATGAGAATGGTGTGATGAGGTTCAGAGACAGAGTATGTGTCCCAGATGGTCCCGAAATTAAGAAGAGTATTCTTGAAGAAGGACATCGAAGTAGATTGAGTATTCATCCCGGTGCAACGAAGATATACCAGGATTTGCAGACATTATTTTAGGGGCCAGGTATGAAGAAGGATATTGCGGAGTTTGTTTATGCCTGTTTGACTTGTCAGAAGTCGAAGATTAAGCATCAGAAGCCTTTGGGTATGATGCAACCGTTGAATATTCCAGAATGGAAATGGGATAGTATTTATGTGGATTTTGTGTTGGATTGCCGAAGACGGCGAGAGGAAATAATTCTATTTGGGTGGTTGTAGACAGGTTGACTAGATCGGATCATTTCTTACCAATGAAGATTAACCATTCTATGCAGAAGTTAGTCGAGATATATATTGAAGAAATTGTGAAGTTGCATGGGATACCTTCGAGTATTGTGTGGGACAGAGACCCAAGATTTACGTCGAGGTTCTGGAAAAGTTTACAATATGCTTTGGGTACTAAGTTGAGGATGAGTTCTGCATATCATCTGCAGACGGATGGCCAGACAGAGAGGATTATCCAGTCTTTGGAGGATTTACTTGTAAGAACAAGATTTGGTTCTGCATATTATCTCTATGTTTTGATGATAACAACGGAGTATTTGTGTGAGAACAATTTTGGTACTCTAACGTTTATTATTCTGATGGTTTGACAAACAGGTTCTGACTCTGATAAAGACCATGTGCTACGTCACTCTGATATTCTCTATGGTCGCTTCTATGTGAAGAAGCAAGATTGTTTCTAATCCACTATGCGTCATAAAGATTCTTAGAAGACATTATATTGTTGTTGTAACGTCTCTTGGATTCTAACTTCTGAGCATGACTCTGATGTTCTACTTGTGAAGCATGTTTAGCTTCTGAGGTCGTTAACTTCTGAAGACTAAATGCTGAAGATTCTGAAGACAAGGTTCTGTTGAACGAAGTTCTGAAGACTCTGAAGACTTAAGGATTCTAAAGACTAAGGGTTCTGAAGACTAAGTGCTGAAGATTCTGAAGACAAGGTTCTGCTGAACAAGTTCTAAAGACTCTGAAGACTTAAGTTTCTGATAATCAAGGGTTTTGAAGATGAAGTGCTGAAGACTCTGATGACAAGGTTCTGCTGAACAAGTTCTAAAGACTCTGAAGACTCAAGACTCTGAAGACCTAATGATTTATTCTTCTAGTCATGCTTCAACTATATCAATTCAAAAGCCTCTGATGGATAGAAGAAGATGAAGCGGTTGCAAGGGAAAATAGTACATAATATAGATAAAACACATTCTTTTCCACTACCCTGATTTGGTGGTACAAAGGACAATTTCAGTGTACGATTTTCAACCCAGCATAACGACATTATTTCATGTCGCCAGTACTCCTCTGATATTAGTGATCTGCCCTTTGTTGCGGTGAAAATCGGATAACAAGCTATTGATTAACTTGCATCGTATTTCTTTTACAACCGACTTTGATTTATCCAAAGGAAAGGTTCAAGATCGTTAGAAAAACCTAAAGGGGGGAGATCTAAGGTTCGGGGGTTGGTTACGCCTAGGGAAGGTATTAGCACCCTAAACGACCGTAGTACTCTACGGGAACCTCTTGTTTTACTTGTTAAATCTTACTCGCTCGCTAATGGTGCTATGCTAAAGGTTGAAACCCTAGGGGTTTATTTCTAAGTATACTCGACAAAGCATCGCACTTTGCGCCTACGTATCCTCGGGTATAGAATCAGAGTATGCGTAGTTCTACTTCTACTGAAAGATTGACTATGGTCAATATTCAGAGGGGAAATGAGTGTGAACTCATTGTAGAGTATAAGAACTCTCTAAGTCTAGTTATAATGGTCCTATGTTAAAGTTTTAGTCAATAGGGAAAGTGAGTATTCATTAGGATGAATATCACCAAGAGTGTAAGAACTCTCTCCTAAGGCTAGTTATAACTTATTGGCTCTTAGGAGGCCAAGAAGTGAAAGTCATCTCCTAAGAGGCTACTAAGGTAAGATGGGGGCTAATGACTTAGGAGTCAACTTAGTTCACCTTCCTTTGGAATAGGGAAAAAGATAATAGTTATAAAAATTACTAAAAGATAAAGAAATATAATGCAAATACGATGATGCAATAATACATGAATAAGATAATGAGATGAGATAAAATTATGATATCAATGCAAAGTTAGAATCATTCAGTAGATATGATCAAGCATGATAAACAAAGGTAATAGGGCAAGATAAATGAAGAAGGTATAATAAAACCTTAGAAAAGTTCCAAATAACATGAATAAAAGCAAATAATATTAAAAATTTCTAACTATTTCTTTTTATATTAAAAGAGTTGATTCAATTAGAAGAACATAGCAAAAAGAATGGAATAAAAAGGATGAAAAACAAGCAAGTTATGATATTTTGAAAATGAAACTTTAAAAATAAAATGAGTAAAAAAATCTAAGCATTAAAAAGATAGGAAAGGGCACTCCTAGGGATTGAACCCAGGACCCTTCGCTTGCAACCTAAAACCACTACCAACAGGCCAATGCGCGTATCTTGAATAATCCATGAGAACACACACATATATGAAAAGCGAAGCAACGATTCAGAAAAATAAAATAAAAGGACTGGGGCGAGGGGGATTCGAACCCCAGTCCTAAAGGTTCAAGGCGCGACTCATTTACCACTGGAGTGGCTATACATCCAGTGTATATGCCACCCCTAATAATATTTAAACAAAAAAAAAGCTCAGGAAACTAATGCCTTAAATACCACATGAAATAAATGTAACAACATTAATAGACCCATGTCAGTCGGTCATGCCATACTTAAGTCACAAAACGCCAAAACTTCCAAAAACCAATCACACAGTGACTTCTCTCTCTAGCTCATGCAAATCATGCAACGCCTTTACAAACTTAACGCGAACAGTAGCAGCAGCGGGTGGCTATTTACCTTGTTCCATCATTATCTCCATCGGATCTTAATCGATTTCAATGAAACAAAACACCAACTTATAGCACTCATATAGTAGAACAAAAATGAACCATTAGCAACACAACACAAACACTAGAGTTGGAGATATGACAACATGTTCTTGCTACTGACACAACCTCTAGCTAAAGTAAACTGGAAAATTCCCTCATACCATTCTTCTTCTTCTGCTATCCTTAGGCCCACGAAAAACTCAAACAAAACTCTAAACTTGCACTGAGCTAACTCAGACCCACACATGTCCTTACGAAATATTACTAACCAAAAGAAAGACCACTGACTTAACGAACACCCCCCATCCTCATCCATGAAATAAAGCACTAGTGGAAAGCAAACAGAGGGTAACATGGAATAAAGTGCTCTAAAGCTAAACTCAGAAAGAAACCTTAAAACAAACAAAGTAGTAAGGTTAAGGTGAATTTCAAGGATGGGTTTGGACTAAGCAAAAATTCTGCCTTGACACAGAATACGCACTCGAGGGTGTTTACAAGCACAGACCTCAACTTAACACATCCTCAACCATAGACAGTGTCAACATCATATGAGTTCGCATTAATACTCATCATACTATACAACCAACAAACTTCAAGAATCATGAAATAGACTCAACATTAATTTATGAGTTCAATACAGTGCAAGACTTCATCAACATAAACAGCGTGGAACCTAAGTGTTTAAGAGAAAAAAAAGAACCGTAACTCTACCATGTGAACGAAAACCAACACAGGTCCCAAAACAAACTCGAACATACGTGGATATTGTCAGCTTATGTTGATGCACATAACTAAAGGCGTAAATCGAAACAAAGATTTCCAGATAGTTCAACCTAGTTTAACACGTAACAAACATCTTGAGAGTACTCTCCTGACTTACAGATTTCAGTGTGAAACTTTACACATTAAAAGCTACCAGTAAAACAAGACGGTGTCACTGCATCAAGCAAAATCACATAATATCCTCTATCATATTATTCGAAACTGAGTTAAACATCAACAAAGTAACAACATGAAAAATATGTTTATGGTATACGGAGGCAAGGAGAATGAGGGTTACTACCTGGTGGAATAAGTCTTCTCACTTTGAGATACTTGAAGCAAATGGAACAGACCTCTTCAATCCTTAGAATATGCGAGCTTCACTTCTCACAAACACCTCCTTGCTTGACAGAAAACTACTCTAAGAAATATGATGAGGTATTTGGTTGTTGATGATATTGATGTGGTGTAATGTTGTTGATTTGTTGTTGTTGGTGTTGTTATAATAATGGAGTGAGGGCGTGGGTGTTCTTGGTTGTTACTGTTGATATTTTGATGGTTCTTTTTAAGTGAGTATGCAGTAACAAGGTAAATGTATTTAAAGTGAAGTCAATGGCGATCGAAAAAACAAGTCCCCGTTTCTCTCACCGAGGTTTCTCTCTATTTATGCTTGAGTCCGATAAGCTTCAAATGCTACCGTTATGGCTTGAGTTTTAAAAAAAGAGTCGTTCTGATTGTTGGTAAGGTCATGTTGGTGGTTAACGTTGTGACAAGTCCTTGTCATGGCAGCATGGTTTGAAGCTTTTGGCATTGGTGCCATTATGGAGCAGAGGTTTTGAACGTACGGTTTTGGGACAAGGTGACAACAACTTGCATTTTATTTGTTTTTTTCATAATGGGCCTTGCTGTTCTTTTTGGCAATTTTGATTGTATGGGCTTACGAATTGAAATTGAAATGGAAAAGGTAAATTGAAAATGAATAACATCTTTCTTTTTTTTTTTAAACGAATTAACATATAATGAAATTGAATAATAATAAATCTGAACCTAAATTGAATAGTTAGAAACAAAAATTAGATTAACAATTAATATAATTAATTAACTAATTTTTTAAAACTAAATTAAATTGAGATTAATTAAAAAACAACTTAAATATAAATAAAATTAAAAGAATAAATCAAAATGTCATCAATAAACACAACAACAAATCGATCCAAATGCTCGTGAAAAATACGATTCATGTACTCCATGAGCACACCTGGCGCATTAGAAACCCCGAACGGCATCACCGAATATTCATAATGACCGTAACGTGTCCTAAAAGCCGTCTTCTGAATATCTTCCTCTTTCACCCTTATCTGATGATACCCCGACCTCAAGTCAATCTTACTAAACACACATGCACCCACCAACTGATCCATCAGATCATCAATCCTTGGAAGAGGATACTTATTCTTAATCGTCACCTTATTCAACTAGCGATAATCAATACACAATCGCATACTTCCATCTTTCTTTTTCACCAACAAAACTGGAGCACCCCAAGGCGACACACTTGGCCTCACAAACCTCTTCTCTAACAATTCATTTAACTGCTTCTTCAACTCAATCAACTCAGATGCCGACATTCGATATGGTGCCATCGATACAGGTCTAGTACCAAGAACTAGCTCTATAGAAAACTCCACCTCTCTTTCTCTGGCGGCACATCTGAAATATCCTCAGGAAACACTTCCGGAAATCACACACAACAGGAAACACATCAAGTGAAACTTGACTGTCCACAGTCAACGATGCAAACAACCCAAACAACTGAGCCTCATCCGCCAAAAGTTTCTTCAACTCTTTGGTAGATAAGAAACTCGAGTCTTCGTCTTCCTCAAGAGAAGGAAACCTTACCAGCTTATGATAACAATCAATATGAACCCGGTTGAATTGCAACCAATTCATTCCCAAAACCACATCTAAACCCTCCAATGGCAAACACACCAAATCCATCTCAAAGTCTTTACCATAAATGGTCAAAGGACAACTTAAACAAACCAAAGAAGTAGTTACTGACCCCATTGCTGGAGTATCAATAACCATTTCACCATCCATTAAAGACAACACAAGATTCAAATGCTTCGCACACTCAGACGAAATAAACGAATGAGTCGCTCCGGTATCAATAATAGAAACTAAAGGCGTACTATTAATAAAACAAGTACCTATGATCAGACGGTCTGCACTAGTAGTCTGAGTTCCCACCAAGGCAAAAACCTTCCCACCAGCTAGAGCTTGCTTCGGTTTCAGACACTTCGTACTAATATAACCAGGTTCACCACAGTTGAAACACTTCACCACATTCTTCCTCTTGCACTCAGCTGCGACATGTCCTAAACCTCCACAATTAGAACACTTCCTCAAATCCTTCCTACATTCGGACTGACGATGTCCCACATCACCACATCTATAACATCTCAGAGGACTAGACATACCTCCTCCACTTGACCTTCGTTCAAAATTATCCCTTTGTTTACCTTTATTAGCTGGTGTCACATAAGGACCACCACGGAATTGTTGCTTCCCTTTCCTCTCGCTCACACTCTTATAGTGAGTAGAACGAGCTTTACTATCCTCCTTATAAATCCTACAACAATCCACCAAATCAGAAAACCTCCTAATCCTTTGATAATCGTTTGCCTGCTTTATCTCAGGACGCAATCCGTTCTCATACTTCACACACTTAGAAAATTCCGCAGTCGCTTCGGCATAATGCGGATAAAACTGCACAAGCCCCACAAATTTAGTAGTATAATCAACAACAGGCATACTACCTTGTTTCAATTCCAAGAACTCAATTTCCTTCTTTCCTCTTACATCTTCAGGAAAATACTTCCTCAGAAACTCAATGTTAAACACAACCCAAGTGATCTCCTCCTATGCAGCTTCCAACACATGACGTGTACTAACCCACCAATTATAAGCTTCTTCCAGTAACATGTGAGTACCTAGTCTCACCTTCTGATCCTCATCATAATCCATCACTCGGAAGATCCTTTCAATTTCTTTCAGCCAAATCTATGCACCATCAGGATCATATCTTCCTTTGAAGATAGGCGGTTTGTTCTTCCTGAACTCGTCATTTCCAACAGCATTAGGTGCACCCTGCACAGCCCGAGCCAAAGCTTACATCGCAGCAGCTAAAGCAGCGTCATTCCTACCAGCCATATTCTGTTCACTTCCAATAACAACAACTATGGTTAAACAAATAGCTCACCGAACCACAAAGACTATCAAGGACTGACACAAACTGACACGGACTGGCTCTGATACCACTTAATGTAACACCCCCAATCTATACCCCCAAGCTATTAAAGTGATAACAATTAATCAGAGTATAATTAAAATTCACGGCATAGACCGAGGGGTCACATCAATTTGAAACAAACATACAACAACCTGCTCATATAATATGCAACATTCAGTTAACACATAACAAAGGAACTGAGTTCCTACAACCCACAATTCAATTACAGAATAAAAACGGAAAATCCGTAACTGAATATCATGTATATGTGTATATATATATATATATATATATATATATATATATATATATATATATATCATAAGAAGTTTGTCTGCCATATACAACATCATACATGTACAATCCAAAAGATACATGTATACATAATACAAAATAATCACACTCGATCACCCTGACTACCCGGTGCTACATATCAGAGCCGACCGACAAAAGAATGAAGACCTAAGCTTCACAAAAAGACCTCCAGCATCTAATCTGCAATGCCTCATAGAGCATTAAAAACAACAGAAGGGTGAGAAACACAATCATAATATAATTGTATATAATTATATAATAACACACGATTACACAAACATAATATTCTCACCACACTATACGCTATAAATCAAGTACAAACCAACACAATGAATTTTCTCACATACCGGTCACAAAAGCATATCAATCGTACACAATTCAATTATCACCCACACGTATATTCACATTTCAACTCACCAATTTCATTCACAATTCCACACATAATCAAACCATTCATGATTTATGCAAATGCAAGAGACCGACACAACGACTCTATGCATATGCACATGCGGTACCGACTTCCATCAATTCTCAACACCAGTTCACTCATGAACTATTGGAGCCATCGCTCATTACTTAATGTAACTCCCCGTTGGGCATACGATGTTCCCCGTCGCTTTCAGTCCTCTTTGTATAAGGCTCACGACGTCTATGGATTGCTTTCGGTCCTCTTTGTATAAGGCTCACGATCCGATCGCTTTCGGTCCTCTTTGTATAAGGCTCACAATCGTCTATAATCATCGCTTTTAGTCCTCTTATTTTTTTAAGGCTCACAATGTTATAGCGGATTCCCTCTGGAACCACTTCGTCGCTCACACCCACTAGGGCACACGACATCACAAGAATGCACATCATGATGCTCAGCATACAATGACTCATGACATTCAGATGCACACATATACACATTCTATAACCATGCATATATCAACAAATACCACACATTGCATTTTCTTGCCCTTAGGCAATAAATCATCATCACAACATATATCACGTGCATATTTATTTCACAACAGCACACAAGTCATACAATTCATATCACAAGCATGTTGCATAATAACACGTCAAATGCACATCATTAAAACGGTAAAAGTCAACAAACAACACATTCCAAATTCCTGACATAATTAAATCGGCCAATAATCTCCAAACCATTTTAATAAGAAAGAACGACTCAAAAGCTTTCTAACGCACCCAACCACGCCCCAATCCGACTTACGGATAGAAAGTTATGAATTTTCAAAGAAAAGAATTTATTGAGAAACAGCCAGATTCGCCTGGCGACTTAGGATTTCGCGTGGCGGATCCCCATTCGCCAGCACTTCGCCTGGCGAACTAGTGGCGAATCACAAAATTAGAAAACCCCAAAAGTTACAGAAGCTACCCCATTTCTGTCTTTCCGATTTCGCCTGGCGAATCCCCCTTCGCCAACACTTCGCCTGGCGAACGGGTGGCGAGACTTAATTCGCCTGGCGAATCCCAAATTCGCCTGGCGAATCACACCAGAACCAGAAAAATCCTGTTACGGGTTACATTGATCCAAAACCCCCAAAATCTCATTTTTCATTCCAAATCAATTCCAACAGCAAAATAATTATCAACAATGACTCATAAACACATTGTGAACATACAACACAAATTATATCGATTTCCGACTGCGAAAACATCGATTTCTACTCGTTTACTCGTTTTCGACCTAAAACTGAAAACTATGGAAAAGCAAGACAACATGCACACACACACACATACATAATCATACACAATGATAAGATAATCGAGTTTCGCACCCTTACCCGATTAAATCGCGTGTAGAAAAGTCGGTTGATCGATTCCTAGATTTTCCAAGTTTTCACTCTATCTCCTTTTCTTTCTCCTTTCTTTCTTCCTCTTTTTCTTCTCTTCTTTTTCTTTACTTTCTATTTTTCTCTCTTTTCTTTTCTATTTATATTTCTAACTTAGGAAAAATTAAAGTGAAATGACCAAAATACCCCCACACTCAAATATCTCACAACGCTCCCAAAACGCGATAAAACATAATCACGATGAAAAATAACATATTTTCAAATAAAAGTCAGAAATAAAATAATATAATAATAAAATAATCAAAACAACTCAATTAAAAAAAATAACCAAAACTGGGGCGTTACATATGTAAGACAAAGATTTCTTGGAACTTAACACTTGTCTTCCCTTTTTTATTCCTTGTCAGAATCTTCCTTCTCATCTTCGAGTATACTTTTATTTATATTTATTGACTGATGTCATAATATCAATAATGTATACTATTCCATAATCTTTTGGAGACTGATACACTCCTTCATCATTCCTTATTCTTGTTTGTATCCCTTGTATTGGAAATGATGAATTTCTCGTCTCAATTCATCCAGTCTTTATTGCTATTTATGGCTATCACTCTTTTGTTGTCTTTATATACCACACTTCTCCTCTCAATTACTCATCCGTTTCTAGTTGTTGTTAACTTATATTCCTATTGCTTTCACCATGTCTATCAAAACTTTTACCGGCAATGAAGAAACATTAGAGGTCATTAATGAGAAAAGATCATGTCTCCCTAGACTAAAAGACGCAGGCATTTTCATCACCACTAGCATGCAAATCCAAGGATGGTCAGGATACTTTGTAATTCTGCATGGACCCATTTATCCTATCATGATAAAAGAGTTCTGGAAATACACACGGATTAGTGAAGATAACAACTCTATTTAGTCTTCTGTTTTCGGTGCTCCAGTAATCATAACACCTACCTCCATTGCCTAAGCCATCAATTGTGTTCAATCAGGAGTGACTGTTAAAGACTTTCATCTGAACCATTCCTTTGTTAATCTCATTGGAATTCATGATGTGTCTCGAGACAGGTATGAACCCTATGATCCTGAAGGACTCCTCCCTGATGGAAAATTGTGGTTTCAATTACTGCTCACCAACTTTCGCCCCAGAGGATTGGCCAAAAGCACCTTCACTCATGATGATAAACTGTTTAACTATTTCATGATTTACAACGTCCGGGTGAATCTTCCGCAAACCATCTTCAATCATCTCAAGAACTGTGTTGAAATCTCCAGAAATCAACATAAGTCCTTCATACCTTATGAAGAATTCTGTCTGAGTTATTCTACAGGGCTGAAATCATCACTTTAGCCAGAATACTTGGACCAGAAGATGCTACAGCTGAAGAGAGGTGTGAAAGGGTTGATGAGGTGGAGGATTTCTGATAGCTGGTTGGTGGGTGTCTCTTTTGGTCTTTTGAGTTGCTTGGTGCTTGGTCTCTCTTCCGTTTATCATTGTTTTTCCTATCCGTTATCCTTGTTATTGTTTGTTTTCCTGTTTTATGATTCTGTTTCTGTAATGCGCTCCGGCATTTTGTTGGTTTGTCAATGAAGTACTTTCCTTATTATCTTTATCTTGTCTTATTGCATTCCATAGTGATTACCATAAAAACGAAGAAAATGACTAACTCTAACTTATCTAAACTCTTTAAAATCAAAATAATTTAGTTAAAATTTTGATAAAGTGTGAACGATAATGGTAACAATTGTTTGACCCATTGAGTTTCGTAAACTTCTTGAGAATAGGCTAAAATCTTTACGTATTCCCCTATGACTGTGCATTCATAAATGATAAGACGTATGTGAGTTAAGTTTTCTTGAAAATAAGCTATACTCTCTTCTGTCTTTACTATATTTCAATTTTCAATTACCACTTATAAGTATATATTTATTCATAGTTATTGACTCTTGTCAAAACTTAAATAACGTATCCATATTTGTGACCTTTTGGATATTCAGTTTTAAGAGACTGCTACACTCCTTTCCTATTACTTGATATTTTTTGTATCTTACTCTGCCACTGTGTCTTTGGCATATCTTATGCGTGATACGCATCTTGACCTATGTCACTTTATCAGTCAGTCACGTCTCTCATTTCCTACATATATATATTTCTTTCCTCCTCTCATGATCTATTATGGTTGATCTTACTAGTTCAAAATTACCTTTACTAAATCTTCTCATCATGTCTCTAATCACTTTCCAAGGAGATGAGAACCTTCTTGAGGACATATCAGAAGAACAAATTAACCTTCTTCATCTTGGAAACAGAGAAATTGCTAGCAGTATCACCTGAATCATGCATTATCAAGAATGGGCAAACTACTTCATCATTCTGGATAAACCACTCTACTTAAATCTTGTAAAAGATTTTTGGAAACATGCCTACATTAATGATGAAGATCGCTCAATTTCTTCTCTTGTTTTTTATGTCCCCATAAACATCACTTCCTTCACCATTGCTCTAGCAATTGGCTGTTAAAATACTGGCTTTACTGTTGAACATGTTAAGTCTAGGTATCTTATTTTTTAGGAACTAGCCTCTATTTACAACACATCGTCAAAATATGAACTTCTCAATCTTGAAAACCTTCTTCCCATTCCCAAAGCTTGGTTTAAGCTTTTGCTGAACAATTTTCGTCCTCGGGAAGAAAACTAAAATATCATGTTTCATGATGATCGGGTCTTTATCTTTCTCCTGATGGCTCAGATACGAATTAATCTACCTCATACTATCTTCAACTTTCTGCAAAAATCGATTACTGACTCCAAAAATGGCGATTTCATCAAGCCCTACATACCTTTTGGAAGAGTTCTGTCTGAAATCTTCTTTAAAGAAGGAATTGTTGAACTTGTCAAGTCAGATGGTCTGTTGAAGAAACATTGTGAAGTCTTTGATGGTTAATCTGCAGCATGTCGTATCTTGTGTCTTCTGTCTCGTCTCTAAGATGCTCTGTGTTTGAGTTGTGTCAATGTATTTCAATCCATTATTAATGACACTGTTTTTATTTATGAGTGCTACGGCCTATTTTAGAAATCTCTTTCTCACATAGTTATCATAATACTGCACTGTTTATTACGTTATCTTTTTTATTATGACAAAAAGGGGGAGAAAGTAAAATGTTTTTGATAGTACTTATTCTCAGAATCACGAACTCAAACATTACATAATGTTTTTGCAACTAACCGTTTGTTTGATGTTTCAATTAAGGAACTTAGAAAAAGTTCACTTAGCATTCTAGACAGGTTGAATATAAAGATCCTACTCTCTAAAGACTGAAAATCTTATGGATAATTTCAACTCTGATAATTCATAGTTAAGAAGTTGTACACTCTGAGAATATATGTTTATTCAAACAAATGTCCCAATATTGTTCAGAAGTTGTGAACTTTCTGAAAGTCAAGAAATCTTGGTTGATATCATAGTGTTCAAAAGTTGTAAACTTTCTAAAAGTATGAAATTCAGATCAAGCATCAGAAGCTGAAATCTCCTTGAAAACAAGTCAAGTCAATTCTCTGATTCAAAGATACTATTTCAGAAGATACGCTCTGCAACGGATGATATTCTGATAAAATCAATCAGGCTCTAAATCTGACAAGATTGGTGAATCTAAGAAAAGATTGACAAAAGAGAAGTCAATTCTAATCAAATTCTGATACTTAAGAAGTTGTGATTCTTCATCAAGATCTGATAAGAAGTTCTAATACGAGATGCGTGGCATCATCCAATCATACTCAAAATCAAGTTTTGATTTTTTCATCAAGGTTCTGATAGTAACTAGGTTCTGAGATGAAAACCAAGTGTTCTAGTCAGACTCTGATGAGTTCTAGTGTTCTAGCTGAAGATTCTGAAGACAAAGTTCTGCTGAACAAGTTCTGAAGATTCTGAAGACTTAAGTTTCTGATAATCAAGGGTTTTGAAGAAGAAGTGCTGAAGACTCTGATGACAAGGTTCTGCTGAACAAGTTCTGAAGACTCTGAAGACCTAATGATTTATTCTTCTAGTCATGCTTTAACCATATCAATTTAGAAGCCTCCGATGGATAGAAGAAGATGTAACGGTTGCAAGGGAAAATAGTACATAGTACAGATAAAACACGTTATTTTCCACTACCCTGATTTGGTGGTATAAAGGAAAATTTCAGTGTACGATTTTCAACCCAGCATAACGGCATTATTTCAAGTCGCCAGTACTCCTCAGATATTACTGATCTGCCCTTCAACGGATCTTTTTCTGGCTATATATAGACTTGATTATTCAACGAATAGTGTGTGTGTGCACGAGTGCATGAAGTCAATGAGATAGTGATACAAAATGTAACACTCAGTGTGAAAAAGAGAAATATCTAAAGCAATGATTCATTTGAAGAAATAACTCAAGAAACAGAGAAATATATGAGTGAACAGTAAAGCACCACAATACAAAGAGGAAGATTGTTTTTACTGTATAGATTCGCTCTAAGTTAGTATGAGCTAAAAATGTGTTTACTCTGCTTGCGTAGAAGCATCATTATTGTAAACAAACCTTTGTAACAAATAGTTGTTTGTGTTCCCTAAAGGACCGGGTAGGTCAGAAGCTTTAGGCAGACTAAGACAGTGTGTTTTAGTGTTGTTAGTCACTTGCAATTTGGCTTGTGTATTGTATTCCTTAAGAGACCGGTTAGGTCAGAATTCTTAAGAAGTCTAGGACTAGTGTGTCTTAGAGGTTAATTCCTTAAGGGACCAGTTTGGTCAGAAGCCTTAAGAAGAGACAGTTAGTCTGTGTATTGTTAGTCACCAGCAGTTGCTAGTGCAGTTGTAATCAGTTTGGTTATAGTGGATTAAGACCTTGTTTGAGAGAGGCAAAATCACATTGGCGGGTGGACTGGATTAACTTGATTATTTTCAAGTGAACCAGGATATATCGTGTGTCTTTCTTTATTGTTAGTCTATTTGTGATCTTTGTTTTAGTGTCACAAAAAGCTTTCATTTTGGAAAACCCAATTCAAACCCCCCATTTCTTGTGTTTTTCTCACACCTTCATTACTAAGTGCTTGTGTGTTGGATCAAGGAGGATCTTGGGATAGCCATTCTCCATTTATTGAGTTCACATAAAACAATAGTTTTCATGCTAGTATTGGGATGGTGTCATATGAAGCGTTGTGTGGGAGGAGGTGTAGAACTCCTTTGTGTTGGTATGAGTCAGGCGATAGTGGAGTACTTGGACCTGAGATTGTGTAGGAGACGACTGAGAAGATTAAGATGATCCAAGAGAGGATGAGAGCTTCACAGAGTCGTCAGAAGAGTTATCATGATAAAGGAAGGAAAGCACTTGAGTTCCAAGACGGAGATCACGTGTTTTTGAGAGTTACGCCGGTGACTGGAGTGGGACGAGATTTGAAGTCCAGGAAGCTCACTCCACGTTTTGTTAGTCCGTATCAGATTTTGTAGAGGATAAGGGAAGTTGCCTATCGGATTGCTTTACCACCGTCACTTGCGAATTCACATGATGTGTTTCATGTGCCTCAATTGATGAAGTACAATCCAGATCCATCGCATGTGATTCAGATGGATGACGTACATGTGAGAGATAACCTAACTGTTAAAGCATTACCTGTGCGGATTGATGGATGAGAAATGAAACAATTGCGGGATAAAGACATAACTTTGGTGAAGGTGTTATGGGGTGGACCAGCTGGTGAAAGTTGGACTTGGGAATGCAAAGATCAGATGAGGGATTCGTATCCGACTCTGTTTCCTTCAGGTAATTTTTTAGGACAAAAATTCTTTAAGTGGGCGAGAGTTGTAACACCCCAAAATGAGTAGAATATTTATTTAATTGGATTATTTTAAATATTTTTATTTTCGGTGAATTTTTGATGAATTATTTGATGTCTGACGATTTATGTTGTGGGGTATTATAATGTTAAGGGGGTGCTGAGAGTATTTAGAAGTATGTGATGTATTAATATTATTTTGATAATAATAATATGGGATAATGTGAATAAATTACTATTATTTTTATTATAAATAATTAAGTGAACCACAAAGGGCAATATGGTAAATTGGGTAGTTAAGTGAGGGCAAAGTTGGAAAAGAATATTAGGGGTCCTAGGGGTAAGTTGGACAAAAGGAATTAGACAGAAGGGAGAAGTCATTATTGGTACGATCAGTTGGGAGAAAAGCTCTGAAGAAAGGGAGAAGAAAGCTAGGGCTCAGAGAGGTTTCAGAAGAACTCAAAGAGAAGGAATCATAATCGATTTTCTAAGGTATGGGGAGAAATCTTTTATCATTATAATTGATATAGGTGAAGAAACATGTAGGTAGTGGGTTTTCCGAGGAAATTGACGAGTTCATGACGGAATTGGGGTTCTAGGATGTATTAGATGTTAGGGGCAAAACCTATCTTGATGTATTGTTGTTGTTGTGTTGTTTCTGTGATGAATTGTGAGCTGAAAACTCTAAAGATTTTACTTAAATTTTGATAAAACTCATTGTCAAACAAAAGGATTTAACATCAAGAAATCTTCCAAACACAAAGATGTCGAATGAGATGTCATAGCATGAAGACTCGACATCTTGACTTCTATTTTTTAAATCTGTTTCAAATCTGTTTCAAGTTTCTAGGTGTGTTTAGCAGTGGATCAAGGAAAGAGTTGTTCAAAGATAGAAAGTCCAAGGAAGCAGAAGGCTCTATAAAAAGAAGACTTAGACCTAGGTTTTGATATGCCTTTTGTAACCTAGTTCTCTTGCGTAAGAAATAAGGGTTTAGGGTTTTGAGAGTCGTTGGCTCTCTAGGTTGTAAGTCTCCCTTTGTATCAGTTGATGCATTGTGGCAGATATAGGTGTCAAACAAATCCATAAGCCTTGAGGTATTAGATTATGTATTGTTCTTGGATAAAGCTTTTAAGCAAATCCGAGTTAGCTTGGTTGTCAAGAAAGCTTGACAGATTTCTGTATTGACAGGGATGATGTAGATATCACAGTTGGTGATTAAGGGAAGTGAGTGGGGTATCTCATATCAGAGTTGTAAACGAGAGAGTTTAGCTTTGGTAAAGATGTTCATTAGGTAGATGTTAGGATAAAGTTGTAAACATGGGAGTTTAACTTTGTAACAGTTCTACAGATAATGAAGTCTTCTTCCTGGATTGGTATCCCCCAGATGTAGGTGAATTGCACCAAACTGGGTTAATAATTGCTGTGTTCTTTATCATTCTGCAGATTTACATTTTCTGTTAGGGTTCATGATAAACATGTTAGATCAGATGTCGTGACATCTGTGATCCTGCAGCTTTGATATTCAAGGTATCAGTCTGCTGTTGCGCCTCTGTGTTTAAATGTCTATGTAGCACAATGTCTTGACATGTGTTAGGACATCTGTTGTCTGTATATGCTAGAATTTCATGATTATTTTGGATTGTTGGGTACTGGAATCGCAGACCTTTTGGGGTCTGAGTAGGTGCAGAATCGCAACTGAAAAGTTGCAGGTTCGCGCTTTTTCGCCTGGCGAAAGTTCCGTCTCGTCAGGCGAAGCGAATTCTCCCCAACCTCTCCAGACGAAAATGGAAGCGAAAGAAGGGTGAATTATGGGTGCTCCTGGATTTTTTATGGAAGAAGGGGATTCGCCCCTGCTTCGCCGGACGAACCCCAGGAGAGCAAGTTGCTTCGCCGAGCAAGCTCCAGGCAAGCAGGAGCAGTAAATTTATTTTATTTATTTTTTATTTCCTTTTTTTGTTGTTGTGTTACCTTGTGCCTTGTTGTTCGTAGGCCTTGGGTAATTGATGTGTTGTATGTTGATAAGTAATACGTGATGATTTTTGATGTGTTATGAAGATTTTTTATGCATGATAAGGACGAAATACCATGATGTTTAATTTTGTGAATGATGATGCAATTGATGATTCTGTGACGATGATGATTATGACGTTTGCATCATGTATTCATAACATTTTAGGATTTCGGTCCAGTGGTTGCTTCAATCCATTATGTGGATTGAGGTGTATGACATGCTCCGGTTCTTGTGTAAAATCGATTCTATTGGTGGGGATCTTTAGAGGGTGATGGCCCAGTGTCCATCAACATGACGAATTGGTACCACATGCATGACTCTATGTTGTGCATTTCATATTATGTGGCATTGCATATTTATGAATGATTGATGTTATTAATGACATTATTTTTAAATGATGTATGATGATGATTACGCACGATGATGATGTCGTTTTATTATGATGAATGTTGTCTTACTATGCCTTATCTTATATCTTGTATAATAGTTTATGATTACTCACCCTGCCTGTTTGTATGTTGCCTCCACGTGGGTAACTTGCAGGTGATCAGGATTAGCTCTTTGGTGAGTGAAGAACTGACTTGAAGTATTCTTTTTGGTTTATCGCTGTCGAGTAGAGGGTCTTGCTCTGATATGTAACACCGGGTCGGGAAGTTTGAGTCGAACCGTTGTGTTCTTTTGATGTTATGAGTTTTTGTTTTAAAAACTTTGAGTTACAAATTATGATGATGATTTTGATGTTTTTCCACTGCGTAGTATTCGATTTTTAATTTTGATGTTATAACCCGTGTTACAGAGCATGATGTTATTATTTGATGCTTTATGACGAAATGTGACGCCCTTGTGGTGAATATACTCTGATATATTTGTCTATATTTGTCGTGATTGCTTGTTGGGTAAAAGGGTGTTACATTAGTGGTATCAGAGCAGGTCGGTCCATCCGACCAGGCTTTTGCATGATGTCAGTTCCCTAGCAGCCGATGAGTGTGTGTACACTGTCGATGTTTTGTTTCTTCAAACCTTGTTGGTGGTGTGAAGGATGGCTGGAAGAAACGATCGTGCTATTGTTAATGCATTGGAATCTCTTGCTCAGACCAGAACTCAGAACAATCAGAATGGTCTGGCTCCTGATGAGTTCCGTGCTTTGGGGAAGTTCCAGAGGAACAATCGCCAACTTTCGTGGGCACTCATGATCCAGAGAGTGCGCAGAAGTGGCTCAAGGTGATTGAAAAGATCTTCGGAGTGATGGGGTGTACGGACGCTCAACAAGTTCAGTTTGGAACTCATATGCTGTCAGAAGAAGCTGAAGATTGGTGGGATAACACCCGTCAGAGGCTGGAAGATGTTGGTATCGAGATAATGTGGGCTGTGTTTTAGAGAGAGTTTTTGGGAAAGTATTTTCCTGAAGATGCTCACGGCAAGAAGGAGGTAGAACTCCTTGAGCTGAGGCAAGGAAACATGACTGTGGTAGAGTATGCGACAAAGTTTGAGGCGCTGGTGAAGTTTTGTCCGCATTATAACCGTGCTGATGCTGAGATGTCCAAGTGCCTTAAGTTTGAGAATTGGCTGAGACCAGAGATCAAACAGGGTATTGGTTACCAACAGATTCGCAGGTATGCTGGGCTGGTGGATAAGAGTAGGATCTTATGAGGACAACCGCGCTCGATCTGCTCACTACAAGCATCTTAGTGAGAAGAAAGAGAAGGGACAATTCAGAGGAAAGCCTTATGTGACTCTAGCTGACAAAGGGAAACAAAAGGCTTCATATGAGAAGAAGACAAGTGGGGGAGCAGCTCCCGCTTCTGTGAAGTGTTACAGGTGTGGCGAGCAAGACCACCGTGCTGAAGTTTGCAACAATAGTGTGTTGAGGTGCTACGGATGTGGTAAGAGAGGCCACAGAGCTATTGACTGCAAAGATAAGGGTCCGACTTGTTTCAACTGTGGTGAATAGGGTCACATCAGTACCCAGTGTCAGGAGCCGAAGAATACTGCTACTGCTGCTTAGACTAATGGCAGAGTGTTTGCTTTGAGTGGTTCAAAAGTTCCTAAGAAGGATAACTTGATTCGAGGTACTTGTTTTATTAACAATGTTGAGTTGGTCGCTATTATTGATACTGGTGCTACTCATTTGTTTATTTCTCTTTAATGTGCTAATAGATTGGGTTTGAAATTGTCTGATATAAACAATAGTATGTTAATAGAGACCCCTGCTAATGGTTTTGTTACTACTAGGTTTGTGTGTTTGAGATGTCCTTTAACGATTTTTGGGAAGAGTTTCGTGATGGATTTGGTGTGTTTGCTCTTACACCAAATCGATGTAATCCTGGGAATGAAATGGTTGGAGTTCAATTACGTTCACATCAATTGTTATAATAAGACTTTGGAGTTTCCTGAGTTTGGTGATAATGGAGAGTTGATGTTCTTGTCTGTTAAGCAAGTCGACAAACTTCTATAAGACAAAGCCTAAATGTTTGCGTTGTTTGCATCGTTGCAAGTTGAGCGTGAAACTGCGAGTGTCAAATTACCTGTGGTCCGTGAATTTCCATATGTGATTCCTGATGACATAAGTGATTTGCCTCCAGAATGTGAAGTAGAGTTTATGGTAGATTTGATACCAGGTATGAGTCCGGTGTCAATGGCTCCTTATCGGATGTCAGCTTCTGAGCTAAGTGAATTAAAGAAACAACTGGAAGAATTGCTTGAGAGGAAGTTTGTGTCGACCGAGTGTTTCTCCGTGGGATGCTCCTGTGTTGTTAGTAAAGAAGAAAGATGGTAGTATGAGGTTATGTGTGGATTATCGGGAGTTGAATAAAGTGACATCAAGAATAAGTATCCACTTCCGAGAATCGATGATTTGATGGATCAGCTAGTAGGCGCTTGTGTGTTCAGTAAGATTGATTTGCGGTCTGGTTACCATCAAATTCGTGTTAAGCCTGATGATATTCCGAAGACGGCTTTCAGGACGAGGTATGGTCACTATGAATACACTATGATACTGTTTGGTGTATCCAATGCACCTTGTGTGTTCATGGAATATATGAATCAGATTTTCCAGGAGTATTTGGATAAGTTTGTTGTGGTTTTCATTGATGATATTTTAATATACTCTAAATCTGAAGAAGAGGATGTTGGGCATTTGAGGACTGTCTTGCAAGTATTGAGGCAGAAGAAGTTATATGCAAAACTGTCGAAGTGTGAGTTTTGGTTGAAAGAAGTGAGTTTTCTTGGCCATATGATTTCAAGTGGTGGGATTGTTGTTGATCCTTCTAAAATTGATACTGTGTTATAGTGGGAGACTTCGAAGTCTGCTACTGAGATACGAAGTTTTTTTGGGTTGGCAGGTTACTATCGCAAGTTCATAGAAGGTTTTTCTAGATTGTCGTTACCATTGACACAGTTGACTCGTAAGGATCAAGATTATGTGTGGGACGTAGCATGTGAAGAGAGTTTTGTGGAATTGAATAAGAAATTGATGACCACTACGGTTTTGATTTTGCCTAATCCGAATGAATCTTTTGTGGTGTATTTTGGTGCATCGAAGATGGGTCGTGGTGGAGTGTTGATGCAGAATGGGCAAGTTGTTGCTTATGCTTCGAGACAATTAAGAGTGGATGAAAGGAATTATCCTACACATGACTTAGAATTGGCAGCTGTGGTGTTCGTGTTGGAATTTTGGATACATTTCCTTTTTGGCTCTAAATTTGAAGTGTTCAGCGATCATAAGAGTTTGAAGTACTTATTCGATCAGAAAGAGTTGAATATGAGGCAGAGGAGGTGGTTGGAATTATTGAAAGACTATGATTTCGATTTGAGTTACCATCTTGGTAAGGCAAATGTGGTGGCAGATGCATTGAGCAGGAAGTCATTGCATATGTCCATGCTTATGGTGAGAGAGTTGGAATTAATTGAGCAATTCCAAGATTTGAGTTTGGTGTGTGAAGAGACTCCTGACAGTGTGAAGTTGCTTATGTTGAGGTTGACTAGTGGTATTCTGGAAGAGATCAGAGTGGGCCAGCAATCTGATTTGAATATGGTTGATCACTCAGGTTTAATTAACCAGGGTAATGGAGGTGAATTCCGGATTGATGAGAATAGTGTGATGAGGTTCAGAGACAAAGTGTGTGTCCCAGATGTTCTCGAAATTAAGAAGAGTATTCTTGAAGAAGGACATCGAAGTAGATTCAGTATTCATCCCGATGCTACGAAGATGTACCAGGATTTGCAGACATTGTTTTGGTGGCCAGGTATGAAGAAGGATATTGTGGAGTTTGTTTATGCCTGTTTGACTTGTCAGAAGTCGAAGATTGAGCATCAGAAGCCTTTGGGTATGATGCAACCATTGAATACTCCAGAATGGAAATTGGATAGTATTTCCGTGGATTTTGTGTGGGGATTTCTGAAGACGACGAAGGGAAATGATTCTATTTGGGTGATTGTAGACAGGTTGACTAAATCGGCTCATTTCTTATCGATGAAGATTAACCATTCTATGCAGAAGTTAGTCGAGATGTACATTGAAGAAATTGTGAAGTTGCATGGGATACCTTCGAGTATTGTGTCGGACAGAGACCCAAGATTTACGTCGAGGTTCTGGAAAAGTTTACAAGATGGCTTGTGTACTAAGTTGAGGATGAGTTTTGCATATCATCCGCAGACGGATGGCCAGACAGAGAGGATTATCCAGCCTTTGGAGGATTTACTGAGGGCTTGTGTGTTGGATCAAGCAGGATATTGGGATAGCCATTTGCCGTTGATTGAGTTCACATACAAAAAAATTTTTCATGCTAGTATTGGGATGGCGCCGTATGAAGCGTTGTATGGGAGGAGGTGTAGAACTCCTTTGTGTTGGTATGAGTCAGGCGAGAGTGCAGTACTCAGACCTGATATTGTGCAGGAGACGTCTGAGAAGATTAAGATGATCCAAGAGAGGATGAGAGCTTCGTAGAGTCGTCAGAAGAGTTGTCATGATAAGAGAAGGAAAACACTTGAAATCCAAGAGGGAAATCACGTGTTTTTGAGAGTTACGCCGATGACTGGTGTGGGACGAGCTTTAAAGTCCAGGAAGCTCACTCCATGTTTTGTTGGTTCATATCAGATTTTACAAAGGATAGGGGAAATGGCCTATCAGATTGCTTTACCGCCGTCGCTTGCGAATTTACATGATGTGTTTCATGTGTCCCAGTTGAGGAAGTACATTTTAGATTCATTGCATGTGATTAAGATGGATGACGTACATGTGAGAGATAACCTGACTGTTGAAGCATTACCTGTGCAGATTGATGGACGAGAAATAAAACAATTACGGGATAAAGACATAACTTTGGTGAAGGTGTTATGGGGTGGACCAGCTGGTGAAAGTTGGACTTGGGAACGTGAAGATGAGATGAGGGAGTTGTATCCGACTCTGTTTCATTCAGGTAATTTTCGAGGACGAAAATTCTTTAAGTGGAGGAGAGTTGTAACACTCCAAAATGAGTAGAATATTTATTTAATTGGATTATTTTAAATATTCTTATTTTTGGTGAATTTTTTATGAATTATTTGATGTCAGACGATTTATGTTGTGGGGTATTATGATGTTAAAGGGGTGCTGAGAGTATTTAGAAGTATGTGATGTATTAATATTATTTTGATAATAATAATATGGGATAATGTTAATATATTACTATTATTATTATTATAAATAATTAAGTGAACCACTAAGGGCAATATGGTAAATTGGGTGAGTTAAGTGAAGGAAAATTTGGAAAAGAATATTAGGGGTCCTAGGGGAAAGTTGGACAAAAGGAATTAGACTGAAGGGAGAAGTCATTATTGGTACGATCAGTTGGGAGAAAAGCTCTGAAGAAAGGGAGAAGAAGGCTAGGGCTCAGAGAGGTTTCGGAAGAACTCGAAGAGAAGGAATCATAATCGATTTTCTAAGGTATGGGGAGAAATATTTTATCATTATAATTGATATATGTGTAGAAATATGTAGGTTGTTGGTACCACATGTATGAGTCCATGTTGTGCATTTCATATTATGTGGCATTGCATATTTGTGAATGATTGTTGTTATTGATGACATGATTTTTAAATGATGTATGATGATGATGATGATGCACGATGATGATGTCATTTTATTATGATGAATGTTGTCTTACTATGTCTTATATTATATCTTGTATAATGATTTATGATTACTTACCCTGCCTGTTTGAATGTTGCCTCCACGTGGGTAACGTGCAGGTGATCAGGATTAGTTCTTTGGTGCGTGAAGAACTAACTTAATGTATTCTTTTTGGTTTATTGTTGTCGAGTAAAGGGTCTTGCTCTGATATGTAACATCGGGGCGGGTCGTTTGAGTCAAACCGTTGTGTTCTTTTGATGTTATGAGTTTTTGTTATAAAAACTTTGAGTTACAAATTATGATGATGATTTGGAAGTTTTTCTGCTGCGTAGTATTCCATTTTTAATTTTGATGTTATAACCTGTGTTACGGAGCTGTTGGAGCGGTAAAGCGGCAACTAATAAAAGTTTTGGAAGTATTTTTCCGGGAATTTATCGTGTCCACAGAGATCGGTGCTATTGAACTGCCGTTCGACAAGTCTCGCATTTACGAGTTTGGATTAAATTGGTTAAAGTAAAAGCAGAAAAGTAAATATGAATATAAAAATAATTCATTAATCAGAGAGAAGAAACTTGTCAGACATGCACATAATCGACTCGTCATAAATTTAAACCTATCGACCAACTATACTCAACCTACAATACTCCTCAATATCATCCAACATCGCTCACAACAATGTCCATCTCTAACACACTGAGCTGAGAGAACAACTGTGTTACCCTCGTCGACACTCTCGCACCCGACTCGAGATACGGAGGCATTAAGCTTAGACACCCATAAAGATTGTTAACTCTAAATCTATCTCTAGCATCCAGAAACTAACAGATAATCATCCCTAATCAAAGTTTGCGATGTTTATCTCTAACACAACTCAAACCCCGAGCATAAAGCAAAAATCAAGGATAATCACCGATAAAGATTTGTAAAGCAAATTAAATATAACGCAATGGGCGACAAATATACATGAGTTCAAAGTAAATACATATACAACAACCCAACAAAGAAGAAATACACAAAGAAGAAAAGAAATAAACTAAACATCTCACGGTTTGTCAACACCGGTCGATGAGAAATCCATCCCGGATCATCCGTGTGCAAGCTTCAATGTTGTTTTCTAAGCTAATCCTAGTGAAAAATGAGTTTGATGGAGTTGGGAGCAAAAATCCCCAAAACCATAACCTAAAAAATGAATGAAATGACTTAAATATTATTTACAAAATCTGTCATGTTCGCAATGCGAACTTTTATTTGCAAAGCGAACATCAAATTAGGCACCTGATGTGCCTCAGGAACAGTTAAACCGCCTCTGTGATTCTGCAAAAGTTCACAATGCGAACTTTTATTTGCAAAGCGAACATTCGCTGGAAAGTTCGCAATGTGAACTTTGGTGCCTTTTTCTACTGCCTCAAGTCCGGGAGTATTCGCCGGAAAGTTCGCAAAGCGAACATGACAGACACCAGCCCTTGTTTTGACCATAACTTTTGAACCGTAACTCGGATTAACGCACGGTCAGAAGCGTTGGAAAGATTATTCAATGCTCTATACAACAATGGAAAAATATCTTTGCTTGAATACCTACAAAAATGAGAGAAAATCAATTAAACTCAATGATATTTACACGATACGCAATATATACACTATAACGTAAAGTAATCGTATTTACAAAAAAATAGGGTTTATTCGTACGATATTAACAAAAAGTATCGATAAGTGCAACAAAACTTATATACAAAAATAGCTACAATTTCCACTTATCAAACTTTTCCCAAATTAAACTTGTTTGTCCCTAAACAAGAATCAAGCGACCCAAAGAAACAGAGTGACAACCAAAGAATCACGAATCAACAGGTTTTGAAACATGGAAACAAATTAATGGTTAAAATGAAAAAAGGTACACACAAAGTAAATTCTTACCACTAAACTACGACGATAACATAGTCACGAAACAAATGCAAAATACAAAAATCATGCCAAACATCCTAAAACAACACAAGTTCAAACGTGAATCACACCTAGCAAAAACAATCATCGGTAGATGAAAAACATAAAATGAGTTACTTTTTACTCACACAACAATCTTGCAAACAAAAGACTAAATTATGCAATCATCCAAAAATCATATTGAAAACATAAAAGCAAGAATCACAAGGGCTTTCAAGGTTGTAGCGTGGTCGGGTAAACAAACAATGAGCAATTTCTAAAGGCAATTGAAACAAAAACTTGCCTAAACCTAAGGGAGTGATCAACTTACAAAGACTTAAACACAAAATTCCAATCAACTTCTTCCTAAATCCCAAGTGTTACACAACAAACAATACCTATTTAGCACAATTATTTAAACCCTTTTTGTTTTCTTTCTCAAGGATTTTCTTTTTCTTTCTTTTTCACATTTTTCTTCTTTTTTTTTTCTTTTTCATATTTTTATCTTTTTTCTTTTCTTTTTCAACCTCATAGAAACCAACCAATGAGTAAACAATCATTCACTCCCCAACTTGAGTTCAACCATATCATCATGTGAATACTCCCTACTTTCTAAGGCAAGGTAAAAATTCATACAACAACACAAAGTTGAGGGTTCAAGAAAAAACAATCAATCAAAATCCATACAAAAAGTGAATTCAATACTTATAGACAAGCATTAAGTTCAAACAACAGGGATAATGATAGAAAGGCACAAAGGGGTTACGAATGATCACACACTCACAAGGTGAATGACTATTTGGTTAGGTAGTTGTGCTCAAAATGAAACAAAATGCCTTGATCCTTTTCATGCTTTCATATAATCAATACAAACAAAAGATTAAGCATAATAAAATCCAGTTAGAACAAGAATATTGGTACTCCGTGCATATATGAACAAGGGAAAGCTACCTCACAAAAAGGGTGGGAACTAAAGTGATTCACATCAAGAACAAGTATACAAAAGAATGAATGGCATGGAAGTTTGTGAAATGCCTAAGTATCATGAATATGCTAAAGTCTAGAAAGCGATAAACACATACCTTGGACGTGTACAAAACTTAACCATATCATTACCGTACATCCGCAAGTTGAAATGATCAAACTTGGAACATCACCTTAATTTCCCTCAAGCTACTCAAAACAAGCTTTTATACAAACACAAAAACTATTAATATAAACAAACTAAAAAACCGGTTGAAAATGGATTAAACAAGTTGTAAAGTCAAGATTTTAGAATTTTACAAACAATCCGAGTACAACTTGTTTAAACCATTTTCACCACACTACCTAAGCTAGAATGAAAAAGTAATAACGAAACAAAAAAAAAAGATAAAACATGCTTGTTTTACGCCGTAAGCTCGACGCCTTTACTGTGCTTAGCTAGTAAATTACTCCCTTCATGCCATGGTGATGCCTCACCGCGCAAACCAAAAGCAAGTGTCCTAACCAAACACTTGAACAAACATTACGGGAACAAAATGTATACAACATTTGAACAAACATAATGGAAAATAAAAGCAAACCAAGTATCTATACAAGCATATATACAATATAAACAATTATGACCAAAGCTCCAAAACATCGAAACTATCGCAATGCAATTCAATATCAAAACCAATCCCCAGCAACGGCGAAATTTTGTTGAAGCGGTAAAGCGGCAAGCAACAAAAGTTTTGGAAGTATTTTTCCGGGAATTTATCGTGTCCATAGAGATCGGTGCTATTGAACTGTCATTCGACAAGTCTCGCATTTACGAGTTTGGATTAAATTTGTTAAAGTAAAAGCAGAAAAGTAAATATGAATATAAAAAGAATTCATTAATCAGAGAGAAGAAACTTGTCAGGCATGCACATAATCGACTCGTCACAAACTTAAACCTATCGACCAACTATACTCAACCTATAATACTCCTCAATATCATCCAGCATCGCTCACAACAGTGTCCATCTCTGACATACTAAGCTGAGAGAACAACCGTGTTACCTTCGTCGACACTCTCGCACCCGACTCGAGATACGGAGGCATTAAGCTTCGACACCCATAAAGATTGTTAGCTCTAAATATATCTCTAGCATCCATAAACTAACAGATAATCATCCCTAATCAAAGTTTTCGATGTTTATCTCTAACACAACCCAAACCCCGAGCATAAAGCAAAAATCAAGGATAATCACCGATAAAGATTTGTAAAGAAAATTAAATATAACGCCATGGGTGACAAATATACATGAGTTCAAAGTAAATACATATAAACAACCCAACAAATAAGAAATACACAAAGAAGAAAAGAAATAAACCAAACATCTCGTGGTTTGTCAACGTCAGTCGATGCGAAATCCACCCCGGATCATCCGTGTGCAAGCTTTAATGTTGTTTTCTAAGCTAATCCTAGTGAAAAATGAATTTGATGGAGTTGGGAGCAAAAATCCCCGAAACCATAACCTAAAAAATGATCGAAATGACTTAAATATTATTTACAAAATCTGTCATGTTCGCAATGCGAACTTTTATTCGCAAAGCGAACATCAAATTAGGCACCTGATGTGCCTCAGGAACAGTTAAGCCGCCTCTGCAATTCTGCAAATGTTCCCAATGCGAAATTTTATTCGCAAAGCGAACATTCACTGGAATGTTCGCAATGCGATCTTTGGTGCCTTTTTCTACTTCCTCAAGTCTGGGAGTATTCGCCGGAAAGTTCGCAAAGCGAACATGACAGCACACCAGCCCTTGTTTTGACCATAACTTTTGAACCGTAACTCGGATTGACGCACCGTCGGAAGCGTTGGAAAGCTTATTCAATGCTCAATACAGCAATGGCAAAATATATTTGCTTGAATGCCTACAAAAATGAGAGAAAATCAATTAAACTCAATGATATTTACACGATACGCAATATATACACTATAACGTAAAGTAAACGTATTTACAAACAAAACGGGGTTTATTCGTACGATATTAACAAAAAGTATCGATAAGTGCAACAAACTTATATACAAAAATAGCTACAATTTGCACTTATCAGGAGCAAGATGTTATTATTTGATGCTTTATGATGAAATTTGACGCCCTTGTGGTGAATATACTCTGATATATTTGTCTATATTTATCGTGACTGCTTGTTGGGTAGAAGGGTGTTACATTCTCTGTCCCTCGATCTCTCCTTAGGGAATCTTCTTCAATCAATGCCTCCTGACTCCGATCTCATCGATCACGCTCTCAGTATGGATTCTCTTCTTCTCGATGTCGTCAAACACTCCTCTCGCAAACGCTCGTCCAATCACAATTCGATTGTCTGGCCTTTCCCATTGGACCTCATCTTCAAGATCTTCTCGATGCTTGATACTCAGAGCCTGTACTATGTATTTGATGCTTGTTCATTTTTTAGCAAATATGCTAAAGATCCTTTGTGCTATCAGAATATTGATTTACCAAGAATTGTTCCTAAGGTTAACAATGCAGTAGTTGCCACTATGATTCAGCGAGCTGGAAAGGCACTAAGGTCTCTTAAACTTGGTGTTGTCCCTGCTACTGTTTGTTCTCCTAGATTTTGTCAACCATTAGTTTCTACCGTCAGAAAAGCTATTGTAGAGGCGCCTAACTTTTCATGGAATGATAAGAGGTCTCGTCAACATGCCCTTCTCTCATTGATCTGGAAATTGTTGGAATCCATGTTGAACTGAGGAAAACTCTAATGTCAGTAAGTGCAAACTGCAACTTGATTGAGTGTTTGTTTTTGGAGTCTTCCAGAACAGGTAGAGATGACAGCTTAAAAGCGCAAACCTGTTCTGAGGTACTAAACAATTGTCCTCATCTAACCTCTTTATCTCTTCGAGGGTTTAAGTAACATGATTGTAAAGTTCGCATACTGGTTAAGGGATTTCAAAAACTGAAATATGTTGATTTTTCAACATCATATTCAATCACTGGAAATTTCTTAAGAAACCTTGGAAGCTGCAATGGAGGGAATTTGCTCGAGGTCTTAATTTTAAGGGATTGCATGCATTTCAAAGAGATGGAAGTTGCTAGGATGTTGACAGTAATTCTTGAAGGAGATTTCAAATTGCTTATACATCTTGACATATCCAATAGGGAAGGCTTAGCATGTGAGGCTGACTGGTATCACAACATTACGCCTATTAAGCAGGTTTTGGAAGCAAGGCTTGATATGCGTGTGGTGGCTGAATATCCATCAAAGGCAGATGTCGAGACATTTGATACTGATATGAATAGTGGTATAAGTCTGTTATCACAACTTAGCAGCCACACATCAGATGGATCAATTTTTATTAGTACATCTGAAGGCAACTACAACAGTGATCATGGTAGTGGAAATGACGAAGGACAATATGCGGTGACTTATGGGGAAATTTCAGATGAAGACCATAATCCGAGCCTGTAACCAATTCGCAATGCATGGCAAAGTCCAGGAGATACATTTATACTCAGTGTCTTCAGCACATACATTTATATTATTGTCTTTTCTGAAAATCACCAATAATAAGAAAACAATCAAATGAGCAATATTATAAATGCATTCCATTGAGATTATATACAGAAATAAGTTAACCAAGCCTTTAGTAAGTCTCTTAAAATAAGCTCTAAATTTATGGTTATACAGAAATAGTACAAAGAAGAAAAGTTAATCATCAAGGCAATAAAATTTATATCAATTTGCCTATACTCTAGTCTAGCCTTGACATGAAAAGATTGTTACAAAAAATGCTAGAAATACATCTCAACACAAGAACTCTTTACTAACAAGTTCTAAAAAAGGTCTGAAGATAAAGAGAACCAACCTTGTCAATTTATAACTAGCTTCACATACAATAATGATCAGTGAGCAGTGTTCTTATGGAAAGTTGGTAGTTTTTGTGTATGAGATTCTTATCCCTAATTAATGTATAAGATTCTTACTTTTTATGTTGATTCATCCTTATAAAAATGAAGTACCAACATATGACATTGTTCCTCTATGTTTTATTGCATAATTTATCTTTTAATTTATTGTGTTTATGTTATGTTTATTAATTTTGTAGTTATAATTTATGTTACTCTTTGTGTTTATGTTATATATATTAAAGTTGTAGTCATAATTTATCTTTTAGTGTACTGACTTGTTTATCACCTATATATACTTGCAGTTGAAGTCTGTTGTGAAATAATGAATTCATCATATGAGAATATTCGCCGCAAAACAATTAAAGAGAATCAGAAAAAGATGCGGGCTCTCAATCTTACTAAACTCTCTCAATCCATTTATAAATCATCTTCGTCTTCTTCAAAACCATCATCTGTTAGTAATAAATTCTCATATTTGAAAGTATTGGTCCCCATATTTAAAAGTATTAGATCCTGTTAAAAGGAAAAAAAAAACAAGTCAAGATCAATGAAAGAAGTCAGTTTACTGAAACATCATCTATTAAAAATCCAAGCAGAAACATGTTATCAAGGAGCACAAAATTGCCCTTTTGAATTTTTTATCTCATTATGATGTGCACTGCCGACACTTTTCCAAATGTAATTTCCCAAAATGATTTCTAGAAAATACTTAATAAATTTCTCTAAATAATATCACCTTGCAATCTTGCATACCTTTCCTTTTCAAAACCACCTTTGACCAGGTTGGGTGCCCAGGGAACCTGCCAAGAACTCATCATTCAAACCCACTAGACATGTCAAACGAAATAATATTATACAAAGGAGTGTTAGGAACACACTCTTTCCATCACTTTTTCTATTGGCTAAAATTCATATAGATCCCATTATTTTGAAAATTTGTCTCGCTGTATATGAAATGAGACCCATGAATGTTAGCCAATAATGGTATTAGAAAGAGCATTTAAGCATGTTGCCAACACCTCTTCTCAGAATTTGATATTATACCCTTGCAATTTAGATTAGGCAAACACTGCAAGTACAATATATCTATGAATGGACAATATAAATAACAATTTATAATAAATATGGAAAATTAAACTTCTAGTAACAAATAATTCATGACACGTCATTTTATCTAAATGCAAAGTAACTTGAATTGTAGTATATCATAGATTGCCCTAAAGTATCAAGTACCGGACGTGTGGGTAAGCGGATAAGCATTCTTGAGAGACCAGTTTTTTTTTTTTTTTTTTTTTTAAAAGCCAATAGATTAATGAGAATACTAGAAGTATTCAAACAAGTACAAAAGTTACAGAGAAATTCTCCACCAACACTCCGATCCTAATTAGGATTTTGACAAAAGCTATTAAACGAAGAGTTGGAATAAGGAATGTCTCCAATACAACCCCACTTCCAAGAAAAAAACTTAGCATTCCAACAAATATTATTAACACTAACCAAGTAAGAATTAAAAATAAAATTGTTTCGCTCCTTCCATATCGACCAAACTACCGCCAACCACACAACTCCTCTCGCCGAAGTCAGATCTTTAGCCTTAGAGTCACCACACCAATCAAGCCAAAACCTCCTCACGTCTCCTTCAAAAGTAGCACAATTCCCACACCACTGTCTGATACTTTTCCAAACCAAACAAGATAGCCTGCATTCGAACAGCAGATGATCCATATCCTCGTCGAATTCGTCACAAAAACAGTACTTCGATTCCACGCCAATTCCCCGTTTATTCAGCTCCGCTTTCGTAGATATTCTGTTCCAAAACACCCTCCAACCGAAAATCTGAATTTTCGCCGGAACTCTAGCTTTGTAGATACTCATTATATTTAATTGCTAACCCCTCTTAAGCATTGTAGCATTCTTAAGCATTACATTTCAGTAATTAATTGCCAACACCTTTATATTATGCATTCAATACCTCAACGTTCAACGACAACTCAAAAATCGTCAATAACCTCTCCGCCAATCCAAACTACAATAACCCCTCCGTCAATCCAAACTACAATTGAAGATGTTATGGTGGGAGTTCAGGATGGAGATGTTGTGGTAGAAGATGAGACCAAAATTATTGTGGTAGGAGATGCGACTGAAAATGTTGTGGTAGGAGACGAGCCTGAAGATGTTGTGGTAGAAGATGAGACTGAAGATGTTGTTTGAGTGGCTAGTTCTGAGTATGGGATGTGAATGTTATTAGTAAGTAATTTAAGGTTAAAGTATCTGTAAATAATTTAATGTTTTACATATTTGAGTTATAACATTAATTTGTTTACCTTTTTATGTGATAGATGAGGAGGGTTATGTTTCAAAGACACGTTTATGTGTTAAATACTTGGTTGCGAAATCAGAGTCTGATGGAACATGAATAATACTTGAATGGGATAAGTCTCATCGTGCAGTAGGACCAGCTGTTGGTTTGTTAGCTGGGTATTTGAGTGTACTTATTAGAATGTTTAAAGACTTTCCCATGATATTCAAGAGTTGGAGGGATATTCCAATGGATAGAAAAACACAGTTTTATGATTCAAAGATAAATATATCATTAATAAACAATTACATATTTTTTAAATTAATGTCATGGTGATTATCATTTGCTTTATTAACTAATTTTTATTCTTATGGTTGGCTCCATTTTAATGTTGATGATGGGCGTGACAAAGATTACATACTTGCTTTTGCTGCAAAGAAATGGAAGGATGGTCGTTGTCAATTGTTTCAAAGATTTTATAGATAAGATCTCACTTTGGAGGAAAATCTTCAAAATTATCCAAAATGCAAAGGCATTGAGGAAAACGATTGGGTTGTTTTTGTTCAATATAGACGGAAAGAAAAAACACAGATAATATTAGTGTTTTACTCGTATAATTTTATTTTTAATATATAAGTAATGCATTGTATCTTATCCCTATCTATAACGTGTGTGTTTTTTTGTTATCAATGTAGAGAAACGCAAAACAAAATGCCCAAAATAGGGGAAAATTGAAGACTCCGCATACACTTGGATCTAAATCTATATATTATTGATTGTATACTTGATAGTACAAATAATTAATATTTGTTTTTATTTATAGGAATCGAGAGATAGAGGATCATACAGTAGAGGAGAAATGTATGCAATTTCTCATAAAAAGTCTGACGAGTTTTTTGTCAATGAAGATGCATACAACAATAATGTAAGTACAAGTTAATTCTTTTTGAAATATTTGTTAGTCTTTTTAAGGTTTGAGAAAAAATTAAACATTTTGGCATCTCTTAGAGGTGGGGAGAACCTGTCTGAAAACTGGTTAATTTAAGTTGAGACAAACCATACATCACATATATTTTGTTGGCTTTATTTATGTTGCATCATGGTTCTTCCATAATTTTATTACTGTCACACAAAAATATTGTGAATTTGTTTCTTGAATAGGCAGTTGAATTTTGTTGGCAAAACAAAAATTACAAGGGATTTCGTGTCCCTAGAGTAGAAGAAGCCCAAAAATAGTGGCTTATGATGATCATGCATAATTTTGTAATTGGGAATGGTTTTTAGCTTTATCAGGATAATTTGTGGTTAAATTCTTCGTTTCCTTTTGTATTGATTAATTCCTTAGGGTTTATTCATATTCTTAATTCTCTATGTCTTTCTAAGGCAATTAATTCATCCTTCTTGACCTTAATTCCTAAAAAGAAAAATCCCTTGGAGCTTAGTGATTATAGGCCGATTTGTTTGGTGACTAGTTTATACAAAATTCTGGCTAAGCTTTTGGCAGAGAGATTGAAGAAGGTGATCGGTGATTTGGTTTCTCCTAATCAGTCGGCTTTTGTTCTAGGACGTTGTTTGTTGGATGGGGTAGTGGTGGCAAATGAGGTTATTGACTATGCTCATAAGGAGAATAAGGATTGTATTTTGTTCAAAGTCGATTTTGAGAAAGCGTGCGATTGTGTAAATTGAGAGTTTCTTAAATTTGTGTTGGTGAAAATGGGATTTGGTAAAGACTGGTTGAGATGGATTGACGCTTGCATTTTTAAAGGCAATCTTTCGGTTTTGGTCAATGGTAGTCCCGCCAAAGATTTTTAGATAAGGCGTGGTCTGATGCAAGGCGACCCGTTATCTCCGTTTCTTTTCGTGTTGGTAACGGAGGCTCTAACTAGGTTGATTATGAAAGCTGTTGAAGTTGAGGAGTTTGATAGTTTTAGGATGCAAGATGGTTCTTCAGTGGAAGTATTACAGTTTGCGGATGATACTTTACTGTTGGGGAAAGGAAGCTGGAAGAATTTGTGGTGTTTCAAGGCGATTTTGAGGGGGTTCGAATTAGTCTCTGGCCTTAAGGCTAATTATCATAAATCCAGGATTATAGGCATCAATGTCAGCTCTCATTTTATGTCTGCTGCAGCAAATTTCTTGTGTTGCAGAGTTGATTCTCCATCCTTTGTTTTCTTGGGCATTCCGATTGGCTGTAACCCTAGGCTTATCGCAACGTGGAAACCAATTATCAAGAAGTTCAGAGATAAGCTGGATAGTTGGAAGGGCTGTGCTTTGAACATGGCGGGTAGAGTTGCGTTAATAAACTCTTCCTTGTCTAGCCTGCCTTTGTTTTTATTTTCTTTTTATAAAACCCCGGCTGCGGTTTTGAATTCTATAGATAGTATCAGGAGGCGTTTTCTTTGGGGAGGAACGGAGTCAAAATCTAAAATTTGTTGGATTGGTTGGAAAGTTGTCTGCAGGAAGAAGGAGTCGGGAGGCTTAGGTATAAGGAGTATTAAACAATTCAATCTGGCGTTGTTTGGCAAGTGGAGGTGGAAAGTCCTGTCTGATCCAGAAATGCCTTGGAAGAAAGTTCTAAGAAGCAGGTATGGTTGTTTACAACATCATGTGTTGTCTGCTTGCTGTTATGGCAGGAAATCTCCCTCTTATTGGTGGGAGGATCTCGTAAAATTAGGGAGTAATCCTATCTTTGAAGAGTTGGCTTTCTCCGAAAGAGTTTCTTATGCTTTGGGTGATGGTACTGTGATTCCGTTTTGGCCGGCGAATTGGACCGGATATGTTCCATTGATGGTTTCATATCAGGATGTTTTTAGGGAAAGTTCATCTAAATCCTCGGTTGTTGCTGAGATGGGAAGTTGGCTTAACGATAAGTGGAAATGGGGTTCGCTTGGTTTGTGTGGTGCTGCGGCAGTTCTAGTTAGTAGCAGTTTGGCTGCTTTGAAATTGTTCTTAGAAGGTTTTGTTCCGAACAGGCTTGCGCAGGATATGTTGTATTGGGAGGATGACCGGGAGAATGGTTACGAAGTGAAACATGTTTATTTTCAGATGATGCAGTCTGGGAATGACGAGGTGAGTATGAATCTCGCCAAGGCTTTCGATTGGTTATGGAGGAACAAAGTTCCTGCTAGAATCAAAGTTTTTATTTGGAAGGTGATGTGGGGAAGGATTCCATCGAAGATGGCTCTTAGATCAAGGGGAATTATGGTTGATTCTTCATGTGCCCTATGTTGTATAGGTGAAGAAGATTCTCTGCATCTTCTTTTTTTGTGTGATTTTTCATCTAAGGTGTGGAATTTAATTCGTAATTGGCTGGGAATTAGACTCAGATTTGAAGGAAATATTGAAGCTTTCTTTTTATCTTGGAGCGGTGGCGGGTCGGCAAAAGAAGGCAGATGGGTGATTTGGATTGCAGTGGTTTGGTGCTTATGGTTGGAGCGAAATAACCATATTTTCTATAGTGTCGTTAGTAATGTTGATAGTGTCGGTTGGAATATAAAGATAATTTCTTGGAGGTGGGGGTGCATTAGAGATATTCTCTATTCCAAGTCTACTTTCTTAGAATTCTGTATGAATCCTTTAAGTCTTTAGAGTTGAGTTGGTTGGGAATCTCTCCTTTTGTAAGGGTTTGAATACCCCTTATATTCATTTTCATTAATATCATTGGCATTAAAAAAAAAGTTGGATTGTTCCTGCTTGCATAAGTAAGCTGAAACATGTGTAACTAAATGGTGTGATGTATGTTTTCTTATGCGCTGACAAAACACAAGTAGTAAAACTCAAATGTTTTGATGGGTTCATTTTTAAATTGAATGTTGGGAATGTTGGTAGTTTTTAAACAACAATTTTTTTTATAGACATTATAGTGGTCCTTCCATAGTTCTTTAGATATTATAATGTTTTTTAGATATTAGTTTTTTAGATATTATAATGTTTTTTAGATATTATTCAATAATGTTTTTTCAGATATTAGACATAAACTTAAAATATTTTGATTTTAGATATTTTATGTGTTTATGCAATTTAGATATTTTAGATATTATTCAATTATTTGAAAAGCAGGAAATAATTTATGTTTTTTAGATAGCATATGCAGTAGCTTAGTAAAACTTATTAGCATATGTAGTAGCTTACTTTATGGTATTTGATCGTGAAGGCTGGATCAGATCCTGTAGAATCAGGCCGCCAAGTGCGTCAGGGATGCTGGTCGTATGGAGAGGAGGAGGGGGTGTACCTGCAAGGCACTCCGACGCTCAAGTAAGTAAAGGTCAGAGAAAAAGGGGCAAGTACAAAGAGTGAATTCTTAGGGTCAATATTGGATACCTGACCCTCTCAAGCGAGAGGGTTTATATAAAGCCCCCAGCGCGTGGCCAACGGTCCTATTTTCGAGGCGAAATAACTGTTTTCCCCAAAGAATAGGTAACTGCCCAAACTAGCCGTTATGTCGGGCAGGGTGCCCGGAACTAGCCGTTATGTCGGGCATAGACGCAGTTCCGGGCACCTGTTCTTTGCTGTTCGGGCAGTGAGAAAGCCGTGCGTAACGGGCATCAATCCCGGGGAGGAACTCTGCATTCCTCGCCCGGTTGGAGGGGCAGAAAGGTCACTCTTGCCCCTATGTGGATTGGACTTAGGCAATTTGGGCCGCTCTGGAGCAGAGGCGGATTGGGCCAATTCTAGCCATTGGTCCAGTCCAGAACAGGAGCCCCCCAAGTCGTTGCTCCCGAGCACGGGAGTGATGACTTAAGGACTGCTCGTTGCCCCGGGGAGCTAGCATAGAGTCGTCGTTTGGAGACGAGGAGGATTGTCTCTAAGTGCTCGTGGCTCAGTTGCGGGTGGTGAACCCTGGGCTTAAGATCTCGACCGAGGGTACTCACTATCTTGCGCGCGTTGAGGATGGTCGCATCGTCGTGCCCACAGGCCTTGTTCTAGACACCCCGAGGCCCAGCCTGAGGACCAGCCCGAGGAGGACCAGAGACCTGAGCCGGTGTCAGCCGAGCATGCGGATGAATGAGGAGTGTTGTTATTTTGATGTTGTGGTATCTTGTCCGGCCTGCGCGCCGTTGAATTATTTGTAATTTTATTTTTGGGGGCATGGCCCCGTTTTATGTAATAACGCACAATCGTGGCCCTTGTGGCCATCTGTTATGTTAATTATATTTCTGTCTTCTTCGCGTGCATGACTTTACTTGCGTTTATTTTTGCTAAGTGTTGTATGCATGCTTGCTGTGAATGTATGTCTGCCCGTGTTTGGGAGCTTTTGACTTGTGCGAATATTTATGGGGGATTGCTCGTTGTAGATGTGTTCGACAGTGTGGGGAACTAGTCGAACGGTCGGGGAATATCCTGGCTGGGGAGCGGAGCTCAGGTCGCGTTTGAGGCCTGAGTTCGCGGCATGAACGTCCCATCGCGAGCTGGGGCTCTGCCAATCATGGTACTTTGACGACGGCGATGCTCGATCGAGGACCGCTTTCGAGCAACTACCCAGCTCGTTACTGAGCGAGGTTGTGCTTTAATCGTATGCGACGCTTGTACCTAGACGCGTATCGTGGTCGGTAGTTGACGTTCGTCGTTGCGACGAGTCGAACCGAGGACTTAGCTGTAGTATTGTTTTAACTTTTCGGCGTTCCATGGTCGAGCGAGTTCTTCCCCAGTGAGATGTTCTAGGTAGTAGGCCCCATTTTCCGTTTTTGCCCAGATGCGATAGGGTCCCTCCCAATTGGCTGCTAGCTTGCCTTCGCGAGAGTCCTTGTGGTTTCTTCTTAGGACAAGGTTTCCCACGTCGAATTCTCGTCGTATCACTTTGGCGTTGTGCCTGATGGTGATCTTTTGTTTCAGTGAGGCCTCGCGGAGAGCTGCCCCGGTTCTGATTTCCTCGACGAGGTCAAGTTCTTCCCTTAGAGATTCGTCGTTCATTTCCTCGTCTAGGGGCGACTCTGTCCGCCTAGAGGGCACGTGAACTTCGACGGGAATTACAGCCTCGGTTCCGTATGCTAAACGGAAACGTGTTTCCCCGGTCTTTGAATAGGGAGTTGTACAGTAAGCCCAGAGGATGACTCGGTTAGCTACCTCAGCCTGCCCGTTTGTTTGGGGGTGTTCGACGGATGCGAAGTGTTGCTTCGTGCCCAGTTGGGTGACGAAGTCCTGAAACTTCCTGTCCGTGAACTGCGTCCCGTTGTCCGTGACTATCGCTTGGGGGATGCCGAAACGTGCAAGGATGTTTCGTTTGTAGAAACGCATGATGTTGAGGGCGGTTATTTTGGCTAGAGGTTCTGCTTCTATCCACTTTGTGAAATAATCCACGCCCACTATGAGGTACTTGTTCTGACTTGATCCTACCACGAAGGGTCCTAGGATGTCTAGGCCCCACCAAGCGAATGGCCACGGGGAGGACATAGTCTTGAGCTCGTTAGGTGAGGCTAGGTGCATGTCCCCGTGCCGTTGGCATTTATCGCACTTCTTTACGTGCTCTTTTGCGTCGCTTTGCATAGTCGGCCAGTAGTATCCTGCTCGGAGGGCCTTTCGAGCAAGGGACCTTCCGCCGAGATGTTGGGCGTTGATTCCTTCGTGGATTTCGTGCAGGATGTGCGTCACCATTTCTTCCTCGACACATTTGAGCAGCGGAATGGAGAATCCCCGTCTGTATAGTTTGTCTTCGACCAGGACATAAGAGCAGGCTCTTCGCCTGACTATGCCGGCCTCCTTTGGGTCGGACGGGAGTTCGTCCTTTGCGAGGTAGTTGTAGACTGGGGTCATCCTGCAGTTGTTGTCGCTGATCACCTGCATGTCGAGTGTCGGGGAGGCCTTCTAGATGCTGGGTCGAGGAAGTACTTCTTGTATGACGGATTTGTTTCCGCCTTTCTTCTTCGTGCTGGACAATTTGGACAGCACGTCCGCTCGTACGTTATGTTCGCGGGGAACCTGTTTCACTTCTACTGTTGTGAACTTTGCCATTTCCCTCTTTACCAGGGCCAGGTATTCGGTTAAGTTGTCGTTTTTGGCTTGGTATTCACCTCGGACCTAGAGGGCCACGGGTTGTGAATCCGTGCAGATGACGACTTCTTCCGCTCCCATATCCTCGGCAAGGCGTAGCCCAGCGAGGAAGGCTTCGTATTCAGCCTGGTTATTGGAAGTTGGGAAAGACAGTGTGAGTGATACCTCAATGATAGTCCCCTCGTTGCTCTCCAGTATAATGCCCGCGCCGCTACCTGCCGAGCTTGAGGCACCGTCGACGAAGATGGTCCACTTACGTGTCTCGCTCGCGGGGGAGTCCGCGAACGTCATCTCCGCGACGAAATCGGCCCGAGCTTAGGCCTTAAGGGCTTTTCTGCCTTCGTACCGGATGTCAAATTCGGACAGTTCTAGCGACCATTTAAGCATTCGTCCGGCCATATCTGGTCGTCCAAGCAGCTGCTTTATGGACTGATCTGTTCGAACCACGATCGTGTGGGCTAGAAAGTAGTGCCTTAATCTCCTGGCAGCGTTGATGAGGGCCAATGCCACCTTCTCTATCCGCTGGTATCGTAACTCTGGTCCTTGTAGCGCTTTGCTCGTGAAATAAATGGGCTTCTGCCCGTCAGGCGTCTCGCGGATGAGAGCGGCGCTTACTGCTTCGGCTGCTACAGCCATGTATAGGTATAGCGCTTCGCCATTGTCTGGGCGAGAGAGAATCGGTGGCTCTGAGAGTGCTCATTTCAGATGGAGAAGGGCCTTGTCGCACTCCTCGGTCCATTCGAATGCGGCCTCTTTGCGGAGGAGCTTGAAGAACGGTAGGGCGTGCTGGGCGGACTTGGCCACGAAACGAGATAGTGACGCGAGCATCCCGTTGAGGGACTGGATGGATTTTTTAGACTTGGGCGTAGGAAACTCGGAGAATGCCCGGCATTTGTCGGGACTGGCTTCGATTCCTCGTTCCGTCAAGTAGAAGCCGAGGAATTTGCCTGCCCAGACACCGAACGTGCACTTCTTCGGATTAAAATGCATTTTGTATTTCCTGGCCTGTTCGAAGACCTTTCGCAAGTGGGTGGTATGATCGGTTTCCTCATGGGACTTTACGATCATGTCGTCCATGTATACTTCGAGCATGTCGCCTATTTCTCCCCAAAATACTTTAGTCATCATTCGTTGGTATGTTGCTTCGGCGTTCTTCAGGCCGAAGGGCATTACGTTGTAGTAATAATTCCCTGATTCGGTCATGAAGGTCGTGTATTTTTTTTTTGGACATTGCCATTGGGATTTGATTGTAGCCCGAGTAGGCATCCATGAACGATAAAAGTTTAAAACCAGCAGAATTATCAACAAGTTTATCAATATTGGGGAAGGGGTAGGCATCCTTCGGGCATGCCTTATTGAGATCGGTATAATCAACGCACATACGCCATTTTCCATTAGATTTTTTGACCAATACAACGTTGGACAGCCAAGTGGTGTACTTGGCTTCCGAAATAAATTTGGCCTCAAGGAGGTCCTTTACAGCTTTTTCAGCAGCCTCCGTTTTCTCTGGAGACTGCTTTCTACTACGTTGTGCTACGACCTTAATGGCCGGGTCAATGGTCAGCTGGTTACATGCGGTGGACGGGTCTAAACAGGGCATCTCTGCGGCGTTCCAAGCGAAGAGGTCAGCGTTCTCCCGGAGGCATGCTTTGAGATGCTTCCTCGCGATGTCAGGTAGGTCTGCTCCGATCTTCACTCCCCGTTGGGGACCTTCGCCGAACAGAACTATCTCAAAGTCGCCATCCGGGATTGGGTGCATCAGATGGGAGCTGCTGCTGGATGCTGTAGACGGGCCGGCTGATGCTACTCGTTCCTCCTGATGGTCATCGGGGAAGCGGCTGTCGAGGTCGATAGAGTCGACCTGGGGCAGAGGCTTGGCTTCCTCGGAGCTGCTTGGCAGTGCTGGCTTGCTCGACACCTTTGGCTTGGGTGCAATGGTGTTGAGTCCCTTTGTGGCTACTTCGAAACACCGTCGGGCAGCTTCTATATCACCGTGGAGGGTGGCGATATTCCCCTTTGAAGTGTAATACTTCATCTTCAGGTAGACGGTTGAGGGCACTGCAACCAACTTGGCCAGAGTTGGCCTTCCGAAAATGCATTGGTAAAGCGACAGGTAGTCGATTACCAGGAACTGCACCTTGATGGATCTGGTCGTCTCAGCTGCGCCGAATGTCATGATCAGCTCCACGTAACCCCACGGCTTTGTTACGGACCCATTGAATCCCTGCAAGTTGGATCCCACGTAGGGAGTGAGGTGAGATTTATCCAGCTGAAGTGTTGAGAACAACTGGGAGTACATGATGTCGACCGAGCTGCCCTGGTCGACAAGTATTCTGCAGACGTCGAAGTTCGCCATCCGGGCTCTAACGAGCAGAGGTATGCTGGAGTTCGGGGACCCGCCGAGGAGTTCCTCCTTGTAAAAGGAGATTGGGATGGAGCCCTTCTGGGCCTGATCAAGCGTCATCACTTTGTTGCAGCTGGTGTTGATCAGGTGGTCGAACTTCCGTTTCACGGAGCCCACAATGACTTTGTTGAATCCCCCGCCAGAAATGACCATGGCGGAAGGAAAAGTCTCCCACAGGCTGTGGGCCGCGAAATAAGCAGAGGCGTTGAGCCCGTCCGGGACGTAGAAGTCCTCTAGCCGGGATATGGACATTGCTACCTGTACGTTGGTGTCATCCGAGGAGGGTACCTCTTCCTCGACCTTCTTGGGCTCCTGGGTGTCTTGCCGAGGAGTGTCATTCTTCTTTGCGAACTGTTTCAGGTGCCCGTCCCTGATCAGTATCTCTATAGCATCCTTCAGATGGATGCAGTCCTCTGTAGTATGGCCGTAACTTTTGTGGAAGCGACAGTACTTTGACTTGTCCACGTTTGGTCTGTTCGGTAGCTGTTTGGGGAAACGGACCCCAGCTTGGTTGAACTCCGAATTGGCACACTCGGACATAATCTTTTCCCTGGAAATGGTCAAGGGAGTGTAGTCGTGGAAGCGCCCGGAGGGTCCCTTGCTGTCTCGAGAGTCCCTCGGACGGTCCTCGTGTCTTCGTTCACCTCGACGAGATGTCGAGGCTTCTTCTCCTTTGGCGGCCCGGGCATTCTCCTGGCGGCGCGATGCCCGGACGTTGCAGGCCGCAATCTTCTCCTCGTACTGGATATGAGTTTGGGCTTTGAGGAGGAGGGCGTCTAAATTTCTCGGTGAGGCGAGGCCGATGGCTTTAGCGAAATCGGAATCCGGGAGGACCCCTTGCTCGAGCAGGAACTTCTTCATCTTGTCCATCGTCGGAACCTGCACTGCTTCCTTGTTGAACCTCTCGATGTATGCTCGGAGAGGTTCATTTTTCCTCTGGATTATGGCTCCGAGGGAGGCCTCAGTTTTGGGGGTGGCGGCGAGATGTTGTGAAGTGCCGCGAGAACATCCTGCCGAGCTGTTTCCACGAGGTAATGGACTCCTTGGGCAGTTGTTTATACCATGTCGTTGCTCCTTTCCGAAGCGTGGTCGGGAACAGTCTGCATTTGATGGCGCCCCGTATGCCGTGGTAGTCTAAGAAGGCATCGATATTCTCGATGTGCTCGTCTGGGTCAGTGGTCCCGTCGTATGTACCAAGTGACGGGGGTTTCTCCAAGCCTTTCGGGAGGCGGGTGGCCAGGATCTCCTGGGACAACAGGCCGCGAGGCTCGTTGTCGTCGCTGGAACTGGTGTATGATGGTGATCGGACGGGCTGCTCGCGTCGGCGGTTCCTTCGTGGAGAAGGTGAGCGGTTCCTTCGAGGAGAAGGTGAGCGGTTCCTTTGCGGGGAATGTGAGCGTGTCCGTCTTTTGGACTTAATCGGAGACTCCTCGTTCCTTCGAGTCCTTTTGTGGTCATGAGCATGTTGGTCACGCGGGGAGATCTGGTCGTGCTTTCGGGCTACGCGAGGATCTTGCTCTTGGCGCAGTCTTCGGTCGATTTCTCTCCGGGGCTGCGGGCTTCTTGATCGTCGCTGGTTCCTCTGCGTAGGAGGGGATCTTGGACGGCGAGACTCTTCTAGTGCCCCGATCCTCTCATTTTGCTGCAGGATCTGGGTGTTGGTTTTGTTGAGGGCCTCTAGGAGGGCTGCCACGGCCGAGTCGGTGCTGTGAGGAACAGGAACGGGCTGGAGGTCGAGAGACGGTTGATCGTTGTGGCGATCAGCAGGAGTTGGGGAAGGAGAAGCGGTGGCTCCATCCCTAAGGAAACGGGCACCTCGGAGGAGAGATGATTGGCCGTCAACGTCAGATTTATTGACGGGGAGGATGGTGGAATAAAGAGCATCCTGGATGCGATCTTGGGAGGCCATGATCGTGATGATGTTCGAAAGTTATTTTGATCTTCGGTTAAAGAAAGAAGGGGAGAACAAAGATTCCCACAGACGGTGCCACTGATCGTGAAGGCTGTATCAGATCCTGTAGAATCAGGCTGCCAAGTGCGTCAGGGATGCTGGTCGTATGGAGAGGAGGAGGGGGTGTACCTGCAAGGCACTCCGACGCTCAAGTAAGTAAAGGTCAGAGAAAAAGGGGCAAGTACAAAGAGTGAATTCTTAGGGTCAATATTGGATACCTAACCCTCTCAAGCGAGAGGGTTTATATGGAGCCTCCAGCGCGTGGCCAACGGTCCTATTTTTGGGGCGAAATAACCGTTTTCCCCAAAGAATAGGTAACTGCCCAAACTAGCCGTTATGTCGGCCAGGGTGCCCGGAACTAGCCGTTATGTCGGGCATAAACGCAGTTCCGGGCATCTGCCCTTTACTGTTCGGGCAGTGAGAAAACTGTGCGTAACAGGCATCAATCCCGGGGAGGAACTCTGCACTCCTCGCCCGGTTGGAGGGGCAGAAAGGTCACTTTTACCCCTCTGTGGATTGGACTTAGGTAATTTGGGCCGCTCTGGAGCAGAGGCGGATTGGGCCAATTCTAGCCATTGGTCCAGTCCAGAACAGTATTACCTAATAATTTATGTCTAATACCTAACATATCCAGTAAATATTTTAGGTGTTTATGCAATTTAGATATTATTCAATAATGTCTGAAATGCAAGAAATAATTTATGTTTTTAAGATAGCAGTATAATAATGTTTTTTTAGATATTAAGTTTGTTGCATTATGATCCTTGTTATATAAGCAGTAGCGTAATTTGCTCTTTTGCATGTGCAGGAAAAATTACAAGCTGCAATTAAGGATTCCGTGTCTGAAAATGAGGCATTTCATAAAGTATTTAGAAAAGAACATCCTTGATATGTTTGTAGTATGAGACTTGGAGTTACGCCATCGCAGATTAATAGATTTACGAGATTGTCGTCTTCTTTTAGAGAAAATGAAAAAATAAAGGAAATGCAAGAAGAAATTAATGCGCTTAAAGAACAGAATTCAAAAATTGATGAATTGATGGAGGCAATCACATTCTTAAAGGAAAGGGAAAATGCTAGGAAAGAAGAAATTGAATTCTTAATACAAATGGAAAATTCTAGTGGCAGACAGGTATGATTTTCATGAAATCTATTATTAACTTTAAAATATACAAGTTTAAGATTGATGGTTCATTCTAGTGGAAGACGTTCTTCCAAGTTTAATACTATTTTTCAGGGATTGGATTCACCTGCTGATGGTAGACGTTCTTCTAAGTCTAGCTAGCAAATTGTAGATAATGGATCATCAAAAAGGACAAATTAGACTTTGATATGTTTTTCTATGTACTTTTTTAGCTATCTGCTGATGGTAGACGTTCATATGAACTTTTCTATGTATTTTTGGCATTATGATGCTTATTATTATAAAATTAGGATATTATGATTATGGATATTACATGTTTTATGGATATTACATGATTATGATATGACATGATTATGATTATGATTATGGATATTACATGTTTTTTATTGGATTTAATTTTACTACGTTAAAAAGCAATATAGAAAATCATATAAAAAATAAAGAAGTATTACAAAAATAATACCATAAATAAAATTATTTTAGTGAAAATAAATAATATTGAAAAAAATAATATCATATTTAAAAATATTTTTGTAGATATATATATATATATATATATATATATATATATATATATATATATATATATATATATATATATATATATATATATATATATATATATATATAACGTATCATATGAAAATGACATTTTTATGTGAGAACATGAGAATACATCTGAACCATTATATTTTAAAATAAATGGTGAAGATTCTCCACCATTTATTTTAAAATTCTAATGAATCAGATTTATTCTTATGTTCTTACTTAAAAATGACATTCTTATAGGATATGAACCATATATATATATAAACGAATACTATAAACAAAGTTACAACGGTTGGTTACCGTCGTAATCAATAATAAAAAAAAATCAAACGGAAAGTTACGACAATTATAACTGTCACAATCAATGATATACACATGAATCAAATGGAAAGTTATGACAGTTGTAACCGTCGTAATCAACAATAAAAACAAAAAATATTAGGAAAGTTACGACAATTGTAACCGTCGTAATCAATGGTTTAAAAATGTATCAAACAGAAACTTACGACAGTTGTAACCGTCACAATCAACAATTAAAACAAAAATCATTAAGCAAGTTATGATGGTTGGAAACCATCACAATACGGTGATTATTTCACTTAGCTACTCGTCGTGAAAATAACGACGGTTTGTACGACAAATTTCACAACCGTCGCAATGCGGCCTCGCGACGCACTTTTTCGCGAAAGTATTGTAAGCGTCTTAACATATAAATTGTGACGGTTCTAACCGTCGTAATCCGGAAAAATGAACCGTCGCAATTTGCCAATTTTTTTGTAGTGAATATGGTGCAAATCTGTATTGTGCAATCTCAGCATCTTCCCTTGAGCAATTACCCATCTAGACCAAGCATGACAAATTTCAGCCAACATTCTCTCCCCTGTAGTTTCAGTCAATTGCTCACTCCTCCTCTCTTGAACATAACACCTAGGAGGAGTTTGAAGATAAAAGAGAGAGTTAATTCTAGCAGGACTAAAGTTAATGCGTTTACCTCTCACATTAGATGTGTAGTCTTTGAATTGATGGTGAACGACATTTGCATAGAACTCGAGCCCAATAGATTGGTTGGAATCTTTGATCAAATTGTTGAATCGAGTCCAACCTCTTACTCCCAACACATTAACAAACTCTTCATAGCCCTCTAAATTTTCAACCTCGAAAGCTATGCCCTTTACTACATTGTAGTTCCGAACCGAATTCCACTTATCTTGGTGTTTTTTGGAGGCGAACAAAAAAGATGAGAAGGTTGAAGCGTTAGTGGATGGTAGGCTCGAGGATAAGGCAGCTTAAGTTTGGAGAATTCTTTTAGGTTCCATCTAGAAAAGCTCAACAACACAAACAACATAAAAAGATTGAAAGAAATTTAGCAGAATACGAGTAGAAGAGAAGAGAATAGGAAACTGTTTGGATGAAATTGCCAAAAGTAACAATTTATAGTTTGTTGGACGAGCTGCATCGCGTGCACGATGCTTGCTATAGCGTCGCGATGGCCAACGACAGTCCCCCAACTTCTTTATTCTAACGTCTATATAACATCATTATCGCGCGTGATGAGGAGCATCACACCACATTAAAATATTTTTCCCACACTCATTTTAGACCCTTTCTTCCTTCAATTCTTTTCTTTTCTCTTTTTCTATTTATTAGTTCTATTTTTCTTTGGCAGTGTTTTCCTTTTTCTTAAATAACAAGCTACACATGTAACACACATTAACCGATAACTGCAAATTAATTGGCTAAAAATTTCTAAATTGCAAGGAAAATAAAAATGATGGGTTGTCTCCCATTAAGCGCTTGTTTAAGATAACTAGCTTGAATCTATTGTCTAAGGATTTACAAGCATTAGAGAAACCTTCTATGATGCTTCTTCACTTCCTTCATAGGACTTCAACTTCTTTCCTTTCACAACAAAGGTGTGAGCATCGCATGGATCAATTAAATCAACAACTCCACCTACAAAACTTTCCTTCACAATAAAAGGACAAGAAATTCTCACCTTTCACTTACCTAGCAATCATTTCAAGCGTGATATATGTGAGAACAAGTTTTGGTTCTGCATCTGGCCTTTAGTTTTGATGATAACAATACATTGTTTCTTAGAGAACAATTTTGTACACTAATGATTTTTGTCTAGAGTGTAGCTTTTTCTAAACAGGTTCTGACTCTGAAGCTCTGACGTGCGACATCATCAAATTCTAGAATCAACACACTCTGACTCTGAAAAGAAACAAGCGCGTTTACAAGATGATGTCAAGTCGTATAAATCTCTTAGGCAATGGTTCTGAAGAACGTTTGTGCTAAAGCTTTTGATCGTGACTCTAACTCAAGAAGCCTCTGAAGGATTGCTTACCTTCAAGATTCTGCGCTCAAGCTATAGATTCTGAAGAATGAAGTGCTGAAGATTCTGAAGACCAGGTTCTGAGGAACAGTGTCAAGACTCTGAAGACTTAAGTTCTGAAAACTCTCAACCAGGCCCTTGATTCTTCTAAACATGCTTCCAACAACTTTATTTAGAAGCATATGAAGATTAGAAGATCAGAACAAACCATTTTACATGAGATAAATAGTACATTGTACAAGATCAAAACATTCCTTCCACTACGCGAATTTCGTGGAGTAAGGACATTTATGTTGTACGATTTTGTTTCCCACCTATTGATGACGGTTATTCAAGGCACCAGCTCATTCATGAAGATACTCATTCTACCCTCCAACATATCTTTCCTTGGCTATATAAGGAAGACTTGGAAGAATGGAACATGCTGCTAATTTGCCGCGTATCAACACATTATTTATGCTGCTGCATTTTCCATGATAATACTATTCTTATGAATTTTGTATAAAAACACATAGAGCTTTTGTTCGTATTGTGTGAGTATTTCATTGTAATTAAACTTTGTGTTAATATATTTACTAGAAGCAATCATTGTAAACACAGTCTGTAAATCTCATATTTGTTTAAGTGATTACCTTGAGTGACTAGGAATGGGAGAGACACGTGAATGAATAACATAGAAAGTTGCTAAATATAAAAAAAATATTGAAGCTCTTCATTTGTCATGAGATTCAAACGTCCCGTGAAGCTCTTCCTTTGTCTATGGTGATAAGTATTTCGACTTTTCTATGGCTACTACACGTGGTCGAATTTTAGAGCCAATGACCTCAAGATCTTTGCAACAACTGATCTTGATGTCAACACTTCTCCACATACTTTGATTTGATTCACAATTTAGTAACCCTAGTGAAGAAATCGATTATGCTTTCAATGTTTTCCATCTAAAGCGATTCATAGGTTCTTTTGTGAGTTTGTAACCTCATCTCTTTCACCTTCTCTGCGCCTCCAAACGATTTCTCCAAGATTTCCCATGCTTCTTTTGTTGATTCTACATCACTCACCTTTTCAAAATTGTTTGGATCAACACATTGATGAATTATAAAAAGAGCTTTATAATCCTTCTTTTTCAATTCTTTGTATGCAGCCGTTTCTTGATCTGTCGCGTTTTCTACAAGTGGTGTTACTCTTTCCTTCACAAGATCCCAAAGATCTTGATAATAGAAAATCACCTTCATCTGCTTGCACCAATTCTCATAATTATTGTTCTTGAGATCGAAAAACTCGCTGGAAAATGCTTGTTTGGATGTTTCATCATCATCGTGTTTTGCTTCCACGAATCACAACCTGGAGCTCTAGATATCAGATGTTGGAATTAACACAAAACTTTAAGAATTTCGAATCAATCTTGATGAACAAGATTCAATCAACTGATCTAAATCCCTTGTTCTTCACTCTTCACTTGAGTGAATCAATCTCACCTTGATTGCAAGAATGATTTTGCGCAGCAATTGTTAATGGATGAAGAAAGAAAATTGAATAAGAAAGAAGATTATGGTTTTACAAAATTGAGGAAGAAGAAGATGATTTCTGCAGAGTCTTCTCTGCCCACGAACTGTGAAAATCTTATTAATTTTGCAACTGCAAGTGATTACAAGAAAATTTTCAAAATAGGGTTACTCCCTCTATTTATAATTGAGCTAGCTTGCTCCCTAAGCTAAAGTTCAAAAAGTACAAAAGCCCAAAATACCTATTTTGGTATAAGTCGAAATCCTATGTCAAGCAACCTGTTTTGACACTTCGACATCTAATACTAATCAACACACACTACAAATTTCGACACATCCTTGTTTCTGTCGAGCAATATCTGCTTCTACACAAGGAATTACAATCTCAACACATATTTCTTGAAAACCCTTTTGTTCCCACATGCCATGCCATGTATATAAAATACTAAATTTAAACTTATGTTATGAAAATTAATAAATAAAATATTAATGATGTAATAATAATTAAAAATATGTTCATACTGAAATTAAATTATAAGTTTATACTAAAAAATTAAATATTTAAGTTTGTTGTAGACTTTGAGTAGTTAAACTTTCATAATAAACAATACATAAAAAGTTTTATCAATCGTAACAAAATATATTAAGTTGATACCGCTTAAAAGAAAAGAAATTAACAATAAAACAAATAAAAATAACAAACAAAATGAAAAATCGCAAATACATTCTATAAACTAACCAATAATCAAAGTGCTAAACAAAATGAAAAATCGCAAATACATTCTATAAACTAACCAATAATCAAAGCAATAAAACTCAACTACTTATTAAGAGAACCAGTGCTAAATTTCAACCACCATCAATTAAGAGAGTGGGATATCTACACTCCACTATGTTTTGAATTTTAACTATTGAAAAAACCTTAAATATTCATCAATCATAGTATAATTTTTTCGAGCAAAATTAGTGGGTATGAAAGGCTTCAAATTATGTTGTCATGATGAAGTAGGCTCCCACATTTGTTCACAAGTGCCAAAGAGTACAAAACAAACCGTTCACATCTACACAAAAATAAAAAGAAACATAAATACTAGAAAAACGAAAGAAAAACTTAATTACAATTTCGGTCCTCTTGTTTTCATTTTTGTAAAGTTTTGGCCCTTTTATTTTAAAATCCGAAATTTTAGTCCATTTATTTTCATTTATTTTTACTTTTGATCCACCTATTTTAAAATTTGAAATTTTGGTCACTTTATTTTCATTTTTTTACTGTTGGTCCCCCGATTTTAAGTTTTAATTTGGATTTTAGTCCTCTTTTCAATTTGAAAAGGGGATCAAAAGTAAAAAAAAATAAAATACGGAACCAAAAATACGAATTTAAAAATAAGGGGACCAAAAGTTAAAAAATTAAAAATAAAGAGACCGAAATTCTGAATTTTAAAAATGGGGGATCAAAAATAAAAAAATAAAAAAAAAATTAGAGGACCACAATTACAGTTAAGAAAAAAAAGAGTATAAGAGAAACAAGCCACTCTCATAAAATAAAAATTTCTTACATAAAATAAGCTGCCACATTTTGCCAAAGAGATCAAAGAGGTGGAAAATATGAATTTAATATATAAGTTTGAAAAAGAATACATAAATAAATAAATAAATACGCCTCTCTCAAAAATGATAAGATAATAAAAGGGATAAGTTGAAAATGGTTATAGGTTGAAGATTATTAGAGAGTATATTAATTATTCCCTCTGTTTTACAATGAGTGTCTCAGTTGACCATTTCACACATATAAAAAAAATGTAATGATTAAAAAGAGAATGAAGTTTTTACTAAAATATCTTTTATCATGTACTGGGAGAGATGAAAGTGGTAATAATTAAATGATACAATTGAAAAAAAAAATTAATTTACATCGTAAATTGTAATGATTCATTGATTTTGAAAGGCTTTATTATTTCAAATGGATCACTTAGTGTGGGGCAGATGAAGTATAATATATATGTGTTCTATTTTTGAAAAGTTGTTAAGTGGTTAGAAGTTAATTAGAGATGTTAGAATAAGTAACTAACTAATTAGAGTGTAACTAAGAATACATAACTAACTAATTAGAGTGTAACTAAGAGTAAAAATGTAAAGCTTGAGATATCTTAAATGGATGAGAAAAGTCTAAGTATAATAAATAAAATTGTACCCAATAGTTAAAAAATAGCTTTTTATAAGAGCCACGTATGCCTATGAAGCAAGTTAAAATATTAAAATGCCCGAGACCGATTTAACCGGTAATTCTAAACAAAAGAAACCGGTTTTACCGGTAATTCCAAACAAGTAAGCGAGACTTTTCCATGTAAAGAAATCTCTCAGAAGCTTTTCATTCACTATTTTTTATCTGAACCTTGGACAGTTTGTTTTCTTTGAGCTTCTCTCTCGGCTTTCAGTTAGGTTATTGCATTTCGTTATGGCTTAATCAAATGAGCATCCTCAATCTCATCCGAATGTACTTCCTGAATCTCATGCTAAACACCTTCCATCACCAGAACCGTGAGTTCTTTCTTTATTCATTGAAAATTTTGATGTTCTTATACTACTATTTTCTTCATTGTTTGATTGATTATATATATTTTTAGGTTAGATTTCATCAAATTCAAGTTTCGTAAAATGTATGCTTAAAGGTTGTTTTGTTTTTTAAATTCAATATTCTTGTTTGTTTGGTGTAAGAAATGTGTAGGCATTACAAACCTGAATGTTGAACATAATTAGATGTATTTTAATGTTGATTTTAATTTCTATGCATTGAATTTTGAATTGAAGATCCTTTTTAATGTTAATTTTATGTTTCTTGAAATGTATGCATTGCTTTCACAAAGATCCTTGTTATGTATATTTAAATTGTTAGAATTCAGAAATGCAAATTGATTTATAAAATTAGTTGCAAGAGTTGTTCTTGTTTGAATGATACTACATGTCCTATATATTGAATCGTTCCGTTATTGCAGTGATTTTTGGTGTATATTAATGTTACGAAGCACACATTAAATCTCACAAGCTCCTTCACAATGGATTATATATGTCCATTATTCTAAAACTTTATTTTATTTTATTTTGACACTTTTTCTTTCTTACTTGAGTATGGCAATTCCCAATAATTAATCTTAATTAGCAATTAGCAAATTAATATCTCAATCGGCTGAGAGTTTATGTGAATTTAAAGGTGTCAGACCCTTGTTTGTCTAGATAATAAATTAGAGGATAATTTTTTTGTTGAAAGGATTTTCAAGCCATCCTTACAAGCTTACAAGAGCAACTCAAAGAAATCACAAATAGAAGAAGGAGACTAAAGAACAAAATAAAAAACAATAAGACGAAAATTAAAGAATATCAAGAGAATATTCTGAAACAACTTTGACAGGGTATAGTTGTAATTACCATTTTTTTTATTTAAAAAAACAAATAACTTGATAGTGACATGGAGGATTATGACTATGGCCAACAGGACATGGAGGATGATGTCTATCACCAAAAATTTCACCGAATCGACCCCGATGACTTTGATGAAGTGGATCATGCTTTAAACTTGGATCCTTATAACATTACTTTTCAAGAGCAGCAGCAACGTGTTCCACAAGCTGTATTGCATAGGTACAAGTACGTATCTACTATGGAGTACGACATTTCAAAAAATAAATAAAATACGGATACGTTAGTATAAATTATTTTAAAATAATTATAAAAATAATAAAGAAATTATATTGTTTAAATAACAACAAAACATTAAAATTAAAAAACAATTTACTTAAAAAGAATTAGTAACTGCGCAATAATAAAAATAAATCACAATTAAAGTAAATATTAATATTTTTCTCTCCAATATAATAAAAAAGAGCAGCTTCTAGTTCAGGTTCATCTATAGAAAAACTAGCAAATTCATCTCCACCAAGACGGATTTGTATATATTTTGTATATAAACTTTACTCTTTCTCGAGAGAAGACGAAAATTTATATATTTTTTTCACTTTTTTATTTATAAATGGTACGATTAACCTAATTTTTACTTGGTCAAAAAGTCAAAATTAAACCATCCGAAAAAAATTTAAAAAAAGTTGGGTACGTGATACCAAATAATTTTAAAATATACAAGTTCAAAACAAATAAAATAATTGTATAATATTTTTAATAATTAGCAAGGTAGTTTTATTAATTTTTGTGTGAATATATTAAAGAATAAATTGTAAAAAATAAAATCTTAATTAAACTGTTAAAAAGATAAAAATTTAGAGTAACAGTAACCATTGAAAACGAGTTAATGATTGGGTATAATAATTGATGTAAATCTTTCTCATATATACACAAATTATTATACATGAACAAAATATAAGGAAAGTTAGCAACATATTCTTTAACAAATATTTCTAACACACTTTCTTTTCGTTAGTTAAAATACGATATGTTTTAATATGTTTGTTAAAAAATATTTTTTATATGAAGCCTAACAAACTTAGATAAAACTCACATGATTAGATAGACTCGAATGATTTAATAGATTCATGTAAATTTTAATCATTTAAAGAGAGTGTATCAAAATATTAATATTTAAGAGAAGTGTTAATTTTTTTGTTGTTGCAAAAATAATATAAAAATTTTAAATGAAAAAAAAAACGTGTAGTATCTCAAACAATAGTGTATAGTATTAAATATAACTAGTAGTACTCCATCAAGATAGTACAAGTACACGGAAGAACATAAAGATGGAACACAAGTATGTCATAAGTAAGGGCTGCTGAATCCTTTCTTTTTTGCAAGAAAGGAGATTTTCCTGTCAAATTCCTGGGTTTGACTATAGGGGGAGATCAAAGGAGAATTTCTTTTTGGAAACCTACCTTGGATTGCTTGAAATCTAGATTGAATGCTTGGGTCGGTAGGAATCTTTCAATTGGGGGTCGTGTTACGCTGATTAATTCTGTGCTTGTCAACTTACCAATTCATCAGCTGTCGTTTTTCAAGGCACCCGCGAAAATTGTCAGACAATTTATAGCTATTCAACGTAATTTTTTGTGGTCGGGCTCGGTGGATAGGAATGCCATTGCTTGGTCTAAGTGGAGTGATTTGTGTGTTTCAAAAGAGAAGGGAGGTTTAGGTATTAGGCATATTGGTTTGTTGAATAAATGTCTCCTTTCTAAGTGGTTGTGGAAATTCGCCAAAGGTGGTAATGAAATATGGAGGAAGTTTATGGTCTCTAGATACGGGAATCTCGCGTTTTGGGCTTTGGAGTCGGATCCGTGTATTTATCCAAAGGATGCTTCGACTTGGATGAGGGATATTCTTAATTCCAAATGTTGGGGAAATTCTTTAACCTTTCATCAGTGTGTTAGACCTATTGTGGGCAGTGGTGGTAAAATTCCTTTTTGGAATGCTTTGTGGTGTGGTAATCAACAATTACAGTTTCTGTTTCCCTTTCTGTATGCTGCTGCTGTTAAAAAGGATAGTTTTATTGAGGATTACGGTTATTGGATTGATAATCACTGGCATTGGAATTTTCAGGATTGTTGGTTGCAGGATTTTAATGTTATGCAGCATGGTATTTCTCTGCTGCAAAATTTCCTCGACAGCAGCCCGACTGTGCAGCTTGTTGAGGACGATTGGGAGTGGCTGCTGGATCAATATAAGGAGTTTACGGTGAAAAGTTTGTATGATCATATGGCGGAGTCCGTCGTGGGCAATGCTCTTCCGCTGCCGGAGAAGTTATTTTTGAGAGTGGCTTGGAAAACCAAGATTCCTATTAAGATTAAGATTTTTTCTTGGAGATTGATTCGTGATAGGTTGCCGACTCGCGTTAATCTTGCTTCTAGGGGTATCACTTCTTCCTCTCTTAACAAGGTGTGTCCTTTGTGTTTAATTGATGATGAGGATTCTTTGCATCTTTTTCTTAAATGCCCAAAAGTTCAGAATTTGTGGGGCAAAATTTACGATTGGTTAGGTATACAGCCGGTGCATGCTGAAAATGTTTGCAACCATGCTCTCTTGTCGTTCCTAGCTCTCTACCAGTACGGAAATGAAGATATGAGCTGCTATTTGTGGATTGTTACTTCTTGGTGCATTTGGAATATGAGAAATAATATTATTTTCAATGGTTTGATTTGGGATGTGAACGACGTTTTTAACCGCGTAGTTTCTATTTCGTGGAGATGGTTAGAAATAGGCCGGAAGAGATGTAGCTTTTATGATTGGATGTATCATCCTTTTGATTTCCTGTAATTTTTGCTTTCTTTGTTTGGTTATTTTCCTTGTTTTGGTTGGCTTTTTGTAAGGGTTGGAGAATCCCTTTTTCTCCCTTTAATACAAATTGCTTATAAAAAAAAAGTATGTCATAAGTATATCTAAAATGAGTATGTAACGGAACTAGAAGAACATAAAGATGCAACACAAGTATGTCATAAGTACATCTAAAATGAGTATGCAACAAAACTAGACGATTCATGTATCTGCTCATTTGTAAAGAAAAAGATAATCATGGGGTGAGATAAAACCATAGTCCTCTAAATGGGTAACTGTATCACATGCAGTCGGTTACAACCATTAGTAAGGAACATATAATTATCGAAGATGCTTAACTTCTCAAAAGAAATTGGGATATTCACAACCTCATACGCTATAGATACGAAGATAAGATATCCTAGACACCCTTGTATACTACAAAATGTAAGTGTCATGGTCCCCACATATTAAATCTAGTATTATAGTTTTGTCAACATCCTCAGGCAGTTGTTTATACCATGTCATTGCTCCTTTCCGAAGCGTGGTCGGGAACAGTCTGCATTTGATGGCGCCCCGTATGCCGTGGTAGTCTAAGAGGGCATCGATATTCTCGATGTGCTCGTCTGGGTCAGTGGTCCCGTCGTATGTGCCAAGTGACGGGGGTTTCTCCAAGCCTTTCGGGAGGCGGGTGGCCAGGATCTCCTGGGACAACGGGCCGCGAGGCTCGTCGTCGTCGCTGGAACTGGTGTATGATGGTGACCGGACGGGCTGCTCGCGTCGGCGGTTCCTTCGTGGAGAAGGTGAGCGGTTCCTTCGAGGAGAAGGTGAGCGGTTCCTTTGCGGGGAAGGTGAGCGTGTCCGTCTTATGGACTTGATCGGAGACTCCTCGTTCCTTCGAGTCCTTTTGTGGTCATGAGCGTGCTAGTCACGCGGGGAGATCTGGTCGTGCTTTCGGGCTACGCGAGGATCTTGCTCTTGGCGCAGTCTTCGGTCGATTTCTCTCCGGGGCTGCGGGCTTCTTGATCGTCGCTGGTTCCTCCGCGTAGGAGGGGATCTTGGACGGCGAGACTCTTCTAGTGCCCCGATCCTCTCATTTTGCTGCAGGATCAGGGTGTTGGTTTTGTTGAGGGCCTCTAGGAGGGCTGCCACGGCTGATTCGGTGCTGTGAGGAACAGGAACGGGCTGGAGGTCGAGAGACGGTTGATCGTTGTGGCGATCAGCAGGAGTTGGGGAAGGAGAAGCGGTGGCTCCATCCCTAAGGAAACGGGCACCTCGGAGGAGAGATGATTGGCCGTCAACGTCAGATTTATTGACGGGGAGGATGGTGGAATGAAGAGCATCCTGGATGCGATCTTGGGAGGCCATGATCGTGATGATGTTCGAAAGTTGTTTTGATCTTCGGTTAAAGAAAGAAGGGGAGAACAAAGATTCCCGCAGACGGTGCCACTGATCGTGAAGGCTGGATCAGATCCTGTAGAATCAGGCCACCAAGTGCGTCAGGGATGCTGGTCGTATGGAGAGGAGGAGGGGGTGTACCTGCAAGGCACTCCGACGCTCAAGTAAGTAAAGGTCAGAGAAAAAGGGGCAAGTACAAAGAGTGAATTCTTAGGGTCAATATTGGATACCTAACCCTCTCAAGCGAAAGGGTTTATATAGAGCCTCCAGCGCGTGGCCAACGGTCCTATTTTTGGGGCGAAATAACCGTTTTCCCCAAAGAATAGGTAACTGCCCAAACTAGCCGTTATGTCGGGCAGGGTGCCCGGAACTAGCCGTTATGTCGGGCATAAACGCAGTTCCGGGCACCTGCCCTTTACTGTTCGGGCAGTGAGAAAACCGTGCGTAACGGGCATCAATCCCGGGGAGGAACTTTGCACTCCTCGCCCGGTTGGAGGGGCAGAAAGGTCACTTTTACCCCTCTGTGGATTGGACTTAGATAATTTGGGCCGCTCTGGAGCAGAGGCGGATTGGGCCAATTCTAGCCATTGGTCTAGTCCAGAACAGTATTACCTAATAATTTATGTCTAATACCTAACATATCCAGTAAATATTTTAGGTGTTTATGCAATTTAGATATTATTCAATAATGTCTGAAATGCAAGAAATAATTTATGTTTTTAAGATAGCAGTATAATAATGTTTTTTTAGATATTAAGTTTGTTGCATTATGATCCTTGTTATATAAGCAGTAGCGTAATTTGCTCTTTTGCATGTGCAGGAAAAATTACAAGCTGCAATTAAGGATTCCGTGTCTGAAAATGAGGCATTTCATAAAGTATTTAGAAAAGAACATCCTTGATATGTTTGTAGTATGAGACTTGGAGTTACGCCATCGCAGATTAATAGATTTACGAGATCGTCGTCTTCTTTTAGAGAAAATGAAAAAATAAAGGAAATGCAAGAAGAAATTAATGCGCTTAAAGAACAGAATTCAAAAATTGATGAATTGATGGAGGCAATCACATTCTTAAAGGAAAGGGAAAATGCTAGGAAAGAAGAAATTGAATTCTTAATACAAATGGAAAATTCTAGTGGCAGACAGGTATGATTTTCATGAAATCTATTATTAACTTTAAAATATATAAGTTTAAGATTGATGGTTCATTCTAGTGGAAGATGTTCTTCCAAGTTTAATACTATTTTTCAGGGATTGGATTCACCTGCTGATGGTAGACGTTATTCTAAGTCTAGCTAGCAAATTGTAGATAATAGATCATCAAAAAGGACAAATTAGACTTTGATATGTTTTTCTATGTACTTTTTTAGCTATCTGCTGATGGTAGACGTTCATATGAACTTTTCTATGTATTTTTGGCATTATGATGCTTATTATTATAAAATTAGGATATTATGATTATGGATATTACATGTTTTATGGATATTACATGATTATGATATGACATGATTATGATTATGATTATGGATATTACATGTTTTTTATTGGATTTAATTTTACTACGTTAAAAAGTAATATAGAAAATCATATAAAAAATAAAGAAGTATTACAAAAATAATACCATAAATAAAATTATTTTAGTGAAAATAAATAATGTTGAAAAAAATAATATCATATTTAAAAAAAAAAAAAAAAAAAAAATATATATATATATATATATATATATATAATGTATCATATGAAAATGACATTTTTATGTGAGAACATGAGAATACATCTGAACCATTATATTTTAAAATAAATGGTGAAGATTCTCCACCATTTATTTTAAAATTCTAATGAATCAGATTTATTCTTATGTTCTTACTTAAAAATGACATTCTTATAGGATATGAACCATATATATATATAAACGAATACTATAAACAAAGTTACAACGGTTGGTTACCGTCGTAATCAATAATAAAAAAAAATCAAACGGAAAGTTACGACAATTATAACTGTCACAATCAATGATATACACATGAATCAAATGGAAAGTTACGACAGTTGTAACCGTCGTAATCAACAATAAAAACAAAAAATATTAGGAAAGTTACGACAATTGTAACCGTCGTAATCAATGGTTTAAAAATGTATCAAACAGAAACTTACGACAGTTGTAACCGTCACAATCAACAATTAAAACAAAAATCATTAAGCAAGTTATGATGGTTGGAAACCATCACAATACGGTGATTACTTCACTTAGCTACTCGTCGTGAAAATAACGACGGTTTGTACGACAAATTTCACAACCGTCGCAATGCGGCCTCGCGACGCACTTTTTCGCGAAAGTATTGTAAGCGTCTTAACATATAAATTGTGACGGTTCTAACCGTCGTAATCCGGAAAAATGAACCGTCGCAATTTGCCAATTTTTTTGTAGTGAATATGGTGCAAATCTGTATTGTGCAATCTCAGCATCTTCCCTTGAGCAATTACCCATCTAGACCAAGCATGACAAATTTCAGCCAACATTCTCTCCCCTGTAGTTTCAGTCAATTGCTCACTCCTCCTCTCTTGAACATAACACCTAGGAGGAGTTTGAAGATAAAAGAGAGAGTTAATTCTAGCAGGACTAAAGTTAATGCGTTTACCTCTCACATTAGATGTGTAGTCTTTGAATTGATGGTGAACGACATTTGCATAGAACTCGAGCCCAATAGATTGGTTGGAATCTTTGATCAAATTGTTGAATCGAGTCCAACCTCTTACTCCCAACACATTAACAAACTCTTCATAGCCCTCTAAATTTTCAACCTCGAAAGCTATGCCCTTTACTACATTGTAGTTCCGAACCGAATTCCACTTATCTTGGTGTTTTTTGGAGGCGAACAAAAAAGATGAGAAGGTTGAAGCGTTAGTGGATGGTAGGCTCGAGGATAAGGCAGCTTAAGTTTGGAGAATTCTTTTAGGTTCCATCTAGAAAAGCTCAACAACACAAACAACATAAAAAGATTGAAAGAAATTTAGCAGAATACGAGTAGAAGAGAAGAGAATAGGAAACTGTTTGGATGAAATTGCCAAAAGTAACAATTTATAGTTTGTTGGACGAGCTGCATCGCGTGCACGATGCTTGCTATAGCGTCGCGATGGCCAACGACAGTCCCCCAACTTCTTTATTCTAACGTCTATATAACATCATTATCGCGCGTGATGAGGAGCATCACACCACATTAAAATATTTTTCCCACACTCATTTTAGACCCTTTCTTCCTTCAATTCTTTTCTTTTCTCTTTTTCTATTTATTAGTTCTATTTTTCTTTGGCAGTGTTTTCCTTTTTCTTAAATAACAAGCTACACATGTAACACACATTAACCGATAACTGCAAATTAATTGGCTAAAAATTTCTAAACTGCAAGGAAAATAAAAATGATGGGTTGTCTCCCATTAAGCGCTTGTTTAAGATAACTAGCTTGAATCTATTGTCTAAGGATTTACAAGCATTGGAGAAACCTTCTATGATGCTTCTTCACTTCCTTCATAGGACTTCAACTTCTTTCCTTTCACAACAAAGGTGTGAGCATCGCATGGATCAATTAAATCAACAACTCCACCTACAAAACTTTCCTTCACAATAAAAGGACAAGAAATTCTCACCTTTCACTTACCTAGCAATCATTTCAAGCGTGATATATGTGAGAACAAGTTTTGGTTCTGCATCTGGCCTTTAGTTTTGATGATAACAATACATTGTTTCTTAGAGAACAATTTTGTACACTAATGATTTTTGTCTAGAGTGTAGCTTTTTCTAAACAGGTTCTGACTCTGAAGCTCTGACGTGCGACATCATCAAATTCTAGAATCAACACACTCTGACTCTGAAAAGAAACAAGCGCGTTTACAAGATGATGTCAAGTCGTATAAATCTCTTAGGCAATGGTTCTGAAGAACATTTGTGCTAAAGCTTTTGATCGTGACTCTAACTCAAGAAGCCTCTGAAGGATTGCTTACCTTCAAGATTCTGCGCTCAAGCTATAGATTCTGAAGAATGAAGTGCTGAAGATTCTGAAGACCAGGTTCTGAGGAACAGTGTCAAGACTCTGAAGACTTAAGTTCTGAAAACTCTCAACCAGGCCCTTGATTCTTCTAAACATGCTTCAAACAACTTTATTTAGAAGCATATGAAGATTAGAAGATCAGAACAAACCATTTTACATGAGATAAATAGTACATTGTACAAGATCAAAACATTCCTTCCACTACGCGAATTTCGTGGAGTAAGGACATTTATGTTGTACGATTTTGTTTCCCACCTATTGATGACGGTTATTCAAGGCACCAGCTCATTCATGAAGATACTCATTCTACCCTCCAACATATCTTTCCTTGGCTATATAAGGAAGACTTGGAAGAATGGAACATGCTGCTAATTTGCCGCGTATCAACACATTATTTATGCTGCTGCATTTTCCATGATAATACTATTCTTATGAATTTTGTATAAAAACACATAGAGCTTTTGTTCGTATTGTGTGAGTATTTCATTGTAATTAAACTTTGTGTTAATATATTTACTAGAAGCAATCATTGTAAACACAGTCTGTAAATCTCATATTTGTTTAAGTGATTACCTTGAGTGACTAGGAATGGGAGAGACACGTGAATGAATAACATAGAAAGTTGCTAAATATAAAAAAAAATATTGAAGCTCTTCATTTGTCATGAGATTCAAACGTCCCGTGAAGCTCTTCCTTTGTCTATGGTGATAAGTATTTCGACTTTTCTATGGCTACTACACGTGGTCGAATTTTGGAGCCAATGACCTCAAGATCTTTGCAACAACTGATCTTGATGTCAACACTTCTCCACATACTTTGATTTGATTCACCAATTTAGTAACCCTAGTGAAGAAATCGATTATGCTTTCAATGTTTTCCATCTAAAGCGATTCATAGGTTCTTTTGTGAGTTTGTAACCTCATCTCTTTCACCTTCTCTGCGCCTCCAAACGATTTCTCCAAGATTTCCCATGCTTCTTTTGTTGATTCTACATCACTCACCTTTTCGAAATTGTTTGGATCAACACATTGATGAATTATAAAAAGAGCTTTATAATCTTTCTTTTTCAATTCTTTGTATGCAGCCGTTTCTTGATCTGTCGCGTTTTCTACAAGTGGTGTTACTCTTTCCTTCACAAGATCCCAAAGATCTTGATAATAGAAAATCACCTTCATCTGCTTGCACCAATTCTCATAATTATTGTTCTTGAGATCGGAAAACTCGCTGGAAAATGCTTGTTTGGATGTTTCATCATCATCGTGTTTTGCTTCCACGAATCACAACCTGGAGCTCTAGATATCAGATGTTGGAATTAACACAAAACTTTAAGAATTTCGAATCAATCTTGATGAACAAGATTCAATCAACTGATCTAAATCCCTTGTTCTTCACTCTTCACTTGAGTGAATCAATCTCACCTTAATTGCAAGAATGATTTTGCGCAGCAATTGTTAATGGATGAAGAAAGAAAATTGAATAAGAAAGAAGATTATGGTTTTACAAAATTTTAGGAAGAAGAAGATGATTTCTGCAGAGTCTTCTCTGCCCACGAACTGTGAAAATCTTATTAATTTTGCAACTGCAAGTGATTACAAGAAAATTTTCAAAATAGGGTTACTCCCTCTATTTATAATTGAGCTAGCTTGCTCCCTAAGCTAAAGTTCAAAAAATACAAAAGCCCAAAATACCTATTTTGGTATAAGTCGAAATCCTGTGTCAAGCAACCTGTTTTGACACTTCGACATCTAATACTAATCAACACACACTACAAATTTCGACACATCCTTGTTTCTGTCGAGCAATATCTGCTTCTACACAAGGAATTACAATCTCAACACATATTTCTTGAAAACCCTTTTGTTCCCACATGACATGCCATGTATATAAAATACTAAATTTAAACTTATGTTATGAAAATTAATAAATAAAATATTAATGATGTAATAATAATTAAAAATATGTTCATACTGAAATTAAATTATAAGTTTATACTAAAAAATTAAATATTTAAGTTTGTTGTAGACTTTGAGTAGTTAAACTTTCATAATAAACAATACATAAAAAGTTTTATCAATCGTAACAAAATATATTAAGTTGATACCGCTTAAAAGAAAAGAAATTAACAATAAAACAAATAAAAATAACAAACAAAATGAAAAATCGCAAATACATTCTATAAACTAACCAATAATCAAAGTGCTAAACAAAATGAAAAATCGCAAATACATTCTATAAACTAACCAATAATCAAAGCAATAAAACTCAACTACTTATTAAGAGAACCAGTGCTAAATTTCAACCACCATCAATTAAGAGAGTGGGATATCTACACTCCACTATGTTTTGAATTTTAACTATTGAAAAAACCTTAAATATTCATCAATCATAGTATAATTTTTTCGAGCAAAATTAGTGGGTATGAAAGGCTTCAAATTATGTTGTCATGATGAAGTAGGCTCCCACATTTGTTCACAAGTGCCAAAGAGTACAAAACAAACCGTTCACATCTACACAAAAATAAAAAGAAACATAAATACTAGAAAAACCAAAGAAAAACTTAATTACAATTTCGGTCCTCTTGTTTTCATTTTTGTAAAGTTTTGGCCCTTTTATTTTAAAATCCGAAATTTTAGTCCATTTATTTTCATTTATTTTTACTTTTGATCCACCTATTTTAAAATTTGAAATTTTGGTCACTTTATTTTCATTTTTTTACTGTTGGTCCCCCGATTTTAAGTTTTAATTTGGATTTTAGTCCTCTTTTCAATTTGAAAAGGGGATCAAAAGTAAAAAAAAAAAAAAATACGGAACCAAAAATACGAATTTAAAAATAAGGGGACCAAAAGTTAAAAAATTAAAAATAAAGAGACCGAAATTCTGAATTTTAAAAATGGTGGATCAAAAGTAAAAAAATAAAAATAAAAATTAGAGGACCAAAATTACAGTTAAGAAAAAAAAGAGTATAAGAGAAACAAGCCACTCTCATAAAATAAAAATTTTCTTACATAAAATAAGCTGCCACATTTTGCCAAAGAGATCAAAGAGGTGGAAAATATGAATTTAATATATAAGTTTGAAAAAGAATAAATAAATAAATACGCCTCTCTCAAAAATGATAAGATAATAAAAGGGATAAGTTGAAAATGGTTATAGGTTGAAGATTATTAGAGAGTATATTAATTATTCCCTCTGTTTTACAATGAGTGTCTCAGTTGACCATTTCACACATATAAAAAAAATGTAATGATTAAAAAGAGAATGAAGTTTTTACTAAAATATATTTTATCATGTACTGGGAGAGATGAAAGTGGTAATAATTAAATGATACAATTGAAAAAAAAAATTAATTTACATCGTAAATTGTAATGATTCATTGATTTTGAAAGACTTTATTATTTCAAATGGATCACTTACTGTGGGGCAGATGAAGTATAATATATATGTGTTCTATTTTTGAAAAGTTGTTAAGTGGTTAGAAGTTAATTAGAGATGTTAGAATAAGTAACTAACTAATTAGAGTGTAACTAAGAATACATAACTAACTAATTAGAGTGTAACTAAGAGTAAAAATGTAAAGCTTGAGATATCTTAAATGGATGAGAAAAGTCTAAGTATAATAAATAAAATTGTACCCAATAGTTAAAAAATAGCTTTTTATAAGAGCCACGTATGCCTATGAAGCAAGTTAAAATATTAAAATGCCCGAGACCGGTTTAACCGGTAATTCTAAACAAAAGAAACCGGTTTTACCGGTAATTCCAAACAAGTAAGCGAGACTTTTCCATGTAAAGAAATCTCTCAGAAGCTTTTCATTCACTATTTTTTATCTGAACCTTGGACAGTTTATTTTCTTTGAGCTTCTCTCTCGGCTTTCAGTTAGGTTATTGCATTTCTTTATGGCTTAATCAAATGAGCATCCTCAATCTCATCCGAATGTACTTCCTGAACCTCATGCTAAACACCTTCCATCACCAGAACCGTGAGTTCTTTCTTTATTCATTGAAAATTTTGATGTTCTTATACTACTATTTTCTTCATTGTTTGATTGATTTTATATATTTTTAGGTTAGATTTCATCAAATTCAAGTTTCGTAAAATGTATGCTTAAAGGTTGTTTTGTTTTTTAAATTCAATATTCTTGTTTGTTTGGTGTAAGAAATGTGTAGGCATTACAAACCTGAATGTTGAACATAATTAGATGTATTTTAATGTTGATTTTAATTTCTATGCATTGAATTTTGAATTGAAGATCCTTTTTAATGTTAATTTTATGTTTCTTGAAATGTATGCATTGCTTTCACAAAGATCCTTGTTATGTATATTTAAATTGTTAGAATTCAGAAATGCAAATTGATTTATAAAATTAGTTGCAAGAGTTGTTCTTGTTTGAATGATACTACATGTCCTATATATTGAATCGTTCCGTTATTGCAGTGATTTTTGGTGTATATTAATGTTACGAAGCACACATTAAATCTCACAAGCTCCTTCACAATGGATTATATATGTTCATTATACTAAAACTTTATTTTATTTTATTTTGACACTTTTTCTTTCTTACTTGAGTATGGCAATTCCCAATAATTAATCTTAATTAGCAATTAGCAAATTAATATCTCAATCGGCTGAGAGTTTATGTGAATTTAAAGGTGTCAGACCCTTGTTTGTCTAGATAATAAATTAGAGGTTAATTTTTTTGTTGAAAGGATTTTCAAGCCATCCTTACAAGCTTACAAGAGCAACTCAAAGAAATCACAAATAGAAGAAGGAGACTAAAGAACAAAATAAAAAACAATAAGACGAAAATTAAAGAATATCAAGAGAATATTCTGAAACAACTTTGACAGGGTATAGTTGTAATTACCATTTTTTTATTTAAAAAAACAAATAACTTGATAGTGACATGGAGGATTATGACTATGGCCAACAGGACATGGAGGAGGATGTCTATCACCAAAAATTTCACCGAATCGACCCCGATGACTTTGATGAAGTGGATCATGCTTTAAACTTGGATCCTTATAACATTACTTTTCAAGAGCAGCAGCAACGTGTTCCACAAGCTGTATTGCATAGATACAAGTACGTATCCACTATGGAGTACGACATTTCAAAAAATAAATAAAATACGGATACGTTAGTATAAATTATTTTAAAATAATTATAAAAATAATAAAGAAATTATATTGTTTAAATAACAACAAAACATTAAAATTAAAAAACAATTTACTTAAAAATAATTAGTAATTGCGCAATAATAAAAATAAATCACAATTAAAGTAAATATTAATATTTTTCTCTCCAATATAATAAAAAAGAGCAGCTTCTAGTCCAGGTTCATCTATAGAAAAACTAGCAAATTCATCTCCACCAAGACGGATTTGTATATATTTTGTATATAAACTTTACTCTTTCTTGAGAGAAGACGAAAATTTATATATTTTTTTCACTTTTTTATTTATAAATGGTACGATTAACCTAATTTTTACTTGGTCAAAAAGTCAAAATTATACCATCCGAAAAAAATTTAAAAAAAGTTGGGTACGTGATACCAAATAATTTTAAAATATACAAGTTCAAAACAAATAAAATAATTGTATAATATTTTTAATAATTAGCAAGGTAGTTTTATTAATTTTTGTGTGAATATATTAAAGAATAAATTGTAAAAAATAAAATCTTAATTAAACTGTTAAAAAGATAAAAATTTAGAGTAACAGTAACCATTGAAAACGAGTTAATGATTGGGTATAATAATTGATGTAAATCTTTCTCATATATACACAAATTATTATACATGAACAAAATATAAGGAAAGTTAGCAACATATTCTTTAACAAATATTTCTAACACACTTTCTTTTCGTTAGTTAAAATACGATATGTTTTAATATGTTTGTTAAAAAATATTTTTTATATGAAGCCTAACAAACTTAGATAAAACTCACATGATTAGATAGACTCGAATGATTTAATAGATTCATGTAAATTTTAATCATTTAAAGAGAGTGTATCAAAATATTAATATTTAAGAGAAGTGTTAATTTTTTTGTTGTTGCAAAAATAATATAAAAATTTTAAATGAAAAAAAAAACGTGTAATATCTCAAACAATAGTGTATAGTATTAAATATAACTAGTAGTACTCCATCAAGATAGTACAAGTACACGGAAGAACATAAAGATGGAACACAAGTATGTCATAAGTAAGGGCTGCTGAATCCTTTCTTTTTTGCAAGAAAGGAGATTTTCCTGTCAAATTCCTGGGTTTGACTATAGGGGGAGATCAAAGGAGAATTTCTTTTTAGAAACCTACCTTGGATTGCTTGAAATCTAGATTGAATGCTTGGGTCGGTAGGAATCTTTCAATTGGGGGTCGTGTTACGCTGATTAATTCTGTGCTTGTCAACTTACCAATTCATCAGCTGTCGTTTTTCAAGGCACCCGCGAAAATTGTCAGACAATTTATAGCTATTCAACGTAATTTTTTGTGGTCGGGTTCGGCGGATAGGAATGCCATTGCTTGGTCTAAGTGGAGTGATTTGTGTGTTTCAAAAGAGAAGGGAGGTTTAGGTATTAGGCATATTGGTTTGTTGAATAAATGTCTCCTTTCTAAGTGGTTGTGGAAATTCGCCAAAGGTGGTAATGAAATATGGAGGAAGTTTATGGTCTCTAGATACGGGAATCTCGCGTTTTGGGCTTTGGAGTCGGATCCGTGTATTTATCCAAAGGATGCTTCGACTTGGATGAGGGATATTCTTAATTCCAAATGTTGGGGAAATTCTTTAACCTTTCATCAGTGTGTTAGACCTATTGTGGGCAGTGGTGGTAAAATTCCTTTTTGGAATGCTTTGTGGTGTGGTAATCAACAATTACAGTTTCTGTTTCCCTTTCTGTATGCTGCTGCTGTTAAAAAGGATAGTTTTATTGAGGATTACGGTTATTGGATTGATAATCACTGGCATTGGAATTTTCAGGATTGTTGGTTGCAGGATTTTAATGTTATGCAGCATGGTATTTCTCTGCTGCAAAATTTCCTCGACAGCAGCCCGACTGTGCAGCTTGTTGAGGACGATTGGGAGTGGCTGCTGGATCAATATAAGGAGTTTACGGTGAAAAGTTTGTATGATCATATGGCGGAGTCCGTCGTGGGCAATGCTCTTCCGCTGCCGGAGAAGTTATTTTTGAGAGTGGCTTGGAAAACCAAGATTCCTATTAAGATTAAGATTTTTTCTTGGAGATTGATTCGTGATAGGTTGCCGACTCGCGTTAATCTTGCTTCTAGGGGTATCACTTCTTCCTCTCTTAACAAGGTGTGTCCTTTGTGTTTAATTGATGATGAGGATTCTTTGCATCTTTTTCTTAAATGCCCAAAAGTTCAGAATTTGTGGGGCAAAATTTACGATTGGTTAGGTATACAGCCGGTGCATGCTGAAAATGTTTGCAACCATGCTCTCTTGTCGTTCCTAGCTCTCTACCAGTACGGAAATGAAGATATGAGCTGCTATTTGTGGATTGTTACTTCTTGGTGCATTTGGAATATGAGAAATAATATTATTTTCAATGGTTTGATTTGGGATGTGAACGACGTTTTTAACCGCGTAGTTTCTATTTCGTGGAGATGGTTAGAAATAGGCCGGAAGAAATGTAGCTTTTATGATTGGATGTATCATCCTTTTGATTTCCTGTAATTTTTGCTTTCTTTGTTTGGTTATTTTCCTTGTTTTAGTTGGCTTTTTGTAAGGGTTGGAGAATCCCTTTTTCTCCCTTTAATACAAATTGCTTATAAAAAAAAAAGTATGTCATAAGTATATCTAAAATGAGTATGTAACGGAACTAGAAGAACATAAAGATGCAACACAAGTATGTCATAAGTACATCTAAAATGAGTATGCAACAAAACTAGACGATTCATGTATCTGCTCATTTGTAAAGAAAAAGATAATCATGGGGTGAGATAAAACCATAGTCCTCTAAATGGGTAACTGTATCACATGCAGTCGGTTACAACCATTAGTAAGGAACATATAATTATCGAAGATGCTTAACTTCTCAAAAGAAATTGGGATATTCACAACCTCATACGCTATAGATACGAAGATAAGATATCCTAGACACCCTTGTATACTACAAAATGTAAGTGTCATGGTCCCCACATATTAAATCTAGTATTACAGTTTTGTCAACATCCTATTATGATTCAGTGAAAATCTCGCTCTATTTACGAGTCATATAATTACGGGGTGCAAAGTAAGTCATAATCTTTTCTTATATGTATCTAGCTCATTTTATCATCCTTTTACTCATTTTATCGCCTTACCAATGAGTTTTTAAACAAGTTGAAACTTAAGTCCTAACCCTTCTAATCACTACTACAAAAAAATGTTACCTCAGGCGCGAAGAGAATTTTACCTCGGTTATACAAGAGAGGTAACAAATGGTGTCATGAAAACTTGCCGCTTTACTCTTCGGTTAGTGAGTAACCGACGGGGTAGCTGAAATGACCATTGGTTTAATCCACGACATCAACATTTTTTATATTTACAAAACTAGTGCCAAATACTTCTCGATTTATCACCAAGACCGAGGGAGAAAATAATTTTTTTAATACAAATTACATTGTTTACACATAATATTAAATTAAATTATTTACAAATGACATTCTTTACACATACTATTATATTGTTTACACATAATATTAAAGTAAAAATATATAACAAATTTTAAATTTGATTCATCGTCATTAATGTAGGTGAAGAAGAAATGTTGGATCCTCATTTTATTGAATCTTGGGGAAGATCAAATATGGATATTTCATGCATTTGTTTCCTATATAAAACAAAAAAAAAATTAGATAAGTAAAATAAATATTCAATTATATGATTATTTAAGAACACAAACCTTAAATCCAAATATTTTTTTTCTCATGCAATCCATCATAGAGAATAATGTTTCAAAGTTTATGATATAAAACAAATAAGTTTCACTGTTTTCATGACAAATGCTTGCATGATAAACTTTTTATATTAAGAATGATTTTATAATGTGGCATGAGCCTTCTGAATGAATATCTTTTAGGTTTCACATGAATCACTAGTGGCAATATCTTGAGCGTTGATACTCACTAAATGGACGACAATGATTTGTTTAAGGACTGCAAATAAACTCAATAAACACACTTATTTTCCCTTCGGTTATGACTTAAACTCGAGGTAACAAGTTTTTCTTTTTAAATAAAAATTACAACCTCAGTTTCTAAAAGAACAAAGGTAATAGATGACTTCTATTGCCAAAAAATGGTGAGTGGAAAAAAATTGAATTAACAAGTATTATTTCTTTTTTCAATTTTTTTACCATTCCTCAATTCTTTGTGGGTTGCAATATAATTAAGAATAAATTTTATCAATGTTGTCAACCAAAGAAATCAATATATATTGTAGAAAAAATTCTTTAATTAACAACGTTGGAAAGTTATTCCATTAAACATTAGCGTGAACAACAACAACAACAACAACAACATTACGTGAGATAGATTGTAAGAACAGGACAATTGATGTGTTAAAGTTTGGTGTAAGAAGAACCACAACATGGAACCAATAAAATTGTCTCGCAATCCATCAGACAAAATGATATTTAAGAGTATGAAATGACTGAACTTGTGAGTTAGGTTTTTGATAAAACTTAGTGAAAGAATCCATTTATAGTAAATTCTGGGTATGATATTTCTTGGTTGTTTGAGAAAACGAGGAAATAGAATATTTAATAATAAAATAAAATCTTAAATAATAAGAAAGGCGTCACTTTTAAAGAAAAAAAAGTTATAGTTGTTGGGACTCGAAACATGGACCCTGAATTAGTTTATCCCTCGATTTTTCTTAAATCGAAGGAATAGATGATAATTTCTTGGAAAAAAAAACATATAACGTCATGGAGTTTTACCTCGGTTTTTTGTTGGGTGAGGTGAATTTTATTTTATGAAATATGATATTTGTAGTAGTGAATAATACTCATTCCTAATATATTATACTTAATCAATCAATATGGATCCTTGCATTTTGGTTTCCTATGTAAGTTATTCCCAAAGGTCATCAAAATTTCCTTTTCTCTTCATATAATGCCTAATTATCATAGGATAGGTATATTATGAGGTATATGCCACAAAAAAGGTTAAGAAAACAAGGAATTTTATACCGATTACAACCAGGACATAAGGTGTATTACGTTGTAATACACTAGGTAGCTCCCTGGTACAAAAACCAGAGGTCATTACAATTTATTCGTAGCAGTGATTACAGACCGTAAAACTGCTCATAAATTTTCCCTATTCTTCATCTTCTTCAAATCCTACATTTACTCGAAAAAACTCGGCTTTCTTCTCACCATATCTCGGCATTTTAGGCAGGGGTAATCATTATATTAACATAGGAATGCAACATTACATGCATCTAACTTCTAATCAAGCAATACTACATGGATTCCTAGTTATTCACACATGCAAACAAGTCCAGATCACTCTACCAAAAATCATAACCTAAATAGAACCCCACCTTAGTTTGAATTATGAACTGAAGAGGTCGATTTGAAGGTTGAGGTTGATAAGAGAGTTGACACTTTCTTCCTTTCTTTCTTCTTAAACTTGAGACTCTATTTCCACATGAAAAGCTTGTTGGAGTTAGAACTTGGCTTTCTTTCCTCTTCACCTTTTTATCTCATGAGTTCTTTCTCTCCCACGCCTCTCTCTCGAATTTTAAATTGGTAAAAAGGAGAATGAGTTAAAGGCTTCTCTATTTTAGGTGTTTATACCCTATAGGGAAATGACTTAATTGTCTCCATTAATGTTCATTTTTTCAAACTTGCCCCTTCCCTTAATAAAGTCTAATTTTTCCAAACATAATTTATCATGATGAAAACAAAACACAACAAACCTTGCCATATGATTGAATTTTGAGCTATATAGTTGGATGAAAACGAAACAAACATAGATTTATCTTTTGAAGGGAAAACAAATCAAAATAAATTAAGGTATCCCAAACGAAACTTTGTAGTTCCTTTCTATTTGTTGTCATAAAAATACTTGCAAAAAATTAGATGAAAATGTGATGTGTAGACCTATGGTTTCATTGTTTCCGCCTCTTGAATACTTGACACTAAAAAAATCATAATAGATTGAGGCATCGTTAAAATTTTATGAAACTTTGCAATCCCTCTCTATTTGTTGTCATATAAATCATTGCAAAAAGAATATGTATAAAAATTTGATGTTTTGACCTACGTTTATATTGTCTATACCTCATGAAAAAATAATGTATGTGTTTCGGTAAAAAAAATAAAGGCTTAAATGCACTTTTAGTCCCCCTATTTGCAAATTTTTAACTTTTAAGACCCCCTATTAATTTTTTCAGCTTTTTGATCCCTTTAGTTGTAAATTTTTGTCATTTTTCTTATTCCCCCATAGATTTTGAAGATGTGGCACTTTTTTGACTGAGTTGGTACTGTGTATCATTTGCCATGTCATTTTTTGTGTCTCATTAATAATTTATAATTAAACATCTTTTTAAAAGAACATTTTTTCTGTCTTTTTAAAAAAACATTTTCTGGAACTGCAGAAACACCTGCATATTCATACTATTTTGAAAACACACTTTTTTTTTTGACAGATTCCAACATCAACACTATATCAATACAGTTTTTCAAAAAAAAAAAAATTCACTCTTGTAAAAAACAATCATAAGATCGGAGGGTATCGGTGTCCAACGTACAATGTCGTTTTTTTGCGACAAAATATCAGCTCTCTATTGAAAATGGGAGCATGGATGTAAAATTCTACAGCAACAACTTTCTGATACAGCACAGAGACAATAGAATCTAGCACGTTTCTTCAATCTCATCCTATATAATTGATTACAAGCTTAAATATGAAGAAATCTTCATGCATTTTCTAATTTACTATGTTCATTTTCAAAGGTTTTCTTTGTTGGCAAGAGAAAAAAAACAAGTCTGCAATAAAGCAAGTGACAGAAATTCATCATCTATGCTTTCTCTTCTTTGAACCCTTGCCCCCTGAGAAAAATCCTGTAGCATATTGTGAGTTCATAAGCTCCCTAGGTATAGCCGCCACCGGGAACTCTCCGACCATAAATGACTGCATTATTTTGTGCCTTTCAGTCATTGACTTCTCGCCGTGAATCGAAACAATACGTGAGTGGAAGACCACGTGAGAAGAACTGATTTTTTCTTGAGAACAAAAGAGGGATGAACATACACTATTTAGGGTTCATACTTAAATACCAAAAAATATTTTTTTTAAAAGACACAAAAAAATGTTTTTTTTAAAAAGATGTTTAATTATAAATTATTAATGAGACACAAAAAATGACATGACAAATGAGACACAGTGCCAACTCAGCCAAAGAAACGCCACATCTTCAAAATCTATAGGGGACTAACAAAAATGTCAAAAATTTACAACTAAAGGGATCAAAAAGCTGAAAAAATTAATAGGGGGTCTTAAAAGTTAAAAATTTGTAAATAGAGAGACTAAAAGTGCATTTAAGCCAAAAATAAAAAATAATTTGAAACTACTTTGAAAACTCACAAAACATTCTTGATCCTTTCAATGTGTTATGAGGAAAGTTCCTACAAAATATTAGTTCAAAATTAAATCATAAAACAAAGTTTGCTTTGTTTTTGTTTCATAGAAAATCAACGCTTAAAAGTTCATATTTAATTTGTCATATTTAATTTATCACACGTCAAAAAGTTCTAATTTTTTAGAATTACATGTTTATAAAATGATAAACTTGAATGCGAAAATTCATGAATGGGTGAAAATTTGAAGAATTGTTTGTTTGGATTAGTGATAGATTAATAGATTGAATTGGTTACAGATTAGGACCGAATCAGCTACAAATTAATTGTTATTTTTGAGTTCAAGTAAGATGTTGATTTTAACAATGTGGAAATGCCATGACAACATCATTGTCGTGTTGGGACTGCCCCATGTGCGCTATGTCACAAAAAATATTCCACATGACGTTCTACATCAACTATTTTTAATTAACGTTATCAAAAGAGATTAAAAGTGTGAATAAAAAACATTAAAAAGACTTTTGTTTAAAAAAAAAATAAAAATTAAAACTTGATTTTGGTATATTTAGGAGGAACTCTAGAATATTTAACCATATTATTAATACTAACTTTGCTACCTTAATTTCACCAAATTTTCCGAATATTATTTAAATATTATTAAAAATTATAATTATGCTTTTGATTCAATCAATCATTATTTAAATATTATTAATCATATTTTATTTTATATTTTATGGAATTAAATTGTTTTTTATAATTATATTTGGAGGCGTATTCATGTCTCTTGTTCACTCCATATCCCTTGCATCAAGTCTCACTAACCAATTGCAAACGAAATCTTAATCATATCAATCTAACCACCCGTTGTCCATAAATTTGTAAAGTTGGCACAAGAACTAATGGTTCAATCCCTCTTCTTTCGTAAAGTTGGCACAAGAACTAATGGTTCAATCCCTCTTCTTTTATTTTTAAACAAAAGAGGGTTTTAGCATGATATATTTAAGAAAAATATTAGATTAAAAAATGGAAGATATAAAACCAAAACCTCAAACCTATTTGATTTTAAAATTAGAGATTTCTAATTTGTTTCAATTGAAATCAAACATTATATCAGTGTACATACCAAACTATAATGTAAAATTAGAAACTAAAAAAGTTAAAGTATACTAACTTATCTGCATAATGATTCTCTTCTATGTAAATATGAGTCGCTAAAAAAATGAATCGTTAATTTTAATCATAGAGTTGTCTCATCTACTCCTTAACTTTTAAGGCACTACAAATGATTTACTGTAGACTTTAAAGAGCAACATTAAATCTGTCCCGAACCACAAATTAAATCAGTTACAACTAACAACATATTTCATTGCGAAAAATGGCTTCCATTATCTGCGTAAAGCGCATTGTTCTGAGGCTAATTGCATAAAAAAAACTACCTAAATGTTCACCAAAATGATTCCTAAACATCCCAGCACAAGCTGCTTTAAGAGGTATGCCACCTAGATGAGTAGGACTCCACCAAATTTCTTCCAAAATTTTGGGGCTAGGAGAATGAATTTGGACAGAGAAATTCTTATTGATCACAAAATCCGACATGTAGAATACTTGCAATTATTACCCACCATAGCAGCAAAAATCGACACTATTTGCATTGCGCAGAGGCGCTGCTGTCCATGACCAATTTGCAATCATCCAAACAGCTGATAGGTGAACCAAAATCGAGTATTTGCTGCAGCCAGTTCCAAACACCTCTTGCATAAGTATGTGATGTACTAGTATTCTAAGAAAGTGGTATCTAAAGGGATCAAGAGTAGGAAGTGAATCTTAAGCCTTTTGTGGATGACTCAGCCATGATCTTGGTTGATGCAATAAATACACTACTAACTTGGAAACTTGAAGGACTTTACTCAAGATGATATTTTAACTTCATGGATTTTTTTGGTTGTGTATAGAAAAAGATGAATTTTTCAAAACTTTAAAAAACGAATCCATGAATGGCTGTATTTTAGAGGCTTAGAAAAAAGTCTATATATCTATGCGAGGAGCAACATTTCTAAGTGCATTAACATGCTTTCACCTAAGTAGAAGGAAATAGTACTAAAAAAATGAAAGAAATAAATACTTTTGAACTACTTATGGTTATGTGAGGATGAATCACATGGGGTTTATGATCTTTCATCCCAACTTGCTAATGTGGTATCTTCTCTAAATTCTCTTTGTGGTAAGGTTTTGTGGCCGCAAGAAATTGAACGAAGAAATTGAAACACGACATAAGTGAACCAAAAGTCATTCCAATTCATTCAATTGAATTTTATTAAATGATTATGTCCATTGTTACAATTTCTTCCTTCAAACTTACCTTACCCTGTCTAGGGCCGACCCAACACATGTTGAGGCCTAAGGGGAAATTAAAAGTTAAATATTAGTATAAAATATTGAAGTAAAATTATTATATTTTATTTAATTTTTTTTACTTTATCAACAAATTTAAAAGTCAAACATTTTTTTAAAATTAAAATGAATATGCGTGGTAGAAGTGTGGACTTGTTTACACTCAAAATTATTTATTTATTATTGTAATTGATTTCACCTAATATTTTTGCATTCAATAAATAAATTATTAATTCTTTTAATCTTCATTATTGGACTTACAAACTTGAACTATTTTTTTTTTTAGTTTTCTAACTTATGAATTTAAATGTTAATAATATTCTAAAACAAAAAATAAATAAATATGTCACAATAGATTCAAATGAAATAAAACTATAAACTAAAAATAAATAAATAAATATTTCAGCAATAAAACTTAACTATCAATATGTTATATTGTAAAAAATTATTTGAAATACTGTTTCTCTGCCCACTATAGTAAAATTATTGTTGGTAATAAAATTTATATAATTAGAAATAAATAAATAAATCTTTTTTGAATGTAACTATTTTCAGACTAAAAAAAGAAATGCTAATGAATGTTTTGTGGGTATTCTTTAAGGCTTTAAAATAATAAGTTTTTTTTTTACATGTGTATTTATTGTATTGAAAATTAAAATTGTTAATTTTTCTATAATATATATTTTTTTATTTAAAATCCTTACAAGATTAAAAATTAAAGTTGACAAACTAGTAATAAACAAATAAAATTATTGAATGTGGCGTTTGTTAATTACTATAGTGTTTTCATTCAAGAATGGTGGCAAAACAATTAATATTGCCACAAAACACTATACAAACCGGACAACAAACTATCAAAAATGTAATTGTTCACATGCCTCCAATATATGGATATATCAGACTTTAATGACAGACATAATATAAATACCAATAGTTATTATATTAACCGTACACATCAGGCCTTGTAATAAAAGAAAAATTAGAAGCCCTAGGCAAGGGCTTTTGTCGCCTTGCCTTATGGCCGGGCCTGACCCTGTCACAACTATCTTATAGATTCTAATAATCATTTAATAAAATTTAATTGAATGAATTTAATTAGAGTGATAATTTTAACCCATTGAGAAACAGCACACGGTGGAAGTGAGGGAAATGATAAAATTCCCATTTTGAATTAGAAAGAAAGTTCATAATTCAGATCAATGTATCAGTCAAGCTTAATTCAAAACAGAGTAAATCATTATCTTTATCTATCTAAAATTAATACAAATTACACATATAGAGAGAAAATACAAATCTATCTGATTTTCTTGATTAGGTAAGTCTAAAATTTTCGACTGAAATTATCTATAAAAGTGACTAAGTATATGTTACCTCCAATCGAATCCACCTGGATAGAACAACATACTTCAGAGTATATGACTTCAAGAATTGCCTTCGACTTGCTTCCTACATCCTTGCTGAAGCTATTCTTGTGTTGCTTCGCATACACACATTCTTCACATGCTTCGTTTGGGATGTCGATTTCTAGTAATCTTGAAACCATATTGTCATACGCAAATTTTACCCTTAGATATTCTGATCGTTTGCATGTCATTTTAAGTCGGTCTCTATTTTCGCATTTTCTCATTTATCATGCATTTTCTACTCCATGTCATTCTTGATTTTTATTTACTTATACATTCATATTTAGTTAAATAATTATTTAGAATTTACCCGATTTAATTGTTCTTTTTTAGTGTAGTTTATATTTTAATTAGGTTTTATTTTAATTTTAGTTTGTTTAATTCAGTTTATATTCTATTTTCATTTTAATTCCAATTTATTTAGTCTCTTTTCTATTTCTATTTCTTTTTAGTTAGAATATATTTTTTCATTTAATTTTAGGTTAATTTAAGTTTATTTAGATTAAGATTTAATTTTTTTAGTATACTTGTCTTTTATTTCTTATTTACAAAAACTTATTATTACAATGAAAATATAAAAATACAAAAAAAAAAAAAAGTTCATTGAAACCATTCCACACTTCCATGTTGGCCCCACGCAACCATACTAGGTGGTACAACCACAACAATTTGAAAAAAAAAAAACAAAAGGGTACATGCTGCTGCGTCAAAGCTATCACCAGAATATAGCCCTCATCTCCTCTGCAACACAAGGCAAAAACTTGTCACTTGCTGCTGCCACTCCTTGCGTCAAGACCTTAGTACTACAAAAACAAACACCCTGTATTCTGCAATAATAGACCTGCTACAAAATCAGCAGTTTACAAGCAACAACGACACCACAAACTAAGCCTTCTGCAGTGACAACAACAACAACACAACATTACATTTTTTGAAATTCAAAGGATAGACGCATTTTTAGTTTAGAAGGAGGGGGAGAAGAGTAAGATTGGGGGAGAATAGAGTAAGGATTCAAAACAACAGAAATGGCGACTTCACTGGGGAGACTTCCCCTAATAAGGTTAAACCCACCTTGTTTTGTATTTGTGTTATTTATATGTTTGCTTGCTTGTACATTTATATATGCATATCTGTATATTTACCTGTTGTGCTTGGGTTTTCTGTTTGGCAGGGTGGTTACTTTGAGTGGTGAGATAAGTCCTAACTCAGACTTGAGCATACACATATGATAGGATTATGGTGTAATCAATAGTTGGCTGTTGGGAGTAGTCCTAACATGTTTGGCATATGATGGCCACGCTCAGTGGAGGCCCCTTTGGGATTACTGATGTCTGATGCAAGTAGTCGTATTGATATCACTTTTTCCGACCTGGGAGTCCGTGAGAGTGAGGACCTTTAGTTACCCTTCACCCCTCTTAGCCTTTTAGGATGTAGTGCAGTGATTATGCAGGTGTAGACCTGTGATGGTTGTCATGCGATACTACACTCAGACGAGTTTATCTTGAGAATATTATTAACCCGCACGAGTAGTCGTGTAGGCCGATAATATCCAAAAGATTTATCGATGACTCTGGGAACTTCTTAGAACCCTATTCTACGGATACAAGAACACTAGTACACACCCTGTGGTTGGCTCTTTACCCAGACTCCATGCTGTGATCTCGAACCTTCGATTTTGTTGCTTGTGTTTTGCATCCTGTGTTGCATTGCATTACATATCATTTGCATCTTTGCATGATTCATTACATGCGTCTGTTTGTCTAACAACTCATTTCCAGTTGTCTCCATCTTCCAGTGTCACCTGTGAGTCGTTAAGCTGATTCCTCGACACAAATACCGGACTAGAGCTAACTACAGGCGCAAGATGTCAGAGCAAGAGGTACACAATGCGGAGATCCGAATGGAGATCGACGACCTCAAGTCAAGCATGACTAAACTCACTAAGATGCTCCAAGTCTTGATTGCTAGATCAGAGCAACCTCAAAGGACAGTCATCCAGGAAGTTTCAAGTGCTGATCATCCACCTGTTCAGATGCCACCTTCAACTTGGTCCGAGTTTGGTTTCCCACACAACTACTCTCCACCAATTGCATCTATTACTATGGTTGGTCAGACTGATATGCCAGTTTTTCAAGCTCCTGTTTTCTCTGAGCCCAGACCAGTGGTCCATGCTGTTACACAGACTGTTCAAGCTCCTTTTGAGAATCCCCTCTATGAGTACAATGCTGCCAGTGCTCAAGGTAAAGACCGTGAAGACTTTGTTGAGCCTGAAGTTGTCCGTGAACACTTTCAGACCATCGAAAAAAGACTTAAAGTCTTGGAAGTCAATGATTTCTTTAATGTGGATGCAGACAACATGTGCTTAGTGTCCGACCTTGTTATGTCTGCTAAGTTCAAAGTTCCCGAGTTTGTGAAGTATAAGGGACACTCTTGTCCAAGGGCTCATTTGGTCATGTATTTTCGCAAGATGGCTGCTTATACCAATAATCAGAAACTGCTTATCCACTGTTTTCAAGACAGCTTGAGTGGAGCCTCACTCAAATGGTATATGAGTCTCGAGCAAAACTCCATTCACTGCTTCCAAGATCTTGCAAATGCCTTCATGAAGTAGTATAAGTATAACCTTGACATGGCTCCTGATCGCCGCCAGCTTCAAAACATGACTCAACATGAGAAGGAATCTTTTAAGGAGTATGCACAGTGCTGGAGAGAGTTGGCTTCCCAAGTTGAACCTTGACTGGAATGTTCATGGATACCTTGTCTCCATTCTATTGGGAGAAGATGATTGGAAGTGTTTCTTCCAACTTCACAATGGAAAAGTGTCCAAAGCTGCTGAATCTTCCAATGGTGCGAAGAAATCCTATGGGAACTTCCAGAAGAAGAGGGAAGATCAGACTAACGCTGTCATAATTGATACAAGGAAGTCTCGTCCTCGACCTCAGTATGTTGATCACCCTACTGTTGTTGTTGTTACTCCCGTGGTTAGTGCTCCACGACCAGTTCAAACTCCCCAACGTCCGACTATTGGACAAACCAGTACCGTAATAGGATTCAATTTGATCCTATTCCCATGCCGTACACTGAACTTTATTCTGATCTAGTTAAAAAGGGGTTGATTACCACAAGGACTATGCCTCCTCCTCCAAATCCTCTCCTAGTCGGCTATAGGACTGATCTTCATTGTGAATACCATCAAGGTGGTGCAGGTCATCACTTGGAAGGTTGCTTTGCGTTTAAGCCTAGAGTACAAGAGCTGATCAGAAATAAAATCCTCTCTTTTCGGGACTCCAATCCTAATGTCCAGAATAACCCTCTGCCAGGGCACGCCAAGTGAAGCTTCAGTCGACTTCAACAAATTATCCTCCTAAAAGCCAGTGTTTTAGACAGGATAACTCATCCTTGTGTTGATTAGTCACTAGGCCTTGTTACTTGTTGTTTGCATTTTCCTTATTTTGTAATGGCTGTTTGCCTTCAAATTATGTTTGTACTTTTAAGATTAATGAAATGAGCATTGCAACTTTTGGTTCAATTCATTTTGTCCATTATTTACTTTTATGCTTTCTTTTCAAAAAATATTTTATCTCTTTTCCACTTTCTTTTTTATTATGCAAAGATTGAAGGGAGGTGCCGAAAATGATATACACATAATTGCTGGTATGCTTTCAAATAAACTTTGCTGATGGTGTAAGGCATTGTTTCAATTCCCCCAAACACCGGAGATATAAGGGAGATATACCCTCTTTAACCCCTTCGATCCTAGAAGTAGGAGTTTCTTTCTTTACAAAAACCCGCAATCTTAACCTTGGGATGGGTAGTTCTCAGTTAACTTGGTTGTGCGTTCATGCAAGACACCTTTCATATAAAGGTTGCACTCATAATTTTCCTTCGTACACATCAAGCAAGTGTCGAAGATGTCTTTCAAGTTAAATGCCAATGATGGTTCACCAAAATCATTAAGCTGGCTAGCCACTTTCCTTACCCAAAGAATGAACCGAGTCCCTTTCAAGGCAAAAGCTAAGAAAGATGGGAAACTCATGACATTGCCTTATACAAAAAGGCTTGTATGACAACCAAAAAAGAGGAAATCCTTAAATCCTCATCTTGAAAATCCTCAATGCCAAACAACATTGGTAAGGAAGTAGTGACCTCCATTTCAAAGTCCCTTAACTTCTGAATCATCATCATCATTATCATCAGTGCAATTCCTCGCCTGTGGGAACCTGAGAGTAAAGTCTGAGTTAATTGACCATAGGATTGGAAGTTCATCACGAAGATTGGGTGGGTACAAATAAACTTTGAGCCTTTATCCTTTGTTTCATAAAATGTGAACCAGTCCATGTTACAACCCTCAAAACACCTAACTGAAGCAAGGTTATTTTGAAAGCATACTACAACAAGGCTGCGTAAACTGACTCTCAAAGATCTGTGCAGATCATTAGTTGTAGCATCACACCTTTGCTTAAACTTTTCACTTTGATGTCTTGAACCGCCGTGTTCTGACCAATGATTCATTTGCTTTGCATCTTTCCGAAAAAGATTTTGATTTCAAAGGTTGCATGAACCTTGCATCTACCCTGTTTGTATAAACACTTTTGTTTGCAAACTGGCTTTCCTCTCAAGGAATTTTTAAACAATTAAGAAACTTGGTCGGTGATCCTATCAGAGGCAAGTTCTTTCCAAATCCTATTGGAGAATCAGTTCAAGATTTGTTGTTCAGGGGCAAGTCCTTCTCAGAATTGGTTTATCCAGATCATCTTTCAAGACTTAGTCTGGGGCAAGCTTTCCAAGAGCACCTTGAAACAGTCATTTCAGAGTCGGACAAGCTGAAGCGATGATCAGCTCATCTACAATACTCAGCTAATCTGGGGCAATTTACTTGAGGAATCCCCAAGAAGCTGTTCATCCTTCCTACAAGGATCATCACTTGATACAGTTTACCAGTGTGGAAGAGATGTGTTATGTGGTAGCATCTCTAATCCCTAAGTAGAATGACAGTGATCTTCGTGTTGAGGAATCAGTCTTCCAGTCTGTCTTCTCCCTAGAAGAGTTGAGTCGTGTCTCTGCGACTGCATTTGCATTTAATCATATATCATAGCATAATTCATATACATATGCATAACATAAGTGTTTCATCCTCATTTGCATTTCTCATGAGGACATGTTGTTATCCGCGTCTTACCTTATGATCAAAGTCCAACTTACTTGGCGCCTACCAAAACGTTACCTGTCCTTTCATTCAGTGTCATTCCTGAATGTTGTCGTTTCCTTGTGCATCTAGTCCTGTTGTTAGATGTTTGTCTTCTTTCATTCCAGTGTTATTCCTGGATCTTTATATTCTTTCACTCTAGTGTCATTTCTGGATGTCTGTCTCTTTTGATCTCCAGTGCCATTCTTGGATATCTTATTTTTTTTGTTTCTCCCAGTGCTATTCCTGGAAGTTTTGCCTCTCTTCTGTAATCCCCATCAAATTTGCTTGGATATCTTTTAGTGTCATTCCTAAAAGTCTTATCTGTTCATTCAGTGCTATTCCTGGATGAGTTTTCTCCTTTGCATTCATTGCCATTCCTGGATGTCTTTCTCACTATCATTTGATGCCATTCCTGAATATAGTGATTTGCTTTTACTTTCAGTGCCATTCCTGAAAGTTCTTTCTCTTTTATCCAATGCTTTCTTGGGTATCTCTTTGTTCACAATCATTCAATGCTTTCTTGGATACTGTGATTCCTTCTATCCAATTCTTTCTTGGGTATCACTTTGTTCACATTCATCCAATGCTTTCTTGGATACTGTGATTCCTTTACATCCAATTCCTTCTTGGGTTTCACCTTTTATCTCATTTGCATCTGATGCCTCCTCAGATATTATGAGTTCACCTTTTATTCAAAGTCATTATTGGATGACTGGTTTCTTTACACCCAATGCCTTCTTGGATTACACTTTTTATCTCATTCTCATCTGATGCCTTCTCAGATATTATGAGTTTGCCTTTCATTCAAAGCCATTATTGGATGTTTGGTGTCTTTCTGTCCAATGCCTTCTGGGATTACCTGTCATACCCCAAATTTGTCCTACCAGTGTATAAATGACCTCTGTACATCCTTTTTCTTCTAAACCACTTTTGAATCCAAATATCCATTTTTGAACCACTTCCATATCCATTGTGATTTCATCTCATTATCCAATATAAATATCCATTCATTTTATAAATATCCATTCCCGTAACCATTTTGTTATTTACCCATTTTTCAATCCAATTTTTCATTCGACTATCCATTTTCATTTCATTAACAAAATCCATATCCATTTTCCTAACCTATCTCTAAACCATTTTCGTTCTTTTAAAACCATTTCTAAACATTTCATACTCATCATTTAATACCCAAATGTCATTTCCAATTTTATCCATATCAATTCTTTTCAAATCCATTTTTAAACAATTCTTCATTTTCGATTATCCCTTTATCCATTTCATTTATCCAATTTTCACAATACCTATCTAAAACCATTTTTCTATTTTATCCATTCATTCCATTTTCTCAAAATTCATTAAAAATCTAAAGTTCCATTCTTTTTTATTCATGTTTCATATATAATATTTATTTTTTTTCCTTTTCTAAACCAATTCACTACTTCATTTTAAAGTCCATTTTTTATATATATCCAATTACCCAATCGACTTTTCTACATCCATTTTAAAACTCATTGTCCATTGTCACAAGTCCATTATCCAATCCATTTTATGTGTAGGTATCCATCAATATCCAAAATAAATTCATTCTTATTAATTAAGTTCTGATTACACCTTTTGCTACTACCAAATATTCCTACCATGCTACCAAGAGACCATGTGACACGACCCGCCCTTGCTTCACAAGCTCTCACGCAAAAGTTTCCAGCAAGCCATTTCCACAATTTTTCAAAAAAAAATACCAGCACATGGTATACATGGAGCTACACCCTGCACCATGACCGTACCACACAATAATCCACAAGACAATGTGCAGCCACTCCTATTACACATTACCAAAACCTGCGAGGAAACCTTGCGTGCCATCTGCATCATCCAAAAAAAGCCAACACAAAATGCCAAAAAACATTATGCTGCCACTACAACTCTGCATTGCACAAACCATACAACCAAAGCACGCCGGACCAAAACTCTGCTACAACTTGCATCATAAACCTGTGCCATTGACCAACCAACAAAACCTGCCATGAGAGTGACTTATCAACAGTACAAGACAAATCCGTTGTACTGAAAGCTTGCCAAACAAGCTTGAATCAATTTTAAAAAGGAGGGAGGATAGAAACAACAGGAATTTCTCAAAAAAGAAGAGGGAGGAAAAATTCTGAACATAAAACTCTTGAGAAGAGAAAACAAAAACCTGAGACAAATTCTTCTGAAAATGGCTCCACCACCTTCTTCCTCAGGGTAAGCAAAACGTCACCATGACAGATCCGTAAACTTCAACAACCAATATTCTTTCCATCGTGAAACCATAAGGCACCATCATCGTCAACCAACTTCCTTCAATCATCTTCGACCACCAACCTTTAAACTTTTTTCCAAAATCTTCGACCACCTTTGTTTCACTCACTCTCCTTCATCACTTTCGCACAGTGAACAACAACCACAATTTCCTCCATTAAACAACCACTCCCTCATCACCTTCAATCTCCACCTCTGTTCAGATTCAACTCCACCATAAATAACCTTCTAAATAAACCTTTGAATCACACCATTCCGCCTTCATTCTTCCCACGCTCACCTGTTTCTGTTCCCATAAAATCACAACTCCTTCGACCTTCTGTTTCATCCGAACAGCAACCAATTCCTCTTCAACCTTTCCTCCTTCAAAAACCTTAAACACACATTCAAAAAACCGAAACGAATCACACAGAGACGATCAAAGCAAGAAGAAAGGAAGTAGGAAAGGCAGAAGAAGAAGGAAAGCAGAAAAGAAAGATTAAGGAAGGAACTCATCTGAACGTCACCAGAAAAGCGCCACCGGAATCACTCCGGTCAGGTAATTCCTTCACCTTTTGCCCAGATTCGCTATGTCTTTGTGCTTGTGGGTCTTCGTTGAATAAAAAACCTAACGTGATTGTTTAGTTGGTCGCTTCGCGACTACGTGATGCTTGATTTGGAATCCCGCCAGGGTTGATGCCTTTTGACTTGTTTTATTTTGCCGTGTCGAAGTTGACGTTGAGTTTTGTTTCTTGGGGACTCCGATCTCGTCGTGTGGTTGCATTTTTTTTTTAAATATTAATGTTGGATCCGGGTTCGTCTTCAAATTTGAGTGGGGGTTGGTGTTGATTTTGAGTGAATAGGAATGGTCCTCGACGGAGAAGACGGCGGGTTCCGCTGTGCTTCGTCTTCTCCGGCGGCCCTCTTTTAGGTTTCCAGCGAGTTTTTGCTGAGAGGAGGGAAAGTTAGAGAGAAATAGAAAGCGTTGAGAGAGTTTAGAAGGAGAGAGCTAAAGGCAAATGAATTCGTTCCCATCTTTTTTCCTTGTTTAAACTCCATCCTCACTGAAACATACGTGTGGGCTGATGTGGGGTGACAAGTGTCCCCCACCATGACACTTGTCACCGGTAGATGAACCCCCAACGATCCTGTGCGTGCGCATCCCTAGTATTACCATGCGCCTTTTTTTTAGGCCTTCAGATTAGGAAGCAGAGTTGGCTCTGCTTTGATCTAACCCACGAAATTCAGCCTGGGGTCAACCGAGTTGACCAGGTTCACGGTGAACCCTCCTCCCCAACATTGGGCTTATTAGTCATGAGCCTGGGGAAAATTTCTTAACCGCACCCCCTGTTTTACTGATATTGCTGGCCCATTTGTTTTATTGTAGAATTTTTTTTTCTTTTAAATATTAAAAACCAAGAAAACACTATTTATTTTTTTAATTAATCTTTTTTTAGAAAGACTCTCCAAAATCCTTTATTGAATTAACTTTTTTTTTAATTTTATTAAAATTATTTATTTAATATTAGCTAATTATTTTAATAATTAGTATTATTAATCATTTGATTTTAATTTATTTAATTTTGTTAACTCAATATTTTAAGTCTAAATTACTTTCTCAATCAATTTCTAATTAATTTTATTAAACTACTTTATTTAATACTAATTAACTTTAATAGTTAATTTTATTGAATATTTTAGTTTAATTTGAATAATTACTTGAATTTTAACCATTCATTCTAAAAAATCTAAAAAAAACATATTAATTTGGATTTAGAATTTCCCCTCTTTAGACTAACCTTAGGATTAGGTTACTAATTATACTAACATGCTTGATTATTTCTCCCCCCATTTTATTTATGATCTTTATGTGAGGTGTATAATTTTCTCTTGTGGATTTATTTCATGCCTCAATTATGTTTATGCTATTCATATTATGCTTGTCCAAACCAACAATTTTTTTTCAAACTAATATCTTGATTTAATGTCAAGTCCTTTTAATACCTTGTAAGTCGATCGTTTTCATGATCGCAATCGACCTCACGATGCCTCCTCTTGGGCTTTATACAACGATAATTGCTGCACATTTCACTTTGGTTTGTATGCCTATATGTGATTGGCTCACTTTAATCATGGCCCGATTATCCCCACTTGATTAATTACACCCCTCTCCCATGAGATTAAAATCAACCCTTTTTACAACAATAAACAAGCTTGATCCAACGTCAAGTGTTTTCCAAATCAAATTCAATTAATCTCCAACATTCACTTGATCCACATATCAAGTCCATTTTTCACCCATGTAAGTCGACTGCCTCGTGCGTCGCCATCGACCTTACCTTGAACCATTAGGACCTCCTTTCCATTAGTCTTCAACCATTTCGTACGCAAATTCAAATCTCGATCAACATCGAGCATTTTTCAAATCAAAACAATACATTTAAACCACACTTAAACACTATTTCATAAAAGAAGAAAAGGGAGTAGAATGGAATCTTTGATTCTTCTCCTCAATTGTTTGGGCCCGAGGAATCTTTCTTAAGTTCAAGCAGTTGTCCTCTTTAAAAGATCCATAACGCGATTACATATCAAACCCCTTTTTATAATAAATTAAATCAAATCTTCTTTTCTTAAACACTTGGATGAAAAAGAGAGAGAGTCTGTTCTTCGAATAGCTTTCCCGATTACTTGGACCCGAGGAATCTTTCTTAAGTTCAAGTAATTGTCATCTATTTAACATACTCTAACCATATTAAAACTCTTTCATATTAAGGGCGAAAAAGAGAGAAAGCTGGTTCTTCGACTCGCTTTCCCGATTACTTGGGCCCGAGGAATCTTTCTTAAGTTCGAGTAATCGTCACCCAATCAAAATACGAACACATTAATCCAACTCCTTGCCGTCGTGCGATTAAAACTCTTTTCATAAAGAACATTGTTTAGTCCATTCTTCCGCGCATATAAACTAGTGCTTCAGCCTCCCCTAGCGAGCAGACAAGCCAACGTTTAGCAGTTAGAATGCGAATTAAACACTCGTTCGTTTAAAAAATACCAACTAACCGTAGTCCCATGAACTACGAATGCTTTGAATTTCCCATTGCACGAGGGAATACGTAGGCACAAGGGTCTTAATCCTTGTCGAGCACCCTAATAATAAAACCACCCCATTTTCCCTTTTAAAAAAACCAATTCTTTTACCCTTTAGAAGATAAACAAACAAACCTAACTAACTTTCTCACGAATCGAATCAAGAGGTTCCCGTTGAGTACAACGGACGTAGAGGGTGCTAATACCTTCCCTCTTGCGTAACCGACTCCCGAACCCAAATTTGGTTGCGATGACCATGTTCTTGTCCCTCCTTTAAAAGGTTTTATCGATATTTTCCTTTCCCTCTTTTGGGATAAATAAAGTTCGATGGCGACTCTGTTTCGAACAGTTTTTTCCGCGTCCATCGCGAGGATCGTATTTTTTGAGGTACGACAGATGGCGACTCTGCTGGGGAATCTAACGTGCATTGTCCTATGCTAGAGAGAGTCAAGCCTAACTTGACTCGGTTCGTGAGTGTTAGATTCGCTTGTTTGTTTATCTTCTCTTATTGTTTGATTGCTTGCTTGCTTGTTTGATTATTATCTACTTGCTTGCTTATTGTTATTATATCCTATTATTATTTCTTATGACACTGTGGGGGTCCTCTGATCATTGGTGCTTTGTGAGACGAGTCTACACCCGAGTCTGAGTATAACCCTAGGATTAGGATGGCGGTTGTGTAGTGGAGTTCCTCGAGGAATCTTTCTCGTTGGGACGAAGCGAAGACCCCGCTTAGAGTTGATTCTCTTGGGATGTTATTGTCGTGGTGAATCTTTGCCATGGAAATAATGTTTTCGAGCTTGAATCCATAACTTTAAGGACCTTTAACCCATTTATCCATGGTGGTTGATAGTGTTAACTCCTTGTGGGTTAATGCGAACGCCCCAATCAGATGAGATTCCTTGAACGTATCATTATCATGACAATGATATTTTCAACCTCGATCTAAGATTCTGAGAACCCTATTTAGAACCCTTGTGTCGATGGTTGTGTAGTGGACGCCTGGACGCCTCCGAGGAATCTTTCTCGTGGGGAAGATACGAAGACCTCACCTAGAGTTGATTATTTCGAGAATATTATAGTCGGACAAATCTTTGTCGTGGCTATAATGTTTTCGAAATATATCTGTAACTCTAGGCACCTACCCGTTTAGAGCCTACCTGTGGGGGGGTCTTGTGATCAAAGTTATCCTATGTCTAACTCCTTCCTCAGAATCAGATGTTGTTTTGATCCTGGAACCCTGCATTGCATACTCATGACATTAGCATATCATTTTCCAACAAACTCATCCGATCCTCTGTCCATTTCCTGCCAGCTGATTTCCCGACGCTCATACTGAACCTGTGGTAACCGCAAAACATTTGAAGCAAGTTCAAGCGGAGATAAGAGGAGCATAGACAATTTGAAAGTTGTGATGGCTATGTCAGAGGATAGCTTTCAACATGTTGGGATGAAGGATTTTGACCCCCCATCAGGTTTTGCTGTGTCGGCTAACCCACTGTATGATCGTCTACCTGGTGATCATCCTCCACAAGTAAACATCCCTGCTCAGTCTCAGATGATGTCACTGACTGTTTCCTTGGAGAAAAGGTTTTGTGCCCTCGAAGAGAAAGTTCAAGCTATGAAAGCGCACGATACTTCTGGGCTCGATGCTGTTGATATGTGCTTAGTGCCAGACTTGGTAATTCCTCCAAAATTCCAAGTACCCAACTTCGAGAAGTACACTGGTATCAGTTGTCCAAAGCGCCATTTGATGATGTTCTACCGAAAGATTACTTCTCATGTCCGCGACGACAAGTTGATGATTTACTGTTTCCAAGACAGTTTAAGTGGTACATCTTTGAATTGGTACATGGATTTAGAAAGAAGTTGTATCCAATCGTGGAAAGACTTATCCAACGCTTTCCTAAAGCAATATGAGTACAATTTGGACATGGCTCCCAGTCGCACGCAGCTGCAAAGCCTATCTCAGAAGAGCGGTGAATCCGTTAAGGATTATACACAACGGTGGAGAGAGTTGGCATCCAGGGTGCAACCACCACTCTTAGATAAAGAATTAATTGACATGTTCTTGGACAGTCTGCATGAAACCTACCTTGAAAGGATGACTGGCAATTCATTCTCAAGCTTCTCTGACCTTATAATCGTAGGAGAACGCATCGAGAGTTACCTCAAAGCTAAATAGGTCCAAGACGTCTCGAGTAATCAAGCTGGTGAGACTTAATCCTTCAGCAATCCCCAAGAGGAAGAGGATAATGAAATTGATGCAGTCCTAGAAAATGTTGAGTATTCTCAAAATACACCAGCAAGACTTTATGGCCCTTCAGCTTCTCGGCAGTTATCATTGTCGGTGCCATATCATCCTTATGGGCGACCTGTCTATCCTAGGGCGTCATACCAGAAACCCATGATTTATCCTCGTGTAAATCAATGTGCCCGTGGTCGAGGATATCATAATCATCATCAGAATCAGCATAGGCCTCGAAACAACTTGGAAAGAATGACTGCTCCTCTTCACCTAGTTCCTATGCCGTACAGTCAACTTCTGCCGCATCAGGTCCGAAACTCACTGGTAGAGCCCAAAGCTATCAAGCCATTGCCAAAACCATACCCGCCTGGATACGATCCCAATGCACATTGTGGGTATCATGCTGGATCAATGGGGCATTCGACTGAAGATTGCAAAGCTTTTCAAGCCAAGGTGCAACAGTTGATTGACAAAAAGCACATATCATTTCCAGAAGGAAACTTGGTTGTGCACGTCAGCTTCTCGCCCAAATGAGTTCCAAGACTTCAAGAGGCATCCCCTAAAGCCAGTGGTTCAGATATGAAGACTTCCTCAAATACTGGCAACCATTGGACATTTATCATTTGCATTTGTAATTTCGTTATGTTAAGTGCTACTTGTTTTTGAATATTGTTGTTTTGAATGGTAATATTAATAATGTGATCATGCATTTTCTGAATTAATTATGCCGCCTTCGCTCATTTTTCTTTACTTGTATATAAAAAATAAAAATACAAAAAACAAAAACAACAAAATTTCTTCCATATACTCCTTGTCCACTCTCTTTATCAAAACTTTTGTTTAGCAAAGATTGGAGGGAGGATGATGAAAACGAGGTACCCATAATTGCTTATAGTATGCTTTCGGATGAAATCCTGCCAAGGATGTACAGGCATTGTTTCAAATCCCCAAACACTGGAGAGATAAGGAGTTAATCCCTAGTTCACCACTTCGAGCCGAGAAGTAGAAGTTCCCTTCGGATATTCAAACCCTTACACTCAACCCGGGGCAGGGTATTGTTCAGTTAATCTGACTCTGTATTCTTTATATACGTCCTGAGGTGACGAAGAAATCATGCAAAATCCAGAAGTTATGCCATTTTCCTCAATGACCAATAACTTGGCAGTCACAATCCTTTGACAAAATCAAAAAACAAAATTAAAAAAAATCAAAAGCCTGCTAAGTCGAACACCTCAAAAGGAGACTTAGGCAAAAATCAAGGCAATCCCGATGGACCTGAAAAGCAATATCAGTCCATGCAAAAGTTAGGGACCAAAATAAAAATTAAAAGCAAAAGAGGCTTTCGAATCCTCAACAAAAACAAAATAAGACTCAGTGGCCACCTTATCAAAATCAAAGGGTCACTGACATCCATCAAAACAAAATAAGGTGACTGCCATTTCGAGCAAACCTTGAATCATCACTCTTACACCGTCAACCCTTTTGGAAAACCAACATGTGCAGATTTAACTGAACGTAGGACTGAAGATCATCACGAAGAAAGGGTGGGTACAAAATATATCTTGGGCCTTATATCCTTTGTTTCTATAACCGTGAACCAGACCACGTTATAACCCTTAAAAGACCTAATTGAGGCGGGGTTTATTCTGAAAGCATACTACAGCAAGGTTGCGTAAACTGACTCCAACAAATTTGCTAATCACTTGTTTTGGTGTCATATCTTTCATACATCGGCTAAATCAACATTGCCACATCATTCCAATAATGATTGATTTTAAAACTTGCATGAGCATCGCATTAAAATTACCATTTGTGAACGAACAATTTTGACTGCAAGTAAGTGTTTGACATCAAGGAAATTCTAACAAGGAGAAATCAAAGGGGGCTGGGCCATTCAACAAAGTTGATCTGAACTAACAACACCTCATGACCCTATGGAACAGGGGCATTGACATCCAATGATTATGGAATCGGTCAGTATAAAGCAAGTCCTCGAAGCATTAGTAGATTATGGGGTAAATCATTCCATAACAGGTTGATCATGGTGAATCATCTCAAGACTCTACTAACCAGGGGCAGGCCACCCAGAGGTTCTTTTGATTAAAGGAAAACCCCTTCAATGTTCAATCAGCACAAGTCAAGTCGCTTCAATGCTCATTCTGGGGAAAGCTACCTTAGGGGTACTTTGAAGCCAAATACTTCAAGAGTCATTCAATGAAGGAAGAATCCTTTCATGACTTGGAATTCTGGGACAAGCCATCTCGAGTTCATCTCATGGTACATCTGCTTCTGAATTTTCCTTTCGAGGACAAATCCTTTCATGACTTGAAATTCTAGGGAAAGCCATCTCGAGTTCATCTCATGGTACATTCACTTCCAACTTCCTTTCAAAGACGAAGCCTTTCACGATTTGGAATTCTGGGGCAAGCCGTCTCGAGATCATCTCATGGTACAATTGTTTCCAATTTCCTGTCAAGGAAAAATTCTTCATAGACCCAGACTGGGGCAAGATGAGCTACAGAGGGGAAAAATATCTACTTGCTTTCAAGATCAAGCGAACACCGTCAAGTGACCTTTGAGTTCAAGACGAGTGTCGGGGAATCATGCTATCACCTCACAAATAACCTTTTGCCTTCCTTCTGACAAGAAACCTTGCTGCATAGGAACCTATCCATCCCTTATCCTCTGCTGGGGAATCCTTGGAAACCTTCATATCATTACATAAGTCACTCATATGCATTGGTCATGTCGCTTCGCTCATTGCATAGACATGTGCATCATTCTTCAAGCCTAACCTTCCAACAAGATTTGACGTCTCAAAGCCGGATACCGCAAGATTTTACACAAAAGTCCAATTTCATTTGGCAAATCAACCCAAAGTCCAACTTAGCTTGGCAATCCAAAGTCCAACTTAGCTTGGCAACCTAAAGGTCCAGTTCTCGTCTGGCAAAACATTTTAAGGCCCAGTTCTCGTCTGGCAAATTTTTTAAGGTCCAGTTCTCGTCTGGCAAATCTTTTAAGGCCCGGTTCTCGTCTGGCAAATCTTTTAAGGCCCAGTTCTCGTCTGGAAAAACTTTTAAGGTCCAGTTCTCGTCTGGCAAAATCTTTTAAGGCCCAGTTCTCGTCTGGCAAATCATTTTAAGGCCCAGTTCTCGTCTGGCGAATACCCTTTTCACACCAGTTCTCGTCTGGTAACCTAACCTCCAGTCCAGTTTTAGTCTGGAAGTTTGACCCAAAGTTCAGTCTTCATTGGCAACCAGTAAAAGTCCACCGTCATTGGCATCCTCATAACACCAAAATAACCAAAGTCCAATTTCATTTGGCAATTACCAAATCCAATCCCTTGTGATACCCTCGACAAGGAAACTTATTCCCCAGCATACCCGATCATTTGCATCGTCATATGCATAGCATGCTAGCATAACATTACATAATCATATCAAGCACTAGCATATCTTGTGCATTCATACGTGCATTAGATTCTCTAGCAGTTGCATCTTAGCACGTGTTTCAGTGCATTTTGCAATGCATGGCATATTCATCCCCATCAACATAGCATAACAGGATCCAGGATCAGTTCACAGGCATCTTGGCCAGTCCTCCATCAAAGTCGGCAGTATACCCCGCACATACTCAAGGAATTCTATTCCCTAGCAAGTCATTCTTCAACCATGTAGTTGACAATGACAACCCCCAACAGTTGTTGCTATTGTTGCTCCCCAAGTAGAGGATATCCTAGAAAGTTTCTTGTGAGCTTTCCCCTGCAGAGGCAGCACATTTCCTCCAACAGGAAACTTGCTCAACTATTCCTCAGCAAATTTTCCGCAGAGAATACTGCTTTGGTATCATCAAGGAACCTTAACGGATAAGGGACTGCTTCGACGACCCAGAGAATCGTCTACCTTCAGAGATACTGCTTTGGTATCATCGAGGAACCTTAATGGATAAGGGACTGCTTCGACGACCCAGAGAATCGTCTGCCTTTAAAGATACTGCTTTGGTATCATCGAGGAACCTTAACGGATAAGGGACTGCTTTGACGACCCAGAGAATCGTCTGCCTTCAGAGATACTACTTTGGTATCATCGATGAACCTTAATGGATAAGGGACTGCTTCGACCACCCAGAGAATTGTCTGCCTTCAGAGATACTGCTTTGGTATCATCGAGGAACCTTAATGGATAAGGGACTGCTTCGACGACCCAGAGAATCGCCTGCCTTTGGAGATACTGCTTTGGTATCATCGGGGAAGCTTAATGGATAAGGGACTGCTTCTACGACCCAGAGAATCGTCTGCCTTCAGAGATACTGCTTGGGTATCATCGAGGAACCTTAATGGATAAGGGACTGCTTCGAACACCCAGAGAATCGTCTACCTTCAGAGATACTGCTTTGGTATCATCGAGGAACCTTAATGGATAAAGGACTGCTTCGACGACCCAGAGAATCGTCTGCCTTCAGAGATACTTCTTTGGTATCATCGAGGAACCTTAATGGATAAGGGACTGCTTCGACGACCCAGAGAATCGTCTGCCTTCAGAGATACTGCTTTGGTATCATCGAGGAACCTTAATGGATAAGGGACTGCTTCGACCACCCAGAGAATCTCAAGTTATTTTGTTCAATTTGGAACCTCGCTACCTCATTCTGTTAGCTCTTACACTTTACCTTTTGTCAGACAAATTTTAGGGTCTTCTTATATCTAATTGACTTCACCCTAAAAATGAACGTCATACAGCAGTTCATTTTCTCGGGTTCAAGACAATTATATAGGGGCATCTGTCATACCCCAAATTTGTCCTACCAGTGTATAAATGACCTCTGTACATCCTTTTTCTTCTAAACCACTTTTGAATCCAAATATCCATTTTTGAACCACTTCCATATCCATTGTGATTTCATCTTATTATCCAATATAAATATCCATTCATTTTATAAATATGCATTCCCGTAACCATTTTGTTATTTACCCATTTTTCAACCCAATTTTTCATTCGACTATCCATTTTCATTTCATTAACAAAATCCATATCCATTTTCCTAACCTATCTGTAATACGGTGGAGAACTGACTTTTTAATTTTGTTTTCGCAAAACATGTTGCGGTTAGCAAGAGTCGCCACCGACTTTTCTTTTATCCAATTTATTTAGGAAAGGTGAAAAGAACAGGAAAGACCTTTTTGAAAAGATTTTGAGTTCGGGGGGCAAGTTATGAAAAGGGAAGGTGTTAGCACCCCTTTTCATCCGTAGTTATCTACGGGCTCTTAATTGCTTGCTCAACTTTAACTTGCTTTTTTTGAAATGTGGTGTGTGTTTAGAAAATATTTTGTAAAAAGTTGACTTTGTAATCATTCGTGTAAGAATGTATACAAAGTGTTTGTTTTTGAAGATATTTTTGTAAAGGTTTGACTTTGTAATAATTCGCGTAAGAATGTATACAAAGTGTTTGTTTTAGAAAATATTTTTGAAAGTGTGAGATGTGAAAAGTATTTGTTTTTTTTTAGTTGTGAGCAAGCATTTAAAAGTTACTTACCCTTAATTTATAAGGTCTTTCTTGTACTTATCCTTTTCCTTGAGAGATAGTACTATCCATACCATTAGTGGGTAGGTAGTCCTATCTATTGGATGTGAAGGGACAATCGTTTTGTTAAGTCTTTAAAGGATAAGACTGTCCTTACTAGTGAAGAGTAAGTAGTCCCTATCTTTTAAGACGTACTGGGGGGTATAGTCATTGAAGGCAACAAGGGTACCCTTAGCATTTTTCGGAGGGACATCATCATTTAATCGAAGTGTCATCGAGGGGTAAGATCATTTTATCGAAGGGACTTTCCGTGGGACCATGATCTTTTATCTGAGGGACTATGATGATTTCATTTGATAAGCGTCTTTGCTAAGGGTATCCTATTTATTCGAGGGACTTGACCATTTGATTTCGAAGGCAACTGAGGTGTGTTACCCTAAAGGTGAGGTGTGTGAAAGTGTTTGTATTCATGATATTTGTCTTTGGATTAGTGGGCTAAGTCTGTTTTTATTCGTATATTCTTTTCACACCCTATTATTACTAACCACACAATTTAAAAGCGAAAAAGTAAAGGTCCTACGCTATTACATCATGGGGAGGGGGATACATAATTAAAATCGGGGGAGTACGGAAAGTAAAACCCTAATTTAAACTATTACATGGCTTCAGGGCAAATACATAATAAGAAAACCTTGTGGAAAAACTCTAAGCTATTACAACTAAGAAACAATTACATCATTGAAAAATATTAAGAAAAGAATTAAATCGAGATAAGGAAATAATATTGAAAGAAAAAAAAGTTTTTAGGGTTAGTAGAAAAGATTTTGATGTTAATGTTAATTATATACAAATTAAGCTAATTAATTAAAAAACCTAAATGTCTAATTGATTTTAATTAAAAAAAACCTAAAGTCTAAATTAATTATTGTTAAGGAAAACCAACCAAAAAAAAAAACTCTGAGTGTTGCAAATAATAAAAAATAATTGTAATTTTGTAGTGATTTTAGTCATTAAAATAATTAAAAGTCCTAATTAAATATTTACAAATTGATTAAAAAAAGGTATTAAATTGATTACAAAATTATTAAAAAAAAGAAATAAATTTAGTTTTAAGAAAAAAATATTTTTGATATTTGATATTTTATGAAAATAAAAATTATGATTTTATAAATTTATGATTGGTTTTTAAAAAAAAAAACATTATTAGTTTAGTTATTAAATAATTTAGTTAAAAGAAATTAAAATAAATAATTAAACTAAGAGAAAAAGAGAGACAATGAGAAAATTGAAAAAAAAATATGAGAAAGGGGTCACTGGGTATTGAACCCAGGACCTGATGCTCATCAGACTTAACTCCGACCACTAGGCTGCGCGCCACTTTTGTGAAACAATCTGGAAAAAAAAAACAAAATATAATAAAAAAATATCCAAATTCGCCTGGTACTGTTCACCGTCTTCAACCTTTTTCCTGCGAATTCTGCTGCGAATTTTGCTGCGAATTTCTTGCATTTTTTTTGAAACACCATGAAAACACCAAATAAATTAATCAAAAGGCCATGGTTCGACTGGAAACAAGCCCCTGAATCCAATGGTGGCCTTAGTTTTGTCTGAAAACGCATGTATAGTGAGATTCGAAGAGTTTCTTCTTTATGCCCTAAACATGACACCCATGGAATCGATCATGATTTCGCACATGTAATCACTCAAACCTGTTCTAAATACACTCAGGAACTCATTAGCAATGTTAGATGGAAATAAAATGCAATGATAATGAAAATTCAAGAAATAAAAATATGAAGAAATATGTGATTATGGTATCATGTTATTTGTGATGTTTTTAACGTGGCCAACTCTTTGAGACTACCTTATACCACCTCAGAACTGGAATGGAAGTATCGAAAAGCTTTGAGAAGGGCTGGAAAAGGAGATATGAATTTTTATTTTTTGAGAGAATTTTAGAGTTTGTGGAGGCTGGTAAGCATGAAGGGTTTTTGAAGCAAGAAAATTCGTGTCTGAAGTTGGTGAGGATCCTGAGCTTATATAGGGGAGGATTTCAGGTCAAAAAGATTCATGGGCTTGGGTCATATTGATTCACCTTTGAATGATGATAAAAACTTGCTATTTTGGTGCATATTTGGTCATCATATCTTTCCCTTCTCATTGTGCACGAATTTGGACCAAATATATTGACCATAAACTTCATGATCTGATCCCATAATGAAGATCACATCAAATATTTGATTTTCTAATATTTATTTCAATAAAAATTGAATTTAAATGAATTAAATCCAAAATAAATAAAATAAATAAAGAAAATGCAAATATTATGACCATGAGGTCGTGGATCCTCTCAATATTAAGTTTGGATCAGAAAAGAATGGGCTCATTTGTCAAAAAATCAAGTTTTAGTCATTACTTGCTTCATGCACCCCCTCAAATTTGCTCAACTTTGACAATGCATAACTTTCTCAATTTTTATCTCATGAGTGCAAACTAATACTTTTTGGAAACCTCAAGATGTCCTCTAATCACTCCTTTTGGTCCCATGCCAATTTGATCTTCCATGTTCAAGTTATGAGCTTTTGGAAAAGGTTGACTTTTGTTAACTACAGTTGACTTTTTAACCAAGTTAACTGATTTTTTACTGTCTGAGCATCTGACTGACCAAACTTGTAAGGAAAGTCTTGAAACTTGTTATGAGGATTCTTTGAAGTGTATGGGACACCATGAAGTCCTTTTGAAGCTTTAGAAGTCCAATCTACTTTGAGAAGTACACAACCCTAGTTGGATTTATTGCTTAGGAGGAGGTTTTGTCTGATGAAACTTTTGAGTACTCTTGAGCAACTAAAAATCTTATGAATCACTAGGAGACCTCTTGAGGCATATTGTCTTGAATATGTGAGGGCAAATTTTGGGGTACAACACTATCTCTAAACCATTTTCGTTCTTTTAAAACCATTTCTAAACATTTCATACTCATCATTTAATACCCAAATGTCATTTCCAATTTTATCCATATCCATTCTTTTCAAATCCATTTTTAAACAATTCTTCATTTTCGATTATCCCTTTTTCCATTTCATTTATCCAATTTTCACAATACCTATCTAAAACCATTTTTCTATTTTATCCATTCATTCCATTTTCTCAAAATTCATTAAAAACCCAAAGTTCCATTCTTTTTTATTCATGTTTCATATATAATATTTATTTTTATATATATCCAATTACCCAATCGACTTTTCTACATCCATTTTAAAAATCATTATCCATTGTCACAAGTCCATTATCCAATCCATTTTATGTGTAGGTATCCATCAATATCCAAAATAAATTCATTCTTATTAATTAAGTTCTGATTACACCTTTTGCTACTACCAAATATTCCTACCATGCTACTAAGAGACCATGTGACACGACCCGCCCTTGTTTCACAAGCTCTCACGCAAAAGTTTCCAGCAAGCCATTTCCACAATTTTTCAAAAAAAAACACCAGCACATGGTATACATGGAGCTACACCCTGCACCAAGCCCGTACCACACAATAAGCCACAAGACAATGTGCAGCCACTCCTATTACACATTACCAAAACCTGCGAGGAAACCTTGCGTGCCATCTGCATCATCCAAAAATAGCCAACACAAAATGCCAAAAAACCTGTTGCCAAAAAACATTATGCTGCCACTACAACTCTGCATTGTACAAACCATACAACCAAAGCATGCCGGACCAAAACTGTGCTACAACTTGCATCATAAACCTGTGCCATTGACCAACCAACAAAAACTGCCATGAGAGTGACTTATCAACAGTACAAGACAAATCCGTTGTACTGAAAGCTTGCCAAACAAGCTTGAATCAATTTTAAAAAGGAGGGAGGATAGAAACAACATGAATTTCTCAAAAAAGAAGAGGGAGGAAAAATTCTGAACATAAAACTCTTGAGAAGAGAAAACAAAAACCTGAGACAAATTCTTCTGAAAATGGCTCCACCACCTTCTTCCTCAGGGTAAGCAAAACGTCACCATGACAGATCCGTAAACTTCAACAACCAATATTATTTCCATCGTGAAACCATAACGCACCATCATCATCAACCAACTTCCTTCAATCATCTTCGACCACTAAACTTTAATCTTTTTTCCAACATCTTCGACCACCTTTGTTTCACTCACTCTCCTTCATCACTTTCGCACAGTGAACAACAACCACAATTCCCTCCATTAAACAACCACTCCCTCATCACCTTCAATCTCCACCTCTGTTCAGATTCAACTCCACCATAAAAAACCTTCTAAATAAACCTTTGAATCACACCATTCCGCTTTCATTCTTCCCACGCTCACCTATTTCTGTTCCCATAAAATCACAACTCCTTCGACCTTCTGTTTCATCCGAACAGCAACCAATTCCTCTTCAACCTTTCCTCCTTCAAAAACCTTAAACACACATTCAAAAAACCCAAACGAATCACACAGAGACGATCAAAGCAAGAATAAAGGAAATAGGAAAGGCAGAAGAAGAAGGAAAGCAGAAAAGAAAGATTAGGGAAGGAACTCATCTGAACGTCACCAGAAAAGCGCCACCAGAATCACTCCGGTCAGGTAATTCCTTCACCTTTTGCCTAAATTCGCTATGTCTTTGTGCTTGTGGGTCTTCGTTGAATAAAAACCCTAACGTGATTGTTTAGTTGGTCGCTCCGCGACTACGTGATGCTTGATTTGGAATCCCGCCACGTGTCGAAGTTGGCGTTGAGTTTTGTTTCCTGGGGCCTCCGATCCCGTCGTGTGGTTGCGTTTTTTTTTTGAAAAAATATTAATGTTGGATCCGGGTTCGTCTTCAAATTTGAGTGGGGGTCGGTGTTGATTTTGAGTGAATAGGAATGGTCCTCGACGGAGAAGACAGCGGGTTCCGCCGTGCTTCGTCTTCTCCGGCAGCCCTCTTTTAGGTTTTCGGCGAGTTTTTGCTGAGAGGAGGGAAAGTTAGAGAGAAATAGAAAGCGTTGAGAGAGTTTAGAAGGAGAGAGCTAGAGGCAAATAAATTCGTTCCCATCTTTTTTCCTTGTGCGTGCGCATCCCTAGTATTACCATGCACCTTTTTTTAGGCCTTCAGATTAGGAAGCAGAGTTGACCCTGCTTTGATCTAACGCACGAAATTCAGCCTGGGGTCAACCGAGTTGACCAGGTTCACGGTCAACCCTCCTCCCCAACGTTGAGCTTATTAGTTATGAGCCTGGGGAAAATTTCTTAACCGCACCCCCTGTTTTACTGATATTGCTGGCCCATTTATTTTATTGTAGAATTTTTTTTCTTTTAAATATTAAAAACCAAGAAAACACTATTTATTTTTTTAATTAATCTTTTTTTAAAAAGACTCTCCAAAATCCTTTATTGAATTAACTTTTTTTTTAATTTTATTAAAATTATTTATTTAATATTAGCTAATTATTTTAATAATTAGTATTATTAATCATTTGATTTTAATTTATTTAATTTTGTTAACTCAATATTTTAAGTCTAAATTACTTTCTCAATCAATTTCTAATTAATTTTATTAAACTACTTTATTTAATACTAATTAACTTTAATAGTTAATTTTATTGAATATTTTAGTTTAATTTGAATAATTACTTGAATTTTAACCATTCATTCTAAAAAATCTAAAAAAAAACATATTAATTTGGATTTAGAATTTCCCCTCTTTAGACTAACCTTAGGATTAGGTTACTAATTATACTAACATGGTTGATTATTTCTCCCCCCATTTTATTTATGATCTTTATGTGAGGTGTATAATTTTCTCTTGTGGATTTATTTCATGCCTCAATTATGTTTATGCTATTCATATTATGCTTGTCCAAACCAACAATTTTTTTTCAAACTAATATCTTGATTTAATGTCAAGCCCTTTTAATACCTTGTAAGTCGATCGTTTCCACGATCGCAATCGACCTCACGATGCCTCCTCTTAGGCTTTATACAACGATAATTGCTGCACATTTCACTTTGGTTTGTATGCGTGTATGTGATTGGCTCACTTTAATCATGGCCCGATTATCCTCACTTGATTAATTACACCCCTTTCTCATGAGATTAAAATCAACCCTTTTTACAACAATAAACAAGCTTGATCCAACGTCAAGTGTTTTCCAAATCAAATTCAATTAATCTCCAACATTCACTTGATCCACATATCAAGTCCATTTTTCAACCATGTAAGTCGACTGCCTCGTGTGTCGCCATCGACCTTACCTTGAACCATTAGGACCTCCTTTCCATTAGTCTTCAACCATTTCGCACGCAAATTCAAATCTCGATCAACATCGAGCATTTTTCAAATCAAATCAATACATTTAAACCACACTTAAACACTATTTCATAAAAGAAGAAAAGGGATTAGAATGGAATCTTCGATTCTTCTCCTCAATTGTTTGGGCCCGAGGAATCTTTCTTAAGTTCAAGCATTTGTCCTCTTTAAAAGATCCATAATGCGATAACATATTAAACCCCTTTTTACAATAAATCAAATCAAATCTTCTTTTCTTAAACACTTGGATGAAAAAGAGAGAGAGTCGGTTCTTCGACTAGCTTTCCCGATTACTTGGACCCGAGGAATCTTTCTTAAGTTCAAGTAATTGTCATCTATTTAACATACTCTAACCATATTAAAACTCTTTCATATTAAGGGTGAAAAAGAGAGAGAGCCGGTTCTTCGACTCGCTTTCCCGATTACTTGGGCCCAAGGAATCTTTCTTAAGTTCGAGTAATCGTCACCCAATCAAAATACGAACACATTAATCCAACTCCTCGCCACCGTGCGATTAAAACTCTTTTCATAAAGAACATTGTTTAGTCCATTCTTTCACGCATTTAAACTAGTGCTTCAGCCTCCCCTAGCGAGCAGACAAGCCAATGTTTAGCAGTTATAATGCGAATTAAACACTCGTTCGTTTAAAAAACACCAACTAACCGTAGTCCCACGAACTACGAATGCTCTGACTTTCCCATTGCACGAGGGAATACGTAGGCACAAGGGTCTTAATCCTTGCAGAGCACCCTAATAATAAAACCACCCCATTTTCCCTTTTAAAAAAACCAATTCTTTTATCCTTTAGAAGATAAACAAACAAACCTAACTAACTTTCTCACGAATCGAATCAAGAGGTTCCCGTTGAGTACAACGGACGTAGAGGGTGCTAATACCTTCCCTCTTGCGTAACCGACTCCCGAACCCGAATTTGGTTGCGATGACCATGTTCTTGACCCTCCTTTAAAAGGTTTTATCGATATTTTCCTTTCCCTCTTTTGGGATAAATAAAGTTCGATGACGACTCTGTTTCGAACAGTTTTTTCCGCGTCCATCGCGAGGATCGTATTTTTCGAGGTACGACATTACCCTTTTTTATCTCATCCTCATCTGATGCCTTCTCAGATATTATGAGTTTACCTTTCATTCAAAGCCATTATTGGATGAATGGTTTCTTTGCATCCAATGCTTTCTTGGATCCCCACTTTGTTCACTTTTATCTAAAGCCATTATTAGATATTGTGATTATACCTTTCATTCAAAGCCTTTATTGGATGACTGGTTTCTTTGCATCCAATGCTTTCTTGGATCCCTACTTTGTTCATATTCATCTAAAGCCATTATTAGATATTGTGATTGTACCTTTCATTCAAAGCCATTATTGGATGTCTGGTTTCTTTTGCCATCTGATGCTCTTCCAGATATGCCTTTCTCTTTCTGATGTTCTTCCAGATTGAATATTTGTTATTTGATTCCCTAGTGGAGACCGTCTTTCTGGTTCTACTTCCATTGAGAATCTTGTGTTATCTTTTCTTCTAAAGTGTCAGTCGGTCACGCTTGAACCGTTTGTTCAGTCACTTTAGATTTCCCCAGTTTTGTCTCAACTTCCCCAGTGATGTTGTCTTCCCCGGTGAGTGGTTGCTCAATGCGTGGACTTTGTCCCTGTCTGCTTCAGTTTATATTCTATTTTCATTTTAATTCCAATTTATTTAGTTTCTTTTCTATTTCTATTTCTTTTTAGTTAGAATATATTTTTTCATTTAATTTTAGGTTAATTTAAGTTTATTTAGATTAAGATCTAATTTTTTTTAGTATACTTGTCTTTTATTTCTTATTTACAAAAAGGTATTATTATAATGAAAATATAAAAACACAAAAAAAAAGAAGTTCATTGAAACCATTCCACATTTCCATGTTGGCCCTACGCAACCATACTAGATGGTACACAACCACAACAATTTGAAAAAAAAAACAAAAGGGTACATGCTGCTACAATACTAAAAAACTTGTTGCGCCAAAGCTATCACCAGAATGTCGCCCTGATCTCCTCTACAACACAAGGCAAAAACCTGTCACTTGCTGCTGCCACTCCTTGCGTCAAGACTTTAGTACTACAAAACAAACACCCTGCATTCTGCAATAGCAGACCTACTGTAAAATCTACAGTTTACAAGCAACAGCGACACCACAAACTAAGCCTTCTGCAGTGACAACAACAACACAACATTACATTTTTTGAAATTCAAAGGGTAGACGCATTTTCAGTTTAGAAAGAGTGGGAGAGGAGTAAGATTGGGGGAGAACATAGTAAGGATTCAAAACAACACATATTTCTTCTCTTCAAATCTCTGAAGTCTTTAAAACTGAGATGGCCAAGTCTATAATGCCATATCCATTCATCTCTGCTGGTTGCAGTTGCAAGACACATATGCTCCATTACATTAAGTTCAATCTTGAAGGTTCTATTTTTAGACATAGGAGCTTTCATGATTAACCTTCCTCCTGAATCGAGAACTCTCATCATCTTGTCTTCAATTAACACTTTGTAATTCTTTTCGACCAACTGCCCTATACTGAGCAAATTGCTCTTCATTCCTGGTATGTACAACACATTGGAAATTACTGGCCTTTTGCCATCTTTCCTCACAATCAGAACATCATCAATACCTTCAGCTGCTAGAGTATTGTCATTTGAAAATTTCACCATATTTTTTATTGAGGGCTTTATGTTGACAAACTAATCTTTCCTTCCAGACATGTATGATGAACATCCTGAGTCCAAGTTCCACTGGTCCTTGAATCTCTCTTCATCTCTCGTTGTAACCATCAGGGACATCACTTCTTCTTCATGTTTCGCCAGCTTTGCATCATCTTCTTGATTCTTCTGCTTTTCAGGAAAATCACTAGAATAGTGACCATATTTTTGATAATCGTAACACTGAATGTGACTTTTGTCAGGTTTTCGACCACCACATCTTCCTCTACATGCAGCACCACCTCTTTGGTTTCCTTGGCTCTAGGGTTTTCTCTTATTCGACCAGTTTCCTTCTTGCTGATTTTGACCCGTCGAATTGTTGTAGCCTCCTTTGCCTTTGTTGTCATTCCAACTTTCTCTGCCATTATTTTCTTTTTCCGATTGCGCCTGCAAAGCCACATCACTCTTCAACTTTCCTGCAGCTCATTCGACCATTCTTTGTTCATGAGATTCAAGCGTCCCTTGAAGCTCTTCCTTTGTTAATGTTGATAGTATTTCAACTCTTCTATGGCTACTACCACGTGGTCAAATTTTGGAGCCAATGACCTCAAGATCTTTGCAACAACTGATATTGATGTCAACACTTCTCCACATACTTTGATTTGATTCACAAATTTAGTAACCCTAATGAAGAAATTGGTTATGCTTTCATTGTCTTCGATCTGAAGCAATTTATAAGTTCTTTTATGAGTTTGTAACCTCACCCTTTTCACCTTCTATGCACCTCTAAACAATTTCTCCAAGATTTCTTATGCTTCTTTTGCTGATTCTACATCATTGCGCCTATAAAAAGAAATTTATAATCTTTCTTCTTCAATTCTTTGTACGTAGTTTAATCTTGATACGACACATTTTCTACAAGTGGTGTTACTCCTTCCTTCACAAAATCCCAAAGATCTTGATAATAGAAAACCACCTTCATCTACTTGCACCAATTCTCATAATTATTGTTCTTGAGAATCAAAAGACTCGCCGGAAAATACCCGTTTGGATGATTAATCACCATCACATTTTGCTTCCATGAATCACAACCTGGAGCTCTAGATACCAGATGTTAGAATTAACCTAAAACTTTGAGAATTCTGAATCAATCTTGATGAACAAGATTCAATCAACTGATCTAAATCTCTTGTTCTTCACTCTTCTTCACTCGAGTGAATCAATCACACCTTGATTACGAGAATGATTATGCGCAACAATTGTTAATGGAAGAAGAAAGAAAATTGAATAAGAAAGAAGATTAGGGTTTTACAAAATTAAGGAAGAAGAAGATGATTTCTGCAGAGTCTTCTCTGTCCACAAACTATGGAAATCTTATTAATTTTGCAACTGCAAGTGATTACGAGACATTTTTCAAAATGGGGTTACTCACTCTATTTATAGTTGAGCTAGCTTTCTCCCTAAGCTAAAGCCCAAAATATACAAAAGTCCAAAATATCTATTTTGGTCTAAGTCGAAACCCTGTGTCAAGCAACCTGCTTCGACACTTCGACATCTAATGCTACTCGACACACACTACAAGTGTCCACACATCCTTGTTTCTGTCGAGCACTACCTACTTCGACATAAGGAATTACAATCTCAACACATATTTCTTGAAAACCCTTTTGTTCCCACAAGCCATGCCATGTATATAAAATACTAAATTTAAAATTATGTTAGGAAAATTAATAAATAAAATATTAATTATGTAATAATAATTAAAAATATATTCATATTGAAATTAAATTATAAGTTTAAAATGAAAAATTAAATATTTAAGTTTGTTGTAGGCTTTGAGTAGTTAAACTTTCATAATCAACAATAAAAAAAAGTATTATCAATCGTAACAAAATATATTAAATTGATACCGCTTAAAAGAAAAGAGATTAACAACAAAACAAATAAAAAGAGCAAACAAAATGAAAAATCGCAAATTCATTCTATAGACTAATCAATAATCAAAGCGATAAAACAAAATAAAAAATCGCATATACATTCTATAAACTAACCAATAATCAAAGCGATAAAACAAAATGAAAAATCACAAATACATTCTGTAAACTAACCAATAATCAAAGAAATAAAACTCGACTACTTATTAGGAGAACATGTGCTAAATTTCAACCACCATCAATCAAGAGAGTCGGATATCCACACTCCACTCTGTTTTGAAGTTTAACTATTGAAAAAACCTTAAATATTCATCAATCAAAGTATAATTTCTTCGAACAAAATTAGTGGGTATGAAAGGCTTCAAATTATGTTAGCATGATGAAGTAGGATCCCACATTTGTTCACAAGTGTCAAAGAGTACAAAACAAACAGTTCACATCTACAAAAATAAAAAAATGAAGAAACATAAATACTAGAAAAACGAAAGAAAAAAAAGAGTATAAGAGAAACAACCCACTTTCATAAAATAAAAAATTTCTTACATGTTTATCTATTTATGGTCTATTGTACATAAAAAAAGTAAGAAAATAAGCTGCCACATTTTTCCAAAGAGATTAAAGTGGTTGAAAATATGAATTTAATATATAAGACAAGTAAAAAGATTCTACCTAACTCCAAAAAGGGTGGAATGAACTTATCTGTCAAGTCAATGGCTATATAATAAGGTTATTTCAGCGAAAGAAAGGTCTTAAGCTTAAAGGGGTTTAATAATGGATATTATCATATCAAAACAGGGTGACTTAAAAAGGCTCAGAGTTTTAACAAACAAATGCCTCTGTGTGTATTTATTAGACCAATAGACTCAAAATAAGAAAACTACAAATTCCAGAAAATGACTAATGCATGGATACTCTCATAATAAGGAAAAGTAAAAAGTGGAATTATATGGCTTAAGCCTTACTATCTAAGGTATCTGGAGATTGAGTACAAGTAGTCGGTTTCCCTTTTATTTTTCAACATTCAATCTGCAAGGGAACTTCACTGTTAATTTTTTATTTTGTTTCTTTTTTTGGCGACTTTGTTCTTTTTCTTTTTCATGATGGCACTGGTAAGGTAGCAAATAAAACTGAAAGAAAAATAGCAACATACAAGTTTATTGATTTCAAGCAAAGAAAAGTACAGGGGGGAGCTTCTAAAGATCTAGCTAGTTGGAGTTGAAAAACCAAAATCATCCTAAAAAAAAGAAACAAAAACAAAAACTGAAACTGAAAAAACTTTTATCACTTGTTCTTGGAGTTAAAGTAGTCATTGAGATCCTGAAAATCATCTTAAAATCTCTGGTTTTGGCTGTCCCATAGAGTCCTCGTTTTAGCTCTCCTGTTTTGCGGCCTGGATCTTGCTCCATGAAGTAGGTCTCCATAACAGCAAGAGGTGCTGGGATTCTTCTCGTGGTATCGTTGTTGATTGAAATCATTGGACTAGCCATCACATTATTAGGTTGACTTTGTACTCCATCTAGCTTGCATAATTCATTAATAACACAAAAATGTCTACAAGTTCTTTGTGAAGTGTCAACCATATATTTGACGTTGACTATAATCAACATTCCCACATCAATTAGTTCATTGTTCAAAATAGCCATCAGAATATGGAACCTTTTCACAAAGAAATGATTTTGGTTGGAGGTATCCTCCAAAGTTTGGACAATGAAGGATGCCTAAGCTCTATGAATCACTAAAAGAAAAATATCATTTTATGACACATAGGTTGGGATGGTTCATAGGAAACCGTCCTCTTATGCGTATTATGGTGGTTTCTATGGCAGTTTTTTTGCAACCGCCCTGATATATTCAAAAAAAATTATATGGGCTGCGACAGTTGTAAGTCGAACTACCTTAAAATTTACCCTACGACGGTTACTAAACGACTCTCGTTTTTTTGGCTCAACACATCAAAAAATCCAAATGGCTGTGACGGTTGTAAGTCCATCTGCCTTAAAATATACACTACAACGGTTACTGAACTGCCCTCATCTTTATTTTGGCCCAACACTTCAAAAAATCCAAATGAGCTACGACGGTTTAAGCCCTACCACCCTAATATTTTTTGTTTTGTTTGGAGCGCCAATAATTTATGCTTAAAAGATAAAAAAAAACGTGTTTCTGCGACTGCTCGTGTTTCTGTCTGTTGCGACTGAAGGAAGAGTGAAAGGTGCTCTACGATTGCTGCGACTGAAGGAAGAGTGAAAGGTGCTCTACGATTGCTGCGACTGAAGGATGAGGGAAAGAGGGAAAACCATTGGTAACATGTTAGTTGTCTCATACCTTAAGTTCTTCTTTTTCATTTCTTCCTTCTCCATTCACTTGACCTTAAAGTGTAGAAACCCTAAGTTATATGTATCAATTATTCCTTTTTTATGAAAAGACATTTTTTTTGCGACATGTTTGTCCATGTTCTGATTTCTGCAATTTTGATGTTCTGATTTGTACTGAAAATTTGATGTTCTGATTTGTGTTCATGTTCTGAAAAGACATTTACTTAATCTTGAAGTGATTCATGTTCTGATTTGTACTGAAATTTTGATGTTGCGTTTGTTGTCAATGAACCTAATCTTTGGTTTTGTGTTACTGGCTATTTTGAGGAAGCAATTGCGATAGTTTGTGATGCTGAAGCTCTAGCTTATTTGGTTACTAGTTACAGATTAAGCTCTAGGTTACAAATTAAAATCCTTCTTATAATTAATTTTGATCTGGAAATTGTTGGAATCTGTTGGTAGTTGGTTAGTTGATAGTTGATAAAAGATAGATTTAGAATATTGTTTAGAAGAAGGCTATGTCATTGATTTCTTGGATGATCAATTACAAGATACCAATGGCCTATTTATAGGCTCAAGTTACCACCCTCTACATTACATTAGTTCTTTCTAGAGTTTCATGATAGATGAGTATCATGATAGTTCTAGGTTCTTCTATCATTTTAATATACTTATAGTTCTAGATTGTTCTACCATATTCATAACTATTATAATTTTAGGATCTTCTACCATTTTCATACATATTATATTTAAGAATATTCTAGAAATTTGTAGCAATTTCAACACTCCTCCTTGATGCAAATTTTTGTGACTCCAAGCATAGCTCGTAGCTCTTCAAATCTTGGTCTCGGCAACGCCTTCGTGAATATGTCTGCAATTTGATCTTCTGTTCTGCAGTAGTCGAGTTTGATCTCTTTAGTTGCTTCAGCTTCTCTGATAAAGTGATACTTGATTGCTATGTGTTTTGTTCTGTTGTGATGTACTGGATTTTTCGCTATTGCAATTGCTAATTTGTTGTCGCAATTGATTTTAGTAGGCCCATCCAGTTTTTCTCCCATGTCTTCAAGTATCCTTCGAAGCCATATAGCTTGACTCGTTGCTTCAGCAGCTGCCACATACTCTGCTTCTGCTGTAGATTGTGCAACCGTAGCTTGCTTCTTCGACGCCCAAGAGAAAATTCTTGATCCTAGTGAGAAAGCATAGCCAGAGGTGCTTTTCATGTCATCAACCGAACCTGCCCAATCACTGTCGGTGTAGCCAAGTAATCCTGTGTTGGTTTCGGTAGTGTACCATATACCTAATTCTTTTGTTCCTCGTAGATACCTCAAAATTCTTTTTCCTGCTCCAAAGTGTATTTGACTTGGGCTTTGCATGAATCTTGATAAAAGACTTGTAGCATACATTATGTCTGGCCGTGTAGCTGTCAAATATAGGAGGCTTCCAACTAGACTTCTGTATATGGAAGCATCAGCTTCTGGTGCTCCATCATTCTTCTGTAGTTTCTCATTTGTTATGAGTGGAGTAGCGACTGGTTTACAACCATACATCTTGAATTTCTTAAGTAAGCCTTCTGTGTATTTCTTTTGCGAGATGAATATTCCTTCTTTTCTCTGACTTACCTCTATACCGAGGAAGTAACTCATCAAACCAAGGTCGGTCATCTCAAAGGTCTTCATCATGTCTTCTTTAAACTCCATCATCATCTTAGTATTACTTCCCGTGTAGATAAGATCGTCCACATATAGAGAGAGTAAGAGAGTGTGCTGACCTTGAGACTTGATGTAAAGTGTAGGCTCACTTTTGCTCCTCCTGAATCCTCGACCCATGAAATACTGATCGATTCTGCTATACCATGCTCGAGGTGCTTGCTTCAAACCGTAGAGTGCCTTTCTTAGTCTTAACACTTTTCTTTCTTCTCCTTCAGACATGAATCCTTGTGGCTGCTCCACATAGATCTCTTCTTCAAGTACGCCGTTGAGGAAGGCAGATTTGACATCTAGTTGATGTATACTCCATCCTTTTTGTGCCGCAAGAGCTATTAAAGCTCTAATGGTATCAAGACGAGCTACTGGTGCAAATGTCTCATTGTAGTCAATCCCAGGTTGTTGTGAGTAACCCTTAGCTACTAGTCTCGCCTTGTGTTTCTGTATGGTGCCATCAGGGTTGAGCTTTGTCTTATAGACCCACTTAACTCCAATGATATCTTTTTCAAGGGGACGATTTACTAACTCCCATGTGTTGTTTTTTCCGATCATCTTTATCTCTTCTTCCATTGCCTTGACCCATACTTCCTGCTTTGACGCTTCTTCAAAGCTTCCAGGTTCAAGAATGGCCAAGTTACAGGTTTCATATATGTCCACCAAAGATCTTACTCGTCTTGGATTAGACTCTAGTGATGATAGTTCTTGATCTTGTTGTTGTGGTGGAGGTGAAGCAAATTCACATGAGTCTTCTTCCTCAGCTTCTTCTTGAGGTAGTTGAACTGGTATAAGGATGTTCTTCTCCACTTTTTCTTCATCCCAATTCCAAGAAGCATTCTCATCAACTTCAACATCTCGACTGATGATGAGTTTTTTTGTTTGCAAGCTGTAGACACGGTAGCCTTTAGAGATAGTGCTATACCCCAGGAAGATACCTCGTATAGTCTTGTCTTCAAGCTTGTGCCTCTTCACGTCTGGAATGTGAATATAGCATATAGATCCAAAGACCCTTATGTGCTTTTCTGATGGCTTCTTTCCGTTCCAAGCTTCAATTGGAGTCTTATCTTGTACTGCCTTAGTTGGACATCTGTTGAGTATGTAAACAGCAGTGTATACTGCTTCAGCCCAGAATGTGTTAGGAAGTCCCTTCTCCTTGAGCATCGATCTAGCCATTTCCATAACTGTGCGATTCTTTCTCTCTGACACACCATTTTGTTGAGGAGAATATGCGACCGTAAGTTGTCGCTCAATGCCTTCATCCTCACAAAATTTGTCAAACTCGCGGGAGGTGTATTCTTTGCCTCGATCACTTCTTAGTACTTTTATCCGTTTTCCACTTTGATTTTTAGCAAGGGCCTTGAATTTTTGAATACTCCAAAAACTTCTGATTTTTCTTTTAGGAAATAGACCCATGTCATTCTAGGGAAGTCATTAATGAATAGTATGAAGTACCTGTTGTTCTCTTGTGATGGCGTTCTCATTGGTCCACAGACGTCAGTATGTATCAGCTCTAATAGATCTTTCGCTCTCCATGCTCCGCTTGTTGAGAACGAAAATCGGTGTTGCTTACCAAGGAGACATCCTTCACACACTTCATTATTCTCCTTTATGCTTGGAAGATCTCTCATCATATTCTTCTCATGTAACAACTTCAAGGCATGTGTGTTGAAGTGGCCAAATCTTCGATGCCAGAGCCATGAATCATCAACTTGCACATTCATGGCATTGTTAGTTGCATATTTTAAATTTAGCGGGAAGCTTCTATTGCTCTTATTCATCTTCACTTGGGCTATCTTAGGCCTTTTATTTTTGTTGTCTAAGATTTTGTATACACCTCCTTCAAAGTGAAGTGTGTAGCCTCTCTCCATCATTTGGCCAATGCTTAGAAGATTTTCTTTTAGGCTGGGAACTAGTAAAACATCATGGATGAGTCGTGTACCTTTATTTGTCTCCACCATGACAGTGCCTTTGCCTTTTGATTCAACCACACTTCCATTTCCCAGTCGAACTTTGACTTTGACAGACTCGTCAATGCTTTTGAAAATAGTCTCATCCTTAGCCATGTGGTTGCTACATCCACTATCCAAATACCAACTTCCACCTTTTTCTTTGATTGAGTCTTGAGTGGCATAGAACATACATTGTTCTTGATCATGCTCCCCTGCGATATTAGCTTGATGCCTATTTTTGTTGCGACAATTTTTCTCTACGTGCCCGAACTTCTTGCAATGGTTGCATTGTGGCATATTACGATACCAACAATTTTTCTCTGCGTGACCTAGTCTTTTGCATATATTGCATGGAGAATTTTTATCTAGCTTATTCTTAAGGAAATTTCTAGAAACTTCTCTTTTTCTGGAAGTTTCTCCATAATTTTTCTTTCCTCCACTTTCTTTATTTTGGGGATGAAATTTTAGCTTTGACTGGAAGGCATTTTCTAGTGTATCTTCTTTATGCCTATACAGTCTTTGCTCATATGCTTCAAGAGAGCCCACAAGTTCTGTCACTGATAGAGTGGGCAGATCTTTGGTTTCTTCAATCGTTGTCACGATTGGGTCAAACTTTGGGGGCATAGTAATTAGAATTTTTTCAACGATTTTCTTGTCAAGAATTTCCTCCCCAAAAGCTCTCATTTGATTAACTATTTCTTTAACTTTAGAATAGTAATCTTTAACTGTTTCAGACTCCTTCATCTTCAATAGTTCAAAATCTCTTCTTAGATATTGAAGTTTAACGGCACGTACCTTATCGCTTCCTTGAAACTCCTCCTGCAGCGTGTTCCATGCTTCATTGGCAGTCTTAGCTCCCATAATTCTTGGAAAAATTGCATCAGTCACCGCTTGTTGCAAGGTGAACAACACCTTTGAATTTTTCTGTTTGTTTTGCTTCAACTCTTTTTCTTTAGTTGCATTAAGAGCTGAAGTGTCCGCGGGAACGGTGAAGCCTTCTTCTACTATGTCCCATAAATCTTGAGATGAAAAAAATGTTTCCATTTTAACACGCCAGAAATCATAATTTTCACCATTGAAAATAGGGACAGCAATAGATGATGATTGAGAGGTGTTATCCATAGTTTAGAAAAAAAAATTTCGGAGTAGGTTTATAGTACAAAGGAAATTTTTGTAGTAGTTTGGAGGATTTTAGAATGTTAGGTAGGTAATATAACTACGCCCAATATATGACCGAACGTAGCTCTGATGCCACTGTTGGTAGTTGGTTAGTTGATAGTTGATAAAAGATAGGTTTAGAAAATTGTTTAGAAGAAGGCTATGTCATTGATTTCTTGGATGATCAATTACAAGATACCAATGGCCTATTTATAGGCTCAAGTTACCACCCTCTACATTACATTAGTTCTTTCTAGAGTTTTCATGATAGATGAGTATCATGATAGTTCTAGGTTCTTCTATCATTTTAATATACTTATAGTCCTAGATTGTTCTACCATATTCATAACTATTATAATTCTAGGATCTTCTACCATTTTCATATATATTATATTTAAGAATATTCTAGAAATTTGTAGCAATTTCAACAGAATCCATGTTGAACTGAGGAAAACTCTAATGTCAGTAAGTGCAAACTGCCACTTGATTGAGCGCTTGTTTTTCGAGTCTTCCAGAACAGGTATAGATGACAGCTTGAAAGCGCAAACCTGTTCGGAGGTAGTAAACAATTGTCGTCATCTAACCTCTTTATCTATCCGAGGGTTTAAGCTACATGATTGTAAAGTTCGCATACTAGTTAAGGGATTTCGGAAATTGAAATATGTTGATTTTTCAACATCATATTCAATCACTGGAAATCTCTTAAGAAACCTTGGAAGCTGCAATGGAGGGAATTTGCTCGAGGTCTTAATTTTAAGGGATTGCATGCATCTCAAAGAGATGGAAGTTGCTAGGATGTTGACAGTAATTCTTTAAGGAGATTTCAAATTGCTTATACATCTTGACATATCCAATAGGGAAGGCTTAGCATGTGAGGCTGACTGGTATCACAACATTATGCCTATTAAGCAGGTTTTGGAAGCAAGGCCTGATATGCGTGTGGTGGCTGAATATCCATCAGAGGGCTATGTCGAGACATTTGATACTGATATGAATAGTGATATATAAGTCTGTTATCACAACTTAGCAGCCACACATCAGATGGATCAATTTTTATGAGTACATCTGAAGGCAGCTACAACAGTGATCATGGTAGTGGAAATGAGGAAGGACAATATGCGGTGATTTATGGGGAAATTTCAGATGAAGACAATAATCTGAACCTGTAACCAATTCTCAATGCATGGCAAAATCCAGGAGATACATTTATACTCAGTGTTTTCAGCACATACATTTATATTATTGTCTTTTCTGAAAATCACCAATAATAAGAAAACAATCAAATGAGCAATATTATAAATGCATTCCATTGAGATTATATACAGAAATAAGTTAACCAAGCCTTTAGTAAGTCTTTTCAAATAAGCTCTAAATTTATAGTTATACAGAAATAATACAAAGAAGAAAAGTTAATCATCAAGGCAATAAAATTTATATCAATTTGCCTATAGTCTAGTCTAGCCTTGACATCAAAATATTGTTACAAAAAGTGCTAGAAATACATCTCAACACAAGAACTCTTTACTAACAAGTTCTAAAAAAAGTCCGAAGATAAAGAGAACCAACCTTGTCAATTTATAACTCACTTCACATACAACAAAGATCAGTGAGCAATGTTCTTATGGCAAGTTGGTAGTTTTTGTGTATGAGATTCTTATCCCTAATTAATGTATGAGATTTTTACTTTTTATGTTGATTCATCGTTATAAAAATGAAGTAGTAACATATGACATTGTTACTCTATGTTTTATTGCATAATTTATTTTTTAATTTATTGTATTTATGTTATGTTTATTAAATGTGTAGTCATAATTTATGTTAATCTTTGTGTTTATGTTATATATATTAAAGTTGTTGTCATAATTTATCTTTAAGTGTTAGCCAATAATGGTATTAGAAAGAGCATTTAAGCATGTTGCCAACACCTCTTCTCAGAATTTGATATTATACCATCCCATTTTAGATTAGGCAAACACTACAAGTACAATATATCTATGAATGGACAATATAAATAACAATTTATAACAAATATGGAAAATTAAACTTCTAGTAACAAATAATACATGACACGTCATTTTATCTAAATGCCATGTAACTTGAATTATAGTATATCATAGATTGCCCTAAAGTATCAAGTACCGGACATGTGGGTTAGATGAGAAGCATTCTTGAGAGACTAGTTGAACACTCATTTTATTTAATTGCCAACACCTCTTAAGCATTGTAGCATTCTTAAGCATTACATTTCCACTAATTAATTGCCAACACCTCTATATTATGCATTCAACTATCTAGTTTATTTATATTTCTTACTTATAAATATTATAAGTAATAATATCAATAATGTTCCACAATTAATTAATTGTATTGATTGTTGACTGATATTCACTGATGCATTTTATTTAGTTTGAGAAGGGTCGTCCGAGGTTTGTACAACCTGGAGAGCTTGAAGTAAACAAGAGGCGCCTACGTTTAACGACAACTCAAAAAACATCAATAACCTCTTCGCCAATCCAAACTACCATAACCCCTCTACCAATCCAAACTACAATAACCTCTTCGCCAATCCTAACTACAATAACCCCTCCGCCAATCCAAACTACAATTGAAGATGTTGTGGTAGAAGATGAGGATGGAGATGTTGTGGTAGGAGATGAGACTGAAAATGTTGTGGTAGGAGATGAGACTGAAGATGTTATTTGAGTGGCTGGTTCTGAGTATTGGGATGTAAATGTTATTAGTAAGTAATTTAAGGTTAAAGTATCTGTAAATAATTTAATTTTTTACATAGTTGAGTTATGACATTAATTTGTTTACTTTTTTATGTGATAGATGAGGAGAGTTATGTTTCAAAGACACGTTTGTGTGTGAAAGACTTAGTTGCGAAATCAGAGTCTGATGGAACATGGATAATACTTGAATGGGATAAGACTCATCGTGCAGTAGGATCGGCTGCTGCTTTGTTAGCAGGGTATTTGGGTATACTTATTAGAATGTTTAAAGACTTTTCCATGATATTCGAGAGTTGAAGGGATATTCCAATGGATAGAAAAACACAGTTTTATGATTCAAAGATAAATGTATCATTAATAAACAATTACATATTTTTTTAAATTAATTTTATGGTGATTATCATTTGCTTTATTAACGAATTTTTATTCTTATGGTTAGCTCCATTTTAATGTTGATGATGGGCGTGACAAAGATTACATACTTTCTTCTGCTGCAAAGAAATGGAAGGATGATCGTTGTCAATTGTTTCAAAGATTTTAAAGATGGGATCTCACTTTGGAGGAAAATCTTCAAAATTATCCAAAATGCAAAGGCATTGAGGAAAACGATTGGGTTGTTTTTGTTCAATATAGGTGGAAAGAAAAAACACAGGTAATATTAGTGTTTTACTCGTATAATTTTATTTTTAATATATAAGTAATGCATTGTATCTTATCCTTATCTATAACGCGTGTTTTTTTGTTATCAATGTAGAGAATAACAAAACAAAATGCCCAAAATAGAGGAAAATTGAAGACTCCGCATACACTTGGATCTAAGTTGCTTGCAAGGAAGCAACGTGAGTTGGTATGTCTAAATCTATATATTGTTGATTGTATGCTTGATAGTACAAATAATTAATATTTGTTCTTATTTGTAGGAATCGAGAGATGGACGATCATACAGTAGATGAGAAATGTATACAATTTCTCATAAAAAGTCGAACGAGTCTTTTGTCAATGAAGATGCATACAACAATAATGTAAGTACAAATTAATTCTTTTGAAATATTTGTTAGTCTTCTTAAGGTTTGAGAAAAAATCAAACATTTTAACATCTCTTAGAGGTGGGGAGAACCTGTCTGAAAACTGGTTAATTTAAGTTGAGACAAACCAGACATCACATATATTTTGTTGGCTTTATTTGTGTTGCATCATGGTCCTTCTATAGTTTTATTACTGTCACACAAAAGTATTGTGAATTTGTTTCTTGAATAGGCAGTTGAATTTTGTTGGCAAATCGAAAATTACAAGGGATTTTGTGTCACTGAAGTAAAAGAAGCCCAAAAGTAGTGGCTTATGATGATCATGCACAATTTTGTAATTGGGAATGGTTTTTAGCTTTATCGCGATACTTTGTGGTTAAATTCTTCATTTCCTTTTGTATTGATTAATTTCTTAGGGTTTATTCATATTCTTAATTCTATATATATATATATATATATATATATATGAAAATGCTAACATACATCCAAAATTGGTGGGCTCCACACAAAAATACATTACATCTATTTCTTTTCTTCATCTTTTTAATGTGGGTCCCACCCAAAATTGGTAGACCCCACACAAAAATACACTAAGGTGTATGTTTCTAATGCATACCTACATGAGTGTGTATTAGCATTACCTATATATATATATATATATATATATATATATATATATATATATATATATATATATATATATATATATATATATATATATATATACTTTTTTGATTTTAACTTTTGAACTGAGATTTAGGAAGTAGAGGTTGGATAGTACCTGCTTGCCCAAGTAAGCAAAAACATGTGTAACCGAATGGTGTGCTGCATGTTTTCTTATGCGCTGACAAAACACGGGTAGCAAAACTCAAATGTTTTGATGGGTTCATTTTTAAATTGAATGTTGGGAATGTTGGTAGTTTCTAGACAACCGAATTTTATAGATATTATAGTGGACCTTCCATAGTTTTTTAATGTTTTTTAGATATTATTCAATAATGTTTTTTAGTTATTAGACATAAACTTAAAATATTTAAATTTTAGATATTTTAGGTGTTTATACAATTTAGATATTTTAGATATTATTCAATAATATTTGAAAAGCAGGAAATAATTTATGTTTTTTAGATAGCAGTAGCTTAGTAAAACTGATTAGAATATGCAGTAGCTTAATTTATGATATTACCTAATAATTTATGTCTAATACCTAACATATGCAGGAAATATTTTAGGTGTTTATGCAATTTAGATATTTTAGATATTATTCGATAATGTCTGGAATGCAAGAAATAATTTATGTTTTCAAGATAGCGGTATAATAATGTTTTTTAGATATTAAGTTTGTTGCATCATGATCCTTGTTATATAAACAGTAACTTAATTTGCTCTTTTGCATGTGCATGAAAAATTACAAGCTGCAATTAAGGGTTTTGTGTCTGAAAATGATGCATTTCAGAAAGTATTTGGAAAAGAACATCCTGGATATGTTCATAGTACGAGACTTGGAGTTACGTCATTCCAGATTAATAGATCTACGAGATCGTCGTCTTCTTTTGAAGAAAACGAAAAAATAAAGGAAATGCAAGAAGAAATTAATGCGCTTAAAGAACAGAATACAAAAATTGATGAATTGATGGAGACAATCATATTCTTAAAGAAAAGGGACAATGCTAGGAAAGAAGAAATTGAATTCTTAATGCAAATGAAAAATTCTAGTGGAAGGCAGGTATGATTTTCATGAAATCTATTATTAACTTTAAAATATATAAGTTTAAGATTGATGTTTCATTCTAGTGGAAGATGTTCTTCCAAGTTTAATACTTTTTTTTCAGGGATTGGAGTCACCTGCTGATGGTAGATGTTCTTCTGAGTCTAACTACCGAATTGCAGATAATGGATCAACAAGAAGAACACATTAGACTTTGATATGTTTTTCTGTGTACTTTTTTAGCTATCTGCTGATGGTAGATGTTCTTATGGATTTTTTTAAATATATTTTTGGCATTATGATGCTTATTATTATAAGATTAGGATATTTTGATTATATATATCACATGTTTTATGGATATTACATGATTATGATATGACATGATTATGATTATGGATATTACATGTTTTTGATTGGATTTAATTTTACTACACTAAAAAGTAATATAGAAAATCATATAAAAAATAAAGAAGTATTAAAAAAAGTAATACCATAAATAAAAATATTTTAGTGAAAAAAATGTTTAAAAAATAAATAATATTATATTTAAAAATATTTTATTAGCTAATAATTATATATATATATATATATATATATATATATATATATATATATATATAAACAAAGGTACGACGGTTGGTAACCGTCGTAATAAATAATAAAAACAAAAATTAAACGGAAAGTTACGACAGTTATAACCGTCGCAATCAACGATTTAAACTTGAATCAAACAGAAAGTTACGACAGTTGTAACCATCGTAATAAAAAATAAAAACAAAAAACATTAGGAAATTTACGACAATTATAATCGTCGTAATCAACGGTATAAACATGTATCAAACGGAAAGTTACGACAGTTGTAACCGTCGCAATCAATAATTAAAACAAAAATCATTAAGCAAGTTAGGACGGTTGAAAACCGTCACAATATGGAGATTACGTTAGTTAGCTACTTGTCGTGAAAATAACGACGGTTTGTATGCATATTTTCACAACCATCGCAATACAGCCTCGCGATGCACGGTTCCCCGAAAGTATTGAAATCCTCTTAACTTATAAATAAATTGCGACGGTTCTAACCGTCGTAATCTACCAAAATGAACCGTCGCAATTTTCCAATTTTCGTGTAGTGAATCTCAACGTCTTCCCTTGAGCAATTACCCATCTAGACCCAGGATGACAAACTTCAGCCAACATTCTCTCCCCCGTAGTTTCAGTCAAGTGAGCATTCCTCCTCTCTTGAACTTAACACCTAGGAGGAGTTTGAAGATAAAAGAGAGAGTTAATTCTAGAAGGACTAAAGTTAATGTGTTTACCTCTCACATAAGACGTCTAATCTTTGAATTAACAATGAACGACATTTGCATAGAACTCGAGCCCAATAGATTGGTTGGAATCGTTGATCAAACTGTTGACTCGAGTCCAACCTCTTACTCCCAACACATTAACAAACTCTTCATAGCCCTCTAAATTTTCAACCTCGAAAGCTTCGTCCTTTACTACATTGTAGTTCCGGACCGAATTCCACTTTTCTTGGTGTTTTTTGGAGGCGAACAAATAAGATGAGAAGGTTGAAACGTTAGTGGATGGTAGGTTCGAGGATGAGGCAGCTTGAGTTTGGAGAATTATTTTGGGTTCTATCTAGAAAAGCTCAACAACACAAACAACATAAAAAGATTGAAATAAATTTAGCAGAATACGAGTAGAAGAGAAGAGAATAGGAAAGTGTTTGGATGAAATTGCCAAAAGTAGCAATTTATAGTTTGTTGGACATGCTGCATTGTGTGCACGATGCATGCAATAGCGTCGCGATGGCCAACGGTAGTCCCCCAACGTCTTTATTCTAACGTCTATATAACATCATTATCACGCGCGATTAGGAGCATCACACCACATTAAAAGATTTTTTCCCACACTCATTTCAAACCTTTTCTTCCTTCAAATCTTTCCTTTTCTCTTTTTCTATTTATTAGTTCTATTTTTCTTTGGCATTGTTTTCCTTTTTCTTAAACAACAAGCTACACATTTAACACACATTAACCGATAAATGCAAATTAATTGACTAAAAAATTCTAAATTGAGAGGAAAATAAAAATGATGGGTTGCCTCCCATTAAGCGCTTGTTTAAGATCACTAGTTTGAATCTATTGTCTAAGGATTTACAAGCATTGGAGAAACCTTCTATGATGCTTCTTCACTTCCTTCATAAGACTTCAACTTCTTTCCTTTCACAACAAAGGTGTGAGCATCACATGGATCAATTAATTCAACAACTCCACCTACAAAACTTTCCTTCACAATAAAAGGACAAGAAATTCTCTCCTTTCACTTACCTAGCAATCATTTCAAACGTGATATATGTGAGAACAAGTTTTGGTTCTGCATCTGGCCTTTAGTTTTGATGATAACAATACATTGCTTCTTAGAGAACAATTTTGTACACTAATGATTTTTGTCTAGTGTGTAGCTTTTTCTATACAGGTTCTGACTCTGAAGCTCTGACGTGCGACATCATCAGATTTTAGAATCAATCACTCTGACTTTGAAGAGAAACAAGCGCGTTTGCAAGATGCTGTCAAGTCCTAGAAATCTCTTAGACAACTGTTCTGAAGAATGTTTGTGCTAAAGCTTTTAATCGTGACTCTAACTCAAGAAGCCTCTGAAGGATTTCTTACCTTCAAGATTCTGCGCTCAAGCTGTAGATTCTGAAGAATGAAGTGCTGGAGATTCTGAAGACCAGGTTCTGAGGAACAGTGTCAAGACTCTGAAGACTTAAGTTCTGAATACTCTCAACCAGACCCTTGATTCTTCTAAACATGCTGCAAACAACTTTATTTAGAAGCATATGAAGATTAGAAGATCAGATTAAACCATTTTACGTGAGATAAATAGTACATAGTATAAGATTAAAACATTCCTTCCACTATGCAAATTTCGTGGATTAAGGACATTTATGTTGTATGATTTTGTCTCCCACCTATTGATGATGGTTATTCAAGGCATCAGCTCATTCATGAAGATTCTCATTCTACCCTCCAATAGATCTTTCCTTGGCTATATAAGGAAGACTTGGAAGAATAGAACATGCTGCTAATTTTCTGCGTATCAACACACTATTTACGCTGTTTCATTTCCTATGATAATATTATTCTTGTGAATATTGTATAAAAACACAGAGCTTTTGTTTGTATTGTGTGAGTATTTCATTGTAATTAAACTTTGTGCTAATCTGCTTACTAGAAGCAATCATTGTAAAAACAGTCTGTAAATCTCAAATTTGTTTGAGTGATTACCTTGAGTGACTAGGAATGAGGGAGCCACATAAATGAGTAACATAGAAAGTTGTTAAATATACAAAAATCTTGAAGCTCTTCCTTTGTCATGAGATTCAAGCGTCCCTTGAAGCTCTTCCTTTGTCAATGTTTATAAGTATTTCGACTCTCCTATGGCTACTACCACGTGGTCAAATTTTGGAGCCAATGACCTCAAGATCTTTGCTACAACTGATCATGATGTCAACACTTCTCCACATACTTTGATTTGATTCACCAATTTAGTAACCCTAGTGAAGAAATCGGTTATGCTTTCATTGTCCACCATCTGAAACAATTCATAGGTTCATTTGTGAGTTTGTAACCTCATCTCTTTCACCTTCTCTGCACCTCCAAACGATTTCTTCAAGATTTCCCATGCTTCTTTTGCTTATTTTACATCACTGACCTTTTTGAAATTGTTTGAATCAACACATTGATGAATTATAAAAAGAGCTTTACAATCTTTCTTTTTCAATTCTTTGTACGCAACCTTTTCTTGATCAGACGCGTTTTCTGCAAGTGGTGTTACTCCTTCCTTCAAAAGATCCCAAAGATCTAGATAATAAAAAAGCACCTTCATCTGCTTGCACCAATTCTCATAATTCTTGTTCTTGAGAATTGGAAGACTCGCTGGAAAATGTCCGTTTGGATGTTTCATCACCATCGTGTTTTGCTTCCTTGAATCACAACCTAGAGCTCTAGATACCAGATGTTGGAATTAACCCAAAACTTTAAAAATTTCGAATCAATATTTATGAAAAAGATTCAATAAACAGATCTAAATCTCTTGTTCTTCACTCTTCACTCGAGTGAATCAATCACACATTGATTGCAAGAATGATTCTGCCTAGCAATTGTTAATGGATGAAGAAAAAAAATTGAATAAGAAAGAAGATTAGGGTTTTACAAAATTGGGGAAGAAGAAGATGATTTCTACAGAGTCTTCTCTGCCCACAAACTGTGAAAATCTTATTAATTTTGCAATTGCAAGTGATTACAAGACACTTTTCAAAATAGGGTTACTCCCTCTATTTATAATTGAGCTAGCTTGCTCCCTAAGCTAAAACCCAAAAATACAAAAGCCCAAAATACATATTTTGGCCTAAGTCGAAATCCTGTGTCAAGCAACCTGCTTCGACACTTCGACATCTAATACTAATTGACACACACTACAAGTTTCGACATATCCTTGTTTCTGTCGAGCACTACCCGCTTCGACACAAGGAATTACAATCTCAACACATATTTCTTGAAAACCCTTTTGTTCCCACATGCCATGCCATGTATATAAAATACTAAATTTAAACTTACACTACTACAAAACGTGTAAACAACAACGCCAGGTTTACAACGGATTCATATACACCGTTGTAATAGTGCAAATTGGATGCATGCATTTTTTTAATCTTATTAAAATGATTTTAATCACGGTTAAAAATCCAACCGTGGTGAAGTGTGAGGCATTTCACCACAAATATTTAAAAACCTGTGATTATAGGTAGCGTCTGGTCACGGGTTCAAGTCCTAGCACCAACATTTATAGTTTTTTACTTATTTTTTCAAAATGCTGACACCCTTTCACCATGGGTATTTAAAAAACTGTGATTATAGCCTATAGTTTAGTTTTAGGTCTTACTGGTCGAAAAACCCGGTTTTAGGGAAAATTATCTCCTTTGTGAAATATGTTTCGTGTATTATGAGCAGAAAAAGCGTGTGATCATGTGTCCCGTACTCTGGAAGAGTTATGGGTTTTCACCCTCAAAACCCCAAATTCATCTTTTTTTCTATTTTAATGATTTTTTTACTGTTTTCATAGCCTCAAAAAATTCCAAAAAAAAACTCAAAATTCTTATTTTACTTAATTAGATTAACTTTTGTGTTTTTGTATTTTTCTGAATTTATTTTAATCATGTTACTTCTCTCATATCTTTTCAAAATGCTGACAGACCTTTCACCACGAGTATTTAAAAAACCGTGATTATAGGTAGCGTTTGGTCATGGGTTCAAGTCCCAGCATCAACATTTTTGGTTTTTTACTTATTTTTTCAAGTCTGATTACCAACATCATAGGTGGCGCGCTTATTGGGTTTGTTCACTATCCTTAAACAAATCTTGGTCGTCCATTTAGTGATTATCAACAACTAAGACACTACTATTAATGATCAGCGTGAAACCTAAAACTTAGACAAACTACATCTTCTACCTCCAAACATCATATTTCATTTAAGATACTCTATTTTCCCACTAAACCAAATTTCAGAACAAATTTCAGAATTTTATCATCTCTTCTACAACTTGAATGAGACAAGGAAAGTATGGATTCGAGTTAGCAATGTTAGTTGTTGGTGTTCTTTTTTAATTATTTTTGTTCTTGTTGTTCTTTTTTATTATTGTTGTTCTTGTTGTTCTTATTGTTATTATTGTTATTGTTGTTGTTGTTGTTGTTGTTCTTAATTTTATTGATGTTCTTGATGTTCTTGTTGTTGTTCTTGTTCTAATGCTGCAATTTTTATTTTATTTTATTAAAAGACATACAACAACGGTTATTTAAAATAATCGTGATTATATGTAGTTCTAATGCTGCATTTTTTTTATTTTATTAAAAGACATACAACAACGGTTATTTAAAATAATCGTGATTATATGTAGCGTGCTTTCAAGTTTATTACAACGCTTACTGGGTCGTGATTGTAAGTATCATATATACAACGACGCTCTACATAACAACGTCTGTGCCCGCGTCATTGTATATCTTTCCCAACCGTTGTTAAATGAGTTTTCCGTAGTAGTGTTATGTTATGAAAATTAATAAATAAAATATTAATGATGTAATAATAATTAAAAATATGTTCATACTGAAATTAAATTATAAGTTTATAATAAAAAATTAAATATTTAAGTTTGTTGTAGACTTTGAGTAGTTAAACTTTCATAATAAACAATGAATAAAAAGTTTTATCAATGGTAACAAAATATATTAAATTGATACCGCTTAAAGAAAAGAGATTAACAATAAAACAAATAAAAAGAACAAACAAAATGAAAAATTGCAAATACATTCTATAAACTAACCAATAATCAAAGCGATAAAATAAAATGAAAAATCGCAAATACATTCTATATACTAACCAATAATCAAAGCAATAAAACTCGACTACTTATTAGGAGAACACACTACTACGAAAAACCCATTTAACAACGGTTGGGAATGACATATAATGACGCGGACGAAGGCGTTGTTATGTAGATTGTTGTTGTATCTTCGATGTTTCTACAACGGTCTGGAAACCGTTGTTGTATTCTGAAAAACGCGCTATATATTGCAACGGTTAGTTGTATCAACCGTTCTGAAATATATTATTAATCACAATGGATATTAGTTTCAACCGTTGTGAAATATATTATCAATCACAACGGATATTAGTTTCAACCGTTGTTACATGTACCCTTAGTTTATTATATACAAATGTATATTGATTGTTTTACCATACACCTAGTTAAAGAATTACAACCATTAAATTGGTAAGGAAATATATAATCTGAAAATTAAAATATTCTTGAAAACCAACTTAAACACACCACTGTTTTTCGAATTGCATCCATTTCATTCCGCACATTTTATGTTCCTTAACACATAATATACGATTCAATGGTCTGATTCACTCTACTCATCGACATTTTTAATTATATAGTTTACCTCTCCATCGCCCAAAATCATCGCGATTTTATCATCATAACAATCATGATCATAAAAACCACGATGATTTTTGGCGATGAATAGGTAAACTATATAATATAAAAGATATCGATGTGTAGAAGGAATCAGACCGTTGAATCGTATATTATGCGTTAAGGAACATTCAATGTGCTGAATGAAATGGATGCGATTCGAAAAACATTGACATGATAATGGTTGGTTTTCAAATACATCTTAATTTTCAAATTATAAGTTTCGGTACCAATTTAACAGATTGCATTTTCATTAATAGGATAGTAAAACAAACAATATACATAGTATATAATAAACTAAATTTCATATGTACAATATCAGAATAATAAACTAAATTTGATATGTACAATATCAGAATAATAAACTAAATTTGATATGTACAATATCAGAATAATAAACCAAATTTCATATGTACAATATCAGAATGAATTCATATATATGTACCTTATTAGAATGAATTCATATATATATATATATGTACCATCATCATCATCACCATGTGAAACAAACCTAAGAAGTGGGAACTTAATGAAGAAAATTAGTTATTATTCAAAACAAAACAAGCAAAATTAGAAACAAACCCTAAGAAGTGGGAAGCAGTGAAGAAAATTAGTTAGTATTTAAAACAAAACAAGCAAAAGTTGAAAGAAAACACTAAGAAGTGGGACTGTACCATAACAATGAAGTTCACCTTGCTTGTGAAGCATTGAAGTCGAATCTGCGCAAAAAGAGAACAATCAACAAAAACATCATGAAGCAAACGAGATAATGAGTACTATTTAACAAAAAAATTGAAGTGGAAGACTACCTTATTTTCCATAAACAATATGTACATTACGCTTGCTACCGCCAGCATCATCACCATGTTCATCTAGTTTTAGATTCTGCAAGAAGAACTACAAGGAGGAAGAAGCTTAAATCAAAAGCTTTAAACTTCTTGTATTTCTTCTCGCAGATTCTAAAAAAAGATGAAGTTTGGGTGCTAGGGTTTCGCTGTGAAGGAAATGGCGCGACTGTCAAAAAGGAAAAGTTAATTCCCTTATATAGGTAATTTTTCACAACGGTTTTCTTAAATAACCGTTATGATAGATTATATATTATTTTAATAATATCACAACGGTTAGTTATAATAACCGTAGCGATACCCCTTATACGTGGTACAAGGTTCGACACCAGGCAACAACATTTTCCTAAAATTACGCCTGGATTATAAGTGATATCGCTACGGTCATCACTTATTTCCGTCGTAATATTATTAACCATTGCACTTCCCAACATATGAACGGTTTACAAGAAAATATCGTTCCAGAATATGAACGGTTTACAAGTTATCATCATTACAAGCATTAAACTATCAGTCTTTTCATCTTTAACCTTATCTATAAATAGACAATTTTACATATCAAAATAATATATTCTTCGTAACAATGAGTTCAACAAATGAGAATCCTAGAAACCTCAATGAGAAACGTCAGGCGCCAATCCAGGAGGTCGTCCAACCAGCAACTGGCAACTCCAGGGATGCCTTAAGGGTAAGGAAGGATAAGAAGAAGAAGAAGAAGAAGCCGAAGAAGAAGAAGATAAAGAAGAAAATGAGGCCTATATATTATGATTCCGATGAGGGGAGTGAGGAGAGATGTCTAGATTATGAAGATGCATTTTATGCTATGGGCTCTGACAATGATCTTGATATGTAATATGTTTATCAATGTACTCTCAATGGAATATTAAAAAAAAATTATCTCTATATATATTCATCTCTTACAATTTTATTTTTTAAGTTATATATATACTCTATTGCACTTAAAAATACTAAAGAATACATTGCTGGGAATATACATCATACATTACATGGCGTTAGACATGTTTAAAAAATTAATACATGTTTAAAATCTAAAAATATGACAAAAAATACATTGCTGTGAATCGAAGCGTGATACATGTATTAGAACGGTCTTCTAATACAAGCGTGTTAAATTGTAAAAATATGGAAAAAAAAATATACACTACTAGAAAATTCGCTTTTAGTGACTGAATTAGTGACCGAAAAATTTCGGTCACTCTAGTGACCGAATTAGCCACCAAAATTAAACATCATGTTAGTAAAATTTTAAAAGTCACTAAATCGGTCACTAAATAAAATTAGTCACCGAATTAGCGACTGATATTTTGTGACCATAATTTTCAGTCTCAAATAATCATTTTTATATAAATTAATTCATAAAAAAATTCAGTGACCGAAATTTCGGTCACTAATAATTTTTTTTGTTTTTTTTCATTATTAAGTTGCTTCCCTCTCAATTTGCATCTTTTATTCATTTTTTTTAATTTTTTAGTCAAAATTTTACATTTTTATTGTTTTAACAAATAAAACATATATTTATATAAATAATTAACTCATACAAATTTATTAATTTAGATAAAATATAATTTAAATGAAATCTTTTTAAACAATATTTGAAAGTTCTATTTCAGTAATATTATATACATTTCAAATGTAAATTATACAATAAAAATCAAATGGCTTAGTGGACACCCGAAAGCCTCACAAAGGAAAATGTATTGGTTCAATTCCTACTAGAGACAAAAATTTTATTTTATTTTAAAATTGGTCACTAAAATCGGTCACTAATTTCAGTCGCTAAAATCGGTCACTAATTTCGGTCACTAAATTCGTCTCTAAAGGTTAGCGACTAGCACTTTTCCAACCGAAATTTGTTAGTCGCGTTATTGGTCGCTAAACGTTTTAGTGACCGAATTTTAGGCTTTTTCGGTCTCTAATTCAGTCACTAAACGCGAATTTTTTAGTAGTGATAGTAGCTGGGAATCGAAGATTGTTACACAGCTTGTATTACAACAGTTATGTAATACAACCGTCGTTAAACATGGCGTTATAAATTTTTAGTCCTTATACAATGGTGGGATACGAAACCGTGGTAAACCTGGCGTCGTTAAATGGGGTTTTCGTAGTAGTGCCACGTGCTAAATTTCAACCACCATCAATCAAGAGAGTGGGATATCCACACTCCACTATGTTTTGAATTTTAACTATTGAAAAAATCTTAAATATTCATCAATCATAGTATAATTTCTTCTAGCAAAATTTGTGGATATGAAAGGCTTCAAATTATATTGTCATGATGAAGTAGGCTCCCACATTTGTTCACAAGTGCCAAAGAGTACAAAACAAATAGTTCACATCTACACAAAAATAGGAAGAAACATAAATACTAGAAAAATGAAGAAAAAAAACTTAATTGCAATTTTGGTCTCCTTATTTTCATTTTTTTTTAGTTTTGATCCTCCTATTTTAAAATCCGGAATTTTGGTCCATTTATTTTCATTTATTTTTACTTTTGATCCCTCTATTTTAAAATCTAAAATTTTGGTCCCCTTATTTTCATTTTTATTTTATTTTTGGTCCCCCGATTTTAAGTTTTATTTTGAATTTTAGTCCTCTTTCCAATTTAAAAAGGGGATCAAAAGGAAAAAAAAAATGAAAATAGAGGATCAAAAATTCGAATTTAAAAATAAGGGGACCAAAAGTTAAAAAAATGAAAATAAGGGAAACAAAATTCCGGATTTTAAAATTGGGGGATAAAAATAAATAAATAAATAAAAGGATCAAAATTGCAATTAAAGAAAAAAAGAGTATAAGAGAAACAAGTCACTCTCATAAAATAAAAAATTTCTTGCATAAAATAAGCTGTCACATTTTGCCAAAGAAATCAAAGAGGTTGAAAATATGAATTTAATATATAAGATTGAAAAAGAATAAATAAATAAATAAAGCAACATGCCTCTCTCCAAAATGATAAGATAATGAAAGGGATAAGTTGAAAATGGCTATATGTTGAAGATTATTGGAGAGTATACTAATTATTCCCTTTGTTTTACAATGAGTGATCCAGTTAACCATTTCACACATATTAACAAAATGTAATAATTAAAATGAGTAAGTTTTTACTAAAATACCTTTTATCATGTAGTGGGAGAGATGAAAGTGGTAATAATTAAAAGGTACAATTGAAAAAAGAATTAATTTACATCGTAAATTGAAATGGTTCATTGATTTTGAGAGACTTTATTATTTCAAATGGGTCACTCACTGTGGAATGGAGAATGTATAATAGATATGTGTTCTATTTTTGAAAAGTCGTTAGAAGTCCGTTAGAGATGTTAAAATTAGTAACTAACTAATTAGAGTGTAATTAATAACTAACTAATTAAAGTATAACTAAGAGTAAAAATGTAAACCTTGAGATATCTTAAATGGATGAAAAAAGTCTAAGTATAACAAATAAAATCATCCCCAATAGTTAAAAAATGGAGAGACTTTCCCATGCAAAGAAATCTCTCCGAAGCTTTTCATTCACTATTTTCTATCTGAAACTTGGATGGTTCGTTTTCTTTGAGCTTCTCTCTCGACTTTCAGATAGGTTACTACATTTCTTCATGGCTCAACCAAATGAGCATCCTCAATCTCATCCGAATGTGCTTCCTGAACCTCATGCTAAGCACCTTCCATCACCGGAACGGAACCTTGAGTTCTTTTCTAATTCATTGAAAATTTTGATGTTCATATACTACTATTTTTGTCATTGTTTTGATTGATTTTATGTATATTTTCAGGTTAGATTTCATCAAATTCAAGTTTCTTAAAATGTATGCTGAAAGGATGTTTTGTTTTTTCAATTCAAGATTTTTGTTTGTTTAATGTAAGAAATACGTAGGCATGACAAACTTGAATGTTGAACTTAATTAGATGTATTTTAATGTTGATTTTGATTCCTGTACATTGAATTTTAAATTGAAGATCCTTGTTAATATTAATTTTCGTGTATATTAATTTTATGAAGCACACATTAAATCTCACAAGCTGCTTCATAATGGATTATATATGTCCATTATACTAAAACTCTCTTTTTTTTTTTTTTTGCCAATAATTAATCATAGTTAGCAAATATCTCAATCAGCTGAGAGTTTAGGTGAATTTAAAGGTGTCACGCACTTGTTTGTCTAGATAATTTATTAGAGGATAATCTTTTTGTTGAAGGGATTTTCAAGGCATCCTTGCAAGCTTGCGAGAGCAACTGGCAGAAATCACCAATAGAAAAAAAGACTAAAGAACAAAATAGAAAAGACTAAGACGAAAATTAAAGAACATCAAGAGAATATTCTGAAACGACTTTGACAGGGTATAGTTTGAATAAATAGCTTTTATTCAGAAACAAATAACTCGATGATGACATGGAGGATTATGTCTATCACCAAGAATTTCGTCGAATCGACCTCGGTGACTTTAACTTTGATGTAAGTGATGAAGAGGATCATGCTTTAAACTTGGGTCCTTATAACATTGCTTTTTAAGAGTAGCAGCAAAGTGTTCCACAAGTAGCGTTGCATAAATACAGGTACGTATCCAATAACTAGTATGAGTATTGGTACGGAATACGATATTTAAAAAAAAACTAAAGTACAGAAACGTCAGTATAATTTTTTTTAAATACTATTATAAAAATAACAAAAAAATTATATTGTTTAAATAACAACAAAACATTAAAATTAAAAAAAAATTACTTAAAAATAGTTAATATCTGCGCAATAACAAAAATAAATCACATTTAATAAGTATCAATAAATCATGAAATCAAGGTTAAATATCAATATTTTTCACTCCAATATAATTAAAAAGAGTAGCTTTTAGTTTATGTTTATCGAGAGAAAGACTAGCAAATTCATCTCCACCAATATCCCATATTTTTGTTGCTTTTCATTATAAACCTTATTCTTTCTCGAGAGAAGACGGAAATTTGTATATTTTATTTTTTCACTTTTTTATTTATAAATAGTATGATTAACCTAATTTTTACTCGGTCAAAAAACCCAAATTATACCATCCGAAAAAAATTTTAAAAAAAGTTGGGTACATGGTACCAAATGATTTTAAAATAGACAAGTTCAAAACAAAATAAAATAATTATATAATATTTTTAATAATTTGCAAGATAGATTTATTAATTTTTGTGTGAATATATTAAAGAATAAAATTGTAAAAAAAAAATCTTAATTAAACTGTTAAAATGATCAAAATTTATAGTAACGGTAACCATTGAAAACGAGTTAATGATCGGTTATAATAATTGATGTAAATCATTCCCATATATACACAAATTATTATACATGAACAATATATAAGAAAAGTTATCAACACATTTTTTAACAAATATTTCTAACACACTTATTTTTCTTTAGTTAAAATATGATATGTTTTAATATGTTTGTTAAAAAATGTTTTTTATATGAAGCCTAACAAACTTAGATAAAACTAACATGATTAGATAGACTCGCATGATTTAATAGATTCATGTAAATTTTTATCATTTATAGAGTGTGTCAAAATATTGATGTTTAAAAGTGTGTTTTTTATGAGAGAAGTGTTTTTTTTTTTTGCAAAAATAATAAAAATTAGTTCTTTTTTAAATGAAAAAAAAAAACGTGTAATATCCCAAATAATAGTGTCTAGTATTAAATATAACTAGTAGTAGTCCATCAAGATAGTACAAGTATATGGAAGAACATAAAGATGCAACACAAGTATGCCATAAGTATATTCAAAATGAGTATGCAACGTGTGAAATATTGGATCAAACTCTAGTGTAGCATGCCATCGAAGTCTGCTCACATGTTGTTGTCGAAAACCTACATGTCCTAGTCGAATTGTGTCCTAGTATGTAGTTGTCGAATTGAGCCTTTTGTTAAAGATCCAATTGTTTAAGTTAGTTTGTTTAAAAGCCCATTAGTTTAGTATGTTATGTTTTATTATAAATAGCATACTAGTCTCTCATCTTAGGTGTGGTGTGGCAAATCCTAATTAGGGTGAGATAATTCTTTGTTATTCTTGAGTACTTGTAATCTAATTTATAGAGAAAGTAAAGAATAACAGTTATAACCAATCCTTGTTGTTTTTCCTTGTTTTTCCTTAACCCTAACCCTTGTGTGTTTCTTGATCATAAAGAAACCGTTTATACTTTGTTTAAAGGCATCCTAATTCATAACAAATTGGTGCGGTGAGCGTGGAGAAGATGCATTCAACAAAGTATGAGATTGAAAAGTTCACCAGAGTGAACGATTTCGGTCTGTGACGCTTGAAGATGAAAGCCCTACTGGTTCAGCAGGGTTGTTTGGAAGCGTTGAAGGGAGAGGCAGCCATGGACGATGCGTTAACGGAAAAAGAAAAGACGACCATGATAGAGAAAGCCCACAACGCAATATTGTTGAGCCTTGGTGATAAGGTTCTTCGACAAGTACCAAAGGAGACTATGACATCGGGGTTATGGTTGAAACTTGAAAGTTTGTACATGACCAAATCTCTAGTGAATCGACTCTACCTAAAGCAAGCTTTGTATTCATTCAAGATGAGCGAAGACAAAGTGTTAGCTGAGCAGTTGGATATGTTCAACAAGATGATTCTTGATCTTGAAAATATTGATGTGAAGATCGATGATGAAGATCAAGCATTATTGTTGTTGTGCGCTTTGCCCCAGAACACATGCTTACTTCAAACAAACTCGCTTGTATGGAAGGGAGTCCCTGAGCTTTGAAGAAGTTCAATCAGCCTTGTACTCTAAGGACTTGAATGAACGAATTGAGCATAAAACTTCGACGGTTGGTGAAGGTTTGGCCATTAAGGGAAAATTCTTGCGAAAGAATGGTAAGTTCGACAAGAAGAAAGGTAAAAGTCAGCAGAAGTCTTATAGTAGCGAAGCATCTGGTATTCGATGCTATAATTGTAAGAAGGAGGGTCACACAAGAAAGGTGTGCCCTGAACGCTTGAAAGATCATGGAGGTAGGGATAATGGAAACACAACCATTGTTCAATATGACTTCGACTCATCTGATGTCCTTGTGGTTTCAAGCAGTGACTCAAGAAAGGGGTGGATTATGGATTCAAGTTGTACTTGGCACATGACTCCAAACAAAGACTTGTTCGAGGAGCTATGTGATCAAGATGGTGGATCAGTGCTGCTGGGAAACAAAAAAGCTTACAAAATTGCAGTAATTGGATCTATGAGATTCAAGCTCCATGATGAGTCAATAAGGTTATTGACTGAAGTCAGGTATGTACCAGATTTGAAGAGAAATTTGACTTCTCTTGTGAATTCGACAAGAAGGGATATGTTTTCCAGGGAGAGAAAAGTATCCTAAGAGTCATGAAGGGGTCGAAGGAATTCTTGAGAGGCGTGAAGAAACAACGCTTGTATACTCTTGAGGCTGAAGTTGTAAGTGGTTCTACAAATGTTACATCCACGAGACCTTTGTCGAAGATAGAAATTTGGCACATGAGATTGGGTCATGTCAGTGAAAGGGGTCTGGTCGAAATTGGGAATCAAAATCTGCTTGGAGGAGACAAAGTCGAAAAGCTGAAACCAGAGTTGATCTATTCTCCGTGAATAGCATCTCTTGAGTTTCTTCCAAATTCAAGAACTTTCCTGGCTTGATCTATTCTCTGTGAATAGCATGTCTTGAACTTCTCTTGGTTTGGGGACCCACAGGCTTCCTAAAAGCATCCCCGCCTCCTCTTGGGCATTTTACAAGGACCTTTCGGCTTCTTAGAAGTTCTCATGCCTTCTCTTGGGCTTAATACAAGGACCCTGACGACCTCTTAAAGGTATAAGACAAAACTTAGTCATCCTTTGCTAGAGCAGTATTCCCATCGTCAAAAAACTCCGGTCATTGTAGGGTTGATACTCATCCCTTAATGCCCGTGCCTCCTCTTGGGCATTGTACAAAAGATAAAACTCTTCAACACCAGTAGACTTGGACAGTCTAAGACCCTTGAGTCTCAAAGACATTTTCAAGTTCCCTTCAAACATAGGCAGAAACTCGATCTCTCTCATGAGAGTTCCCCACACTTGGACTCACCTCGGGATCTCCAGAATCCTCGGCAGAAAGATAGCCTCCTCTTAGGGTTTGTATAATGATCCTTTCCTCAGGAAAGACAGCCTCCTCTTGGGCTTTGTACAAATGATTCTCCCCAACGGAGCAAACCTTTTTAGCCTCTATCTCGGGCTTCGTACGAGATACTAAAACACTCTCTTATTGAGTCAAACCTTTTTAGCCTCTATCTCGGGCTTCGTACGAGATACTAAATCACTCTCTTTTTGAGTAAAAAAGACTCTCTTGTTGAGTCAAACCTTTTTAGCCTCCGTCTTAGGCTTCGTATAAGACACATAAAAACACTCTCTTGTTGAGTATAAAAGACTCTCTTGTTGAGTCCATCTCCTTTTAGCCTCCATCTCGGGCTTCGTACGAGATACCAAACCACTCTTTTGTTGAGTATAAAAGACTATCTTGTTGAGTCAATCTCCTTGTAGCCTCCGTCTTGGGCTTCGTACAAGACACTTATAAAAGCATTCGCTTGTCGAGTCAACCCTTTTAGCCTCTCTCTCGGGCTTCGTGCGAGACAAAAAGCACCCTCTTGTTGGGTCAATAGCCTCCTCTTAGGCTTTGTATAAGGAAATCCCGGTTGAGTCAAGCAACCTTTTAGCATCAATTTGTGCCTTGCTCATAGCATATAAACATCAATAACTCCTCTTTAGAGATTACAAGTTCTCTCTCAGTCAAACCTTTTAGCTTCACATCTTGGGCTTTGAACAAGATACAAATCACCTTTAGCTTCATGTCTTGGGCTTTGAACAAGACACCAAAGCAACCTTTTTCCTCCCATAGAATAGGAGGAACTACGATCACTCTGATTTCCCTGTTTTGTTAAACGGGAATACGTAGGCATAAGATTGAAAAATCTTAGCGAGCATACTAATCAAAAACCTAAAATCCAGTATCTCCATCAATCAACCCAAAAGCATCAAATCTAAACACAGTATCTAAAACCTCACCATTAGTCCAGACACCGTGTTCTTAGGAAAAATAACCAAAGTTGGGGCCCACATCCACATCGCATCTGTAAATCAACAGTTTTGACTGTTTAAGCTCAGTATGCAAGTAGGGTTAATTGGAGACATCTATTTCCCTTCCTTAATCAGTTCAATAGGATAAAAAATGAATCGAATTGTAGTACCCGAGCGATCGTGATTCAAGACCACAAAAATCGCGCTACACATGCTTTCATATAATCAACACAAACAAAAGATTAAGCATAATAAAATCCAGTTAAAACAAGAATGTTGGTAATCCGCGCATATATGAACAATGGAAAGCTACCTCACAAAAAGGTTGGGAACTAAAGTGATTCACAACAAGAACAAGTATACAAAAGAATGAATGGCATGGAAATTTGTAAAAAGCCTAAGTATCATGAATATGCTAAAGTCAAGAAAGCGATAAACACATACCTGGGACGTGTACAAAACTTAACAATATCATTACCATACATCCGCAAGTTGAAACGATCAAACTTGGAAAATCACCAAATGCATCCTCGAATTACTCAAGACAAGCTCATTGACAAACACAAAACTATTAATATAAACAAACTAAAAGACCGGGTGAAATTTCATTAAACAAGTTGTAAAGTGAAGATTTGAGAATTTTACGAAAAATCCGAGTACAACTTGTTTAATGAAAGTTCACCACACTACCTAAACTAAACCACAACAAAAGAAAATAATACAACATGCTTGTTTTACGTCGTAAGCTCGACGCCTTTACAATGCTTAGCTAGCAACTTCCTTCCTTCATGCCATGGTGATGCCTCACCGCGCAAACCAAAAGCAAGTGCCCTAACCAAACATTTAACAAACGTTACGGGAACAAAATGTATACAACACTTGAACAAACATAATGGAAATAGACAATATATACGATATATACAAAACTCAAAAACAAAGAAACTGTCGCAATGCGATTCAATATCAAAACCAATCCCCGGCAACGGCGCCATTTTGTTGGTTGCGGAAAAGCGGCAAGCAGCATAATTATTTATTTTCTTAAGAATTCCCTCCAGGATTTATGTCGTGTCCACAGAGATCGGTCCGAGGGAAAGAATGTCGTTCGACAATCTCTCGCGTTTATGAGTTTGGATTAAAATGGTTTCAAACAAGAAAATAGAAAAGTAAATATCAACATAAAAAGAATTCATTCTTCAGAGAGAAGAAACTTATTCGGCATGCACATAATTCATTCCTCACAAACTTAAACTTACCGACCAGTTATACTCAACCTACAATACTCCTCAATATCACCCAGCATCGCTCACAACAGTGTCCATCTCTGACACACTGAGCTGAGAGAACAACCGTGTTACCATCGTCGACACTCTCGCATTCGACTCAAGACACGGATGGCATTAAGTTCCGACGACTATTGAAGATTGTTAGCGCTAAATCTATCTCTAGCATCCAGAAACTAACAGATAATCATCCCTAATCGAAGTTCGCGATGTTTATCTCTAACACAACCTAAACCCCGCGCATAAAGCAAAAATCAAGGACAATCACCAATAAAGATTTGTAAAGCAAGTTTCATACAACGCCATGGGCGACAAATATACATGAGTTCAGAGTAAATACATATACACAACCCAACAACGAAGAAAAACACAGAAGAAAAGAAATGAACCAAACATCTCGCGGATTGTTAGAGCCGATCGACGATCAATCCACTCTAGTTCATCCGTGTGCAAGCTTCAAAGTTGTTTTTTAGCTATCTCTACCAAAGAATGAGGTTGATGAGGTTGGGAGAGCAAAAATCACCCCCAAACAACATAACCTAACAAAAATGAAGTAAAATGAATTATATACAAAATTATGTCTCAGACACTTCGCCCGGCAGAAGAATGGCTTTGCCCGGCGGAGCTCTTTATTACACTCACATCAGCTGCGTACTTAAATAGCCTGGCAACAAATATCTAATTTCGCCCGGCAGAAAAAGCTTCGCCCGACGAAAGCTCAAAAACATGGAATGCTACTGGAATTTCCTTATTTCCTCTCGCCGCTGCTTCGCCCAGCGAAAGGCAGTTTCGCCCGGCGGAAGGAATCTTCGCCGGCGAAGCATGACAGTCAGCCAATCTTCTAGTGTAACTCGCCCGACGAAAGGTAGTATCGCCCAGCGACACTAGCTTCGCCCAGCGAAATCTTGATGACTACACTTCTTTATTTTGGCTTCCAGCTTCTATACAATGGCTTTCTTTCTTTGCCTTCTTCCTTTTATTGATCCAAATGGTACATCCTGGAGCTTTTATTACTCATTGCTCCAACAATGCTTAATTACCTACAAAATGAATGGAAAACTATTAATCGTTACATAAATGAATCAAAAACACAAGTATACACTAACTAATGTATTTATACTCAATGTTGGAGAATTATTCAATAAAATTACACTAAAACATGATAAGTGTCACAAAACTATATATACAAAACACTACAAATTGACACTTATCACTCCCCGGGAACTTCATCAGTTCGCCGGGGAAACCACCGTAGAACACATTAAACAGAGTGAAGGGGCCAGGAACTTATTTGAAATGGCGGTTGTGAATCTCCGGTGCGACGGCTTACGGCGGAAGGATGACGATGAAAACTGAAGAGAAAGAGAGAAAACTCTGAGCGGGAAAAGCGGAAACGTGAAAATCGCACGAACTCAACTCCTATTTATAGGACTGTCACGGGACTCGAGGCGTCCCTAGGCACTTGAGTTCCCTACTCATAGCCGCCATAGGCATAGATGGCGAGTGACACGTGGCACTCAGGACCCCGCATGCGCCTTTTCATTTCCCTTTGTGCCCGCGTGATGAACGCGTCTGTCTCCTCTCATCTCCCTGCATCGTCGATCAGAAATGACCTTTAGGACGTCGGACGAACGTTAGTCCCCGAGACTCCTGCCCGACGAACATCCCTGCTCCTAACCGCCTGCATCTTCCACCAACTCGGTATTTCGGGCACGCTGCCCTACTAAACGGATCCCCGGCGAATGGGCTGGCCCTTAAGTCATTACTCAAACTCTTCAGAGCAACGACTTGGGGGGCTCTTATTCTGGACTAGGCAAACGCCTGCCCACCAGTCGGGAAGGCCCAACCCAATGACACGCTAAGCAACCCATTAAGGCCCAATCCCCTCCCTCGCTGGGCACATCCAGATCCCATCATCGTCGAGCAGACACTACATGGCCCGGGGAGAGAACGAGCATCCTCCCCACATACTCCACGTGCTCCTCCTGTGGGCACACGTCATCAAGTAACTACCCACCTCCGAAAGAGTTGGTCAACCCACTTTCCGGAGATCTCGGGGCAGTTACTCCAGGGCGAAGACCACGTGCTGGTCTTCCCTACGCCACGTAAGCCCTGACAGTTATCTGCATTGGGCCTAGTGACCCAACCCAGTGCAGACGACCGTTGGCACAGTGCTAGGGGCACAATATAAATACCCTCTTTCATTAGAGGGTCAGGTATTATAATTTCTCACTCTCACTGCCTTTCTGTACTTTCTTGCTCTGTTCCTGACTTTAGCATAGGAGTACCTTGCAGGTACACCCCCACCGTCTAACCAACACCGGAGTAGCGGAGCTCACGACGTGCAGTTGGCCGTCGATCCAATTCTGATCAGGTACGATCAATTTCTATGAACGAGATAAAATAAAATTATCAAATAAACCATAAAAATTTATAAAAAAAAATATTCTAATGAGCATTTTTTTAAATATACAATATTTTACCTTTTTATAAAAAAAAAATTAATTTTCAGCATACTAAAATTTATAAAATGAATTATTTAATAATTATACGTGAATATAAAAATAAATCTTGATTAAATACTTTAACTTCTACAACACATTAGAAAACATCTAAAAAAAAGAATATGTTAAAATAAAAAATATATATATTTGGAAATAATTTTTTAATATTTAACATAGCCAACTTATTAGAAAAACTCCAATAATAAAAATATATATTACTTTTTAAATTTAATTTTATATAATAAAGAGTTGTGTGTCATATAAATTTAATGTCACAAGACAAGTGAGTTATGTTTTTAACATTTACAATATAATTATTAAACAATTAAATGCTAAACATAAAAAAAAATAGTACATAAAAATACAAAAGTCTTGTGGGGGAAAGTGCCCCCATTATCCCATATGTGGATCTGTCAGTGCGTGCACACATTCCTTTTATTTTAAAACACATATACTACCCGCTTTTATTTGACACCATGTAAATTTAGGGTTATGTAACACAATATGATGTCATACTATCATAAATTAGCATCCCTAACATTTTTTACGGAAAATATATAATACTTGTCATGTTTGTTGAGAATATTAATCAAGTAGCGTTTAAAGATAAATTTATATATTAAATTATGGATCAAATAATTAAATCAGTAAAATTTTACACTTATTTATATAAGGATGTTTTGGTCAGAAAATATAAGGTAGGGGTAGAGGAATAAATGATGTGGGGCATGTGGTAAAATTTTCTGAATTTCTTTGTCGCAAACATGATGGCTTGCTTGTAGCAGCCAACAAATTACCATTGAAGAATAAAGTTGTTACATTTAATGTTAAAAAATAAAAATGTTACATTTATTAAGTATTACATTTATTATTAATATTAATTTTTATCATATTTTTTGTTTCAAAATTTCTTACGTGGCCATATTACCATGGTGCCCTGCAAAGCTACATTTGAAGAAATAATATATTTCATATCTGCATATAATTTGAATTTTCTGACACAATATTATAGATATTAGTGTAGTACCCACCGATGTGGGCGCTCTTAGCATCATGAGAATTGAAGAGCTGCAAAGCATTGTAGAGGCACAAGAGTTGTGTCTGACTGAGAGAACCTCTAAAAGAGAGGTAGAGCAGAATCTGAAGGCGTCTTCTGGTAAGAAGAATCAAAAGCCGTATTGGTCAGAGACCAAGAAAAGACATGGTGGTGATTATCAAAAGTCAAAAGTCTCCAACTCTGATGAGAAGAAACATCATAAGGGAAATGAGAAGTTTGACAAGAAAAAGGTTTAATGCTACTGTTGTAAGAAGTTTAGTCACTTTGCTGTTAATTGTTGGTCAAACAAGGAAGGAAATCAGAAGAAGCAAACATAGCCAGAGGAGAGCTAACTATTTGGTCAAACAAGGAAGGAAATCAGAAGAAGCAAACATAGCCAGAGGAGAGTCTGATAATGAACTTGTGTTATTGATGGCTTCTGAGTCTGATGGTTGATATTTGGTAGACTAGTGGTATATGGACACTAGCTGCTCAAATCACCTAACTGGAAACAATTATGCTATCTTTAGGGTTCTTTTGTTAAAAATTCTAAAATCCTTTCTAAAAGTGAAATATCTTACAAATATTCCTTCAATATCTTTAGCTCGGAAATCTTTCGTTTTCTTACATGGAAAGTGTTGTTTCCGAATTAAAACTACCCAATTTTACATACTCAATGCACTTAACTATTAAACTTCATCGACAAAATTTTGATAGTTACTAATGTTAAGACCAAGTTTACACCAAGAATATCAAAACGCCAAATTAATTTCAAACATGATTTATACAACGAAATGAAAAGATACTAGTTGGCACTTGACACCATATACAAAATTTAAGAGCAATCTGAATGACTCAACCGAGAATTTCTTAGCAAACTCCAATCAACATACACACACAAGAATTATCGAAATTCCAACAGGGTACATAATGATCATGTTAACAAACTTTAATATCCGACAGAAGAAGATAACATCAGAAAATCAAATTTCTAGAAGCAAAGGTTGAACTTGAATATACCTAGGGTGAGGAGAGCCCTTGATCGACTTCTGCTCGTACTTCATCCACGAGTAATCATCAGGAAGGATATCAGCAAGTTTGCTGCTGCTAGCAGGTATCTTAATTGATCGCTTCACTATATGCTTCCTATGAATAATGTTAGTGTGTGAGGCACTTTTAGTGAGGAGAGAAAATGAGAGAATGAAGAATAAGGATTGATTATTCAAAAACTAAATTACAATATGTATTTATATACAACTAGGTAACTTGAATACTAGGGTAACTAACATAAAAAAATCTTAACCCTGACTTGGGCTTGGGCTACAACTTAGATTATATCACAACATACCTCATTATAGTCCAAGTTGTCAAACACAAACTAATCATAGTCGATCTGAACTATTCATAATTTCTTTCTCAAAGTTAGGAATATGTCGATCTTCAGTCCTTTGGGGAAGATGTCGGTCAACTTTGCTTCACTCGAGTAATGCCTCACTTCAAGTTCATTCTAGTTTACTTTCTCCCTTAGAAAATGAAACTTAGCCTCAACGTTCTTACTCCTTCCATGTAGAACTGGATTCTTTGCAAGATTAATGGCTGACTTGTTGTCAATCTGCAACACCAGAGGTTTCTTCACTTCGACGTTCATCTCTTTCAGCACATATATGATCCAAATTACTTGACATGTAGCATAGGATCCTGGTATATATTAATTCAGCCTCACATGATGATAATGCCACCATAGGTTGCTTTCTCAAGCACTGTGAGATTGGGGCACCAAATACTTGAAAGAAGTAACCAGTTGTGCTTCTTCGATCTTCCTTGTCTCCACACCAATCAGCATCTGAATAACAATTAATATCATCTTCTTTGCTTTCTAAATCACATGGAAATAGAAATCTATAGTTTGTCGATCCTTTTAAGTATCTCAGGATTCTTCTTGAAGCCTTCATGTGTGACACCCTTGGTTCATCCATGTATCTGCTCACTTATCCGATTGAGAAACCTATATCATGTCTGCTATTGCACACATACCTCAGAGATCCTACAAATTGTTTGAACAAAGTAGCATCGACCTTTTGCCACAACCTAAACACAGACACCATACTCAGATTTGTATTTGATGAATTCCAATTCGACCAAGTATGAGTCGATCTTCTTGTTCCATGCCCTAGGTGCCTGCTTGAATCCATATAGAGCTTTGTGCAGTCTGTATACTTTCCTTTCTTCCTCCTGTATCACAAATCCAGGAGGTTGTGTGACATATACCTTTTCATATAGATGACCATTCAGAAATGTTGATTTCACATCTAAGTAAAATGTCGACTAGCCTTGCTTACATGCCAAGGCTACCACCAATCGAACAATCTCCAATCTTGCTACTGGTGCATATACTTCAGAGTATTTGTGTCCTGCTTTTTGAAGAAATCCTTGAGATACTAGTCTTTCCTTATATCTTTCTATTGACCCATCAACATTATGCTTCAACTTGAACACCCTCTTAACTTTGATAGCTTTTAAGTGTGCTGGCAATTCGACTAGTTCCATGTATTGTTTCTTTCGATCACTTGTAACTCTTCGACCCTATCTTCCTTCCATTATTTATCTTTGAAGGCCTCACTATAGTTGATTGGTTCAACACTTACAAACAAATTGAAATTAACCAAATCTACATGTGGTGTGACTTCATTATCACCGACTACTTCACAGTCTTGAAGCCTTGTTTGGAGTACTCTGGTTCTTTGAGGTCTTTGGCTTGTGATAGCCACACCCTTTCGATTGTCCGCTTTGACTTCAACAGTGACTGGAACATTATTGACTGGAATTTCTTCGTGCTCACTACTTTCTTCATCAACCTTAACTTCATATGGCTTGTTAGTCTCATAATCTAAATTCTAATTCCAAGCAGAATTCTCATCAGTCACAATGTCTCGACTCATCACAATCTTATCATTGATTGTATTAAATAGCATGTATGCTCTAGTTTTGTGATATCCTACTAGAATCATAGGTGCACTTTTATCATCAAGCTTACTTCTTCTTGCATCAGGAATATGCTTGCAGAAAAGAGATCTAAACACCTTAAAATGACTCACTGATGGTCATTTGCCACTCTAAACTTCTTCTGGAACCTTGTTTTTCAACTTTTTGGTAGGGCACTTGTTCAAAATATAAACAAGTGTGGCGACAGCTTGACCCCATAAGGACTTTGGCAAGTTCTTCTGCTTCAGCATGCATCTCGTTATATCTAATGTGCTCATATTTCTTCTTTCTGCTATTCCATTATGTTGAGGCGTGTAAGGAGCAATTATCTCATGATTATAGTACCCTTAATTTTTTCCACCTCTATCCTATTATATGGGTTTTAGTTGTATTTTATCTCGAATGAAGGAGATAACCCATTTGGTAGTAGAGTGAGTATATGGAGCAAGAATATGAGGTCTTGAGTTTGAGTCCTGCCTTTCCCACTTTTTATGTTTTTTTTTTCTCTTTTTACTTTTTTTTACACAAAAAATTGCATTATTTATTTATTTATTAAATAATTTTCGGTTTTATTTAAAAATTATTATTTTTTAATATTTATTTTTCATTTTTTTCTGTTATTTAATAAAAAATAATCAAAAAAAGAATTATATATTTAAAAAATATCAAAAGTGTCCAGAATCAATGTGTTTTGTCATAGTCTTTTCTGATTAGTCAATTTTTCCAGATCTAGTTTCTGATTGTAAATGTTTTGTCACAGTTATTTTCTTTTAATTTGTTGTGACCTAATTTGTCCTATAAATAAGACTTTTTTCTCATAATTTTTCAGACATGATTACACAGAGTTTCACACAGAGTCTTGTAACACCCCAAAATTTGCCCTCATATTTATACCCTCAACAAGTGGCTTATGTTTCATATTTCATGTACATTTAGGTCATAAGCATTACATATACATCATTGGTCTTCCCAAGGCATGGGATCAGAGGTTTCTATGGTATGGAGTGGTGGTGCAAAGCAAGAAGAATGAGATATACTCAAGCACTCAAGCCACAAAGGCTCCCCAAACCTCAAGACATTTCATTTGGTTCACCATTTCATCAAGAGATTGAGATTGGCAAGAAACTTGAAGAGAATCACTCCCTCTTAACTCTTGATCCTCTAACTAGGGTTTTGGTCATCTGAGCATATGACGACTCCATCGAGCAAAAATCTTAAAGCTTTGACATCATATTATCACATACAACATCTTGGTTTAAGAGGATCTTCATTCACTCCAATGGAATTAGGGTTTTGACCATTGGTCAATATCTTATAACTTCAAGGTCAAAACTAGGGTTTTGCCTAAAATCAGTTTATTTCTGATTCTTTGGGCAAGACTTGATTCCATGGTTTTCTATGTCTTCTCAAGTATCTAGAGGTGGATTATAGACCATCAATTTCATTCAGAAGGATTTTAATTGGCCAGATGGTTGAAGATCAGACGAATTGGGAATAAAGTCAACTAATCAAGGAAAAAGTCAACTCTTGAATTTTTAGGTCAAACTCATGTTCATCATGTCAAATATGGTCAATGGGTGAGATTTGATCAAGAAATATCAAAGGAATCATGAAAAATCAAGAATTGTGGAAAGTTACTAATTTTGGAAAAAACTAGAGTTTTAGAAACTTTCCATTTTGGAAACGTTTTTATGCCATACAACCATCTTCCAAGCCATTTTTCAGTATGATGCAAGCTTCATTTCAACTTTTGTTAAACATGAAAGTTGTATTATGGATTCCAAGCTTTCCATCCATATAAAGAATGTTCCATTTGGATTTCTAGATCAAAAGTTATGATCAATCAAAGTTAGGGTCATCAAGTTATTCACATGAAAAACTTAGAATTTTTCCTAAGTCCCTAAAGTCAGTTTTGTGCCCATGACTTTAACACCAATTCTCTTCATGTTCTAAGCGTCTATTCAATTTAATTTTCACATGAAAGTTGTAGTATCAAGTTCCTTCTTTAATTTGGTACGAAAATCACACTATTTGGTTCACTAGCCATAGAGTTATGCTCATTCAAAGATCATGGTTTCAAAGTTGTGAAACATGAAAACTTTTGGAATTTTTTCTAAGTACCAAGGGAAGCTTGGGTCACATGACTTTCAACACCATTTTTCTTGATGATCAAGGCTTCAATTCCATTTGTTTCTCACATCAAACTTGTTGTACCAAATGTCCTCTTTAATTTGATACCAAGATCACTCATTTTGGCTCATTAAACATGGAGCTATGGCTCACCAAAATCATCACCATGAGAAGGGTTCATGCAAGTGTGTCAAGTCACAATGCAATTCCAAATTCAAACCAAAACCTTGTCTTGTGGTTGCAGCATGCGTATAACCAACATGTCACACTTGCTTACCACATTTTTCCACTTTAAACCAAACAAAACCTTACACCATGCATACACCACCCAACTTTGCTTCATATGTCAAGTGAGGAAAACACAAAAAAACTTGGCATGCACAAGGTACTATTCTGATCTGTACCATCCTCATGCTCACATTAACATCATCATGATGCACACCATAGCAACACACTACAAGAAAAATGCCATTTTACGACACTTAGGTTGCGATGGTTCATTGAAAATCGTCGTTATACATACATTACGGCAGTTATTATGGAGGTTTTATGAAACCGTCCTTATTTATTTTTAAAAAAATACAGATAACGACGGTTATAATCCCAACCGCCGTAAATTTCTATACTCGACAGTTAATAACCGCCGTTAATTTTATATTTTGTGCCAATGGTTAAAATTAATGATTGGGCTGCGACGGTAGAGCCCAACCGCCCCTACTTTTGCTATTAGGTGTAATTTTGAGACGGGCATAAACCGCCTCCAAACAAAAATAAAAAAAAGTGCCTAATTCATATTAAACAAAATCCATTGTTCTTCTCTTCTCTTCTTCACAACATTGCAACAACCGTTCACGACCTAAAGCAATCGTTCACGACCTAACAATGCCGCTGCCGCTATCGGAACGCCACTACAACAACCGTTCACGACTAATCCCAAACCAATTTTAACAGATCATTTCAAAAATCAATCGCTTTCCTATGTGTTTCTATTAGGTTGATTATCCATGACCCTGATTCATACTCTCTTTCTCTTGATTCATGAAGTTGTAAACCCTAAATTAGATTCGCATTAAGATTTTTCTCTTAAACTCCTGAATATCATAAACCCTAAATCAGAGTTGCAATGTTAGATTTTATATGTTGTTGTCCATTCTTTTATGTTAGCATTATTCTTCATGAACTTAAAGTGGGTTGTTTGAGTTGTTCTATTTTCTATGTCAAATATTGTTTGAGTTGCAGATGTTTGTTATTATATGTTGTTACTGACTTGTTGTTACTGTTAATGAGTTAAATAATGTCTTGTGTTTGCTACATGTTTATGCATTACTTTAAGTTGGTTGATCTAATTGATTTATGCTATTAACAAATAACAGGGAGTGAAATGTTATTAAAAATAAATATTACATGACTTTTTGGTCCTCTTAGTTTCTTAAATTATCACAACATTAACCAAAATTGAATTTAATTTCCAAGTGACTCAAGGTTAATATTTAATCACCTCACTAACCACCTATATAACCTCTTAACCACACTCTAACTGGGGGAGTTACTTGACATTCATCAAAAATCAGAAATTCTCCATTGTTGCACCTCCAAGTTCATAACTTTGAAACTCATTCAATATTGAAGATTCTTCCAAGATTTCTTCACCATCTTCACCTCTACACATCATTCTTGCAACTGTTTGCAAGACCTTCCATATGGAACAGTCATTGGAGCATACACGAGTTCACTTCAGTTCAACATTTTTTGCATTTTTTTCTCAAGATTCAAGGATTATATAGCATTTATTTTTCTCCCAAGTGTAGATTAGAAGATCTTGCATGAAGTTTTAGGGTTTCTTGGGCTTGGAAAATCATCTTCAACCAGGTAACACTCTTGAACTTTGAAGCATCATTCTAGACTGTATGAGATGATTTAAGACCTCATGTAGCTGCATCTGAAGTCCTCCTACCTGAGGCAATGTTTGTGGTTAAAGATTAGGGCAAAATGTGAAGTTTCAAGTTTCTCAGATCTAACTTATTGGCTTCGATTCTCTCTGTATGATGGGTGTATGAAAATTTGGATAGCATATTTGGAATCTATGTGAAATTCTTTGCAGGATAGTGTAGGGTTTTGTCTTTTTTTGGTGATGTTCTCGCCTAAGCTCCGGCGGAGCTAGCTGGAGAAGACGACCGGAAGTCTTCTCCAGCGACTGATATTCAAACCCTAAAAACCCCAGGTCAATCCCAGTCAGCGTGTGATGTTTTAATCTTGGCCTTCCATTTTTTTTGCAATCCAACGTACATAACTGTGCCAACACATTAATGAAGAGGGTGTGGGTCACGTGCCTCTCTTTTATCCATTTTTCTTTTTAATTCAATTAATCCATTTAATAATAATCTGAAATAATACAAAAGGAATTTTTTGTGGTAATTGGGCCGAGCGCGTGCTATCCCCACCCCCTATTCCTTGTCCCAGCGGTTTTTAAACTAAGTGTTTGCCATTGTTGCACCCCCTATTCCTTTTATGTGGTTTTTTTTCTATTTTCTTTTTGTACACGTTCCAAATTCAGTTTTTAAAAATAGTTTCCTTTGGCCAAAAATTTTCAATTAATTCATGAGTGATCCTTAATGTTTTAATTAATTTCTAGTGAATTTTTATCGCATTTTTGGGCTGGTTTGATATTTTTCTTGAATTTTGGATTGAATGGTGTTCATGTTGCTATACCTTGTGCCATAAGTCTTGAAAGATGACCTTCCCTTAATGATTTGAATCCAAATTTTTGTGTGCATTTATCCAAAGTTTTGGTCATGATTTTGAATCACTTTTGAATATCATCTTTGAGACTTGGTTTGTATGATTAATGCTTGATAACATGTTATGTGCTTGCAATTGTTTGAACATATTTGATGCATAATTTTGAGCCAATATTTTTCTCATAATCATCCACTGAACTTAGCATCACATGACTAATTTATCATAATTTTCCAAAGTTGTTAACTATTTTTCATGAATATTTCATTTCATGCTTGTTATGTGGATGTATGCTTAGAACTAGGTTATGTTTGAGGCTTGTATGTGACCACTTTAGGCTAACTTTAAGGACATGTTTGAGCATATTCATGATGTCATTTTTTATGCCTTTTTAATCCTTGGATTTTACTTTTTTATCATAACTCACATGATTCCTTTGAACCCTAAATTGCCTACCCGATCTTACTCGATGCTTGCTTAGGTGCTTTGGTTTGATGATGCATTTATGAAACCCTATTTGGGATATTTTTGTGCATCATTTAACATGTGGTTTAGTATGAAGTAGAGCTTGTTCACATAATTGTATAGGTCATTTCACATGCCCCTAATTGATGTTATGCTTTCACAAGTTTGAACATGAATAAGCATTCAACTTTGTTGCCTTGCACTTCAACTTTGGGGTGTCTCATTTGGCCAATGCTTTTGATATTCAAATGTGCAATTTCACATGTTATTTACCACTTCCATATATGTTTTAATAATTGATTGACTTGACCTTGGCTTTACTTTTACATGCTTGGGCTTATTTTGCTTCTAGTGGAAGATTAAGTGGATTTTGACCACTACTTGTGATATCTTTTGAGAACATGTTGTCATGATGATCTTGGGGAATATAAATACTCATTTTGAATGTGGATAACATGTATGAATTGACATTATCATGAGTTAGGACCTTGTCATCCCTTGTTATAGGTCATTTGGTATGATTTGAGTGATGTTACTTTTGTGTGAATGTAAGTTTGATTTGTGCATCAACTTTGACCACTTCCTTAACATCATTTGTGTGATATATTTGCTCATTGCTTTTGGTATTCAAATTGAAATATTATAGGTCTTTTACCTCTATTGTGTATGCTTTGACATTACCTTACCATGTTCTTTCATTTCTCTTTCTTGAGTGACAAGTTACATGCTAATGTTTAAGCTTGGTTTTGTTCCTTACTTGCATTAACTTTGAAGAATGTGTTTGACATGAAATTTTGTGATATTTTGAGGTTGATTTCAAGCATTGAATACATGTCTTCACTTCTGACCTAGGTCTTTCATGAGTTCATTCCATACTTGGTTTCTCCTTATGTAGTCATGATTGCTTGAAACATGCTTAAGGTGACATCTTTGTGCATAACTTGCAAACCTCTTGAACATGACTTAGTGTGCATTCCATTATTACTTCTCAATTCTAAGCTTGAATTTGACATGGTTACATCATGTATGTTACTTGAATACATGGCTTGATTCCATTTGTGTGACTTTTAGAGGTTAACTTGGCATAGTTTGTGAATGACAAATGTTTGTGTGCTAATGTAGGATATAACTTGTATTCTTTCATGCTTTCTTAGGACATTGACATGAATATGATGTGGTAGGTTTAGCTACTTCCCCTATTAGGTTCATACATCTTTAGGACTCACTTCTCTTTGTTTATTGTTTGACATTATTCCTAGTGTAGTCTTAGGACTTTAGCATAGGCATAGGTGCATAGTTTTGCATTTTTCTTTTAACTATTCAATAGTTGAGCTTGGCTTGGAGTTGGTAAGTACTTGTGTCACTTTAACTTGATGATTACACTTGCATGACTTCTCTTTCATCTCACTTATCCTTTACTTCTCTCTTTTGTGATTGAATCATCTAATGTTTACTTGTGTATGATCACATGTTCCCTTAGGATTCCTAGCTTGAATCTAATTTTGGATTAGGCTCAAAGTAGGAGAGACATTAGGTTTGTAATCCATGCATGATAACAAGTAGGATAATCCCTTCTATCTCAACCTTAGGACCATTGTGTATGACAACATTATGACTTAGTTTCCCTTAGCTATTTCTTTTTCAACCTTTGAGTCCTTTCTCTTCTCATCTCTAAACAAGTTCAAAACACCTAATAAATACAACGAGTATTATGCGCCACGAGCCTTAAGTACATGGGAAATGAAGAATAAGTGGTCTCCCTTCACTTTTCTAGAGTGTTTAGCATACGTCCCGTTTGGGGGCTACCATGCGACGCATTCGCTCCTATGTCATAGACTTTAGTGCAATACAAGTTTCAAACTAACTTAATCCACTTCTGTCTAAAAAACACAAACAAAGTTCAAATCTTTTTATCCTCCGGGATGAGTTTCAAATCATTTTCAGAAAATAGCACGTTATTTCCATTCTATCTCAAACAGGCATCGACCCTAACTGTCGGACGCGAACCTAACGTCGCTCATAAAAAACAATTACCGACCCGTAGGTCGAACTACGACTGCTCTGACTTCCTCTTTCTCGCCCGATTGAGGATACGTAGGCACAAGACGACGATGTCTTTGCGAGCAACCTTCTCCCGCAATCCCGTAGTCCTCCGAACTACGTTGACTCTGACTTTCCCATTCCTGAGGGAATACGTAGGTCTAGGACGGCGATGTCCTATCGAGTCACCTTTTGTTTTCTTTTCCCCATTCTTCGATTCTTTTCCAGTCAGCTGTGGAGCTGCAGATACATACACCCTTTGATCAGAACAACAAGCGTGGATCCCATCGAGTACGATGGACGCGAGGGGGTGCTAATACATTCCTCTCGCGTAACCGAATCCCGAACCTAGATTATGGTTGCGATGACCTCGTCTTTTCCTTCTTCAGGTTTTCTTCGATCATTTCCTTTCCCTGCGTCAAGATAAATAACGTTCGGTGACGACTCTTCTGTCTTTTTTTGCCAGTTGATTGTCGCAGTTGCGCCAAGTCTCAATCCCTGTTTTTTTCACAAGAGTCTCAACTTTATTCTTTACATTTTTATTTAATTTTTTTAAATTGTATGATGATGATACTCTGACGGTCTTCTTTTTAAGTTTATTAATTATATTTTCATTATCATTTTTACTAATTATATTTTCATTATCATTTCTATTTGTTTTACATTTTCACACACTAAATCTATTTCTAAATTTATTTATCGTGCTAATCCAAACCCCTCTTACAGCCACTTTACACGATGAATCAATAGCAAAATTCTCACACAATATTCACATTATCACTTTCTGTACACACAATCCCACATGAATTTTTTTTCTAGAGAGATATATATGACGTTTTTTCATGGATGGCTTTTCTTTCTCAAACATTCATGACCTTTTTTGTTTCTTTAGAAGAAACACTTTCCTCTCCATAAGGTGACCTCATACACACCTTCATGATATTCCTCATCCAATCTCTATTCTCTCCAATTCAAAATGATAACAAAAAATAGATAGAAAAAATATTAAAAAAAAAGTGGAAAAGAGGTTTGCAGGAAGTTGATGACTTTCTTCATCTTTCTTACGTGAATACCACCATAGAAAACACACTTATCATCTTATTACCAACAACCTCACATTCATTTCATAATATACAGCTTCCCTTCTAAAACAAATAGCCTCTTTTCTTTCTTTTTTTTTCGAAAAATCACTCGGCCACTTTAAACATCTTCTTCATTAACCAACAATATCGCTTCTTTTGAACCAAAAAAAACTCCTTCCTGTTCATACACAACCATTAACATCATCAATTTCATATTTTCACTACAAACTCAAAAAATACTTATATATTAACATATATTCATAAAAATTAATAAAAATATTTTATTTAAAATAGTATACTCTATTAATTAATTAAAATAATATTCTTGCTATGAATATATCATCAAAAATTAAATATGAAATCACGTAATTGATGAAGAGAAAAAAATAATATGTATTGATAGTGTAAAATACTTTTACCCTATCAATCAATTAGGAACGTGTTTCTTGCCAAATCATACGTTTAAAGTTAAAATACTGATATGACATAGCAAAATGTTATAATTCTATTGGTTAATAGTGTAAAACTATTTTACACTAACAATGCACGACCTTTAATCTTATAGTTGAATAATTGTTTATGGTTATATTTGAGATTGTGAGTATTTTATTTCGAAAGTTAATTTAAAGTTAATATATGTCCGACTAGTATTTATCGAATTGGTTTTGTGTTTAATTTTAAAATGATTTTTTACTTACGTTTTTTAAAAATAAATTTTAATTTATAAGTTTTTATTTTAACACTAAGATCTCTTCAAAAAAAATCTAAAGAAAACTACTTATACCATCATTATTTATATAAAGACGGATAGATAAATTTTTTATTGAGAATAATATTAAAAAATTATAAAAATGAAAAATTGAAAAAATATTAAATATTTTTTAAAGATAAATCTCATAAAAAATAAATATAATATATGTTTATTATTTAAAAATAAATGTTACATACACTTTGTTATAAATTTATAAATTAATTTGTTGTCCCCATAACTTAAAATTTCTGGCTCTGTCCTTGCGTCGCACAACCCCTGTCTGCATCCATCGTGACCGTCCACCACACAACTTCACGACGACGTAACGTTGATTGTGTTTTCGGTATGCCGTCATACTTGCATCCTTGTTCATCATCATTATCGAAAGCTCGATTCTGTTAAGGGACTAGAAGAGCAAGAGATTGATTAAAAGGGAAGCTTTCGTTTCTAACAGAGAAAGAAGAAGATTTAAAAGGGGAGGAATGAGATTCATGGAAAAAAGAAGAAGAACGTTGGTCTGTTATTTTGCTTTTGTTCGTCAACTTCCTAACTAAGATTGGAAAGTGCTTATGATTTCCCTAATATACCCTTCCTTCATTTTTAATTCACACTAACAAATGCCATTTTTGGTAATTGATTAACTCAATATTCTTTCACCAATCACACTACTCTTTTTGTACACGTGGCACAACTAATTTAAATTTTTTCCTCTCTCACTCATCTCCCCTATTTTCCTCTTTCTCTCTCTTTTTCCCTTTTCTTTCTCTCTTTCTAGTCTCCCAGATCTTTCTCTCTCTCTCTCTCTCTCTCTCTCTCTCTCTCTCTCTTTCTCTTTTTCCCTTTTCTTTCTCTCTTTCTCATCTCTCATATCTCTCTCTCTGTTCTTTGCTCTTCCTCCCTCTTTCTCATCAGACTTTCCCCCCTCTCTCTCATTTTCTTCTTCCTTCTCTTCCGTTCCTCTAAAAATTTTGTCTGCTCTCTTACATTTATTTTTCCTGATAACCACATTCCAGTCATCCAGATCAGAGAACGATGGAAATTTTTTAAAGGGAGTTCATATCTATTTGTGGGTTTTAGTTTTTATTTGATTCTTTTTTGCATTTTTTAATCGTTTGAACAAATGGGTTTGATTTTGTTTGGGTAAAAACGTTTTTTTTTGTTTTGGTTTGGATGGAGGTTTTGATTTGATTGTGTTCTGAGATCTGGTTTTAGTTTATGTTTGTGTTTTGTTGTAAAAGTTTGAATTTTTTTTCAATTTCAGCGTGTTTTTTTAGAGTTTTTGATGGTTTTGGTATTAGGTTTGATTTTTTATATGGATATGTGTAGGGATCTGTTAATGAGTATTTGAGGTTTTGGTGAAGGGATCTGTTAATATGTAGGGATCAAGATTGTGAAATTATAAACTTTGATATGCAAATCGGTTAATATCCATTTCAAATAATGTGTAAGGGATGTGTTAACAAGTGTCGACGTCTTAATGTCAGTATCGTGTTTCCGGTGTTTAATTAGAATCCATTGTGTTTATTGCTCTGAGGGATTCTCATTTGATTTTTATCTTTTGGATGTTTAAAATATAAATCTCATTAGCTTTTAAAATTAATACCATTCTGCATTTAAATAGTGAATTATTGACTTACGTTGTTGCAGGTGTGATACACCTTCTTCATACCTATGATTTAGGTGTAGAAGATGTCGGCTTCATAAGTTTTTATAGGAATGCAATGAAGAAGTTGTTGCCAGAGGTTGGCTGTTTGGTAACTTTTTCTTATTTTACTTTCAAATATGGTTTTAAGAGAAGGTATTGTCCTAAAAGTTATCAATTTACCATAATGATTTTGTATAATATTACTATCAATTCTCTACTCATATTGATTGTGTATATATTATGTAGGTTAAGAATTTGGACAAACTATGTGCCAACGGTTTCAAATTCCAAGGCAATTCATGGCCAAAATTTTTCTGGCAAGGTAAAATATATTCACAAATTTTTATGGAAAATGGTAATCTCTTCATTGATCTAAGTGTGTATTTCTTGAAATTTTTCAGATGGTTAAGATTGTGAGTGGAGATTGTATCATTGTTGCTGATGATTCCATTCTAAATGGTAGATTTCTTGTGGAGCTTATTTTCATATCATTGCTGATTTAAGCTATACTTGATAAACTCTATATTTCAGGTGAATGTACAAATGAAATATTTTAGGAATGCCGGTCCTGTTGATGAACCTGAAGCTCCATTTGGGAGCTGCTGATTCTAGAGTAATGGATTTTGGATCAGTCTTCCTATTGTCCTCTGACAATGACCAAGCCCCTTCAGTTATTGCTCACGCAAGTCAGCAAACTAGGTTGCATGTCGGGGAATTGATAATTGGTCGTGGCTTTGGAACTGTCATTAGACATCACGACTTCGAAGAGAGATCTAACTTCTATGATGCTTTTCTTGCTGCTGAATAACGTGCCATTTTTGAATGGTTATATTCTTGCTTCATGTTACCAAGCTTATGAAGTGGTACAATACTTTTCTGTTTATGCGTGTTTTAGTGGTGAAACATGTAGCCACATATTGACTAAAATTCTGCTTTTAGGGCTTGGTTAGCCCAACCCAAATGGTAAAGTACTTAGCAATGAATGCCAGGCCAACCGCTAGTAGGCTTATATCTAAAAAACTACCGCAAGGACTGCCAAGGTCTTTCATTGGTAGGTAGTCTCAATTATGTATTAGTTTACTTCAAATATTTCATCAAAATAAAAGAGAAGTTGGCAATCTAAGTGCATTGTATTAACTACCAACCATTTCAATTTTAGTAGAAACACCAATTACTGTCATTCACAAAACTGTGGGAAGCTACAACTATCAAACTAAAGAATTTGTCACTTCAAATGTACAGTTAAATTTGTTTTACATTTGGTTGGAAGCTAATAACATGATTAAGGTCTCAGTATTATTTTACTGTTCTAGGAACTTTGCTCATATCATTATACTTAAGACCAAAAAACGAGAGCAGAAGAAACATGTGTGGAGTTGTTATATTATTTGTACACTACATAATCAAACACTTTCATGTAACACCTGATTTTAAATAAGTCATATAAAATCAGGGTGGATATCATCTTCTACTCTTTGCTCACATGTTATGGCCACTAAGACATCGTTGGTGTTCGATGAACCTGAAGTATGCTTGAATAATGTAAAGTTAGTTTCAAGTGACAATGCATTTCTCTTTTTTTCTTTAGATTATGAGTATGGTTTTATTTTATTTTTTCTATATGTGCCTCTGGTATTGGTAAGGTTGCTATTTCAAAAGATGGGAATTTGATATTTCTGTCCGTTCTTTCATTTCCCACCCTAAAATTTTCCGTTTAAAATAAGTCTTTACATTGTATTTCAGATACATGTTGTTGATGGTTCATCACCACAGCCAAATCTTGAGTTTGACGCAGTTCGTCTAGAGCTAACGCTATTTAATCCTGAACTTGCTGAGAAACCTTTTATAGTTATTTATAACAAAATGGATCTTCCAGATGCATATGAAAACTGGGAATCCTTCAAGGATAAGTTGGAATCTCGTGGGATCACACCTTTTTGTATGAGCGCTGTCAAAAGGGAAGGTACTCATAAAGTTATATGTGCTGCTTATGAGCTTTGGCGTAAAAACAAAGAAGACAAGGAGGAATATGATGAAGGTTATACTTTGTTTTATGTGTATTCTAAATATTGTTGTTACATTACCAAAACACTTCTTTTTTCTAATTACGTTTTTTGCATTTGGACAATATGACCTGTTTCAGATGGACAAGATATGGTAGACATGAATCATATAGCTCACGCAATACAGAAACAACGGAGTGCATCCATTAATAAGTTTTAGATTTTTCATGATAGCAATTCAAATGTTTGGAGTGTAGTTGGATCTGGATTGCAACGTTTTGTTTAGATGACAAATTGGCGGTAGGTTAAATAGTAAAATTGTGATTAAGAATACATGTTCTTTACAGTAAGACTACATGTCCTTTGTTTACAGTAAGAATCTGAATACATGTCCTTAGCATGTTTTTTTCCCACCATTTAGTTATTCTTATTACATCTTAAACCTAATTTACTTCAAAACTTCATCAAAGAATCTTTCTATACTTCAAAAAAATATAATCGTTCTAGAACAGCGTGAAAAAAATATGAAGGCAGGGAGCCCCATCCTCTTCTTGGATACTTGATACGTGTCAGTAAAAAAGTGTATTAGGCTTAAAATTATGCTTGAAATTGCAAACTCCATTCATAGACAGTCTCATGGAAACCAGTAAATCTTTTTTACAGGTATGTTGATTCAGAGAAAATATTCCAAAATGTTCTTGAGGCTTGTGGTGTGTTTAAGTCTCTCGTGAAACTTGGTGTAAAGGAAGACGATAAAGTGATGATTGGAGAGGTACATTTTCATTTTTCTTCACATGATGTATACAAATGTGGTGGATGTGGAACTGACCTTCAAGGTGAAATTTCTATTTGATTTTTGTTTTGTATACTTTTCAAATTTTACTGTTGCAAAGCTATGCAGAACAAATTAGAAATAAGTTGTGATGTTTATGACGATTACATTTATTGAACTCTTGCATAGTTTGAAATTGGTTAACTGTATCATAAGCAAATATAATATTAAAAGGAGTACATAGGTACTCCAACCCGATACAATTGACCAAGTCTAAGTCCAACATCACATTAAGGGATAGTCTACGAGAAATCATATCATATATAAAATGAAAAAAGCCTCGAAGGTTCCATCCATGAAAATGCTAGGAGGTGTTCGGAAATGGTTTGAAGTAGTTGAATATAGAGAAATTAGAAATGGTCCTTTGTGCATTGCTTAGAATAGTCCAAGGCATTCCCTGCTTTACACAAAGTCCACAAGATTTCAGGCAGACAATTTTGTAGAAGATTAAGTTTCTGCCATTACCATTGCTTGCAAAACATTATATCAATCAATTACCTTATAACCTGTGATCTATCTGCTTGCCACTGATTTGGAATTTTGTTTAACAACACGTTGTTTTAGTTTGTCACTCTGTAGCTTTAGGGCTCAATCAAACCCTTCAATTCCAAAATAGGCAATTCTCCCCTATAACCAACAACCTTCACACTCTTCCAGCAGTTGATTTACTTCCTCATAATGTCTCCTACAAAGATCAGCAGCTGCAGAATTTTATTAGAAAGCTAAGGGATAGTAAACCAGTATGTTAAACAATGTTGCAGACTCCCTCTCCTGCTTGCAAAACATCGTGTTATGCTTCCATACCCAACTATCACACACTGCTAACTTTTGAGAATTAGTTAACTGTATAAAGTGGTTATTTATTATGCTGTGAAATTTTCCTTAACCAAATTGATGTTTTCTGATATAGTCTTATTTTTCATTCGTTCTCCCTGCTTTATTGATGATGTCCAACCACATTTGCATGTGAAATACAATGAATATCCATATTTTTAAATAAGGATATTGAATTTATTCTGTTTATCCATGGCTCTTGGTTCTGAGGCACTGATATCATTTTCTTTTCTTTTTATACAGCTAAGAAACAAAGTATGGCTATGAAGTTAGATTCCAGTATACAACCGAATGCATATAACATCTAGCCATTTTTTCACCCTATGTTGTTGATTGTTGCAGGCTTCCAAATGGAGAGAACAAAAGGCTTTCAATTAGTTGGCTTCTATGAAAAATTGGAATTAGAATAGTTTTAGGTTTATATAATTGAGGAAAACAACAATAATTTTTATGTATGTAGTGAATAGGTCTTGGTAGTTATTGTATCAGATAGAATACATGGTGGTTTGTCCATTCTATATCATGTGAAGTTATGTTTGTTTCATTGATTAGTTTTGGTGATACTGGATGAGATCTCTATACTATTAAGTGGAATTCGTAAAATCTAATCCCATTAGAGAAAAATAGACATGGGATGAGATAGCAGGATTTACCGATTTAGGGTTTTAAAACAAATTGATTGAAAAGTATGCTTATGTTATAGGTTAGATAAGTTAGATTGGATGACCTGCTTTAGTCGTTTTAGCCTTAGTCCTTAGTTTCTATTTTTTTTGGTACGCCTGACTATTTTCTGAATTATGAAGGATATCAATCATGGTTGTCAAACTGTTCCGTCGTGGCAAAGGATGAATGTTGCGTGAGATCGTTTGATCTCCCAATCTGTTGCACACACCTAACAACCATGATATAAATGCTGTTGTAGAGTAGATTGTACCAAGGTTATTGGAGATACTTCATTTTGACTACTCCCGTTGTAAACCCAAATCTAAATCAATGCCCCGAGTCACCTGAGTTTCATGTAGTACTCCACTATGTTATATTGACCGGGTGGACCAGTTTTCCAGAACAATGGTGTTGGTGCAATACTGATTTTCTTTTAAAAAACCTATTTAATATATATTGTATTCTGATCATCAATTTCTTGACATTCAAATGTGAGGTTATTGTTGCCAATTTGAAAGTTAAGCTACCACTTCTCAATCTGTGTGTGCTGTATACTTCTGTTTTTCTACTCGAATTTTTCATTATTAGTAACGAAGTTAGTGTTTTATACAATGGTATTAAAGATCTTATGAAACTTGACTGTAGTATGGTTCATTGATGCTTTGTATTTCACTATGTATCCTGGGAAGGACATATCTTTGTATTGCTTGTTTGTCTTAATGAATATAAATTGTTTACTTTCAGGATACTAACTTCAAAGAATGGAAGCAAGTGGTGCAAGAAATTGTCCGCTTCACAAAAGCAGACAAGGGCTTTAGCTTCAGGCCTATGCGCTATTGTGCTATATTTGACTCTCATCAAGCTTCTCTTCCTTATGTGGCTTGCTTCCATGCAAAAAGGGTTTTAAAATTTCATGACACGCTCTTGGCGAGCTATCATCGAAATGAGGTTAATTCTTGCAATGGTGGTTCTTAAATTTGTATTAATAAATAACTTTAGTAACTGAAAGGTACTGAATCTTTTGAATCTTCGTATACCCTCCATTCTAATTATGCAACATGTCTACTTGCAAGTGCATTTTACTTTTGTTATATTATTAGAATGGAAAGGTTTACCTTTTTTGCTCCATGTTTTGTTGATTGGATGTTAAACTATAAGCAATGTGTCCTGGTCAGTAGGGCTTTATTGAGGCATGATTAAGATAAATCTACAATGTGTAAGTAATATTAATATTACAATGATGGTTTCTCATTTAACTTCCCTTTTACTTACATCAGATGGCAAGAAATTAGCTATTGCAGCAGCACAATTGAAGATTTGTAACTGTTGTAAAAAAAATTGAAAATTTCACTGGTCATCCTGTAAGTTTCATGTGTTTTTTTTTCTTTTTATATCTTGTGGTCATACCTCATTATTTTCCTGTTTACTAATTGTTTTTAATTTAATTATCAGGAATCTGTCTGGTGTATGATCTTCACCAAAGATGGCAAGTATATTATTTCGACTCCCGCCACTGCTAGATAGGTTGTTGTTTTGAAACTAGATGTTGCTAACAAGCAGTCAGTCAGTTGTGTTCTTGCAATGGAGCACCCTGTTGTATTTCTTGATAACAGGTGCATTGATAAAGGAGAACATGATGATGAGGTTGGTGTTCGTAATTTATGGTTTAGAAATAGTATTAAAGAATTTCAAAATGTAAAACCTATTGAAATAGAATTATTATTGGAAGATATATCCACCAAATATTTTCATATCCCATATTTATTATTTGGTTAATTTTGGGAGTCAATGAATTTCTCAAATAATAGATAAATGTATTAAAAAAGTGTGCTAGATAATATACTGATAGTATTCATATTTGAATAACAAAGAAGATCTAGATTTATATGCATGATTTTTTTCCAAGTAAAAGTGCTTTCAAAATAACCTCACATAAGTCCTTAAATTATACAATTGAACGACTATCATCCGATCATGGCAACGGGGTGGGTTGGGGACGGTTTTTACCTCTCCCAAACTCAAACCCGAATCCCCACACAATCACCGTTCCAGCCCCAAACCCAAACGAAAATGGAGAATTAATACTCAAACTCATCCCAAACGGATTCTAAAATGCTTATTCGAATCCTCACGGGTCACTACCATAACAATACCTATTTGTGATGAAGACCTGGAGAATCTGTTGGATTGCAGTGAAAACACCAAGCTACCAATTCTTGTAACTTTTATCACTGAAATTCATTATTTTCACGAGACACCAACACCACAAATACCTTTTTTTATTTTTATTTTAATCAACAAAATATTTGTAAATATATATATTTATTAGTGATATTTGTACATACTTATATTTATTATGCATATTGGATTTATTATGTTGGTGATTTGCTACATATTTATTTTAAATATTTGCAATTATTAATGATTTTATAAAAACAATTATATATCAGCAACGATCAAGCTTTATCGAATGATTTAAGATATGAACGAACTGACCCGTACGAACGCACGGGTCTTCTACTAGTTCTAACATATAGTATATGCTCTTTGTTTTCTTTTTTTCCCTTTTTATCAAATGGACACTTGTCAAGCGGTGGTAGGCTCAGTACAACACAAATGGGACGCCTCACCCTTTTAACTACCATTGAATTTTTCTTTTACACATTACTAGTGGGTTACTCGTGCCTTCGCACGTGTACCCGTCGGTGACGCGTATTTGTTTAGATTTAAAATTTTAAATAAAAATAGAATTGATAAAAATTAATAAATATAAAAATATATGAAAATATTTTGATGAATAAAAAACCTGTTCTCAATTATAAAAGTATTTGGATCATCCATACCCTTTTTTCATATATAAAAAAAAGTTCAGTCTAAAATATTTAAATTTTTCCCGTGTATAAAAATATTTGTCTCATATGCTTTACTATATTATTATTGACTTCATTTTTCCCGTTTCAGTAATTCAGTTATTCCTGTTGATATATATTTCCTCTTACAATCTTACAATTTTTTTAGTTTGAAACACTGTCATGATTCCATGAATGAACAATTTCATGCAAATGTATATAACATTTGCAGCACACAACTGTATATGAATGTGTGTTTTAATTTGAGTGTAGTCACTCTTTCCTTGATATCAAATCACCAATTCTATGTTTATTTATTAGGGGAATCCAAAAGCAGAAAGTAAAGATACATAATCTGGAGAAAAAAAACTCCACTACAGGAACACTGTAGGATCACTTGAGAACAACTTAATGGTAAAACAAAAACTACATAAGCCCTCTTAGTAAAATTGTTGTAATCATTAGGTTTTATTTCGTCCTATACCTGTCTATACAGTAGCAATGCTGACCAAACATACAACATCCACATCACTCTTTATGTCAGATACTAAAATGTCAGCTCAATGATAACAGTTTGACATAATCTTGGAGACCGTTGCGGCTTGCGAATGCGTTGAAATTCCCATGACTGAAACACTCATTAAACCAACAGTTCCAGCAACATAATAACAGTAGAGATAACTTATACCAAGGAGGCCTACCAGTGGCCATTTCAATAACAGTACATCCCAAAGACCATATATCTGCTACTGCAAAATCACAGGCTGAATGGGTTGTCATATCCTGCCATACAAGATTATATAAACTTACTCAATTATCTGCTTGATGGATGTAAATAAAGAATGAATATTAAACTTACTCAATTAACCAAATTTATGTGTTAAGAGTGTGTTGCTAGAACTCTTCTAATGCAAGGATAGTTGTACTGTAATGTCTTGTAATTTTTAGTTTGTCCAAGATGAGAGGTCAATAGTAAGAATATTTTGTCAAACAAAAGATGTACCTATATTTCTTGGTATAATTTGGTACAAAAAAATGATGCAACTTTGGTCCTAATTGATTATTTAATTGAAAATATCCATGCCATATGTTAGGTCTTTGATTGGCTACATTTTGGCTAAAATGAGTTTACAACAAGATGTTGGGTAAGATGTCCTAAAATGGTTGATCAGACATCGGTACATACATGGTTATAATACTTGGCAAGATGTTGAGTAAGATGTTGAAGCATCTTCATCAACTGTCAGGACAGTATTACTGTCATGACAGATGTCATGACATCTTAGTCTGGTACAACAAGTGTTGTTGTTTTGCTGTCACGTGACTTTTAATCAAGATGTCGAAGGAGATGTCACGACATCTTTGTCTGGTACAGCAGGTGCTGCTGTTGTATATCTCTTGACAGATTTATTTTGATGAGAATATTTTGGATATGTTTCATCATTATACGCAGGTCAAGGAGATGTATTAAGAACAAAGTGCAGATTTAATTGGATTTCATAAAAAGGATCTTGGAGACTTTTTAGGAAACTATTTGGAGATTTGTTCCTATTTTTGTAGAGAAGATTCTGCAAGTGATTTAAAACGTGAAGATTGGATCTGATTGAAGATTCCAAGCCCATACTACAGGAGTCTATAAATAAGTACTTGCTAAACCTAAAATAGTAAGCGCACACACAACAACAAGTCGTCGGTGCAACATAAAGGTTTAGGGCTTTGAGAGTCTCTTGTGTAGTTTGTAAGTCACCCATGTATCTTTTGATACTATGTAGTCGACATAGGTTTTTGTAAATTGTTCTCACTCAAATCTTTTAAGCAAGAGTTGAGTATTGTTCTTGGTTGAAGCTTTTAAGCAAAACCGAGTATTGTTGTTAGTCAAGAGTCTTGGCTGAATATTGAACAGATTGATGCAGTTGCTGGAGATTGTAACTGTTAGATATCATTGAGGTGATTTAGGAATTGAGATGGGTTTCTCTTATCTAGATGGTGATTTCTAGATAGAATTGCATTGGGTAGGGATTAAGTGAGGAGTTGTAAATGGGGGAGTTTAGCTCTAAATTAATACTACTAATAATGAATTCATTCCTGGCTTGGTAGCCCCCAGATGTAAGTGATTTGCACCGAACTGGGATAATAATTTATGTGTGTTTGTTTACTTTCTACAATCAATCTTACTGTTGTTGCTGATATTCTGAATATCAGTTTATTTGTTATGTCCCTGTTTAATGATTATGTAGCACAATGTCTTGACATGTTTAGGACATATGTTGTCTGCATAGGCCAGAATTTCAATTGGTATCATAGCAGGCATCCTGTCTGGTTCTGGATGAGAGCTTGGGAGATACATTCTGGCATTTAAACAAGGAGTGGTTTTGAAGATCAGATTAATCAACTCAGACATACTCAAGGGTATTAATGGATGAGATGGATGTTTTGGATCGAAGGGAGCAACCCGAAGGTTGTTCATGTTGCTGAGGAGATTCTATAACAACTACAGTAGAAGTGGCTAGTTCTTTTGTTGGTGTGTGTTGTAAGATGTTGTGACATCTTATTAGGGCAAGCAGGATCTATTCCTTGGTGGTTCCACTGCATGTGTTTCTGATGGAAGAGCTCTAGAATTATGGGATTCAGGAGTTGTTATTAAAGACAGTTGGTGGAAGGTCTCAATCGTCGGCCTCTATATTTGAAGATATCTGCATTCTTTTATTCCAAAGTCGGGAGCGATGAAGTGAAGGGAGTTGTGTTTAGATATCTGGTATGGTGACTTGGTACTTGGAAGCTTGGTTTCTTGGTGCAGTTGAAGTCAGTTGAGGAGAGGAGTTGAGTTTAAGTTTATCAGGTTCTTGCTCTAGGAGTTTGACAAACTATTGATCGGCTAGGTTGTCAAAGATACTTGAGAATTCACTCAAGTCCACTAATAAAGGCATCTCAGTCGTGTATCTGGAGTCTTCTAGTTACTCTTCTGACTAGAAGGTGCTTCTTTGAAACACAATCTGAAGAAAGTGAAGGTGATTTATTTTCACCATCCAAAAACAGCAAGGAAGGATTCATCTCGCTTGACCCTAAGAGTGGATCTAATCTGATTGGAGCGTTCAGAATTGTTGAGGCAAATAAGATTTGTTCAGAGAAAATCTTAGTTACTTGAGTCAAGGGTGGCAGCCTTGGTATCTCAACATTGTTTGTCAAAGAAGATACTTGCAAAAAGATTGAATACTTTATAAGTGTTCATGACGTGATCTGGTGGAGCTTAGCTACAACAGTGAAGAAGGGTTATTGGACAAGGATTTAAGATCAATTACTATTTGTGGAATTCATAAGTATTTAATTGATTATCCTTGAAAGTCAAGATTGCTGATGTTCAACAAGATGTTGGAACATCTCATCATCAGAGTTTGCGCAGAATCATGGAAGGGGTACTGCATATGCTTTAGCATCTATTTTAGTCTTAGGTGGTGACCTAAGAAGTGGCTTCAGTCAGGTGTGACAGAAGCATGCGTTCTCTGGAGAGTTTTCTGGCAAGAAACTAGTCTGGACTTTGATGTTGTTGAAGATGAAGATGAAGACATCATAATCTTGATGGTTACTGCTTGGATCAGTTTATTTCTGATCTAGGTGCTTTAGAGCATGGATCTTGCTCTTCTTGGAAGTCAAGTTAAGTGGCAGTTATCTCTGACTTTCTACAGTCTGCTCTACTAAGGAAAGTGGCATTCTTTGGTATGGCTATGGTGTAGTCTTGGACTACGTACTATCTGAAGACTCAGATGTGGCAGGTTTAAAGTCTTTGGAGTTCTAAAGCATGATGGAGGTTGTCTACTCAAACTTGGTTGCTGAATCAAGTCTATGAGAGCATGCAACTCTTGTTTTGTGAAGGAAGAAGGTTCTTCTAAGTGGAAGAAGAAGGAGTTGAATTTAACAGTTGGATGTCATATCAAAATGTTCTGACATCTAGCTTAACATCAGAAGTCTCAGCTGGTGATGTGGCACATCAGCTTAAGATAAGGTGATCTACATGATAATGGAAGTTATGGATGCTTCAAAAAGGTCTATCTCATGCAGTTTGCGGGAGCTATGGATGGGAAGATGTTACATGACTAAGAGGCTTGGTGGATCCAAGATGTCTTGCTATGGAGCAAGTAGTTCATGTGACTTAAAGATCTGATTTCATTGGTGGATCAGTGTATCTTGTGGGCATTCTGGAGAAGAGTGATATCAATCAAAAAGTGGCATTTGGTTGGTCTCATAATGTGCATTCAAGTAGGATGCTTGAAACTAATTGCTCTTGTGCAAAAGAGTAGTTTGTTGAAAACGTAAGGAGGTTCTGGTTCTCTTGGAGCTTGTGGCAGAAGTTCTGGGTTGAGGATGGAAGTATACCTTCTTTTGGTGGATAAGAGTTTATTTCTCTCTGGTTTTCTGAAGTTCTCTTTGTTCAAACTGGTGGCGCAGTGTTGTGTGAAGATCTTCAGTTTGGATTACTATGCTGATAGTAAGTCTAGTGGTGGAGCATATCAAGAACCATGGTGTGTGGTGTCTATGATGTGTGAAGGATGTCCTAACTGATGTTAGAACATTTTCTGGGTTAGTTATACTTGGAGTAGGATTCTGAGTTCACATTTTGTCTAAGAGGTATTTATCTTATCATACGGGAGAATGATGAGTAAAGGACTGTCTTGGAAGTTTGATGTGAATATGACATGCTAGAAGTGGATCAGTTTGGTGCTTGTGGAACAAATGAGTTGAAGATTTTTGGAGCATGTGTTTGACGTTATTCAAGTGCGAAGAATATCTGGGTGAGCTAGCAAACTAAGGGGCCTTGTGCGTCTCTTTGAGGAATGTGGATCATTCCAGATCAATTGGGTTGTATCTCAGGGAACAAAGAGATCTATACATGAGAATTCAGGAGGAATTCATGTGGTGTATAGATGGTTTCTGGACGAGAGGGATCAATGGAGCTTTGGTATTAATCCAAGAGTTTGTTGGTACAAGGATGCGTTCCTGGTACTCTCACTATATGATCACGAAGTTGTCATGGGATATCATGTTGTGATTTTGGGTGTTTCTTGCTGAAGAAGCATCTGTTGAGAAAGATGGGGGGAGAACTTCTGTCTGTACTGGTGTGGTACATGGTTTGCTTGAGGGTCAAGCATTAGGTGAATGTGTTCAGCAGGTGTGTTGAACTGAGGGTGCGCTCTTGAAGACATGAAGATACGTCTTATGTTTTCCATTCATCAACAAGGTGTTCTACTTACAAAGGAGCACTGGTTAAAAATGCAGGGAGAGGAGTATGTGTGGTTGCTTGCTGTACTTAGGGGGAGCATGATAGTTTGTCATGCTTGTGATGCTTGTGTTCCTGCTGCCTTTGTTGTTCAGCTGCATGTATTATGATGTGTGGGGGTTTTCCCTTGTGGGGGAGGACTAAGTGTGTATGACAGGGGGAGTACTGCTACTGACTTGCTTGCTTTTGGTTGATTGCCCTTAAATGCATAGTTGCTTGGTTTGGCATATTATAGTTAAAAAGGGGGAGAAGTAAGTAGTAGTAGTGTTCTTTGATTGTTTCCATAAGAGGGGCTGGATATGTTATCCAAAAGTTGTTTTAGCCAAAATTTGCCAAAGGGGGAGATTGTTAGGTCTTTGATTGGCTACATTTTGGCTAAAACAAGTTTACAACAAGATGTTGGGTAAGATATCCTAACATGGTTGATCATCCATCAGTACAGACATGGTTATAATACTTGGCAAGATGTTGAGTAAGTTGTTGAAGCATCTTCATCAACTGTCAAGACAGTATTACTGTCATGACAGATGTCATGACATCTTAGTCTGGTACAACAGGTGTTGTTGTTTTGCTGTCATGTGACTTTTAATCAAGATGTCGAAGGAGATGTCACGACATCTTTGTCTGGTACAACAGGTGCTATTGTTGTATATCTCTTGACAGATTTATTTTGATGAGAATATTTTGGAAATGTCTCATCATTATACGCATGTCAAGGAGATTTATTAGGAACAAAGTGTAGATTTAATTGGATTTCATAAAAAGGATCTTGGAGACTTTTTAGGAAACTATTTGGAGATTTGTTCCTATTTTTGTAGAGAAGATTTTGCAGCTGATTTAAAACGTGAAGATTGGATCTGATTGAAGAGTCCAAGCTTATACTGCAGGAGTCTATAAATAAGGACTTGCTAGACCTAAAATAGTAAGCGCACACACAACAACAAGCCGTCGGTGCAACATAAGGGTTTAGGGCTTTGAGAGTCTCTTGTGTAGTTTATAAGTCATTCATGTATCTTTTGATACTATGTGGTCGACATACGATGTTGTAAATTGTTCTCACTCAAAGCTCTGAAGCAAGAGTTGAGTATTGTTCTTGGTTGAAGCTTTTAAGAAAGCCTGAGTATTGTTGTTAGTCAAGAGTCTTGGCTGAATATTAAATAGATTAATGTAGTTGTTGGAGATTGTAACTATTAGATATCACTTAGGTGATTTAGGAATTGAGATTGGTTTCTCTTATCTAGATGGTGATTTCTAGATAGAATTGTACTGGGTAGCGATTTAGTGAGGAGTTGTAAACGGGGGAGTTTAGCTCTAAATTAATACTACTAACAGTGAATTCATTCCTGGCTTGGTAGCCCCCATATGTAGGTGATTTGCAGCGAACTGGGTTAACAATTGATGTGTGTTTGTTTACTTTCTGCAATCAATCTTGCTGCTGTTGCTGATATTCTGAATATCAGTTTGTTTGTTCTGTCCTTGTTTAATGATTATGTAGCACAATGTCTTGATATGTGTTAGGACATCTGTTGTCTGCATAGGCCAGAATTTCACCATAGAATCGAAATACATTCTTTGTTATGTTTAATAAATTAGTGACATCTTTTGAACTTTAAAATAAGGATGATTTAGACTTCGAATTAAGAATTTAAGATAACATCAAACCAGCATAATACAATCATTTACATTGCACGGCTGCCAAAAGTTTCAAATCCTAACTCTACTAAGAGAGGGCATAAACAACAAAAAAACACTTAAAATGACGAAAAATGCTAAATATTATGAAAGATAATGCCCACAAATTAAACTAAAACAGAAAGGGGATTGAAATATACCTTCCCATTGCATCATAAGTTGTTGCAAGATTGCTATAAATTTACGTTTTAGATTTTGATATACATGTTAAGTTAAGTTACTTATCCAAACATGGTAATAATCTTGCATTAAACTTAAAATTGTTAAAAAGAGAAAGGGGATTGAAATATACCTTCCCATTGCATCATAAGTTGCTGCAAGATTTCTATAAACTCCAAGAGTATCTTGATGACAATGTACACATTCTTCTTCAAGAATTCCTCTAGCTTCCTATTTTAATTCGGCAGCTTCATCAATTTTAAACAATTGTAGGCAAGCCAATCCCATTAGGTTCAAAACAACACCAAAAAATGCAGATTTCCTTTCCCCACTGGTTTCTCAATTTCAACACAACACTCTCAAAAGCGCTTCTAGCTTCATCATACTTCCCAATCATATAATACATAACTTTCATCCACGGTTCTATACCCACAATCGTGCTCTGCTGTTCAGGTTTATCCTCCAACAATTTCATAGCCTTCTGCAACAGCTTCAACACCTCCCCCAGATTATCGACATATTCAAATATATGGCCAACCACCGTCAAACCACCGAGGATCTCCTCTGCGGTAGTTCTGAGAGCTGGTTTAGAATATATTCTAAGAGCATTTTTGTAATAAGATTTTGATTCCCGAAGCTTCCCTGTCCTATGATACAAATCAGCTAAGCGAACAAACACATACGCAACATAAGGATGGTTTTCTATACCAGCCAACCAAGTAAGCTATGAAACAGAAAACAGAAATGTTTAAATAGATTATAGCATTACATAAAGATACCCTACCTAGAAAAAACTTTCCTTTAGGACATCAAATAAAGACAGGAAAAATAGAACCATCCCTTACAGCAGAAGTTGATGCAGGATTGTCCCTAAACTAAACAATAGTCATATTCATGCCTTCAAAAGTTCATATCTTTCATATTCAAGATTTCTAAATACACAATACAAAGTAATATATATCTAAGTAAGTAACAGATATCTAAGTCATTGGATCTAAGATTCAGCACATCATAAGATAGCCTCAAATCAGTGTCATACAACCAACATGTAGTGAGACAGTACTGTGATGTTATTTCAAACTGAATGACCAATCCAATTCCAAATTCTATGCCTCTTTGTTCTAAAAAAAGTAAGCAATCAAAATCTATGTCATAGAAACTTTTCCCCACAAGTCTCACTCATCAATCCTAAAGATCATTAATAAGGTTTTATTCTATACCAAGGTTCTCCACTAAAACATGATAAAAAAATAGAACTTTAGATACAAAAATAAAAATGTGTTAGTTAAAAGCTCTTGAATTCCAGCCACAACGATTTTCATGTCTGGATTTCAAGATATTAAGTGATTATGAGCTACATATTGATATGGAATTTTAGTGTTGGTTTGAATTGAGAAATGATTGATTGTATGTGTGAATGATGAAAATGTGAGGAAGCAGAAGGTTGATAAGGTCCGGTATAGGCATTACATGGTGAAGGTAGATGGGTTATGCCATAAAGTTGGTGGAACCAACAATAGCAGGGTTACCAGAAGGAAGTACAGGACTTGTAGCAGTAGCCTGCACCAAAGAGCTCGACAATTAACATTATCAACAAATGCACACAATGTGACTGATCTTGCTATGGTAAAGCTATAAAATACCTGCAGTGAGCTTAGCTTGAGACTGACTTAAAATTGCAGCAAATCTAGAAAAGCCTTGCTTATAGGCATACAGGATAGACTTCATAATAGGCCTTTTGCTAGCTATTAGCCAATTGCTCCCGGAACAATGGTAGTCATTGTTCATAGATTGTAAAGTAGACTTCATAATAATAAACAACGAAACATAGTACAATACGTGCAAACAATGACCTTTCATCAAGCAGATCAGTCTCTTGAACTTTAGGAATGGTTGTTGAAGTTGTCTTCTCAGTAGAGGCCAATGCTTCAGACAAGACCGTATCATAATTATTTTGCTAATCATTTCACCAACAAATTAAATTTTTTATCAGAATTGATATAACAGATAACAATAATGAACAAATTCCCAACATAAAATCTTACATCTCAATTCAATGGTAGTCATTCTCAATCAATTTCCAGTCTCAAATTCTTAAAATACTCACAAAACTCATAACCAGCTAGAAATTAAAAGGAGAAAACTTAGCTTTTATTGTCGGTATCGGTGTTGCGATCCTTTTTTTGTTTCGATTTGGTGTTGCGAGCCCGATAAGACAGTGTTCCTAAATACAGTTCCTTGGAGATCAGCTTTCTCGAAATTAAAACGGTCCAACACTGGATTTGAGAATTCCACACCTGTAAAAGATTATAATTGAGTCAGTGTCTTGATTGTATTACAGAAGATAAAAAATGAACAATGTCAAAGCTTAGTAGATGTTCCATGTGTTTGGTCATCTATGAAGGCTAAAAAAGCATCAACATTCAGTTGATTTTGTGCTAGTAAAAAATGTTACTACCTTTGAAACTGCCCCCAACAGCATAAGCCTTGGACATTACAACTTCTGTCATGTCAGCACCATCGAACTTGGCATATGACATTAGTGCTGCAGACAACGTCTTCCCCTTTAGGTTGGATTTTTCATTTGTAAAGTCACATTTTGGAAGATCTAATGGTTTGTTGTACACGCCATTTTCCTGACCAATTTTGTTGTCGACAAATGCCCGCTCGCATCGATTGGGCTCAGTTGACAACATTGGCAGCCTCTGCAAGAAAAGTGTGAATCACATTTGGGCTTCATAAATTTAAACTTAAAATAGCAGTTATAATCGATATGATACATCATTGAAACTAAATAATTTGCACATTTCATCTGTAGAATATACCTTATCATCGCGATTAAGTTTAGCCCAACCATCATATACAGCAACAAAGAACCAAACCACATGACAAATTTCCCTAGGACTGTGACACGTAAAAACCATACCTCAATCAAATTAACATCAACAACGATAACACAACAGTCACAATAACTATATTACATTACTCAGTAAACAAAAGACTTACTTCAAAGTCTGAAACTGAATCGTCACAGTAACATTCTCTTTAGCTTTTTTAGCCTCCAAAGGCACAGTTTTTGGATAAAACTGTTGCGGATTACTCTGCACCGAGGAATACGCCGCCGAGCTCAAAGCATCATGTCACAAACCTTGTTTGGTAACCTTTTTGAATCAGCACCTCAACTTTTAGGGTTTGCTTGAGAAGATTGGGTTTTAGCGGAAACATAAATTGAAGTAACTAAAACATTGGTTTACCTCGAATCATGGTTCCATACGTCCTGAAAGAACAACAACAAAAAGTCAGATGCGAAATGGCAAGATAAAGGCATTTGTAAATTTGCGAAGATACAAAATCGCATATGAAAGATCTAGATTTGTTATTGGAAGAAATTTGATGTTATCATTACGGTATGCAAATTAGAGGAAGAAGGAAGAAAAAGAGAGAGAAAGAAGAATAAGAGAAATAAGGAAGAAGAAGAGAGAAAAAGATAAAGAGAAAGGAAGAGAGAGAGAGAGCGGGAGAGGGAAAGAGTGTCAGGAAAAAAAATACAATTTTCAAATTTGGAAAATGAGTGGCGTGTTTGTAGAAGCAGTATATGAGTAGAGTTTGTTTTGTTGACCAAACAGAAGCAGCAGATTGTGCGTAGAAGAAGCCACGTGGAGGCTTGTGGGAAGAGAAGGGTATTTTAGGGTTTTCCAGAGCATCTACCTTTCTTATATGGTAGATTTATTTTTTTGTTTATTTCATTTAATTTTAGCATAGAATTAAGGTTATTTATGGGTATTAGAGCCCATTGAGTTTTGTTTGATCTCATTAGGACCACACTCGTCACTAACTCTTACACCACATATGGTTTTATATTATTTATGTAATTTTATTATTTAGTTTCTTATTTTTTAATTCAATTGTTTATTTTAATTTTTAATGTGGTCCTCTCTCTCTCTCTCTCTCTCTCTCTCTCTCTCTCTCTCTCTCTCTCTCTCTCTCTCTCTCTCTCGCTCGTTATTAAGTTCAAATGTCCAAATTACTTAATTTATTTGTTTAGTTAAATTACAAAAAACTATTAAAAATATTAAAAATATGAAAAAGCAATAAAAGCAACTAAACGCATCAAGTCTCTTTTTTCGCTCCATGCGACAAATTAAATCAACTTCTTTTTGCCCCGTACATTTAATTCAATTCAAAACTCTTTTCCTAAACTAAAACCAAACAAAAAGATGAACTATGGTACTCTGATTCTTCATAACACTTGAGGATACGTAGGTATAGAGTTGTAACACTCTAGCAAGTACAATAATAAAAACCTTCTTTTTTTCCCCTTCTTGATTAAATCTTTTTTCTTAAAAATACTAAAATAATTCTTTTACAAATAAATAAAGTAAAGAATTAAGCAGAAAATAGGTAATTAGGAAAACATCCCTTAGATGAATTTAGTAACCCTAGAACTATTTGAGGATCCCATTGAGTAAAATGGAGGTGAGGGGTGCCTAACACCTTTCCCTCACTTAATAGGCTCTCGAACCCTAATGCCTTATCTATACTTTTAGGTTTTATCATTATTTCCCTGTTCCTTAGGAACGAATAAAGGATGGCGGCGACTCTGTAATTTTCCAGCCACGACAGATGGTGACTCTGCTGGGGACTTACTTTCATAAAGAGAATCAATCCTACTCTCTAGTTCTAGAGTTTGTTTGTTTTTCTTTATCTTATTTAACTTTTATTTATTTATTTTTCTATGTTTATGCTTTCTGCTTTATTTCCTTATTTTATATATATATATATATATATATATATATATATATATATATATATATATATATATATATATATATATATATATATATACTTGTCGTTGGTTGGGATATTTTATTTGTGTGAAGCTAAAACCCAAGCTTGGAGGAAAAACATAGGTTAAGCATAGATTCGTAGTGCTAACCGGTTAGATGTCACATCTCTCACGGGTACGAAGGCTACACTCAGAATAGGCTCTCCAAATTTGTCTTCATAGTAGGTATATCCCCTTACTACGCTGCTGACTTGGATGTGGTCCATGACTCTGGGGACCATTATCTAGAATCTGTTTCATCCATGATTACCTCATGTTATCAACCCGCAAGGGTCGTTACTAAGGTCCCGTCTAGATAAGACTTATCCTGAAGGGTCACCTTGGTAGGGCTAGTCCCTCTTCATGGTGAAACTATGAGTATAGTTAATGACTCTAGGGCTCTTATCCTAAAAATCTAGATCCTACAAGTGACAGGATTGGGTAGTATAAACTTAGAACTAGTTTGTCATAGGAAGACTTCCTTAACTAGGTTTTATTTTTCATATTACCTTACATATCCCTAAACCCGTTTAGGTTTCCCGCACCTGTCATTGTCTTTGTCTGTAAGGAGCTTTCTTAATTAAGGTGTCCTTATATTCGACAACATCCCTAAACCCATATGTAGGTTCTCATTATCCCTATTTGTCACTATCATAATGTGACACCTACATACATTGAAAAATATTTTAGCATACCTGAAAATAAAATAAAAAGTCCTTTTTGCATGCCCCATGCATTTTCATGTATCTGCATACATTCACCTAGAAACCATACCTCTTCCACCTTCACCAACCTTCCTCCAATTGTTATCTAGCTAGCAGACTTCTAGATACTCACAAACAAACTCAAAGGATGTCTCAAGAAACAATGGAGCGATTCAAGAGGGGAAAATACCTTTGAAGAGAGAAGGTAACCCTTCCCCATACCAGCCACAGACCTACCCAATGCCTCAAATGCAGCAACCCTCGATGATGTCATTGCAACAAAGTCTACAACATTATCTACTTCAGGAGAAGCCTCATGCGCTTCTTCAATCACAATAAAGGAAGCTTGAAAAGAAGTTGAATCCTATACCAAATTCTTATGGCTAACTACTTCAATAATTTCTCAAAGATGCCCTAGTAAAGCTATAACCCCTTGATCCTTCTTCCACTATGCCAAATAAGATATTAGGCAGCGCTTTTAAGTGTTGTCTATTCTAGCGCTGCTAAAAGTATAGACAACACATTTTATAATGTAAAAGCGCTGGCTCAAGTGCATTTTAGGCAGCGCTTTTTGTTAAAAGCGTTGGCTTAAGTGCACTTTAGGGAACATTTTTTTGGTAAAAGCGCTTGCTTAAGTGCACTTTAGGCAGTACTTTTAGTTAAAAACGCTGGCTTAAGTGCACTTTAGGCAGCGTTTTATGTTAAAAGCGTTAGGCGAAGTGCACTTTAAGCTGCGCTTTTTCATAAAAGTGTTTGCTGAAATGTACTTAAGCCAATGGTTTTTGTTAAAAGCGCTGGCTTAAGTATACTTTAGATAACGCTTTCTGTTAAAAATGTTGGCATACGTTATCATTTAGATGCTAATAAGCGGTCGTATATATATACTTTACACAACAATTTTATTTAGCTCACGTCACCTTTAATATATAATTGTAAAACAACACAAGTGAATATTCATAATATTTTTTCAATATCAAATTATTGTATTCAATTCAAATATAATAAATTCTACAATTCTCATAATTATAGAAAGCACAAGTAAACTAACTTGAATTTGCATAAATTTCATAATCTCTCTAATACAAATTCAAAAGTACATATAAGGAGAAAAATGATAACCTATATTTATTCAAAATTATATAATCTCCATGTTATATTGAAGTATAATTCCTTATTTTTTGATAATATGATATTTAATTACTTCAATAATGTCTTCTTCCAAATCTTTTATTTTAATATACATTGCACATAAATAAATTATGTTTCCAATCAGCTTACGTCATATATATATATATATATATATATATATATATATATATATATATATATATATATATATATATATATATTCAATCAGTATCATATACTTTTTTTAAAACTATTAATTAATCTCTAACTCCTAGGATCACAAATGATAACTTACAAACTTCTTTAAGTAACTATTCTCTGACATATCTGTATTCACTCCAATCCTACTTAATTTCATCTAATTCATCTTCCAAGTAAAAAAAAATTGAAGTTATCAAAGTAAACATAATTTAACATAATATGATTGAGTTAAAACTAATTAAATAAAAATATTGTTAATTATTAAAATAATAACAAAATTATAAATACATACCATTTTTAGAATATGATACTCACATACCATTTTTAGAGAAAGGAAAAGGAAGATGAGAAAAGAAGAAAGGAAAATAAGAAGAGCTTGGGAAGAAGAAGAAATTGGAAGTTATCATCATAACCACTAATTCATCTTAATTGCATCACCAATCTTCTTCATTAGGTTAGTACCTAAGTAGTTTTAGCATAGATTTGGAAAATGCATGATTTGGGACTTAGGTCTTATGTGATAACATTTTTATGTGTAATTTTAATATTGATACATGTTCTACTTGTGGTTTTGCATGATTCATGTTATTAATCTATGATATTGATGATGGTTGAGTGACATTTAATGGTGTGTTGGTGGTTGTGTTGTTTTTGGATTGGTATTATGTTCATGTTACAAATAAAATCGTAAAACTATGATATTGTTGTTTCTTAGAGATGGAAAATGATGAAATTCATGGTATGAGATGGTTGTTTATGTTAAGAGGTGATTATAAATGGTTTAGAGTGGATAAAAGTGAAAGAAAATGGAATTTTATCAATTCTAGATGTTGGAAGTGCTTTTACACTCGCTTAGCCCAGCCTGGGGGCACTCAGTGCGCCTTTGACCACTTCCTGGGGCTACAAGCTGAACTTGTGTCGCTCAACCCCACTTTTCGGGGCTCAGCACGGCTGATAGTTTTGGGTGTTTTCCCTTTGCACCATTTGTGACGTAACATGAGTTTCGTAACTCAAAATAAGACACTGTTAGATGCATTTGAAAGCTATTTTAATTCTCTAAAAGATGGTGGAGTAAAAACATAATTTTATGCAATTGAGAATTAGGATAGTTATGATAACTATTATGTATGTTGTGATTCAGTCCCTGTTTCCACCATAAAACGGGAATGGTAGCTCCAATTGATACAAGAACGGATTCCTTAGGTAGCTAACATTGAGGACTATGATATAGAGAGATGTATTTATGACTTATTATCTTGAACATTTCCCTTTGAGTCCGGTTAACCCCACCATAGGATGATCAGATGGATGTTGTTATGAGACTTAAAAGTAGAATAAGTTAGATTAAGGTGGGTTGTGTGATAGCCTTGCCTATGCTTTTATAACTTGTTATATGATGCATGATATACACACGCGCATATATATATATGGTTATGATGCTTGTGTGTATGCATAAATGATTAAAAGCCTATGATGATGAATGAGGAAACCTTAGAAGTATAACTCTATTAATAACTTAGAAAGATAATCTAGGTTATGGAAATGAGTACGTGGTGATGCTTGGACGTAAAAGATACATCGGTGTTTATCGCGGACAAGTATTCACTTGATTAACGAATCAATACGCATTGTATGGAACATGTGGAATATATATGTAAATGGGTGAAGATGATCCCCTATTATTGATGAAATACTTGTGAGTTTGTGAATATGATCACCTGGTATTTGACGAACAACTTGAGAATTGGTGAATGTATCATCTAGTGATTGATGAGAGCAATCACAATGTTGTGGAACCTAATCATGTATTTGGATATTTTATTGTGAATGTGCATATACCATTTTAGAGGTTTATGTAAAGCAGAAAATTGGGATGTGGCACCAATGACGAGAAGTTTTGCACATACCACTTCAGAGGCTTGGGTAAAACGATAAATGGTGATGTGGCACGAATGATTCGTTTTTCAATTGGGTTTTAGTTCTGACCATGACAGGCATGGGGGAAAGGTGGACACCTATGTCGGTTCAAGTCCCATACGGTGAAATATAATCTAAGTGGTTTTAACTCCCATACGAGTGATGGTCGCTCTAATTGGGTTTGAGTCCCATAAAGGGTCTGATATCCTCCGCGAAAGTATAATCATACGAGCATTCGTGGACTGAGCTTGCCCTAGATATAGGTCTATTTGAGGATCAATGCTTCATGAATACAAATAGTGATTGACTAATTCATGAGAACTCAGGTGACATATTGCCATACATTGCAAATATCCCCTAGATACTTGAGTCTTTGTTACATGGTGTGAGTGATACATAAGTAACAAGATGAAGACTTGAGTTAGGAATCGATTAGAATACTTTGTAGAGCTGAGGGAGCTATAGGATATGGGAACTCACTAAGATTATTATTTCAACCCAATATCATTGTTGTTTTTTAGGTACTCCTTGAAGACTGAATTCAAGAGAAGTTGTGGGATAATGTTTCAAAAGTTTCTTTTTTTTTTCCCTTCCTTTTATGGCTTATGTGCAATGAATATATTTTACATAGATCTTAGGTTTTTATTTTAGGTTTTATTGTATAACATGTGCCATAGTTTATATTTTAGTTGGACATTTTTATATAATGATGTTGTTAGCAGAACTGAACCTCAATTTAGTTCCCAAAGCTTCTTGTAAATTGTTAGAATCTTGACGTAAGCCTCAGATCTCTACCTGACATAATACTTAAAGGGATACCATACAGCTTCACAAATCTCGTTGATGTAAACCTCTTCTAACTTTTACAATGGATAACAATTTTTATTGGAAGGAAATGAGTTGATTTCGTCAGTCTATCAACTATGACTCAGATAGAATCACTTCCCTTCACCGTTTTTGGAACAGTGACAAAGTCCATCAAAATAATATCCCATTTCCACTCAGGAATACTTACCGGTAGCATCAACCCATATGATCTCTGATGCTCAATCTTCAACTTATGAAACATCAAACGAGAATAAACGAACTTAGAAACATCTTTCTTTATACCTGACTACTAAAACATATTTTTAAGGTTCTGATACATCTTTGTAGCAGCGGGATGAATACTCAACCCACTCTTGTGACCTTCTTCAAGAATCTTATTCTCAAGCTTTGGAAAATCTTGTACATAGACTCTATCTATGAATCTGATAACATAATTCTTATCACCTTTGAAGTCCATCTCTTTACCCTGGTTTATCAACATTATCGTGTCAATCAATCCTAAGTCTGACTTCTAGCCCTATCTAATTTCGTCCAGAACATTATTAGTCAATTTCAGTATACCCAACATAACACTTTGCAGCATCACCTCGCATACCAAACTAAGATCTAGGAATTTCTCAATCAAGTCCATATATCTAACCATCAATGCTGACATATGTAAGGACTTTCTACTTAAATCTTCTGCCACCACATTAGCTTAACCCGGATGGTAACTCAACTCAAATTCGTACTCTATCAAGAACTCAAGCCACCTTCTATGTCTCATGTTCAATTTCTTATGATCAAACAAATACTTCAAACTCTTATGATCCTTGAATATTTCACATCTAGAGCCAACGAGATAATATCTCCAAACTTTAAGCATGAACCCCACAATTTCCAACTCTAAATCACAGGTAGGATAATTCCTCTCATGAACCTTCAGTTGTTGCGAAGCATAAGCTACCACATTACTCTTCTGCATAAGCATAAGCTACAGAGACCAATGTCAACCTATCGTTATCTATTGTTGCGATATAAAGCTAAGGCTAATGATTACTTGGTTTAAACGGAATTAAAATGAAAACTAAAATGAAACTTAGAAAATATATCAATAAGGAGAGGCCGGAATATGGATTTCGTGTTCCTAAGGGACTCTTTAGATTCTAGGAACTAAATTATAATTAAACTACGTTCCGTAGAAAATATCAATTTAAAGACTCCGTCTCACGCTCTCGCACTATTGACTAAAGCCACACTCCCTAACCACATGATTTTGCTCTCACTCACCCAGTTTTAATTAGAAAGTGTATTTTGAAACTCAATTAGATCCTAATCGATATCTAAAGCGCTCTACCTGTTTTTAGGATCGATGCCTAGTTTCCACTATATGGTTCAATCGTCACACTCTCGCGCTATCGGCTAGAACCTTAGTATGCATTTCACTTTCGTGACAAAACATTAAGACTTACAATTAGAAACTAGAACCAAAACAGAATTTACTATCGTTTTGCGCCTATTATTTTCTACCGAGTCTCATCGGTAACGACGATCCTCATACGCTGGTCTCAAGACAATTTAGCCAGACATAGTTGCGGAAATAAACAAGAAATTTTGGGTTTTTGAATTAACTAAAGACATAATAAGCGGTTTAAAAAAATTAAAAGCATTGTTTGCAGAGAAAGGTAGAAGCTTGAAACATTAACAATGGCAGGAAAAATAAAGCGTAAGGTAAATTGCGAAAAATAAAAGCGGGAAAGTAAATGCGATGAATGTAAAGGAACCTGAAATAAAAACTGGAATGTAAATTGAATTAATAACTTTAAATAGCGGCAATATTTGATCCAAGCATTACATAGATTGTAGGCCTAAACACTAATGGTGTGGTAGTTCCTCGATGTGAGAAAACTACCACTTTTACAATGATAAGAGAGTCAAAATAAATTATATATTTTCATTTTATCAATAACCCCACACTTAAACCATTGCTTGTCCTCAAGCAATCAACCAACACGGTAAAAAAGAAATAAGCACGGTCCAAAACATAGGCACAACGAGACTCTAATCATTCGTGGCTACTAGGCTAATGTTAGATCGATAGGTACTAAATATCAATACCAAGGATACCGTAATGACACAATTTTAAAAACTCCCTCCTTATGCAAACCAATCCGAATTATGCCATTATAACTCAACCTATATCTCTTGCTCTCTTTCACCCCATTTCATTCTAGTTCAATCACATTAAGCCCGTTATCCATACACATTCATGGTAAGTAAACATGTTAGTGACTATGATCTCATTGTTATTTCATTTTTCTCGGCAAATATGTTTAAGCATCAATTGAACTTAAAGAGTTTGTACCGTTGGGCTAAGTGATCGGGTGAGGACCACCTAACTTAGAAGGAACATATCTTGTTATTCTTTTTTTCTCTTAATTTCTCATTTTGAACCAGAGATCATACACTTATTTGCATCGGCTTCTTACTTAGTGTGTGCTTAGGATGGTGCTGACTGCTTAAATAAACTACTTATGGATTACTTTGAAAACTAAACTTAAGGTCTCGGCATAATGGGTACTCAAATTGATTTTGCATATTTAGGGGATTTAGGGTGTCAGAACGGTATCGATTTTATTGAAACTTTCCCAAGTCTCTCTAACACAGCCTAAATTAAAAACAACCTATATACTTTCAGAGTGTCGTGCAATGAATCAAGGAAAAAAAAAGATTGTTGGAGGTTAAAATTTTAAAATTTCGGGGGAATTTAATAAAAAGTGAAATCCACGCATAAAGACATGACAGCTCATGCAAAATGTAAAGCCCCAGTTTTTGTCAGTTTTATTTAATCGAGTCTATTTGATTATTTTATTATTATTTTATTTTATTCTTGACTTTTATTTGGCAATATATTATTTTTCATCGTTGTTTATGTTTTATCGCATTTTGAGAGCGTTTGGGAGATATTTGAGCTGAGGGGTATTTTGGTCTTTTTGGGGGTAGATATTTTTATAAATAGAAAGTGGAGAGAGAAAAGATAGAAAGAAAACGAAAAAGAAAGAAGAGAAAGAGAAGAGAAGAGAAAAGAGAAGAAAGAAAGGGAGAAGAGGAAAAGTGGAAAAATCGACATAACTCCGTTTCAAGCGCGAATAATCGGGTAAGGGTGAGAAGTTTCGATTATATCTTGCTTGTATATGTATATGTGTATGTTTCATGGATTATTTTGGTTATTTTCTTCTAGTTTCCATTCTAGGTCGAAATGAGAAAATGGTTAGAAATCGGTGTTTTCACGGACGAAAGTCGGAATAAATCGCGTAGTAGAGTCGAGGGATGTTGGGTTGTGATTTAGCGTGATCGTTTGATTGAATCGAGTCGAATTGGTAACTATTGAGTTTTTGATATATATCGATGTTTTTGTGCAAATTGATGTTGTGATCGAGTAAAAGTGTTTGGATATGTCTGGTAACATTGGTATAGGTTGATATTTAATCGGTGAATGGCTGTTGGTGTGTTTTCGAGTGGTTTTGATCGAGTTTGGAATCGGGTGAAATTGATAAAATTATGTTTCAAAATATTTCAAAAATGGAAAATATGTTGGATGGTCTTTTAATGGTGAGAATATTGTAGTACGTTGAATTCTGAGACCGAGACTTTTTACCGAATCGAAATCGGAGGTCCGGAAGGCTTCCGACGGTAAAAAAATGCATTTTTTTTGGGTTCTGACACTGGCCGTGTCACACAACACGGGCGGCCGTGTCAGACGTGTCAATTTGCGGACATTTGGAAGTTTTGGGTGACACGGCCGTGTCACACAACACGGGCGGCCGTGTCAGCCCTGTTGTAGGTTTTTCTTTCAAAATTGTTTCGATCGTAACTTTTGAACCGTAAGTCCGTTTTGACTCCCGTTCGAAGCGTTGGAAAGCTTATAAAATATTCTTTCTAATAAAAATGGTTTGTAGGGTAAAATATGATTTAATTAATTCTTATTTTTGAAAAATAGTCGGGTTGTCGGGTTTGTATCGCGTTGAATACGTGCGTTTGGTGTTTTACTATGTGTTGTGCTATTGTTATGTAACTTGTAGCTTGTGTGCCGCTATATGATGTGAATATACATGATGTAATGTTGTGATGATGGTTTGTGGCTTTATGGAAAATATGTGCATTGTTTTGGATTAGACCTCGATGCGTGATTAATGATGTTGTTGTGTGGTAAAATACATTGTTGACTGAGTATCAATGTATGTTGTTATGATGTGTTGTGGGTAGCCTTTGTGGTGTGAATCCCTTGTGGAAGTAATTGTGATTGTATGATTATTGTGGTTTGTGGTTTGTGATGAAATGCCTTGTGTATGTGAAATTCAATGGGTGTTATTTGGTGGCCTTATGGCAAGTAAATGCATTGTTTGAATTGGTTTGCAATGCATGAATGTGATGATGTTGATTAATTCATATTTTTGAATTGTGATTGTATGGAATTGATGAGTTGAAATATATGCATGATTATGTTTGCATATATGTGTGAAGATGCATTTGATTGTCATGAGTCCTTGTATGCCAAGCATCATGATATGCATTCTTGTGACGTCCTGAGTGACGGATTGATTCCAGAGGGAATCTGCTATAACATCGTGAGCCTTAAAAATACGAGGACCGAAAGCGATTTGATATATCGTGAGCCTTAAAAATAAGAGGACCGAAAGTGATGGTTATAGACGATCGTGTGCCCATGTGGGGTGTGAGCGATCGGATCGTGAGCCTTATACAAAGAGGACCGAAAGCGATCCATAAACGTTGTGAGCCTTACACAAAGAGGACCGAAAGCGACGGGGAACATCGTATGCCCGACGGGGAGTTACACTAAGTAACGAGCGATGGTTCCAATAGTTCCTGAGTGAACTAGTGATGAGAATTTTTGGAAGTCGGTACCGCATGGCATTTGCATAGAGTCGTTGTGTCGGTCTCTGTGCATTTGCATAAATCATGGATGCATTATGTGTGGAAAATCATGATTTGATTGATTATGTGTGAGAATTGTGAATGGATGCATTATGTGTGGAAAATCATGATTTGATTGATTATGTGTGGAAATTATGCATTGATTTGTTATGTGTTGAGATTGTGATAGCATTGGTAATTTGATGTGCATACGTGATAAATGCATTGTTTATGGACGATATGCTATGTGTGAAAATATGTGGTGTGGTGGTGTGTTTCCATATGTCATAACCTTGGTGTGCCTTATGTTGGAATAATTGATATATGCTATGTTGTTGGAATGTTAGAAATATGTTATATGTATTAGTATGTGATGTTTGTGGTGAGAATAACTATGCATGTGAATTTATATGTGTTTGCATATTATTATGCAATCTTGGTTTAGTTGTTATTTCTCACCCTTCTTCTATTTTATAATGCTCTATGAGGCATTGCATATTAGAGTTGCTGGAGGTCTTTTTGTGAAGATTAGTCCTCCGTTCTGTTGTCGGTCTTGGTGTCTGCTCTGATACGTAGCACGGGAGTCGGGGAACGATTATGTTATATATGTATATAATTGTTAAATATATTTTGTATTACTTTGGTATTTATATTTTGATGTTATAAAACCATTTATTTGTAAAACAAGTCGGTTATGGATCTTTTCGCTTTATTCCATAATTGACATTTCCCTTTATATGGAAAAAGTTTCCCCTTTGAGGGTATTCTATTTTATGCTATGTATCAAATTTATGAGCAGGGATGATGTTTTGTTTATTTAAATGTGGCATCCTTGTTTCTGTCGGAAAAATAAATTTGTAGTTACTCTGATTTATTTATGTATTATTTATTCGCGATGGGAATTGGGGTGTTACAATAGTGGTATCAGAGCAGGTCGGTCCATCCGGCCAAGTTGTTGAGTCAGTTGGTGTGACAGTTGAATACTGTCGTTGTTGTTTGTCTCTTAGTACATGATATGTGTGTGGAACACTGTCAGTGCTTTCTGGTTTTTGGTAATCCTTCGTCTTCAGATGTGAGATTGAGATAAGTGGGGGAGAAACTGGAACTTCTCCAAGTTGCTTCGGTTATGGAGCATGGACTCAGTGTGCCGTTGATTGCAAGATTGTAAGTGTGGTTTGGACAGTGTGGTTCCTGGTTCCGGAGGGAATGCGGAGGTAAGGTTTATGTCAACTAAGGATTTGTGCCTTAGGTAGTTTTGTGCGCAGGATGCAAGAAATGCTATTATAGTTTGGTAAATATGGTTTATGCCCCATCATGATTGTCGGATGTCTATTGACAAATTGAGGAACTGATCACCCTTAATCTCTTGTTGATAGTAGACGGAATTATGTTGGATGGAATAGACGTGTCTTTCCGGCTTTGATAGTATGTGCAATGGATTGTTTTGAATTAAGGAAATGGTTACGGATTGTTTTGTTGAGTCGATGAAGATTCTTATACTAGAAGATGAGACGGATTAGAGGTTTTGGTATGTTGGTCCAGTTGGGAAGTTTTGTGAGAGAATGATTGGGCATCGTTATTGGTTGTTCTCAGAGAGAAGATTGTGAACTCAAATTGGACGAAGGTAAGGATTTGAGGTTTGGATCTGCTAAGTAAGTAGAAGAATTTTTAGGAAGTAAAACTCAGATGGAAAGAGCGGTTGGAAGATTTACTGGAAAAAGGGATTTGTGAGGCCAAGTGTGTCGCCTTAGAGAGCTCCAGTATTGATAGTAATACAAGAGAATGATGATTGAATGGAATAACAAGCATGATGTGTATGACGGTATTGAGGCTATGGAAAGCAAAACTTAGAGTTCTGGTGAGGTTTGAAGTCTTTGGAATTTTATAGCACTAATGGAAATTTTGAGAGAACCTTTAGGTGTGGATGTAATATTTAAGAGTTTTTTTGGTTGGTTGTTGCTACATGTTGGGATTTATGGAATTTGGACGGTTAAGAGAAGGACTTGTGTATGGATTACTAACAGTGGGGTAAGGTAACGATTAAGAATAAGTGTCCACTTTCATGGTTAGATAACTGGAATGGTTTGGTTGAGTTTGAGTGAAATTGCAATTGTTTGGAATGTTTGATAAGAGTGGTGAATTGTGTGAGTTGAGGCTTTGATCGATTTAATGTGACTGGTTATGGTTGTTATCATTGGGATAGGTTGTTATGTACTCTGTTGAGCTTGTGTGTGAGTAACCAGTTACCCAGGGAAAAGAATTTTGCAAGAACTTTAAGAATTTATATCTTTTGGAATTTGTTTGGGTATTACAACGTGCAGTGATTTTATTTGGTGTTAGTAAGGAATCTGTAATGTTTGTGGAGTAAAGGAATCGTATCTTCCATATTTAATTGGATAAGTTCGTAATGGCTTTGATTGAGGATATTCGGATCTGTTGTAAACTTAGAGGAAGAACAGGTAGAGTGTTTGAGAATTGCATTACAAGTGTGGAAAAGAGACAAAGCGGTATGCTAAGTTATTCAAGTGAGAATTTTGGTTGAACAAGGTTAGTTTTCTTGGATATGTTATTTTTGATGATGGTATTTATTGTGGATTCATCGGAAGTAGATGTAGTTCTATATTGAGAGGCTCTGAAGTTGGTTAAGGAGGTTAGAAACTTTTGAGCTCAGTTGGTTGTTACTACAGGCTATGGAAAACTTTGCTAAGTTCGTACTTCGGTTATCTCAGTTGACTTGCAAAAGGTAAGTCGTTTGTTTGGGATGTTCGTTGTAAGGAAAGTTTTAGAAAGCTGGAGTAGAGTTGTCTACGGCTTCAGTTTTGATTTTGTGTGATCCTAATAAACCGTTTGTGAGGTATTGGGATGCGTCTTTGGTGAGTTTAGTCAATGTGTTAATGCAAGAGGGTAAAGTCGTGGCTTATGTTTTACAACAATTGAGGATTTATAAAAGGATCTATACTATTTCGAATTTGAGATTAGTTGCGGTTGTAATGTGTTGGAATATTTGTAGGTATCATCTTTATGGTTCTAGGCTCGAAGTGTTTGGCAATCACAAGAGTTTTGAGTGCTTGTTTGGTCTGAAGGAATAGAGCATGAGACGATGAGGATGGTTAGAATTTGTGATGAGTTATGAATTTGGCTTGGATTATCCTTTGGGGAAAAGCTGAGGTTGTGCCTGATGAGTTAAGTCGAAAGTTTCTATGTATGTCTGTTTTGATGGTCCGAGAATTAGAATTATTTGAGCAGTTCCGAGACTTGTGTCTGGTGTGTGAGGTAACACAGTAGAGTGTGCGGTTGGGTATATTAACAGGGAACAGTGATTTTTGGTGAATATGAGAAAGAGTTAGACTTTGGACGTGAAATTGGTAGTTTTGATGGTTACGAGTAATCAGAGTGTGCAACGGAAGCGTGAAATGGCATGATTCGTATATGCGTGTGGGATTGGTAAGAGTTCATAGGTTGAACATTGGAGACATGTAGGAATGATGAGACCATTGGATGTTTCAGAATGCAAGTGTTAAGTGAAAGGTTTAAATAGTATTCATGGGCTACTATGTAGATGGATGTTTTGGTTATATGTGCGATTGGGGAATCGTAGCATTATGGTAATAAGGTTGTGTGACAAGGACGTTGGTATTGCGGTTATGAAGAGGTTGTTGAGACGATGTGGTGTCGTGGAACTTGTGTTCTTGTTTGTGTTGTTGCCTCGTTCCTATCGTGTTGGTTCGAGTGCGAGTAGCTAATTCCTGTGTGGAGAGTTAGGGAAGTGTTACCTAGGGTGAGGGTAACGATCTTGTTGTGTTTCGGTTCAAGAGTGAACCTGTGTGTTGGTATCTTGGTTTTCCTTGAGTTGTGAGTTGGTCGTCAAGTGCATTGTATGAGCTTTGCATCTTGTCATTGTAGTTGTCGTCGTTGTCGTGTCGTTGTTGTAGTCGCTGTTAGTAAGGTGGGTTGTCAGTTGTGTTATTCGTGGTGTGCTTTTTTAGGCCTGTTAGTTTGTTGGTCGGATGCGAGAGTCGTATCCGTTGTTGTGAGTATCGGTTATATTTTCGAGGACGAAAATGTCTAAGTGGGGGAGAATTGTAACGCCCCAGTTTTTGTCAGTTTTATTTAATCGAGTCTATTTGATTATTTGATTATTATATTATTTTATTCTTGACTTTTATTTGGCAATATATTATTTTTCATCGTTGTTTATGTTTTATCGCATTTTGAGAGCGTTTGGGAGATATTTGAGCTGAGGGGTATTTTGGTCTTTTTGGGGGTAGATATTTTTATAAATAGAAAGTGGAGAGAGAAAATATAGAAAGGAAAAGAAAAAGAAAGAAGAGAAAGAGAAGAGAAGAGAAAAGAGAAGAAAGAAAGGGAGAAGAGGAAAAGTGGAAAAATCGACATAACTCCGTTTCAAGCGCGAATAATCGGGTAAGGGTGAGAAATTTCGATTATATTTTGCTTGTATATGTATATGTGTATGTTTTCTTGGATTATATTTGTTATTTTCTTCTAGTTTCCATTCTAGGTCGAAATGAGAAAAATGGTTAGAAATCGATGTTTTCACGGACGAAAGTCGGAATAAATCGCGTAGTAGAGTCGAGGGATGTTGGGTCGTGATTTAGCGTGATCGTTTGATTGAATCGAGTCGAATTGGTAACTGTTGAGTTTGCAAATTGATGTTGTGATCGAGTAAAAGTGTTTGGATATGTCTGGTAACATTGGTATAGGTTGATATTTAATCGGTGAATGGCTGTTGGTGTGTTTTCGAGTGGTTTTGATCGAGTTTGGAATCGGGTGAAATTGATAAAATTATGTTTCAAAATATTTCAAAAATGGAAAATGTGTTGGATGGTCTTTTAATGGTGAGAATATTGTAGTACGTTGAATTCTGAGACCGGGGCTTTTTACGGAATCGAAATCGGAGGTCCGGAAGGCTTCCTACGGTAAAAAAATGCATTTTTCTGGGTTCTGACACGGGCCATGTCACACAACACGGGCGGCCGTGTCAGACGTGTCAATTTGCGGCCATTTGGAAGTTTTGGGTGACACGGCCGTGTCACATAACATGGGCGGCCGTGTCAGCCCTGCTGTAGGTTTTTCTTTCAAAATTGTTTCGATCGTAACTTTTGAACCGTAAGTCCGTTTTGACCCCCGTTCGAAGCGTTGGAAAGATTATAAAATATCCTTTCTATTAAAAATGGTTTGGAGGGTAAAATATGATTTAATTAATTCGTGTTTTTGAAAAATAGTCGGGTTGTCGGGTTTTTATCGCGTTGAATGCGTGCGTTTGGTGTTTTACTATGTGTTGTGCTATTGTTATGTAACGTGTAGCTTGTGTGCCGCTATATGATGTGAATATACATGATGTAATGTTGTGATGATGGTTTGTGGCTTTATGGCAAATATGTGCATTATTTTGGATTAGACCTCGATGCGTGATTAATGATGTTGTTGTGTAGTAAAATACATTGTTGAATGAGTATCAATGTATGTTGTTATGATGTGTTGTGGGTAGCCTTCGTGGTGTGAATCCCTTGTGGAAGTAATTGTGATTGTATGATTGTTGTGGTTTGTGGTTTGTGATGAAATGCCTCGTGTATGTGAAATTCAATGGGTGTTATTTGGTGGTCTTATGGCAAGTAAATTCATTGTTTGAATTGGTTTGCAATGCATGAATGCGATGATGTTGATTAATTCATATTGTTGAATTGTGAATGTATGGAATTGATGAGTTGAAATATATGCATGATTATGGTTGCATATATGTGTGAAGATGCATTTGATTGTCATGAGTCCTTATATGCCAAGCATCATGATATGCATTCTTGTGACGTCCTGAGTGACGGATTGATTCCAGAGGGAATCTGTTATAACATCGTGAGCCTTAAAAATACGAGGACCGAAAACGATTTGATATATCGTAAGCCTTAAAAATAAGAGGACCGAAAGCGATGGTTATAGACGATCGTGTGCCCATGTGGGGTGTGAGCGATCGGATCGTGAGCCTTATACAAAGAGGACCGAAAGCGATCCATAAACGTCGTGAGCCTTATACAAAGAGGACCGAAAGTAACAGGGAACATCGTATGCCCGACGGGGAGTTACACTAAGTAACGAGCGATGGTTCCAATAGTTCCTGAGTGAACTAGTGATGAGAATTTTTGGAAGTCGGTACCGTATGGCATTTGCATAGAGTCGTTGTGTCGGTCTCTGTGCATTTGCATAAATCATGGATGCATTATGTGTGGAAAATCATGATTTGATTGATTATGTGTGAGAATTGTGAATGGATGCATTATGTGTGGAAAATCATGATTTGATTGATTATGTGTGGAAATCATGCATTGATTTGTTATGTGTTGAGATTGTGATAGCATTGGTAATTTGATGTGCATACGTGATAAATGCATTGCTTATGGACGATATGCTATGTGTGAAAATATGTGGTGTGGTGGTGTGTTTCCATATGTCATAACCTTGGTGTGCCTTATGTTGGAATAATTGATATATGCTATGTTGTTGGAATGTTAGAAATATGTTATATGTATTAGTATGTGATGTTTGTGGTGAGAATAACTATGCATGTGAATTTATATGTGTTTGCATATTATTATGCAATCTTGGTTAAGTTGTTATTTCTCACCCTTCTGCTGTTTTATAATGCTCTATGAGGCATTGCAGATTAGAGTTGCTGGAGGTCTTTTTGTGAAGATTAGTCCTCCGTTATGTTGTCGGTCTTGGTGCCTGCTCTGATACGTAGCACGGGAGTCGGGGAACGATTATGTTATATATGTATATAATTGTTGAATATATTTTGTATTACTTTTGTATTTATATTTTGATGTTATAAAACCATTTATTTGTAAAACAAGTCGGTTATGGATCTTTCCGCTTTATTCCATAATTGACATTTCCCTTTATATGGAAAAGTTCCCCCTTTGAGGGTATTCTATTTTATGCTATGTATCAAATTTATGAGCAGGGATGATGTTTTGTTTATTTAAATGTGGCATCCTTGTTTCTGTCGGAAAAATAAATTTTTAGTTACTCTGATTTATTTATGTATTATTTATTCGCGATGGGAATTGGGGTGTTACAATAGTGGTATCAGAGCAGGTCGGTCGGTCCGGCCAAGTTGTTGAGTCAGTTAGTGTGACAGTTGAATACTGTCACTGTTGTTTGTCTCTTAGTACGTGATATGTGTGTGGAACACTGTCAGTGCTTTGTTTAATGTCGATAGCTCGTGGGTTGCCTCCCACGCAGCGCTTTGTTTAATGTCGATAGCTCGACGGCTAAAGAGTGCAAGCACTCATGGTGGTTCTTTCGAGGATGATTCCTCGATCAAACTTTTAATAATCTTTGGTTTCCATGTCCACTTATCAAGCCATATCTCATATCCCTCACCTTTTCTTTTCTTTCTTCTGTGGGGTGGTTCATTCTTTTGACTTGTGGTGGTGGTTCTGGATCTATCTTGAGTATCAGTTTTTCAAGTTTGAGCTCAATTCTTTCACCCACTACCTCAAAGGTTAACCTTCCCCTCTTAACAATAATGATTTCCCTAGTTTCATGGTCCTCTAACTTTCTCTTTTTATGCAGGACCTCAGATAAAGGTGCATCGGTGTGGATATTTTCCAATACATCCACATCCGTTTCGGGTGGTGATGGTGGATTTTTCTCAATCTCTACGCTTTTCTCACCAGAACTCTCCTCAAATTCATTATCACTCTCCCTAGGATTTTCTATTTGTTCTTCACAACCGATTGTCACAACATCCACATGTCTCTCAAGGGAGGGTCCTATAGGTGTCTGTGCAAGCAGGGAGATTTGAGTCTCTAATGCCTCATTGTGAGTCGCGAGGGACTCGACCACAGTGTACATCTGCCTAAGGTTTTCATTAATTTGGAGATGTTATTTCCTAAACTCTTCATTTCGGAGAGTTTGTCTCTTCACAAAGCACTCCATCATAGATTTTATCCTAGAGTGAGTAAGCGTCGCATTGAATTTCTTCATTAGTATTTCGAGTTTGGATTTATGAAAATCTTGTGGTTCCTCAAAATACTGGGAGTGGTAATCGTAGAGGGAATTTGGGTGAGAGTGATTTCGGTTCGCATTCAAATCCACAATTAATATTTCGAGGTCGGATTTATGGGATTCTTGCGGTTCCTCAAAATTTTGGGAGTGGTAATTGTAGAGGAAATTTAGGTTATCCATAGTAATTGATGTAAGAGTGCCTTAGTCTATATAGTGCAACAACGGAATCACAATATTGACTGTTGGTCCTCGGCAACGGTGCTAAAAACTTGATGTGTTCGCAAGTGCACGAAAATATCAAAGTAAAATAAAAGATTGTCGAACCCACATAGACCAATATCAACCTACCGTTATCTATTGCTGTGATGTAAAGCTAAGGCTAATCATTACTTAGTTTAGACATTATTAAAATGAAAACTAAAATGAAACTTAGAAAATATATCAATAAGGAGAGGCCAGAATATGGATTACATGTTCCTAAGGGACTCTTTAGATTTTAGGCACTAAATTATAGTTAAACTATGTTCCGTAGAAAATATCAATTTAAAGACTCTAGTTCACACTCTCGCGCTATTGACTAAAGGCACACTCCCTAACCACAGGATTTTGCTCTCGCTCGCCCGTTTTATTTAGAAAGCGTATTTTGAAAATCAATTAGATCCTAATTGATACCTAAAGCGCTCGCGTTGTTTTTAGGATCGATGCCAAGTTTTCACTATCCGGTTCAATCCTCACACTCTCGCTCTATCGGCTAGAACCTTAGTATGCTTTTCACTCTCGTGACAAAACATTAAGACTTACAATTAGAAGCTAAAACCAAAACAGAATTTACTATCGTTTTGTGCCTATTATTTTCTACTGAGTCTCGTCAGTAACGACGACCCTCATACGCCGGTCTCAAGACAATTTAGCCAGACATGGTTGTGGAAACAAACAAGCAATTTTGGGTTTTTAAATTAACTAAAGACAAAATAAGTGTTTTAAAATAATTTAAAGCGGTGTTTGCAGAGAAAGGTAGAAACTTGAAACAGTAACAGTGGCAGAAAAATAAAGCGTAAAGTAAATTACGAAAAATAAAAGCGGGAAAGTAAATGTGATGAATGTAAAGGAACCTGAAATAAAAACTATAATTTAAATTACATATATTGTAAGTCTAAACACTAATGGTGTGGTAGTTCCTCGGTGTGAGAAAACTATCACTTTTACAATGATAATTTCTGCCTAAAACTATGAATGAAATGTCGGTAGCGCTTTCGTGCTACTTGGATGCCTCAGAAACACCCCTCTAGGTCCTATTTATAGAGAAATATCCCCTTGTAACTTCCCTTGGTTGTGTCAGCAAGTGGAGGGAAAAGCGGTTGAAAAACTGCTTGAAAACTGCCCACTTTCGTAGAACTGTTGTCTGTAGCGTAATGGCGAACGCCGTTAGGCAACAGCAAATGCCATTTCCTGGGCAATGGTGAACGCCATCTGCTCACGGAGAACACCATTTGCTCACGACGAACACCAAATCAGTAAATTCGCAGAATTTACTCTTTTTCTTCATTTTCTTGCCCTTTTTCCGGTTTTCTCACACGGACGCTCTTATTCGACATATACCTGAAACACAAACATAACACGACATAATAATACGAAAAACAAGTAAAACGACATTAAATTGCATGCAAATCGAGTCATAATAAACAATATATTTTCATGTTATCAAGCATGCCATTCAAGCCCATCATGGAAGCATCACTAAACACAACAAAAGACTCACTAGCTTCTGGTAGAACCAAAACTAGAATTGTCGTTAACCTTTTGTTCAACTATTGAAAGCTTTCTTCACATTAAGCATCCCACGCTTAAGCTTGTGCTTTTCAAGTCAACTGTGTCAAAGGAAAAGCCAACCTCGAAAATCCTTCTATAAACCTTCTATAATAACCAATCAAACCAAGGAAACTTCTGATCTCAATAACAGACTTAGAAGACTCCCACTGCAACATTGTATCTACTTTAGACAGATCAACTGCTATACAATGGAAAACACATGACTAAGGAAGCTCACTTCACGTAACCGTAACTCACACTTGGACAACTTTGCTTATAACTTCTTCTCTTGAAAAGTCTATAACACAACTCGCATATGTCATACATGCACTTCATCTGACTTCGAATACACTACGATGTCGTCGATGAATACCATAATAAATTGATCTAAATAGTGATGAAATATTTTGTTCATGTACTCCATAAACACACATGGTGCATTAGACACATCGAACGACGTCAATGAGTATTCATAGTGACCATATCGAGATCTAAAAGCAGTCTTTGGAATATCTTCAGCCTTCACTCAAATCTAATGGTATAATCGGATCTCAAATCAATCTTGCTGAAAACACAAACACCTACCAACTGATCCATTAGGTCATCATTCTAGAAAGAGGATACTTATTCTTAATTGTGCCCTTAACAGTTTTTGATAGTCAACACACATCCTCATGTTACCATATTTATTCTTCACCAACAATATTAGGGCTCCCCACGGTGACACACTGGGTCTAACAACCTTTTTCTCAAGCATGTCTTCTAATTGTTTCTTCAGCTCGCCCAAATATGATAAAAACATTCTAATGAAGCCATCGAAATTTAGTATAGTATCAGTGTAGCATGCGATTTTTATCGGTGACGCGGCCACCTTATCACCATGATTGGAATTGTGTGCTACTTTCTGATTTCTTATTTATCCTATGAAGCTGGAAAGGAAAAGGAAGCTATCTAAAACTAACCTTGCATGCAAGTGTTTTCTTTAACAAATGCTTAAGAGATTGGGGGGTTCGGGGTCAGGTTATACAATGGGGAGTTGTTAATTACCCATCCTATATATGGTTATCCATAGATTGTTAGCAATTTTCTACTATTTTCTACTTACTGGTGTTTGTCTGTCATGGGTTGGGAAAGTTTCTCCTTTGGGACTGTTTTGAGATAGAGTGAGTTTTTATTGATTTCGGGTTTTTCGATGTTTTTGGTGAGGTACTGGACCTAAGGTTTTTTATTAGTGTGCTCGCTAAGATTTCGCAATCTTATGCCTACGTATTCTCGTTAAAGAAAACAGGGAAATCAGAGCAATCGTAGTTCCTCCTATTCTATGGGAGGAAAAAGATGATGTTTTGGTGTCTTATTCAAAGCCCAAGATTGAAGCTAAAGGTTTGTTTGTGTCATGTTCAAAGCCAAAGATTGAAGCTAAAAGTTTGTCTGAGAGAGAATTTTTCATCTCTAAAGAGATATCTCATCTGTTTATCACAGTTGTTGGGTGACTGATTATAAAGGAGGATTACTTTAACTGGAATATATAGAATCCAACAATGCCGTAATTTCCTTTATAAGGGATTGATCCTGAAGGAGGAAAGCTTTAACTCAGTGTAGAGCAATGCCATTTTTTCCTTAGGAATCTTTCATGCCAAGAGAGGGACATTGGCTTACACCTTACAGCAATTAGATGAAAGAGGGGGTTTACCAGGATAAGAGATGGACTACAGCTTGGATTTTTGAATCAACAAGTGTGCCATTTACAGTAGTTATCTGGGATTAGGGTTTGTTTTGATTATCTATTTTGATGTGTGATATACAGAGAAGTATCTTCCTACATAGAGTTTTTGAGGGGATGTTGATTTTTGTGTGCCTTGATCAAAGCCCAAGGTTGAAGCTAAAAGGCCGACTCTATTTAGGGGAGATCATTATACAAAGCCTAAGAGGCGCCTAAAAGTTGACTTTTTCGGGGAAAATTTTTGTCTGTCTTGTACAAATCCCAAGATTGAGGCTAAAAAGGGTTTTTGACTCCACTGGGGAATATTTGTATATGTCTTGTACAAAGCCCAAGATTGAGGCTAAAATGGGAAAATGCCTCTACTGGTGAGAGGTTTTATCTGTCTTATACAAAGCCCAAGATTGAGGCTAAAAGAAGATTGACTCTGCTAGAGAGTATGATTTGTTTTGTACAAAGCCCAAGATTGAGGCTGAAAAGAGGATTGACTCTGCATAGGAAGATTTTATATGTGTCTTGTACAAAGCCCAAGATTGAGGCTGAAAAGAGACTGACTCAAGAAGAGAGTGGTTTTTATCTCTCTTGTACAAAGCCCAAGATTGAGGCTGAAAAGGGATTTTACTGACTCAGCTAAGGATATTTATAGGTGTCTTGTACAAAGCCCAATATTGAGGCTAAAGAATGTCTGAGGGAAAGTCATTATACAAAGCCTAAGAGGAGGTTGGTTAGGTAATTTCTTATATAAAGCCTAAGAGGAGGCTAGCTTCTGCTAAGGATTTATTGAGATCCAGAGACAGGTCCAAATTGGGGAATCAACTCTTGCTGGGATTGCAGAAGAGTTGAAATATCAGATTCCTTGAGGTTCTGATAATGGGTTTATTGATAGCAATTTGACCCTAGTTGGGGAAAATTAAAGTGAGAGTTTAAAGATTGAGTTTTAAAACCTATGGAGGTTTTAACTCTGCTAGTGATTGATGGAAAGATCAGGGTTTCCCTTTTTTCTTGAGGAGATGAGACTGTCCAAGTCTACTAGTATGAAAGGGTTTATCTTTGTATGAAGCCCAAGAAGAGGCAGGTGTTTTAAGGGATGAGAATCAACCCTAAATTAGTCTGATGTTTTGACTCTTTGGAAAGACTGCTCTAACAAAGGATGACTAAGTTTTGTCCTATACCTGTAAAAGGTCTTTGGGGTCCTTGTACTAAGCCCAAGAGAAGGCATGAGAACTTTTAAGAAGCCTGAGGGTCCTTGTACAAAGCCCTAGAGGAGGCTGGGGATGCTTTAAGGAAGCCTGTGGGTCCAAACCTAAGAAAATTTCAAGAAAGGTTTCACCGGTAATAATCCTTTCATTAGTGAAAAATTCTAGGCTTTGAAGAAATTCAAGAGAGGTTTCACCAGGAATTAATCCTCTCTGGGGGAAATGATTTTCTTTGACAATTTTCTAATAGTGACAGTCTTGAGAAAAGTTTCACCGGGAATAATGCCTTTCTCTGTTCCATATTGTATAAGCCCAAGAGGAGGCAAGACTGTATCTGGAAATTCCTATGGGGGAACTAGTTTTGACTGTGTTGAAAGAGTGACCACTGGTTTGATCTATTTCTAGACCTAATTGTCGGGGAAAACTCTATGCAGATAATATACAGGCATATATATACAGATGAAATATATACAGGCATGTAAAAGAGGGTAGCAGGACTTACAGGTGAGCAAGCTTCCAGCATTACAAACAAATATATATATATATATATATATATATATATATATACACACACACACACAAGTATGTAAAAGAAAGTTGATAAAACTTACAGGCGAGCAAGCTTCCATTGTAACAGCTGTATGGTTAGTTGTTCAAGAAATTAAAGAAAGTTTTGATAACAACTATGAATTTGAATCTAAATAAAAAATGAGGAAGTTGTTTTAAAGAGAAGAATGGGGCTTATACTCAAGGAGAGGCCCAAAAATAACAGTGATCGCACCGTTGTTTTGAAAACTGTATCGCGGCTTATACAATGACTGAGGCCCAAATTATTGTATTTACAAAGAGGTTGGGTCTTATGCTCTTTATGAGGCCCAAAGTTTATTGTTGTACAAAAGATGGGGCTTACAACTCAAGGAGATGCCCAGAAAGTTTTGTTTAAAAGGCGACGATCGCGTCGCGGGTTTAGAAAACACAGTGGGACTTATACAATGGCTGAGGCCCAAATTTATTTTATTTACAAAAGGATGGGACTTACACTCTATTAGAGGCCCAAAAGTGTATTTTAAGAAAAGAGAATGGAACTTATAACTCAGGGAGAGGCCCAATGAAAGCCCGTGATTGCGCCGTCGTTTTTAAGAATTGCAAAGGGACTTATACAATTACTGAGGCCCAAAAAGGTTTTTTGTAAAAAGGGATATGACTTACACTCTATTAGAGACTCAAAAGTTTATTGAAAGAATAAAGATGAGACTTACAACACAAGGGGAGGCCTAGATGATTTTATTTTGAAAGCAGCGTTCGCGCTGAGATTTTTTGAAATCGTATCGGAATTTATACAATTACTGAGACCTAAAAAATGTTTTATTTACAAAGGGATGGGTCTTACACTCTATTAGAGGCCCAAAAGTGTGTGTGTGTGTGTGTGTGTGTGTGTGTGTGTGAAGTTTGAAAAATCAAAATTTAGAGAAAACCCTAATTTTGAATTTAAAAATATAATTTTCAAAAGAAATTAAATAAAAAAATGATATAAAATATCAAATATATTCAAAAACAAGTTACGAACTTTGAAAAATATTTTGAAAATCATGTTTAATCACAAAAAACCTTGAAATTCATTTGAAGTTGGAAAATCAATGTGAGAATTTCATTTAAAATGTTTGGAAACAAACAAAAATGAAATTAATTACAAAAATTCAAACTATATTAAATAAATAATGTAAATTTAATCTTTTTGTGGAATAAAATATTTCAACATTTTTGTGGATTTTCAAAAAAAGAACCAATAAAATAATAATTAAAATTGAGAGGGAAATTAATTTTGGAATTAATTAATAAAAACCATAAAAATATGAAAAAATAGCAAAAAGGGAGCAAATGGCAAAATGGTCTGGGTGGGTCTTGAACCCACGACCTCCCATCCAAACACACATGCGCGCTACCAGTTGGGTGGTGATACATCCGTGTATCAAAACCACCCCATGTGTATATGAGGGTGGCAAGATTTTAGGCCTGGCCAAAGCACCCTGGCCTGGCCCTTGCCCAAGGCATAATCTGATTTTTGCCTTCTAGCATGAAGGCTCTAACTCCCTTAATTCTTCATGGATTTGGACAAAATTTAGATGGATCCTGCCTAGAATTTCATGAGGAATCCAATGGTGCTTTTGGAATTTTCTGAAAATGCTTCTATTTTAAAACCCGGTAGTGATTTCAAAATAGGCCAAGATTTGCAAGTTCTATGCTATCACATCATACAAGCAATAATAGCATGGTAAATTGGTTCAAACACAACACATATGATATGTATGAGATGTCTATGATCAATCGACATCAAAGCATTGCATAATTTAAAGAGTTCAAGTTGTCATGTACTTACCTCTTGAAGCTCCTTGTGCTATCTTTCAAGATGCTTGTGCCAGAAGTGATCCAATGCTTTAGACACCTTTGGTTGGTCCCTTAGAAGCTTTTAGAATGATCAAAACCAGCTGGAATCCTGAGGAACCAGAATTGGCTCTTTCTTGCAAAAGTGGCAAAAGTGACCAAAATGGTATCTCACTCAAATGATGTTACAGTTGAGGGAAATTTGTTGGAACAGTTTGAGGATGATATTTGGAGTGTGTTTGTAGCTTGGTTTGGTTTTGAACGTGACTGAATCAAGACATGGCTTGAAAAATGCAAAAAAGTCAAAATTTGGGGTTTTGGAGATTGACTTTCTGATTTTGGTGTTTCAGATCAAGGATGAGTGTTTGAACAGCTTATATATGATACATTGGATGTGTTTGGATCATGAGTTGTGGTAGAATTTCTCTCTAACTCAAATATTCAGTGATGACTTGCAAAAGAAGGCATTTCTGCATAATGAGAGAGATTTTGAGGAAAGCAAGTGTTGTGATGCTTTGGTGTACTCAAACTGACCACAAATGACCTCTATTTATAGTAAAGCAAGTTTGTTTTGCAAGCAATAGTGAATGGAAACTGGTACAGGTCTGTGGCCAATGGTTGCATAAAGGAATTCTAGTCTTCCATGATCATTGACTTGAGGTTAGAGCACAGGCCTATGGTCTTATGTTGCAGGGATAAGGCTTGACTCATTCAGTTAGGTTTACTTCAGTTCATGCCACCTTGATGCATCCATTAAATGCTTGATGCCAAATTTGAAATTCAAGGTTCATGTAAATGATGGTTTTGCAAATGCCAAGTTGATTTCTTGACTCAAGGGTTCAAAGTTGAAATCATCAAGAGACTCATCAAGATTCTTTCTGATATTGGAAGAGGACAAGGCTTGGAAGATGACAAATTTGGAAATGGAAATCGTGTGGCACAAGAAATGCACACAATCTGCCAAATGCTATCATGAAAATCAGTTTGAGCAAGGCATGTTGTGATGCTCATAACTCCTAGCTCAAATGGAATTTGATTGAGTTCTTGGACATTTTGGAAAGCTCTCATGACATACCTCAACTTTGATGTTCAAGGTTGGTCTTGGTTCAGCTTGGATCAAAGTGGCAAATCCCTCTACATTTTCGAATAAGTAAGACAGATTCTGACTTATTGAAAATTTCACTAACTGTTGGAAAAGTGTTCATTTTCACTTTTTTGTGATTTTGATCAATCTGTAACTCAAAATCCATGAGGATTTGGAATTTCTTGTAGTTGACACTTTTAAAGTATGTAAGATGGACTTTCATTTGAGATTTGAATGGGAGAAAAAGGCCTTGTGGTTTAGGAGTTATGACCTTGCAAAGTTGGTACAAAACCACTTTTGTTCCATAACTTAGAAAATTTTTGGTTTCTCATGGTTGCCCCTTTTGCAAGAAACCTCACTTTTCTTGATTTTTCTTGATGGATGATTATCAATATCATACATTAACATTGTTTTTTACTTAGAGGAACCATATTTGTGAAAATTTCCAAAAAGTCAAACTTGATTTTGTGCATAGTTGACTTTTTGTCAGATGAAATCCAAACTGTGTGATTCTTTGTGCAATAAAGTCCTTGACCTAATTCAAACCTAATGGATGGGTTTCATAGGTGTTTTAGGGTGTCTTGAATCATGTCCCAAGGTTTGGGAGCATGTCATGGTCAAAAGTCAAAGATACAGTTGACTTTTCTTTCAAAACCCTAATTGTGGTCCTGATGAAATTGAAACTTGTGAATCAAGCTTATTGGATCAATCCATTGTTGTAAATGGATCAATGTGGTGTCTTTAAGGCCCTCAAATCATGTCTTGAGGTCTTGGCTCATGCCTTGCTCCAAAATTCAACTTAAGGGTGAATTAGTTCAAGAAACCCTAATTTCTGATTTTTTATGAATGCATCCCCTAAGGCTAATTTGACTTGATGATTGGGTCCATGAGGTCCCTTGGAGCATCTTGGGTTGTGCTTTCAAGCATTGGTTCATGCCCAGAGGAAAAATTTCCATCTGGATGCCTTGGTCGACCAAAACCCTAATTTGGTGACACTGGCGATCTTGAGGCTTGATCCACTTCGAATGTTGCAACTTTGTGCTAGATTCTTGATATGGGAATCCTCTTGATCCTTTATGGGTGTTTGAGAGGTTTAGACAAGTTGAACATCATGTAATTCTTTGATTGATCCTTTGTCTAAGTGCTCTAAGAGGGCTCAAAACCCTAATTTTTTGTTGTAGTGAAAGCTCAACAATCCTTGAGGAAATTGATGAGGCATGATGACACATCCATATTGTGGTAATGATTTGCACAATGATGGGAAATCTTGGTGGTCAAAATTTAGGGTATGACAGATGCCCCTATTTAATCTTCTTGGACCCGAAGGTGTGAATGGCGAAGATATTCGGACATTCAGGGTGCAAGAGGATTAAATATCGGAATACCCGAAATTTTGCTAAGTAATGATACTTAGAAAAGGGTAAAACTTCCCCTCGATCCTAGTCTTCAGCCAAGGAACTGGTCTAAGTTTCTTAAATAAACTTCCCCTATATCTTGGTCTTCAGCCAAGGAACTGGTCTCAGTTTTTGAAGTAAACTTCCCCTCGATCCTGGTCTTCAGCCAAGGAACTTGTCTTAGTTTCTGAAATAAACTTCCCCTCGATCCTGGTCTTCAGCCAAGGAACTGGTCCCAGTTTCTTCTTGTCAAGTTTCTTCCTTGACAAGGGACGCTATTGGTAGCGATCTTCATCAAACTTCTCGCCGAGTTTTACTGGGAAGATGCCATCTGATGGAAAAAGTTTGAAGTAAGACTTGCTGGGGGTACCTATTTGTCTGAGTTGTAGAGGTGTGCAAACTTCTCTGTTGGAGACGTCATTTGTTGACACTACTGGGGAAAAACGAATCTCTTGAGAGATTGCTTTTTGCTTGGGGATATTACATCATACTTTTCTTCGAGACCTTCTCAGAGAAATGCCATGTGATGTAATCCAATTTTGAGGTGCTGACGACTTCATTAACATTGACTTTCTTGGGAGAAAAACCAATGTATTGCTGAGAGGCTTTCTCTGGGGATTTTCCTTAATCCGGGAAAGCGAAAATATCATCTTCAATTGTGAAGAGTGACATTTGTCGAATGTCTTCTTGCCTTTCAGAGGTTCAAATTATCAAAGTGTTCGAGGACCGTCTCCAATCCAGAAATAAACTGGGGAGAGAGATTGTTTTAGACGATACATTTCCTGACGAGGAAAGAACTTAAACCAAGATTTTGTCTTATCTGACACAGAAACGACAACTGACAACTTGATTGACAAAAGTGTTTTATCACTTGGGAAATAAGTATGACCAGAGCGATATTAATGCAATACGCATATGAATGTGAATCAATTATGCATGATGTATGTATGTTTATGCTGACAAAACTAACGCGACATACAGACTAGTGGATGAACATGACTGGATACTCGGCCACTGCGGGGGATGAAAAATACCATTGTTCATGATAGTAATCATGTCTTGCTTAGGAGAGGTGGTCCCTGTGGGGGAGAAAAGTATCGTCAATCGATCTTAAGAGGTAAAAAATATGTCGGGGATATCAGATGGGACATTTGCATCTGACACAGTTGATCCTTCATTCAGGCGTACTAGTTTAGAAGGAGTACTTTGATTTTGCACTTTAAGGTTCAATCATCTTCGGAGAAACCCTCGATGTTCCTTTCGATGTTCATCATTCGAAAAGAATTGCCATCTTTATTTTAAAGGCAGAAAAGTTTTTGATAATCAAATTTGTTTTTGTTTTATTTCAAGAATCGTTGATCATGCTAAAAATGTCATTCTGTAAAGCTAAAACAAATGAGAATTGCAAACAAAAGCACTAGGACTCAAATTTTATTGATAGGATAGAAATCAGCCAAGCGCGTGATCCCATAGAGCATTTACAAAGTTTAGAAAATGGTAATTTAAGGGAAAAGGGCTACATTGAAACATAATGACTGTTATCCTTCTGCCAACTTTGAATTCTGGACATCCTGAGCTTCTGTCGAAGATGACCTTGACTGGAAGTTTTTTTTCGACGGATGGTGTTACCACTGGGGATTTAACCTTATCGGGCGTAGTTACTTACCATGAATCCCTAATTTTTGCCTGGATTGTCTTTTGAGGTTTCCAATCCATCGGGATGATTTTTACTTATGTCTCTAATTTTTGCCTGGACCGCCCTTTCGGGTTTTCAATCCACCGAGACGTTTTTTTATTATTTAGGCAAAGTATTTCTTGACAACATCAACATTTGTGGGGTAGGCAAACTCCTCTCCATCCATGGTTGCGAGTCTCAACGTGCCGCCTGAGAAGGCTTTCTTGACCACATAGGGGCCGTCATTATTCGGAGTCCATTTACCCCGAGAATCAGTGAGGAATGATTGTATCTTCTTGAGCATGAGGTCTCCTTTCTTGAAGACGTGGGGTCAGACCTTTTTATCAAACGCTTTCGTAATTCTTTGCTGATACATTTGACCATGGCATAGAGTCGTTATTTGCTTTTCTTCTATCAGATTCAGTTCATCGTGTCGACTTTGACACCATTCAGCCTCTGTTAACTTAGCTTCCATCAATACCCTGATTGATGGGATCTCTACTTCCATGGGGAGCACTGCCTTCATGCCATATACTAGAGAGAAAGGGGTTGCCCCTGTTGAAGTGCAGACAGATGTGCGATAACCGTGAAGAGCAAAAGGCATGCCTTTCATGCCAGTCTTTGTAGGTTATAACCTTCTTTTGAAAATAATTCTTGATGTTCTTATTATCCGCTTCTACCGCCCCGTTCATCTTGGGTCGGTAGGGAGATGAGTTATGGTGTTCGATCTTGAATTCAGCACACAATTCTTTCATCATCTTGTTGTTCAAGTTGGATCCATTATCAGTAATGATCTGGCTTGGAACACCATAACGGCAGATGAGGTTGTTCTTGATAAATTGGACCACGACTTATCAGGTTACATTGGTGTATGACGCTGCTTTGACCCACTTGGTGAAGTAATAAATGGCTACCAGGATGAACCGATGTCCATTTGAAGCTTTGGGTTCAATCATGCCAATCATGTCGATTCCCCATATAGAAAAAGGCCATGGAGAAGAAATAATTTTGAGATGTGTTGGCGGTACATGGATTTTGTCAGCGTATATCTGACACTATGAAACTTCCTCATGTACTTGTAGCAATCGGATTCCATGGTGAGCCAATAGTATCCTGCTCTCAGAATTTTTCTCGCCATTGTGTGTCCGTTAGCATGAGTGCCAAAGGATCCTTCGTGAATTTCTTTCATCAGCATGTTTGCTTCTGGTCTGTCTATGCATCGGAGCAAGACCATGTCAAAGTTTCTCTTATAGAGTGTATCACCGCTCAGGAAGAAGTTGCCTGCCAACCTTCTGATGGTTTTCTTATCTTTCCTTGTTGCCCCAGGTGGGTATTCTTGTTTCTGAAGGAAGCATTTGATATCGTGATACCAAGGTTTGTCATCTATGACTGCTTCAATCGGGAAGATGTAAGCGGGCCACTCTAGGCGCATTATGTCAATCTTAGGTACGTCGTTCCATTGACCTACACTAATAATGGAAGAGATAGTGGCTAGTGCATCAGCCAAGTGATTCTCTTCACGAGGGATATGGTGAAACTCGATTCTATTGAAGAATGGTAACAACCTTCTCGCGTAATGTTTGTAAGGAATCAGTCCCGACTGGTATGTGTTCCATTCTCCTTTGATCTGATTGATAACCAAGGCTGAGTCTCCATACACATCCAAGTTCTTAATCCTTAAATCAATCGCTTCTTCGAGACCCATGATACAAGCTTCGTATTTGGCCTCGTTGTTTGTGCATTTGAACGTTGGTCTGGCAGTGAAAGGAATATGGGTACCCTGAGGTGTTACGATGATTGCCTCAATTCTGTTTCCATAATTGTTGACAGTTTCGTCAAAGATTAGTCCCTATTGGGAACCTGGTTCTAGCCCTTCACTAGGTAGCGGTTCATCGCAATCTTTCATTTTTAAGTACATGACATCTTCGTCTGGGAAGTCAAATCCGACTGATTCCTGATTGTCAACCGGTTGATGAGCCAAGTGATCGGCTAAAATACTCCCTTTGACGACTTTCTGGGCATGGTACTCGATGTCGTATTCTGATACAACATCTGCCAACGGGCGATCCTTCCCGTGAGAGCATGCTTTTCAAAGACATACTTGATCGAATCCATTTTGGAGATTAACCAAGTAGTGTGACAAATCATATACTGGGGAAGACGTTTGGCAGCCTAAGCCAGAGCGTAGCAAGTTTTCTCGAGCATAGTGAACCGAGTTTAACAGTCGGTGAATTTCTTGCTTAAGTAGTAAATGGCAGACTCCTTTCTTTTGGTTTCGTCTTATTGGCCAAGTACACAACCCATTGAGTCTTCCATGACTGTTAGGTAAATGATCAGTGGTCTTCCCTCCACTGGAGGAGACAAAATAGGTGGATTCAACAGATATTCCTTGATACTGTCGAAAGCTTTTTGGCAATCTTCTGTCCATACACAGTCTTGATTCTTTCTGAGTAGTTTAAAGATCAGCGTGCATGTAGTAGTCATGAGAGATATGAATCTGGAAATGTAATTTAGACGTCCCAAAAATCCTCGGACTTGTTTCTCGGTCTTTGGAGAAGGCATTTCTTAAATGACCTTGACCTTGTCAGGATCAACCTAAATTCCTTTTTGGCTGACGATGAACCCTAAAAGTTTTCCCGAGCGGACACCAAACGTGCACTTTTTGGGATTCAAGCGGAGTTTATACTTTCTCAGACGCTCGAATAGTTTTGACAGGTGTGTCACATGCTCTTCTTCTGTTTTAGATTTGGCAATCATGTCGTCGACATACACTTCGATTTCTTTGTGCATCATGTTATGAAACAGAGTTGAATCACTATCGCTTGGTACTACAGTTCGATTCATTTTTTACCCTGTTAAGCTGATTAAGGAAGGGAAATAGATGTCTCCAATTAACCCTGCTTGCATACTGAGTTTATACAGTCAAAACTGTTGGTTTACAGATGCTATTAAGATGTGGGCCCTCTTCGATTATTTTGTTAAGAATAGAATGTTTGGACCATTTGTGAGGTTTTAAGATGTTAGGTCTGATGCTTTTCGATTGATGTATGAAGGTATGGGATTTTGGGTTTTTGATTAGTATGCTCGCTAAGATTTTGCAATCTTATGCCTACGTATTCCCGAAACAGGGAAATCAGAGCGATCGTAATTCCTCCTATTCTATGGGAGGAAAAAGGTGTTTTGGTGTCTTGTTCAAAGCCCAAGACGTGAAGCTAAAGACGGTTTGTATCTTGTTCAAAGCCCAAGATATGAAGCTAAAGGGTTTTAGCTGAGAGAGAATTTGTCATCTCTAAAGAGGGGTTGTTGATGTTTGTATGTTATGAGCAAGGCATGAATTTGATGCCAAAAGGTTGATTGACTCAACCGGGGTTTCCTTATACAAAGCCTAAGAGGAGGCGATTGACCCAACAAGAGGGTGCATTTCATTTGTTGTCTCATACGAAGCCTGAGATATAGGCTAAAAGGGTTGACTCAATAAGAGAGTGCTAATGAATGACTGACTCAACAAGAGAGTGCTTTTATATGTGTCTTGTACGAAGCCCAAGACGGAGGCTAAAAGGTTTGACTCAACAAGAGAATCTTTTATCTCTCTTATATGAAGCCTAATACGGAGGCTAAAAAGGTTTGACTCAACAAGAGAGTCTTTTATACTCAACAAGAGAGTGATTTAGTGTCTCGTAAGAAGCCCGAGATGGAGGCTAAAAGGGAAATGACTCAACAAGAGAGTCTTTTATACTCAACAAGAGAGTTTTTTTGTATGTGTCTTGTATGAAGCCCAAGACGGAGGCTAAAAGGAGATTGACTTAACAAGAGAGTCTTTTATACTCAACAAGAGAGGGATTTATATGTGTCTTGTATGAAGCCCAAGACGGAGGCTAAAAGGAGATGACTCAACAAGAGAGTCTTTTATACTCAACAATAGAGTGATTTAGTGTCTCGTACGAAGCCCTAGATGGAGGCTAAAAGGGAAGTGGATCAACAAGAGAGTCTTTTATACTCAACAAGAGAGTTTTTTTGTATGTGTCTTGTATGAAGCCCAAGACGGAGGCTAAAAGGAGATTGACTTAACAAGAGAGTCTTTTATACTCAACAAAAGAGTGTTTTATAAGTGTCTTGTATGAAGCCCAAGACGGAGGCTAAAAGGTTATTTGACCCAACAAGAGGGTCTTTTATACTCAACAAGCGAGTGTTTTATATGTCTTGTACAAAGCCCAAGACGGAGGCTAAAAGTGATTGACTCAACAAGAGAGTCTGAAAAGGTTAGCTCTGCTAGGGAGAATCATTTATACAAAGCCCAAGAGGAGGCACGGGCATTAAGGGATGAGTATCAACCCTAAAATGGTTGGAGTTTTGACGCGGGAAAGACTGCTCTAGCAAAAGAGGACTAAGTTATGTCTTATACCTTTAAGAGGTCGTCATGGTCCTTGTATTAAGCCCAAGAGAAGGCATGAGAACTTCTAAGAAGTCGAAGGGTCCTTGTACAACGCCCAAGAGGAGGCGGGGATGCTTTTAGGAAGCCTGTGGGTCCCCAAACCAAGAGAAGTTCAAGAAATGCAATTCACAGAGAAGAGATCATTCCAGGAAAGTTTGAGAATTTGTAAGAAACTCAAGAGATGCTATTCACAGAGAAAAGATCATCTCTTGGGAGTTAGAGTTTCTTTGACAATTTCTAAGGGTGACATTCTGAGAAAGGGTTCACCGAGAATGCTGCCTTTCTCTTTGTTCCATATTGTTTAAACCCAAGAGGAGGGAAGACTGTGTCTGGTAATCCTATGGGGGATCTAGTTTTGTTTGTATTCAAAAGTGACCAACAAGGCTTTACCTAGTGCTAGACGTAGTTGCCGGGAAAAACTCTAAATAACTATACTAGTATTACACAGTTGATATTTGACAAGTATATAAAAGGATGTAAAAGAAGACTTACAGTGAAGCAGCCCCACAATACAGTTATGTACATATGAAAGAGGTAAATAAAAGCGGATAAACACTTACCCGTTGTAGAGCTTCCATGTTGTTTGGTTAGTTGTTCAACAAAGAAAGTTTTGATAACAACATATATTTGAATTCAAAATCAAATGATAAAGTGCTTTGAAAAAGATGGTTGGGGCTTACAACTCAAGGAGAGGCCCAAGTTTTAACGATGATTGCATCGTTGTTTTGAAAATTGTGCTGAGGGACTTATACAATATGTGAGGCCCAAAAGGTTTTGGTTTAAAAAAGGGTTGGGTCTTACACTCTATTAGAGGCCCAAAGAGTTTTAAGAAAAAGAATTGGGACATATAGCTCAAGGAGAGGCCCAGTTGATTTTGTTAAAAAGGCGACGATCACGCCGTTGTTTTTGAAAATACAGTGGGACTTATACAATGACTGAGACCCAAAAGGTGGTGTATTTACAAAAGGATTGGAACTTACACTCTATTAGAGGCCCAAAAAAATTTTTAAATAAAAGAAATGGGACTTACAACACGAGGGTATGCCCAGATGGTTCTCGTTTTGAAATGGCGATTGCGCCGAAATTTTTTAAATCGCAGTGGGTCTTATACAATAACTGAGGCCCAAAAATATTTGGTTTTCAAAGGGGGGTTGGGTCTTAAACTCTATTAGAGGCCCAAAGAGTTTTTTTATACAAGAGATGGGGCTTACAACTCAAGGAGAGGCCCAGAGATTTGTTTGAAAACGGCGATCACGCCGAGGTTTTTGAAAACACAGTGGGTCTTATACAACATCTAAGGCCCAAAAAGTTTGGTTTTCAAAGGGGGTTGGGTCTTACACTCTATTAGAGGCCCAAAGAGTTTTAAAAAGATTTGTTTGGGTGAAAATCAAAGAAACCCTAATTTCATCATTTTTAAAAGTAAATTCTTAAAGAAAATCAAATAAAAATGATAAAATACCAAATAAGTTTGAATAAACAACTTGTGATTTTTGGTTGAGGTTTGAAAAATGATGTTTTAATCACAAGATGAATTAAAATTCATTTGGTTTTGACTTTCATGATGAGAATTCACTTTTAAAATGTTTAAAAACAGTTAAAAAGGGATTTATTCACAAAAATACCAACTATATTAAATAAATAATATAAATTTGATTTTTTTTGTGGAATAAAATATTTTGGAGTATGAATAAGAAGTGTGTAAAATACAATTGGAAAATGATGATTTTTGCTATGTGAAAGAATTGGTTGAGTTTCGAAGATAAGAGAAAAAGGAAAGATGTCACAACATTATCATCGACATCTCTCATGTGGCCAAAACCAGAACTGAAACTTTAGTTTTCAACATCTTTTTTATCAAACTTCAAACATTCATAACTCTCAATTTTTAACGAAATTAAAATCCGTAAGAACCTATCTTGACCGATTTTCGCAATGAATCCATTGGTATGACTTATACATACTGAAACTTAATGTACAGAACACACAAAGCAAAAAACCAGAACTGGACCTTAATTTTAAAACAACATAAACTCCTCACATAAACATATTAAAGTGCAAACAGTAGGAGGATCACAATAAACACATTAAGGACTACATTTTTGCTTCAAAAATTAATCAATAATGATGCATGTATAGGGAGTTTCAAAGTGTAAGAACACTTACCTATTGGAGCAAGGTCCAATGCCTCTTCAATGTAATTACAGCAGCAAGAGTGTGTTTGAATGCTTAGAGTGGATTGAAATGAGCTGGAACTGGTTGTGGTACCTCAACTGCAACTTTATCAAGAATTTAAACAATTAGCTAGTGATTTGATGAATTTGATGTTTCAGATGTTGTGTTAGTGTTTAGATCACCTCTATATTATGTTTATGAGGTGTGTGTGTGATTGGTTTGGACAGAAATGCTCTCTAACTCAAAACCCGATAGTAACTTGCAAGAGAAGGTGTTTTTTGGAGTGAAAGAGAGAATTTGAGGAAAGCATCACTTTGATGGCTTTGGTGTACTCAAACTGAGCACAAATGAGCTCTATTTATAGTAGAGCAAGTTTGTTTTGGCAGTAATAGTGAATGGAAACTGCTGCAGAGGTTTGGCCAATGTTGATCAATGGAAATCCAAGTCTCCTCTAGCCATTGACTAGAGGTTAGAGCACAGGCTGCTGGTTCCCTAGTTCTTGGATATGTATTGACTGAATTCAGTTGGAATTTGGCTCAGTTCATGCCACCTTGCTGAATGTATTGAATGCTTGAAACAAAATTGGATATTTTGCATCTTTGTAGCTTTTTAGGTTTGGCATGCTACTTGTGGAATCTTGGACTTGGGAGGTTTGGGAATCAGAGCTTGTCCTTTGATTGTCCCCTCCTCAGGTTTTCAAAAGGATGACAAGGGTTAAAATTTTGTGTGGCGCAAGAAATGTGCAAATCTGTCCTGAAACCTGTCTTAAAAAATCAGCTGCAGCAAGCCTTGTTGTAAAATCCATAACTTCTTGCTCAAGAATGATAAATGGATGTTCCAGGACTTTCTGGAAAGCTGAGATAACATACTTCAACCTTGATGGTCAGGGTTTTTCTTGAATCAACTTGGATCATGGAGAAAAACGTTCTTAAAGTTGGGACATTCTTGCTGGAAAAATATTAATGATGTCCTATGAAATGTTGAAACATTTCACAACTTTGAACATTAATAATTCCAAACTTTAATCACTTATATCTTTTAATCCATTATGATATTTTGAGTTGAAGTGAATTTCATCTTTGATGCTTGTCTTGCATGGTGACAAAGCTTGAAAAATGTGTGGCACAAGAAAAAATGTACAAAATCTGTCCTAAAAAAACAGCTGCAGCAAGCCTTACTGTAAAGTCTATAACTTCCTGTTCGAGTATGATAAATGGACGTTCTACAACTTTCTGGAAAGCTGAGATGACGTACTTCAACTTTGAAATTCAAGGTTTGTGAAGATAAGACTTGTAAAGTTGTCAAAAATGACCTTGAACTTGTGTGATCAAGTCTGTCCTAAAAGCTGTCTTAAAAATTCTGTTTTATCAATGCCTTTTGCAGAGATCATAAATTTCTGCTCGAGAATGATAAATGGGTATTCTAGGACTTTCTGGAAAGGTGAGATGACGTACTTCAACTTTCATGTTCATGACATGGCTTGAATCAACTTGGATCATGGAGAAAAACGTTCTTAAAGTTGGGACTTTCTTGCTGGAAAAATAATTAATGATGTCCTACGAAATGTCGGAACATCTGACATTAAGAATTCCCAACTTTGATCACTTATATCTTTCAATCCTTATGATATTTTGAGTTGATTCCTTCTAAAATGTTGAAGTATCAAATACCCTCTTTAAAAGTAGCCCTTACGCAAAATCAATGGATGCTTGGATCAATAGTTACAACCTCGAAAAGTTGTGCATTTGAGCATGATTTTAACTTAGAAAAACTTTCTAAGTCTCCTTCAATTTGATCAATTTTGCAATTTTTCATGATTTATTGATTTAAATTTAATCAAATGTAATCATCCATCATATTTTCTTGAGTAATGGCTTGTGAAGCTCGTAGTTGACCAAAAGTCAAAATTTGACTTTCTGCGTCAGTTGACTTTGTATTAGATGAACTTGAGGCTTGATCCACTTGAAATGTTGCATCTTTATGCTTGATTCTTGATATGGGAGTCCTCTTGATCCTTTGTGGGTGTTTGAGAGATTAGACAAGTTGAAGATCATGGCATTCCCTAATTGATCTCTTGTCTAAGTGCTCTGAGAGGGCTTGAAACCCTAACTCTTGATTGTAATGAATGTTCACCCATCTTTGGGGAGACTGATGAGGCATGATGGTTCATCCATATTGTGATGATGATTTACACAATGATGGGAATCTTAGTGGTCAAAATTTGGGGTATGACATCATGGCCCTTTAATAGGTTGCCCCGGCGTTCTTCAAACCGGACGACATTAGCTTATAACAAAAGGTGCCCCATGGGGTGATGAATGAAGTTTTCTCCATATCTTCCGGCGCCATTTTGATTTGATTATAGCCTGAGAATCCATCCATGAAGGAGAAGACTTTGAACTTTGTTGTACTGTCTACCAGCATGTCTATGTGTGGTAAGGGAAAGTCACCCTTTGGACTGGTTTTGTTTAGATCTCTGTAATCTACACACATTATGACTTTTCCGTCCTTTTTCGAAACTGGCACTATGTTGGCTAGCCATTGAGGATATTGTGAGGTGGTGAGGAAACCTGCATCTATTTATTTCTGCACTTCCTCTTTGATTTTGATAGCCATATCTGGATGAGTCTGTCTCTACTTTTGTTTCACTGGAGGACATTCTGATTTCAACGGTAAATGATGTTCACTGATGCTGGTATTCAACTCTGGCATGTCCTGATAGGACCAAGAAAACACATCTAGAAACTTTTTAAGAAGTTTTATCAAGCTTTCTTTGACAGTCGGACTGAGTAGTTCTCCAACCTTAACTTCTTTCTTTTCTTCCACTGATCCCAAATTGACCGTTTCCAACGGCTCTTTGTGAGGTTCAATGGACCTTTCCTCTTGCCTGAGTAGTCGGGAGATCTCTTCTGGAATTTCTGCGTCCTCTTCTTCTTTAGCTTCAAATACCGGGAATTCTAAGTTGGGAGAAGGCATTGGATCGTATGTTTCAACTGGTTTAAAACAAGCAATCTGCATGACGTGTTGATTCATTTTTTTTAGAAGAGATAGAGAGAAAGCAAGAGTGTGTGCGGTGTATTTTCTAAAAAATGCTTGTTTTTATTTTATTTTTGTGTTGTTTTAGGATTACCATTTTCTGAAAAAAGAAAAGTGAAAATAGCAATAAATGCGGGAATGACAGAATGACGTTATTTATTTATGATTTGTTGATTCTTGAAATACAGCCCTAGAAAATAAAACTTTGTCGCTTTGGGCGAAGCAAAGAGGGACATTTACAGAAAGGTGAACCCTATAAAAACATCTGTTCCACCTGGGCAGGGTGAAAGGTTAAAACAAAGGTGGCAATTACTTAGACTTATGGACGACTTTCGGGACATTGACAGCAACCCATTGGCGACGAACTCCTCAGTGAGTCACGAAGTTTGGCACCTTCTTTCTTGGTTTGTCCTCATAAATGACGCTGATTTCTGGCGAAGCAGGATCATTGGAGTCTTCCTCCCATGCAGAGTTGTCGTAAACAAACTCTTCTGTTGTATCCTTTACAGTGTTTTCACTATCAAGAGGAGCTCCCCATCCAGTTGGCTGGATATCATCATATCTGATGTGAGAGCTTTCAGAAGCGGTGTACTTGACCAAAAAGACGTACTTACCACTCGGTTGTCCTAAAGTGTCCCATACTTCTGTGGGAACAGAGGGGTCAGCCTTCTCGATGACGTTGACCTTAGGAAAAGCGTATTTGATGAACTCTTGTCCTGCAATCTTTGCAGATTCATCATTGTGCTGGATATCTTCGGAATGTCTTCAGTAATGATCCCATGACTCGGTGGGAACGTGGGTATTCCTTTCAATATTACTCAGTTGATAAGCATTATTTGGCTTACTATTTTGCCTAAAGTCTTCTGGGTACGGCTTCCAGATAGGCAAGTCATCCAGGGGATCATAATAGTCCTGATTTAAGTTGTTCTTAATTAGATCATCTTCAAATGAGTTAGGTGGAGCTCGGCATCCCTCAGGATCGCAATCTCCATAGATCATTCAGACGTCTGATCTTGGTATATATCTCGGACCCTGCTTGGGAAAACAGAATGGTGCGTGTGTTTCTTCCTGAGACATATAACCATTTTCGTTGAGATAAGATTTACATTCCTCGTCTGTATCGGAGGAGTCACTCTTATTAATGGTGTGTACTTATTGAGACACTGGGTGGAGGAAGCCTCCACTGTGAAAGAAGTCCTGAATGGGATGAAAACTTCCGTCTTTAGTAGTCTGGGTACAAGATGAGGAGAAACCAAGACCTTTCTTTGTCTTGTTATCGGTAGGAATTACGAGTTGTCCCCATTCTTTTACGGCATTACCCTTGATCACTTCGAGAGCGTATTTGTATGAGGAAATTGATGTCCTTCTCTCTGATCGATTCTCATTGCTTACTGATAGTGCTTGAAACTGGGTTCCAATGACCTCCTCGGGTTCTACATAGGAAAATGAGGATAAGTTGCTCACTATTAAGGCCTATTCTCCGCATACTGTGGCTAACTTGTCATTTTTGACGAACTTCAGCTTCTGGTGAAGTGTCGAAGTGACTGCCCCAGCTTCGTGTATCCAAGGTCTTCTTAATAAATAGTTGTACGCTGCTCGGATGCCATGACCTGGAAAGGTAATTGGAAAGTGTGAGGACCGATGGTTATGTGAAGATCAACTTCGCCGATAACTATTTTTCTGGATCCGTCAAAGGATTTGACGATGACCTCGTTGCCTCTCATCGGAGCTCCTTGAAATGATAGCCGTATTAGAGTTGATTTTGGCATAACATTCAGAGTTGATCATGTGTCCACCAGTATGCTGGCTAAAGCATCGTCCTGGCAGTTGACTGTAATGTTAAGCGCCATATTGTTATTTTTTCCTTCTTCCTGCAGTTCTTCATCATTGAATCCTAAATTATTGCAGGAAGTGATGTTGGAAATGATGTTGTCAAACTGTCTTATCGTCACATTTTATTCTACGAAAGCTTGCTCTAAGACTTTCTGCAGTGTTTCCCTATGAGCTTCGGAACTAAGCAGGAGAGATAGCACAGATATTCTTGATGGAGTTTGCAACAGTTGGTCTACAATGTTGTACTCACTTTTCTGGATGAGCTTCAGTGTCTCATCGTTGTTTTTTACCAGTTCTGGATTACTAGATTGACTGACTGGTTGATTAGGAACTTCTGTTTAAGGTTCCTTTTCTTTGGAGGGTTCTCCAACTCCTCTATTGAAGATCCGGCCGCTCCATGTTACTTGACTGATGTCGGTGATGTTTACGACGGAGGGTAATGGAGTTTCCTTTCCATTTTCGATGGTTGTTGCACCGTACTTGTAAGGGATAGCCTTATCTGATTTATACGGTATTGGACCTAGTAAGTAGATAACCATAGGAGCTTTTTGATTTTCCTGACCATTATAGGAAGCCTCACTTGGTTCCAGGTTAAGGATTCTTCTACTGTCAAGAGAGACTTTTGACTCGTTGAGCAGAGGGATTATGGCACAAACGTTTTTGGTCCTCCCATGATCGGAGATTATGACAACGTCTTTGCTTTGAGCAGGGAGATAGTTGGGTATCACGTTGATCGATCCAGAACTTAAACATGGTCGAATCTCTTTTTGGTCCAACTGACTTTGAAGAGTCGCTCGTACGAGGTAGCATCCTTGGTTGTTCTCTGAACAAACTCTACAGTGCTCATAGTTGTGGGGTGGCACCCGGCCACGTCCGCTTTGTATGCAATGCAACTTTACTAGATCCGTTTCCATCGAGCGGACATCCTGACTTTGATGCCTATCAAGATTTCCATCAGTCAAGCTAACCTGTTGTGTAGCTTCATCCAAGTAAATTGGAAGCCACCAGTGGTTCAACCAGTGTTGAAGTGTTCTTTAGACGAGTGCACACCCTTGGTCGTCTTCATGGCATTGTTCACTGTAACACCCCATTTCCCAAATACATAATATAATAATTATTATAATAGCACTTATCAGAGTTTTCATAAAATACGGGATATTACATTCTTTTTAACTTTATAATAATAGTAACTATAAAAATAATACTTTATTAATTCCATAAAAATTCCTTTATAAAGGTTTATACAAATTGCAGCAGAAAAATATATTTTATTTTATAACAGCACCATCTTCAACTCAAATGGCACTAAGGCCTTCATTACAACAAATAAACAACTTCTTCATAATATGTTTCAAAATCTAATACGTAACAAAATAGGAATAAAAACAACTAAACAAGACTCATCCCGTTACGTATCAGAGCAAACTCCTACACAAAGATACAAGAGACTCCGAACTCAAGCAGCAACTACTCCAATGAATCTGCACGTTACCCACGTAAGAGGTAACATTCAAGCAGAAAGGGTGAGATTTCACAATTCATAATAAAATGATAACATAGTAAGGAATTATCATGTTCAGCAACTTACAATCCTTCACCAATAACAACACATAATGCATGTTATCAACAACAACAATATATTATCATATTATAGCAACAATAGCAATTTATCACGTATGTGTAGTTAACAACTGACATCAAAATCAACACCACATATAACAACAACCATACAACATCAACTACACATTATTACTCATATTTATCAACAGTTTACAACATCATCAACAATTAGCAGCATCAACAATTTATAACATTTAGCGGCATCAACAATTAACATCAACAGCATATGAAATGCAAGTGCAATCATGCATGTGGTACCGACTCGTTGATTCATTCAATCGAACCCCGGATAGATCACATACACCTCTACTTGGCAATGATCTATCTCCCACCATTCTCCATATAGGAGTACGGATGAATCGCATACACTCCTCCTGAGCAACGATCCATCCCACCAATCACCATGAAAATGCATGACATATGATGCACAATAACACATGTATAATATCAGAAACACATGTACACGATCCTCCTGATCACACCTTAACATAACATCATCAATATTGGTACAAAGACCCAAGGCATAAGCCTTCAACAACAAACATCAACAATAACATAATTTATTTCATCAAGTAAATAATTACTCCCAACATCATTTTATACATCATTTGATTCGCCCAAATGCGTAACACAACTACCAACGATCGACACAATCATATTCAAATAATTATTTAAAATATCAAACGAAGTCGGAATCACGCAAATGAATATGTTTCGGAAAGCTTAGAGAGTCTATTTCAAGGATATGAATTTTATTTAAGACCTAATACACCAATCCGTTCAGTTTAATCAAACCATAAGAACACATACTCACATCGGGCAGAATATTTTGTCTAACTTCAAAATGATACCAAAGCTTATATACTTATGATAAAATTCCGAAACTTTCCAGTTGGAAAGGTCATTAAGTCCTCTTTCCAACGCAACTGACGCCACCCCAAACGGACTTACGACGCTCCAGTTACACTCGAAACAAAATGACCAACGCATGCCCAAAATTGCCAACATTTATGGTATAAAAACAAGGTAACCACTACTATTGAAGAACTCCTGGACTTAATTTCTCCACATAAACATAAATATTATCGCATTAGCTTTCTAACGCTTCGAACAAGACCTCAAACGGACTTACGGAACTCAAGATATGCCAAAACAAGTCGGTCAATACACTTCTACAGTCTCCTGCGATCCCATTACGGAAATTTCACCCTTAAACTCATTTTTTTTAAACTTAAAATTATGTCAAACATTCCCCAACATGTTCAAATAGCTTATTTTGAAAATCACTTATTATTGGTCAATTACTTTTTGTTATTTCACTCTAAACCTATCAACCAACATCAATTCTAACAACATTATGCCATCAAAATTCACCCCCATTCATCAATTCAACACAAATCAACATTTAACAACATTAACAATAAACATATACGACCCTATTACATCAATTCATAATCAACTCAAAAACATCCCTAAACAACCCTAACCCCAAACATACATTATCAATCCCATTATAAAATTTTAGTCCCCCCTTACCTTGTAACTAGAGGCTCTAACTCAAAGGGTTTGCAGAATGTTACATTCATTTCTTTCTCTTCTTTCTACGTTCCGTTCTTCACACTTCTCAGCCAGCCTTTTCCCAAATGATCGTACCCATGCTACGATCTAACTCTATACTCCCTATATTATATTTCCCATATTCCAATAATAACCTTAGGACCCCTAATATCCCAAGATATTCCAATTTTACCCTTCTCAACTTATATTTTATTTTTTTTATAACAATATACCACTAATCCCATTTTATTATAATTTCTAATAACAATAATAATAATAATAACCATATAATAATTATTATTATTCCCAATATTACTAATATTATGTTTTAAGTATTAATAATAATAACATACTAGCATCCTCATGTCAGGTTCTACACTTTCGGTCATACACCCCCTACCTTATACTTTATATTTTAATAAAAATACTAATAATTTCTATTTTTTTTTTAATTATTTTAATTACTCAATAATAATAATAGTTAACTAATTATATTATTATATACCATCATCAACATCACGCAATTCATCACAAAACACAATAATTCATAAATCATAGGAAAATGGGTTCCTCGAAAACGTACCAACAGAAACGAGTCCAGATACTACTCTCTCATCCACTCCTCACGCCTTCAAATCCGACTCTTGCCAAAAGGCCAAACATACACTACCCTTACTAAGGTAACTTCCTTGTTTTAGCCATCTACCGAAATTCCCAAGTTTGAATACAACGCTCTCATCGGAGTTAAACCACATCGCGGTTTCTACACTTCTTAATATACAAAGTATCATAAATAACCATTCCAACACATCGAATGGGAAAATCTCTCACTTATTTCAATCAACTACTAATGGTTATCTCAAGCACTCCTTCGTCTATGCACCCAAACTTTCAATAATCCCTCCAGGGATTAAATAACTCTCTTCTTCAGATCATCTGTCTACGGTTCATAAGAAGAATTCCATCCGACTTAGTACTAACACAATTTGTGCTCCTTACCAAAACGTCAATTATAAATCCCGTATTTCAAACGAACACAATACTCTACAGAATATCACAACTTTCATAACCTTACTGATATACTACCCATTAACTTTCTCCATCACATTCAACCGTCGAAATAATAGTTCATCAAATTCTAATACATCTTCATCACCTCTGACAGAATATTTATCTTCCTTCGGCGTCCTTTCTCAAACATTATTCTTTTAATTTTCAAGCACGCTAATAATACAAAAACGATTCATAAATCCAATCCCACTATCTTCATCAACATAAATTCATCATTCTATCCTTAATACATCAAAACCAATCATTCTAATCACTTTAAATTCATCCATTGATTCTCTTAATTTTTTCCTCAATAGATCCACCAACCCACCTCGGTATTTCCTTCTTGGTAATATCTTAAATTGCACCACCAATTAAATTTAATCCTGCGAGTTTCTCTATCAACTCTATCTCACGATTCATAATCGTCGCCGTAAGCAATATCATATGATTTAAACATTAGTCACTACATAAATATTTCCAAAATAATCGCTCACATAAAACATAGTTCTTCAACAGTCCTAACCATCTTGTCTGTCACATAATAACCTCTCTCGAGTCGACTAAACACTTCAATTTCTGCGATTACTGAATACCTCCATCTTGGTCTTCAAAGGTTACATTACCCACTTACAACACAAATTCTCTTTTAGAAACATCACACTGAACCACTAAAAGATTTCTGCCCAATTCTGCAAAATCAACATCGAAGCAACTGCTAACACTTCTTCGGTTCAAACTTTCCATTCTGGATAATCCAACTTGCACTTCTAGATATCTCAGCACCTAGCCGTATACACCTCTACACTAGCAGTTTCAACCTTCAGAATGTTATTCTAGTTAACTCAAAATCTGACGATATCCAACCTCAATTTGTTCTCACTAAACAACATACCAAGTAAACGATTCATTAACACGGTCTCAAATCCTTTGGTCTTATCCAAAACAATTCAAATTCACGACTTCACACATACAATTCTTATACCAACATAACTATCTGATCTCATAATTCGAAATCCTCCAAGTGCATGTCTCTGTACATGAAAATAAACGTGTCTACCACAGTGACTCACATCACATCCCTTCTCTACTCAAGGAAACAAACATTAAAAACATTTGCTCACATCCTTTCACAACATCTTTATTTTCTTTACAATCATGAACTTAACTCCCAACAATCACCTGAATCAACACATGCGACCGGTATCATAACGTCTATCGCGTTATCCTTGATGTGTACGGACACAACTCTACCAAACATCACTACATCAATTTTAATTCACTACTCAAATCTCAACAATAACATACATGAAATCTCATGAAGTCAAAACATCACACCACTGCACCCACAACGCAACGACAATGGCATCCGCATTTTCGATCATACCAAAGCAACGTATAAACCTTCAGAAGCATCCACTCCCTTTAAACGGCCAATAATCATTTCCTTCCATGGAACATATTTTTATCAAAAAGTTCGCTGCGCTAGCTTTCCAACGCCTCGAACGGCACCTAAAACGGATACTCGAAACTCAAGTTATGAATTTTCGAAGTTTTCAAAAATCATCCATAACATAGCTACGGGTATGACATCTAGTTGACTCAAAACCCAACCAAAACTCATCTTTGATTCCCCAAACTCTTATTTTAACTTAGTTATACATATTAGGAACTATTGAGAACATAAGAACACAATTTCATTCCGATCAATTCTTCCCCAAATTCGCAAAAACTCACTTCTCATCTCCAACGTTAGTATCTAAACGACTCTTTATGAATCTATCAATCTCTCCTCCATCAACATCGTCGTTTTCCACGCTTCACAACTCAATGCTCCCGTCCACAACCTCCTTATAACTGGAATCACCCGTTACTCATCAACGTCTTCATCCTTCATGATGCCAAGATTACAATTCTTTTCATAATCTTCTTTATATCCTCGAGTCCCGACTTGACCTGTTCAACCCACCCGCAACATTCAACAATCATATATATAATTCCAACGACAAAACTCTACAACATTCCACCATTCTCAATTGATAACATCACGCTTCATAATAATTCCACACGATTAACTCTACGAATAATACGCAGTCCTGAAAACATCGCAACTATCTAAGCTTCATCTTCTCAGACTCATCCCAGCCATTTAGCGACTATTATTTTGAGACAATAATCGGCATCTATTCATCAGAACAATCCGTAAGCACTTGGCTCAACTACAACCATCCTCCGATCCCACAATTTAAACCGAAAGGCACGTCTATCCCATCCAACATAATCCCGTATGCTATAAACAAGAGATTGAGGGTGATCAGTTCCTCAATTTGTTAATAGACATCCGAAAACCATGATGGGGTACAAATCGTCTTTACCAACTACAATAGAGTTCAACCGCGCACCAACGACAACTCCACACCCAACATCTCAAAGAAGCAAAAGCTTCTCCCCCACTTATTTCGGACTCATCCTCCTGCAAAGTTAGAAGTAAGATAAAAGAAGACCGATAGTGTTTTCACACAGATATCGCATACACACAACACGACTCTACGGACTCAACAACCTGGCCGGACGGACCGACCTGCTCTGATACCAATTGTAACACCCCGTTTCCCAAATACATAATATAATAATAATTATAATAGCACTTATCAGAGTTTTCGTAAAATACGGGATATTACATTCTTTTCAACTTTATAATAATAGTAACTATAAAAATAATACTTTATTAATTCCATAAAAATTCCTTTATAAAGGTTTATACAAACTGCAGCGGAAAAATATATTTTTTTTTTATAACATCACCATCTGCAACTCAAATGGCACTAAGGCCTTCATTACAACAAATAAACAACTTCTTCATAATATGTTTCAAAATCTAATACGTAACAAAATAGGAATAAAAACAAAAAAACAAGACTCATCCCGTTACGTATCAGAGCAGACTCCTACACAAAGACAAAAGAGACTCCGAACTCAAGCAGCAACTACTCCAATGAATCTGCACGTTACCCACGTAAGAGGTAACATTCAAGCAGAAAGGGTGAGATTTCACAATTCATAATAAAATGATAACATAATAAGGAATTATCATGTTCAGCAACTTACAATCCTTCACCAATAACAACACATAATGCATGTTATCAACAACAACAATATATTATCATATTATAGCAACAATAGCAATTTATCACGTATGTGTAGTTAACAACTGACATCAAAATCAACACCACATATAACAGCAACCATACAACATCAACTACACATTATTACTCATATTTATCAACAGTTTACAACATCATCAACAATTAGTAGCATCAACAATTTATAACATTTAGCAGCATCAACAATTAACATCAACAGCATATGAAATGCAAGTACAATCATGCATGTGGTACCGACTCGTTGGTTCATTCAATCGAACCCCGGATATATCACATACACCTCTACTTGGCAATGATCTATCCCCCACCATTCTCCATATAGGAGTACGGATGAATCGCATACACTCCTCCTGAGCAATTATCCATCCCACCAATCACCATGAAAATGCATGACATATGATGCACAATAACACATGTATAATATCAGAAACACATGTACACGATCCTCCTAATCACACCTTAACATAACATCATCAATATTGGTACAAAGACCCAAGGCATAAGCCTTCAACAACAAACATCAACAGTAACATAATTTATTTCATCAAGTAAATAATTACTCACAACATCATTTGATTCGCCCAAATGCGTAACACAACTACCAACGATCAACACAATCATATTCAAATAATTATTTAAAATATCAAACGAAGTCGGAATCACGCAAATGAATATGTTTCGGAAATCTTAGAGAGTCTATTTCAAGGATATGAATTTTATTTTAAGACCTAATACACCAATCCGTTCAGTTTAATCAAACCATAAGAACACATACTCACACCGGGCAGAATATTTTGTCTAACTTCAAAATGATGCCAAAACTTATATACTTATGATAAAATTCCGAAACTTTCTAGTTGGAAAGGTCATTAAGTCCTCTTTCCAACGCAACTGACGCCACCCCAAACGGACTTACGACGCTCCAGTTACACTCGAAACAAAATGACCAACGCATGACCAAAATCGCCAACATTTATGGTATAAAAACAAGGTAATCACTACTATTGAAGAACTCCTGGACTTAATTTCTCCACATAAACATAAATCTTATCGCATTAGCTTTCTAACGCTTCGAACAAGACCTCAAACGGACTTACGGAACTCAAGATATGCCCAAAACAAGTCGGTCAATACACTTCTGCAGTCTCCTGCGATCCCATTACGGAAATTTCACACTTAAACTCTTTTTTTTTTCTACTTAAAATTATGTCAAACATTCCCCAACATGTTCAAATAGCTTATTTTGAAAATCACTTATTATTGGTCAATTACTTTTTGTTATTTCACTCTAAACCTATCAACCAACATCAATTCTAACAACATTATGCCATCAAAATTCATCCCCATTCATCAATTCAACACAAATCAACATTTAACAACATTATCAACAAACATATACAACCCTATTACATCAATTCATAATCAACTCAAAAACATCCCTAAACAACCCTAACCCTAAACATACATTATCAATCCCATTATAAAATGTTAGTCCCCCCTTACCTTGTAACTGGAGGCTCTAACTCAAAGGGTTTGCAGAATGTTACATTCTTTTCTTTCTCTTCTTTCTACGTTCCGTTCTTCACACTTCTCAGCAAGCCTTTTCCCAAATGATCGTACCCATGTGACGTTCTAACTCTATTCTCCCTATATTATATTTCCCATATTCCAATAATAACCTTAGGACCCCTAATATCCCAAGTTATTCCAATTCTACCCTTCTCAACTTATATTTTATTTTTTTATAACAATATACCACTAATCCCCTTTTATTATAATTTCTAATAACAATAATAATAATAATAATAATAACCATATAATAATTATTATTATTCTCAATATTACTAATATTATATTTTAAGTATTAATAATAATAACATACTAGCATCCTCATGCCACCCCCAGGGTTCTACACTTTCGGTCATACACCCCCTACCTTATATTTTATATTTTAATAAAAATACTAGTAATTTCTATTTTCTTTAATTATTTTAATTACTCAATAATAATAATTATTATTTAATTATATTATTATATACCATCATCAACATCACGCAATTCATCACAAAACACAATAATTCATAAATCATCGCCACAATTAGTCAAATTAATTAATTAGGCTCTATAAATAATAAAATAAATAAAAGAGGGTGTTACATTCACAGTCCTAATAATCATGTGAAGCCAGAAAGCCGAGCTTGACTTGCTTAGCGTGTAATTCTACCAGACTGGTATTCATCAAGCGTATGTTGAAGATCTAAACCATATTGACTTGATGATTATTTCTCTTAAGGTAGTCTTTGATCCATCTGTGATCCATCTAACGTTGAAGGGCCTCTTGTACAAAAGAGCATCCTTGATTCTTTATTGAGCAGATCGGACATGTATTGTAATCGTGCCGTGGAAGATTTTGATATTGACCTTGCCTTGAATGCATCGCCACTAAGTTGACGTTCATTATGCGGATGTCGTAGTTCTAAACAATGTTGGGATGCGCATAGGTCATGTTGACTTCATGGATTCGGTGATCTTGGATCCATCCGAGATCCATTTGTTCTTGTAGAGCTAATTGCACTAAGGAACACCCCTGGTTATTCTTTGAGCAAATATCACGCTGGTGATAATTGTGAGGTGGTACATGACCGTACTCGCTCTGTCTACAATGCATCTTGGCCAGATTGGTTCCTAATAGGAGAACATCATGAATTTGATAACTGCGGCTAAATTCTTCCTCTATTAAATTTACTGCAGACTTCTCATGTTGAGGCAACGGGTTCGTCTGAACATTTGGATTTGTATCTTTGAAAGATAGGATCTCATTCCTGACAAGCTTCTGCACATCGGACTTGAAACTGAGACAGTTCTCAATGTTGTGCCCCGATCCTCCTTGATGGTAAGGGCAAGATTGACCCGCTTTGAACCAAAAATCTGGATTTTCCAGTACTGTAAGAGGATACTTGGTTTGGATGTGCCCCTTGACCAGTAGAAGTGGAAATAGTTCTGCGTACAACATCGGTATAGGTTCGAACCCTAATGGTTGTGTCATATGATTGTTGTTGTTGTACTGTGGATGAGCCTGCTAAAGAGGTTGTTGTGTCCTTTGTTGATAATGTTGTTAACTTGGTTGGCTCTGAGTAACCTGAGGTTGATACGTTGGAGTCGGCATAGGGTGGATAGGGGGAGTTACCGCTGCTACTAGTTGATATCTTCGCCTTTGCTTTTCGAGAGAGGTATTACCAATATATTTCTCTTTTTTCTTTTGGAAAGCACTACCATATCTTTTGGTACTGCTTGATGGCTCTGCATCTTTGACCAATCGTCCTTCTCGGACTGCTTCTTCAAGGCGTACTCCCATGTTCACCATTTCAGTGAAGTCACTGGGTGCACTAGCAACCATTCAGTCATAATAGAATGAGCTTAATGTTTTTAAAAATATCTTGCTCATTTCTTTTTCCTCAAGAGGGGGACAGATCTGGGAGGAAATTTCACGCCATCTCTGAGCATATTCTTTGAAAGTTTCTTTTTTCCTTCTGCGACGTTACTCTGAGCTGATCCCTATCCGATGCCATGTCCAGTTTATATTTATACTGCTCAACAAAAGCAGCGCCAAGATCTCTGAAAGTACTAATCTTGGTGCGATTTAAACCCATGTACCATTTGAGTGTGGCACCGGTTAAACTGTCTTGGAAGTAATGGATTAGTAGTTGTTGATTTTCTGTCTGGGTTTACGTCTTTCGAGCGTACATCACCAAATGACTTTGAGGGCAAGAGTTGCCTTTGTATTTTTAAAAGTCAGGCACCTTGAATTTGTGCGGGATTTCTACATTAGGGACCAAACAGAGGTCGGCGGCATCCTTTCCGAATAAGTCTTGACCGTGAATGGCATGCAGCTCCTTCTGCATTTCCAGGAATTATTCCTGGAACTCATTCATTCTTTCGTACATGTCTTTGTTTCCACCAGGAAAGGCTTATGGAATCTGTCCTTCCGGGACAGTTGTACCATTGGTTGTGGTATAGACATTACAACGGTGATTCTTGGAGCTTCACTGTCCTAAAGTTTGTAACCTTCAGGAGTTGCTGTTATAAACCTTGCATCTTCATTTTCCCGAAGTTTGTAACCTTCAGGCCCAGTGGTTCCTGCTGCAGTTTCTTGGTCTTTAGTGACCGGCGGGATATGTCCTTTGGGGACAAAGTTGAGAGGCATGCCCCAGGGGCGACCTTTAGGCATGATGTACCAAGGATCATATGTCTCCACTACGGGCGTAGATGTGATCTCTGAGATCACAGTCCTTTGTTGTTGTCTCTGAGCTGCTGCCAGGGATTGCATGTCATTGTGTAGTTTTTCCAAACTTTCCTTTAGAGCGTCGACTTCTTCTCTCAGCTCTATGTTCTCTTCCTCGAGATCGTCCATTTTTTTTTGTCGATTGGCTCGAGTATTGTATGAGTGAGAGAGTTTGACTCTAGAATCGCGACACACACGTGAGACTCGAAGATAAGAATAATGCGTTATGAGAGAATGATGAATGATATGCAATGATATATATTTTTAGTTTTAATCAAAAAGAACTTCAACAAATAGATTGCAAATATCATACAATGGAGGGTGGAGACCCTGTTTTATTGAATTTGAAAGATTGCAGAAATGTTACAAGGAAAAGTACAGTATTCTACAAATATCTATAAGGAAAATGGCTAAGCTTATGGATCTTAAGTCCTCTCCGAAGAGAGCTCAGGTGCTGGTTCTGGTATTTTCCTTTTCTTTGACCGAGGCTCTTCAGCCGTTGTCGGGTTGTCAGTCCTTTGCCAAGTGAAAGGATCGAGCAAATTTCTTCGGTCCTCCTAATTTTCTACAACATGCTACTTTAATATCTTAATCAGAGCATCCTTTTCTTTTAACAGTTCCTGAATCTTGGTACACTCCATGTTGAGGATTCGATACTTGTTTTTCCAAGAGCTCTTTTCACGTTGAACTTTGTTGAGAGCTACCTGGAGTTTTTACGTGTCATACATGAAATAAAGGACAGATTCCTTTAACGGAAAAACTTCTTGGCGAGGGTAAGGCATCCTCAGCTTGAGGCTCTAGTTTGCACCCAGTGGAGATAAGGCTCCATGGAGGTATAGTTTAATCTTCCTAGAGACTCTCTTCCTTTCTTGTGAATATGTTGCCAGGCATGCTTTATTTCCTTCTTTAGTGCCCTGTCATTTTCCCCTTCCTTGAAGAAAAGACCTTCCAGATGAACATTATGTGGGATATTCTTCATCGAGTATCTGAGTTGACGGCGAACTAAAATTGGATGATAGTTGATTCCTCCTTTAGTTCCTATGAGGGGTACATTAGGGAAATTTCCACAACTGTCGATGATCTCTATCCCCACACAAACCCTATTATACCAATCTATGTTAGAGTTAGTAAGAGACATAATCCTTTGTGACCAACGTAGAGTACTCTTGTGATCCCAAAATGTAGCAGACTTGGGTAAATGGGAAATGAACCATTTATAAAGTAAGGGTACGCAACATGTGATCATTCCTTCGCTGTACAAATTCCTTAAGTGTACAGAATGATAAGCATCTGCGAGCAGAGTTAGTACGAGGTTTCCAATCAGAAATATCTTAACAGCATTGGTCTCAACGAAGTTGTCAATGTCGGGAAAGAGGAATAACCCGTATGTGAGTAGGACAAAGATATCTTCAAAAGCAGTTACATTTCCTATACTAGCAAAGTACAGGGCTTTCTCTATCAGAAATTTAGCTGGTAAACCCTAGATTCCTCCTTTAGTGGTCATGTGAGTCCTAACTTCTGACTCGTCCAAAGAGATTGCTCTTGCAATGGCCTGATCCTTTGGAATTTCTTCCTGTCCAGAAAATGGAGCTTGATCAGTGATAGGTAAATCAATCAGATGAGAGTACTCTTCTAACGTTGGTGCCAGTTGATAATCCAGGAATGTGAAGCAGTGATAAACAAGATCGTAAAACTGAATTAACGTAGACAGGATTCCTTCAACTACGTGGACCCTTAACAGAGACAGCAGTCCTCCATGCTTAGCTCTGAAAGCATCAGGGTTGGTGATCATCCTTGCCAACCTCCTTAAATTCTCGAGTTTTGGAGCCTTGAAAGTGTACTTGTGCATCTTTCTTCTACCAAAAGCTATAACATAATCTTTCTGATATTTGCAATTATTGTTTTAGTTTATTTTGAAAAAAAGAAGAGAATATTTTTCTTTGTTTAAGAGTATTTTAAATGAATGAATGAGTGCAGCACACAAAAACATTGAAAAAACATGGGTTCAAGGGTTCAACGTCACAAGCATGGAGTCATGGCTCTACCCATCCCCAAAGGTTGTATTCTGGTCAATTTTTGTACCTGTATAATGGATCCAAAGGTTCCCAAAATCATTGAATCCCCTAGGGATATCTGTAATACCATAATTTTTACCCCTAAGATCCCACATATCATTTGCATTTTTGCATACCACAAACAAGATCACAATTTTTGTTTCTCCTGAGCATCTATATATTATTCTTACTTGTTTCTGTTTACTAACTTCTAACCAAAATACCAAAAATATTTTGCAACTTTCACTTGTTTCTTTTTCTCTGTGTGTTTAGGGTTTTGCAGGGAGTTTGATGGCAAAGATATAGCTTGGAATCAAGTGTGGCTATTCAATTGTGGTTAAGGTCAGATGGAAGTTTGACCTAATCTTGGTCAAACTATCAAGAGATTGCTTCAATATCAAATTGGTTGTGGCAGTGGGCTATTTCTCAGGCAACATGTATTCAAAGATAAGTTGTTTTGTGTTAAAATCCATCAGGTTATCAAGCAGTGTCCTATGAGAAGTCAAGTTCATCATGATTTAAGTTCACCAGTCCAAATTGGGTATTCCTCTATGGATTTATTTTCCCAGGAATTGTTCAAAGTGATTCAGAACTTATCATCAGATATTCAGAGGATGTCAGATTCAAATGGTTGTTGCTCAGTTGTGGTTTGTTCAGTGGTAGCTGTGTGCACTCTATCAGAGGCTTGTGAAAAAGTTTGGTTATCCATTTGCTATCCACGATCCACTCCATAAACCATCCACATTTCCAAATCTAAGTTCCATTCTCCAATTTACAATTATCCAAATCCAATTTCCCAATTATCCATTTTAATTTCCAAATATCATTATCCATTATTTCTTATCCACTTTTAATATCCATTCCATTCTACAATCATTCACATTTTTATCAAATCAATTCAATATCCATTCTATTCAATATCCATTCTTAAACCAAAATCCACATTTTTCTTTTTTGCCCATGTATATTTTAAATTCATTTTTTTTCTTCACATTATAAAAACAATTACCAAAAACCTCTACAAAAAATGAAATTCATGGAAAACAAGGAAAGGTTCATGATTTAAAGTCCAAGGCCCATCAATCATTACAAAAAGTCTTGCAACAAAATTGGAAAAAATAAGATACAGTAATTACTCAAGCTCCTATCAAGTCATAAGCCCATTCAATGAATTAAAAAAAAATTGCAAGCTTCTGATGATTTCTTCAAAGCCACACGCGCAAAACGCATCACGCCAGCCACTTCATTTTTAAGCTACAAAACTCCAAGCAGCCCCACCCAAACCGTGTAAACGCAAGCTGTAACAAGGAGCATCAAAAGCAAAATGCAATGCAGCCCCACACAAGGCGCGTTCACACTTCCAAGCCACATAACACACAAGCGATAATGAAGCTGTAAATATAAAGTTCCAAAACACTGCAACCAATGTAAAATGCAGCACAGCAATTACAAAAGCAAAACTAGCTGCAACAGAAAACAAAATGTGAAGCCGTTAATTCAAAGCCGAAACGCAGCGAATAAAAAGCTCACGCAAGTCACACCAAATGAAAAAAAATCCAAAACGACGTGAAGCTGCAAGTCCTAAACAATTAAAACGACACATTACGCAAGCTAATGAAGTTGCAAAACGGCAGCAAGAGCGATCAAAACACACGCTGCACACAAGAGAACCAAAACGCAGAAGAATCACAAAAACGGAAATCTGATTTCAATTTCAATTCTCACCTTCGTTCTCCTATAAATACAACCCTTTCCCTCTTCAATTTCTCAAGCTTTCACAGCCAAGAAATCCCTGCCAAAATCAAACTTCAAAGCTTCAATCATCTTCCAATTCTTGTTGAAACTACACAATTTCATAATTTCCATTCAATCCTACAACTCCATCAATTCATAACCTGTAAATCCATTCAACAATTCAACAACAATCTCTCATCACCTTCGTCCTCAATTCGTCTCCAACACTCAAGCATCAACAACAACTTCATTTTCGATTCAACATCACACAACAACATGCATCCAGAATCAAAAGTGAAGAAGAAGATTCAAGTGTAACTCACCATTTTTAAAGGTAGTTAGAAATATTTCCGGTGTTTCTATCCGTTACCGTTTTCTGCGATTCTTGAAATCGGATACATCATTGTGTTCCTCTCCCGATTCTGATCGATTCCGTCATAATTCCGCGTCCCGCCGCTCTATTTCGTCCGACCTTGAAGATTATGAGCATGGCGATGAATAGTACTGTGTTTGTTTCATTTTCACGATGAAGATGATAAAGCTATCTTATGTTTTTTCTTTTTCCCTTTTCTTTTTAAATTGTCTTTGCATTTGTTTTTTTAGAAAAGTTTTTTTAAGTTGTTTGGGCTTAGAGCCCGTGTGAATTGATTCTACACACCACCATCATATTTCAACGAACCTCCCTCATTTTCTTTCTTTTTTTTTAATTTCTTTTAATTGCTTTAATTTTTTTCCCTTTCTAATTCCTTTTTTTTTTAATATTTGTTTTTTAGTTAAATTTGCATCTACTACTCTTTTTTTGAATTATGTTTTTAAAACATTTTCTTGAAAAATCATTAAAATAGTCTTGATTTTATTTTCTTTCATTTCATTTTTGTTGGTTGTGTGGATCATAAATGTTAGATCCACTTCTCTTCATCTTGATTCTTTTTCTTTTTGATCGATGAAAGTCTAATTGATCTTGGAATTCCTTTGTTGAATTTCGATCAAGACTAGATCGTTACCATTTTTCTTTTCGTGCGGTATTGCTTTCGGATGACGATTTATATATCGTTCATCTAGCATGCATTAGCACAAAGAGCTATTGACCAACCTCATTGTAGGGTAATTACTCCTTAAATTACTCGGCGATTGCTTAACATAGCGCAATATTTGTCCCGTATCGGTAAACTTTCAAGAATGGTTGATTATTTGCCTTATGGTTCAAAACTCATGAAACTTGTTGTTAGGAGGCTTTGGTCTTATCAATCCTCTAATGAGTTTCATCAACCTTGACCTAAGTGCAATTATTCAATTGTTATTGATCACTAACTCTAACAACTGATCACTAACTTACTAACAATATTATTTTATTAATTTTGTTTATGTTTCGTTCTCGCTCCCTATCTCTTTTATTTTTTTATGCTTCATTATTATCATTTCATATCATGTTTATGTTTCCGCAATTTTTCCTTTGTCCGTTGGACACATGTTTATGCTTGTGCTTTTTTTTCTTTGTTCATTTGGACTTAAAAACATTAATAAAGGCTTAAACCATAAAAAACTTAAGTCTCCTCATCTTGGACTATTGGTTACTATCCTATGCTTTGGAGTGATCTCTTTATGGACCTCTTTTGAAGTAATATTGGACTTATGGACCTAGAATTAGGACTTCTTATCCCTTTGCTTGGAGTATTGATTGAAGACTTGCCTTTATTCGACCGATATGCTTAAGGATGGAATTCTTTTAATATTGCTTTGAAGTGGCTCCATTTTGGTTAGATCCTTCTTTTCCCTAGCTTTTACTTTATGCACTAGGATAGTCACTTCTTTTTCACCCCTTCTTTAATTTTCAAAACCTTCTTGATTTCAAACGTAAAACCGCTTTCATAATAAAACCTTGACTTTGGTCAAGTGATTTTTAAACTTTCTTTTCCTTAATAAATGCCAATCCATCTTAATCATATTTTGACCATTTCAAAAAGACATAAAAAATACAAAACTCATCCAAAATTTTTTTATGCTTTTATTCACCTTTTTCTTTTAAACTTTTCAAAAAGAATTAGACATGAGTCATTTTTTTGATGAGATGTAAAACTCCTAACCAGGGTATTTTGTTGAAAGTGTGGTCATTTTCCACTTAGATGTTGAAGTGATTAGTCTTGTTGATGTTAATCCAAGCAAATCCTTCATCTTAATGTGAAGCAAATGTGTCTTTCCCATACCTTTGGGTAATTAGTTGAGTATTCTCTCTTGAGAATGACAAGTTGTCTTTTTCAAGTTAAAATAAACCATAACCAATAAATTTCATTCTTTGTACCACGAACTACGGGGTTTTGATCCTACATTGCACATCGTGGGTACGTAGGCATGAGGCGATAAGTCTCTCCAAACACAAAAATGTTAAAAAAAGTTCTCCTCTCATCTCCCCAATCTCTTTTCGAGCAAACCATTTTCAGACCAACAAGCGGTAGATATTTCAAAGGGTTCCTATAGAGTACTATAGACGTTTTGGGTGCTAACACCTTCCCTTTGCGTAACCAACCCCCCTTACCCATTCTCTGTTTGTTCTTGTGGTTTTAGAACTCTTTAGGTTTTGTTCGCTCTTTTTCTTTTCCCTTTGTGGATAAAATTAAAGTGCGGTGGCGACTCTTGTTTTTTGAGTTAAGTTAATTAATAGCTTATACTCACAAATTTCCCCGCTACAGAAAAGTGGCGACCCTGCTTGGGAAAGATTGACCTCTTGCTGGTCCATCCCTTGAGGGATTTAGCCTACTTTGATTTATTTATTGCTTTTTGTCTGATTTGTTTGTTATTTATTTGTTCTGTTTGGGAATTCTTCTGTGTGGTGAGATAAGCCCAATACACAGGCTTGAGTGTACACCTAAGACTAGGGTGGAAATTAGTGGGACCTACGCGCCATCTTGGTACATTTGGTCTTCACGAAATTCACATCCAGACGAGGTTTTCTTGGGAGATATTCTGACGTATGTGTCTTGCGCATATCGGGGTGTTGATCTAGAGAGCTGTCGACTCTAGAGACCATTCCCGAGGACTCAGTAGAGGAACTCCTCCCAAGAGGCAATAATGGAAGACCAGAAATGGCAAACCCGTTATGCATCTTGATCCGAGGACCCGAAGCTGAGGACTTTAGAACCCTTAACCCATATTGGCCTTATTAGGACGTGGTGCGGTGGCTATTCAGGTGCAGACTTGAATCAGTTGTTACGCGATACCACACTCAGACGAGACCCTCTTGAGAATATTATTGACTACCAAGAATGTTGGGAAATCAATAATATCCGAAAGATGGGTTGTAGACTCTGGGAACTTCTTTAGAACCTCGTCTGGCAGGTGTTATACCCTTAGTACATACCTTTGTGGGTTGGTTCTTAACCTTGACTCTATGCTTGTGACTCAAACCTTTGAACCCGTGTGCCTTGTGTGATCTTGTTTGTGATTCTTGCATTCATGCACTCACGCATTCATGAGCATTCTTTTGAAGGTTTCAAGGAATTTAAAGGTGATATTGCAAACATTGCAGATAGTTTTGCTATGGATTTTGGAAGGAGAAGTACCAAGAAGTACACTTTCAAGAGTCCTAAGTTAGAGGGTTTGAGAGAGCTAGGATCTTTGGTTGCTGATACCGAAAATTTTGAGTCCAGATATGGAAGGCTTTTATCTCTCTTGAAGGTTGATATAGCTGAAGGATTGCTTGCTACTTTGGTTCAGTTCTATGACCCTTTGCTTCATTGTTTCACATTTCCTGATTATCAGTTGGTACCTACGCTAGAGGAGTATTCTCTCCTGCTTTGTTTGCCTGTTCATGGTGAGATTTTCTCTGGTTTGGATTCTGTTCCCGAGCATCATGTTATTGCAAAGGCTACTCACTTGAAGGTTTTTGAGATTAAGGCTCGCATGGATACCAAAGGAAAGATTCTAGGGTTACCCGCTAAGTTCTTGATAGATAGAGCTCATCACTTTGCTAGTGTGAAGAACACAATTGCTTTCGAGGCTATTCTTGCCTTGCTTATTTATGGACTTTCCTCTTCCTGAATGTTGAAAACTTTTTCGACATCAACGCTATTCGGATCTTCTTGATTGGGAATCCAATTCCCACTTTGCTTGCCGATGCTTACCATTCTATTCACCTCGGGAATTTCCATGGTGAAGGGATGATTATCTGTTGTGCACCTTTGCTTTACAAGTGGTTTATTTCTCACTTGCCGAAGTCTGCAACTTTCTAGAATCTCAAGGATGGTTTATATTGGTCGCAGAAGATCATGTCTCTCACTCATTCTGATGTTGATTGGTGTAGCCGTGTTCCTTCTGGAGCGATGATTATTAATAGTTGTAGTGATTTTCCCAACGTTCCTCTTCTTTGTACAAAGGGAGGAATCAGCTACAATCTGGTGTTGGCTCGTCGTCAGTTGGGATATCCTTTGCGAGAGGTACCGAAGAACATTCATTTGGCCGGTCTCTTTTTCAAGGATGAAGAATCTCATGTTGCTCTCAAGAGAGAAATTGTGGAAGCTTGGTGCAACATTCGTAGAAAAGAAAGGGAAAGTTTGGGAATTCCGAATTGTGTCTCTTCAGAACATTACCTTCAGTGGGTTAAAAATAGAGCTATTACTTTGAAGATGCCTTATAAGCATCAAGAGTCTTTATCTTTAACTGATAAGAAGCCTATTCTCTACTCTATGGAAGACACTAAAAAGCTTCAGATCGCCTTGACCGAGATGCAACAAAAGAGAGAAGCTTGGAAGAACAAGTATCAGATTGTTGAGTTAGAGAATGCAAGACTTCAAGAGCACTTCAAGAAGAAGAATGAAGATGAAGTTGCCAACAAGAAGAGAAAGGCGCAAGAGGATTTATTTTCCTCTCGCTTTCATCCAGTTTCTGATATTCCGAAGAGTTCAGAATCTCCTTGGAAGTTGATCGTTGATCAGTTGCTGATTAAGAAGACTCAGATGCGGGCCCACATCAAGAAGTTAGAAGATAGAGCTGGGACTTCTTCTCATAGGATTCTCTAGGGATCTTGTTTTCTTTATTCTCTATTGTTTTAGGATTTTTGAATTTGTACTTCCGAGATGTAATCTTTTCCAACATTAATGAATGAGATTTTGGTATTTCAAATAACAATGTTTGCGATATGCCTTATAATTCCTTGAAACTTTGCATTTGCATCTTGCACATCAAGCATCCTCTCTTGCATTTGTTTTCTTGCCTTTTCCAGGTGTCTTATAGTTTCTTTTGGTCTTCATTCAGCCAAGTTGTCGCACCAGTATAATACTCGAGCTAATCTGAAGAAAAAGATAGATCAATTGCAACAAGAGAACCGTGAGCTTCGTGAAGAAGTATCAACTCTGAAGGATGGTTTGGAAAGACCCACTGCTGTAATGGAAGCCCTGGTGGCAGCTCAGAATCAGCCACCACCCCCTCCTCCTCCGCTTTCGACTCCTATGTGTAATACCCCAAAATTTTCCCTCTCTTGTTTTCATATCATTTAGCATGAGCTTTCATTTCATTGCATTGCATTCAAGCATAGAAAAATAAAACATCAAGCATTTAGCATTGCATCTTGCATAAGGGCATGTGATCAGGTGATTCTCTAAGGTGTTGATCATCCAAAGCTAAAGAATAAGAGCCAAGTGTTTTTCAGACAAGCCTCAAGGGTCTCTTTATGTCATGTATCATCTCACTTTGATCCCACAAGGCACGGGGAGAGGAGAATTCATCAAGAAGATTGGGCAGTGCACCACCTCCTACACAAGACAGTCAAAAATTGGGATCTGACCCACAAATGGGCAAGCTCTTTGAGTTTCTATCATATCCAAATGGCATGTCTCATCATTGTTTGAGAGGATACACATCATATTCAGAGGAATTTGGATTTGGAGGATGTGTTATTTCCTCCTAACCAGAGGGTGCCAAAATTAGGGTTTGACCTAAAATCAGTTTATCTCTGATTTTTTGGACAAAACTTGATCTCATGGTATTCCCTATGTTCTTAAGTGTATATGGATGGAAAATTGCTCATCAATTGGTTTCAGAAGGGTTTCAATTGATCAGTTGCTTGATAATCAAGAAATTGGGGAAAAAGTCAATTGTGCGGTGAGAAAAGTCAACTCCTGACTTTTTGAGGTCAAATTCATGAAATTCATGTTACATATGTTCAATGGACAAAATTTGATCAAGAAATGATGGAGGAATAATGAAAAATCAAGAAATCACAAAACTGCCAAAAATAGAAACTTTAGGGTTGCCAAAAATAATAAGTTTGGACCATCTTGCACCCTACTTTGAGGCTCTCTTTCTCTAAGATAAAAGTTCCAAACCTCAGGCCCAAGTTGAGCCAATTAAATATCATGTTCTAAGCTTCAAATCCATATAAAGAACATCTCCATTGGACCAAATTGAGTGAGTTATGGTTGATCAAAGTTTGAGAAAAGTAGGTCCAAAATCAAGTCATGACCAAGCATGCCCAGGCCCACGCGCCATAATTTTTACAAACACTTGGTGTGCCAAATGTCAAGCTGAATTTCTCAATGATAAAAGCTCCAAATGAAAAACTTTTCAACATCAAATTTGATCCTTGCCATGCCCTCTTCAATGTTGATGTTGGACAAATTTTGATTTGATCAAGTTATAATGGAGATATATTGGTCTCAAGTTAGTATGTTCATGCTGAAATTCCACGCACCAAGTTGCCACGCCATGCCAAGCTTGCCTCTCCCATGATATTAGTCTTCAACCTTGACGTTCCAAGTTATTTCTCACCAATTTCCAAGCCTCCTTTCAATCCAATTCTCACACCAATATTGTTCCATAATGTTTCCTCTTTCTAATGCCACAAAGATCTCATGATTCCATACACTAGGGAGAGAGAATTTCATCTCCAAATATCCATTGGTGCATTAAGTGTGGTGCTGCTACAAAATCATAAAAATTTATTGTTAGTGTTGAGAATCCATATTAGCTTGCACGTGCATTGCTCACACCATCCAACCATTGCCTCATTAAACCAAACACATTTCACATACACCATACCATACTCTCCATGATACACCAAAGAGGAAATGAACTAAAGCTTGTTGAGCAAGTTTCCTCTGCACCACTGATTTCACATTGCCACCAGTCGTGCCATCACCACAATTCTTTTCACTTCACTCCACCATAACACCCTAAAGATGTTACACCATATCACTCATCTCCTCACTCGCCCTAACTAACTTGGCTCAATTAGTTAGGGACAACTCAGTTAACCCAATTAACTCACCTTAACTCACTCATTTCACCACCTCTGGTTCACTTTAAACCACACATATAAATTCACATTTAACTCACATTTTTCATTTCAACTTTCATTTTCTGACTCTCCCTCTCAAACACTCTCAAATTCTCTCCATTATTTCTCTCTGATTCAGCACGAGTTCTCTCTCTTCCTCAATCATCTTCATCATTTCTATTGAGTATTGAGCAAGAACATTCAAGAGCAAACTCATATCTCCAAGCTCAACATCATCACAGTTAGCATTTCACTTCATTTTACAAATCAAGAGGCATTTATTTTGCTTAAGTGGAGGCTCTGAAAGCTCAAGATCAAGTGTATTTTATCTGGTTTTATTTGGACACAAGACTCTTCAAACTTCAGGTTCCTTATTCTTAACTTTTTCACTGAATGTGATGTGTTTTCATGTTGTTTATAGCCTACTAGAGGTTGTGTGCGTCCTGGCTAGTTGATAGGCTCTTTAGGAGTTTAGGTGTAATTTTATGGCAATATGTTTTGATTCGGTTTGTTGCATGTGTGCATGATTCGTGGAAAATAATATCGGGTTCTTGATCTCCATAACCTCCTCTTCATTTTGGTATATAGTTTTTGTATTTCTGGAAAAATGTGAGGTTGCAGGTGGTGGTTGCTCGCCGGAGAAGATGATCGGAGGTCCTTCTCCGGCCGGTGAGTTTAACCCTAGGGTTTTGTGAGTTTGAATCCTGGCCGTTTGATTTCCGCATCGTGTGGCTAACATGTTGCCACGTCTGTTAAATTTTGTTTTTATCTTACTGATTGTGTGTTCTCCATTCCACGTTTCTTATTGTGTGCATCTAATCTGGACCTTTGATCTTGCATGTTTGGTGATTAGTTGACTTGATCTGGTGCATTGATTTGATCTGATGGTTGTGTGTGTGACAACGCATTAAAATTGTCATGTGCTTCCCACGTGTTGTTTTTTTATTTTTGAATGGTTGTGTGTGCGCGTAGTATGCTTGGCTACCATGTACGTTTGATCATAGCCTCTCATCATGTTTACTTTTGTTCGTGTTGATTGATTGTGGCATGTTAGATTGATCCAAGGGCGATGATTGAGTCAACCTTGTTGACTCTGAGCCTTTCTAAGAAGCGCTTTGGGCTTCTTTGCTTTTCCCACCCCCAGCTTTGGTCCAGCCCATTTTTGAACGTGTTTTTTTTGCTTCTATGCACCCCATGCTTGCTTTGTTCTTTCTTTTAATTTCTTTTCATACTTGTTTAATAATTGGCTTTTAAAAATACCAAAACATTATGTAAAATTCTACAAAAATTCATGTGACATCTTAGCATGTTAAAATAATTTTATATAATTTTTATTTTTGATTTTGTGAATATTTGCACATTATTCCATATTTTTCTTTTATTTCTTTTTAAATATGTTTCTATTTTCATATGGGCATTTCAAAGATTTATTTCTCATAGCTCCTTAAACATTTTTGCATCAATCTTTTTGCATCCTTTCAATAACATCCAAACATTCATAAAAATATTTTTGTTTCATTTTTAGAACTTTCTTTTATTGCATTTAGGTACCCATCTTTGCACTTTGGTTCATGATTCATAAGTGACTATTGCTTGATTGTTTGAGGTCCTTCCTTTCTGAATTTTTGCATAGGATTATGGTATGATAATTACCTCTGGTTGAGGTCTCTTGAGACCTAAATTGATGTTTTCCCAATCATGTTTACTATTTCTTTGATGACTCTTGTTTGAGGTCCCTTTTTGTGAACTTCTTTGGCCATGTTTGTTTACTTGCTTGGAAAGGCACTTGTGCCATTGTATGAGATCATTATTCTTGACTTCTTGAGCCATGTTTAGATACTTATAGATCTTTTGAATGCAATTATAGGTCATTGGTTTGAAGTTGACGCTTTCTTTGTGTACATGTTCTATACTTGTTTTACATGTCTTTTTTTTACCTATCTTCTCATTCTTTTGCATCTATGCTTCTACTTGACTTGTAATTGGTTTGCTTATGCTATGTTATATTATTCATTTACATTTAATATGAAGTGTGCCTCTGACTTTGAAGTATTGCATTCATTCCATATGTCATTTATGTCTTACTTTGCATATTAGAACATGTTGCATCCAAATGCATGTTTCTTTTGCTTCTAGCTTCTAAATGATTTGCAATTGCTTGAATGTGATTGGTTTGTGCATTCTATCTTCATCCTAATATGACATATCACTTCTGACTTTGGTACTTGAGTTTCATCTTGAACTTTTGTAGGTTTGACTTATGTCATGAATGTTTCTTTCCATGTTTAATTCATGATTCATATCTTCTCACTTCTTCTCCTAATCACTCTTAATGGTTGGATGCTTGATTGTATTCCTCATATGACATTTATATATCATGTTTAGGCACATGTTTAGGCCATCCACATTCTGACTTTGATATTATTTGAAGCATAATTGCATGATCACTTCACATGTTCACTCATTCTTTCTCTATTTCTTCCATGATTCACTTCTTTGATGATTAGTGCTTTGATTGTGCATAATTCATTTGTGTTTGGTATTTTAACATTAGAGGTCACTTTCATGGTTTAGATTCTGACTTTGATTAGTTTGTATCTCTTAAGATCTTGGTTCCTTAGTCCTTAATTGATTTGATTATTACTTGTTGTGTCTCCCATTACTTCTTACTTGTAAATAATTCTGTGAGCTAACATTTTCATGTAGGTGCAAAGGGTAAGTAAGTGTGTGGACTTATTTTCACATACATTTCTTTCTCCTATATTCTCTTATTTCTTTTAAACTTTCTACTTGTGTTTGATAAGCATTTACATGTTTTCCTTGAATAACTTTTCTCTCATTCCTCTTTAAGATCAACTTAACTTCCATTTTGGAAGTAAGTTGTTTCTTTTGCTCTTTTTCTTCTTTCTTTTAGAAGTAAGTTTGTTAAACCTCGTTGACCATAGGATCACCATATATGATAACATTAGGATTGAGTCTTAGTCTCCCTCCTTAGATTTTCACCTTTGATCCGCTTTTGAGTCACTTCTTCTCATCTTAAAATAAGAGTAAAAAACACTTAATAAAGGCATAACACCTATTGTATTTAGGCCTTTCATGTGGAAACAAGGAGGTGTGGGGTCTTCTCTCACTTTCTTGGAATGTTTAGCATGCATCCCGTCTTGGGTCGATATGCGAGGCATTCGATCCTACATGAGGGACTTAAATACAACACATGTTACAAAACACAAAAACAATCAAAACACTTCTTTCTTAAAAGACAAAAACAAACAATAACTTCTTTCCTTCGGGAATTCTTTTCTCATCTCACTCATTCTCAACGTATGAACGTGCTTCTTCTTGTTCTCTTGCAAGATGGTAACGCACTCGGACCAGCGAGCCTGCAACACCTGAGCTAAAACGTTAGTCGTTCCCTAAAAAACACAAATAATCCCTCCCTAGTGAGGGGAACTACGTCGCTCTGATTCTCATGTTCCCGATGAGATACGTAGGCAGTGGGGTAGGGCCCATTCGAGCACTTCTTTTATTTTCCCTACATTTGTTTCTCTTTCTCTCCTTTCCTTTTCCAGTTCTCCAGTTAGCAGTTCCTTTTTCAGTACCCTTTCCTTACACCCTTTGATTGAAGCAAGCAAGCGTGGATCCCATCGGGTATGATGGACGCGTGGGGGTGCTAATACCTTCCTCGCGCGTAACCGACTCCCGAACCCAGTTCTCTTAGTTGCAAGACCATGCTCTTTCCTTTCCCTCAGGTTTATGCAGTGTTTCCTTTCCCTCTCTTGGGATAAATACACATTGCTGATGACTCTGTTTCGTTCCACTTTCGCGTTTGTACTTGGATGAAAATCCCTGGAGCGACAGCCGGCGACTCCGCTGGGGATTGAACCCAGAATCTCTGGTTTCCTTAGCGAGTCAATCCTAGCGCTTGTCTATTTTTCTTTCATTAGGTGTTTATTGTTGTGCTGTATTTACTATTTTATTGGATGGTTATTTACTGCTTTACTGTACATTACTGTACTTACTGCATTTTAGCATTACATATCATATTATTACTGTTGTGCTGGACTGTGCTGTTTTCTGTTTGGCGGGATGGGATTTCTGAGAGATAAGCCCATTACACATTCTTGAGTATACACTTAGGATTAGAGTGGAGAGTAGTGGGACCTACGTGCCATCTGGAGTGCGTTGGGTATTCACGAAATTCACAGCCAGACGAGGCTATCTTGGGACATGTTCTGACGTGCGTATCTTGCGCATTTTAGAATGTCGATCTAGAGAGCTGTCGACTCTGGTGACCATTCCCGAGGACTCACTTGCGGCACTCCTCCCGAGATGTGACAGTGGCAGACCACATTCTGTGGCAAACCCATTGCACATTCTCGATCCGAGGACCCAATACTGGGAACTTGCTATAGGATGTCCTTTTTGAAAGGGAATCAGTGGAGGCACTCCTCGATTGGCGATAGTACTATACCCCGAGGGATGAATGTACTATTGCTTCTCGACCTCAGTGCCTGAAGCTAAGGATCTTTCGTTTTTGTGAATCAGTTGAGGCCTCCTCGATTGATGATGATGCCAAACCAGAAATGGTGAACGTATCATCGTTTCTCGACCTGAGAGCCCGGGATATTGAGAATCTTAGTACCCACATGTGAGAGGGGTGGGATGTTTACAGGTTTGCAGGTAACCAAGCTTCCTACATACCCTGTCTTGTTGGTACTATTATACAGATGGTGTATCCTATTACAGTGGTTTGGTGCTCGCCTACAGAAATATTATCATATCTATACTGACACAATGCACACAGTCTAGCACAGACACCTGATTACCTGATCGCATGCCCTTTTGCATTGCATTATCATATCATAACGATCGTGTTTGTCATTTACAGGTGCATAATACACTTCTGATTCTAATCCATGGGTTCGACAGAGAATGACGAGAGAAGGAAGAACAATGTTTCTTACAAGTTTCCAGACCCCACCTTGGATTCACTGCTCAAAGTTATAGACATGGCTGGCCCGGGTGTTCTTGATAGGTTTCAAAAGAAGTATGGGAATTTGGTTAAGATGGTTCGTACTATCACAAAGTATGAACATGATGCTTTGCACACTCTGCTGCAATTCTACGAGCCTTCGCTGAGATGTTTCCTCTTTCCAGATTACATTTTGATGCCAACGCTGGAAGAATTCTCATTTATTTTGGGAATTCCGATCATGTCGGCAATACCGTTCTTTTCTGGTAGTTCTCCTAGTACAAAAGAAATTGCCGCTGCAATACAAATTGATCAGTCAGTGGTAAAGAGTGGTGTGAGTAGCAAAAATGGAGTTGACGGATTTCATCTGGAATTCCTCTCTGATCAAGCTCAGGAGGCTGCTAATGCTAAAAACTGGACGATTTATAATTCCATTCTGGCTCTCTACATATATGGTCTAGTTCTTTTTCCCAATCAGCAAGACTTTGTGGATATGCAGGCGACGAGAGTTTTCGTTCTTAAAAATCCAGTCCCTACTTTGTTAGGGGATTTTTATCATTCTGTGCATTACAAGAACGAGAAAAGAAGGGGAGGACCTGTTAGTTGTTGTACTCCACTGCTGTGCCATTGGCTTTTCAAGCATTTGCCTCAAACAGGTGCCTTTGTGGAAACCATAGATGTTGCAAAGTGGTCCAAGTGAATGATAGGTTTAACTGCTGATAATATTATCTGGTTTGATCATCGGTTATTGAGAATAGAGCTTATCACAAGATGCGGAAATTTTCCAAATGTACCTCTGATTGGCAGAAAATGAGGGATCAATTATAATCCAGTTTTGGCCATCCGACGGTTCGGGTATGCTTCCAGGAATCCTCCTACGGAGCAAGATGTTGAAGAATCTTTGTTCTTTACAGGAACTAAAGATGAGAAGGTGGCAGACGTAGTGAATGCTTGGAAATATAAGCATAAAATTGGAAAAACGGTTTTTGGGAAAGGAGATTATAGGTCTTAACCTGAATATGACAGATGGATCGAGATGAAAGTAAAAGAACTACTTTTACCCTTTTCAAGGGAACCTTTTTTATGTTCAGTAAAGCCAGAACAACCAACCATGGTGGCTATTGAAGAGTGCGAAAAGTGGCAGAAGATAGTAAAAGAGCTTCAAGTAGAGAATGCTGGTATGAATAGCTGTCTCCAAAAAGCCCTGCATGACAATAAAGATCTAGAAGGCAGAAAAGATCTTAGCAGCTAAAGAGAAAGATTTTTATGAAAGAGCACAACACTTCCAGAAGATCAGCAAAGGTGCCGATGCTGCCACTCAGGCTCACAAGACAACTAAACAGGACTTAGCTCAGACCAAGGATACATTGGCCAAATTCCAGCGAGCATGAGATGATGTCAGACTGGAAAATGCTGAGTTACAGGAACAGTTGAAGAATAAAGATGAAGAGCTTAAGAAAGCACATGAGCAGAGGAGAAGGTATCGGGAAAGCCTCAGTAAAAGTCAAGAACAGTTAGAAGAAGCTAGAAAAGAGCTGAAGAATACCAAGAAAGAGCTTGAAGAAGTCATGATAGAAAGGGAGATACTCAAAACGCAAGCTGGCATAAAAAGACACAAAGGAGTGTGTGATGATGAAGCTTTGATGCTACATATGGGTTCCTTAACAGAGGGTCTTGAGAAAAGGGATGTTTTGATCAAAGAGATGATTGAAAAGCCGAATCACCAGCGTACTCGCATACTCTTTGAGGAGATCAAATACACAAGTGATAAGCTGAAGGACGTGGAATTATCAGACTGATGCTCTTTTTCTTGTATTTTGTTGTTAATGGTTACCATCAGGCTTGTTGATGGATCCATCTTTCCCTTGTATTTCATTTGTTGATGAACCTCTTTTGAATGTACTTGAATATTTTGTTGAATGGGGATGAGCAGTTTTATTTAGAATTATTCCTTATCAGATATCTGTACACAAGCACATGACCACGACACGTCTCTTTATATCACGATTTCTGATCTTCAGATGTCTGTGGTTAAGATTGGAATCAGGGTGTAAAGCACCTCAGAAATGATGAACATGACATTTGCATTGCATTGCATATCATTTTGCATTTTGTTGCTTGCTTTTTCAGGTACCTGTTGCGGGGTCTCTAACCTTTATTTGGTTTCAGGCATTATAGCTGAGAATCATATTCACCGATACTCAACTCGAAGAAATCAAGTAAGGATTATGGATCAAATGCAGAATGATTTGGCTGAAATGAGGGTACGCATGGACCAGTTTATGACTCTCATGACTGGTATGGCACAAGCTCAGGAAAGATTGAGGCTTCTGGTCAAGCGTCCATAAACTACGCCTGAAGGTAATTAAGTGGACAATTTGCAGACAAGGGTCACTCCTCCTCCTGGTGGTAATCCTCCCCCTGGTGGCAACCCTCCTCCTGGTGGTAATCTGGGTAATGGAAATGGCAGAAATGATGGTGGTATTCAAGAAGATGTTCTGGAAGACCAATTTACCCTACTGGATGCTGATATGGGTAACCCTGGTGACTGAAGGTATGATGAGTTAGCTGAGAAGATCCGAGCCATAGAGTGCAAGAATTCTATGGGTATTGATGTTACTAGTTTGGGGCTGGTACCAGCAGTCAGGATCCCTCCAAAATTCAAGCCGCCTACTTTCGACAAATATCATGGTAATACGTGTCCCCAGACACATATTCAAGCTTATTTTGGGAGAATTTCAGCCCATACAGATGATGAGAAGTTATGGATGCATTACTTTCAAGACAGTCTGGCTCGAGCTTCTTTGACCTGGTATATGAAATTGAACAGAGCTGCTGTGAGAAGTTGGAAGGATCTGGCAGAGGCATTCCTAAAGCAGTACTAGTACAATATTGACATGGCGCCCAACCGCACTCAATTACAGGGGTTGTCACAGAATGCTAAGGAAAGTTTCAAGGAATACGCTCAAAGGTGGAGAGAGATGGCTGCACAGGTTTAACCTCCCTTGTTGGATAGAGAAATGGCAGACATGTTTATGGGCACCCTGCAAGGGGCATTTCTTGAAAGGTTGGCTGCTTGTCCATCAACCGGATTTGCTGATATCGTGATTGCTGGAGAAAGAATAGAGAGTCTGTTGAAACTTGGAAAGATCCAAGATGTAAGTGGGGCTGGCTCTTCTGGGACGAAGAAACCATTTGCTAGTGGTCAGAAAAGAAGAGAAGGTGATACAAATGCTGTATATAGAGGATGAGGCAGAGGACGTTCTCAGGGTTACCATCAAGTAGGTGCAGTGACAATCCCAACACCATCTGTTCAACAACAATAACCACAATAGCAAGCTCAGCAGCAGCAGCAGCAACCTCCTTTCCAACAGAGGTCTAGGCAGAGGGACCGTAAGATTGACCCTCTCCCTATGACTTATGCTGCGTTGTTGCCATAGTTACTCAGGTTAAAGTTGGTTGAACTTCGTACAATGAGACCTCCTGCCGCTGGCAACTTGCCACCTAATTTTGATGTCAACGCTCGCTGCGAGTTCCACTCAGGTGCTCAGGGGCACACCACTGAAAAATGTTGGGCATTTCATCATAAGGTGCAAAACTTGATTGATGCTAAAGCAATCAATTTCTCGTTACCTCCTAATGTTCTTCAGAATCCCATGCCTGATCATGATGTGGCAGAGGTGCTTGCTATTGAAGACGGAAAGAGGTTAAATTTGGTAACGGATATCAGTCAGGTGAAGACTCCATTTCTAGTGGTGAAGGATCGTTTGTTGAAGGGACAGGTGTTCCCGGGTTGTGATCAAAATTGTTCTGAATGTATGAGTCAGAAGAATGGTTGTGATAAGTTGAGAACTGGTTTGCAGATTCTGATTAACGAGGGACGTCTACAGTTTGACCGGGTTGTGAAAGAAAATGACGAGGTGTCAACTTTGACCATCTATTATACTCCCGCTGAGATTCAGGTGCCTGCAAGTACGGCTTCTGTAGCAAGTGTTGTGCAAGAAGGACCCAGTCCTGTTACCATCACGGTGCCTGGACCTGTTCCGTTTACATCTACAAAAGCAATCCCATGGCACTATGGGGCAGACGTGTATTATGAAGGGAAAAAGCAGGAAGTCGGGACATCAGCCAGTTCGAATATTGATAATGTGGGTGGTGTAGGTGGCTTTACAAGAAACGGAAGATTGTTTGCTCCCCAAACTTTGCGCAGTGATAAAGAGGTTGAGGCTGCGGCAAAAGCTAAAGGAAAACAGGTGGTTGAGAACGTGCCTGTGCCTGAAGCAGAGACAAAGATCACCTTTGACAACGAGGTGGAAGAGTTCATGAGGATAATAAAGAAAAGTGACTATAAGATTTTTGATCAACTGAACTAGACACCTTCGAAAATTTCAATTTTGTCATTGTTGATGTGTTCTGACGCGCATCGGGAGGCTTTATTGAAAGTGTTGAAGAGAGCATATGTTCCACAGGAAATCACTGTTAATCAGCTTGAAGGTGTGATTTCCAACGTCAATGTCAGCCACGGATTGGGTTTCACAAGCAGAGATTTGACTTCTGAAGGGAGAAACCACAATAAAGCTTTGCACATTACAATGGAATGCAGGGGTGCAGTGTTGTCTCGCGTACTGGTAGACACTGGTTCCTCGCTCAATGTCTTGCCTAAGAAGGCGCTAATGAAGCTAGAGGTTGATGGTTTGATTTTAAGGCCAAGTGAGTTGGTTGTCAGAGCGTTCGATGGGACGAAAAGGTCTGTGTTTGGTGAAGTAGAATTGCCCGTGCAAATTGGACCGCAAGTGTTCAAATCTACATTCCATGTGATGGACATACAGCCTGTGTATAGCTGCTTATTAGGCTGCCCTTGGATTCATGCGGCTGGGGCTGTTACATCCACCTTACACCAGAAGTTGAAATACGAGTTTGAGGGACAAGTTGTGACAGTGTGTGGCGAAGAAGACATTTTTGTTAGCCACTTGTCCACGTTCAAGTATATTGAGATGGATGGGGAAATTCACGAGATGCTTTGCCAGTCATTTGAAGCAGTAAATATTGATAACGTTCCTGAATCATCCCTTGCACCGGATAGAGCCGGTACATCTATTTTGTCCTATAAGCAAGTCGTCGAGGTCGTCAGAGCGGGAAATGCCCAGGGCTGGGGCAAGCTGATAGAGACACCAATGAAAGAGGACAAGTTTGGTATTGGATATCATCCCTCTATGAATTCTGCTCTAGAGAACAGTGGACCTAACACTTTTAGTAGTGGGGGAATCATTTACCCAGATCAGTCTTGTGCAGCTACAGAAGATGGCGTTGACAGTGACTGTGACTTGGATAACTGGGTACGCCCACGCGCTCCAGGACAACCATTGCAGAATTGGTCTGTTGAAGAAGTCATTCGGGTTACTCTTCAAACAGAGTAATTTTCTTTGTTTTTCTAACTATAATGCATGTTAAAATCTTGCGCTCTGCCCAAGGCATATAGATTCATTTGTAGGGCCACCCTGTTTGCATTTTCAATTTTAATCATTAATAAAGGACGTTTTGCAATCAAATTTTGTTCTCTGTCTTTCATTTTTATTTTTGCACAAAAAATAATAAAATGGCAATGTTTCATATCTTTTTGTTTAAAAATAAATAAATTCTAAAATAAAGCATGAACCCGTTCGTGCAGACTTGATCCTCCGGATTTCATTGATAACGGTTCTGCTATGGCTATGTATGACTTTGACAAACCGATTTATCAAGCCGAAGAAGGGGATGAGAAAGGCTGTGAACTCCCTGAGGAACTGGCCAGATTGTTAAAACAAGAGGAAAGGACTATCCAGCCTCATTAAGAGACCATAGAGATCATCAATATTGGTACCGAGGATGCTAAGAAGGAGATCAATATTGGCACCTGCCTGCAAGCAGATGTGAAGAAAGCTCTGACTGAGATGCTGTGTGAATATGTTGATATCTTTGCCTGGTCGTATCAAGACATGACAGGGTTAGATACTGATATTGTTGTGCACAGGCTTCCATTGAGAGAAGAATGTCCGCCTGTCAAGCAGAAACTTCGTCGGACTCATCCCGATATGGCTATAAAGATCAAAGAAGAAGTTTAGAAGCAGTGGGACGCAGGGTTTCTTGCTATGACTAACTATCCATCCTGGGTTGCCAACATCGTGCCGGTGCCAAAGAAAGACGGAAAAGTGAGAATGTGTGTGGATTATCAAGATATTAACAAAGCAAGCCCAAAAGATGATTTTCCACTGCCCCACATTGATGTACTGGTTGACAATATAGCTCAGTTTTCAGTGTTCTCGTTTATGGATGGTTTCTCCGGGTACAACCAGATTAAGATGGCGCCTGAGGATATGGAGAAGACCACGTTCATTACTCCGTGGGGTACATATTGTTATAAGGTGATGCCTTTTGGGTTGAAAAACGCAAGGGCAACGTACAAGCGGGCAATGGTAACATTATTTCATAACTTGATTCACAAAGAGATTGAATGTTATGTGGATGACATGATTGCCAAGTTGTGAACAGAAGAAGAGCATCTGATAAACTTGAAAAAGTTGTTTGAAAGGTTGCGAAAGTTCCGTTTGAGATTAAATCCAAACAAGTGCACTTTTGGAGTGCGTTCTGGAAAGCTGTTGGGCTTCATTGTGAGCGAGAAAGGGATTGAGGTTGATCCTGCCAAAGTGAAAGCAATACAAGATATGCCTGAACCGAGAACGGAAAAAGAGGTTTATGGTTTTCTGGGTAGATTGAACTACATTGCAAGGTTCATATCTCACCTAACAGCCACGTGCGAACCAATATTCAAGCTGCTAAGAAAAGATCAAACGGTCAGGTGGAATGACGATTGCCAATTGGCATTCGATAAAATAAAAGAATACTTGCAGGAACCTCCAATCCTCATGCCTCAAGTGTCAGGAAGGCCTTTGATAATGTATTTGACAGTACTTGAAGGTTCTATGGGTTGTGTTCTCGGTCAACACGATGAGACAGGTAGGAAGGAGCATGCTATCTACTACCTAAGCAAAAAGTTAAATGACTGCGAGTCCCGATACTCAACACTTGAAAAGACATGTTGTGCACTTGCATGGGCTGCTAAGCGATTGAGGCAGTATATGATCAGGCACACAACCTTGTTAATTTCCCAAATGGATCCTATCAAATACATTTTTGAGAAACCAGCACTAACAGGCAGAGTTGCACAGTGGCAAATGGTTTTGACACAATATGATATCCAGTATACTTCCCAAAAGGCCATCAAAGGAAGTATCTTGTCAGACTATCTTGTGCAACAGCCAATAGATGATTACCAGCCCATGAAATTTGATTTCCCTGATGAGGACATCATGTTCCTCAAAGTTAAAGACTGCGAGGAACCACTCCCGGAGGAGGGGCCAGACCCTGAATCCAAATGGAGTTTGATGTTTGATGGGGCTGTCAACATGAATGGGTGCGGAGTTGGAGCAGTTCTTATCACGTTGGAAGGTGTTCATATGCCTTTCATTGCCCAAATAACTTTTGGATGCACCAACAATGAAGCAGAGTATGAAGCTTGTATAATGGGAATTGAGGAGGCAATTAATTTGCGAATTAAGACCCTTGATATCTTCGGTGATTCAGCTTTGGTAATCAATCAAGTGAAAGGGAGTTGGTATACGCACTAAGCGAATCTAGTTCCGTATAGAGATTATACAAGGAGATTGCTGACATTTTTCACAACAGTGAAGCTGTACCATATTCCTCGAGATGAGAATAAGTTTGCTGATGCCTTGGCCACATTGTCTTCCATGATCAAAGTGCAAAGGTGGAACCATGTACCTAAGATTGAAGTGTCTCATCTTGACAGACCTGCATTTGTGTTTGCTGTTGATGCAACGTCTGATGACAAACCATGGTTTCATGACATCAAATGTTTCTTGAAAAGTCAAGAGTACCCGCCTGGGGCATCTACCAAAGATAAGAAGACATTGAGGAGGTTGTCTAGTAGCTTCTTCTTGAATCAGGATGACGTGTTGTATAAACGAAATTTTGACATGGTTCTGCTCAGATGTGTGGATAGACACGAAGCAGACCTGTTAATGCAGGAAGTTCATGAAGGCTCTTTTGGTACCCATGCCGGAGGTCACGCAATGGCTAAGAAATTATTGAGGTCAGGATATTACTGGTTGACCATGGAGTCAGATTATTGCAAGTATGCCTGCAAGTGTCACAAATGCCAAACTTGTGCAGACAAAGTGCATGTACCTCCAAATCTGTTGAGTGTTATGTCCTCTCCTTGGCCCTTTGCCATGTGGGGCATTGACATGATCGGAAAGATTGAGCCTACTGCTTCAAACGGCCATCGCTTCATCTTGGTCGCCATTGATTATTTCACGAAATGGGTTGAAGCAGCATCTTATGCCAATGTCACTAAGCAAGTGGTAGCTCGTTTCCTGAAAAGGGATATCATTTGTCGCTTTGGAGTGCCCGAGAGAATCATTACTGATAATGGTTCTAATTTGAACAACAAAATGATGGCTGAGCTGTGCCGGGACTTCAAAATTGAACACCACAATTCTTCTCCGTATCGCCCGAAGATGAATGGCGCTGTGGAGGCGGCCAACAAGAATATTAAGAAGATTGCGCAGAAAATGGTTGTCACATATAAAGATTGGCATGAGATGTTACCATTTGCCTTGCATGGGTACCGAACGTCAGTACGCACGTCCACTGGTGCAACGCCATTCTCACTTGTATACGGTATGGAGGCAGTGCTACCAGTTGAAGTTGAGATTCCATCCCTCAGAGTCATGATGGATTTCAAGTTAGACGAAGTTGAGTGGGTTCGCACCAGGTTTAATTAGTTGAGCCTTATTGAAGAGAAACGGTTGGCAGCTGTGTGTCATGGGCAGTTATACCAACGGAGGATGAAGCAGGCATTTGACCAAAAGGTGCATCCTCGGGTTTACAAAGTGGGAGATGTGGTACTCAAAAGGATCCTTCCTCCTAGTACAGATCATAGGGGTAAATGGACTCCCAACTATGAAGGTCCATTCGTGGTTAAGAAGGTCTTCTCGGGCGGAGCCTTATTACTCACAACGATGGACGACGAAGACTTTTCATCCCCTGTCAACTCAGACGTAGTCAAAAAAAACTTCGCATGAATAGACCCGCTGGAAAAAAAAAGAAAAGTCCAGGCAAAAAAGGGCATCCCGGCGAACCACAAAAACAGAATAAAAAAAGGTTCGGGCAAAAATTAGGGATAATAAATAAAAATTTGTACACCCGGTGAGTTAAAAATCCGCAAGGACAGCTCAGGCAAAAAAGGGTATCTCGGTGGATTGAAAACCCGAAAGGGCGGTCCACGCAAAAGAGGGATTTAAGCGAACGACTACGGTCTGAGTTATCTGTACCCCATCACCGTTTCAACAACTGACATTCCTAAGGGTAGGAATCAATCTTATCATTCCTCAGAAGGCAAGGCCGGGGAGTTTTGAAGACATACTGGCCATAGCAGAATTGAAACTCTGTGGAATGCCGTTTTTACATTGTCATTAGGATAGTTTCTTTTCTCAATTTTCAGCGATCACCTCTTTCCAGGGATTGCTTCCTGATGTAATTGCCTATTCTGGGCTTTTCTTCAATAAATTGAATTTCAGTAAAAAGCTTCTCATTTTGTTTTACTGCTTTGTTTGCAAAAACGTCTGAATTTTTGATAAAACATTGCATTTGAAAACATGGTGGCTTTACAATAATATGCGCAAAAAAAAACATTTAAAATTACTTTGAATGTTGAATAATCCTGGATGGTGGATTCAAACCACGCAACATTCCGGGGCATGGGTGCCTATCCTTTTGCTTGCAGGTAACAGGTCCAGATGACTTCAATCACAAGAGGCATCTCTCCTAGACGAGTAATCATTTATCCCCATGCAGAAGACTGGGCCAATCATGTTCAGGGAAGGGGTCACCTGTTACCTTTTTGTCACAACGTTTACTGATTGAGTCCACTATTCAGTCGGCGGTCGGTCACGACGTTTCGATATCAGTGAATTGAGTTCAGGTGTGTATCGTTGTATCTTATTAAGTCGATTTTCTCATCCAGTACTTACAACAGCTACAAGCTTTTCTGTGTCGATAACGGTTGCAAGTTCCCCAGTAGAGTTGCTTCGCAGACACCGAAGTTGTTGGTCAATTCCCAGTGAAGTTGCCTGGAGTTTGAAGATGCTTAATCTTCTGTAAAATCCTCTCATGACGTTTTCTGCAGGTAAGTTTTGCATCATGGAGCAAGAAACAAGTTGTTGACCCTCCCATACATGGAGCATTTTGAATTTCCCCAGTAGGAGATGTTCCCGATCTATTATCCCCAGTAGAGTTTGAGGACGTTTGGTCTTCTATAAAATCCTCTCAAAAGACGTTCCCTAGCACGAGACGCTTTGAAGCAGTTTTCTCCAGCAGAGTTTGTTATAAACTCATCATCCCCAATGGAATCGTCAAACGGAAAGTTTGCCTAACATGGGGTATTATGACACTTATCCTAAGCTCGACAGTCTTATTCCTCAGCAGATTACCGTGGAATTGGTTTGTGTTTCCCCAGCAGATCTCTAGGGACTCTTTCCCAGCATAATTTGCATATTCCCGGCAGAGTAGTTCTGGTCCCCAGCAAGATCGTATCTCTGATAATTGTATTCCCTACAGAGTTCAGCATTGAATCTTGTCAACAACACTCCCCAACTGAGTTGTTTTTCTCCCCGCAAGAGGCATATTGATCAACAGAATCTCTTCCTCAGCAGAGTGTTGGTACATTCTTTCCCCAGCCGGGTTAGCAGATTGATTCTCCCCGCAAAGGATCTCAGGTTTGATAGATCCTCAAGTAGAGTTTTAATGACTTTTATTCCCTAGCAGGACGTCATTCAAAAATTCTCATCCCCAGCGGAGTTGCTATGACCAGAATTTGTCCTCAAGCAGATGAAGTAATTCCTAGCAGAATCATCACTCCCCTCATATCTCAAAGTCCAATTTATTTTTGGCAGGCGTAATGATTCAAAGCAGACAGATTGTTCATTCATTCTCCAGCAGAGATATCATCCTTTCAGGAGTCTCTAAAGTCAAATCATTGATCATTTGTTCCTCAACAGAGTCAGCAGAGATGTCTGCTATGCATGCAGAGTGTAATCCAGTATTGGAATTCTTAAAGTCCAACCGTAGATTGGCAAAAGGTCCATCCAAGGGTGGCAAATTCTTAAAGTCCAACCGTAGATTGGCAAAAGGTTCATCCAAGGGTGGCAATTTCTTAAAGTCTAACCGTAGATTGGCAAAAGGTCCACCCAAGGGTGGCAATTTCTTAAAGTCCAGCCGTAGATTGGCAAAAGTCCACCCGTAGTGTGGCAAGTCAGTAGTCGTCTGACTCCCTTTAAAAGACCGCAGCTAAGTCCAACCGTAGATTGGCAAAAGACCATCCAAGGGTGGCAAATCATCAGCAAGTCTAACCATAGATTGGCAAAAGTCCACCTACAGTGCTGCAAAGTCCAACCGTAGATTGGAAAAGTCCACCCGCAGTGTGGCAGGTCAGTAGTCATCTGACTCCATTCAAAAAGATAGCTCAAGACCAACTGTAGGTTGGCGAAAGTCCACCCGTAGTGTGGCAAGCCAGTAATCGTCTGGCGTTGTTCTAAAAGACATTGTTAAAGTCCACCCGTAGTGTGGCAGACCAGTAGTCGTCTGGCGTTGTTCTAAAAGACATTGTTAAAGTCCACCCGTAGTGTGGCAGGCCAGTAGTCGTCTGGCATTGAGCAAAAGACATTGCTAAAGTCCACCCGTAGTGTGGCAAGCCAGTAGTCGTCTGGCGTCATTCAAAGAGACATCCCTTTGGGGTTATACTTCCCATCATAGTTTTATCCGAGCAGAGTTCATTTGGTTGGGTTTATATCCCTTTTCTTCTTCTCCATAGAGTGCAAATTTTCTGGTTATTTTTGGTATTCAATCCCTCCATACCTTGAAAGTCTGACAGCAATCGCTATCATCCATTCAGGTCTATAGTGATTGAATAGAGGCAGCCGTAATACCCCAAAATTTGCCCTCTCATTTTTTATATCATTTAGCATGAGCTTTCATTTCATTTCATTGCATTCAAGCATAGAAAAATAAAACATCAAGCATTTAGCATTGCATCTTGCATAAGGGCATGTGATCAGGTGATTCTCTAAGGTGTTGATCATCCAAAGCTAAATAATAAGAGCCAAGTGTTTTTCAGACAAGCCTCAAGGGTCTCTTTATGTCATGTATCATCTCACTTTGATCCCACAAGGCACGGGGAGAGGAGAATTCATCAAGAAGATTGGGCAGTGCACCACCTCCTACACAAGACAGTCAAAAATTGGGATCTGACCCACAAATGGGCAAGCTCTTTGAGTTTCTATCATCTCCAAATGGCATGTCTCATCATTGTTTGAGAGGATACACATCATATTCAGAGGAATTTTGGATTTGGAGGATGTGTTATTTCCTCCTAACCAGAGGGTGCCAAAATTAGGGTTTGACCTAAAATCAGTTTATCTCTAATTTTTTGGACAAAACTTGATCTCATGGTATTCCCTATGTTCTTAAGTGTATATGGATGGAAAATTGCTCATCAATTGGTTTCAGAAGGGTTTCAATTGATCAATTGCTTGATAATCAAGAAATTGGGGAAAAAAGTCACTTGTGCAGTGAGAAAAGTCAACTCCTGACTTTTTGAGGTCAAATTCATGAAATTCATGTTACATATGTTCAATGGACAAAATTTGATCAAGAAATGATGGAGGAATAATGAAAAATCAAGAAATCACAAAACTGCCAAAAATAGAAACTTTAGGGTTGCCAAAAATAGTAAGTTTGGACCATCTTGCACCCTACTTTGAGGCTCTCTTTCTCTAATATAAAAGTTCCAAACCTCAGGCCCAAGTTGAGCTAATTAAATTTCATGTTCTAAGCTTCAAATCCATATAAAGAACATCTCCATTGGACCAAAATTGAGTGAGTTATGGTTGATCAAAGTTTGAGAAAAGTAGGTCCAAAATCAAGTCATGACCAAGCATGCCCAGGCCCACGCGCCATAATTTTTACAAACACTTGGTGTGCCAAATGTCAAGCTGAATTTCACAATAATAAAAGCTCCAAATGAAAAACTTTTCAACATCAAAGTTGATCCTTGCCATGCCCTCTTCAATGTTGATGTTGGACAAATTTTGATTTGATCAAGTTATAATGGAGATATATTGGTCTCAAGTTAGTATGTTCATGCTGAAATTCCACGCACCAAGTTGCCACGCCATGCCAAGCTTGCCTCGGCCATGATATCAGTCTTCAACCTTGATGTTCCAAGTTATTTTTCACCAATTTCCAAGCCTCCTTTCAATCCAATTCTCACACCAATATTTAATGTTTCCTCTTTCTAATGCCACAAAGATCTCATGATTCCATACACTAGGGAGAGAGAATTTCATCTCCAAATATCCATTGGTGCATTAAGTGTGGTGCTGCTACAAAATCATAAAAATTTATTGTTAGTGTTGAGAATCCATATTAGCTTGCACGTGCATTGCTCACACCATCCAACCATTGCCTCATTAAACCAAACACATTTCACATACACCATACCATACTCTCCATGATACACCAAAGAGGAAATGAACTAAAGCTTGTTGAGCAAGTTTCCTCTGCACCACTGATTTCACATTGCCACCAGCCGTGCCATCACCACCATTCTTTTCACTTCACTCCACCATAACACCCTAAAGATGTTACACCATATCACTCCTCTCCTCACTCGCCGTAACTAACTTGGCTCAGTTAGTTAGCGACAACTCAGTTAACCCAATTAACTCACCTTAACTCACTCGTTTAACCACCTTTGGTTCACTTTAAACCACACATATAAATTCATATTTCACTCACATTTTTCATTTCAACTTTCATTTTCTGACTCTCCCTCTCAAACACTCTCAAATTCTCTCCATTATCTCTCTCTGATTCAGCACGAGTTCTCTCTTTTCCTCAATCATATTCATCACTTCTATTGAGTATTGAGCAAGAACATTCAAGAGAAAACTCATATCTCCAAGCTCAACATCATCACAATTAGCATTTCTCTTCATTTTACAAATCAAGAGGCATTTATTTTGCTCAAGTGGAGGCTCTGAAAGCTCAAGATCAAGTGTATTTTCTCTGGTTTTATTTGGACACAAGACTCTTCAAACTTCAGGTTCCTTATTCTTAACTTTTTCACTGAATGTGATGTGTTTTCATGTTGTTTATAGCCTACTAAAGGTTGTGTGCGTCCTGGCTATTTGATAGGCTCTTTAGGAGTTTAGGTGTAATTTTAGGGCAATATGTTTTGATTCGGTTTATTGCATGTGTGCATGATTCGTGGAAAATAATAGCGGTTTCTTGATCTCCATAACCTCCTCTTCATTTTGGTATATAGTTTTTGTATTTCTGGAAAAATGTGAGATTGCAGGTGGTGGTGGTTGTTCGCCGGAGAAGATGACCGGAGGTCCTTCTCCGGCCGATGAGTTTAATCCTAGGGTTTTGTGAGTTTGAATCCTGGCCGTTTGATTTGCGCATCGTGTGGTTAACATGTTGCCACGTCTGTTAAATTTTGTTTTTATCTTACTGATTGTGTGTTCTCCATTCCACGTTTCTTATTGTGTGCATTTAATCTGGACCTTTGATCTTGCATGTTTGGTGATTAGTTGACTTGATCTAGTGCATTGATTTGATCTGATGGTTGTGTGTGTGACAACGCATTAAAATTTTCATGTGCTTCCCACGTGTTGTTTTTTTATTTCTGAATGGTTGTGTGTGCGCGTAGTATGCTTGGCAACCATGTATGTTTGATCATAGCCTCTCATCATGTTTACTTTTGTTCGTGTTGACTGATTGTGGCATGTTGGATTGATCCAAGGGCGATGATTGAGTCAACCTTGTTGACTCTGAGCCTTTCTAAGAAGTGCTTTGGGCTTCTTTGCTTTTCCCACCCCCAACTTTGGTCCAGCCCATTTTTGAACGTGTTTTTTTACTTCTATGCACCCCCTGCTTGCTTTGTTCTTTCTTTTAATTTCTTTTCATACTTGTTACATAATTGGATTTTAAAAATACCAAACCATTATGTAAAATTCTACAAAAATTCATGTGATATCTTAGCATGTTAAAATAATTTTCTATAATTTTTATTTTTGATTTTGTGAATATTTGCACATTATTCCATATTTTTCTTTTATTTCTTTTGAAATGTGTTTCTATTTTCATATGGGCATTTCAAAGATTTATTTATCATAGCTCCTTAAATATTTTTGCATCAATATTTTTGAATCCTTTCAATAACATCCAAAAAGTCATAAAAATATTTTTTTTTCATTTTTATAACTTTATTTTATTGCATTTAGGTCCCCATATTTGCACTTTGGTTCATGATTCATAATTGACTATTGCTTGATTGTTTGAGGTCCTTCTTTTCTAAATTTTTGCATAGGATTCTGGTATGATATTTGCCTTTGGTTTAGGTCTCTTGAGACCTAAATTGGATGTTTTCCAAATCATGTTTACTATTTCTTTGATGACTCTTGTTTGAGGTCCCTTTTTGTGAACTTCTTTGTCCATGTTTGTCTACTTGCTTGGAAAGGCACTTGTGCCATTGTATGAGATCATTCTTCTTGACTTCTTGAGCCATGTTTAGATCCTTATAGATATTTTGAATGCAATTATAGGTCATTGGTTTCAAGTTTATGCTTTCTTTGTGTACATGTTCTATACTTGTTTCACATGTCTTTTTTCTGACCTATCTTCTCATTCTTTTGCATCTATGCTTCTACTTGACTTGTAATTGGTTTGCTTATGCTATGTTATATTATTCATTTGCATTTCATAAGAAGTGTGCCTCTGACTTTTAAGTATTGCATTCATTCCATATTTCATTTATGTCTTACTTTGCATATTTCAACATGTTGCATCCAAATGCATGTTTCTTTTGCTTCTAGCTTCTAAATGATTTGCAATTGCTTGAATGTGATTGGTTTGTGCATTCTATCTTCATCCTAATATGACATATCACTTCTGACTTTGGTATTTGAGTTTTATCTTGAACTTTTGTAGGTTTGACTTATGCCATGAATGTTTCTTTCCATGTTTAATTCTGATTCATATCTTCTCACTTCTTCTCCTAATCACTCTTAATGGTTGGATGCTTGATTGTATGCCTCATATGACATTTATATATCATGTTTAGGCACATGTTTAGGCCATCCACATTCTGACTTTGATATTATTTGAAGCATAATTGCATGATCACTTCACATGTTCACTCATTCTTTCTCTATTTCTTCCATGATTCACTTCTTTGATGATTAGTGCTTTGATTGTGCATAATTCATTTGTGTTTGGTATTTTAACATTAGAGGTCACTTTCATGGTTTAGATTCTGAGTTTGATTAGTTTGTATCTCTTAAGATCTTGGTTCCTTAGTCCTTAATTGATTTGATCATTACTTGTTGTGTCTCCCATTACTTCTTACTTGTAAATAATTTTGTGAGCTAACATTTTCATGTAGGTGCAAAGGGTAAGTAAGTGTGTGGACTTAGTTCCACATACATTTCTTTCTCTTATATTCTCTTATTTCTTTTAAACTTTCTACTTGTGTTTGATAAGCATTTACATGCTTTCCTTGAATAACTTTTCTCTCATTCCTCTTTAAGATCAACTTAACTTCCATTTTGGAAGTAAGTTGTTTCTTTTGCTCTTTTTCTTCTTTCTTTTAGAAGTAAGTTTGTTAAACCTCATTGACCATAGGATCACCATATATGATAACATTAGGATTGAGTCTTAGTCTCCCTCCTTAGATTTTCACCTTTGATCCGCTTTTGAGTCACTTCTTCTCATCTTAAAATAAGAGTAAAAAACACTTAATAAAGGCATAACACCTATTGTATTTAGGCCTTTCATGTGGAAGAAAAGAGGTGTGGGGTCTTCTCTCACTTTCTTGGAATGTTTAGCATGCGTCCCGTCTTGGGTCGATATGCGAGGCATTCGATCCTACATGAGGGACTTAAATACAATACATGTTACAAAACACAAAAACAATCAAAACACTTCTTTCTTAAAAGACAAAAACAAACAATAACGTCTTTCCTTCGGGAATTCTTTTCTCATCTCACTCATTCTCAACGTATGAACGTGCTTCTTCTCGTTCTCTTGCAAGATGGTAACGCACTCGGACCAGCGAGCCTGCAACACCTGAGCTAGAACATTAGTCGTTCCCTAAAAAACACAAATAATCCATTCCTAGTGAGGGGAACTACGTCGCTCTGATTCTCATGTTCCCGATGAGATACGTAGGCAGTGGGGTAGGGCCCATTCGAGCACTTCTTTTATTTTCCCTACATTTGTTTCTCTTTCTCTCCTTTCCTTTTCCAGTTCTCCAGTTAGCAGTTCCTTTTTCAGTATTCTTTCCTTACACCCTTTGATTGAAGCAAGCAAGTGTGGATCCCATCGGGTACGATGGATGTGTGGGGATGCTAATACCTTCCCTCTCTTGGGATAAATACACATTGCTGGCGACTCTGTTTTGTGCCACTTTCGCGTTTGTACTTGGATGAAAATCCCGGGAGCGACACTGTGCAAAGGACAGTCATTGCTGAGATTGTCTCTGCGCCCATCTCTGTGGCGCCTGCTAATGTTCCTCAATATTCAATGCCTCCTGGTTTCCCCTGGGGCATGCCTCATAACTTTGTTCCTGAAGGTTATCAACCACCACCACCACCTCCTAAAGTTCTAGTCGTTCCTACCGTTCAACTTATGATGACTGTGCCACCGCCTGTGGTTCACACTGTTCCTTTTGGTGAAGAACAAATTTTCCATACTGCTCCAAGTGAGAATGCCAGTGCGTATGATAGAATGGAAGAGATTCAAGACCAGTTTGCTGAAATGTAAAAAGAGATCAAAGCTTTAAGAGGTAAAGAGTTGTTTGGAAAGAATGCTCATGAATTATGCTTGGTTCCTAATGTGAAGATCCCGCATAAGTTCAAAGTCCCTGACTTTGAAAAGTATAAGGGTAACTCTTGTCCGATGAGTCATTTGACTATGTATGCTCGTAAGATGTCGGCTCAGAAGGATAATGATCAGCTTCTCATTCACTACTTTCAAGATAGTTTATCTGGCGCAGCTTTGAAATGGTATATGGGACTCGACAGTACTCGAGTTCGCACTTTCGAAGATTTGGGTGAGGCGTTTGTGAAACAGTATAAGTAAAATGTGGATATGGCTCCTGATCGTGACCAGCTTCAGGCAATGACTTAGAAAGATAAGGAGACATTCAAAGAATACGCGCAAAGGTGGCGCGAGATTACTGCTCAGATCAACCCTCCTTTGGAAGAAAAGGAGATGACTAAGATTTTTCTGAAAACTCTGAGTCCTTTTTATTATGAGCGTATGATTGCTAGTGCCCCAAGTGATTTCACTGAGATGGTTAATATGGGGATGAGATTGTAAGAGGGTGTCCGTGAGGGACGTTTGTTGAAAGATGGCAATTATACTGGAAGTTCCAAAAATATAGTGGAGGATTTGCCAAAAAGAAAGAAGGAGAGACCAATGTCGTTTCTCGAGAAAGGTATATAGGACCTCGCCATAGAAACAATCAGTGTCAGCAACATGTTGCATCTGTCACTCCTGTTATCAGTTTAGCTCCTGTTGTTCAGGCAGCTCCTGCTCAGCAACAACGTTCTAATCAGCCAAACAATCAACGGGCCATTTTTAGAAGGATTTTGATCCGATTTCGATGACATACACAGAATTTCTTCCTTGTCTAATTAAGAAGAATCTTATTCAGACCCGTCCACCGCCTTATGTTCCAAAAGATTCACCATGGTGGTATAAGCCTGAAGCTCATTGTGCTTTCCATCAGGGAGGAGCTGGGCATGACACTGAGAATTGTTATCCATTGAAGATGGAGGTACAGAGATTGGCTAGAAGTGGTATTTTGTCTTTCGAAGATTCCAACCCTAATGTCCAATCGAATCTGCTACCTAATCACGGCAAGGTGTCTGTCAATATGGTATTGGAACAAGCATATGTTGAGCATGATGTGACTGTTAATCAGTTTGATGGATTTATTGCCAACCTCACAGCATGTAATAATTTGAGTTTCTGTGATGAAGAGTTACCCGAGGAGGGGAGAAATCACAATTTGGCTTTACATGTCTCCATGAACTGTCAAGAAGATGCACTTTCCAATATGTTGGTTGATACTGGCTCTTCTTTGAATGTGTTGCCAAAATCTACTTTATCAAGGCTTTCTTACCAAGGTCCTCCCATGAGGTATAGTGGGGTTGTTGTTAAAGCTTTTGATGGATCTCGAAAGACTGTGACTGGAGAAGTCGATCTTCCAATCAAAATAGGATCGTGCTTCTTCCAGATTACCTTTCAAGTAATGGATATCCGTCCTGCTTATAGTTGTCTGCTTGGCCGACCCTGGATTCATGAAGCTGGGGCAGTGACTTTGACTTTTCATCAGAAGTTAACATTTGTTAAGAATGATAAGCTGGTAATTGTTGGAGGTGAGCAAGCGATGCCGGTGAGCCACCTTTCCTCCTTTTCGTATGTTGATGTTAATGAAACTATTGGAACTCCATTCCAAGCTCTTTTTGTTGATGATAAAGTTGTTAAGAAGAATGATTTACCCATGTCTTCTTTGAAAGATGCTCTGCATGTGTTAGAAACTGGTCGGTCTGACGGTTGGGGCCGAGTCATTGATGTGGTTGATAACCTGGGAAAAACTGGTTTAGGCTTTACGCCTGGTACAGTCAGAAGAGATTTGAAGTGTATTAATGAGACCTTTCACAGTGCTGGATTCATCCACAAAGATCACTCCACTGCTTCCATCATTGAAGATGATGAAAAGGAAGAACTTCCCAATTTCGTGACACATGGACAAGTCTGCCAGAATTGGATAGCTGTTGATGTTCCTACTATTATTCATATATCAAAGTAATTTGTTTTTGTTTCTTTCAAAAATCCTTTCACTCTTCCCAAGGTGAAAGTGAATTTGTGAGGGCTTTGTTATATTTAAGTCTCTTCTATCTCGTCGAGACAAAGACATCCATCTTCTTATCTCCGGATAGAAGAAACTTAAATAGGGGCAGCTGTAATACCCTAATTTTTTCCCCTAAGATCCCACATATCATTTGCATTTTTGCATACCACAAACAAGATCACAAATTTTGTTTCTCCTGAGCATCTGTATATTATTCTTACTTATTTCTGTTTACTAACTTCTAACCAAATTACCAAAAATACTTTGCAACATTCACTTGTTTCTTCTTCTCTGTGTGTTTAGGGTTTTGCAGGGAGATTGATGGCAAAGATATAGCTTGGAATCAAGTGTGGCTATTCAATTGTGGTTAAGGTCAGATGGAAGTTTGACCTAATCTTGGTCAAACTATCAAGAGATTGCTTCAATATCAAATTGGTTGTGGCAGTGGGCTATTTCTCAGGCAACATGTATTCAAAGATAAGTTGTTTTATGTTGAAATCCATCAGGTTATCAAGCAGTGTCCTATGAGAAGTCAGGTTCATCATGATTTAAGTTCACCTGTCCAAATTGGGTATTCCTCTATGGATTTATTTTCCCAGGAATTGTTCAAAGTGATTCAGAACTTATCATCAGATATTCAGAGGATGTCAGATTCAAATGGTTGTTGTTCAGTTGTGGTTTGTTCAGTGGTAGCCATGCGCACTCTATCAGAAGCTTGTGAAAAAGTTTTGTTGTCCATTTGCTATCCAAGATCCACTCCATAAACCATCCACATTTCCAAATCCAAGTTCCATTCTCCAATTTACAATTATCCAAATCCAATTTCCCAATTATCCATTTTAATTTCCAAATATCATTATCCATTATTTCTTATCCACTTTTAATATCCATTCCATTCTACAATCATTCATATTTTTATCAAATTAATTCAATATCCATTCTATTCAATATCCATTCTTAAACCAAAATCCACATTTTTCTTTTTTACTCGTGTATATTTTAAATCCATTTTTTTTCTTCACATTATAAAAACAATTACCAAAAACCTCTACAAAAAATGAAATTCATGGAAAATAAGCAAAGGTTCATGATTTAAAGTCCAAGGCCCATCAATCATTACAAAAAGTCTTGCAACATAATTGGAAAAAAATAAGATACAGCAATTACTCAAGCTCCTATCAAGTCATACCCCCATTCAATGAATTAAAAAAATTGCAAGCTGCTAATGATTTCTTCAAAGCCACACGCGCAAAACGCATCACGCCAGCCACTTCATTTTCAAGCTACAAAACTCCAAGCAGCCCCACCCAAGCCGTGTAAACGCAAGCTGCAACAAGGAGCATCAAAAGCAAAATGCAATGCAGCACCACACAAGCCGCGTTCGCACTTCCAAGCCACATAACACACAAGCGACAATGAAGCTGCAAATATAAAGTTCCAAAACGCTGCAACCAATGTAAAACGCAGCACAGCAATTACAAAAGCAAAACTAGCTGCAACAAAAAACAAAATGTGAAGCCGTTAATTCAAAGCCGAAATGCAGCGAATAAAAAGCTCACGCAAGTCACACAAAATGAAAAAAATCCAAAACAACGTGAAGCTGCAAGTCCTGAACAATTAAAACGACACATTACACAAGCTAATGAAGTTGCAAAACGGCAACAAGAGCGATCAAAACACACGTTGCACACAAGAGAACCAAAACGCAGAAGAATCACAAAAACGGCAATCCGATTTCAATTTTAATTCTCACCTTCGTTCTCCTATAAATACAACCCTTTCCCTCTTCAATTTCTCAAGCTTTCACAGCCAAGAAATCCCTTCCAAAATCAAACTTCAAAGCTTCAATCATCTTCCAATTCTTGTTGAAACTACACAATTTCATAATTTCCATTCAATCCTCCAACTCCATCAATTCATGACCTACAAATCCATTCTACAATTCAACAACAATCTCTTATCACCTTCGTCCTCAATTCGTCTCCAACACTCAAGCATCAACAACAACTTCATTTTTTATTCAACATCACACAACAACCCGCATCCAGAATCAAAATTGAAGAAGAAGATTGAAGTGTAACTCACCATTTTTAAAGGTAGTTTGAAATATTTCCGGTGTTTCGATCTGTTACCGTTTGCTACGATTCTTGAATTCGGATACATCATTGTGTTCCTCTCCCGATTCCGATCGATTCCGTCATAATTCCGCGTCCCGCCGCTCTATTTCATCCGACCTTGAAGATTATGAGCATGGCGATAAATAGTACTGTGTTTGTTTCATTTTCACGATGAAGATGATAAAGCTATCTTATGTTTTTTTCTTTTTCCCTTTTCTTTTTAAATTGTCTTTGCATTTGTTTTTTTAGAAAAGTTTTTTTAAGTTGTTTGGGCCTAGAGCCCGTGTGAATTGATTCTACACACCACCATCATATTTCAACGAACCTCCCTCATTTTCTTTTTTTTTTTATTTCTTTTAATTGCTTTAATTTTTTTTCCCTTTCTAATTCCTTTTTTTTTAATATTTGTTTTTTAGTTAAATTTGGATCTACTACTCTTTTTTTGAATTATGTTTTTAAAACATTTTCTTGAAAAATCATTAAAAATAATCTTGATTTTATTTTCTTTCATTTCATTTTTGTTGGTTGTGTGGATCATAAATGTTAGATCCACTTTTCTTCATCTTGATTCTTTTTCTTTTTGATCGATGAAAGTCTAATTGATCTTGGAATTCCTTTGTTGAATTTCGATCAAGACTAGATCGTTACCATTTTTCTTTTCGTGCGGTATTGCTTTCGGATGATGACTTATATATCGTTCATCTAGCATGCATTAGCACAAAGAGCTATTGACCGACCTCATTGTAGGGTAATTACTCCGTAAATTACTCGGCGATTGCTTAACATAGCGCAATATTTGTCCCGTATCGGAAAACTTTCAAGAATGGTTGATTATTTTTCTTATGGTTCAAAACTCATGAAACTTGTTGTTAGGAGGCTTTGGTCTTATCAATCCTCTAATGAGTTTCATCAACCTTGACCTAAGTGCAATTATTCAATTGTTATTGATCACTAACTCTAACAACTAATCACTAACTTACTAAAATATTATTATATTAATTTTGTTTATGTTTCCTTCTCGCTCCCTATCTCTTTTATTTTTTTTATGCTACATTATTATCATTTCATATCATGTTTATGTTTCCGCAATTTTTCCTTTGTCCATTGGACACATGTTTATGCTTGTGCTTTTTTTTTCTTTGTCCATTTGGACTTAAAAACATTAATAAAGGCTTAAACCATAAAAGACTTAATTCTCCTCATCTTGGACTATTGGTTACTATCCTATGCTTTGGAGTGATCTCTTTATGGACCTCTTTTGAAGTAATATTGGACTTATGGACCTAGAATTAGGACTTCTTATCCCTTTGCTTGGAGTATTGATTGAAGACTTGCCTTTATTCGGCCAATTTGCTTAAGGATGGAATTCTTTTAATATTACTTTGAAGTGGCTCCATTTTGGTTAGATCCTTCTTTTCCATAGCTTTTACTTTATGCACTAGGATAGTCACTTCTTCTCCACCCCCTTCTTTAATTTTCAAAACCTTCACCCTTTTTTCAAAACCTTCTTGATTTTAAACTTAAAACCGCTTTCATAATAAAACCTTGACTTTGGTCAAGTGATTTTTAAACTTTGTTTTCCTTAATAAATGTCAATCTATCTTAATCATATTTTGACCATTTCAAAAAGACATAAAAAATACAAAACTCATCCAAATTTTTTGTATGCTTTTATGCACCTTTTTCTTTTAAACTTTTCAAAAAGAATTAGACATGAGTCATTTTTTTTATGAGATGTAAAACTCCTAACCAGGGTATTTTGTTGAAAGTATGGTCATTTTCCACTTAGATGTTGAAGTGATTAGTCTTGTTAATGTTAATCCAAGCAAATCCTCCATCTTAATGTGAAGCAAATGTCTCTTTCCCATACCTTTGGGTAATTAGTTGAATATTCTCTCTTGAGAATGACAGGTTGTCTTTTACAAGTTAAAATAAACCATAACCAATAAATTTCATTCTTTGTACCACGAACTACGGGATTTTGATCCTACATTGCACATCGTGGGTACGTTGGCATGAGGCGATAAGTCTCTCCAAACACAAAAATGTTAAATAATAATTCTCCTCTCATCTCCTCAATCTCTTTTCGAGCAAACCATTTTCAGACCAAAAAGCGATAGATATTTCAAAGGGTTCCTATAGAGTACTATAGACGTTTTGGGTGCTCACACCTTCCCATTGCGTAACCAACCCCCCTTACCCATTCTCTGTTTGTTCTTGTTGTTTTAGAACTCTTTAGGTTTTGTTCGCTCTTTTTCCTTTCCCTTTGTGGATAAAATAAAAGTGCGGTGGCGACTCTTGTTTTTTGAGTTAAGTTAATTAATAGCTTATACTCACAAATTTCCCCGCTACAATATCAACAACAAGCTGGTTCACCCGAGCGAGTTATAACATCCTAGGGTAATCTCATTTGAGTGTAGTATCACGTATCAACTATTCCCGATAGTCATCGCACTACCAAATGGTCATAGGGTTAATGTCTACTAAATCCTCAGGGTCACGGGTGCCGCACTGGGAAAACTCTGCTTTCACGACCATGGGTCGTTCAACAGTTAGAATCCACACAGGCCCTCGCTTGATTTGGTGGTCTACCAGGATCGCCTATTCGGGATTCACTCCCTATAAGTCCACCCGTCTAAGCCACCCCTTATCTTAGGGTTCTCTCAAACTTTCCACGTTGGTATCAATCGCATTCCCATTGACAGAAAAATAAACACGGATATCAAGTAGGAATAGCAGTAAATATATATAGTATATAGTATATAGTATATAGTATAAAAAATGCTAAACAACCTAGACCTCTTAGGAATTCTAATCCTAGTATGGCTCCCCAGCAGAGTCGCCATTTTTCTGTAGCGTGCGATTTTTGTCGGTGACGCGACCACCTTTTCGTCGTGGTTGGAATTGGGTGCTACTTTTTTATTTCTTATTTATCCTATGAAGTTGGAAAGGAAAGGGAAGCTATCTAAAACTAACCTTGCACACAAGTGTTTTCTTTAACAAATGTTTAAGAGATTGGGGGGTCCGGGGTCAGGTTATACAATGGGGAGTTATCAATTACCCATCCTATATATGGTTATCCATAGATCGTTAGCAATTTTCTACTGTTTTCTACTTACTGGTGTTTGTCTGTCATGGGTTGGGAAAGTTTCTCCTTTGGGACTGTTTTGAGAGAGAGAGTGAGTTTTTGTTGATTTCAGGTTTTCTGATGTTTTTGGTGAGGTACTGGACCTAAGGTTTTTGATTAGTGTGCTCGCTAAGATTTCGCAATCTTATGCCTACGTATTCTCGTTAAAGTAAACAGGGAAATCAGAGCAATCGTAGTTCCTCATATTCTATGGGAGGAAAAAGATGATGTTTTGGTGTCTTGTTCAAAGCCCAAGATTGAAGCTAAAGGTTTGTTTGTGTCTTGTTCAAAGCCCAAGTTTGAAGTTAAAAGTTTGACTGAGAGAGAATTTGTCATCTCTAAAGAGATATCTCATCTGTTTATCACAGTTGTTGGATGACTGATTATAAAGGAGGATTACTTTAACTGGAATACATGGAATCCAGCAATGCCATAATTTTATTTATAAAGGATTGATCCTGAAGGAGGAAAACTTTAACTCAGTGTAGAGTAATGCCATTTTTTCCTTAGGAATCTTTCATGCTAAGAGAGGGACATTGGCTTGGATGTAAATAATCCAGAGGCTTGCCACTTACAACAATTAGATGAAAGAGGAGATTTACCAAGATGAGAGATGGATTACGGCTTGGATTTTTAAATTAACAAGTGTGCCACTTACAACAGTTATCTGGGATTAGGGTTTGTTTTGATTATCTATTTTGATGTGTGATATACAGAGAAGTATCTTCCTACAGAGAGTTTTTTAATTTCCTCTGAGGGGATGTTGATTTTTGTGTGCCTTGATCAAAGCCCAAGATTGAAGCTAAAAGGTCGACTCTATTTAGGGGAGATCATTATACAAAGCCTAAGAGGAGGCTAAAAGTTGACTTTTTCGGGGAAAAATTTTGTCTGTCTTGTACAAAGCCCAAGATTGAGGCTAAAAAAGGGTTTTTGACTCCATCGGGGAATATTTGTATGTGTCTTGTACAAAGCCCAAGATTGAGGCTAAAATGGGAAACTGGCTCTACTGATGAGAGGTTTTATTTGTCTTGTACAAAGCCCAAGATTGAGGCTAAAAGAAAATTGACTCTGCTAGAGAGTATCATTTGTCTTGTACAAAGCCCAAGATTGAGGTTGAAAAGAGGATTAACTCTGCTTAGGAAGATTTTATATGTATCGTGTATAAAGCCCAAGATTGAGGCTGAAAAGAGACTGGCTCAACAAGAGAGTGGTTTTTATCTGTCTTGTACAAAGCCCAAGATAGAGGCTGGAAAGGGATTTTACTGACTCGGCTGAGGATATTTATAGGTGTTTTGTACAAAGCCCAAGATTGAGGCTAAAGAAGGGCTGAGGGAAAGTTATTATACAAAGCCTAAGAGGAGGCTGCTTAGGGAATTCTTATATAAAGCCTAAGAGGAGGCTAGCTTCTGCTGAGGATTTATTGAGATCCAGAGACAGGTCCAAATTGGGGAATCAACTCTTGCTGGGGATTGCAGAAGAGTTGATATATCAGATGCCTTGAGGTTCTGATAATGGGTTTATTGATAGCAATTTGACCCTAGCTGGGGAAAATTAAAGTGAGAGTTTAAAGATTGAGTTTTAAAACTTATGGAGGTTTTAACTCTGCTAGTGATTGATAAAATGATCAGGGTTTCCCTTTTTTTCCTTGAGGAGATGAGACTGTCCAAGTCTACTGGTATGAAAGGGTTTATCTTTATATGAAGCCCAAGAGGAGGCATGGTTTTAAGGGATAAGAATCAACCCTAAATTGGTCTAATGTTTTGACTCTTTGGAAAGACTGCTCTAACAAATGATGACTAAGTTTTGTCCTATACCTGTAAGAGGTCTTTGGGGTCCTTGTACTAAGCCCAAGAGAAGGCATGAGAACTTTTAAGAAGCCTGAGGGTCCTTGTACAAAGCCCAAGAGGAGGTTGGGGATTCTTTTAGGAAGCCTGTGGGTCCAAACCTAAGAAAAGTTCAAGAAAGGTTTCACTGGGATTAATCCTTTCGTTAGTGAACAGTTCTAGGGTTTGAAGAAATTCAAGAGAGGTTTCACCGAGAATTAATCCTCTCTGGGGGAAACGAATTTCTTTGACAGTTTTCTAATAGTGACAGTCTTGAGAAAAGTTTCACCGGGAATAATGTCTTTCTCTGTTCCCTATTGTATAAGCCCAAGAGGAGGCAAAACTGTATCTGGAAAATCCTATGGGGGAACTAGTTTTGACTATGTTGAAAGAGTGACCATTGGTTTGATCAATTTCTAGACCTAATTGTCAGGGAAAACTCTAAGCAGATAATATACATGCATATAAATACAGATGAAATATATACAAGCATGTAAAAGAGGGTAGGAGGACTTACAGGTGAGCAAGCTTCCAGAATTACAAACAAATATATATATATATATATATATATATATATATATATATATATATATATATATATATATATATATAAGTATGTAAAAGAAAGCTGATAAAACTTACTGGTGAGCAAGCTTCCATTGTAACAGCTGTATGGTTAGTTGTTCAAGAAATTAAAGAAAGTTTTGATAACAACTATGAATTTGAATCTTAATCAAAAAGGAGGAAGTTGTTTTAAATAGAATATTGGGGCATATACTAAAGGAGAGGCCCAAAAATAACAGTGATCGCACCGTTGTTTTGAAAACTGTATCGAGGCTTATACAATGACTGAAGCCCAAATTATTGTATTTACAAAGAGGTTGGGTCTTACACTCTTTTAGAGGCCCAAAGTTTATTTTTTTAAAAAATATGGGGCTTACAACTCAAGGAGAGGCCCATAAAGTTTTGTTTAAAAGGCGACGATCGCGCCGCAGTTTTAGGAAACACAGTGGGACTTATACAATGACTGAGGCCCAAATTTATTTGATTTACAAAAGAATGGGACTTACACTCTATTAGAGACCCAAAAGTGTATTTTAAGAAAAGAGAATGAGACTTATAACTCCGGGAGAGGCCCAATGAAATACAGTGATTGCACCGTCGTTTTTAAGAATCACAGAGGGACTTATACAATGACTGAGGCACAAAAAGATTTTTTGTACAAAGGGATGGGACTTACACTTTATTAGAGGACCAAAAGTTTATTAAAAGAATAAAGATGGAACTTACAATACAAGGGGAGGCCCAGGTATTTTGGTTTGAAAGCGGCGATCGCGCCGAGATTTTTTGAAATCGTATCGGGACGTATACAATGACTGAGGCCCAAAAAATGTTTTATTTACAAAGGGATGGGTCTTACACTCTATTAGTGGCCCAAAAGTGTGTGTGTGTGTGTGTGTGTGTGTGTGTGTGTGTGTGTGTGTGTGTGTGTGTGTGTGTGAAGTTTGAAAAATCAAAATTTAGAGAAAACCCTAATTTTGAATTTAAAAATATAATTTTCAAAAGAAATTAAGTAAAAAAATGATATAAAATATCAAATATATTCAAAAACAAGTTACCAACTTTGAAAAATATTTTGAAAAATCATGTTTAATCACATGAAAGCTTGAAATTCATTTGAAGTTGGAAAATTAAGGTGAGAATTTCATTTAAAATGTTTGAAAACAAACAAAAATGAAATTAATTACAAAAATTCAAACTATATTAAATATATAATATAAATTTAATCTTTTTGTGGAATAAAATATTTCAACATTTTTGTGGATTTTCAAAAAAAGAACCAATAAAAAATAATTAAAATTGAGAGAGAAATTAATTTTGGAATTAATTAATAAAAACCATAAAAATATGAAAAAATAGCAAAAAGGGAGAAATGGAAAAATGGTCTGGGTGGGTCTTGAACTCACGACCTCCCATCCAAACACACATGCGCGCTACCACTGGGGTGGTGATACATCCGTGTATCAAAACCACCCCATGTGTATATGAGGGTGGCAAGATTTTAGGCATGGCCAAGGCGCCCTGGCCTTGCCCTTGCCCAAGGCATGGCCTGATTTTTGCCTTCTAGCATGAAGGCTCTAACTCCCTCAATTCTTCATGGATTTGGACAAAATTTAGATGGATCCTGCCTAGAATTTCATGAGGAATCTAATGGTGCTTTTGGAATTTTCTAAAAATGCTTCTATTTTAAAACCTGATAGTGATTTAAAAATAGGCCAAGATTTGCAAGTTCTATGTTATCACATCATACAAGCAATAATAGCATGGTAAATTGGTTCAAACACAACACATATGATATGTATGAGATGTCTGTGATCAATGGACATCAAAGCATTGCATAATTTAAAGAGTTCAAGTTGTCATATACTTACCTCTTGAAGCTCCTTGTGCTATCTTTCAAGATGTTTGTGCCAAAAGTGATCCAATGCTTTAGACACCTTTGGTTGATCCCGTAGAAGCTTTTAGAATAATCAAAACCAGCTGGAATCCTGAGGAACAAGAATTGGCTATTTCTTGCAAAAGTGGCAAAAGTGACCAAAATGGTATCTCACTCAAATGATGTTACAGTTGAGGGAAACTTGTTGGAACAGTTTGAGGATAATATTTGGAGTGTGTTTGTAGCTTGGTTTGGTTTTGAAAGTGACTGAATCAAGACATGGCTTGAAAAATGCAAAAAAAGTCAAAATTTGAGGTTTTGGAGAATGACTTTCTGATTTTGGTGTTTCATATCAAGGATGAGTGTTTGAACAGCTTATATATGATACATTGGATGTGTTTGGATCATGAGTTATGGTGGAATTGCTCTCTAACTCAAAAATTCAGTGAAGACTTGCAAAAAAAGGCATTTCTGCATAATGAGAGAGATTTTGAGGAAAGCAAGTGTTATGGTGCTTTGGTGTACTCAAACTGACCACAAATGAGCTCTATTTATAGTAGAGCAAGTTTTTTTTGTAAGCAATAGTGAATGACAACTGGTACAGGTCTGTGGCAAATGGTTGCATAAAGGAATTCTAATCTTCCATGATCATTGACTTGAGGTTAGAGCACAAGCATATGGTCTTTTGTTGCAGGGATAAGGCTTGACTCATTCAGTTAGGTTTGCTTCAGTTTATGCCACCTTGATGCATCCATTAAATGCTTGATGCCAAATTTGAAATTTAAGGTTCATGTAAATGATGGTTTTGCACATGCCAAGTTGATTTCTTGACTCAAGGGTTCAAAGTTGAAATCATCAAGTGACTCATCAAGATTCTTTCTGATCTTGGAAGAGGACAAGGCTTGGAAGATGACAAAACTGGAAATGGAAATCGTGTGGCACAAGAAATGCACACAATCTGCCAAATGTTGTCATGAAAATCAGTTTCAGCAAGGCATGTTGTGATGCTCATAACTCCTAGCTCAAATGGAATTTGATTGAGTTCTTGGACATTTTGGAAAGCTCTCATGACATACCTCAACTTTGATGTTTAGGGTTGGTCTTGTTTAAGCTTGAATCAAAGTGAAAAATGCCTCTACATTTTGGAAAAAGTAAGACAGATTCTAACTTATTGAAAATTTCACTAAGTGTTGGAAAAGTGGTCATTTTCACTTTTTGGTGATTTTGATCAATTTGTAACTCAAAATCCATGAGGATTTGGAATTGCTTGTAGTTGACACTTTTAAAGTTTATAAGATGGACTTTCATTTGAGCTTTGAATGGGAGAAAAATGCCTTGTGGTTTAGGAGTTATGACCTTGCAAAGTTGGTACAAAACCACTTTTCAAGAAACCTCACTTTTCTTGGTTGCCCATTTTTCAAGAAACCTCACTTTTCTTGTTTTTTCTTGATGCATGATGATCAATATCATACATTAACATTGTTTTTGACTTAGGGGAACCATATTTGTGAAAAATTCCAAAAAGTCAAACTTGATTTTGTGCACAGTTGACTTTTTGTCAGATGAAATCCAAACTGTGTGTTTCTTTGTGAAATCAAGTCCTTGACCTAATTAAAACCTAATGGATGGGTTTCATAGGTGTTTTAGGGTGTCTTAAATCATGTCCCAAGGTTTGGGAGCATGTCTTGGTCAAAAGTCAAAGATACAGTTGACTTTTCCTTCAAAACCCTAATTGTGGTCCTGGTGAAATTGAAACTTGTGAATCAAGCTTATTGGATCAATCCATTGTTGTAAATGGATTAATGTGGTGTCTTTGAGGCCCTCAAATCATGTCTTGAGGTCTTGGATCATGCTTTGCTCCAAAAGTCAACTTAAGGGTGAATTAGGTCAAGAAACCCTAATTCCTGATTTTTTATGAATGCATCCCCTGGGGCTAATTTGACTTGATGATTGGGTCCATGAGGTCCCTTGGAGCATCTTGGGTTGTGCTTTGAAGCATTGGCTCATGCCCAGAGGAAAAATTTCCATCTGGAGGCCTTGGTCGACCAAAACTCTAATTTGGTGACACTGGCGATCTTGAGGCTTGATCCACTTGGAATGTTGCAACTTTGTGTTTGATTCTTGATATGGGAGTCCTCTTGACCCTTTATGGGTTTTTGAGAGGTTTATACAAGTTGAAGATCATGTAATTCTTTGATTGATCCTTTGTCTAAGTGCTCTGAGAGGGCTCAAAACCCTAATTCTTGGTTGTAGTGAAAGCTCAACAATCCTTGAGGAAATTGATGAGGCATGATGGCACATCCATATTATGGCAATGATTTACACAATGATGGGAAATCTTGGTGGTAAAAATTTGGGGTATGACAATCAGGTGCAAAATCTATGGAGAACTCAACTTCACGTTCTGGATGTAAGTCACAAATATCTTAAGGAAAAACATAAGGAAACTCACACACCACCAACATATGACTAGCCGCCACATCCTTCTCCACTCTAAAGGAAGCAAACATCATGAGCACCTGATCATTCTCCCTCAAAGACATATAAACCCGACCGTCATACATGAATATCGAATTTTTATTCTCTTCAAGTTCAAGAAACAACACAGCCTTAACAACACATGCAATCTTGCAATCAGCGGCACACTGAACTAAACTTCCACACCAAAAACTTCTCAGAGAAGCAGAAGTTTCTCCCCTACTTGTTTCAATCCTGTTCCTGCTGGAAAGTGGTTAGAAAAACAAACAAGCATCGAAAGTGTTTCACACTTATGTCGCATACCAGGGAACATACAAAATTACACAACCTAGTCGAATGGATCAAACAGGCTCTAATACCATTATGTAACACCATAATCCTCAAATCGACATTTAATAAAATAATTCAAATAGTACTCCATAATCAAAGTGTCACCCATGCTTCACCATAGCATAAAAACATTCACACAACATAGTCATTAAAACTCAGCAGCAGAAAAATCGTTAAGTTTGGCATATGAGCCTCAAATAAATAAGAAAATTACAACATAAGTAATGCCTAAAACAAATAAAGAATGAATAGCCTATCCCTAATGTTACATATCAGAGCGACTCCTACAAGACCCAATGATAAATAGCTAAAGAGGCATGGACATCGTCCTATAACTAAAGCGACCACTTTTGTTATTGATTTTATGTACTCTAGAGGAGCACAGACGCCCCAACAACAAAAAGGGGTAAGAATACGCTTAAATAATATAGCGGTGTTTCACACCCTAATATTCCACCTCATGTGCATCATTTTAGCATGACATCAATCATCCCATGTGTGTGTCTGTGTGTGTGTTTATGCATTGTTAACCCCTTGGAAATGCAAGTATGTGTCTTGATTTGCTTTGACTACAAGCTAGGGTTTTGGCACCAAGAAGCTTAAGAAGTTGGCCAGTCAAGGTATTGTGATCCTTAAGTCTCTAAAATGATTAAAAGTCACCTTTCATCAACAATTAAGTGCAAAATTCCATCTATTCAAGTTCACCAAGCTTTAAGTCATCAGATGCACCAAACTAGGGCTTTGACTTAATTCAACCTTGAGTTAAATTTTGGAGCAAGGTGTGATCCAACACCTCAAGACAAGATTCAAAGACCTCAAGTACATCATATTAGTCAATTCATATGTTTGGATTGGTTCAAGAAGCTTGATTCATTGACAGTTGAAGAATTTAAGTTCAATTGAGAAAAGTCAACTGTGAAGGTGTGAAAAACACAAGAAAGGGGGGTTTGAATTGGTTTTTCAAAATAAAATTGTGTCTTTAAAATAAATTCCTTTTATAAGACTCTTTCTTTTAACAATAATGACCTTTGTTGAAACCAAGTAGATGAACACGTTATGTTTATACTAGTTCACTTGAGAAACACTCAAGTTAATCTAGTCCACCTGCCAAGGTGATTTTGCCTCTCTCAACGAGGTCTTAATCCACTATTCAAACAAATCAGTACAATGCACTAGCCAAAATGCTAGTGACTAACACAACCTCTAAAACTCTCAAGTTTTAGACTTCTCAAGTAATACAACCTCACAGGTCTTACTCAAGGAACAACCTCTAAGACTACACGTCCTAGACTTCTCAAGAAATACAACCACACGGTCTTTCTCAAGGAACATAAACCTAAGTTTGAATAAATTTCATTTACAGACAAGTGCTTCTTATACAAGCTGAAAATGTAAACAAGTTTCGACCAGAATGACTTAAGAAAGATTTCAGTTGGAAAGAATATTGTAGTAGCGTTCGTGTATATCTTTCTTCAAGTCTTTTGCTTCCTTTTATAGCCGTGTAAAAAGAGCCTTTAAAGTGTAATCATGATAGCTAACTAGGCTGGCGGCTAGAAGCGTGAGGACAGATAAAAACTTTTGCGTGCTGCGTGTCCTGTTTTGTCAGAATATCTGCGTTTGTACCGTTGCACTGTTACCAAGATATTTTCACATTGTATTGTGGTACAGTTGTACTATGTAGCTTTGTCTTCATGGCTTCTCAACTTCAGAGGCTTTTTACGAGCATGAGTAAGAAGGGAAAACATAGCTTGGTACTTAAGATTATCAAGTCTTCGAATCCTCAGAGCATCGTCTTCAGAGTCTTCAGCACTTGGTCTTCATAACCTTGTTCTCTTGGTGCATTGTCTTCATATCTTTAGAGGCTTCTGATAGTATCTTGTTGAAGCATGAGTAGAGACTTGATTAGGTCTTCAGAACCTTGATCAGAGAGCTTAAGTCTTTAATATCTGGACTTCGTTCAATCAGAACCTTTGTCTTCAGATCTTCAGAACCCATTCTCTTTTCCTTTTGTATCAGAGTCTTGTGAACTTCATATTAGCTTAAAAATGAGTTCTGTTTTTCAAGTGTTTAGGCGGAGTATTTTCCTTTAAGCATTGTGTTCGCGCCAATTTACTGAAGCATAACCTGTTTGTTAAGTTCTCACAAATAACAAACATTAGTTGTACAAAATTGTTCATACAAAAATACTCATTTGGTATCATCAAAATTTAGAGATGATATTGCATAATCAAATCTTGTTCTCACAATCTCCCCCTTTTTGATGATGACAACACTATGTATTTTGATGACACAATTTTGATATATATGTAATGCAGGGAAAATAACAGATTCTAAAGATAGCTTATCCTTCGTATGAAGGACTCCCCCTGAATCTTAGACTTGATGAATTTCTATGCTTAGGCTCCCCCTGATTTTACTAGGTCATGAGCTCTTAGTCTTGATTCTCTTTTCAGCAGAGTTCTGATTTTCTTAATGAAGCTTGATTTGGATCAGAATTCCTAAAAAAGAAAAACACTCTAATAGAAATAACATTTTATTTGTTAGCATCTAAACAGCGTTGTTTTTCAGAGATTGACTATGGAATCAAAATATCACATTCATATTACTTCTCCCCCGTTTTGTCATTGATCAAAAAGATTAGTGGTGAAAGGGTGAAAAACAAAGATATAAAGTCTTAAAGACAAAAGAGACATAAAGATTAGGTGCTTCTAGAGGACATCTTGTCCCATATTTTCTAAAGCATGCCCTGAAGATTAGCATTGACTGTCTTTTGTTCTTCAAAGTTTTCTCTGAACTTTTGTTGTTCTTCTCTGATTTCTCCAATTGCGTTTTCCAAATGCTTTACAGCAGGGTCAGATGTGGGAACAACTGCAGCATCTTGCTTGGCCTTTTCCATGGCTTTAGCTTCTTGTGCTATTCTGGCTTATTCAGCAGCCTTTTCTGCAAGAAGTATTGCTTCCTTAGCAGCCTTTTCTTTAACTTCTTTCTGCTTTACAGCCAAGAACTTAAGTACCCTGATCCGCTCTTCAGTTTCTGCTCTTTCCTTTGCTCGTTGAATTCCAGCAGTAATGGTTGCGTCTGAGAAGCTTACAATTCTTGCAAGTTCAGAATCCAACCATTTCTGGAAGATCTGACAGGAACTTTCGAACTCCCAGGGCTTGGCACTTTTACTGATTTCTTCTCTCAATTTTGTAAACTTCTTTAGTGCTTTATCATGAAATTGACTTGTGCACTCTTCAAAAGTTGTTGGAACAGGTATGTCATAGATGACCAACGCAAGGTCAGTCTTGGCAGAATTAATTTTAGATGATGCTGGCTGAGATGAAACAATCTCAGTAGGAGGATGTTCATTGCTTGGTTGATCAGCAGGAGATGATACTTCTAAAGAGTCTGAAACCATGAGCGTTTCGAGTGTAATAATCTCTAGATATTCAAAGATGGTTTCTTCAGAGCTAGACTCAATACTGAGGTTTTGAGATTCAGAGATTAGGTTCGTAGAACCTTGTTCATTCGGCTGAATGGTTAAAGTGGTTATTATCGAGGTGTAGGTTGGAACAGCTTCAGACGAGATAGGGGTACTGATTGATGAGTTGGGTGATGATTGGATAATGGTAGTTGGAGGAGGAATTGAAAAGGATGGTGGTTTAAACTTCACTTGTGGATTTGAGGTAAGAATGAAGGTGGTTTGAGATGATGTTGCAGTAACACTCTCAGTGACATTCATGGTCCAAGAAGAATTGTTAGCAGATCGATTGATTTTCTCAAGAAGAAGAGACTCCAGTCTGGAAGTTTTGGGGGTTTCAGTTTCATCCTTTTTCTTCTTCTTAAGCTCAGCATCTTCTTCAGTTTGCTTCCTTTTACTCCTGGTTATATACTTAGGTTTAGGAGCGACATCTTCAACTCTGTATTTTCGCATGTCATGCCCTTCTTCTCTCATTATAGCAACAAATGAAACAATTATTGTTGGATTATCTTCTTTATGATAGACGGGGTAGTTCGTTATTGGATGTCTGTTTCTGATCACAATGTCGTGAGGGATAGACATGGGTTTCACATCAACACTTGTAATCATTTTCATATGCTTAAGGTTCAAAGCATTGAAAACATCTCCTACTCTACTAGTCAGATAATCTGTATATTTAGCTTCCTTGACTAGATACTCTAATAGGACACTTTCAACAAAGATATCAGAGAGAATTCTTCCAAAGGGAATGTAGTTCACAATCTTCCTATCTGGTGAGGTTGTTGTTCTTGTCTTGCGCACCATATCTCTCAGTTAGTAGAATAGAATGGATGGAAGACACATTTTCTCACCCTTGTGCGGGTAGTATAGCATGTACTTTTGGTTTGCGTTGAAGAAATTTGCAGCACTCTTTGGAGGTCTTGAATTTATACATCCAAGAATAATTATATGCCAGATCCTCAGATTGTCACTCAAATTCTTGCTTTTGTACTCTGTTGTCCCGGGTTGATAATTTTTGTAAAATGTTTTGTTGATGACAGAGTCAAATATTTCAGTTTTTCCATAAACCTTTTTTCCTTCCAAGAACTGCATCCCCAGTAGGTCTGAAATGGATTTCTTAGTGATAATGATCTTTTGATCCATAACAAAACATACAACATGAAGATCATCTGTTTCAGCTTGTCTCCAGAATTCCTTTACTAGGTCATCAAAGGTGGGACCTCTAAGTCTGTCAAAGTACTTTTCCATCCTTGAGTATTTAGTTGATCAATTAGATTGAACCCATTATCATGAAGATTGTGGAAGTCGACATCAAGGTCTTTCATAACGATTAGTTCTTTTGCACGACAACATAGGTAACAGAGGGAATTCTCTGTTTTACATGGTCTGCATCGATCGTGGGAAGAGATAGTGGAGCTGGAGCGATCTTCGTGGTAGTCGTGGAGGTTGTGGACGGCGCTACTGATGAGGAAGATGACAACCTCTTTGATGATGTTTCCATTTCTTTGGAAACCTTAACAGTATCTTCTTGATTTGAAGTCATCATGATAGTTAAGATCGGAGAGGATGAGCACAGGGATTGAGTTGGTATGAGAGAGAGAGAGAGAGAGAGAGAAGGAGGAGGAGGAAAAGCGATTAGGGTTTCTTTTTTAGTGAGAGAGGGAATAAGAATGTTTTTGAAAACTTAAGAGATAGACACCGTACAGGGGATAAATGAATGAATGTAATGAAGTTTTAAGTCAATCTCAAGAAAATTATTGTTCGTTTGATTTGAATATATATAGTGATTTAGATATAATCTAATCACATGCAAAAATTATTTTCTATTTAAATGACACGTCAGAACTGACTTAGAAGACAAATTTATCAGAACTGAGACACATCTCACAAAAGTGATTCTGATGATTTTAAAAATACTTATTTCCTCTGACTAAACACATTTGGCTCTGAAATATTCTCATTCTGAACAGTACTCCATATTTAGATGTTTTAAAATAATTTGAAATTTATCTTCAGCTAAGGGTTTTGTAAAAATATCATCCCATTGATGGTCTGTATCAATGAATTTTAAGCATAAGGTTCCCTTTTAAACATAGTCTCTGATAAAATGGTGTTTTATTTCAATGTGTTTATACCTAGAATGTAAAATTGGATTTTTACTTAAATAAATAGCAGCAGTATTATCACAGAAGATAGGGATGTTACTCCCATATATCTGATAGTCCTCCAGCTGATTTTTCATCCAAAGCATTTGTGTACTGCATAGAGAAGCGAAGATGTATTCAGCTTCCGCTGTAGAGAGAGCAATTATAGATTGCCTCTTCCTTAACCATGAGATTAAGTTATTCCCTAGGAACTGACAGTTTCCAGATGTCCTCTTTCTTTCCAATCTGTCTCCAGCATAGTCTACATCGCAGTAACCAGAAAGAGTATACTCTGATGTTTTCTCATACATCAAGCCAAGGTTAATTGTTCCTTTTAGATACCTTAGAATTCGTTTAACAACAGTTAAATGAGATTCTCTTGGATCTGATTGGAATCTAGCACATAAATGTACACTAAATAATATATCACGTCTAGAGGCAGTTAGATATAAGAGAGAGGCTATCATACCACGATAGAGCTTCAAACAAACCTTACCTCCTATTTCTTCTTTTCCCATGATACATGTTGGATGCATTGGTGTTTTAGTTGTATTACAATCCATCATTTTGAACTTCTTCAGAAGTTCTTTTGTGTACTTACTTTGATGAATGTAAGTGGCCTCTGGTTTCTGATCAATTTGAATACCCAGGAAGAACCTTAACTCACCCATCGACTCATTTCAAATTCTGCTTGCATTAACTTTGAAAATTCTTCGCATAAAGAGGGGTTAGCAGAACCAAAAATAATATGATCAACATAGATTTGAACTATAAGAATATCATTCTTATATGTTTTACAGAAGAGAGATGTGTCAACCTTTCCTCTGGTGAAATTGTTTTCTAAAAGAAATTTACTCAATCTATCGTACCAAGCTCTGGGAGCTTACTTTAAACCATAGAGAGACTTTTTGAGTTTAAAAATAAAATTTGATTTTTCTGAAATTTCAAAACCAGGAGGTTGTTTGACATAAACTTCTTCTGATATATATCCATTTAAGAATGCACTCTTAACATCCATCTGATAAAAGGTGATGTTATGATTTACTGAAAAGGAAATTAATAATCGTATTGCTTCAAGTCTAGCGACCGGAGCAAAGGTTTCATTGTAATCAATTCCTTCTTGTTGACTGTATCCTTGAGCAACAAGTCGTGCCTTGTTTCTGACAACTTCTCCCTTCTCATTTAGCTTGTTCCTGAATACCCACTTGGTTCCAATTACATGAACATTCTTAGGTTTTGGAACTAAATCCCAAACATTATTCTTTGAGAACTGATTAAGTTCTTCTTCCATGGCCAGAACCCAGTCCTTGTCCATAAGAGCTTCTTCAACTGTGACTGGTTAGATTAGTGACACTAATCCTAATAGTGTTTCTTCTGATGGTCTGAAGGCTGATCTGGTCCTGATTGAAGCATCCTTGCTACCCAGAATTAGTTCCTCAGGATGAGAAGTAGACATTCTTCTTTTCTTTTGATGTGGAGTATTCGGAGTTACATCAGTGGTATCCAGCGTAGGATCTTGCTGGTCTTTAACTCCATCTGCCTTCTCTTTAGGTTCTGAAAAGCTAATTTCCAAATCTGTAAGTTTTTCAACTAGCTCTGACTTTTCAGAGTCAGGCTTGTCATTGAATCTAACATGAATTGATTCTTCCACAATCCGTGATTATGTGTAATAAACTCTGTAGCCTTTTGAGCGTTCAGAGTATCCTAACAGCAGACACTTCTGTGCTTTGGAATCAAACTTGCTAAGATTCTCTTTAGTGTTTAATATAAAACAAGTACATCCAAACATATGAAAGTAGGAAATATTGGGAATCTTATTCTTCCACAATTCATACGGAGTTTTATTCAAGATAGGTCTAATAGAAATTCTATTTTGAATATAACATGTTGTGTTAATTGCTTCTGCCCAAAAGTGCTTAGCCATGTCAGTTTCTTGGATCATGGTGCGAGCCATTTCTTGTAAAGTTTTGTTCTTTCTTTCTACAACTTCATCTTGTTGTGGAGTTCTAGGACAATAAAAATCATGGGATATCCCATGTGAATCAAAAAGGTTTTCAAAGTCTTCATTTTCAAATTCTCCACCATGATCACTTCTGACTTTGATGATTTTGCAATTTTTCTCATTTTGTACTTGAGTGCAGAAGGAAGCAAACACAGAATGTGACTCATCCTTGTGTTTTAAGAATTTCACCCATGTCCAACGACTGTAATCATCAACGATGACTTATCCGTTTTTCTTACCATTGATTGAGGCAGTTTTTACTGGTCCAAAGAGATCAATGTGAAGAAGTTCTAACGGTATAGAGGTGGAAACAATATTCTTTGCTTTAAAAGAAGTTTTTGAAAACTTGTCTTTCTGACATGCTTCGCAAAGAGCATCTGAAGAGTACTTCAGATTTGACGAGCCTCTAAAAAGACCTGGCTTGTTCAGCTGAGAAATTCTTCTCATGCTAACATGATCAAGACGCATGTGCCAGACCCATTGCTCTTCATTTAAAGAAAGAAGACATCTTACATTTTGATGTTTTAAATCTAATAATTTAATTTTGCAAGTATTGTTCTTCCTCTTTCCGTTGAACAGGACAGATCCATCCTTTTGACTTACTACTTTACAGGATGTTTGATTAAAAATAACGCCATAACCATTGTCACTAAGTTGACTAATTGACAATAGATTATGCATTATACCTTCAACTAACAGAACATTATTAATAGAAGGAATCTTACCATTTCCAATAGTTCCGGAGCCAATAATTCTTCCTTTCTGATTTCCTCCGAAACCGACGACACCTCCGAGCTTAAGTTTCAGATCTTGGAACATATGCCTTTCTCTCGTCATGTGTCGCGAGCATCCATTGTCCAGGTACCATTACTGGTGCTTCAATAGTGCCATTAAGGATGTCTGCAACATATATTATCTTATTCTTAGGTACCCATTTTATGGGTCCTTTCACATTAGCTTTTCCAGAGGTTCTGACACCTTTGGACTTCCTTACATTGGAATAATAGTGTGGAATTTGTGCATAGTGTTTAAGTTTAGGAGTTTTCTTTAGTGTTTGTGTTTGTGTAGTGATAGATTTTGAACCTTTTTGTTCAGAACATTTCAAGATAGTGCCAAAGGGCACAAAATGTTTAGACAGAGGTATTATCTTGATACTCTTGGTCTCATCATATGGTTGTGATGGTCCTGAGTATCCTAGACCTCTATTGCCATTGCTGCTGACTCCATAGATCATTGATGCCATTTTACTTCTATCTATGCTTTTAGCAAGGAAGTGTTGAAAGGCTTTATCATATCTGACTACTTCATTAGTGTTATTTGTGTTGGAAGTGATTTCTTCTTCTAACTTGGAGACTTTATTTTTTAAAACAGTATTTGAATTTTCCAAAACAAATAATTTTTCATTGAATTCTGAGAAGGTTTGTTTGCTTTTAGTAAGATCTTCTGAAGGAACCATAAACGTCTTTTTCAGAGTTTTGTGTTTTCTTAGAAGGATTTGATATCTTTCCATAAGTTCATATAATCCTATTTCAAGTTCAGAACGGGATAAGGAAGAAAGTACCTCTCTTTCATCGTCAGAGTCTGATAGTTCTTCTTCTGATAAAGCATCTTTGGTTTCCGCCATGAATGCCATGTTGACACGTTCTTCATCGACATCATCCTCAGATTCTGAATCATCCCAAGTTGCCATAAGACCCTTTTTGGCTTTCTTAGGTCTCTCCTCTTTCTTAAATTTTGGACAATCATTTTTTATATGTCTAGGTTCCTTGCATTCAAAGCATGTAACATCTCTTACATAATTTCTCCTTTGACCATATCTAGATTCAGATCTTCTTCTTGGTCCTCTGAACTTATTCTTCCTGTATTTCCATAATTGACTTATTTTCCTTTATATGAGAGATATATCATCTTCATCTGAATCTTCTTCAGATTCTTCCACTTCTTCCTCTGCCTGATACGCGTTTTTCTTCTCAGACTTGGCTTTTAGGGCAATTGATTTATTTTTCTTCTGAGGTTCATCTCCTTGAAGTTCTATTTCATGACTTCTTAAAGAACTGATAAGTTCCTCAAGACTTATACTATTCAGATCCTTTGCCAGTTTCAAAGTAGTCACCACTGGTCTCCATTTGACAGGAAGACTTATGATGATTTCTTGACATGATCAGCAGTAGAATATCCTTTGTCCAGAACTCTAAGTCCTGCAACAAGCATTTGAAACCTTGAGAACATGGCTTCCACAGATTCATCTTCTTCCATTTTGAAGACCTCGTATTTTTGAATTTGTGCAAGAGCCTTCGTCTCCTTGACTTGAGCATTGCCTTCGTGAGTCATACGAAGAGAGTCAAAAATAGACTTTGCAGTTTCTTTGTTTGTAATTTTTTCATATTCTGTATATGAAATTGCATTTAACAGAATAGTTCTTTCTCTGTGATGATTTTTATAATTTTTCTTTTATGCATCTGTAAATGCACTTCTTTCAATCTTTTTGCATGCAGAATCTACAAGTGACTGTAGCCATCAACTATCAGATCCCATAGATCTAAGTCAAATGACAAAAAGTAACTTTCAATTCTATCTTTCCAGTAATCAAACTTTTCGCCATCAAAGATAGGAGGTTTTGCAGTATAAGAATCTCTTTCATTCACAATGAAACTTGTTTCAGGAGTTGTTATAGTCATTGTTTTTCACACTTGGATCGGTACTGGACACTGTTAAGTGCTTGATAAAAATTCAATCTTTTTATCACCTCAGAACCGGAGCTCTGATGCCAATTGAAGGTGTGAAAAACACAAGAAAAAGGGGTTTAAATTGGCTTTTCAAAATAAAATTGTTTCTTTAAAATAAATTCCTTTTATAAGACTCTTTATTTTAACAATAATGACCTTTGTTGAAACCAAGTAGATGAACACGTTATGTTTATACTAGTTCACTTGAGAAACACTCAAGTTAATCTAGTCCACCTGCCAAGGTGATTTTTCCTCTCTCAACGAGGTCTTAATCCATTATTCAAACAAATCAGTACAATGCACTAGCCAAAATGTTGGTGACTAATACAACCTCTAAAACTCTCAAGTTTTAGACTTCTCAAGTAATACAACCTCACAGGTCTTACTCAAGGAACAACCTCTAAGACTACACGTCCTAGACTTCTCAAGAAATACAACCACACGGTCTTTCTCAAGGAACATAAACCTAAGTTTGAATAAATTTCATTTACAGACAAGTGCTTCTTATACAAGCTGAAAATGTAAACAAGTTTCGACCAGAATGACTTAAGAAAGATTTCAGTTGGAAAGAATATTGTAGTAGCGTTCGTGTATATCTTTCTTCAAGTCTTTTGCTTCCTTTTATAGCCGTGTAAAAAGAGCCTTTAAAGTGTAATCATGATAGCTAACTAGGCTGGCGGCTAGAAGCGTGAGGACAGATAAAAACTTTTCTGTGCTGCGCGTCCTGTTTTGTCAGAATATTTGCGTTTGTACCGTTGCACTGTTAACAAGATATTTTCACATTGTATTGTGGTACAATTGTACTATGTAGCTTTGTCTTCATGGCTTCTCAACTTCAGAGGCTTTTTACAAGCATGAGTAAGAAGGGAAAACATAGCTTGGTTCTTAAGATTATCAAGTCTTCGAATCCTCAGAGCAGCGTCTTCAGAGTCTTCAGTACTTGGTTTTCAAAACCTTGTTCGCTTGGTGCGTTGTCTTTATATCTTCAGAGGCTTCTGATAGTATCTTGTTGAATCATGAGTAGAGACTTGATTAGGTCTTCAGAACCTTGATCAAAGAGCTTAAGTCTTCAGCATCTGGACTTCGTTCAATCAGAACCTTTGTCTTCAGATCTTCAGAACTCTTCTCTTTTCCTTTTGTATCAGAGTCTTGTGAACTTCATATTAGCTTAAAAATGAGTTCTACTTTTCAAGTGTATAGGCAGAGTATTTTCCTTTAAGCATTGTGTTCGCCCTAATTTACGGAAGCATAACTTGTTTGTTAAGTTCTCACAAATAACAAACATTAGTTGTACAAAATTGTTCATACAGAAATACTCATTTGATATCATCAAAACTTAGAGATAATATTGCATAATCAAATCTTGTTCTCACAAACTGTTCATCAAAGTCAAAGTTTTACTTTTGAGATTTTTGGTCAAACATGGACTCCACAATTCAAAGATCATGAAAAAATGAAGGATGGTTGGATTTGATCATGATAAATCAAGAAAATCATGAAAGGATCCAAAGTTGTGAAAATTAGGGTCTCTGAATTTTTCTAAGTTACAAAATTCCATGATCAAGGGCCCTACTTCCCAAGACTATAACTTCTCCAATGAAGACACTTGAGGACTCCTTTTGAAGATGGTATTACATAATTCAAATTGGTGAAAGAATGGACCCTAAAGCATTTACCAATTGAAAATTATGGTTGATCAAAGTTAAGGTTTTCAAAGATGTGAAAATGTCAAACACTTAGAAATTTTTCTAAGTATAAAACAGTTGAAAGTCCAATTTTGATGGCACCTTTTCTCAATGATCTAATTTGATTCTTTCCAAGTGATCAACATAAAAGTTTTGTATGTGATCTCATATTTCCAATGGTCCCAAGAGCATGAGTTCATCATGCTTGAGCATGAAGTTATAAGGTTGCAAAGTGACCACAGTGAGGCAGTTTGACCCAAGGCAGAATTGCACAAATGATTTTCACACGAGTTTGAGACATCTTTTGCCCATCTTCCAAGCATTTTCAGAGCAAGTGGCTAACTTGAAACTTGTTCATTGCCATGAAATCTTTCCAATGGTACCAAATTTCAACAAAATTGATCCTCATTCATTGAGGAAAAGCTTCATCCAATGTGCTACATTGCATTGCATTTTGGACAAAGGTTGAAAAGTTGCTTTTAACTTTTTCTTGCTCCTTAAGTTAGGGAACCTGGCCTGCACATTACCAAAAACTTGTACAAGCTGAAAGACAACCCAAGAGAAGTCAACTTGTAGCCACACTAGAAAGCAAAAAGCTAGTTGTACTTGCACAAGCTTTATGCAAAAGTGAAATATCCAATGGATCGTGATTCAACTTTGTCCAAAATATTTGCCACTTGATTTGAGCCATTTCTCCTATAAAAGGCACCTCATATCAGATGTAACACGCCAAGAATTTGAGCCAAGAAACCTCTAAATCTCAGTAAGCATACACCTTGAAACACTTATTCTTCATTTTCCTCCAAAACACCAAACTTCCCAAAACTCATCACAACCCTCAAACCTCTAAACTTTTCACTCTAACACACCACAAATACTTCACATAACCTCTCCAAGCTCATCAAAACACCTCAAACCACCTAAAACCAAAAGTCAACTCTCTTTGGTCACCATGGTTGACCAAAGAGCCAAAACTCTAAAACTCTCGATCCTTGCCATTTCCATTCAGTTCAACACTTCAAACACACCACACAAACACCATAAGGATTGGAGGTTTTTCAAGGAAACTTGATCATTCAAACACCTTCCTGGGAGTTTAGTGTAGCTAAATCAATCATCATCTTGCATCTGGAACAACTTTGAAGGTGCATTAGACATTCTCTAATAGAAATAAGAAAATCACAAATTTGAAAATCTGGTTCCAAGGTTGAAGATGACTCAGAGTGCGCACATTTTTCTTTTACAAATGAAAGCTTAATATATAATTTTTTAAAAGTGACACCTAACAAGGCCAAAAGGCCTGGCCCAATGGCAAGCATGTTTTGCTACATTGATGAGGGCGTGGGTTCGAACCTGATAGCCCTCATTTGCTTCTTTTAATCACTTATCCTCTTTATTTTTATTCCTTATTATTTTTATTTTACTTTTTATTAATTATTTCTTTTATTTAAAAAAAAAAACCCATTTGAAAACCAAAAATATCCAAAAATATTCTTTTTTCACTTATTTATTTTATTCACATTAATTTATTAAATAATACTATTTAGCATTAAATTTCCTTTATTTTTACTAAAACCTTTAAAAAACCATAAAAATATTTTATTTTTCTTTTCTTATTTTTATTCTCCCATGTTTAAACACTTAGAAATATCACCCTTTAATTTTCATATTCATTTGTTTTTTTTTATTAATTGTTTAAAGTATTTTCAAATTTATTATCAAATATGATGTTCATGTTTGCGGAGCATATAGGGTTTTATTTGGTCTTTGATGATCCATGATTGTGCTCTTTGTTCATATATATTGATTATGTCTTGTAGGACCATGGTGATATTGTCCTTAATGCCATCTTTGTTTTTGTCTTGAACACTTTAAATGGTTGATACTTGTTCTTACTTGTTTCAAAGTTTGTCCATATGTTTAGAACTTGTTAAAATTGTATCCTTGATCTAAAAGCTTATGATGAGGCCATACTTTGATCTCTTGCCCTTGTGTTAATATTTGTCTTTGCGTATACATGATGTAAATAATGATGATGTGCAATGTTTACCCTAGATAATTCATGTTAAATCTTGTTCTTGTAAATCATGTTCTATGTGTATCTTCCTCCATATCTTGATGAGCATCTTGTTGAAACTTGTCTAATGATTTAAGTATCCATGTTTTGTTCATATTGAGAATGTTAACTTGTATCCAAGCATGCTTTAATCAAATGTAAACCTTGTACATGTTTGTTGATCCATACTTACCTTACTTGTACCATGTTTCTCATGTTTAACTTCTTTGTTGAATTTTTGTTTGCAATTGTATATACATGTTGCCTAATCCAAGAGAGGGAGTTATTGTTGACTTCATTCCATTTGCATATGCATTTTTATATTCTTGTACATATTTTGCATGACTTGCTATGTAACACCCTAAATCCCCGCGTAAAATAATACAATTATCAGAGTAAAAATTCAAATAAAAATTTAGCACTTAGGATGTTACTTCTAGCATACACCTGCCCAAGCAAATAACATGTAACACATACTTATTATTATAAACGTACTACGAAATCATTATTAAAAATTCTTCTCATTAAGTAGCGGAAAACTTCTTCAAATCGACAATCAAAACTTCGCATATTTAAACCACTTATTCATCATCAATTAAAACAAAATATAATAACTATAACGGAAATAAAACACCCCACGTGGGCACACGAACACCCATAATCGCTCACACCCCACAAGGGTACACGATTACCTCAACAACAAAAACAACATGATTCTATTTCAAAGAATCTGGATAAGGCGCTCACACCCCACATGGGCACATGACTTATCATACAACTTATACAACATGATATGCATATCAACAACAACATACAATACAAAATACATTGATATTCATCTTAATCATTATACCACACTAATATTGGTCACCATGCAACAACAATGCTATAACAACTCAACAACATCATCAACGACAACTTACAGCATAACAATCAACAACGATATATTTCAGATTCTATCACATCACAACATAAACACTACAATTTAATTTAAGCCACCACACAGAAAAATAATCCCATTCTAGACCAGAACCCATTTTTATTAGAAATTTCGTTGTGTTAGCTTTCCAACGCTTCGAACGGCACGCGAATCGGACACCCATAACGCAAGTTATGAATTTTCGAAGTTTTCCAAAATTTTCAAACACGGCGATATAACGGGTTACCTCATCATGTAACCGGTTACATCAGTCCCAGAAGCAGAATTACCCAGTTTTTCTTTGATGTAACCGGTAACCTCAACCGTGTAACCGGTTACATCACCCAAAATGCCCAAAAAACACGTTTTCAGTATAACCGGTTACCTCAACCATGTAACCGGTTACCTCACTGACAAAAGCACTTTTCTGCTATATTTTTACACCATAACTTATTTTTAAGTTGTTTCAAAACCAGCTTTTCTTAGAATTCGTCCAAAACACTTTTCAAAGCAAAAATACAATTTTCAAAAGTTTAAAAACTCAAGTTTTCCTTTACAAAATCGTTCATAACATTGTTCCGACTCTGACACGCGAATTACACGTACAACACTCCACATTTACAGCATACGCCTCTCAATCCAACGAATTCAACAACAACAATCACACAAGACACAATTTTCAACAGAAATCAACACAACAACATATAATCCATTGAATTATCAAGAATCAATCACTCATCAAAACCATTACAATCATGAACAAAGAGAAAAAAATTCAAAACCCCACATGTTAGAAACTACCCACCACTCATCATGGCAACCCTTAGATAGTTAGAATCCCACCCTTACCTTAGAGTTCTTGTGACAATGCTTCCTCAACTCCAACATTGGTGATTCTTCCATTTTCGCCCTAACTCTCCTTTTTCTCTTTTCTCAACCCAAAACACGTACTGACTCTTTTTCCTTAATTCTCTTCCCTTATTATATTATTATTATTATTATTATTATTATTATTATTATTATTTCTATTATTATTATTCTCCTAAATAAATAGTAACAAATAATGCCAATAATAATTATTATTTAATTTCAAATAATATCCATATAATATCATTCCAATAAATAATTACTAACTAATATTAATAATTAATTACTAACCACATCACCCATCTCTACACAATTGGTCACACACCCCCAATACCTTATTCTCTATAATTCTAAGGTCACTACCCCATACTAAAGGCAATCCAAACATAACCCAACACACATAAACACATACATACACACAACAACATAAACTTTAAATTACGAGAATAATTGAAATAAATCAGGGCGTTACAACTCTCCCCCACGTAGAATATTTTCGTCCTCGAAAATTTACCTTATATGAATAACTTCGGATACGACTCTCACATCCTGCTCTCTAATTTCCAAGTCATATTTCCACCGGCAGCGCCTCCCCACACTACCTTCACAAGAGTTATCTCTTTACCTCTCAATTGTTTCACCTCGAGGTCTCCAATCTGTATTGGTAAAGCCTCAACCGTAAGGTTATCCCTTACTTCTGAAGCTGTGACACATGGAACACATCATATGCAAATTCGAAAAATTGGGTGGCAACGCCACTCTGTAGGCAACAGGTCCAACTCTTGCAAAAATCTGATATGGACCAATAAACCGAGGAGTAAGCTTTCTCGACTTCAATGCACGTCCAACACCAGTCACCGGAGTGACTCTCAAGAACACATGGTCTCCTTCTTGAAACTCAAGATCTTTCCTCTTATCATGGTAGCTTTTCTACCTACTCTGTGAAGCTTTCATATTTTCCCAAATCAGCTTCACGTTTTCAGTAGTCTGCTGAACAATCTCAGGTCCAAGTACTACACTCTCACCAGATTCATGCCAACACAAAGGTGTCTGACACCTCCGATCATACAAAGCTTCAAAAGGCGCCATTCCAATACTGAAACGATAACTGTTATTATAAGTGAACTCAATCAACGGCAATTAGCTATCCCAAGCACCTCCCTGTTCAAGCACACAAGCCCTCAACAAGTCCTCCAAAGATTGTAGAGTTCTCTCCGTCTGTCCATCTGTCTATGGATGATAAGCTGAACTCCACCTCAACTTTAAACCCAGAGCCTCTTGCAAACTTTCCCAAAATCTGGAAGTGAACCTCGGATCTTTATCTGACACGATACTCAATAGTACTCCGTGCAACTTCACAATCACACGAATATAAATCTCTGCCAGCCTCTGCAAAGAAAAACTGATATTAATCAGAATAAAATGTGTCGACTTCATCAGTCTATCCACCACTACCCAAATGGCATCATGCCCTATCAGAGTATTAGGCAATCCAGTCACAAAATCCATAGAAATGTTGTCCCACTTCCACTCTGGAATATCTAACGGTTGCATTAAACCAGCAGGTTTCTGATGTTCCACCTTCGACTTTTAACAAGTCAAACAAGCATACACAAACTTAGCCACGTCACGCTTTAATCCAGGCCACCAAAATATCTTCTTTAAGTCTTGATACATCTTTGTAGCTCCTGGATGGATACTCAATCTACTCATATGACTTTCTTCTAGAATCATTCTTTTCAACTCAGAATCATCATGAATACAAATCCTATCACGGAATCTCAACACACCTTGTTCATCCACTCTGAATTCGTTACTTTCTGCCTGTTCATTTCCAATCATCAAATCCACCAGTTTCACATCCAACTTCTGACCCTCTCTGATGCTATTAAGAAATTCATTGTTGATCTTCAGCATACCCAACATCACACTATGCGGTGTCTGTTCGTAAACTAAACTCATATCTCTGAACTACTCAATCAATTCCAACTCTTTAACCATCATCGTAGACATATGCAAGGTTTTCCGACTCAAAGCGTCAGCCACGACATTAGCTTTACCGGGATTATAGTTCAAGCCAAAATCATAATCCTTTAAGAATTCTAACCACCTTCTTTGTCTCATATTCAACTCCTTCTGATCAAACAGATACCTCAAGCTCTTATGATCACTATATACTTCAAATCTGGAACCATAAAGATAGTGCCTCCAAATTTTTAATACGAATACCACTGCAGCTAATTCCAAATCATGAGTTGGATAATTCCTCTCATGGATCCTTAACTATCATGAAGCATAAGCAACAACCTTACCATCATGCATTAACACACCTCCTAAACCCATCAAAGAAGCGTTGCAATACACCACAAATGGTTCATTTGGTTTGGGTAGAATTAAAACTGGAGTTGTAGTCAATCTGTTCTTCAGCTCAATGAAACTCTTCTCACAATTAACATCTCACACAAACGCTTTACCTTTGCAAGTCAACTGATTCAACGGAAGTGCCAACTTCAAAAATCCTTCAATAAACCTACGGTAATAACTAACTAAGCCTAAAAAGCTTCTAATCTCAGTAACTAACTTCGGAGCCTCCCACTGTAGAACTGCATCTACCTTGGATAGATCCACAAATGCTCAGCATGTTCCTCTTCTGACTTAGAATAGATTAGAATGTCATCAATAAAAACAACCACAAATTGATCCAAGTAAGCATGAAAAATTTGATTCATATACTCCATGAATACACCAGGTGCATTAGTAACTCCGAACGGCATCACTACATACTCATAATGTCCATATCAAGTCCTGAAAGTCGTCTTCTGAATATCTTCATCCTTTACTCGTATCTGATGATAACCCGACCTTAAGTCAATCTTGCTAAACACACGGGCACCTACTAATTGATCCATCAAGTCATCTATTCTTGGAAGTGGATACTTGTTCTTAATCGTCAATTTATTAAGCTGTCTGTAATCGATACATAACCTCATACTGCCATCCTTTTTCTTCACCAACAACACTGGAGCTCCCCAGGGCGATACACTTGGTCTCACAAATCTTTTCTAACAACTCTTCCAGTTGCTTCTTTAGCTCTGTTAATTCTAATGTCGACATCATGTATGGTGCCATAGAAATAGGTCTGGTACCAGGGACAATATCAATAGAGAATTCCACCTTTCTTTCTAGCGGTACATCTAATATTTCATCCGAAAACACATCTAGAAATCACGCACAACTGGCAGCCCATCGTTGTGGATTTATTGCCTATTTCCAGAACACCATCATCGCAACATGAAAAACATATGAGCTTTATCTCCCAAGAGTTCATATACTTACTTAGCAGTTATAAACCTCGCCTTTTACCTTCGTCGAATTTAAGCTCACTCTCTGGGCAAGTCGCAGATATCTTCTGGAAAACATCAGAAAATTACACACCGGTTGCATAACTCTAGTCGTCACATCTCTCTCTACTCCCTAAGAAGCAACCATTAACAATACTTATTCGTTCTCCTTCAGAGACATCCCAACTCGACCGAAGGACAAGAAACTCAAATCCGCCTCATCTTCAGATATAAGAATCTGCATCGACTCATCAAAATAATTTGTAAGCACTTGGCTTAACTCCAACAACTCACTGTTCACACCATCTAAGCTGGAAAGACACATCTATTCCATCCAACATGATCCCATCTACTATCAATAAGAGATTAAGGGTCATCAATTCCTCAATTTGTCAATAGACAGTCGACAATCATAATGGGGCATAAACCATTTTACCAAACTATAATAGTGTTCCTCGCATCTTGCGCACAAAGCTACCTAAGACACAAACCTTTAGTTGACATAAGCATTCTCTCCGTATATCCTTCAGTTTCGAAAACAACACAACTCTCACCACTCCTCCATCCTTGAAATCAGCAACATACTACACTACTCCTCCAAACGATTGGTAAACACAAGGTTTAACTCCTACCAATCCTTCCCAAGAATAAAATCATCTTGTTTCAACTGAAGACAAACTGTGCCCATTCTTAGGAAACACGTCAGGATACTTCACATATCACCGACCAATCTCTAGCCAAAACATCGCCTTCCCCCTCACAAGGAAGCGAACAACGAGGACACCTGGCCGTCTTCCCTCAAGGATCATATCATTCTCAAACAGATGAACAATCCAACATTGCACTCCCTCATGCAATAACATGATATCCGATCTCTCAACAACGGGAATATCCAAGAGAAGCGGGCGCTTCTCCCCCACTTATTTCATTCCAAAACTACAGATGGAAAGCAAAACAAGCATCTACAGTGTTTTCACATACATGTCGCATACTAGGGAATAACATAATTAAACAACCTGGTCGGACGGCTCGGCCTGCTCTGATACCAATACGTAACACCCTAAATCCCCGCGTAAAATAATACAATTATCAGAGTAAAAATTCAAATAAAAATTCAGCACTTAGATGTTACTTCCAACATACACCTGCTCAAGCAAATAACATGTAACACATACATATTATTATAAACGGTACTACGAAATCATTATTAAAAATTATTCTCAATAAGCAGCGGAATACTTCTTCGAATCGACAATTAAAACTTCGTATATTTAAACCACTTATTCATCATTAATTAAAACAAAGTCTAATAACTGTAACGGAAATAAAACATAAAGCGTTCCATAATCCCCAATGTTACATATCAAAGTTGACGCTAACTCAAAACATAAAATGAAGCACTTCGTCTTCACTAACCGCAACTCTGCATTATCCTTGATTATTTTCATGTTACCCGCGTGGAGGCAACATTCAAACAGAAGGGTTGAGATATCATAAATAGATAAAGTAAAACATGATAAAAAGTAGGCAACAACTAAATCATGCATATCACCCGTTCCACAAGAAACCACAACAACATCCAATATACAATACAACATCCACATAACAACAGATGCAATAATTATGCATTGCAATGAGACTCAACAACCTGACTCAATGCATGTGTTACCAATTCGATCCCGTTAGAATTTCCATATAAGTCGCTCACACCCCACATGGGCACACGACATTCGTGATCGCTCACATCCCACATGGGCACACGAACCCGTAATCGCTCATACCCCACATGGGCACATGATTACCTCAACAACAACAACAATAACAGGATTCTATTTCAAAGAATTTGGATAAGGCACTCACACCCCACATGGGCACACGACTTATCATACAACTTATGCAACATGATATGCATATCAACAACAACATACAATACAACGTACAATAATATTCATCTGAATCATTATACCACACCAATACTGGTCACCATGCAACAAAAATGCTATAATAGCTCAACAACATCATCAATGACAACTTACAGCATAACAATCAACAACGGTATATTTCATATTCTATCACATCACAACATAAACACTAAAATTTCATTTAAGCCACGATACAACAAAATAATCCCCTTCTATACCAGAACCCATTTTTATAAGAAAGTTCAATGTGTTAGCTTTCCAACGCTTTGAACAGCACCGGAATCGGACACCCGGAACTCAAGTTATGAATTTTCGAAGTTTTCCAAAAAATTTCGACACAATGATGTAACGGGTTACCTCACCATGTAACCGGTTACATCAGTCCCAGAAGCAGAATTACCCAGTTTTTCTTCAATGTAACCGGTTACCTCAACCATGTAACCGGTTACATCCTCCAAAATTCCCAAAAATACACGATTTCAATGTAACCGGTTACCTCAACCATGTACCTGGTTACCTCACTGACAGAAGCACTTTTCTGCTATATTTTTACACCAGAACTTATTTTTAAGTTGTTTCAAAACCAACTTTTCTTAGAATTCATCCAAACCACATTTTAAAGCAAAAATACACTTTTCAAAAGTTTAAAAACTCAAGTTTTCCTTTTCAAAATCGTTCATAACTTTGTTCCGACTCTGACATGCGAATTACACATACAACACTCCACATTTACAACATACGCCTCTCAATCCTACGAATTCAACAACAACAATCACACAAGACACAATTTTCATCATAAATCAACACAACAACATACAATTCATTGAATTATCAAGAATTAATCACTCATCAAAACCATCACATTCATGAACAAAGAGAAGAAAATTCAAAACCCTACATGTTAGAAACTACCCACCAATCATCATGGCAACCCTTAGATAGTTAGAATTCCGCCCTTACCTTAGAGTTCTTGTGACAAAGCTTCCTCAACTCCAACAATGGTGATTCTTCCCTTTTGCCCTAGCTCTCCTTTTTCTCTTTTCTCCACCCAAAACATGTACTGACTATTTTTCCTTAATTCTCTTCCCTTATTATATTATTATTATTATTATTATTATTATTATTATTATTATTATTTCTATTATTATTATTATTCCAAATAAATAGTAAAAAATAATGCCAATAATAATAATTATTTAATTTCAAATAATATCCATATAATATCATTCTAATAAATAATTACTAACCAATATTAACAATTAATTACAAATCGCACCACTCATCTCTACACAATTGGTCACACACCCCCAATACCTTATTCTCTATAATTCTAAGGTCACTACCCCATACTAAGTGCAATCCAAACATAACCCAACACACATAAACCCATACATACACACAACAACATAAAATTTAAATTACGAGAATAATTAAAATAAATCGGGGCATTACATGCTATCCTTAGGATGTTTACTCCTTGGAAAGTCTCCCTTAGGATTGATTCACTTGTAGATAATTCAATTAGGGTTTCCCCTCTTCCAAACTCAAAATCTCTTTCAATAGAAACCTTGACCTTAGGTCATTGACTTTTCAGATTCTTTTTCTCAACAAATGCTTCAAGACATCTTAAGCATATTCAAAACTCTTTCACAAAGACTAAAAGACACAAACCTTATTCAAAACTTTTGCCACTTTGGCTTTTCAACTCAAAACCTTTTCAAATAGATTAGACATTAGTCATCCCTAGTTGAGATGTAATTCTCCTACCCCATGACATTGTTGAGAAAGATGTTGACTCTTATCCACTTGAGAGAGATATGTGGCATACTTTTTTATTATATATCCAAGCTAGAGCCCTTCTCTCAATATGAAGCAAAGACCCCTCTTCGACATGTTTGTGGTGGTTAAGTTGAGTATTCTCCTTAAGATAACGGATTCTCTCTTCTTCACTAAATTTCACCATAACAAACCCATTTCAATTTGTACCCTGAACTACGAGGTTTTGATCCTTCATTGGTACGTAGGCACAAGACTTTGTGTCTTGCCAAACACAAAAATAATTAAAAAAAAAACATTTCTCTTCTCATCTCCACGATCAATCCCAATAGAAAACAACTTAACAATAACACAAATACAACAAGGGGTTCTTATAGGATACTATAGATGCTTAGGCTGTTAATACCTTCCCATAGTATAACCAACTCCCGAACCTTATATCTCTTTATTGCTTTGTCTTTGCATTGCATGTTTATGGGTGACTCTTTCTTTTTCCATTCCCTTGGATAAATTAAAGATCGGTGGTGTTATCTTTTGATTTATGAACCTAGCTAACTCAATAGATATGGTCTTCGATTCTCACTGCGATAGAAATGGCGACTTCACTAGGGATATCCCCTAAGAGGGTTAAACCTATCTTGTTAATTTGTGTTATTTGTATATATTTGTATATATTTTTTTGCTATTTGTTTGGGTTCTTTGGGTGATCCAATTGTGGTGAGATAAGTCTTAACCCATACTTGAGAATACAAGTAATATAGGAAATGTGGTATAGTTAAGTTGGCTTTGAGGAAGTAATCCTGAAAAAGTTGACTTGAGAATCTCCCACTCGGTGGAGGCCCTCTTGAGGGTGGTATTTGTTAAACGAGCAATCGTGAAAACATTTTCTACTTTCAACCTAGGAGCCTGTGAAGTGAGGACCTTAGTTAACCCTTTACCCCCACTTGGCCTATTATGGCATAGTGCGGTGGCTATGAAGGTGTAAACCTGAAATAGTTTATATACGATACTACACTCAAATGAGATTCTCTTTAGAATATTATTGGTTCCCGAGTAATTAGTGTGCTAGTAAATATCCAAAATATGGATCAATGACTTTGAGAACTCGTTAGAACTTTGTCTTGCAGGTACATAAAACCTTTAGTACATACCTTTTGGGATGGTTCTTACCCTTTGCTTTATGCTCGTGGCGTCAAGCCTTTAAACCTCATATGTTTGTGTATATGTGTGTTTTTGCATTCATTCATCCATGCATTCATGCACCATTTTCTAACAAACTTTTCAAGGAACTTAGGGTTATTTTTGCAAACATCATAGGTTTTACCATGGATTTTGGAAGAACAAGAACACAAAAGTACACTTTCAGGAGTCCTAAATTGGAAGATCTGAGGAAGTTAGGAGGATTAGTTGCTGATCCATTGGATTTCAAGAACAAATATGGAAGACTTTTATCTCTCTTGAAGCTCAACATGATAGATGGGATTCTTGATAATTTGGTTCAATTCTATGATTTGTTGTATCATTGCTTAACGTTTCCAGATTACTAGCTCATGCCTACATTGGAGGAGTATTCTTGTTTTCTTAGATTACCTATCTCTAATCAAGACCCGTTTTCTGGTTTGGAAGATACCCCTAAGCCTCAAGACATTGCAGAAGCTACTCACTTGAAGATGTTAGAGATCAAATCTCACATGACTACCAAAGGAGGAATTCTAGGGTTACCTGCCAAGTTTCTAATGGACAAAGCTTATGTAACACCCGTTTTTTTTTTTAAACATCAGAGTCAATTGTTTAACGAATTCCAAAACAACGGAGTATGTTACTTTCAACTGCATAGCCGGCTCTACATATCCGAAGAAGCTACAACGCATATTTTTCGAAATGGAAACAACTATTTTGAAACTGAAATAATAATATATGCATCAATAGTAACTCCTCGAAGGAGCAAAGTGTAAGTACCTGTACAATACAATAACCCAAAAATACAGCACCTAGTTCATGACCTTATAAACATAAGGGTGCCATGAACCTAGGGCATACCGTAGCCAGAATATAACAACAACTGCTCCTAGCAGTTTCATAGTATACGGTACAGTCATCTAAAAGATATCCCAAACTAAACTATCTGCCCGTAGTAGTAAGCCGTACTTGAAGCCGGGTCAATCCTCCAAGCACTGGGCCGATCCTGGTCAATAAAATCCCAGGTGATCACAGTCCCCAACACGGTCGGCGGAACCTGTGGCTCTCCCCTAGTCTGGGTGGTCGTTAACCACATCATAATGATAGTAGAGGGTCACTTTCTAAAAATAGCATATAGAAAAGAATACACATATACAGGTATAACATGTTATGATTGAAACATAATTTAACACCACAAAGTAAATGCACATATATCCTAAATGCAGACCTATATGAATTTGGTGGTCCCAATTCGTCGGGTACCCTCACCATGCATGAATCCCGGAATTTTACCTCTCCGCAGAGAGTCGTGATACCCCCCTTGGGTCCTCACTAACCGTGTTGCCTTGCAGACACAAAAAGTGCTGCCCTTGCAGACACCCGGTGTTGCCTCCTCGCAGACACCTGACTCAATTTGATCTCAAAGGATCGATGATGGCTCAGTCACATCACCTGGTGCAGTAGAATCCTTTCAGGATTAGGTGACGGCTCAGTCACATCACCCTGGCTCGTTCGGCACCAACTACCTACACGCAACTATGGTATGCATGCACACACAAATGCAATGCAACAATTTATATAATCTCGTCTCAGGTAATCATAACCACATGCCAATTCATATATTTCGCACAAATCATATGAAAGCATTTCACACGTTTATCATTAACAAACTCAATCAGCACATCATTTTCACAAGGACCCCAAGTGGGCACACAATCATTCATACAAATACATACGCATTCAGTACTATATAATATCGTTAGAAGGTGCCCTTACCTTCGCACGCTTCCTGATAATTTACTTCTTCCCACGTACCGGTACTATCACGTCCTAAACCACGTAATAATTACCGTTAAACAGGGTATTTTATTCCCTCTCAGTTCTAACTCATAAATATAACCATTCCCGTTAACTACTAATCTAATCGCTTTATAAACAAAATAAATCTTTTCACACAGAAAATAGTTTTTCCCGTAAAAGAATAATTAAATTTCAGTTTAAAGAAATTTCTAACACACTAATTAAAATTCAATTAATATTTTGAACAAACAATTTTGTCAAAATACGTTTCTCACACTAGGAATAAAATTAGTGAAAACCAATATAGATAACTAAGTAATATACCAAAATAAATAATATTCTAAATTATAATTTAGAATAAAATAATATTTTCTATTCAAAATAAATTATTTTGATCTAAAAATATTTCGACATCAAAACTTGTTAACAGTTTTTCAACGGTACCAAAAATCGGTACAGATCGTACTTTAAAATACTATTCCGAACGTTTCCGAAAAAATAAAATAATTATCTAAAAATATATAAATAAAGATAAATAATTATTCTTTCAGTTAAAAAAAACCGGGATAAAAATATCAAACGGAATGAAAATTACGAGACCGGAAGTAAAAACGACAGTGTGACGCCCGCCACACCCATGTAAAGTGGCGCCTGCCACTTACCACAAAGTGGCTCCCGCCACTCTCATATTTTCTTTTCCTTTCTTCTTCTTCAACGTCAAACCCCCACTTTTTTCCAAATAATCCTTTCTTTTTTTATAAGCATACATATTAATTATATAGGTAGTAACCAATTAATATTATATCCAGTCAACACTACCAGTACCAATAACTTCACATACTTATTAATCAACATGATAAATTTTCACTCCTAAAACAATCCTAAAAAAAATATAAGTAATTCAAAATAAATAAACTATAACTAAAACATATTTTCATGTTAACTCTAATACAATGAAATTCATACCAATCAGATACATACATGCATTGGCTTAAGAAATAATATACTTAAGGTGAGAAGAATATATTACCAAAGCAAGCTTTTGAAAATGGAGAATATGAAGTTTGATGAACACCAGAACTATTTTTTTACTTTGCGAGAGATAACTGACTTGTGTGAAAAATGAAATAACCATAAACTTAACCCAATCATATTTTGTCTCAGCAAGCAATAGTAACCGCCTCTAAACTCACGTGGAAAACAATCATCACACCTTTCCAAAATATCTGAATATTTAGTCTTTTATTTATTTTTTCTAACCTTAGTTAATACATGTAATTATAAGAATTCTACTTTCCGTTACAGTACACAACCAAAATAATAACCCAAACACTATTTTATTTAATTTTATTTTTCCTAAACAAAATAATAAATTTTCCAACCAACCTACAAGTGTCGAAAAAGACCCGAACGAAAAACAGTTGAATTCGTGTTTTTATCAAAAATAAAATTTGAACATATTAAAATAAATTATAGGTGACGAAATTATAGAAAACTGACTGGAAATGATAAAACTCATAAATATAATTATTTCGACCGGTTAGCCGGTAAATTTTATATTTAATTATTTCCGAAATAAAAAGATAATTAGTATAGATAATTAAAACAAGAGAACAACGCCACTCACAGTAAAGTTTCTGATAACACTCCCGACCTGGCCCTAATAACACAGTATTATTTATCGACAAAAACCTCGGACTCACGGTCGGCAACCCCTAACTCTCTTAATAATTAAACAACCTAATACTTAAAATTATTCAAAAGCTATGGGTCTTACATTACTCCCCCCTAAAAGAAGTTTCGTCCTCGAAACTTAGACGACATCGAAAAACTCAGGATATTGCTCCTTCATCTTGCTCTCTAGTTCCCAAGTTGCATCTCCTGTAGCTTCGTTCCATATTACCTTAACCAGTGGTATTTCTTTGTTCCTAAGGCTCTTTATTTTCTTATCTCCAATCCTTATTGGTGGTACTTCAAATGACAAGTCTTCCTTTAACTGAATATCATCGGGCGTGATCACATGGGAAGGATCCGGAACATACTTCCTTAGTTGAGACACATGGAACACGTCATGAATTCGGGATAATTCTGGTGGTAGTGCTATCCGATAAGCAACCTTCCCAATTCTCTCGGTGATTTGATACGGTCCAATGAATTTAGGGGTCAACTTCCTTGCCTTTAGGGCCCTTCCCACACCAGTGATTGGTGTAACTCGAAGGAATACATGCTCCCCTTCTTTAAACTCTAACGGCCTACGGCGCTTATCTGCATAACTCTTTTGACGATCTTGTGAAGCCTCACTATCTCATACTATATTCCTTCCGACCAAACAAGTACTCAAAATTCTTGTGATTACTAAACACTTCGAATCCATAACCAAAAAGATAATACCTCCAAATTATCCAACACAATACAACCGCAACCAATTCCAAATCCTGAATAATATAGATCCTTTTATGAATCCTCAATGGTCGTAAAGCATAAGCCACGAATTTACTTTCTTGCATTAACACACTACCTAAACTCATCAAAGACACATCACAATACCTCACAAACGGTTCATCAGGATCACACAGAATCAAAACTGAAGCCGTAGACAACTTATACTTCAGCTTTCTGAAACTTTCCTCATAATGAACATCCAACACAGACGACTTACCCTTTGTGCGTCAACTGAGATAACAGAAGTACTAACTTAGCAAAGTCTTCCATAACCTGCAGTAGCAACCAACTAAGCCCAAAAGTTTCTAATCTCCTTAACCACTTCGAAACCTCTCATTGTAGAACTGCATCTACTTCCGATGAATCCACCACAAATACCATCCTCAGAAATAACATATCCAAGAAAACTAACATTTTCCACCAAAAATTCTCACTTGAATAACTTAGCATAAAACTTCGTCTCTTTTCAACACTTGTAATTCAAATCTCAAACACTCTACCTGTTCTTCCTCTGAGTTTTCAACAGATCTGAATATCCTCAATCAAAGCCATTACGAACTTATCCAAATAAATATGAAAGATACGATTCATCTACTCCACAAACATTACAGATCCATTACTAACACCAAATACCATCACTGTACGTTGTAATGCCCAAACAAATTACAAATGATATAAATTCTTAAAGTTCTCGCAAAATTCTTTTCCCTGGGTAACTGGTTACTCACACACAAGCTTAACCGAGTACATAACAGCCTATCCCAACGACAACCACCATAACCAGTCCCATCAAATCGATCAAAGCCTCAACTCACTAAATTCACCATTCTTATCAAACGTTCCAAACAATTGTAATTTCAATCAAACTCATCCAAACCATTCCAGTCATCTATTCGTGAAAGCGGACACTTATTCTCCATCATTACCTTATTCAACTGTCATTAATCCATACACAATTTCTTCTCTTTACAGTCCAAATCCCATAAATCCCCACGGGTAGCAACAACCAATCCAAAAGAACTCTCAAATACTACATCCACCCTTAAGGTTTTCTCAAAATTTCCATTAATGCCTTAAAATTCCCAAGACTTCAAACCTCACCAGAACTCTAAGTTTTCTTTCCATAGCCTCAATACCGATACCATCATACCCATCATGCTTGTTATTCAATTCGATCATCATTCCCTTTGTTACCAATAATACTGGAGCTCTCTAAGACAACACCTTAATGTTCCATCCAAAAACACATCTGAAAACTATGCCCAACTGACGGACATCACTGTGGCTTCCTGTCAATTTCCAGAACGCTACCATCGTAGACAAAATAAACATCTGAGTTTCATTTCCTACAAGTTCTCCTGCTTAGCAGATCCAAACCTCAAATCCTTACCTTCGTCAAATTTGAGTTCACACTCTTCTCTCTGAGAACAACCATTAACGATGCCCAATCATTCACTCTCAAGCTTCATACTGAACCAACATACCAGAGCCTCTAATCCGTCTCATCTTCCAGTATAAGAATCTTCATCAACTCATCAAAATAATCCGTAATCATTTCCTAAATTCCAAATAATTCATGGTACACACTATCCAAGCCGGAAAGACCCGTCTATTCCATCCAACATAATTCCCGTCTGCTATCAACAAGAGATTAAGGGTGATCAGTTCCTCAATTTGTCAATAGACAGCCGACAATCATGATGGGGCATACACCATCTTTACCAAACTATAATAGCATTCTTGCATCCGGTGCACAAAACTACCTAAAGCACAAATCCTAAGTTGACATAAACCTTACCTCCGCATCTCCTCTTAAACCGGGAACCACACTTCTCGGTCCAAGCAAAGGGTTGATCCTTCCTTGTAAGTTGCGTCATTAGTGCCGCAATCCTTGCAAATCCTTCAATAAATCTGCGGTAATAACTAGCTAAACCAATAAAACTTCGTATATCTGTAACCGTCTTCGGCTGATCCCATGCAAGTACCGTCTCAATTTTCCTAGGAACCACTGCTATCCCTTCTATTGGTATGACATGACCTAGAAATTCACTTTGTCTAGCCAAAACTCACACTTAGAGGGATTAGCATACAACTTCTTATCACGCAAAACTTGTAAGACCAAACGAAGATGCTTTCCATGTTCCTCTTCATTTTTTGAGTAAATGAGTATATCATCAATGAAAACTACCACCAATCGGTCTAAGAACGGATGGAAAATCCTATTCATGTAATCCATAAAAATGGCGGGTGCATTCGTCACTCCAAACGGCATCACAAGGTATTCATAATGCCCATAACGCGTACGAAATGTCGTCTTTGAAATATCTTCCTCCCTTACTCTGATCTGGTGGTAGCCTGACTTCAAGTCAATCTTTGAGAAAACGGCAGCTCCAATCAATTGATCCATCAGATCATCAATTCGTGGCAAGGGGTACCGGTTCTTAATAGTTACCTTATTGGGTTTCCGATAATCCACACATAAGCGTGAACGCCCATCTTTCTTCTTGACCAAAAGAACTGACGCTCCCCAAGGGGATACACTTGGCCTGATGAATCCTTTCGCGAGTAGATCCTCAACCTGACTCTTTAGCTCAGTTAATTCTACCGGCGCCATCCGGTAAGGAGGATCTGAAACCGGTCCTGTTCCAGGATGTAAATCTATAAAAAAACTCTACTTCGCGTACCGGGGGAAATCCTGGAATCTCCAATGGAAACACATCTTGGAATTGTTGAACCACACCTATGTTTTTAATTTGAATGTCTGAGGTTACTTCCACACTATGTAGTGACAAAAACTCTAGAGCGCCATCCCTTAAGGTCACTCTAAGTTGGTTTGCGGACAAGTATTTAACAACTCCGGGTTCAGGGAAAAATACCATCTTGCGAGCACAGTCCAAGATGACATAGTGATAGGATAACCAGTCCATCCCGGGTATGATCTCGAGTGACGGTAGGGGTAAACAAATTAGATTGACCAAAAACTCTCTATTCTGGATAACTACTGAACAGTGTAAGCATGCTAAACTCACAACTAGATTCTTGGCAGGTGTAGAGACTTGTAAATCAAAAAGCAGTGGAGATATCTTTATGTTCAAACGATTGGCACAATCTAAGGAAATGAATGAATGGGTTACACCAGTGTCAATCAATGCAGTTAAAGAATTACCTGCAACTTGACAATTCTCATGTATTGCATTACTGGCTTGGACACTCTCCTCAGCACCCATAGTGTAGACACGTCCCTTTGCAGTAGGTCGGGCTCCCTGTGTCGCATTTAATGTTGACTCCACCTTTGGAACCTTGCAATCTCGAGTAGATGACCTGGTTTCTTACAGTTGTAGCAAGTAAGTGTATTTGTTTTGCAATCCTTCGTAAAATGTCCTTCCCGTCCACAGTTGTAACACACCAGTTTCCCCCTCATCTGATTTCCTTGGGTGACATTTGCAGAACGAGTTGGTCCACGATAGTTCTGGGAGGGTTGATAAGGCTTCATTCCCTGTCTACCACGATTAGGATTATTTGGACGACTTGGTCCCCCAGCAGTATAGTTTCCTCCACGGTTTACCCTCTTATTTTTCATATCCTCGATCTCTTGACATTTCTCAACCAGTGTTTGAAATTGTCTGATACCCAGAGGTATCACTGCATCCTGCATCTCATATCTCAACCCTTCTTGGAATCGACGACACATGTAAGCTTCATCGACACCATCTCTTTGTATCTTAGCATTGGTTTGCGCAGTCACAGCAGCTGCCATAGCATTCATTGCATGAGCCATCTGACCAATGGTGCGATCATTAGTCTCAGGGGGTGGAGGTACACGTCGGGAGGCATTTTCTTCCCGCAAAACCCAACATTTAGATTAGAACCTTCTCCTGAGTTTTCCAACACTATCACATGTCAACAACTTACTAACGTAAACTTAATTACTCAAGCTCTAGAACTGACTGGACAACTAAACCGGGAACTCTAGACGGATGACTTCCTAAAACACTTTCCCTTTGAAGATCTAAAGCCGTGCTCTGATACCAAAAATGTAACACCCCGTTTTTTTTTAAAACATCAGAGTCAATTGTTTAACGAATTCCAAAACAACGGAGTATGTTACTTTCAACTACACAGCCGGCTCTACATATCCGAAGAAGCTACAATGCATATTTTTCGAAATGGAAACAACTGTTTTGAAACTGAAATAATAATATATGCATCAATAGTAACTCCTCGAAGGAGCAAAGTGTGAGTACCTGTACAATACAATAACCCAAAAATACAGCACCTAGTTCATGACCTTATAAACATAAGGGTGCCATGAACCTAGGGCATACCGTAGCCAGAATATAACAACAACTACTCCTAGCAGTTTCATAGTATACGGTACAGTCATCTAAAAGATATCCCAAACTAAACTATCTGCCCGTAGTAGTAAGCCGTACTTGAAGCCGGGTCAATCCTCCAAGCACTGGGCCGATCCTGGTCAATAAAATCCCAGGTGGTCACAGTCCCCAACACGATCGGCGGAACCTGTGGCTCTCCCCTAGTCTGGGTGGTCGTTAACCACATCATAATGATAGTAGAGGGTCACTTTCTAAAAATAGCATATAGAAAAGAATACACATATACAGGTATAACATGTTATGATTGAAACACAATTTAACACCACAAAGTAAATGCACATATATCCTAAATGCAGACCTATATGAATTTGGTGGTCCCAATTCGTCGGGTACCCTCACCATGCATGAATCCCGGAATTTTACCTCTCCGCAGAGAGTCGTGATACCCCCCTTGGGTCCTCACTAACCGTGCTGCCTTGCAGACACAAAAAGTGTTGCCCTTGCAGACACCCGGTGTTGCCTCCTCGCAGACACCTGACTCAATTTGATCTCAAAGGATCGATGATGGCTCAGTCACATCACCTGGTACAGTAGAATCCTTTCAGGATTAGGTGACGGCTCAGTCACATCACCCTGGCCCGTTCGGCACCAACTACCTACACGCAACTATGGTATACATGCACACACAAATGCAATGCAACAATTTATATAATCTCGTCTCAGGTAATCATAACCACATGCCAATTCATATATTTCGCACAAATCATATGAAAGCATTTCACACGTTTATCATTAACAAACTCAATCAGCACATCATTTTCACAAGGACCCCAAGTGGGCACACAATCATTCATACAAATACATACGCATTCAGTACTATATAATATCGTTAGAAGGTGCCCTTACCTTCGCACGCTTCCTGATAATTTCCTTCTTCCCACGTACCGGTACTATCACGTCCTAAACCACGTAATAATTACCGTTAAACAGGGTATTTTATTCCCTCTCAGTTCTAACTCATAAATATAACCATTCCCGTTAACTACTAATCTAATCGCTTTATAAACAAAATAAATCTTTTCACACAAAAAATAGTTTTTCCCGTAAAAGAATAATTAAATTTCAGTTTAAAGAAATTTCTAACACACTAATTAAAATTCAATTAATATTTTGAACAAACAATTTTGTCAAAATACGTTTCTCACACTAGGAATAAAATTAGAGAAAACCAATATAGATAACTAAGTAATATACCAAAATAAATAATATTCTAAATTATAATTTAGAATAAAATAATATTTTCTATTCAAAATAAATTATTTTGATCTAAAAATATTTCGACATCAAAACTTGTTAAAAGTTTTTCAACGGTACCAAAAATCGGTACAGATCGTACTTTAAAATACTATTCCGAACGTATCCGAAAAAATTCCGAAAAAATAAAATAATTATCTAAAAATATATAAATAAAGATAAATAATTATTCTTTCAGTTAAAAAAAACCGGGATAAAAATATCAAACGGAATGAAATTACGAGACCGGAAGTAAAAACGACAGTGTGACGCCCGCCACACCCATGTAAAGTGGCGCCTGCCACTTACCACGAAGTGGCTCCCGCCACTCTCATATTTTCTTTTCCTTTCTTCTTCTTCAACGTCAAACCCCCACTTTTTTCCAAATGATCCTTTCTTTTTTTATAAGCATACATATTAATTATATAGGTAGTAACCAATTAATATTATATCCAGTCAACACTACCAGTACCAATAACTTCACATACTTATTAATCAACATGATAAATTTTCACTCCTAAAACAATCCTAAAAAAAATATAAGTAATTCAAAATAAATAAACTATAACTAAAACATATTTTCATGTTAACTCTAATACAATGAAATTCATACCAGTCAGATACATACATGCATTGGCTTAAGAAATAATATACTTAAGGTGAGAAGAATATATTACCAAAGCAAGCTTTTGAAAATGGAGAATATGAAGTTTGATGAACACCAGAACTATTTTTTTCCTTTGCGAGAGATAACTGACTTGTGTGAAAAATGAAATAACCATAAACTTAACCCAATCATATTTTGTCTCAGCAAGCAATAGTAACCGCCTCCAAACTCACGTGGAAAACAATCATCACACCTTTCCAAAATATCTGAATATTTAGTCTTTTATTTTTTTTTTCTAACCTTAGTTAATACATGTAATTATAAGAATTCTACTTTCCGTTACAGTACACAACCAAAATAATAACCCAAGCACTATTTTATTTAATTTTATTTTTCCTAAACAAAATAATAAATTTTCCAACCAACCTACAAGTGTCGAAAAAGACCCGAATGAAAAACAGTTGAATTCGTGTTTTTATCAAAAATAAAATTTGAACATATTAAAATAAATTATAGGTGACAAAATTATAGAAAACTGACTGGAAATGATAAAACTCATAAATATAATTATTTCGACCGGTTAGCCGGTAAATTTTATATTTAATTATTTCCGAAATAAAAAGATAATTAGTATAGATAATTAAAACAAGAGAACAACGCCACTCACAGTAAAGTTTCTGATAACACTCCCGACCTGGCCCTAGTAACACAGTATTATTTATCGACAAAAACCTCGGACTCACGGTCGGCAACCCCTAACTCTCTTAATAATTAAACAACCTAATACTTAAAATTATTCAAATGCTATGGGTCTTACAGCTTATTATTATGCTAGCATGAGGAGTATGGATACCTTTGAGGCTCTTCTTTCCTTACTTGTCTATGGCTTATTTCTCTTCCCTAATGTTGACAATTTTGTTGACATTAATGCAATCAAGATATTCCTAATTGGAAATCCAGTTCCTACCTTGCTCGCAGATGCCTATCACTCAGTTCACCCCAAGAATTCTTATGGAGGAGGAATGATTACATGTTGTGTGCCATTGTTGTACAAGTGGTTTATTTCTCACTTGCCTCGATCTGCTGCCTTTTGGGATCTTTAGGATAGTTTATTGTGGTCACAAAAGATTATGTCTCTCACTCATTCTGATTTTGAGTGGTATGATTATACTTATGATAGAGTGACGATTATTGATAGTTGTGGTGAGTTTTCTAATGTACCTCTTCATGGTACAAAAGGAGGCATCAATTACAATCCTACTTTAGCTCGTCGTCAGCTTGGTTATCCCATGAAGGACAGACCAAGCAATGTCCATTTGGAGGATCTTTTCTTCAAAGAAGGTGAAGATAACACAGTGCTTAAGGAAAAGATCACGCATGTTTGGCGTCACGTCCACAGAAAAGGAAGAGCAATGCTAGGGAAGGCAGATTGTGTCTCTTTGGAGCCTTATCTCCAATGGGTACAAGATAGAGCTATCAAGTTGAAGATGTCTTATCCTCGTCAGGAACCTTTGCCCGTAGCTACAAGAGAGCCTACTCTAATCTTCATGAGTGATGCAGAGAAGCTTCAAATTGCTTTGACTAAGGCGAAGCGAGAAATGAACGCTTGGAAGAACAAGTACTAGATTGTCAACAATGAGAACGCATAACTCCTGAAACTCTTGAAGCATAAGGATGAAGAAGATCTTGCTACTAAGAAGAGAAAGGTGAAAGAGGATTTATTTTCCTCTAGCATTCAGCAGAGTTCAGGCACTTCTCTATCATCAGTTGCTTGGAAATTGGTTTTCAACAAGCTTGTACTTGAGAAGGCTCAAATGAAGGAAGAAAACAAAAAGCTCACTAGGAAATTGCAAGCTGGGAGTGGGTCTTCTTAGGATGTCTAGATTTTGATTTCTTGTATTTTTTGCTTTATTTAGGACTTTTGAAAGTTTTTATTCCAATTATAATCTCTCAGTTATTTAATGAAATGAGGTTTTAATTATTCAAAAGGTGTTATCTATTTTATGATGTTTGCAATATAACTGTTGAGTTCCTTGAAATTCATTTGCATTTGCACAACATGCATCATTTAGCGTTGCATTTTCTTGCATTCCAGATCTTTACCCCTGTCTGTTCTCTCCAATAGACAAGCTGAATCATCACTACAATACTCCAGCAGGTTAGAAAAGAAAGATGGAGCATCTTAAGAAGGAAACGGAGAACTGATAAAAGAGGCTACTACTCTGAAAGATAGCTTGGAGAGACTCACCAACATTATGGAAGCAATGGCAGCTGCTCAGAATCAGTCACCTAATTCTCAAGAAGCTGCTCAAAGGACCGTGATTTCTGAAATCGTCTCCACGCCCATTTCTATGGCGTCAGTCAATGATACTCAGTATCCAATGACTCTCGGTTTGCCTTGGGGCATGCCTCCTCACTTCATGCCAACTAGGTATTATCCACAAGCTACCGAAGCTCCAAGGGTAACCGTTGTGATGTCTGTGCCACCCCTCGTGGTGCACGTTACTCCTTACAATGAAGAGCTCGTGTTACATACCGCTCGGGGTGGATGAAAGGCTAGATGAGTTTCAAGATCAATTTTTAGAAATGCAGAAGGAAATCAAGGCCCTCCGAGGGAAAGACTTGTTTGGCAAGAATGCTTCAGACCTTTGTTTGGTTCCCAACGTCAAAATTCCACATAAGTTTAAACTACCAGATTTCAAAAAGTACAAGGGCAATTCCTGTCCTCAAAGCCACTTGGTAATGTATGCATGAAAGATGTCTACTTAGATAGACATTCACCAACTGTTAATCCACTACTTTCAAGACAGCCTGACCAGTGCCGCTCTCAAATGGTGCATGGGTTTAGATAGTGCGAAGATCCGTGCTTCCAATTACCTAGGTGAAGCTTTTATCAGGCAGTATAAATATAACATGGATATGGTGCCAGACCGAAACCAGCATCGAGCTATGGCTCAGAAAGACAATGAGAGTTTTAAAGAGTACGCACAACGATGGCGCAAGGTGGCTGCCCTGATCTACCCACCGTTGGAAGAAAAGGAAATGACCAATATTTTCTTGAAGACTTTGAGTTCATTTTATTACAAAAGGTGATAGCTAGTGCGCCCAGTGATTTCACTGAAATGGTGAACATGGGAATGCGGGTAGAAGAGAGAGTACGAGAAGGAAGATTGGCCAGAGAGTAAGGTGTTTCTAGCAGTTTAAAGAAGCATGGACGTAACATTGCTAAAAATAAGGAATAGGATGTTAACACCATTCAGCATAGTAGAACGAGAAAAATATATCAACAACAGCAGCATGTCGCAGTTGTATCTCCTATCATCAATTCCATAATGGTAGCCACTCCTTACCAGTCTCAATTCTCACAACAACGTCATCAACCACAATTTACTCAACAACAGGTACAACAACCAGTTCAGCAACAACAAATTCAGCAACAACCACAACATCAACAGCCTTTTCAATAGGCTCGCCACCAGTATAAAAATCAAAATTGTGTGCAAAGAAGACCCAAGTTTGATCTAATTCTGATGACCTATGTAGAATTGTTCCCAGTCTTATTGCAGATATACCACATTCAGACCAAGTTTCCGCTCGCTATTCCCAAGGATCTCCCTTTTTGGTACAAAGCATACTAGTTTTGTGTGTATCATCAAGGGGACCTATGCCATGATATTGAGAATTGTTATGGCTTGAAGGCAGATGTACAAAGACTAATTAAGTGTGGGATCCTATCTTTCAAATACACTAATCCAAATGTTCAAGTGAATCCTCTACCTCAACATGGAACAACCAATGTAAATATGGTGTATGGTTGTCCCAATGAATTCAAGATCTATGATGTACTGTTATTGAATGATAGTTTGGTACGAATGCACGAGAGATTGGCCAGACGCAATGTTTTGCCACCACATGATTATGTGTCCTGCAGGATTTGTTCCAGAAGTATTCGAGGATGTCGATTTGTGATAAATAGCCTTCAAGATCTAATAGATAGAGGAATTAGCAAATGCTACAGAAACATAGATTACCCTCAAAATTTCCCTTAGATAAATTGGTATATGTATGTCCAGGAAAGTATGTCGTCTATGATATCAAATTTGTCAGAGAATTATTAGTAAGGATGCATGCTGGTTTGACCAAAATGGATTTCTTTAACCATGAGAACCACAATCATACTGCTTCCCGAATCTGTTCTGTGAACCCACGAGGATGTCCTCTCGTGCGACAAGATATTCAAGATCTATTGGATCGAAGAGCTATTACCATCACCTATAATAGGAACCTTAACGGTGATAATGATGATGAAGTGTTTGTTATAGTGCCATGGTTCAATGAGCTTGAACATGTGGAAATCACCTATGATAGCAGAAGATCTTCAGTGACTCCTATGATAATCTGTATGCCAGGACCAGCTCCCTATGTCTCAAATAGGGCATTTCCTTACAAATATATTTCTAGAATGTTGGAAGATGGGAAAGATGTACCATTTCCTATTTTGCCTTCAGTTGTTAACATTGTAGATGTCAGTAGGGTTACAAGAAGTCTGTGTGTGTTTGCTACACAACCTCCGAAGAAAGTTGAAGTTCCTGTTGTGAATGGTGGATCAAATTCTATTGTGGGACACTCCGGTGTGGCTGGTCTAAATTCTAATTCTGATGAAGTTTTGAAATTGATTAAAAAGAGTGATTACAAGATTGTCGACCAACTGTTGCAGGCCCCATCCAAAATCTATGTGTTGTCCTTGTTTATGAGTTCTGAAGCACACAGAGAGGCTTTGCAAAAGGTCCTTGAACAAGATTATGTGGGCTATGATGTAACTATTGACCAATTTGGCAGAATCGTAGGCATTATAACTGCGTGCAACAATTTGGGATTCTGTGAAGAAGAGCTCCTAGAGGAGAGGAGAAATCATAACTTGGCATTGCACATCTCAATTAATTGCATGAATGATGGATTATCTAGTATGTTGGTTGACACTGGATCATTATTGAATGTGATGGCCAAGACCACTTTAGCCAAATTGTCATATCAGGGAGTTCTTATGAGGCCAAATGGAGTAATTGTCAAAGCTTTTGATGGATCAAGAAAAACCGTTATTGGCGAGGTGGATCTGCCTATGACCATTGGTCCCCACACCTTTTAAATCACTTTCCAAGTGATGGACATCCGCGCAGCTTATAGCTATTTGCTAGGTCGCCTGTGGATTCATGAGGCTTGAGCAGTAACATCGACACTCCATCAAAAGTTAAAGTTTGCCAGGGAAAGGAAGTTGGTGACGGTGTGAGGAGAGCAAGCCTTGGTGGTTAACCATCTCTCCTCTTTCTCATACATAGATTCTGTTGAAGCCATTGGAATCCAGTTCCAAGCTCTTTTGATTGTTGGCGGTAGTGCCCAGAAGAGCAGGGTGTCTATTTCATCTTTAAAAGACGCTCAACGAGTAGTGGAGAGTGGCTCTGCCGAAGGATGGGAAAGGGTGTTGGACTTACCAGAGAAAAAATTCTGAGAGGGTCTTGGCTTGTCCACTGGTTCTACCAAGGATGCTACAAAGGATATGACCATTCGTCCTATCAAAGAATTTTTTCGCAGTGCAGGGTTCATCAATCTGACTCCGCCAGAAGTAGATGTTGTTATTGAAGATGATCATGAAGAGGATTTGCCAGACTTCATAGTGCATGGAGCGGTGTGCGAAAATTGGATTGTTGTTGATGTCCCCACTGGTATCCATTTGTCTAAGTAATTTTATTTGTTGTTGTTTTTTTAATTATCTTCGTTCTGCCCAAGCCGAAGGAGTTGTTGTGTGGGCTTCATTTAAATAATTTATTTTTGCTCTACCCAAGGCAAAAGTGTGTTTGTGTTAGGGCTTTGTTTTAAGAATGCTATCATCAATAAAATTTCCATTTTGTGTTCCATCTTATTGTTTTTACCTTTTACTTTTTCTGAAAAAATATCTAAAAAACCCAAAAAAAATCTATCACATAATCACTTTCATGTTTGCACACACTCACTTTTCATTGATTCTAAAATAAAGCATTAATCGCATGTGTAGATTAATGCATGAACTAACCATTGAAAATAATGACCCAATGCCATCTCCAAATTTTGAGTTCCTTGTGTTTGAGGCAAAAGAGGAAGATGAAGAAGAGATTCGTGATGAGATCTCTAGATTACTTGAGCATGAGGAAAAAGCCATTCAGCCTCACAAAGAGCCAGTAGAGGTAATCAACTTGGGTACATAAGAAGACCAAAAGGAAGTGAATATTGGGGCACTGTTTGTTTCCACCGTTAAAGAGAGAATAATTGAGCTACTCAAAGAGTATGTTGATGTGTTTGTTTTGTCTTATCAAGATATGACTGGGTTAGACACAGATATTATGGAGCATCGACTGCCTTTGAAGTCAGAGTGTTCGTCGGTTAAACAGAAACTAAGAAGAACTCGCCCAGACATGGCCCTCAAGATCAAAGAAGAAGTGCAGAAACAGATTGATGCAAGATTTCTCGTCACATCAAAGTATCCTCAGTGGTTAGCCAACATTGTGCATGTTGTGAAGAAGGATGGAAAAGTTCGTATGTGTGTTGACTACAAGGATTTAAGCAAGGCCAGCCTGAAGGATGACTTTCCTCTACTACACATTGACATGTTGGTCATTATGTTTTATGGATGGTTTCTCGGGTTACAACTAAATTAGGATGGCTCCCGAAGATATGGAGAAGACATTGTTTATCACACCTTGGGGCACATTTTTCTATAGAGTGGTGCCTTTTGGTCTGAAAAATGTTGGCACGGCATATCAAAGGGCTATGACTACTCTCTTCCATGATATGATGCACAAGGAAATTGAGGTTTATGTGGACGACATGATTGCTAAGTCCAAGACTAAAGAAAACCACATGGAATATTGCTGAAGTTGTTTCAGCGGTTGAGAAAATATCAACTCCGTTTGAACCCGAACAAGTGTACATTTGGTGTCTGCTCAGGAAAACTCTTAGGTTTCATTGTTAGCCAAAGAGGAATTGAGGTCGATCCTGACAAGGTTAAAGCTATTCAAGATATGCCTGCCCCAACAACTGAAAAACAAGTCAGAGGGTTTCTTGGATGCCTGAATTATATCTCTCAATTCATATCACATATGACTATCACCTGTGGACCAATCTTCAAACTCCTCAAAAAAGATCAAGGTTTTGAATCGACAGATGAGTGCCAGAAGGCATTTGACAGCATCAAAGAATATCTCCTCGAGCCTCCGATTTTGATCCCTCCCGTTGAAGGAAGACCCTTAATCATGTATTTGACTATCTTTGAAGACTCCATGGGTTGTGTACTTGGTCAACAAGATGAAACAGGAAAGAATGAGCACGTAATTTACTATTTGAGTAAGAAATTCACAGATTGTGAGTCTCGATACTCTATGCTCGAGAAAACCTATTGTGCTTTAGCTTGGGCTGCTCAACGTCTTTGTCAGTAAATTTTGAATCACACTACTTGGTTGATTTCTAAGGTGGACCCGATCAAGTATATCTTTGAGAAGCCTGCTTTGACTGGAAGGATTACCAGATGGCAGATGTTATTGTCAGAGTACGATATTGAATATCACACTCAAAAGGCCATAAAGGGGAGTGTTTTAGCTGACCACTTGGCTCATCAGCCGATTAAAGATTATCAGTCTGTCAAATTTAATTTCCAAGATGAAGACGTGATGTATCTGAAGATGAAAGATTGTGAAGAGCCATTACCATATGAGGGGTCTGAGCCAGGATCCCAATGGGGTTTAATCTTCGATGGAGCTGTCAACGCTTATGGAAAAGGGATTGGGGCAATTATTGTTACACCTCATGGATCCCATATCCCATTTACTGCAAGATTGACCTTCACATGTACGAACAACATGGCTGAATACGAAGTGTGCATCATGGGTCTTGAGGGGGTAATCGACCTGAGAATCAAGAATCTGGATGTATATGGGGATTCTGCTTTAGTGATCAACCAAATCAACGGAGAATGGGAAACTCGTCAAGATGGCTTGATTCCTTACAAAGATTATGCGAAAAGATTGCTCCATTTCTTCAACAGAGTTGAGTTTAATCATATTCCTCGTGACGATAACCGAATGGCGGATGCTCTGGCAAAGTTGGCTTCTATGATTATAGTGAACCGTTGGAATGATATTCCCAAGATCAGTGTTATACGTCTTGACAGACATACGCATGTGTTTGGAATAGAAGAGGTCAGTGATTATAAGCCTTGGTACTATGATATTGAATGTTTTCTCCGGAGACAGGAGTACCCACATGGGGCATCAAATAAAGATAAGAAGACATTGAGAAGGTTGGCTGGTAACTTTTTTTTAAACAATGATGTGTTATACACAAGAAAATTGGTCCATTTTTGGTTCCTTATCTTTAAAAAGTTCTAAAGCGGTCCTTTAATTGTTTAAAAAGGTCCACGTTAGTCCTTTCCGTCCATTTTTTTCAAACGGCGTCAACTTTTGCTTGGGTGGCATCTGATGTGGCACTTGGTTGGCACGTGACTTGGCATACATTCATCTTCAAGGTCATTAAATTCTCATAAAAAGTCTAAAAACTTTTGTTGAACCTAGGATTTGAACATAGGTTCACTTGGTTACTATAAAGCATATCAAACCACTACACCACTTCACACTTGTTTGTATATCTTACACAATGATTTGCTTTTATTGTCTAAATTTTTTCTCTCACTGCACTATAATAATAATAATAATAATAATAATAAAATAGTGGATCAGGTTTCCTTTTATATTCTGATGCTGCAAATATTTGTTTCATTTGTTATGCAACAAAGTGGAAGAAATGTCTAGGAATATTTAATAATTGAATTAGGTTCCCTTTTATATTTCATTTTAATACGACAAATATTAAAATGAAAGTTTAGTGTTTAGGAAATAATTCAATTACAATTATAATTGATTGCTATAATGAATCATGGTTTGTGGTATTCGAAATTAAATTAATTGCTATTCCATTTAAATAAAATAGTGGATCAGGTTCCCCTTTTATATTCTGATGATGCAAATATTTGTTTCATTTGTTATGCAACAAAGTGGAATATTTGATAATAACTATAATAACAAAAAGTGGTGAATATTTAATAATAATAATAATAATAATAATAATATTATTATTATTATTATTAATATTATTATTATTATTTGGTCATAATTTTAAGTGGTGAATATTTAATAATAATATTATTATTACTATTATTATTATTATAGTGCAGTGAGAGAAAGAATTTAGACAATAAAATCAAATTATTGTGTAAAACATACAAACAAGTGTGAAGTGGTATAGTGGTTTGATATGCTTTGTAGCAACCAAGTGAACCTGTGTTCAAATCCTTGGTTCAACAAAAGTTTTTAGACTTTTCTTAGAATTTAATGACCTTGAAGATGAATGTATGCCAAGTCATGTGCCACGCGTATAACCAAGTGCCACGTCAGATGTCACCCAAGCAAAAGTTGACGCCGTTTAAAAAATGGACGGAAAGGACTAACTTGGATCTGTTTAAACAATTAAAGGACCACTTTGGAACTTTTTAAAGATAAGGGACCAAAATGGACCCCGAGGTAAACTTAAGGGACCAAAAAAGGTATTTTGCCAGAGAAAATTCAACATGGTCTTGCTTAGATGTGTAGACAAACGAGAAGCAGACATGTTAATGACTGAGATTCATGAAGGATCCTTTGGAACTCATGCCAATGGACATGCAATGGCGAAGAAACTCCTAAAAGCAGGCTACTATTGGATAAAAATGGAATCTGATTGTTGCAAATTTGCTAAGAGGTGCCACAAATGTCAGATCTATGTTGACAAGATTCATGTACCACCAACTCTTCTTAATGTCATCTCTTCTTCTTCACCTTTCTCTATGTGGGGAATTGATATGATTAGCATGATATAGCTGAAAGCTTCAAATTGACATCGCTTTATTCTGGTAGCCATTGATTACTTCACTAAATGGGTAGAAGTTGTTTCATATGCAAACGTCACCAGACAAGTGGTCGTCAGATTCATCAAGAATTAGGTTATCTGCCACTATGGGGCCCCAAGTAAAATCATCACTGGCAATGGGTCAAACTTGAACAATAAGATGATGAAGGAGTTGTGTGAGGAGTTCAAGATTAAACATCATAACTCTTCATCATATAGATCGAAGATGAACGGCATTGTCTAGGATGCTAACAAAAAGATCAAAAAGATCATTTAAAAGATGGTTGTCACATACAAAGATTGGCATAAGATGTTCCCATTTGCTTTGCATGGGTATCGTACTTCAGTTCGCACGTCAACAGGGGAAACCCTATTTTCTCTTGTGTATGGCATGGAAGTAGTGCTCCCTGTGGAAGTTAAGATTCCCTCGATGAGAGTTCTGATGGAGGCTAAGTTGTCTGAGGCTGAGTGGTGTCAAGCAGATATTACCAGTTGAACCTAATTGAAGAAAAGAGAATGACGACTTTATGCCATGGTCAGTTGTATCAACAAAGAATAAATAAGGCTTTTGACAAGAAGGTTCGACCTCGTGAATTCAGAGAAGGCGACCTTGTGCTCAAGAAAATCCATTATTTCATCACTGATTCTAGGGGTAAGTGGACTCCTAACTATGATGGCTCATACGTTGTAAAGAAAGCCTTTTATGGTGGTGCATTAATTCTTGCAACTATGGATGGAGAGGAGATCACTCGTCCTATGAATATCGATGCAGTCAAGAAATATTATGCCTAAAATAAAAAAGAACAGCTCGCTAAGTTGAAAACCTGAAAGGGCGACTTAGGCAAAAATGAGCGTCTCGGTGGACTGAAAACCCGAAAGGGCGTTACAGGCAAAAATTAGAGACAAAATAGAAAAATATTATCCTGGTAGATTGAAAATCTGAAAAGGAAATCTTCGTAAAAGCTAGGGATCATGGCTAGTAACTGCATCAAATCAGACTGGATTGTTGAAAATAACTGTTATCATCAAGGATTTCTTAGTCAAGTCTGCAGAAGCACAAGAGCATCTTGAAACTTAAAGTTAATAGGGAAACTAGTGGTCATTATTTTTTATGTTAATAGGGAAACTTAAAGTTAATAGGGAAACTGAAAGCGAAAAAACCTCTGGTGCTGCAGATTGACAACAAGTTAGTCATTAACCTTGCAAAGAATCCAGTTTAGCATAGAAGGAGTAAGCACATTGAGGCTATGTTTTAATTCTTAAAGGAGAATATAAACCATGGTGAACTTGAAGTGATGCATTGCTCGAGTAAAGCACAGTTGGTTGACATTTTTACCAAAGGACTGAAGATCGACAAATTCCTAACTTAGAGAAAGAAATTTGAAATAGTTCAGATCGACTATGATTAGTTTGTGTTTGACCATTGTAATTCAGTTATATAGCTTTCAATAATAACAATTCATAATTTACTTTTCAATCTCTCTCATTCCTTCTCTCACACAAAATGTCTCACGCATTAACAATTATCTCTAGAATAATAGTAATAATGCATTCTTTGAAGAAAAAAATTCTCTCATATCATCTCCTTTAAAGCTAAGACATGTACTTACATGAGCAACCATTTTATAAACTTTCAAATCTCAACTTTCTATTGTATAGACTCCGACGAGTGTAATGATGGGAAATTTTGGATGTTACTTCTAGTTTGAGAGAAGGGTTTGTGAGAATTAGTTTTAGATGAGAATGAATTAGACAAGACTTCCTGAATGATGATATTGAGAAAATCGGTTAAGTATCTTCCAGGTGTTAGTAAGGCGTAAGTGGTTAGTCATGGTATGACTTTGGAAAGTTGTTCAAAAGTATGGCCTCAGAAGTAAACCCCATGAAAGTGGTACTAAATGTACACAATTCTACTATACTATATTGGCTAAGTTATTCTCCTAGTAGAGAGAATGGGAATGTGATATCCCTCAAGTTAAGCGAGTAACTTGGATTGTATATTTGTAAGAATAAGATCAATGGATTCCATGAGATGAAGTAAGACGGTCGAAAGGAATAATGATGGTCGGGGAGTTTGTTATCATCCCGAGATGTATAGTTGAGAGGTGGCTCTTGCGTATCTATCATCAGAAGGTGTTGGTCTTATTCTTAACCTTAGTGTGTCGGTGATTTGTTCTACAGGTGGATATTGGTAAATTCCTAGTGTTGTTTGAGTGGTGGGCACTCTAAAGGATAAATTTGTTTTTCTATGAAGACTGTTAGCTAGCCAATAGTGCCAAAGAACCCTTGGTGTTCCACTCATTATTTCTAGTAATTTCTAATAATCGTTTCTTTTCCATTTGTTTTGCAAAATCATCTTGGGCTCCTTCACCATTGTCTTGCTGATTAGCAATCATTTCTCCAAATCCTTTCTTTGAAATCTGTGATTGGGCTTTCTGATCAATCTATCGATATCCCTCGTAGTCATTATCTTTGTCTTTCTCATACCGTTTCCAATTTAATAAATCTTGGTCTATGTAAAAAAATAGCCATATTCAATATCTCCCTCTTGCCCGTCTTTCTAAATCCACTAATTTTTTGGAATTGCTAGTAACTGTTTCTTTTCCATTTGTTCTGCAATATCATCTTGGGATCCTTCTTCATTGTCTTGTTGATTTGCAGCTCTTTCTCCAAATCCTTTCTTTGCAATCTGTGCTCCGGATTTCTAATCAAAGTATCGATATCCCTCGCAGCCATCGTCTTTGTCTTTCTCATATTGTCCCAATTTAATAAATCTTAGTCTATGTTATCCAAATAGCCATATCCAACATCTTTCTCTTGCTCGTCTTGCTAAATCCATTATTTTTTGGAATTGATATTAATTGTTTCTTTTCCATTTGTTCTGCAACATCATCTTTGGCTCCTTCACCATTATCTTGCAGATTTCCAGCCATTTCTCCTAATCATTTCTTTGCAATCTATGCTCGGGATTTTTGATCAAAGTATCGATATCCCTCGCGGTCATCATCTTTGTATTTCTCATATTGTTTCCAATATAATAAATCTTGGACTATGTCATCCAAATAGCCATATCCTACATCTTTCTCTTGCCACTTGCCAGTCTTGCTCAATCAACTGATTTATAGGAATTGCTAGTGGCATACCCCAATTTTTTCCTACCTGTATAGTATTCCCCTTCATTTATGTTTTTTTTATGTTTACTAACTTTTATTCTAAAATCCAAAAAAATATGTGCCTTGTGTTTTCTTTTTCTTGTTGTCTAAGCTCGGGTTTCAGTTAAGGCTATCAGGGCAAGTGTGTGTGCACTAATGGTTGAAAGTCAAATGAGTTTGACCTAATCTTGGTCAAACAAGAAGTTTGTTTCATGCTTAGGGCAAGGATGTGTCAAATTCAAGTGCTTCATGGTTGAAGCTTATCAAAGACTAGATCATTGTCAATTAGGGTTTTGGGCAGTGTATTGAGGAGTCATGATTCTGATTTTTCAGGCATGTTCATAATTTTATCCAAGAAGATTCAAAGAGCGATTCAAGACTTTAGTTCATTCAAGTGGAAAATTCAAAGATGTTGAAATTTGATTTTAAACGTGATTTTTTGGATTCAACTCAAGCATGGCATCATTCAAAGCTCAAGATTGGGTTCGTTTTTGGTTTCACTTCTCAAAGTTTGAATTTTAATTTTAAGGCATAACTCATTTGGTTTATAATACTTTCATCATTTTCAAGTTGATTTTAGAAATTCAAGAACAATGTTGTGATATTGGATTCAAATGCAAGTGACATCCGGTCTTATTTCCATCCATGGACAAGCATGGTGTTGCTTAATTTTAATCAAGAATTTCAAGTGTCAATTACCATCATAATTCAAGTTCTAGTCATCATGGTCACGCAATTCAAGCAAGTTCAAACGTTTCAAGACAATTTCAAGCATTGTTGGAATAAGATTTTAGAGTGCAATATATCATTCAAGCCCATTCAATTCATCTTCATTAAAAGCCCAAGTTACAATTCCAAAAGAAAACAAGTCCATTACACAAGAAAAAAACAATTCAAATGATGTTCACCAAGGCCATGTTAATACAAAAAATTTCAACACGTTACAACAAGAGTCCAATACAAACAAAAAAAAAAAGCCAAAACCAAATCTAAGTATCCTTTGATCCCATCCCAAACATAATTCAGTCAGCTCATGGCAAGGTTCTAATAGCAATAACATTTCAAGGCCCAAAGTTACAAAGTAAGTGAGCTAATCACAATCCAAGAAGCAAAAACAAAATGCAGGAGTGTATTTTCAATCAAAATTGACTACAAAACTTCCGGACCAAGGATGAAGGACGACGGAATTCACTGAAGTGGGTGACCCCAAAAATTCCTCACATAGTCACATACACGCACAAAGCCTCAACGCTCACGCATTTCACAAATGCATGTAGTGTTCTTGAGAGCTTCTGTTAAAATTGGTGGTGAGTTCATGTTGAGGAGGTCTGAGCGAACCTACAGACGTGAGGATTAGAGTAATTAGTACTCCCACGCGACAGATGCTCTTGGATCTCCGGCGCTGCGGATCCCTTGGATTTCACGATGACAATTTGTGAGAAGGTTGAAGAATGTGTAAGAATGAAAGTTGAATTTGAACCCCTTGTTTTGTCTTATTCTGTTAAAACCTTTCATGTATATGTGTGAATCGAATTAGGCTTTAAATTCCATCCAGATTCCTATGTGCACCCCCACACATGATTCACACCTTTGGCTGGTTTCCTACAAGGATTTTGGGCTTTATAGCTCAGATCTGATTTCCGCACCACCTATCACAGCCCAACACCTCCTTTCTATTATTTTCTTATTCTTTTAATTTTCTTATCATACTAACTTGTTTTTTCTTCTTCCTAAAATTTTTCATATCTTGATTTTATTCTCTTTTTCCTTAATTTAATTATTAGATCTTTTTATTATTATCATTATTATATTTTGTTTGCTTTTGATTTTCTTTTTAGGATTTTGTGGTTGATGAGATCTAAGAAATCATGGAGAAATGGTTGCAAGGTTGAATGAACCTTCACACTTTGAGGCATTGATAGGTTTCTCTTGGTTGATCATTTGAGACTCTTGATTAAAGATAAGACCGTTCTCTTTTTTTTTTTTGGGAAATAGCTTTTAGGAGAATGATTCTTATATCATTTCTCTAGCATGTTTTAACACAAACATTGTTATTGACCGGCATCAAATAGGTGCGACTTCTACATAAGTCCACTTACGATTGCTTAACATATAGCTAAATTGGTTCCGATTCGAGAAAGCGATTATTCGATCAATAACCATTAACTACTAACATCTAACTTTACTTTCCGCTCTTTATTTTTCCGCAATTTATTTCTCGCAATTTACTTTCTGTCATTTACTTATTTGCTCCTATTATCTTTCATGCCTTTATCATTATGCCATCTTCTTTTCTTCTATTATTCTTCATCTGATAAAAATGATTAACACCATAAATGACATTGATTCTGGACTATGGTTACTATCCCCTGCATGGAGTTTTGGACCTTGTACTCAACCCTAGCAAAAGGAGGCTTGGATCTGGATTCTTTACTTTCATTGTCTTAGCTTAGGACACTGTGCACGCACACGGCTTTCTCTTGGGCTACCTAACAGCGAGACCCTTTATTTATCGCATACTTCCCATGTATTTTTCATGTATCCCTCTCCCCATTTTTGTGTACTTTCTTTACTTTCTCGTTTTTCTTTGGTTGTGGTTTTTCTTGCAAGATCTCCTTATGAACTAGGATCGGCCTCACCTTCTTCTTAAACCCATGATCCAACGTCAAGTGGTATTCTCGCTTAACCCTTGTAAGTCGATCGCCTTGTGCATTGCCATAAACCAATCCCAAAGAATTCTTGATCCATATATCAAGCCATACCCCCAATTTATAAGTAAATCGCTTTGTGTGTAGCCATCAACCTTTCCCATTTCCATCTCAATCCGTTTTTCATCCCGCGATAAAACCGCTGATCCAACGTCAAGTGGCATTTTCTCGAAAAAAAATTCAAAAACATAATAAAAGATAGTTAGGATTGCTATCCACGAGCCTTAAGTTGTGGAGAATGAGTGAGAATGGAGCTTTCCTACACTCACTCTGAGTATTTTGGATACAAGACGTCTGGCTTGGTAATTCAAAATATCCGCCTCTACCCATAGTCTCTAGCGCAATCCAAATAAAAAAAATATCTTCTCAAAACCCTAAAATTAACATCAACACATCAAACTTGTCTTTTCTCGCCCCGTGCAATTGAGATCTCACAAGACACTAATTTCTCGCCCCCGCACAACTCAAACACTTTTTATTAAAGAACATTGTTTAGTCCTTTCTAACGTGCATATAAACTAGCGCTTCAGCCTCCCCCCGTGAGTAGAAAAGCCAATGTTTAGCAGTTAGAACTTAATCTAAACACTCGTTCATTAAAAGACACAAACCAACCAGCCGTAGTCCCCCGAACTACGGAGTTTTGACTTCCTTGTTGTACTATGAGGGTACGTAGGCACAGGGTTGCGATATCCTGGCGAGCTACCTTTTTCTTTTTACCTCAAACCTTTTCCCCGTAGTCCTCCGAACTACGGATGCTATGATTCTTCATTTTACAATGAAGATACGTAGGCACGAGGGCCCCAATCCTTGACGAGCACCCTAATAAATAACCTTCCCTTTTCCCCTTTAAAGATTTCCTTTCCTTTCTCTTTAGTTCTCTTATCATTCAAAGAAAGCAAATAAACATGAGCTAACATTCAATCGAAATCTAACTAAGAGGTTCCCATTGAGTACAACGGACGTGATGGGTGCTAATACCTTCCCCTTTCGTAATCGACTCCCGAACCCAAATATGGTTGTGACGATCATTATTCTGTTTTAAATGGTTTTATCGATATTTTCCTATTCCTTCATTTGGATAAATAAAGTTCGGTGGTGACTCTGTTCGAATAATATTTTTTCCGCGTCCATTGCGAGGATCATATTTTTCGAGGTATGACAGATGGTGAATTTGCTGGGGATATTTTGCTCCATGCAAGAGAGAGTTAAGCCTAACTTAGTTCGATTTGTGATGATTATTATCTTTGTTTATTCGGTTTCTTCTATCTGTTTTCCCTTTGTATATATCTTATGTTATTATTTGGTATTTATTACTTGTATCTCTTGAGCTCTTGTTATGGGTACTCTGATGGCTTAAAACCTTGTGGAAAAGGCTCTCTACCTGAGTCTAGAGTGTAAGCTTGAGATAGGAGAGGTTGAGTAGTATGGGCCACCGAGGAGCTTTCCTTGTAAGGTTTGATACGAGAATCTCGCTTAGAGTAGATTCGATTGAGGATATTGACGACCGTCAATATTTTGGCGTGGACGATCAATGTTTTCATTGGGATACATGAATCTAAGGACCTTTGTAGAACCTTGAACCATTTTCCAAACTAGGATTGATGGTTATGTAGTATGGGGCCCTGAGAAGCTTTTCGCACGTGGTTTGATACAAAGATCTCACTCAGAATAGACTTTCTTGGTGGAGTTGTTGTCTGGTAATGACTGACATACGCAACAAGCAGTCAAGGAAGTCCATGATTCTGAAACCCTTGTCTAGAACCCAATGTCGTTGGTCACGTAGTATAGGGTCCCGAGAAGCTTTTCTCGTGTGATTTGATATAAAGATCTCACCTAGAATAGATTCATGTGAGGGAGTCGTCAACCGATATGCTTCTATTGTGCATGATAAAAAACCTTATGGGTCCATGACTCTCTGGTTCTTGTTTAAACCCTAGATCCTACATTGTGAGATCCATGTGTAACGAGCAATTAGCCTTATCCTCCATCCATACCTCGGACTTATGAGATCCTGTATTTGGAAATAACTAAAAAATATATTGCATTCATTTGCATATCATTGCATTTTCATTCATCATCATGCATTGCATATCATTCTTCCAACAGAAACTCATTCCATCTTTTGCCCATTGCCATCCAGTTGATTTTTCGACACTCGTACTGAACATGTGGTAGCTCTAAAGCATTTAAAGCGAGTTCAAGTAGAGATAGGAGAAGTATAGACAACTTAAAAGGTCGGTCAGACAAACCAAGTTGGAAGCAGTGTAGCTATGTTAAAATACAATCTTCAGCATGTTGAGGTGGAGAGTGTTGATCCCCCGTCAGGTTTCACTATGTCAACCAAACCATTGTACGATCTTCTACCTGATGAGGATCTTCCACAAGTGAATATTCCTATCCAGTCTCAGATTATGCCATTGACTCATCCCATGAAAGAAAGGTTTCGTACCCTTGAGAAGAAAGTTCAAGCTATGGAAGTGCATGATACGCCTAGGCTCGATGCTGCTGATATGTGCCTAGTGCCAGATTTGGTAATCCCTCTGAAATTTAAGCTACCCAACTTCAAGAAGTGCAATGGTCTTAGTTGCCCAAAGCGTCATTTGGTGATGTTCTGTCGAAAAATGACCTCTTATACCCACGACGATAAGTTGATGATTCACTGTTTTCAAGACGACTTGACTGGAGCATCTTTGAGTTGGTACATAGATTTAGAAAGAAGTCGTATCCGATCATGGAGGGACTTATCTAACGCATTTCTAAAGAAATATCAATAAAATTTGGACATGGATCCCAATCGCACGCAGTTGCAAAGCCTATCTCAGAAAGATAATGAATCATTAAGAGGATATGCACAATGGTGGAGAGAATTGGCAGCCCAAGTGAAACCGTCACTCTTAGCGAAGGAATTGGTTGATTTGTTCATGAATACCTTGCAGAGCCTGTACTTTGAAAGGTTGATAGGCAATGCGTTATCAGATTTTGCCCACCTAGTGACAATTGGAGCACGCAAAGAGGGTGGCCTAAAAAATGGAAGAATCCAAGGTGCCTCGAGTAGCCAAGCTAGTGAGACAAAATCCCTCAGCAATTCCCAAGAGTAAGAAGAGGATGAAACTGATGTAATCATAGCAAATTTCGAGTATTATCATGGTGCACCAACAAGAGCTTTTGGTCTATCATCTTCTCAGCGGTCATCATTTTCAGCGCCATGTTATCCTCATGGGAAACCATCAATGCCTAGTGAAATTCTGGTATGCAGATATCAGATGTCCTAAGAGATGTCGAGACACTGATATTTGTTTATCACACAAGGACTAAGGAACACAAAGTTAAAAGTACAGAAAATAAACTAAACACAAAGAGTTGTTAACCCAGTTCAGTGCATAACAACACCTACGTTTGGGGGCTACCAAGCCAGGAAGGAAATTCACTATTAGTAGTATCAATTCAAATCTAAACAACCCAGTTTACAACTTCTCACTTAATACCTACCCAGTGTAATTTCTACCTAAGACACTCCTAGGTATGAAAAACCCTTTTCACTTCCTACCAGTCACCAATAGCAGTGATAAACATAACAATACATCAGAAGAAGACACACTTCAAAGACAATGTGTTAGTTCTTTAATTTTTAGGGTTGGCATTAATTTTGTAAAACAAATAATAGCAGCAATATATTAGATAGGATATTCTATCTTGCTAAAGAAGAACAGGTTGAGCAAGAAGTCCTACTGTGCAATGGAACATGTTGAGTTGAAGTGGTTTCAACATCTGGAACAACATGTCGTATTAAGATGTCCCATGAAGGACCATTCGACATCGCGCCAGAACTGAAGTGAATTAAAGATTCTGTTATGTCTTAACAGATGTAGAATATTCAGGGAATAATATGCAAATTCTATGTGGCGCTGAATTAAAAGGTCTGAAGATTCAAATTTGAAATTGAGAAGAATATTGAAGAATATACACTTTACAAATATGGAGATATTTTAGGAAGTTAAAGATTGAAGACCTATTATGTAGCAGAAGTTTCTGCTGATTTGTAGCAGCTTACTTGCTGCGTTTTTGAAGGCCCAAATCTAGTTGGGAATAGGTTATATATAGATGCATTGTAACCTAGAATTTTAACTCAACCAAAGATGTAAAAGTTCTATTATTAGGATTGGTTCCTGTACCACTCGACATGTGAGTTGGACAGTTTGTTAGTGTGATCCTCGAAGCTGTTAAGCAAGAGGAGTATTGTTCTTGGAGGAAGCTTTTAAGTAACTCTAAGTTGTGTCTTGGAAGTGTGTCTTCCTTGTTGAATTGTTGTATAGGTAAAGAGCCGTTGATGCAGTGGCGGAGTGTTGACTGCTAGACATCATTGCGATGATTAGGAGTGAGCTGGAGTCTCTTTCCTAGGGAGGACTTAGGTAGGAGGGTCATTGGGTAGTTATTAAATTAGGAAATTGTCAACTTGGTTATTGAGTCTGTAATTTGATACTGTTAAGAGTGGACTTCCTTCCTGGCTTGGTATGCCCCCAGATGTAGATTGTTAGATCGAACTGGGTGAACAAATTATGTGTGTGCTCTTATGTTTTTCTGTACTGGTTTTAATTGTTTATACCTTGCCATGCTGTTTTGTTCAGATCAGATGTCCAGACATTCTATAGGACATCTGTAGTCTGATATACCAGAATTTCACAATGCTTGATCTTGCTTAAAAGCTTCAATCAAGTATAATTTACTCTTGCTTAAAAGCTTAGAGTGGACACTTACAACTCAATAACATAAGTCCAGTTCAAGCATCTAGGTGATGAATGCTCACAAATAGTCTACCTCAATGTATCAGAAGACACATGAGTGACACAATACAACAGCAGTACCCTAAAAGAAAACTCAAACCCTAAACCCTTATTTGCACACTCGGTTTCTTCAATTATAACTCCACATGAATTAGGTTTAGCAAGTCTCCTTTTATAGCCTCATGCAATATGGGCTTGGATTCTTCCCATTTTGTCAATTTTAACCTACTGTAGAAACTTCTCCAAAATAGCAGGAACAAATCTTCAAAGTTTCCTAAAATGTCTCATCATTTAATTTAGCATTTTGTGTACAGCTGGAGATACACAACTTTGTTCTTGATAACATCATCTTGACCTGCGTAAATTACTGAGATATATCCAAAAGAAATATCACAAAATTAAAACAAAACAAATCTGTCAAGATTTTAAAACATTCAGAATAGATGTTCTGGTAGAACATGTTCCAACATCTGTTAGGACGTCTACTCTCAAGGTGAGCTGAGCAACATGTTACAACATCACACACGACATCCTGTAGTGAACCATGTTTCAGAAAAATTGTTGCCAATTCATAAACCATGGAACCTTCACCTAGAGCGTCGTACCAACAACCTTGGACCGCTCCTCATGCAAATCAACGAACCCATATTGAGGCCGGTTGGGGAACTACCTAAACAAATCTTTTTGTCTCTTTATCGCTTTATCTTTATTTAATTGTTGTTCTTGCAAATTATCAATTTCGTTGTTGTTTCGATTAATTCGATTGGAAATTGTTTTCAAATTTCTTTTAAATTATTGTTGTTGATATAATCATAATCACTTTACATCAACAAAATAAATCGAATTTCCAAACGTGATCAATCGCACAAAAAGTGTTCGATAAATTGTCTTTGAGTATTTTTATCGCTTTGTATTCATTGGAAATAAGCATTACGAATAGTTTTGCATTTGATTGATCTGTGACTTGATCGTTGTTGAACGATTTGCGTTCATTATCATTCCATAAGGTTTACGTTGCGCATATAGCTTTTTGATAGTAGTTTGGTTAGACTATTCGATTAGGGTTATTTTTCCGTTATGCCATACTTTTTGAAAACAAATTTTTGCCAAGAGTTTTTGGTTTTAAATTTGTGATCTATTCACCCCCTCTAGATCGAAGCTCATCGTCTAACAAAAATCAACTTAACATTTTTCATAATTCAAATAACGATTAAAACCAACTCAACGCATCAAGTATTTTTTCGCTTCGTGCGACAAATCAAATCAACTTCTTTTTGCCCCGTACATTTAATTCAATTCAAAAAAAAAAAAATTCCTAAACTAAAACCAACCAAAAAGATGAACTACGGTACTCTGATTCTTCATAATATTTGAGGATACGTAGGCACGGAGTTGTGACACTCTGGCGAGTACAATAATAAAAATCTTCTTTTTTTCCCTTCTTGATTAAATCTTTTTTCTTAAAAATAGTAAAATTATTCTTTTACAAATAAATGAACTACAACATTAAGCATAAAATAGGTAGTTAGGCAAACATCCCTTAAATGAATATAGTAACCCTAGAACTATTAGAGGATCCCATTTAGTACAATGAAGGTGAGGGGTGCCTAACACCTTCCCCTCACTTAATCGACTCTCGAAACCTAATGTAATATCCTTACTTTTTAGGTTTTATCATTATTTCCCTGTTCCTTAGGAACAAATAAAGGATGGTGGTGACTCTGTAATTTTCCAGCAATGACAATGATCAATACCATGTTTTGCACATAACTCCTCAAATATTTTGGATGTGTATTCGCCACCTCCATCTATTCGCAGAACCTTGATTTTCTTTTCACTTTGGTTTTTAACAAACATCTTAAATCTCTTAGATATTTAAATACCTCGTCATTTTGCTTGATCATATAAATCCAAAGCTTTTGACTATACTATTCGACAAATGAGACAAAATACATGTTTCCACCAATGGTATGATCCTCGAACGGACGACATATATCTGAATGTACTACTACTAGTATGCAAGAGGACCTCATTTGCATAGTCAAAACAAAAGACTTTCTTGATTGCTTCCCTACTAAGCAACATTCACAGAGTTTGTTTGGCATCTCAAGACTTGGTATACGAGTTACCATATCTTGAGTAATTAGTTGATAGAGTGACCTAAAATTAAGATGGCCAAATCTTAAATGCCACAACCAACTGTACTTGTTGTCGACAACTAGTTTTTAGGCATTGTACCTTAGTCAAATTGATAATGGTCTTAAATGTCCTAGTCTTCGCTATAAGAGATTTAAGACCAGATTATTCTGAATTTCGAATAGTTCCAAGGCTCCATATTTTTCATAACCACTGAGAAACATTTTTCAACCAGTTGTTCAACACTTAACAAATTGTACTTCATTCTAGGTACATAGAGTACATCTTTGATCATAGCTTTTTCTCCATTGCTCCTTGCTCCTTTGACCTTGCTTCATTCTATGTCGCCAGTACCTTCTGCTTGCAACGAGCTATTATAAGCAAGTTTGACCTTGTTCATCTTCAACTAGTCAAAATCTGCCAACCACATTTTCCTTCCAGTCATGTGATTCGAGCAACCTATGTCAAGGAACCAGATTTTAGAGTTGTTATGGTCATCTGAACCTACATCCATAACCACCATATCTTCATAATCATCTGAATCTTGGTGTGCAAGGTTGGTTCCTTCATTCTTGCTTTTCTTGTACCAAAAATTCTTGGTCAAGTTACCCCATTTTTCACATTTATAGCACTGCACATTTTTTTCTCTTCTTTATCTTTCAATTAAGAGTTTCCTTCTCATCTTTTTGAGGATTCATAAACCATATCATCGACGATATGCTTTTGACGATTCTACCAAGACTTCTTGATTTGAGTCTTGTCTCTTTTTCCCTTGAGCTTGTTTGAACTAGGGGTGGACAGATTTGAAGAAAACCGTCTATGACCGTCCGGCCCGCGGTACCCGCATGAAAGCGGTCGGGTCAATTTCGGATTTTCGGGTCATATGGGTGTTAAATTCGGTTTCAAATGGTTGTTTGCGGTCTGGGCCGGGTGGCTCAGTCCAACCCAAAAAAAAACTGAACCCGACCGCTTAATTAATTCATTTTCAGTATTTTATTTCAAATATTACAACTGGGCTGGGTTGAGTGATGTTAAGCCCATTAAAATTATTTATGATGTTAAATGTTAACCTAACATACTTCTTTACAACCCTAGCCATTTCAATTGTTTCTCTCTCTTATTCTTCTTATTTTCATCATCGTTTTGCAGGTCTTTCTCTATTTCCATGTGTTCGCTTTCTCTTCTAAACCCATGAAAGGTAACTATATGGATTATTTCCTTCCATTTAGCATGTATTTATTCATATTTCGTCTCTGATTTTTTAAACTCTCATTTTGTTATTTTTATTTTGTCTTTGGTACTCAAATTCTAATTTGATTTTTCAACTAAGGGAAACTAAATGGTAAGTGGCTAATGTTTTATTTTTGTTTATGTTTTTTAATTTTAGTTAAAAAAATTTCTTTATTAGATTTCTTTTTCTCACAAAATATCATTTTATAATATCTAATATTTTTTTCGGTTGTTTTTGAGAATTTTTTTGTTGGGTTTTTCTGGTGAGTTTTAATTAGTTTGGGTGAATTTCTCTGTTGTATTTTTTCATTATATAATGTATCTAACATTATTTATTATTATTGTGATATTTTTTGATTGGAAAGGATAGAAGTAGGATCTAGGTTTTCTGATGAAGTTGTATCCATGGGAGAATTCTGAGTTTTGCGTGTTTATGCTGTATATTATTAGTTTATGATTCAATTTGATTTAATTGTTTATAGCTTAACATGTTTTTTCTTGTTAGTGTGAATGCAGCTATAAGCATCAAACAAAAGCTCTCAAAACTTTTGCAACAACTACTCTAACAGAATATATATGCATAGTTTTAATTTAATTATGGATGATTGTAATTTATAATTTTTTATAAAGCTTGTAAATTTTATGTATTTGATGGTGTGTTGTGTAAACTTTATAATAGTTTATGTTAGTTAAATTTATGTGATAAAATAAAGTTAGTTTTCTGAATTTGTTTTGTGCAAGAATGACAAATTATTTTGGTCCAGGAAACCGATCAACCCACCCAATTAACCCGCAAAACCGATTAAATCGAAACCGATAAAAACCAAAGTTTCTATGGTTGAAATTGGGCCATACAATTGGAACCGCGGTTTGAGATGGATCTTAATTTTAGGCCCGAATCTTATCCAAACCGACCGATGTCCAGCCCTAATTTGAACCACCATGTGTCTTCCATGTCTAAGCATGTAGAGCTTATATCGAATCTTGAACACCTTTCCTACCAAATCTTCCAACTTCATTGTTTCAAGATTGTTGGATTCTTGAATAACAACGATAATGTGATCAAAGTGAGAGGTCAACGTATGCATTACCTTCTCAATTATCATCTTATCAGTTAAGGTTTCACCATAACCTTTCATGAGATGAACAAGCTTCTACACCTTCAAGACATGGCCTGCAATCTTTTCTTATTCTCCCATCTGCAGTAATTCATATTGCCTTTGCAACGTCTGCAATTTGACGACTTTAACCTTCTCACTTCCTTCGTAATACCTGACAAGAATATCCCATGCCTCTTTCGCCGATTCAGCATGAGAAATTCAATCAAAATTCACCGCGTCTACTACCGACTGAATATAAAACACAACCTTGTAGTCTTTCTTCTTGGCATCCTTGTTCGCGACTCTCTGAGTATCAGCTGCATTCTCAGCAAGCTCAGGGACGCCATTAGTAACCACTTCTAGGGTTTCATGAAAGCCAAACAGAGATTATATATGTTATCTCCATCGAACCAAATTCTTGTCGTCAAGAATTGGAAGATAATTCAGAATGTCATTCTTACCATTCATCTTTGCAGCAAACCTGATTAATAACCCAAGATCTCATAAACACCGAAAACACGATCACCGACTTGTGATTCTTGAAAACACGATCAAGAAACTAACTAGAGCTATAGATACCAATTTGTTAGTGTGTGAGGCACTTTTAGTGAGGAGAGAGAGAGAGAGAGAGAGAGAGAGAGAGAGAGAGAGAGAGAGAGAGAGAAGAATAATGATTGGTTATTGAAAAACTGAATTAGAATATATATTTATATACAACTAGGTAACTTAATACTAAATAATTGACATAACAAACCATAACCCTGACTTGGATTTGAGCTACAACTTAGATTATATTAATACAAATAACACAACATAGACAGTGATTAATACGAGCTTCTTAAAACTGTAAACTAGCATAAATTCATGATTAATGTAGCCACCATGGGAATAACCTTTTCTTTGAGCAATGGCATTTCGAACTGCTACCACATTTCAAATTTCCCTCATCGCATCTAGCAGAACATTTTCTCTTGTGATGTTGCGAATTATGATCCAAAGAGATTGGAGCTCTTGCTAAATAGAAGGAACTTCCATCCAAGTTAACAACACTTCTGTCTATGCTCAACGACGAAATGAAAGACCTAGTAAACGACATTGTCAGTGTGTCACTACTAGTGTTGTCAAAATTAAGGTTTACATGTTCATGTTCTTCCGAAACATCATTTTCGCTTGGTGCTTCATTTGCTGTTGCTACTGTTGCTGCATCATTAACCTTTATTGCTGCTACTACTGTTGCTGCATCATTAACCTCTATTGCTATTGTTGATGTTAAAAGAACTGATAATAAGTCGAGTGAGTCGACGCAGCTTGTTGAGCAAGAGAAAGAGGACTTTTCCTATTAGAGCTCAATTCCAAAGAAGTTTACTAAGCAAGGGGAAGAGGACTTTTTCCATTAGAGCTCAATTCCAAAGAAGTGTTTTGATTTGGATTTCTCATGGTCAATCCAACTCACTAATCCAAAGAAGTGTTTTTTTTTTTTTGAAATCTTGGTATCTGACCTTGCGACCGGCTAATCCAAGAGGAATCAATCTCACCGTCCACTAGCGGGGGCCCCGTTTAAAGCCGGAGCAAAGCTCCGTATGGACTGCCCCACATAAGGGTTGATTGCACCTAATATGATTCGAACATGAGACCTTGAGAGGAGCACACTCTCAAGACCCAAGCCTCCACCACTAGGCCAACCCTTGGGGGTACTAATCCAAAGAAGTGTGATAAAATTAAAGAAATTTTTTATTAAAATAATAATAATATTTATTTCTCATACATTACTAAATAAATTTCTTAAACTAAATTTGGATGAAGCAGCAGAGGATGTGTTATTATCATTTACTAGCATTTAGACTAGTGTATGCATAGTAAATTAATTATTTATTATAAAAGTAATATTGAAGTGAAATAAAGTATATAATATAATCATATTTTTAACTAAACTTTGATATAATATAGTTATTAACTAAAAAAGGAATCAGATTTTAATAATATAACTTTTTTAAGTTGTAGATTTATTAAATTACCGATTTATTTACATAATAATTATGGGAATATACAAAGAAATGCGGCTGACAGATATTTTTAATAACATTTTTTTTATAAGCAAAATTTATTTCAACTAGGGCACTAGGGGTGTCCCAACCCAGTTACAATACACAGTCCACCAATATTACAACCAAAACATCACCCTAAGAAACAAAGGGATGAATTTACAAACCAGTCATAATAAGTATAGGATTTGTTAAAATGAACGCTTTTCGTTATCTACCACCAAGATAATAATAGGATCCTCTGAAATACAGACTCTGGATCCCTAACTTCGTCATTAAATTGGATTTGGTTTCTCGTCCACCAAATGCTCCAACACACAATAACCCACAAACTCTTCGCAAATAGTAATATCTCATTCCCCTTGAACCTCTCTCTCCAAGCATTAAAATGGGAACAGCAAGAGTTACCAACAAACGGAACAATCCCCACCCATCGACACACGGCATCCCAGATTATATTAGTTTTAGAGCAGTTGAAGAAGAGGTGATTAAAATTTTCAACAGCATTGAAACAATAAAAATAGACTTGTTCATGATAATTAAGCACAATCTCGCGCCTGAGTAGGTTATACCGCATAGGCAGCCGATCTAACGCTAATTTCCAACCAAAGACTTTTACCTTAACTGGCACCACACAGTTCCACAACCCCGTCAGTAAGAATTTCACGTTCTCTTCTACCTCTTCACTTGTCGATGCGCGTAATAACAAGATGGAGTAGGACTTAACCGTATATGCTCCCAAAACATGATAAGGCCAAATGATGCAGTCTGCTTTATTTTAAACATGTTTCCCTTCCAAGAGAATTTCATACAATTGAAGACATTCCTGTTGCAACTCGACCTCATCAAGACCAATATCAAAATCTACATGCCACGACAAATGATCATTATACCACATTCCCAATTCCGCTACCATTGCCAATTTTGTGTCAGTTATGTTCCATAAGCCAGGAAAAATTTAGAATAGAGGCATATTCCCAATCCACTTATCTAGCCAAAATAGTGTGTTCACTCAACTGCCCAACCTGTATGAAAAGAGGTTCGAAACGTCCACAATAGCTGCTGGCCACGTACGGAAAGATATTTTGCCACCATAATCCTTGTTTGCGATACATTCCTTTATGTTTTCGTATTTAGCTTGAGGTAGACCGATCCATATCGCATCCCTCTCATATAGGATCCTCCAAATCCATTTTGCTAGTAGAACTTTATTAAACAGATTGATGTCATTCATTCCCAGGCCACCATCTTGCTTAGACCTGCATACAAACTTCCAATTCACCCATGTTATTCCTCTCTTGCTTTTTTACCCTACCCACAGAAAATTTCTCTGCAACGAAACCAAAGTCTGTGCTACTTTCTTCGGGATTCTGTAAAAGGAAAGATATTGTATAGGTAGGTTGGTTAGGACTGAATTAATGAGTGATACCCTACCACCGATCGAGAGCAGTCGACCCTTCCATAAGGACAACCACGCCTTAAGCAATCAACCAATGGGTTCCAAAAGGATATACGACGATAATTGCCACCAACGAAGAGGCCGGGGAATTTAAAAGGAAAGCCACCAATTTTGCATCCAAAGAAATGTTCTGCGGTTTGCAGGAAGTGTTCATCCACACCAATACCAAATAAGGAAATTTTACTAATATTGATCTTCAAGCCATAAATAATTTCAAATCCCACTAGTAGTGATTTCATCGCCCATAAATTGGACCAAGATCCATGTCCTATTAGGATAGTATCATCTGCGTATTAGAGTAAACGAAATGTGACTTCGTCATTTATCATGAAGGCAGAAAAGGAACCAACATCAATTGCCCTTTTAACCAACATTTCCAGACCTTCTGCAACAATAGAAAAAAGAAACGGTGATATTGGGTCGCCCTGTCTAAGACCACGAGTTACCTTGAAATCTTTTGTCGGACTGCCATTAACTAAAACATACATAAAGTTGTTCATGACATTACCTTTCATCCAACGCATCCATCTTGGACCAAAACCCATTGCCTCCATAATCTTTCTTAGAAAACCCCACTCAACGCAATTGTATGCCTTCGCGAAATCCACCTTTAATAAAATATAACTCTTCTTCATTTTTTTTTTGCTTAATCGATTATCTCGTTAACGACCAACACTCCATCTGTTAGTTGTCTTCCTCTTAAAAATGTCGTATACGATTTTGAAATTAAATTGCTCAGGACCGGCTTCAACCTTGTTTCCAATAGCTTGGAGATTATTTTATATATCCCACCAATTAGATAGATTGGTCTGTAATCTTCAAGTTCCAACGGGTTGTTGTTCTTTGGTATTAACGCTATAAAGGATGAAGTAATCACTTTCGGTAGCCAAGCAGATTCATGGAACTCTTAAATGCAACTGATGACATCTTGTCCCACTATATCCCAACAACTTTTGAGAAAATCCATATTAAATCCGTCTGGCCCCGAACTTTTCTCACCCCCAGTGTCGAACACGATCTGCTTAATTTCTTCTTCACAAAATTTTTCCTCCAACCTATCTCCATCTGCCTGCGATAAGCATGAAATACCAGAAAAATCAAAAACAGGTCTAGGTATAGTCTTGGCTTGGAATCTATCCTCAAAATGTTTTCTTACTGCCAACTTCACAGCATGAGTCTCCGTTATAATTCCCGCATCAGACTGTACAGTAACGATGTTGTTAATTCTTGCTTTTTATTTAATCACAACATGGAAGTACATGGAATTATGGTCCCCGTGGTGTATCCATTTCACCTTCGCTTTTCTGAGCTAAAATCCCCTCTTTGATGCATAAATTCTTCCATAATTCCCCTTGAGCAATGCTTCTCCTCCTTAAATCACCCTCTGCAATGGTACTTTGTCCATCAGCCATAACCTCCTCAATCTCATTTAGTATATTAACCTCCTTATCCACATTTAAACTAAGCACCCCAAACACATTCGAGTTCCACCACCGAAGTCTTTCCTTCAGCAATTAGAGCTTCTTAGTAAGGATGAAAGTTGCAGTACCCACCACACAAAACAAACTTCATCCGTCTTTGACAAATTTGAGAAAGTTAGGATGCTCAAACCAGCACATAAATACCTTGAATGGTTTTGGTCCCCAATTTACATTTCTTTCCTTTATCCAGATAGGTCTATGATCCGAGACATCGCGATTTTCAATTATTGGGGTTACTGTATTCCAGAGATTAATTAATCCATGTGAAACGAGAAATCTATCCAAGCGGCTGCAGTAACTACCATTTGTGTTGAACCATGTGAACTTGTTCCCAATTGTAGGTAAGTCCACCAGATTCATCAGATCAATGAATGCGCCAAAATCCTCCATATCGACTCTGCAAGATTGCCCCTACCTCTCCTTTCGTCTCTGGATTTCACAGCATTGAAATCCCCAGCAACAATCAATTCCCCATATGGTAACTTAGTTTTCCAGCCTAATAACTCCGACCACATACGTCTCTTCTCAGAAGCAACACAAGACGAATATATATTGATGAGGTAACAATTCGTCTCCTTCCACATCACATTGATACCTACGAAACCTTTACCACAAAAACTGAAAACGGGGTTCAAAGTATCTGACCTCAATATCTTCACCAGCCCACCAGATTTTCCAATCGAAGGGGTAGCAGACCATTCGTAACCATCCACACCCCATAAATTTTTTATGTAAGCCTCAGTCATGTTCTGTCGTTTAGTCTCCTTAAGAAAACAAATACCCGCCGCGCCTTTGGCAATCGTTTCTCTGATTCTTCTACGCTTTGTAGAAGTTCCACCTCCTCTAATATTATATGTTATACAATTCATGGTACACTCATTTCAACCCCCTTCATAATTTTGTATGTCTCTTTTGCTTCCAGTTTTCTAACAATGCCTTCAAAGACTTCATCATCCTCTTCGCCTTCAATTCCAAGTTTCTTGATTGAATCTCAAACCTTCGTAGGAACACTCTCAATAGCCTTCCTAATACGTGAGTTGCTCTAATTAACATCTTATTCTTCAATAGAATCACAACATAAGATCGATCCTCCAGAATATCTTGAGATTGAGTCTCCTTCATCCAGACTACAACCAACATTGTTATAACTGAATTATTGCTCCGGAACACCCACGTCAGAAATTGGATTATGATTGTTTGCAAGGAAAAGGGCCAAATAATATAAAGGGCCGAAGGAGATTTTTAGGTTTTCACATACGTCTCTTCTCAGAAGCAACACAAAATAAAGAGAAATGATAGGGTGACACCCAAAAGTGACACCACATCGTATTATTATACTATACATTCTATTTTTTTATTTTATTTATTATTTTTTTGAAAAGTAAAATTTGTGCTGCATTGAAAATGAAGCTAGAAATTGCGATGTACACATGCGCTGTAAACATTTTGGTGTATACATAGCACTCCTCCAAAACAATTACTAAAAATAAAAATATATATATATATATATATATATAAAAGTAGATTATAAATTTTGTTGGAGGCATATCATTAGTTATCTAATATAAATATTTTCAACTCATAACATGTGAAACAATGTATAATTAGTCACTCATGTGAAAATATATGTTTTGAAGTGGTTCTTCTTAACTTTTATTGATGAGCATCACAATTGACACAATAATAAAAAATTATTTGCATTGAAATATGAACGAAATTTTAGAATTAGATAGAATAAAAGAAAATCTTGGTAGTTATAATTCGAGTATCATTAAAAAAATTTAATTATTGATCAATATTTCTTTGTTTTTTCTTTGATCAAATTGATCAATATTTCTTAACTGTTATTGAAACACCAATTTTAAATTTTATCTCAGGAATTGATAATTATGAAAAATTAATAATGTTAAAAACTTAAGTGTGAATATAGGCCATTTTTTATAAATAATTTAAAAAAAAAAACTCGAGTTTGTTAGAGGAGTTTCACACTAGAAAACATAGTGTAGGATTAAGCACTTTTAGAAGAAACACACCACTTGTCCACCTAAAACTTTAAGATGATAGGTGAGGAGTTATCTCACTTATAAATACTCAAGTCACCACATTTCTATTCAATGTGAAACTATTTTTCTATTTACTCATACTTACTATATTATTTCAATAAAGTTTAGCCACGGTTGGAACGTGAGTAATATTTCAAAATAAAATTCTGAGTTTAGGAGTATAATTTTTACCATGGAATAATTAGCTTTTGTCATCATTAAACTATAAATAAACTTCAGGAAAACTAGAGATAAGTTTTTCATAAATTTTAGCAATACTAAATAACTTGTGTATCGGAAATATTTTATGAAATAAAATTAAATGCCAAAAAGAATAAAAATAAATATTTTAATGACTTGTAAATGAAATTTTAATTAAAAATATATAAAAGATGTTTCTAATAAGTGTAAAAGTATTCTTTTCATTTGAGTTCAAATGAAATAGATTCTTTAAGAATACCTGTATCTTTTCGAATGCAAAATTTACATGTCTCACATCTTACAATAAATAAATATATTACATTATTGTATTATCGCCATAAATATTTTTGTGTAACAATTTAATATATTTTAGTCTTATAAGTTGACATATTTTTTATTTTAATCTTTAAATTGTTTTTTAGACGAGGCTTTTAAGTATTGAATTTTGTTTTGTTTTAGTTCCAAACAATAACCATCTGATAAAAAAAACTGGCAAACGTCTAGTGACATTCACTGATAGGGCATGAAATGATGAATCCAATATATATATATATATATATATATATATATATATATATATATATATATATATATATATATATATATATATATATATATAATTTTACAAAACATCTTCTTCCTCAATCCATCTTCAGTCTTCATATTTTTCATCTTCAAACTCCATCTCCAATCTCTATTTTTTTCATCTTCACCTTCATATAATGTTTTGCAAACTGAAGAAGATATGAAAAGAATTCCAGTTTAACATTTTTTTAGATTTGTGTGAAGGTTATGAATAAAAGAAATGAACACAAATTCAAAATTATGTATTAAATAGTTTTTTGGTCTCTATAAGTTGTCGTATTTTTTGTTTTAGTCTCTGTAACCTATTTTTTAAGTCCCTAATTTTAGATTTGTATTCATATCTTTATTCCAACCTTTGTACAAATCTAAAAAAAATAAATTCAAATGGATGAAAACATATATGTTTGTTTATGAGATATTAATGTATGTTTATTTAATGATTATTATGTATTTCATTGCATCAAGGTGCATTTATCAAGTGAACATATAGTGGAAATGACATGTGCTCGTTTTAATACAATGTGTTTTTAACCAAATTTAATAGAGGGTTTATTTATCTACTAGTATTAGATTGTGAATACTAAATACACATAATTAAATATAAATCATCATTCTTTAATTGCTTTTGAGTTGTACTAGGAATGATGGGTTTATAATTGTGTCGCCTTCATGTTTTTGTTGGGTTATCCCTCCTATTTGGAGAGGCTCAAATTGATGTGGGTTAGTGGCCTATTTGTTTCTATGTCTTTGTTATTACTCAACAAAGAGAATTAGGTTAATTTTATCCATGGTGTGTGAAAAACAACAAGAAAAGTAGAGAGAATAGTGAAATCTTGCAGCCCTATTTTAGCACAGAGCAGTTCCACTAAATCGGAGATTACGCAAAATCCAACGGTCGGATGTCCTGAAATTTTGACACAGCGTTCATGACTCATAGAAGCACATTCTGAGCGATTTTCATTGGATTCAGAGATTTCTAAGTCGGTCTGTCGAGTCCATCTTTGAGGTCTGAATTTCTTGGTGTTTTAGGGTTGTTTTTGTCTCTCTTGATTATTGTTGTATTCCAAGATTGATTGCAAATCTTGATGATGTTTATGTATGCCTCTAACTAGTATTAGAGAGAACCTTGCTTGCACCCATTGATTGATAATAGTGGATGATTTAAGTGGCCTACGGGTCCCGTGGTTTTTTACTCCTAGTTAACGGAGGTTTTTCCACGCTAAAATCTTGTTGTGTTGTTTTATATGTTTTGTTGATTGTCGTTGCATTTGGTATTTGAGAGAGATTATCTTGTTGGTTTATTCCATTGCGTTTGTGGATTTCCTCCCAACAAGTGGTATCTAGAGTCGTGGTTTGATTTGTGTAACGATGGAGAGGAACACATCTAGGATGGTGAGTTTGAATGGTTCCAATTATAATGTTTGGAAAGGAAAAATGGAAGATTTGCTTTATGTGAAAGGTTTTCACATACCGGTTTTATCTAATGAAAAACCCGATGGAAAGAGTGATGAAGAATGGACTTTGTTGCATAGACAAGTTTGTGGTTATATTCGTCGATGGGTGGATGATAATATTTTGAATCATGTGAGCTCGGTGACTCATGCTCGCTCTCTTTGGACCAAACTTGAGGAGTTGTATGCAAGAAAGACGGGAAACAATAAGTTGTACTTGTTCAAGCAATTAATGTCATTGAGGTATAGTGATGGTTCACCAATGACCAATCACTTGAGCATTTTTCAAGGGATTCTAAATCAATTGTCGGAGATGAATCTTACTTTTGATGATGAAATTCAAGGTTTATGGCTTCTTGGTACTTTGCCTAATTCTTGGGAGACTTTTAGGACATCCTTGTCTAACTCCGCTCTGAATGGTATCATCTCGATGGACTTGGCTAAAAGTAGTATGTTGAATGAGGAGTTAAGGCGTAAGTCACAAGTTTCTTCTTCACATTCTGAGGTGTTGATTACCGAATCAAGTGGGACAAATCAAAGTAGAGGTTCAAGTAATCGTGGAACTTCACGTGGTAAATCACAAGGAGGCTCTAATAGATTCTCTCATATTGAGTGTCATCATTGGAGAGAAAAAGGACACATAAAGAGGTATTGCCGTAAGTTGAAAAGGGAAAACAAGAAGAAGATCTACAACAATGATAAAAAGGAAGGTAACAATAATGAAGATGTTGTTATTGTTGATGATTTCTTTATTGTTTGTGATAGTTGTATTGAGAATGTCAATCTATCATGTGATGAGATGGATTGGGTGGTTGATAGTGGTGCTTCTACTCATGCAACCTCGAGACGTGATCTTTTTTCAACTTACGAGACCAGTGACTTTGGGGTTGTTCGTATGGGAAATAATGGGCAAGCTAATGTCATCGGAATGGGAGATATTTGTGTCGAAACTAGTAATTACACAACTCTAGTTCTCAAAGGTGTGAAACACATTCCAGAACTTTGATTCAATCTTTTATCCGTTGGAAAGTTGGATAACGAAGGATATAATAATTCTTTTTCGGGAAATGATTGGAAGTTAAAGAAAGGCTCAATGGTGGTTGATAAAGGAAAAAGGAATTCAAACTTGTATGTCGTCTAACTTGGGGTTTCGAAGTGCTACATCAACACTTGTGACATGATAGCTCATCGGAATTATGGCACAAACGTTTGGGTCATATGAGTGAAAAAGGTTTTAGCATTTTGGTAAAGAAGAATGTGTTGAATGGTGTTTTCGATGCAAAGTTTAGAAAGTGTTCACATTGTTTGGCAGGTAAGCAAAGGTGAGTTTCCTTTATGTCATTCGAACCAAAGAGGAAATCAGAAGTGTTGGATTTAGTATATATGGTCACTTGGTGGTGCATATTACTTTGTGACTTTAATTGATGATTGTTCTCGTAAAACATGGGCTTATATATTGAAAACGAAAGATCAAGTGTTAAATACTTTCAAGTCGTTTCAAGCATCGGTTGAAAGAGAAACCGGTAAAAAGCTCAAGTGTATTTGAACCGATAACGGAGGAGAGTATATTGGACCTTTCGACAAGTATTATCAATATCAAGGTATACGCCATCAAAAGTCTCCTCCAAAGACACCACAATTGAATGGGTTAGCCGATAGAATGAATAGAACTTTGGTGGAAAGGGTGAGATGTTTACTTTCTCAATCAAAGTTGCCGAAATATTTGTTAGGAGAAGCATTGAGCACAGTTGTACATCTTTTAAACCTCACTCCATGTGTTCCGTTGAAGTTTGATGTTCCAAATCATATTTGGAGTGGTAAAGATGTTACCTACGCCCATCTTTGGGTGTTTGGATGCATGGCTTATGTGCATATTTCGAAGGATGAGAGATCGAAATTGGATGAGAAGTCGAAGAAATGTGTGTTTGTTGGATAGGGACTTGATGAGTTTGGGTATCGATTCTTTGATCCGATTCAATGGAAACTTATTCGTAGTCGTGATGTTGTATTCATGGAGGATTATACCCTTGAGGACATAGACAAAGTTGAGAATAAAGATCCGATTTTTGAAGACGAAGAAATGGTTGATACGGACTCAACTACTATTGCTCTTATCCCTATCACTTTCGAAGATGTTCCAATTGAAAATCAAGGTATGGATTTGAATATTGATAATGTTTTAAATCCTAATGACATTGTTGATGTAGGTGCTACGGAAGATGTTGTTGAAAATGAGGTTTATCAAGAGGTTGAAAGTGTTTAGCAACAGGTTGCTTCTAATGAGTTGAGACGGTCTATTCGGGATAAAAGGCCTTCTGCTCGATACCCCTCAAGCGAGTATGTTTTTCTTACCGATGGTGGAGAACCCGAAAGCTTTAAAGAAGTTTTGGAGGATGAGAACAAAAAGGAGTGGATGGATGCCATTGAGGATGAAATGCAATCACTTCGTGAGAATAATACTTTTGAGTTAGTGAAGTTGCCATAGGGTAAGAGAGCATTGAAGAATGGATGGGTTTATCGGATTAAGCAAGATGAGTGTACTTCTCAAAGAAGATACAAGGCTCGCTTGGTGGTAAAAGGTTTTAAACAACGGGAAGGTGTTGACTTTGGCGATATTTTTGTTCCAGTTGTGAAGATACAATCTATTCGAGTGGTTCTTGGGCTAGCCGCTAGTCTTGATTTGGAAGTAGAGCAAATGGATATGAAGACGGCTTTCCTTCATGGTGATCTACATGAAGAAATTTACATGATGGATTCCGAGAGAAAGGCAAAGAATACTATGTTTGTAAATTGGTAAAAATTCTTTATGGTTTGAAATAAGCACCTCGCCAATGGTATCAAAAGTTCAACTCGATGATGATTGAACATGGGTACAAGATGACTAAGACCGATCATTGTGTGTTTTTTCGGAATTTCTCTAAAGGTGATTTCATTATTCTCTTGCTTTATGTGGATGATATGCTAATTGTTGGAAAGAATATTTCAAGAATTAAAGCGTTGAAGAACACTTTGAGTGAATCTTTTGCTATGAAGGATTCAGGAGAGGCTCAGAAAATTCTTGGTATTGAAATTGTTCGAGATCGAAATGAGAAGAAGTTGTACTTGTCACAAGAAAAGTATGTGGAGAAAGTCCTTCGGTGTTTTAGTATGGATAAGGCTAAAGCGGTGAGCATTCCACTTGCTTCTCATTTCAAGCTTAGTCATAAACTATGTCCATCTACGGATGAAGAAAAGTTGAGTATGAAGAACATTCCATACTCGTCGGCCGTTGGTAGTTTGATGTTTGATATGGTTTGTACAAGACCCGATATTGCTCATGTCGTGGGAATGGTGAGTCGTTATCTCTCAAATCCGAGAAAAGATCATTGGGAGGCCATGAAGTGGGTAATGAGATATTTGCGTGGCACTTCGAATTTGAGACTAACTTTGGGATGCAAGAAGCCTATGTTGGTTGGGTATACGGATTTGGATCTAGCCGGAAGCTTAGATGATCGAAAATCCACTTCGGGGTATATGGTGGCTTTTGTCGGGGGAGCCGTGGCTTGGCAATCAAAGTTGCAAAAGTGTGTTACACTTTCTACTACTGAAGTCGAGTTTATAGTCGTCATGGAAGCATCAAAAGAGTTGTTATGGTTGAGGAAATTTGCAATGGAACTTTGAATGAAACTAGAAAATTATTTCTTGTTTTGTGATAATCAAAGGGCCATTCACTTATCGAAGAATTCTTCCTTTCACTCGAGGTCGAAGCATATTGATGTTCGTTATCATTGGATTCGTGATACATTAGATTCCAAGTTGATGGAGCTTGAGAAGATTCACACAGATGACAATGGTTCTGATATGCTAACGAAGGTGTTGCCTAGAGGAAAGTTTGAGTTTTGTCGTATGGAAGTCGGATTGGTGTTGCCCTCCAACTAGTCGGTCGGGGGAGTTTGTTGGGTTATCCCTCCTATTTGGAGAGGCCCAAATTGATGTGGGTTAGTGGGTCATTTGTTTCTATGCCTTTTTTATTACCCAACAAAGATAATTAAGTTAATTTTATCCATTACGTGTGAAAAACAACAAGAATAGTAGAGAGAAGAGTGAAATCCCGCAACCCTATTTCAGCACAGAGCAGTTCCACTAAATCGGTGATTGCGTAAAATTCCACGGTCGGATCGTTATGAAATTTTGACACAAAATTCATGACTCATAGGAGCACATTCTAAACGATTTTCATTGGATTCAGAGCTTTCTAAGTCGGTCTGTCGAGTCCACCTTTGAGGTCTGAATTTCTTGGTGTTTTATGGTTGTTTTTGTCTCTCTTGATTATTGTTTTATTCCAAGATTGATTGCAAATATTGATGATGTTTATGTATGCCTCTAACTAGTGTTAGAGAGAACATTGCTTGTACCCATTGATTGATAATAGTGGAGGATTTAAGTGGCCTACGGGTCCCGTGATTTTTTACTCCTAGTTAACGGAGGTTTTTCCACGCTAAAATCTTGTTGTGTTGTTTTATGTGTTTTGTTGATTGTCGTTGCATTTGGTATTTGGGAGAGATTGTCTTGTTAGTTTATTTTGTTGTGTTTGTGGATTTCCTCCCAACAATTTCTTTTTCCAATCTGATGAAGATTTGGAAAAAAAATCAGTTTGAAAAAATTATGGTTTGTATGAAAGTTAGAGATGAAGATATGAATACATACTCATAACTCTGGATTAAATAGTCTTTTTATCTCTGTAAGTTGGCGTATTTTTGGTTTTAATCCAGCTAACCTATTTTTTTGTCCATAATTATTATGACTTTGTGTTTATAACTTCATCCCCAACCTTCATACAAACCTAAAATTTTGAGCAATTTCATTCTCATCTACTACCTAGAATTAGTCAATTATCTCTATGGTATGAGTCTGTGCCTACAACACAAGAACAACCTAAACCTAATGAATATATACGTATGACACAAGACTAACCTCAACCTCAACATAATTTGAAATTTGAAATTTACATCCTCTTGATCTATTTCAACAACATACTGAGACTTGAAATGAATTAGAGGTTCTAATTAAAGACATATTCGTGCAACATTATGCAGAAGTGGAAAGCAACTTGTAAGAACACTGATTTGAGCAAAGGAAGAAGAAGAATTAGGAGTTGAAATACAATTTTGTGCAATTTTGAGTTAAGTCCTCCTTTTTAAAACCATCAAACAAGAGTTTTCACGTAATAATAGAATTTCAGAAGAGGAAAATATAAAATTATTTTCATATCATCACCGTTAGCCATATCGCCTTTTTTTAACAGAAATTTAACATCAAAGAATAACGCCAAAAAAATCAACAGTTAGAAACTCCATCAAAAATAAAATTCAATACTAAAATAAAAAAATGCTAATTTAGAAAAATGCAAAAATTATTTAAGCTTGTTTTTTTATCAAGTAAATGATGAATTAATAAGTAAATGATGAATGATGTAGACAAAATTCTGAACGAATACTAGACTATTGGAATTAACCCAAACCCTATGGGAATTCCGACCCTATCTTGATGAACAAGAAGGGTTCTTAGCGCATCAATACCAAAGGAAAAGAAAATAGAGAAAGAAAAGAAGTAAGGTTTCTAAGAGAATTTGGAGAAGAAGGTTGTTACCCACAAACTGTGGGATTTTTTCTTTCTATTCACTTGCAACTGCAAACCGTGAATTACAATGTGTTGTGATGATTATACAAAATAAGGGTTACTCCCTATTTATAGATTTAGGTTTACTTGTTCTCCAAGCCAAAACCCAAAACTATAAAAGCCCAAAATACCTAATTTGGAATTACATCAAATCAAATCTAAATCAAATCTGTGTGAAACAACTGTTTCGACACACCCTTGCTTCGACACTTCAACACAAGGAATTAAAATTTAACACACCACCTAATTCATTGGGTCTAAGCTGTCTATATTCATCACGACTCTTAGTCTTCTGAAAACTTTGACCTGCACTCCCTTCGTTATGATATCTGCAATCTGATTCTCAGTTCTACAGTGTTCCAAGTTCACCTTCCCTTCTGCTACCTGCTCTTGAAGATAATGGAACCTCATTTCGATGTGCTTGCTTAGACCGTGTGCTATTGGATTATTCGCCAAGTTGATAGCTGACATGTTGTCGATCTTCATGGTAATTGCTCAATGACTCTTCCCTGTAATCTCTTTGACCAAGTTCACCATCCAGGTTGCTTGACCTTCGCAAAGGTAAGGAACTATATATTCTGCTTTGCATGATGACAATGCCACTACTGGCTCCTTTCTCGAACTCCAAGCAACTAGTGCACCACCTAACAAAAACACATATCCAGTTGTGGATTTTCTATCCTCAACATCACTACACCAGCTAGAGTCGGTGTATCCCACTAACTTGCATTCATTCCCTTCATCAGCTGCAGGAAACAAAATGTCGTAGTCGAGAGTCCCTTTCAGATACCTCAGTATCCTCTGCGTTGCTGCTAGGTGTGATACCTTTGGCTTCTGCATGAATCTACTTATCATACCCACATTGTATGCTAAGTCAGGCCTTGTGTGGCAAAGGTATCTAAGTGACCCAATAAGTCTTTTGTATTGGGTTGGGTCGACATCATCTTCATCTGAATCCTTCGACAATTGCAGTCTGGTCTCAACTGGAGTCGAAGTTGGGTTGCAATCTTGCATCCCAAATCTCTTGAGTATTTCGCCTGCATATCTTCTTTGGTGCATCATTAAACCTCTACTAGTCTTGTAGAATTCGATACAAAGGAAATATGAGAGGTTTACCAAGTCTGGAATTTCAAACTCATCACTTAGGTCATGTTTGAAATCTTTGATCTCCTTCTTGCAACTCCCTGTTATCAACAGGTCACCGACATAGAGGTATAGTATAAGCAATTCATTATTGTTTCTCCTTACATACACTTCATGCTCAGTCGTACACTTCACAAATTCCTTCTTCCTTAAGAAGTTGTCGATTTTCTTATTCCAAGCTCTTGAAGCTTGCTTAAGTCCATACAGGGCTTTATGCAGCCTGTACGCCTTTCCTTCTTCGCCTCGTTTCACATACCCAGCTGGTTATGCGACATAAACTTCTTCATCTAAGGAGCCATTAAGGAATCAACACTTCACGTCCATCTGACATGTGTGCTAATTATTCATATTTGCTAGACCAATGTTGTACCCCAAATTTTACCCCTTAGATGTCATAACATCTTGCATAGACATTTAAGATCAATCATGCATGCATTGTTAACTAACCATCGCATCTTGCAGTTTGCTCCTCTTATGTTTAATTTAGGGTTTGCACAGAGAGATTCAAGGCCTCCTAAGGTACTCTCTGGCTCCATACCATCTTCACAAAGATCCACCAGTTGTCTGGAACCAAGATCAAAGACTTTGAATCAAATCAAGTCAACAAAGGATCACCAGACCCAATCGTGGAAGTTAGGGTTTTAACCTAAGGGATCACTCAAGAATTTGGCCATGTTAAATCAAGAATTGCCTGCTTCACCAACCAAGTGAGCTACCTACATGCAAGAGGTCTCATTAAACAAGAATTTAAGACCATTTGGCTTTCATCTCAAGTAACTTGAACCACAAGTTTACCTTGCCTCCTAATTAAGGTTTCATCAAGACAAATCAATCATAACTTCTGATTTCGATCAAGATTTGTTCTCAAACCCTAGGACATGACTCCTTAAGGTAATAAACATCCTTAGAGGCCACATATGAGCTTTAAAAGTGATGGAAGAAGCAAGACCATGAGAATTTGCCTCCGCGCGCTCACAGTCAAAATTAGGGTTTCGACTGAAACCCTAATCTCTGGAATTCTTGATCCAAATGAAACCTCAAAGGTCTCCATTAATCATTACATGTCTTATTGATGATTTAAAACATCAAGATCAAGTTTCAAGAGGTTTCTTGCAAGGGAAGTAAAGTTTGATTTATGAAACTTTCAATAAGTGACATTTTCCCCTCTTGGACAAAATTGAAATGGTCATAATTTCCAAACCACACATCCAAATGGAGTGGTTCAAATATCAAATGGAAGCTCTTTCAATTATCTTCAAAGTGTTAAATATGACTTTTCTCCAAAAAAATGCATGGATTTTGAGTTATTTGACCTAGAAGCAAATCTGACCCAAAGACTGTGAAAAAACCACACTTTTGGCCTTAATGGACAGCTGACTTCAACTCCATTTTTCACCAAGATAACTTGTGATTCAGTTCTTAGGCCAAACATGAAAGTTGTAAAGGGCATTGAGAGCTTTCCAAAGAGTACAAGAACTCCTCAATCTAATGTGTGAGCTAGGAGATTCGATCAAATCAAGTTTGGGGTCCATTTCTTGATTTTCAAGTAAACCACTTATGAATAATGGTCCAAATCATGTTTAATCCTCAAAATCTCTCACTTTTCTGAATGTGCATGACCCATGCAAGTCTCAGCCACGATTTTGCACATCATTAACATAAGAAATGCATGCACATCACATAGAAACAACATGAAATTTCATGAAATGGCATAACATGGCAAGTAATGGAGAAAGCACTAACAAAGCATGTGCTAGCCTCATTTTCCAGATCTCATTCCACTAGCTCTGAGCAAACCATCATTCCTCAGCATATTGGGGGGCAACCACGAGCTCTCTTCCTCTCCATCATGAAAGGAATCTCACAAAATGCAAGTGGACATGTGCTTGCCATTCTGTCCTTGCTTCAAACCCTTGGTCTTTCCTATAAATAGAGGATCAATCTACTCTCCAAAAGACGAAAATCATCCCAAGAAGCACCCAAACTCTCACTGATTTCCCACATACACAAGTTCTTGCAAATTTTCAGGAACAATCCAAACACACAATCCCCTCGTGCGTTCCCTCTATAAACTTCATAAACCATCTCTAAACACCTCAAAGAGAACCACAAAACACCTAAACACTAGCTGTAATCACTCCATCATCATCTGCCATTTTCAAAGCTCAAGCTTGCACAAGTATCGAGTTTGGAGATTCAGACGGTTTTCCAAGCTTCCAAGCAGCTGGTTGTGTTCTATTAGGATCATAAAGCTTCCAGAAAGTGTTAGTTCTCATCTGCAAGTTGTTAAAAGAAGCCTTGGACTTTCTCCAAGAGGTAGGTTTTCTTGAACTTTGAAACTCCCATATTCATGCATGTTTTGTTGCTGTTTGATTGTTAGAAATGTAGTGTGTTATTTGTTTTATGCTTTTGAACGTATGCATGCTTTGCGTGAACTAAAATTCACATGATATGCCTTGTATGAAGTTCATGATGGTGCACGGTTGTTCTTAATTTTCTGGGCTGTGTGTTGTATGTTAGTGGAAACAAATGACATATTTAGAATCTTGGGAATTTTTACTCCAATTTGGAGTTTTGTTTCATTGAATTTGGTTGAGAAATGAGAGAGAACCGAGGGTGAGAATGTTGGCTTTTCACACGTTTTTCATGCACGAAGAAGAGAAGAAATGGAGATGGAGAAGAAGAGGAAGGGTGGTCCCAGCCGTCCCATGTGGCGCTGACGTGGCTGTTTGGTGGTAAGTTTAAAATAAAATGAATTAGAAGCGTATATAGATTGGATGAAATAGCCGTCCCAACGGTAACACACTTGCCTTGCCAATTCCTATCACGTACCATGCCTGGGTTCGATCCTGCGGATCAACCCTTTTGCTATTTTTCTGATTTTTCACTTGCCTTATTATATTATTCAATGCTTGCATGTTTTATTCACCACGCGCACGCAGCTCAGGTGGTAGACGTTTTGGCCATTCAGCAAAAGGGTGTGGGTCCAAACCCTATATGGGACATTTCCAATATCTTTTTATCACTTGTTCATTTCCCTTTTTATGGTTTATACCTCCATTTCAAACCTTCATAACTCAACCATTTTTCATCCTTTTTCATCCATTCTTTTTGCAAAATGTTCCTTAACATGTCTATTTTCTATTTTAAAAAGAAATAGGTGAAAATAATCATTTTTGAAACATTTGTTAAGGTTGGAAAAGAAAGACTTTTTAAGGTTTTTTTATAAAGAGCATCTTGATTTCTTTTGATTTCTTTGTCATGCTTCTTTGTTCACATTGATGAAATAAAACCTAATGCATGTTGTCCAAGCCTTGTATGATGTTATGACTTTGCATGATTGGTTTTACTTTATTTCCTTGATGTTTATTGTGTTTTCCAAATGAAAATATTCTTTGAAATACCATGAGACCTCTTTAGATCATTTGCTTGTAACATGAGTTTGCACAATCAAGTATGTGACATGTTTATGTTTTGCAACATTGAATGCCATGTTTAAACCACCTTTGAGTACTTGATATCTTGGTGTTTGTATGCATGAATTCTAAGAGTGTGTCACGCACCATTTGTGTTTGTAAAACATTACAACATGTATTTCTCCATGATATTTTGTTTTGTCATTACCATGCTCATATTTTCATCTTGTCTATGATATGGTTTGCCTTGAAAACTTCATTAAATCTCCTCCCCTTAAGTGAGGCAAGCTCTTGTAGCTTTCTCCTTAAAACTCATCACTACCCTTCCTTCCAAAGGAAAAGACTCTCTATTGACTACCAAGTCATAGATAGCTCATATACTCATTCAACCTTTGACCTCATAGTCATAGGTGACCTTTGACCTCATAGTCATAGGTATCTCCATCCTCTATTAACCTCATAGTCATAGAAAAAGTCTCTCTATCAACCTCATGGTTATAGATAGCTCATCACCATTTAACCTTGACCTCATAGTCATAGGTAATCATTTCTCCTTTGACATCATAGTCATAGGATTCCCTTGACCTCATAGTCATAGGACCATCATACAACTTTGACCTCATAGTCTTAGTTAGGCTTTGACCTCATAGTCATAGCATCACCAACCCTTGACCTCATAGTCATAGGTATTTTTAAACAACCTTGACCTCATAGTCATAGGGCACATCCTTGACCTCATAGTCATAGGATTCTCTTGACCTCATAGTCACAGAGCCATCATTATCAACCCTTGACCTCATAGTCATAGGGCACATCCTTGACCTTATAGTCATAGGATTCTCTTGACCTCATAGTCACAGAGCCATCATTATCAACCCTTGACCTCATAGTCATAGGGCACATCCTTGACCTCATAGTCATAGGATTCTCTTGACCTCATAGTCACAGAGCCATCATTATCAACCCTTGACCTCATAGTCACAGGTAACCTTTGACCTCATAGTCATAGGTATTTCATTCCCATCCTTGACCTCATAGTCATAAGATTCTATTGACCTCATAGTCACAGAGCCATCATTATCAATCCTTGACCTCATAGTCATAGGTATTTCATCATCAACCTTCGACCTCATAGTCATAGGTATTCCATTTCATCCTAGACCTCATAGTCATAGGACATAACTTTGACCTCATAGTTTTAGTTAAACTTTGACCTCATAGTCATAGTACCCCCAACCTTTGACCTCATAGTCATAGGAATCCACCCTCTATTGACCTCATAGTTATAAAAAGTCTCTCTATTGACCTCATAGTCATAGATAGCTCATTACCATCTTGACCTCATAGTCATAGGGCACTCTCTTGACCTCATAGTCATAGAAAACAACTTCATCCTAGACCTCATAGTCAGAGGACACAACCTTGGCCTCATAGCCATACAAACATCTACAACTTAGATCTAGAGAGTTTTCTTAAACTCTAAATGAGCTCATACTCATTTCCCCTTGGAACTTTGGCCATAGTCAATGGTTCCTAAAACCCACCTTTAGTAGAAGAACTATGGTTGCTCTGATTCTTTAAGAGGTCAGATACGTAGGCACAAGATGCGATGTCTTGTCGAGCAAACTTAGTGTACATACCCTTAGGTCCTCACCTCAAACATTTTCATCCTTACCATAAATGTCCATCACCATCCTCAAATAGATTATCTATAGCAAACAAGCAAAACATAATTCAACACAATTAAAACAAGAGGCTCCTGTAGAGTACTACAGATATTAAGGGTGCTAATACCTTCCCTTAGTATAACCAACCCCCGATCCCCGATCTCTTAGCTGTGTCTTCACATAACGCAAAAGGTGTTTCTCTCGATCTTTACCCTTTCCTTTTGGATAAATAAAAGCTCGGTGGTGAATTCAAAAGAAAAGTGATGCAAAGTTAATTAATAGCTTTGTCATCCGACATTTTTCACCGCGTACAGAAAATGACGACTTCACTGGGGATATAGTACCAATCTATTTTTGAGGGTTAAGCCCACTTTGTTTTGTTTATGTTATTTATGTTTGTTTGCTATACTTGTACACATCTGTATATATCTGTATACCTGTATTTTTGCTTGGTTTCTTCTATTTGGCAGGGTGCTTTTGAGTGGTGAGATGAATCCTAACCCGGATTTTGAGTGCACTTATTATAGGACGATGGTATATTCAAGGAGACTTTGAGGGAGTCGAATCATGAAAAAGTTGAATTGAGACACCATCACTCAGTTTAGGCCCTCTTTAGAGCTTAGTCAGTCATGTTGAACGATCACATTCGTGAAAACGTGCTACTCTCAACGTAGGTGCCATCGACACTGAGAACCGTAGTTACCAAACCCCACTTAGCCTTTTTTAGGATGTTGTGCGGTGACCATGATGGAGTCTATTTCTAAATTGGTTGTCACGCGATACTACACTCAGACGAGATCCTCTTGAGAATTTTATTGATTACCAAGTCATCTGGGAAATCATTAAAATCCGAAAGATGGGTTGTCGACTCTGGGAACTTCTAAGAACCTTGTTCAACAGATGAAAACCAATAGAACATACCAATGGGGAGGGGTAAACCCTGACTCCATGCTTAAACCTATTCCCTTTTTGTTTGTGTTTTGTGTGCTTTGTGTGTGCTTTGCATTCATACATCATAAGCATTCATGTTGCATCTGTTTCATGGAATTCAGACTTCTTCTCTTATGTCAGAGGGATATCATGGATAATTCAAGAAGAAACACTATCAAATACACTTTCAAGAGCCCCAAATTGGATGACCTAAGGAAATTGGGAGATTTGCTAACAGACCCTGAAGGATTCATGAACAGATAAGGGAAGTTGTGGGTTTTGTTGAAGAAGACCATTGATGAAGGACTCCTCTCAACCCTACTCCAGTTTTATGACCCAGAGTATCACTGATTTACGTTTCCTGATTATCAACTTTTACCCACCCTTGAGGAATACTCTCAGATAGTTGGTTTGCCTATCAAGGATGAATCCCCGTTTCGTATCTTCGAGAAGGACCCTAAAGAAGAAGAAATAGCCAAGAAAACTCATCTGGAGTTAGTTGACATCAAAAGCAATTTAACTTCTAAGGGAGGAATTTTTGGGTTAACTGCTAAGTTCTTGATTGAAAAGGCTTGTTATTTTTCCAAACACTCTAACCGGGATGCCTTTGAAGCTATTTTTGCATTGCTCATCTATGGACTTTTCTTGTTTCCGAATATTGACAACTTTGTGGATCTGAATGCAATCAAAATATTCCTGAAACAAAATCCAGTACCCACCCTGCTTGCTGAAGCTTATCACTCAGTCCATACAAGAAACACTCATAGGAATGGACAGATTACCTGTTGTGTCCTCATATTGTATAGATGGTTTATTTCGCATCTACCGAAGGCAGGCGCATTCTGGGATTCCAAGAAGGGATGATGGTCTCAGAAGGTTATGGCACTCTCCCATGCAGACATTGACTGGTACAATCGGGTGTATGATGGAATTTGGATCATAGATAGCTGTGGGAATTTTGGCAATATGCCTCTTCTTGGCATTAAAGGTGGAATCAGTTACAACCCCGTATTGGCACGACGCCAATTAGGGTATCCTTTGGAAGATAAACCTCTCAGTGTTCATGTGGAAAGCATCTACTTTGAAACGTACGACAAGAACGAAGAACAGAAGGAGCTAATCCTAAACGCTTGGGGTAGCAAGCGCAAAAGAGGAAGAAGTTCTTTAGGGAGACCTAATTGTGTATCCTTGGAGCCATATCTCCAATGGGTCAGAAGAAGAGTTATAGAGTTAAAGATGCCTTATAAGAGGCAAGAGCCAATTGCTTTGAGGAAAGAGCCTGTTTTATATTTCATGACAAAAGAAGAAGAGCTGGAGATTTCTCTAAGACAAGCCCAAAGGTCAGAAGAAGCCTGGAAGCTCAAATATCAAGTGGTCGTTAAAGAAAACCTGGAACTCCAGAAGCAACTGCAGACCAAGAAAGAGGAGTTACTCTCATGCAAGAAGAGAAAGGCCCTGTAAGATCCAAGCTCCTTTAACACTCAGCCTCCTGTTTGGAAATCCATCCTCGACAACCTCGTCGCAAAAAGGGATCAGATGGAGAAAGAAATCAGAAGACTCAACACAAGATCTTAGGAGAATTTCCTTAGGACTTTCTAGCTTTTATTTAGCTTCATGTTTAGGGCTTTTAAAAGTGTAACAACTCCTGTAACTCACCTTTTGTTTAATGAAAATGAGGTCTTTTGGTATCTCTTGATATTTTGCGAATGTCTAAATTCCATGAAACATTGCATTGCATTTTGCATTCCTGCTAAACTATCAAGATACATAATTTTGTTTTGCAGATTTTGTAGAAATGGGTGCTGCAGGGAAAAGAGTTTGGCCTTATTTCTTTGAATTACCAGAGGTGGAGCATTTGTTATGGTTATGAGAGATGATCGAAAACCAGTCAGCATTCGTTGATAGATATGGATGCATCATTCCACTGATAAAGACACCAGTAACTATGGGGACCCTTGAGGTTTTGGTCCAGTTGTATCATCCCGCGTACCGCTGTTTTGTATTCCCTGAATTCCAGTTGGTACCAACCCTGAAGGAGTTCTCAGCCCTGATAGGAATTCCAGTCAGAGAAGCTCCCATCTTTTCAGGGATTGAAGAAATGCCTTCCGCCAGAGACATCGCCAGAACAACCAGAATCAGATTATCTGACATTCAGGCTAACCTGACTTACAAGGGAGGAAAGCACGGACTGCCCGCCCAGTTCTTGCTGGAAAAGGCTCTGTACTTCAAGAACAGAGGAAGTGAAGCTTTGTATGAATCAACCCTAGCTCTTATGATGTATGGTTTGTTTCTGTTCCCAAGCGCCAAGAACTTCGTGGATACGCAGGCCATTCAGCTTTTTACAGTCAACAATCTGGTCCCAACACTACTAGCTGATATCTACCATGCCGTACAGACCAGACACACAAGAGGCTGTGGGCCAATTGTCTGTTGCGTATCCCTCTTTTACAAGTGGTTCATCTCTTATCTGCCAAAGACTCCGACTTTCTGGGAGGTCGAAGACTGTAAGATTTAGTCCAAGAAGCTGATGGAATTGAAGCATACCGAAATCGAATGGCATGATTCAACTAAAGAAAGAATTATTATAATCCATAGCTGTGGGGATTTCCCCAATGTGCCTCTCATGGGAAGAAATGGTTGTATCAATTACAACCCTGTCCTTGCGCGCCGTCAACTGGGTCACCTGAAGGAGGGAATTCCAGAGAACAAGGATATGCAAATGATGTTTTATGATGAGAGGGGAGGTTTTGAAATGAAGATGCGATTGGAGCGCGCTTGGCGCCAAATTAAGAGACAGCTATGGAAAGCTGAATGCCCAGTCACAGAGGCCCACCTACAATGGTCTCGTGATATAGCTCGTGTAATGATGAAGCCACATCCTTACCATGAATCACCTCCCAAGACAGAGGATGGTGGAAGCATTAGGAGAATTGGTTCTTGAAAGGAAGGAGACAAAAAAGCGTATCAGCAAGTTAATGAGAATGATTAATGGAGGAGAGGGATCATCAACCCATGGATTCGATCATTAGTGTTACTGTTGTTATTTCCTTTATTGCTAATTTTCCCTTTCGTATCTCTACTTATGTACTTGGAGTATGAGGATACACTACTCCTGATGTAATGCTCATCAAACTCTGGAATGAAAAAGTTTATTTTGACAAAGGGTTCCATTGCCTATATTATTTGCAAAATTTCTTTGGTTTCTTGATAGTTTAGCTTGCATTTTCATATGCATTCTCACATGCATCATATCATAACATGTGCATTTTCTCCTTCGTCCTTATCTTATGTCACCATGTTGTCTCAGAGAGTCGTCACACTGAAGCCTATACACAGCTACAACACACGGGCCCAAGCTCGATTGAAGATGTCAGAAGCCTATGGGGAAATGGATCGAGTCAACAATGAATTGACAGAAATACGAAGTGGAATGGGGCAGCTTTTGGAAGCTGTCAACATTTTGAAAGCAAAGATGGATACCCAGGCCACTGTGGTCTCTGAGGTCATCACCCCTGCAGTAGAACCTCCCGTCATTCCTGTTGTAAACCCCACTTTGGGGATGCCATTCGACGTCATCTGCGCCACAGCTCCTCAATCTACTCTGCAAGCTATTCCTACTTATGCTCCACCAGCAGTACAAACGCAGGTGCATCAGGTTTTCCAACACCCCCATCCTTATGATTATGTTGATGTGTCAGAAGAAGGAGATGATCGACATGAGAAATTGAGGGAAAATGTTGAAACAATGCAGAGGAAGATGAAGGCGATGGAGTTAAATAATGCTTTCAGTACTGACGTTAAAGACATGTGTTTAGTTTCAGATTTGGTGATTCCACCCAAATTCAAGTTACCAAGTTTTGAGTTGTACTCAGGGGCCACCTGTCCTAAATCCCACATAATCATGTATTATCAGAGAATGGCTGCCCATGTGCGTAACGACAAATTAATGATCCACTGTTTCCAAGACAGTCTGAAAGGGGCTGCTGCCAAGTGGTATATGAGTCTAGATCAGGCTCAAATCCGCTGTTTTCAGGATGTGATAGATGCTTTTGTAAAGCATTTCAAATACAACATGGATCTGGCTCCTGATCGCCAACAATTATTGAGCATGGCCCAGAGCAATGCTGAATCTTTCAAGGAGTATGCCCAACGATGGAGGGAAACGACATCTCAAGTTGAGCCGCCTTTGTCTGAAAAAGAACTAGCTGATTGGTTCGTGGACACTGTGAAACCTGAATTCTACGAGTGGATGATCAGCAGTATCAGCGTTAATTTCCCTGATATTGTTGCTATCGGTGTGAAGGTAGAAGCAGGATTAAAGAGCGGAATAGTTACCAGTTCTGCAAGCAGTTCGACTAGCGGAAATACCAAAAAAGCTCCTAATATCTTTCACAAGAAGAAAGAAGGAGAAACCAATGCTATCATGGCAGGAAAGACCCAGAACTCTCGAGGGAAACAACCAATGTACCAGCAATAGCAGAGACCAAACTTCTTCCAGTATCCAATCTACCAGATGCAGTATGCTTAGCAACCCTATGTAGCTGCTGTTACACCTACTTTCAGTCACCAAGCGGCGCAGCAGGCGCCAGCATATCAACAAACAGCATATCAACAATGGCCGAGAAATCAAAACTACGAACAGCAGAGGCAGCAAGCTCCTCAACAAAATGCTTCACAGAAGGCAGGGAGGAAAACCTCCAGTACCAACCATACCCATGACCTACACTGAGTTGTACCCTTCTCTGGTTCAACAAGGTTTGATTGTCACTAAACCTATGGGTCCACCCTCAGAGAAATCCATGATGTTCCACAATCCGAATGTCAATTGTGCCTTTCATCAAGGGGCAGTGGGGCATGATCTAGAGGGTTGCCTTGCTTTGAAGTATGTAGTAAGGGGTTTAATGGAGAAGAAAATCCTGTCCTTTGCGGATAATCCGCCGAATGTGAAGAATAACCCTCTGCCAACACACGGGTCTACTAATGCCATTGAAAATGAGGATGAGGTATTAATTTTGGATGCCACAAAAATCAAGACTCCTATCAAGGCTTTTCATGCTAGGTTATTCAAGGCTGGTTTGGTCAAAAGTTTCCATGATGACTGTGAGGAATGTGGAACCAACGTCAAGGGGTGCCATCTAATCCAAAATGATGTTCAGTGTCTGATCAACGAAGGGTTCTTACAAGTGTTCAATAAGGAGAAAAGGAAGAACTAAATTGCGGTAATTGAACCCATGTTTAACCTTCCTGAGCCAAGAAAGCAAGGGCCGATATTCAACTTGCCCAAGACTGGTTCTGTGGTTCCTATATTCAACAAACTCGCACCTATTTTCAATAAACCTGTACCGGTCTTCAATAATCCTGAGACTGTTATTGCTAATGCTGCCGATCACCCCAAGAAATACAATACTCGACAACCTATTCCATTCAGGTTCAGAGGAACTAAAGTCGTGTCGTGGATCTATGAGAACATTATGGGTAACAAAACCCGCGAAGAAGTGGTTCCAAGGAATGAGGTGGGAACCGCTGTCGAAGAGGTAGTTCCAAGGAAAGAGGTGGGAACTACTGAAGAGGTGACGATCATAGTTGGAACGGGAAAAATAACCCAAAGTGGCAGAGTTTACACTCCTTTATTCAAAGAAACTGTGCCCAAAGAGACCGTTGTTTCTGTACCTCCTACAGACAAGGGAAATGAGGTAATATCCAAAGAAGATGATGAAGAATTCTTAAGAATCATCAAGAGGAGTGATTACAAGGTGGTGGATCAACTCCATCAGACCCCGTCAAAGATTTCGATCTTGTCCCTACTAATCAATTCACCTGTTCACAGATAAGCTCTACAAAGGTACTAGCCCAGGCACATGTGGCCCAGGATATAACTGCTAGACAATTCGACGATGTCGTCGCCAATATTACAGCATGCAACACCCTCAGCTTCAGTGATGAAGAGTTGCCTCAAGCAGGTAGGGGTCATAATCTGGCCTTACATGTGTCGATAAAATGTCAGGAGGATACGCTGGCCAGAGTCCTTGTGGATACCGGGTCATCTCTAAATGTTCTACCAAAAAGAATATTGGAAAAACTGTCTTACCAAGGAGCCGTGATGAAGCCTACATCACTTGTGGTTAAGGCCTTTGATGGTTCAAGAAGATTCGTGATGGGAGAGATCTAATTACCGATTCTGATTGGTCCTAACATCTTCAAAATTGTTTTCCAAGTTCTGGACATCAACCTGCATACAGCTATTTGCTGGGTAGACCCTGGATCCATGAGGCTATGGCTGTAACATCAACTCTGCATCAAAAGCTGAAATTTGTGGCTGATGATAAGTTAGTCATCATTCATGGTGAGGAGGATCTAATGGTCATCAACCTGTCCTTCTTTCGATACATTGAAGCTGATGAGGACGCTTTGGAAACTTCTTTCCAAGCTCTTGAGATAGCGAATGTTGTTATGATTAGTGATGACAAACCAGTGGCCCCCAAGGATCCATCTTTTACTTCCTTCAAGAGCATTCGATCCGCCCTATAGAATGGTATACCGAAAGGCTGGGGCAAAGTCGTAGAGATCCAAGAGAGAGAAAAGTACCAAGGGTTAGGTTACAAACCAACTCTTGAGGAAAAAACTGCTCCAACCACGGGAAGACTGAAGACCATTCAGGAGATGTTCGTCAGTGGGGGACAACAAGTCCATGCCATCATTGAAGACGCTGAAGGTGAAGATATCAACAATTTGGTTTTTTGGTGTGACGCCGCTTTGAGTAATTGGGAAGCCATTGAGATCCCTACTTTGTACCCTATGCTAGAGTAATTTGTTTGCTTTTGTTGATATTTTCAAATTCCGTAGCTCTGCCCAAGGCTATCGGATTATTTTGTATGGGCCACCGCTTTTAAACTCTTATTAATCAATGAAAGCGATTGTTTTGTTAAATTCTCTGTCTTTATTTTACTGTTCTTTTTGCTTTTTAAGAAAAATGGTAATCTTTTCAAAACTACAAAAAACATTTTCTTTTTGCATTTGAATTTTGTGCATTTTAATAAAATAAATCCCTCCATCATGCAGAATAAATCTCAAACCCGTTGTATTCAGTGATCCTAATCTCACTATCGACTTTGACTCACCTATCTATCAAGCTGAGGATGAGGAGGATTACGAGGTCCCTGAGGATTTGACAGAAATATGTGACTATGAGTACACGAATCTTCAACCGCACGAGGAACACATTGACACCATTAATCTTGGCACTGAAGAAAACAAGAAAGAGGTCAAGATTGGGGCAACACTTGGGGCAGACATCAGACAACGGCTAATACTGCTTTTGAAAGAATATGTGGATGTGTTCGCTTGGTCTTATCAGGATATGCCTGGTTTGGATACAGACATTGTAGTCCACAAGCTACCACTCAAACCGGAGTGCCCGCCAGTAAAACAGAAGCTTCATCGAAGTCGACCAGACATGGCTCTCAAGATTAGAGATGAGGTCAAAAGACAACTGGATGCAGGTTTCTAGGCAGTATCAAAATATCCCAAATGGGTGGCCAACATAGTACCAGTCATGAAAAAGAATGGTAAAGTGAGAATATGTGTAGATTATAGGGATCTCAACAAAGCCAGTCCTAAGGACGATTTCCCTCTTCCGCATATCGACACTCTGGTGGACAATACAGCTAGCTTTGCAGTCTTCTCCTTTATGGATGGTTTCTCAGGCTATAATCAAATCAGAATGGATCCAGATGATATAGATAAAACTACGTTCATCACCCCATGGGGAACGTACTGCTACAAAGTCATGCCCTTCGGGTTGAAGAACGCAGGGGCAACCTATCAAAGAGCTATGGTGACGTTATTTCACGATATGATCCATAAAGAAATCGAAGTATATGTGGATGATATGATAGCCAAATATCAAAGTGAAGGAGAACACTTGGGGCATCTTCTGAAGTTGTTCAAGAGACTTCAGAAATACCAGCTGAAGTTGAATCCCGCCAAATGTACTTTCGGTGTCAGATCAGGGAAGCTACTTGGTTTTATCGTCAGTCAAAGAGGAATCGAAGTAGATCCTGACAAGGTGTGAGCCATTCAAGAGATGCCAGCTTCACAAACTGAGACTCAAGTAAGAGGTTTTCTTGGACGTTTGAATTACATCTCCAGGTTTATCTCCAATATGACTCCTATTTGTGAACCAATCTTCAAATTGCTTCGCAAAGATCAGACCATAGAGTGGAATTCTGATTGCCAACAAGCCTTTGAAAAACTCAAGAGCTATCGGTAAGAACCACCTGTTTTGGTTCCTCCTGTACCTGGAAGACCCCTCTTCATGTACATAACAGTGTTAGAAGGATCCATGGGTTGCATTTTAGGCCAACATGATGAAACTGGTCGCAAAGAACACGCTATCTATTACTTAAGCAAGAAATTCACCGACTGTGAAACTCGGTACACTATGCTTGAGAAGACCTGTTATGCCTTAGCATGGGCCGCCAGACGTTTAAGGCAGTATTTGATTTGTCACACTACTTTGTTAATTTCGAAAATGGATCCAATAAAGTACATATTTGAAAAGCCTGCTCAAACAGGAAGACTTGCCCGTTGGCACATGCTTCTATCAGAATACGACATCCAATATGTCAGTCAAAAGGCTATCAAGGGAAGTGTTTTATCAGAGTACCTTTCAGATCGGCCCGTTGAAGGTTATGAGCCACTCCAATTTGACTTTCCTGATGAGGACATCATGCTAGTAAAGGATTGTGAAGAGCCTGGCCCTAATGATGGTCCTGAACCCGGTGCTAGATGGAAGATGATGTTTGATGGTTCTTCCAACTACAAAGGACACGGTGTGGGTGTTGTACTGATGAACCCTAATGGTGGTTATACTCCCTTCACAGCAAGGTTAGACTTTGAATGTACAAACAATATTGCTGAATATGAAGCATGTATCCTTGGCCTAGAAGCTGCAATTGATCTTAGGATCAAGATTCTAGAAGTCATTGGTGATTCTGCTTTGGTTATCTATCAGGCCAAAGGAGAATGGGAGACTAAAGATAAGAAGTTGATCCCGTACCGTGATCACATTGTGGAGATAACCGAATACTTTGACGAGATTACCTTTTGTCATGTTCCTCGCTCAGAGAACCACATAGCTGACTCCTTAGCCATGTTAGCTTCGATGTGGAGAGTTAATTTTGTTAATCAAGCACTGCTCATCCGTATTAAGCGCAAGACCAAACCAGCCTATTGCCAGTCAATTGAAGAAGAGGCAGATGGAAAACCATGGTTTCACGACATTATGAATTATCTGAAGACTCAAGAGTACCCCGCCAATGCTTCCAGTCTTGATAAGAAAACTTTACGAAGATTTTCGTCCAAATTCTTCCTCAGCAATGATGTGCTTTACAAAAGAAATCACGACATGTTCCTGCTAAGTTGTGTTGACAAAAGAGAGGCCGACCTGTTGATTCATGATATCCATGAAGGAGCCTTTGGTACTCACGCTAGTGGGCATGCCATGGTTAAGAAAATCTTGAGAGCCGGTTATTATTGGTTGACTATGGAAGCCAACTGTATCCAATACACCAGAAAGTGCCATAAGTGCCAGATCTATGCGGATAAGATACATGTTCCTCCAACACTGCTGAATGTGTTGTCATCTCCTTGGCCTTTCTCTATGTGGGGCATTGACATGATTGGTGCTATTGAGCTGAAAGCTTCTAATGGTCATCGCTTCATCCTAGTGGCCATCGACTATTTTACCAAGTGGGTTGAATCTGCTTCCTACGCCAACGTGACCAAGCAAGTGGTTGCCCGTTTCATCAAAAACAATATCATCTGCCATTATGGGATTCCTAACAGAATCATAACCGACAATGGGACAAATCTAAACAACAAGATAATGAAGGAGTTATGTGACAATTTCAAGATTGAGCATCACAATTCTTCACCTTATCGTCCCAAGATGAATGGAGCTGTCGAAGCTGCTAACAAGAATATCAAAAAGATCCTGCAAAAAATGGTCAAGACTTATAAGGATTGGCACGAAATGTTACCGTTTGCCTTGCACGGATACCGAACTTCGGTTCGAACTTCGACAGAGGCAACCCCCTTTTCTCTGGTATATGGAATGGATGTTGTTCTCCCCATTGAAGTAGAGATACCATCCTTGAGAATCCTGATGGAAACCAAGCTTGATGAAGCGGAATGGGTCAAAGAAAGATATGACCAGCTGAACCTCATCAACGAGAAACGACTGACTGCCATGTGCCATGGTCAGCTATATCAGAAAAGAATAAAAAGGGCATTCGACAAGAAGGTCTGTGTTCGGGAATTCCGAAAAGGAGAACTCGTACTTAAGAAGATTCTGTTATCTCAAAGGGATGCTCGCGGAAAATGGGCGCCTAACTATGAGGGTCCATTTGTGATAAAAATTGTGTTCTCAGGAGGTTCTTTATCCCTCACAACTATGGATGGTGAACAACTCACACACCCTGTGAATGCTGACGCAGTACGAAAATATTACGCCTAAAAGCCCGCTAAGTTGAAAACCAGAAATGGCGACTTAGGCAAGAAAAGGGTATCCCGGTGGGTCATAACCTATTAAGGAGACTCAGGCAAAAATTAGGGATCAAATAAAAAGAAAGAGCTCGTTAGGTTAAAAACATGAAAGGGCGGCTTAGGCAGAAAAGAGCGTCCCGATGGACTGAAAACCCGAGAGGGCGGTCCAGGCAAAAGTTAGGGACAAAGGCGTTTCACTGCGTCAGACCAGGTTATCACCTACATCCAAGAATTCTTAAAGAAGCTCAATTTTCTTTGGTCCTCATCAGCAACAAATATTTTAGGACTCTTAGTCATTAGAGGGGATATGGATCACTGAATATGATGTAACTTTTTCCCAAATTGCCATTTTTTTAATTGTAATGTTCCATGGAACTTTGCTATTGGCAAGTTACCATTCTAATGAAATCAAATTTTTGACCCATTCATTGTTTGATGTTTATCATTTGTTCTGTTATTTTCCTTGTTATGCAAAACTTCACTTATTCATTAATAATGGTTTTGAAAGCGGAAAATGTTTTGAAAAACCTTTTGAGAAAACACAATGAAAATATAAATTTTTGCTTTGGCATTAGGGACGATTTAGTGAAATCAATGGTTGCCTTCAAAACTCTGGTTGGGGCAAAAACATTGATAAATCATCCAAGCTTGTCATTAAAGGAAGATCGACAAATACCTCCCAGAATTAAAACATCTCAGTAATGACCAAATGTCATGATGTAAAGGGATTTTTCCTCGTATCTTCACAAATTCAGCTGAAAACGTGAAATTTCATTTCCCCAGTGAAGTAAGGACATTCTTGGATTGGCTTTAAGACTTATTACTTCCAGATTTCAGTGTGACTTCTTGTAGTGGATGAGTCTTTCCTTCCACTCACTTTTCCCAGTTAGAGTTGCCTCATATGTATCATTCGACATTCGCATCATACTATAGCATTGCACATCTTTGCATTTGTGTGTGTTTTGCTTGCTTGGTCCTTCCAAGGCTTCTTTTTCTGGTTTGTAGACTTTTTGTCTTGTTTGCATCCGGTCTTTATGTGTATATGCCAGGTTTTGACTCTTGGGTCGCTATTCCCCAGGAAGTCAGAACCGTGTTTCCATCACCCTGAGGTATTTTCCTAGCGAAGACCATCTTACCGGTTCAACCTTCATTAAGTATCCCTTTCTTTTCTAGAAAGACATCCGGTCACATGTGGACCTGAAGCTCAATCATTCTAGATACCCTTATTGAAGTCCCTCTTTTGGTTCTACTTCCAATAAGGTTTATTTTCGGTCCCAAAGTGTCAGCCAGTCATACTTGAACTTGTTGATCCGCTACCCTGGGTATTCCCCAGTGGAGACCATCTCTTGACCTTACCAACAGTAAGGATCTTTTCCCTTTCTAAAAAAGGTTACCTAGGTCAAATGTGAAAAAAAGTCCCACTCATATTGACACCAAATCCAGCTCATACTAGTATTCAAAAAGTCCAACTCATATTGGCATCGAATCCAGCTCATACTGGTATTCAAAGAAAGACCAACTCATATTGGCATCAAATCCAGCTCATACTGGTGTTCATTTTAGAATCCAGCTCATACTGGTGTTCATATTCAAAATCCAGCTCATACTGGTATTCAAAAAGTCCAACTCATATTGGCACCAAATCCAGCTCATACTGGTATTCAAAAAGTCCAACTCATATTGGCATCGAATCCAGCTCATACTGGTATTCAAAGAAAGACCAACTCATATTGGCATCGAATCCAGCTCATACTGGTGTTCATTTTAAAATCCAGCTCATACTAGTGTTCATTTTAAAATCCAGCTCATATTGGTATTCAAAAAGTCCAACTCATATTGGCATCGAATCTAGCTCATACTGGTATTCAAAGAAAGAGCAACTCATATTGGCATCGAATCCAGCTCATACTGGTGTTCATTTTAAAATCCAGCTCATACTGGTGTTCATTTCAAAATCCAGCTCATACTGGTATTCACAGGTCTAACTCATATTGGCATCGAATCCAGCTCATACTGGTATTCAAAAAGTCCAACTCATATTGGCATCGAATCCAGCTCATACTGGTGTTCATATTCAAAATCCAGCTCATACTGGTATTCAAAAAGTCCAACTCATATTGGCACAAAATCCAGCTCATACTGGTATTCAAAATGTCCAACTCATATTGGCATCAAATCCAGCTCATACTGGTATTCAAAGAAATACCAACTCATATTGGCATCGAATCCAGCTCATACTGGTGTTCATTTTAAAATCCAGCTCATACTGGTGTTTATTTTAAAATCCAGCTCATACTGGTGTTCATTTCAAAATCCAGCCCATACTGGTATTCACAGGTCCAACTCATACTGGTATTCTTCCTAAACCAAATCATGTCGTTATCCCAACCAACTCATATTGGTACCCTAGTAGGATCATTAATGGCTCATTAGCCTTATTCCCAGGTCAAGTCCAGTTATCTTTTCATCTGGACTGCAAAGTTTGTCTCTGTCTTTTCCGGATTTTCTTGAAGATCCCGTTTGAACTCTTCAGCACAAGAAATCCCAGCAAGTCTCTTTGTAGGATGTCTATCCTTTTATTTCAAATTGATCCCCAGTGGAGATCATGTCTTCTTGCTGGTTTCATGCCCAGTAAGAATGTGTTTTTTTTCTCCAGTGTCGTCAAGTCACATATGAACCTGTCATCCATCTCCCTGGATTTTCCCTCAGTAGAGAACACCCCTCTGGCTTTTATCTCCAGTGAGGACTTGTAGGGTTTCCCCTTTTGTTTCTCTATCCCCAGTATTTCCTTAGGGTCTCCCCAGTGAGCCTCTTTCGTTGTTTAGTTTGTATCTCCAGTGATTTTGCCTCATGGATACTAACTGTCATCCTACCCCAGCAATACTCACCTGTGTTTAATTGCTCTTGATTTTTGATGTCGGGTCTGTCTGCATTCTTTGCAGTATCATGACATCATATCATCATGCTATAAATTCATGGCATGTCAGCATTAGCATGTCTGTCGATTGTCCTTAGCATCTGCATTACATCTAAGGGCAAAATTTTCGGTTTACTATATATAAATACCTTTCACATTAATGTCCCGAGGATCTTCATTCCTCGTGCCATCTGGTAAAGCTATTTAAATAGGGGCAACTGTCGTACCCCAAATTTTACCCCTTAGATGTCATAACATCTTGCATAGACATTTAAGATCAATCATGCATGCATTGTTAACTAACCATCGCATCTTGAAGTTTGCTCCTCTTATGTTTAAATTTAGGGTTTGTACAGAGAGATTCAAGGCCTCCTAAGGTACTCTCTGGCTCTATACCATCTTCACAAAGATCCACCAGTTGTCTAGAACCAAGATCAAAGACTTTGAATCAAATCAAGTCAACAAAGGATCACCAGACCCAATCGTGGAAGTTAGGGTTTTAACCTAAGGGATCACTGAAGAATTTGGCCATGTTAAATCAAGAATTGCCTGCTTCACCAACCAAGTGAGCTACCTACATGCAAGAGGTCTCATTAAACAAGAATTTAAGACCATTTGGCTTTCATCTCAAGTAACTTGAACCACAAGTTTACCTTGCCTCCTAATTAAGGTTTCATCAAGACAAATCAATCATAACTTCTGATTTCGATCAAGATTTGTTCTCAAACCCTAGGACATGACTCCTTAAGGTAATAAACATCCTTAGAGGCCACATATGAGCTTTAAAAGTGATGGAAGAAGCAAGACCATGAGAATTTGCCTCCGCGCGCTCACAGTCAAAATTAGGGTTTCGACTGAAACCCTAATCTCTGGAATTCTTGATCCAAATGAAACCTCAAAGGTCTCCATTCATCATTACATGTCTTATTGATGATTTAAAACATTAAGATCAAGTTTCAAAAGGTTTCTTGCAAGGGAAGTAAAGTTTGATTTATGAAACTTTCAATAAGTGACATTTTCCCCTCTTGGACAAAATTGAAATGGTCATAATTTCCAAACCACACATCCAAATGGAGTGGTTCAAAGCTCAAATGGAAGCTCTTTCAATTCTCTTCAAAGTGTTAAATATGACTTTTCTCCAAAAAATGCATGGATTTTGAGTTATTTGACCTAGAAGCAAATCTGACCCAAAAACTTAGTGAAAAAACCACACTTTTGGCCTTAATGGACAGCTGACTTCAACTCCATTTTTCACCAAGATAACTTGTGATTCAGTTCTTAGGCCAAACATGAAAGTTGTAAAGGGCATTGAGAGCTTTCCAAAGAGTACAAGACCTCCTCAATCCAATGTGTGAGCTAGGAGATTCGATCAAATCAAGTTTGGGGTCCATTTCTTGATTTTCAAGTAAACCACTTATGAATAATGGTCCAAATCATGTTTTATCCACAAAATCTCTCACTTTTCTGAATGTGCATGACCCATGCAAGTCTCAGCCACGATTTTGCACATCATTAACATAAGAAATGCATGCACATCACATAGAAACAACATGAAATTTCATGAAATGGCATAACATGGCAAGTAATGGAGAAAGCACTAACAAAGCATGTGCTAGCCTCATTTTCCAGATCTCATTCCACTAGCTCTGAGCAAACCATCATTCCTCAGCATAGTTGGGGCCAACCACGAGCTCTCTTCCTCTCCATCATGAAAGGAATCTCACAAAATGCAAGTGGACATGTGCTTGCCATTCTGTCCTTGCTTCAAACCCTTGGTCTTTCCTATAAATAGAGGATCAATCTACTCTCCAAAAGACGAAAATCATCCCAAGAAGCACCCAAACTCTCACTGATTTCCCACATACACAAGTTCTTGCAAATTTTCAAGAACAATCCAAACACACAATCCCCTCGTGCGTTCCCTCTATAAACTTCATAAACCATCTCTAAACACCTCAAAGAGAACCACAAAACACCTAAACACTAGCTGTAATCACTCCATCATCATCTGCCATTTTCAAAGCTCAAGTTTGCACAAGTATCGGGTTTGGAGATTCATACGGTTTTCCAAGCTTCCAAGCAGCTGGCTGTGTTCTATTAGGATCATAAAGCTTCCAGAAAGTGTTAGTTCTCATCTGCAAGTTGTTAAAAGAAGCCTTGGACTTTCTCCAAGAGGTAGGTTTTCTTGAACTTTGAAACTCCCATATTCATGCATGTTTTGTTGTTGTTTGATTGTTAGAAATGTAGTGTGCTATTTGTTTTATGCTTTTGAACATATGCATGCTTTGCGTGAACTAAAATTCACATGATATGCCTTGTATGAAGTTCATGATGGTGCGCGGTTGTTCTTAATTTTCTGGGTTGTGTGTTGTATGTTAGTGGAAACAAATGACATATTTAGAATCTTGGGAATTTTTACTCCAATTTGGAGTTTTGTTTCATTGAACTTGGTTGAGAAATGAGAGAGAACCGAGGGTGAGAATGTTGGCTTTTCACACGTTTTTCATGCACGAAGAAGAGAAGAAATGGAGATGGAGAAGAAGAGGAAGGGTGATCCCAGTAGTCCCATGTGGTGCTGACGTGGCCGTTTGGTGGTAAGTTTAAAATAAAATGAATTAGAAGCGTATATAGATTGGATGAAATAGTCGTCCCAACGGTAACACACTTGCCTTGCCAATTCCTATCACGTACCATGCCTGGGTTTGATCCTGCGGATCAACCCTTTTGCTATTTTTCTGATTTTTCACTTGCCTTGTTATATTATTCAATGCTTGCATGTTTTATTCACCACGTGCGCGCAGCTCAGGTGGTAGACGTTTTGGCCATTCAGCAAAAGGGTGTGGGTCCAAACCCTATATGGGACATTTCCAATATCTTTTTATCACTTGTTCATTTCCCTTTTTATGGTTTATACCTCCATTTCAAACCTTCATAACTCAACCATTTTTCATCCTTTTTCATCCATTCTTTTTGCAAAATGTTCCTTAACATGTCTATTTTCAGGTTTTAAAAAGAAATTGGTGAAAATAATCATTTTTGAAACATTTGTTAAGGTTGGAAAAGAAAGACTTTTTAAGGTTTTTTTATAAAGAGCATCTTGATTTCTCTTGATTTCTTTGTCATGCTTCTTTGTTCACATTGATGAAATAAAACCTAATGCATGTTGTCCAAGCCTTGTATGATGTTATGACTTTGCATGATTGGTTTCACTTTATTTCCTTGATGTTTATTGTGTTTTCCAAATGAAAATATTCTTTGAAATACCATGAGACCTCTTTAGATCATTTTCTTGTAACATGAGTTTGCACAATCAAGTATGTGACATGTTTATGTTTTGCAACATTGAATGCCATGTTTAAACCACCTTTGAGTACTTGATATCTTGGTGTTTGTATGCATGAATTCTAAGAGTGTGTCACACACCATTTGTGTTTGTAAAACATTACAACATGTATTTCTCCATGATATTTTGTTTTGTCATTACCATGCTCATATTTTCATCTTGTCTATGATATGGTTTACCTTGAAAACTTCATTAAATCTTTTCCCTTAAGTGAGGCAAGCTCTTGTAGCATTCTCCTTAAAACTCATCACTACCCTTCCTTCCAAAGGAAAAGACTCTCTATTGACTACCAAGTCATAGATAGCTCATATACTCATTCAACCTTTGACCTCATAGTCATAGGTACCTCCATCCTCTATTGACCTCATAGTCATAGAAAAAGTCTCTCTATCAACCTCATGGTTATAGATAGCTCATCACCATTTAACCTTGACCTCATAGTCATAGGTAATCATTTCTTCTTTGACCTCATAGTCATAGGATTCCCTTGACCTCATAGTCATAGGACCATCATACAACTTTGACCTCATAGTCTTAGTTAGGATTTGACCTCATAGTCATAGCATCACCAACCCTTGACCTCATAGTCATAGGGCACATCCTTGACCTCATAGTCATAGGATTCTCTTGACCTCATAGTCACAGAGCCATCATTATCAACCCTTGACCTCATAGTCATAGGGCACATCCTTGACCTCATAGTCATAGTATTCTCTTGACCTCATAGTCACAGAGCCATCATTATCAACCCTTGACCTCATAGTCATAGGGCACATCCTTGACCTCATAGTCACAGAGCCATCATTATCAACCCTTGACCTCATAGTCATAGGGCACATCCTTGACCTCATAGTCATAGGATTCTCTTGACCTCATAGTCATAGAGCCATCATTATCAACCCTTGACCTCATAGTCACAGGTAACCTTTGACCTCATAGTCATAGGCATTTCATTCCCATCCTTGACCTCATAGTCATAGGATTCTATTGACCTCATAGTCACAGAGCCATCATTATCAATCCTTTACCTCATAGTCATAGGTATTTCATCATCAACCTTAGACCTCATAGTCATAGGTATTCCATTTCATCCTAGACCTCATAGTCATAGGACATAACTTTGACCTCATAGTTTTAGTTAAACTTTGACCTCATAGTCATAGTACCCCCAACCTTTGACCTCATAGTCATAGGAATCCACTCTCTATTGACCTCATAGTCATAAAAAGTCTCTCTATTGACCTCATAGTCATAGATAGCTCATTACCATTTTGACCTCATAGTCATAGGGCCATCAAATCAACCCTTGACTTCATAGTCATAGGGCACTCTCTTGACCTCATAGTCATAGAAAACAACTTCATCCTAGACCTCATAGTCAGAGGACATAACCTTGGCCTCATAGCCATACAAACATCTACAACTTAGATCTAGAGAGTTTTCTTAAACTCTAAATGAGCTCATACTCATTTCCCCTTGGAACTTTGGGCATAGTCAATGGTTCCTAAAACCCACCTTTAGTAGAAGAACTACGGTTGCTCTGATTCTTTAAGAGGTCAGATACGTAGGCACAAGATGCGATGTCTTGTCGAGCCAACTTAGTGTACATACCCTTAGGTCTTCACCTCAAACATTTTCATCCTTACCATAAATGTCCATCACCATCCTCAAACAGATTATCTATAGCAAACAAGCAAAACATAATTTAACACAATTAAAACAAGAGGCTCCTGTAGAGTACTACAGATATTAAGGGTGCTAATACCTTCCCTTAGTATAACCAACCCCCGATCCCCGATCTCTTAGTTGTGTCTTCACATAGCTCAAAAGGTGTTTCTCTCGATCTTTACCCTTTCCTTTTGGATAAATAAAAGCTCGGTGGTGAATTCAAAAGAAAAGTGATGCAAAGTTAATTAATAGCTTTGTCATCCGACATTTTTCACCGCGTACAGAAAATGGCGTCTTCACTGGGGATATAGTACCAATATATTTTTGAGGGTTAAGCCCACTTTGTTTTGTTTATGTTATTTATGTTTGTTTGCTATACTTGTACACATCTGTATATATCTGTATACCTGTATTTTTGCTTGGTTTCTTCTGTTTGGCAGGGTGCTTTTGAGTGGTGAGATGAATCCTAACCCGGATTTTGAGTGCACTTATTATAGGACGATGGCATATTCAAGGAGGCTTTGAGGGAGTCGAATCCTAAAAAAGTTGACTTGAGACACCATCACTCAGTTTAGGCCCTCTTGAGAGCTTAGTCATGTTAAACGATCTCATTCGTGAAAACGTGCTACTCTCAACGTAGGTGCCATCGACACTGAGAACCGTAGTTACCAAACCCCACTTAGCCTTTTTTAGGATGTAGTACGGTGACCATGATGGAGTCTATTTCTAAATTGGTTGTCACGCGATACTACACTCAGACGAGATCCTCTTGAGAATTTTATTGATTACCAAGTCATCTGGGAAATCATTAAAATCCGAAAGATGGGTTGTCGACTCTGGGAACTTCTTAGAACCTTGTTCAACAGATGAAAACCAATAGAACATTCACATTCACCTTGTAAACCCACTTCACATTAATTGCCTTCTTGCCTTGAGGCAATTCAACAAGTGACCAGGTGTTGTTGACTTCGATGGACTCTAACTCCTTATCCATTGCTTTCACCCATTTCGAATCTTTCAATGCCTCAGCTGCATTGACAAGTTCGACATCTGCGTAGAAAGCATAATGTACCAGCTCACCCTCTTCATCAACCACATCATCTGATGTAATTACACATTCTTGCAACCTTGCAGACATGTGTCTTATTCTTCGAGGTCTGCTTGGGCCTGCTTTATCTCTAACTTGTTCCTGTCGAACTTCTCTTTTGACTTCAGTGGTTGGTTTTTCACAAGAGATTCTTACTGAATATTTCTTGACATTCTCAGTCCAATCCCATTCTTTAAGCTCATCTATGATCACGTCCCTGTTGATCACTACCTGCTTATGCACTGGGTCGGACAGTTTGTAACCCCATTCGAATGATATCCTATCAAGATCATCTGATTCGACTTGTCATCAAGCTTCCTTCTCAACTGATCTGGCACATGTCTATGTATTTTAGATCCAAACACCTTTAAGTGACTGAGACTAGGCTTGACACCGGACCAACATTCTTCTAGTGTGATTCCTTTAAGCTTCTTCGTCGGACATCTGTTCAAATTATATGTTGCTGTCGAAACCGCTTCTCCCCATAATTCTTTGGGTAGATGCTTTCCATTTAACATACTTCTCACCATGTTCATGATGGTTGTGTTCTTTCGTTCTGCAATTCCATTTTGCTGTGGAGTGTAGGGTGACACCACCTCATGCACAATCCCTTCTTTTTCACATAATGCATCGAACTCTTTCGAAACATACTCTCCGCCACCATCAGTTCTCAGAATTTTCAACTTTCGACCACTCTGTCATTCGACCATAGATTTGAATCTGGAAAGTACCTCGATCACATTACTTTTCTTCTTGATGAGGTAAGTCTACAACTTTCGACTGTAATTATCTATGAACGTGACAAAGTATCTGTTGCCACCAATCGAATCCACCTGGATTGGACCATATACATCAGAGTATATGACTGCCAGAATTGCCTTCGACTTTCTTTCTGCATCCTTGTTGAAGTTATTCTTGTGTTGTTTCGACTGAACACACTCTTCACAGACTTCACTTGGAATGTCGATCTCTGGTAATCCTGAAACCATATTTCTTCTCTTTAGCTCTCTGATGTCATTGAAGTTGAGATGTCCTAGTCGAAAATGCTATAATCACTCATCTCTGTTGGCTGCAATTGCTAGATACTTGTGCTCCATCACATTGAGTTTAATCTTGAAGGTCCTATTCAGAGACATTGGCGCCTTCAAGATCAACCTACCACCTATGTCGAGGACTCTCGTCATCTTATCTTCAACAACTACCTTTAGTTCTTTTCGACCAACTTCCCTATACTGAGCAAATTACTCTTCATGCCTGGTATGTACAACACATTAGAAATTGTTGACCTCTTGCCATCTTTCCTCATAATCAGAACATCACCAACACCTTCAGCTGTTAGAGTGTTGTCATTTGTAAACTTCACTGTGTTCTTCGATGAGGAATTCATGTTGACAAATCAGTCTTTCCTTCCAGTCATGTGTCATGAGCATCCTGAGTCCAAGTACCACTGATCTTGGAATATTTCATCTCTTGTTGTAACCATCAACAACGTCTCCTCTTCTTCATGTTTCGCCAGCTTTGCATCAGTTTCTTAATTCTTCTTCTTTTCTGGACAATCACTAAAATAGTGACCATACTTCTGACAATTGAAACACTGAATGTGACTTTTGTCAGACTTTCGACCACTACCTCTTCCTCTACCTGCAGCGCCACCTCTTTGGTTGCCTTGATTCTAGGGTTTTCTCTTATTCGACCAGTTTCTTTCCTGTTGATTTTTACTAGTCGAATTGGTGTAGCCTCCTCTACCTTTGTTGCCATTCCAGCTTCCTTTGCCTTTCCTCTCCTTTTCTGACTGCGCCTACAAAGCCATATCACTCTTCGACTTTCCTACAGCTCTTTCAGCCATCCTTTGTTCATGAGACTCAAGCGTCCCTTGAAGCTCTTCCTTCGTCAATACTGACAAGTCTTTCGACTCTTCTATAGCTACTACCACGTGGTCGAACTTTGGAGCCAATGACCTCAAGATCTTTGCAACAACTGATCTTGATGTCTACACCTTTCCACATACCTTGATTTGATTCACCAGCTTTGTAACTCTGGTGAAGAAATCTGTTATACATTCATTGTCTTCCATCTGAAGCAACTCATAGGTTCTCTTGTGAGTTTGTAACCACACCTCTTTCACCTTCTATGCGTCTCCAAACGACTTTTCAAGAATCTCCTACACTTCCTTCGGTGACTCTACATCACTAACCTTTTCAAAGTTATCTGGATTGACACACTGATGGATTATAAAGAGAGCTTTATAATCTTTCTTCTTCAACTCTTTGTGTGCAGCTTTTTCTTGATCCGTCGCTTTTTCTGCAAGCGGTGCTACTCTTTCCTTCACAAGATCCCAAAGATCTTGATAACAGAAAACCACCTTGATCTGCTTGCACCAATTCTCATAATTGTTTTTCTTGAGAATCGGAAGGCTCGCCGGAAAGTGTCCGTTCGGATGATTCATCGCCATCACGATTTTCCTTCCTTGAATCGCAACCGGAGCTCTAGATACCAGATGTTGGAATTAACCCAAAACCTATGAAAATTCCGACCCTATCTTGATGAACAAGAAGGGTTCTTAGCGCAACAATACCAAAGAAAAAGAAAATAGAGAAAGAAAAGAAATTAGGTTTCTAAGAGAATTTGGAGAAAAAGGTTGTTACCAACAAACTGTGAGATTTTTTCTTTCTATTCACTTGCAACAGGAAACCGTGAATTACAATGTGTTGTGATGATTATACAAAATAAGGGTTACTCCCTATTTATAGATTTAGGTTTACTTGTTCTCCAAGTCAAAGCTTAAAACTATAAAAGCCCAAAATACTTATTTTTGAATTACATCAAATCAAATCTAAATCAAATCTGTGTGAAACAATTATTTCGACACACCCTTGCTTCGACACTTTAACATAGGGAATTACAATTTAACATAGAGTGTTTAAAATACTTATTATAGTTAATTATAATAAATATATTTTTAATTATTAATACAATTGAACCATGTCCAAATTAAAAATGAAAAATACTCATAGTGAAAAGTATTAACTTTATTTACAAATAATGAGTTTATTCACATGCAACGAGAATATATATAAATTTTAATTGAGAATAATAATTGTGGATTGAAAATTTTAAAAAATAAAATGTGAAAAAATCTCACATTAATTAAAAAAATAAAAATTTAAATATTTATAAGTGATAAAATTCACGTACTTCTTAATTTAAAATTTAGATAAGTATTTAGTATCTTTGTGATATAATCGAATACACTTTTATTAGGCATAAATAATACTAACTTTTTGCCCACACACATAAAAATGATCACCGTGTTCATTCCCAGCACTATGTGTGTGTTTTAAGCTCTACTCTGAGCACGTGATGTACGGTACATTTGAGGTTTGTTTCAATAGAGGAAGCTTGGGGGAATAAACCAAACTGTGCAATGGAATAGTTATTGTGTGTCCAGTGGCAGCTCCAATACCACAGTATTGTATTGTAGTATCAGACTTATCTGTGTAAACTAATAGAAGCGGTTGGGCATGTCCTTTACATACAAAAATAATCCAAAATGTACTGTACAAAAAATAGTATTTGTTGAGTAAAAAAATGGACTGATCCAGTTGTGGTAATCGCACTAACTCACACGTGTAAACAGACTTATCCACTAGGAGGTATGGTCTTAAGCCGATTGCTAGTCATGAAGTGGTGGTAAGTGAGTCAGTGACTGATTGCATCCGCTTTTCGTTTTTAAAAAATGAAATAAAGAAAGAAAGAAGCGGTGGAATGCCACGGTCTACGGAGGAGCGCCGCTTGGGAGTTCGATGATAAAAATTTCCGTTGCAACGGAGGAATCTGAATGTTTCATAACTTTATTTACTACCTGGCCTGACCTCTGGCATCTCACTGCAACGTCACTTCCTCCTATTTTTCATTATTTATATATTCGTTAGTATTTCTCTTTAATCAACCAAGTAGGAGTAAGTTAAATCTCCTAAAGTCTTAAATGATTTCAGTTCAATTTTGAGAGATAATATTTGGGTCAATAATCAGTTTAAACTCAAAGTTGGAGTTCCATTTTTAAAAAATAGTACTAGTTTAAAGACTCAATTTTGAGACTTCAATATATAATTATTTATTTTGTTTTAGGAATTATTTTAAAATTATCAATTAATTTACGATATAAAATAATCAACTATAATTTTCTTTTTCAATGAGAGGGCACAAGTCCCCAAAGAAAAAAGAAAAGTTAGGCAACCAACCTCAGAGACAATTAAAAATTATAAACTTTACTATTCTGGACTGGGTAAGCGTTGTGCCTCCACAGGAGCAAGGCCCAACCCAATCCAGCCATTGGACAGGTCTAATAGCCAGAAACTAGTCGTTGGGCAGAAATTAGTCGTTGGATACGTTCCCTCCACGCGCAAAGTAGTTCACGCGACCAACTGCCTCCCCAGATATCACAGAAACGGTTAGTCTAAGTCAAAAGGCCATGCGCCTTGCCCTCCATTTGGCAATCCCTCATTGGTAGACCAGGCGCTTTGCTCGCCAAAAATCCACCTATAAATATCCCCTCGCTTGAGAGAGGCAGGTATCAAATATCCAATACTTGACATCTCTTACTTGCTTTCTCTCTTTTTGACCATACACTTACTTTGGCATCAGAGTACCTTGCAGGTACCTCCACCCCTTTTTCCTCCCCTACGAGCACTGATTGTCCTACGTGAAGGCCACGACGATTCAGTCTGATCAGCACAGATCAGTGGCGCCGTCTGTGGGAAAATTGCTTCCCCGTCTTTTTGAATCAAGATACCTCATCTTTTCACCCCAAAGACCAAAGCTCTCTCCCTAAAATTCCTTTGATCATCATGGCCTCCACCAAGAATGATGTCCGCCAAGACTCTACTGTTGTCGTCGTAACTGACAACGTCGACCACGTCTTCGCCGAACACGTGCTTCAAGAAACCGACCTCCGGGACGAGAAGACTGCGTCCCCAACCCCCGAGGAAGTGAAACCTAGGGCACCAGCTATCGAACGAGTTTTCGAGCTCATTCCTGTCTCGCAGAACGCTGATTCAAGCACAGCTGCCCTCATTGCCTCTCTCAACAGATCAAACCTTTTGATCTTCCAGCAAGGAGAGAAAATTAACGCTCTCGAGCATGTCCTCCAAGAGCGGCTTGCTTCCGAGAAACAACTCAGCCTGTCTCCACGTCCTCGATCTCCCCCTCAAAAATGGAGACACGATAGGTCCAGAAGTCCCTCCCCAGCAAGAAGACGATCGAGATCGGAGGAGCCTGCGTCCAATCTCGCCCGAAGGCACCGCCGATCTTCCCCGCGAAAGTCAAGACGCTCCTCGGCGTCCAAAAAGCCCCGTCAGCCAGATAGGCATGAGCGCCGCCATACGCACAAGCATTCGCCGCGACGCAGCAGAAGCCGTGGTCGTAGCCATTCTTTCTCTCGCTCTCCAAGCTCAAGCAGCGACGACGATGTCCACGACCCCCTTTCACAGGAGATCATGGACACAAGAATTCCTCGCGGGTTAGAGAAGCCCCCTACTCTAGTGACCTACGACTGGACCACCGATCCCGGCGGACACATAGAGAACATAGAAGCCATGCTCCATTACCACAACGTGAGCAGGGCCATAAAATGCAGACTATTCCCGATCACGCTGAGGAAGGGGGCAATGGCTTGGTTCAAGCGACTTCCTCGAGGGTCGATCACATCATGGAGAAACCTGAAGACTCAGTTTTCCCGGCACTTTACGGCTTCCCGACGACATCCCAAGTCGGAAGCCACCTTGGAAGCTATAATACAAGGGAAGGATGAATCCTTGCGGACATATATCAAACGGTTCAACAAAGAAGCCGTGGAGGTCCATACAATGGACCATATGAAGAAGTATCTTCTCGAAAAAGGCCTGAAACCAAAGAGTGAGTTTCGCAAAGCCGTCGGGATCGAGACTCCTCGAACGTTGACAGAACTCCTCCGGAAAGCTGAAGCGTACATACAATACGAGGAGAAGGAGGCTGCCTATCACGCCCAGGACACGAGAGATCGGGACAACACCCAGGCACCAAAAAAGAAGAGTCGGAGACATCCCGGCAAGGAAAAGAAAGGCGACGAGATTATCGTCCTCGAGAAGGTAAAGGGCCTGCTGGCCGTTTCACGGAATATACCCTGCTTACGGCTCCCCATGAACGCATCCTCTCCGAATGCGTCAATACAGAATTTAAGCAGGGGGCGTCAGGTTCCTCAAACCAACAACGTCCAGAGGCAACATCGACAAGAGCAAGTATTATCGCTTCCACTACAGCCACGGCCACACAACCGAGGACTGCGTGTACCTTAAAGACGCAATAGAAATCCTCATCAAGGAAGGTTACTTGAAACAATACGTGAAGAAAGGTGAGTCCTCCCGACGAGAGGCGTCAGATTCAAAGAAGGAGACAGAATCGTGTCAATCCAGTCCTCCCCTGCAGGTCGCCATGTCCATTACGCGACCAGAGGACTTCATCATTCCTGATTACCTCGAAGAGCCTTCCCAGATATCCGCCAACAGCACTTGGGAAACTTTCCCTGTAGCCATGGTTATCTCATGCGGGGGGTACAATGAGCTGACAGTAGGATCTGTCAAAAGGAAGTTCGAACAGCTTATAGATTGCAGTCCTGACCGATTGTCCACGCTCGAGAAAATCAAGCGACGCTCCCAACCGATCACGTTCTATCGTGAGGAGCTGCCCGGGGGTTCTCCGAATTTTCACATTCCTCTACTCATCAGGGCTAGACTAGCAAACACTGATGTCCGAAGGATCCTAGTCGACCAGGGCAGTTCAGTGGACATTATGTACACAGGCCTGTTCCGCACCCTAAAGCTGGACCAGAAGAACCTCTTGCCATATGTGGGATCCGATCTGCAGGGGTTCAACGAAGCCACGGCCAGACCTTGGGGATACGTGGAGCTGTCGGTCGCATTCGGGGAGGAGGAGGCGTCCAGGTCGATCAAGACGCAGTTTCTAGTGATCGACTGCCCGTCGCTGTATCAATGTATTTTGGGCAGGCCAGCACTCGTAGAACTAATCGTTGTTCCTTCAACCGTCCACCTCAAGATAAAGTATTATACTGAGAAAGTTCACGTTGCAACTTTACATGGGGACATAGAAGCTGCACGCAGATACTTTGAGGCAGCGACCAAGGGATAGAACCAGATCGGAGCAGCACCAAAAGCAGCTAAACGACCAAGGGAGGAAGATCGTCCAATCGAAGATGACCAACCGGACAAGAAGCCTACACTTCTTGTGCACATCATCGGCCTTGACAGCCGAATTTCAGAGGACTACAAGGAGGATAATGGTGAGGTCGCGCCAACCGGGACGAGCTCCCCCACTTCAACTCTCATGCGGCCAGTCCCAGATGGGGAATTCGAAGTCGTCACCTTCAGCAATAACCCCAACAGAGGGGTGAATATAGGCGCAGGATTGCCCGACAAAGTCAAGCTGCAGTTGAAGAAATGCCTGGACGACAACCCTGACTTGTTTGCCTGGTGTCGCTCCCAGGATTTTCATCCTAGTACAAACGCGAAAGTGGCACAGAAACAGAGTCGCCAACAATGTGTATTTATCCCACGAGAGGGAAAGGAAACACCGCATAAACCTGAGAGAAAGAAAGAGCATGGTCTTGCGACCAAGAGAAAGGGTAAGGGAGTCGGTTACGCGAGAGGAAGGTATTAGCACCCCCACGCGTCCATCGTACCCGATGGGATCCACGCTTGCTTGTCTCGATCAAAGGGTGATAGAAAAGGATACTGGAAAAGGAACTGAAAGAAAGAAAGGAGAAAGAACAGAAAAGGAACGAGAAACAAATGTAGGGAAAATAAAAGAAGTGCTCGAATGGGCCCTACCCCACTGCCTACGTATCTCATCGGGAACATGAGAATCAGAGCGACGTAGTTCCCCTCAACGAGGGTCGCTTTGTTCGTGTTTTTTTGGGAACGGCTGACGTTCTAGCTCAGGTGTTGCAGGCTCGCTGGTCCGAGTGCGTTACCATCTTGTAAAAGAATGAGAAGAAGCACGTTCGTACTTTGAGAATGAGAGAGATGAGAAAAGAATTCCCGAAGGAAAGTCGTTATTATTTGCTTTTGTCTTTTAGAAGAAGTGTTTGTTATGTGTTCGCGTATGATAATGTATCTAAATCTTAATCATTGGAATGTATACATCCTCACATTCCAAGATGGAATGAGTAAGAAAGTACACTAAGTGTGAAGAAGACCCTCACACTTAGTTCCAATTATTAAGGTTCAAATACACTAGCACACTTGTATTTATTAAGTGTTTTTGTTGATTATGAAATGAAGAAGTGTGTTTTATTTGTATCTTCAACAAGTATTGCATTTAAGTCCCTCATACAAGAGCAAATGTTTAACACATTGACCCAAGATGGGCCATATGCTACACATTCTAAGATTATAAGAGAAGACCCCTTATAACCTTTTCTTTATATGAAAGGCCTAAATGCAATAAGTGCCTATCTTTATTAGATATTTTGAATTTTCTTTGAGATGAGAAGATGAAAGACTCAAGTGGGCGAGAAAGGTAAAGTCTATGTGAACTAAAACTCAATCCTAATTAATTAGTTAAGGGAGTGATCCTAAAGGTTTGTGAGGTTGCAAAACCTAAAGTCTAAAGAAGGAATGAGTTAAACAATTCACTTCTAAAGTAGAAGATGAATTGTAACTAAAAAGGGAAAGTAATGAGTTAATCAAAGAAAGCACATAAGTACTTAACAAAACACAAGATTGAATTGTAAAAGATGAAAAGAAAGAAATTTGAATGTGGATTCCTTATTCACACTCAATTTCAACTTACCAAAACCCCTACATGGTTAGTAAACATGGAAACATGTATAGGAAGTAAAAAGTACTTAATACACATTAAAGTTCAAAAGAATAAGATGAAGAATCAAATTTTAATATCACAACCAGAATGTGAATCATATTGACAACAAATGAATATCATCATACAAGTTCAAATGAATAAGCAACAATCATCATCCATAGCATTTAAACATGTTATCATAAGAAAGGATAGATGAAAGATGGAAAGAAATGAAAGGAACATGCATAAATGGAACATGTAATCCAAAAATCAGAATTGAAACTAAATGAAAAATGGTCTATGAACATCTCAAAAGTATTCATGAATCAACATTAGAGACATTCAAGAAGTAATAGAAGAAGAAATGAAGTGAAAGTTCAAAAGGAAAGTGCAAACAATACATGTTAAGGATGCACAAAGTTCAAGTTGAAATGAACAAGTAAAGATGACCTATAATGTGCACCAAGGACCTATAATATCACATGAATGACTCATAAAACATGCAAATGCTCATACAAATATGCACAAAAGAATTCATGTAAACCATGCACTAAAGTTAGAATGATATAACATGTATCATGCTTCAAATGTAATGCATCAAACAAAAATCAAATGGACTTATGAAAATTATACAAGCATGTTATTTGAATGCCTAAGTCAGAAGTAAATCATACATCAAGATAGCATGTCAAAATTCAAAGCAAAATGACTTCAAACAAATGCATTAGGTCAAGTTGAAACATCATGCAAAGTGGTGCAAAGATAAGCATAAAAACATGTCATAAAGTGACCTAACAAATCAAACAAAAATCATCTAACATGCTTCAATGTATTAGTGAATCAATGCAACAAGAATTAGGTCAAAACAGTTTGTAATGAGCAAGAACAAAATTCCACAAATTTATGTATCATATTTGGAATGCATACAAATGGAAATTCAAAGGAAATTATGAAACAGTGGCAAAAATGTAATAAAATCATGAAATAAAAATATCAAAAATTTCCTAAATGTCTTGATAATACTCATGAATTTTTCCAGAATTTTATGATGTTGTTTTGTAATTTTAAAAATTAAAAATGAAACGTGTATGAAATGAAGAAAATAAAAAGAAATTGAAATAAGAAAGGGGTGTATGCATAGTAAACCACCAGTTCAAATTGTTTGGGCTTTAAAAACGTGAGGTGTAAATAGAAATGACCCAAGGTCCATATACGCGCAGTCCACACCAACAATGGTGCACTCTCAGTCAAAATAAAAGTCAAAACAATGCACACCATTGGATCAAGTCCCGTCAACAAACCAGTCAAAGTAACCATATCCAATGCACACGCGTGAAGGAACACACTCACTACCATGCACTGCACCACACATTGCTTAAATGAGATCAGAAAATGAACACGTGAGATGCACGTTTATTTTAATGTGCTGGCAATTCCTTCACCACACGATGCGAACAAATCAACGGTTACAATTAAAACTGCAAACAAAACCCTAGAATAATGATCACCGGCCGGAGAGGGACCTCCGGTCACCTTCTCCGGCGAGAACCACCACCTGCAAATCTTACATGTCCACAGAAATGCACAATGCGCATACCAAAATGAAGCTGAGATAATGGAGATCACGAATACACAACTATTTTTCACAGAAGCAACACATACATGGAGAACAGAGGAGGTTAAAACATGCCTTAACTTTTGGATCTACGCCTCTATGAGGCCTATCAACTAGCCGGAGTATCAAATGCTCCTAGTGAGCTCATATCATTATGAAAACAACAAAATAAACCATAAAACGTGAGAGAAATGTTTGAGAGTTTTAGAACCTGAACTTGCAGCTCTTGGAGATTCTTGAGAAAACCAGAGAAAACACTTGCTCTTCAACTTTGGAGCTTCAAAACTAAGCAAAATAAATGCTGCTGGAATTTGTTATTTTGAGAGCAGAGAGATTCAAAACTTGCTGAAATACACTTGAAGGACTCGCGTGGATTGTGATAGATCTTCCTTCAATCATGCGTCATTGATGATATAGATGAAGTAGATGAAGGTATCGTGCACTCAGAGAATAAGTTTTGAGAGAGTTGGTGAAAAAAGTGAGAATCAGAGAGAAAGTAGAGAGAGTTTTGGGATGAAAATGAGAAAATGAAGTTGAAGTTGAAATGTGAGAGTGAAATTATATTTATAGTGTGAGTTAGATATGAACCACAGTGGTTAAGTGAGTTAGTTAATTGAGTTGAGATGGTTTAGGTGAGTCATCCCTAACTAACTGAGTCAAGTTAGTTAGGGCGAGTTGGCTTGGCTGTGCTATAATGAGGGTAGTTTATGGTGAGTTATGGTGAGGGTTCATAGAATCAGTGGTGGTGATGTGTTATTATGAAGTAGCAGCTGCAAAAGAAACTTGCTGCGCAAGTTTTATGCTATTCCTCTCTATTGTATGGTAAAGCAAGATGAAGATAGCATAGTGTAAGAAGAGTGTTTGTACAAATAAGGCAATAGTTGGATGGTGTGTACATGCGTGCGTGGGAATGTGATAATCATCATCATCAATGCTATTATTTTTTCTAATGTTGTAGCAGCATAAGAACCATGGAAGCATGATTGTTTGAAGATGAATTTCTCCATGTATAGGGGATGATATTGCATGATTTTGGTGTCAAATGGAAGATGGCACATCATGGAATAATATTGATGTTGAAAATAAGTCAAATGGAAGTGTATAGGATGGTGAAAAATTGCTTGAAACAAAGGGAATCCGAACTGGTGTAGGGCGTGGTAAAATGTGGCATGTCAAGGCAACATGGCCCCTGGATTTTCAGTATAATCACCCTATCTTGAGATCAACATAACTTCTTATCCTTAGATCAAATGAATAAATCATGAACACCAATTTTGAAGATCTCACATAGAGGAACAACTTTCATGTTGAAAGATTTTTCATTTGAGGCCTCTAACTATGAGTAATTGATCAAAACATTTGGTCCACCACATGTTTGTGAAAATGACTGCGCATGACTTAAGATTTGCCCAAGCTGACTTGCATTTTGCCCAAGTTTGTCTCAACTTTGATCATCCATAACTCTCTCAATTTTGATCCAATGGAGATGTTCTACACATGAATTTGAAGCTTGAAACAAGATCTTTTGTTGTGGCCGAGTGGAATTTTTATTTGATGTCTCAAATTTGAATGGCCTTGGTTCAAAGTTTGGTGCAAAACGGCCAAAACTTTCCTTATTTAGAAACCCTACTTCTTCCAAAAATAGCAACTTTTTTCAAATCTTGATTTTTCATGATCCTTTTGGAGTTTCTTGATCAAATTTTGTACATTGCCCACGCTGTCGCACAACGGAGAAGGAAGCAGTCCGATGAGAAGACACAGGCTGTCGAAAAACTTATACAAGACCTCTTAGACGCGAAATTCATATCGGATGCCAGGTATACAACCTAGCTGTCCAACATTGTACTCGTGAAAAAACATAGTGGAAAATGGCGTATGTGCATTGACTACACCGATCTCAATCGGACATGCTCGAAAGATGCTTACCACTTACCGAGCATAGATAAACTTGTAGATAACTCTGTCGGTTTCAAACTCTTGTCCTTCATGGACGCCTATTCGGGATACAATCAAATCCCTATGGCCAAAGAGGACAAGAGGTATACCGCATTCATGACCTCCTCGGGGAACTATTACTACAACGTAATGCCCTTCGGTCTAAAAAATGTTGGGGCCACGTACCAGCGCATGATGAACAAAGTCTTTCGATCACAGATCAGGGACATGATCGAAGTATACATGGAAGACATGATCGTGAAGTCCCAAGAGGAATCCGATCACACGAATCACCTGTAAAAGGTCTTCGACCAAGCCAGGAAATGTAAAATGCACTTTAACCCAAAAAAAATGCACCTTCGGCGTGCGAGCAGGGGAGTTCCTCGGATTCTATCTCACCGAAAGGGGAATAGAAGCAAACCCAGATAAATGTCGAGCATTCGCGGACTTCCTCACGCCCAGGTCAAAAAAGTTCATCCAATCCCTAAATGGGATACTCACATCCCTTTCTTGATTCGTGGCCAAATCCGCTCAGCACGCCCTGCCCTTCTTTAAACTGCTTAGGAAAGAGACCTGTTTCGAATGGACAGAAGAATACGAGCAAGCCCTGGCCCACCTTAAGCGGGCTTTGTCCGAGCCACCTATGCTCTCCCGACCAGAATGCGGGGAAACCTTATACTTGTATCTCTTTGTCGCCAGCGAATCCATTCGCGCTGCCCTCGTCCGTGAAGCAACAGAGGGGCAGAAGTCTATCTATTTCACCAGCAAGGTCCTATAAGGGCCATAAGTCGTACGCGCAGATAGAGAAAGTCGCCCTTGCTCTCATCACCGCCGCGAGGAGGCTTAGACACTACTTCCTCGCCCACACTGTAGTTGTTCGCACGGACCAACCCATCAGACAATTGCTATGTCGACCAGATATTGCGGACAGGATGCTTAAATGGTCCTTGGAGTTATCAGAATTTGACATTCCATACGAGGGTAGAAAGGCCCTCAAGGCACAAGAGTTGGCCGACTTCGTGGCAGAAATGACCGCGTTACCGTCCCCGTCATGTGGAGCACATAGATGGACCGTGTATGTAGATGGGGCATCCAGCCCCTCATGGAGCGGAGCAGGTATCATCCTCGAAAACGAGGAAGGAATATTGATAGAAGTATCGCTGGTCCTGCCCTTCCTTACGTCCTACAACCAAGCCGAATACGAAGCCTTCCTCGCAGGACTGCGCCTGGCCAAGGACGTGGACGCCAAGGTGTTGCGGTGAAAATTGGATAACAAGCTATTACTTAACTTGCATCATTTTCTTTTACAACCGACTTTGATTTGTCCAAAGGAAAGGTTCAAGATCGTTAAAAAAAACCTAAAGGGGGGGAGATCAAAGGTTTGGGGGTTGGTTATACAAATGGAAGGTATTAGCACCCTAAGTATCTGTAGTACTCTACAGGAACCTCTTGCTAAGTTTGTGTTATGTTATGTTTGCTTGCTAAGAACACGAAATAGAATTAGTCTCGTCCTAATCATGATTTAATCGAGGAATCGATAATCAATGATTCTTGACTTTCATCGACTAAAAAGTGAATGAAACTGAAATAAAGAGAAAGCGGTCTCATATTGATCAAAGTTTTGTTGATTCAATGAAGTCAACCAAACCATGAAGTTTGTTATGTCATCGACCAAAATAAAGATAATGAAACCGGAATGAAAAAATAAGATTGGTCTCGTCTTAATCAAGATTTAAATCGATAAATCGATAATCTTAGATTTTTGACTTTCATCGACCAATAAAAATAAGTAAAAAGTGGCCTCATATTTATCAAGACTTTATTGATTTGAAATAATCAAAGTCAAGATTTGTGCAATGTCATCGGCCTAAAGTGAAGAAAATGGACTCGAAATGAAGAATAAAGTTAGTCTCATCTTGATCAAGATTTAATCGGAGGATCGATAATCTTTTGATATTCAACTTTCATTGACCAACAAAAATAAAGAAATGAGTCTCATACATATGTAGACTTTTTAGTCATTTTGCATAAATCAACTAAGTCATGATTTTGTAATATCATTGGCCCTAAAAATCGAAATAAAGATCGTAAGCGAAAAATAAAAATCAAAACAAAATTCGAAAGAAAAAGTTATGAATTCAAGAAATAACATGATAAATTGAAACTAAAAATTCAAAGTGCTCCTAAAATAAAAACTAGAGAAACAAAATTATGGAATAAATGAAAAAATAAAATAAAAATAGTATGAAATAATAAAAGGGTGGTGATGAAGCATGTTTTTTGTCTTTTTGAATTTTTATCTTATCTTTTAAACATCATTCATAATAAAACCAAACAAAAATTATAGGATATTACAATACTTTTTCCAGAAAAATATTAACATGCTAATGAACTTGATAACAGCATAGATAAATGATCATGGTACTTTGAAAACGGAGAAATAAAAGAGGTGAATGTTACCTATTGGAGACGGTCCACTGCCTCTTCAATGACACGAGTTATAGAAAAATGAAGACGAGTCTTCTCTCCAGAAAATTTGCAAGAATAATTGAGGGAGAAAATTAAGAGAGTATTCAGCCTTTGTGTGGGGTAAATCTGGTGTGTCCAAAATGAGAGAATGAGAGATCTTATTTATAGTGTGAATAAAGTGGGAGTGTTGATGTGGCAATCCATGTGACTTTATGAGAATGATTCTTGGTCATTGATAATTGAAGTGTAAGAATGCTTTTTGGCCATTGATAAATCCAAGTTGGCAATCCATGTGAAGTGTTTGTATTGTAGTGGTCCCCACTTACCATGAAGATAAACAAAATAAAAGTAATAATAATAATAATAAAGCTTAGTAATAATAAAACTAATAATAATAAAACTAATAATGATAATAAAACTAATAATAATAAAATTAATAATAATAATAATAATAATAATAATAATAATAATAATAAAGAAATAATAATAATAAAATAATAAATAAAAAAAGATAATTGAAAATAATTAGTGAAAAAAAGAAATAAAACAAATTAAATTCTAACAAAAAATGCATGATTATTGATATGTTTACTAAAATGCGAAAACAGAGACCAATGAAAAGGATACGCAAACGATCAGAATATCGGAGGGTAAAATTTGGGGTACAACAGTTGCCCCTATTTAAATATCTTCACCGGATGACATGGGTGATGATAGTCTTCATGAAATCATGGTGGAAGGTATTTAAATATAGATAACCGAAAATTTTGCCCTCAGACGCACTGACATGCAATGCTATGGACAAAAATGTTGACATGCAACGAACCCTAATATGATGAAAATGATGGAATGCTAAATGCAAAGGACCAGACAAACAAAACACCAAGGATGAAGGGCAATCCACCACAGGTGAGCTTACTGGGGAAGGATAAGGTTAACATCCACGAGAAAGACTCACTGGGGATACAAATCGATCAACAAAAAAGACTCAATGGGGAGACTCTGAGGAAACACCGGGGATAGAAAAATAAAGAGGAAGTCCTACAGGTCCTCACTGGGAATGGGAGCCAGGGAAGTGCTCTCCACTAGGGAAAAGTCCAAGGAGATGGACGACATGTTTATAGGTGACCGGACGACACTGGGGAAATGAAAGTACACTCTTTACTGGGCATGGAACCAGAAAGAAGACATGATCTCCCCTGGGGATCAATTTAAAATAAAAAGATAGACATCTGGGATTTTCTTATACTGAAGAGTTCAAACGGGATCTTCAAGAAAAGCCAGACAGAGAAATGCACATCCGGAAACACATCAGATGGCAAAAGAAACCAGACATCCAATAATGGCTTTGAATGAAAGGTATAGATCACAATATCTAATAACGACTTTAGATAAAGTGAACAAAGATTACATTCAAGAATGACATTGAATGTAAAAAAACACCAGTCATCCAATAATAGCTTTAGATGAAAGGTATAACTCATAATATCTGAGAAGGCATCAGATGAAAGTGAACAAGATAGAAATCCAAGAAAGCATTGGATGACTATGAACTTTCAGGAATGGCACTGAAAGTAAAGGTAGATCACTATATTCAGGAATGGTATCGAATGATAGTGAGAAAGACATCCAGGAATAACACTGAATGCAAAGGAGAAAACTCATCCAGGAATGGCACTGAATGGACAAAAAAAGACTTTCAGGAATGGCACTTAAAGATATCCAAGCAAATTTGATGAGGATTACAAAAGAGAGGCAAAACTTCCAGGAATAGCACTGGGAGAAACAAGGGGAACAAGATATCCAGGAATGGAACTGGAGATCACAAGAGTCAGACATCCAGGAATGGCACTGGAGATCACAAGAGACAGACATCCAGGAATGGCACTGGAGTGAGAGAATATAAAGATCCAGAAATAGCACTGGAATGAGAGAAGACCAACATCTATAAACAAGATTAGATGTGCAAGAGAATGACAACATTCAGAATGGCACTGAATGAAATGACAAGTAACGTTTTGGTAAGGTAAGACGTGGATAATGACACGACCTCGGGAGAAATACAAATGAGGATGAAACACTCATGATATGCATACGTATATGAATTATACAGAGGAAGATGCTGACGACACAGCACGACTCTTTTGTGGAGAAGACAAAACTGGAAGACTGATTCCTCCACGCGGAGATCACTGCCATTCCGCTTGGGACTAGAGATGCAACTGCTGAACACATCATTGCCACACTGGTAAACTATATCCAAATTGATGATCCTTGTAGGAAGGATAAAGCATTGCTTGGGGATTCTTCAGGTAAATTGCCCCAGACTAGATGATTATTGTAGATGAGCTGATCATTGCTTCAGCTTGTCTGATTCTGAAAATGACCGTTTCATGGTGCTCTTAGAGAGCTTGCCCCAGTCTGAGTCTTGAAAGATGAGTGTCCTACTGTACATTGGGAAAGCTTGCCCCAATATGAGTCTTGAAAAATCTTCTGTATGAACCAATTTTGAGAAGTCGCCATTAAACCACAAATCTTGAACTGATTCTCAACAGGATATGGAAGGAACTTGCCTCTGATTGGATCACCGACCAAGTTTCTCAAATGTTTGAAAATTCCTTAAGAAGAAAGCTAGTTTGCAAACAAAAGTATTTGTACAAACATGGTAAATGCAAAGTTCATGCAACTTTTGAAATCAAAATCATTTTGAAAGAGGTGCAAAGTATATGGGATACTGGTCAGAACACGGTGGTTCAAGACATTAAAGTGAAACATTTAAGCAAAGGGTGTAATACCCAAAATAGGTGACCTGCAAAGATCTTTTGGAGTCAGTTTACGCAACCTTGTTGTAGTATACTTTTAAAATAACCTTGCTTCAGTTAGGTCTTTTGAGGGTTATAACATGGCCTGGTTCACGGTTTAAGAAACAAAGGATAAAGGCTCAAAGTTTATTTGTACCCACCCAATCTACGTGATGAACTTCAGTCCTATGCTCAGTTAACTCAAACTATGCACTCAAATTCCCACGAGTTAGGAATTGCACTGATGATAGCGATGATGGTTCAAAATTCAATGGACTTGAGATGGCGATCACTGCTTCCTTACAACTTTTGGTTGTCATACAAGCTTGTTCTTTCTTCTTTTCTTTTCTTTTTTTTTAGTGACTGCCTGGCTTAAGGATTACAGTGAATCATCATTGGCGTTTGACTTGAAAGACATCTTCGACACTTGCTTGCTGTGTGCGAATGAGCATTTGTGAACTTTGTTGAGAGGCGTCTTGAATGTTGCTCTTGTAATTAAATGCATAACCCAGTTAACTGAGAACTACCCTGCCCCGGGTTAAAATTGCGGGTTTTTATTTGTAAAGAAAGAAACTCCTACTTCTAGGCTCGAAGGGGTTAAAGAGGGGTTAACTTCCTTATTTCTCCAGTGTTTGGGGAACTGAAACAATGTCTTACATCGTCAGTAAAGTTTTGATTTAAAAGCATACCAACAGCAATTATGGGTATAACGTTTTCATCATCCTCCATCCAATCTTTGCATAATCAACAGAAAGTGGACAAAAAAAAAATTTATTTTATTTTTCATGAAAGAGGAAGCAATAAGAAGTAAATAGCAAACACAAATGAATTGAATCAAAAGTTGCAGTGCTCATTTCATTAATTGTGAAAGTACAAACATAATTTGAAAGCAAACACCCATTACAAAATAAAGAAAGTGAAAACAACAAGAAACAAAGGCCTAGTGACTAATCAACACAAGGATGAGCTGTCCTGTCTGAAACACTGGCTTTTAGGAGGATAGCATGCTGAAGTCGACTGAAGCTTCACTTGGCGTGCCCTGGCAGAGGGTTGTTCTGAACATTGGGATTGTCCTTAAAGGAGAGGATTTTGTTCCTCATCGGCTCTTGTACTCTAGCCTTCAACGCAAAGCAACTTTCCAAGTTATGGCCTGCACCACCTTGATGGTATTCACAATGAAGATCATCCCTATAGCCGGCTGGAAGAGGATTTGGAGGAGGAGGCAGAGGCCTTGTGGTAATCAAACCTTGTTGAACCAAACCAGGATAAAGTTCAGTGTAAGTCATGGGAATAGGATCAAATTGACCCCTATTGCGATACTGGCTCTGTCCTGCAGCCGAACGTTGGAAAGCTTGAGTTGGTCATGGTGCAGCAACCACATGAGTAACAGCAGCAACAACAGGGTGAACAACATACTGAGGTCGGGGACGAGGCCTTCTTGCTTCAACCATGACAGCATTAGTCTGATCTTCCTTCTTCTTCTGAAAGTTCCCGTAGGATTTCTTCACAGCATTAGAAGATTCAACAGCCTTGGATACTTTTCCTTTCTTAAGACCTTCCTCTAATCTTTGGCCAATAGTAACCAAATAAGTGAAATTGGAGGAAACACTTCCAACCATCTTCTCCCAATAGAATGGGGACAGGGTATCCATGAACATTTCGGTTAGCTCTTTCTCAGCCAAAAGAGGTTCAACCTGGGAAGCCAACTCTCTCCAGCACTGAGCATACTCCTTGAAAGACTCTTTATCATTCTGAGACATGTTTTGCAGTTGACGGCGATCAGGAGCCATGTCGAGGTTATACTTATACTGCTTCATGAAGGCATTTATGAGGTCTTGAAAGCTATGGATAGAGTTTTGCTCGAGACCCATGTACCATTTGAGTGATGCTCCACTCAAGCTGTCTTGAAAACAGTGGATAAGCAACTTCTAATTCTTGGCGTGAGCAGTCATCCTACAAAGATACATGACCAAATGAGCTCTTGGGCAAGAGTGACCCTTGTACTTCACAAAATCTGGAGTTGTGAACTTAGCAGGTATAACAAGGTCAGATACTAAGCACATGTTGTCTGCATCCATATTAAAGAAATCAGTACCCTCAACGACTTTGAGTCTATTCTCTATGCTCTGAAACTGCTCTCGGACAACTTCAGGTTCAACAAAGTCTTCACGGTCTTCACCTTGAGCACTGGCAGCATTGTACTCATAGAGGGGATTCTCGAAAGAAGCTCAAACAGTCTGTGGAACAGCATGGACCACAGGTCTGGGCTCGGCAAAAACAGGAGCTTGAAAGACAGGCATAGCAGTCTGACCAACCTAGCAGTAGATGCAAGAGGTGGAGAATAGTTGTGTGGCAAACCAAACTCTAGCAAAGTTGAAGGTGGCATCTGAACTGGTGGAGGATCAGCGCTTGAAACTTCCTGGATGACAGTCCTTTGGGGTTCATCTCCCCTAGCAATCAAAACTTGGAGCATCTCAGTGAGTTTAGTCATACTTGATTTGAGGTCATTAATCTCCATTCGGACCTCAACATTGTGTATCTCTTGCTCTGACATCTTGCGTCTGTAATTAGCTCTAGTCCGGTATCAGTGTCGAGGAATCAACTTGACGACTAACAGACAAACACTAGAAGATAGAGACAATTAGAGATGAGTTGCTAGACAAACAAACGCATGCAATGAATTATGCAAAGATGCAAATGATATACAATGCAATGCAAACAGGATGCAAAATGCATGCAACAGGATCAAGGGTTCGAGATCACAACATGAAGTCTGGGTAAAGAACCAACCACAGGGTGTGTACTAGGGTTCTTGTATCTGCAGAGAAAGGTTCTAAAGAGTTCCCAGAGTCAACAACCCATCTTTCAGATTTTATCAACTTCCCAATTGCTCGGTGATCAATAAAATCCTCAAGAGAGTCTCGTCTGAGCGTAGTATCGCGTAGCAATCATTTAGGATTACTCCCTCATAATCATCGCACTACATCCTAAATAGGCCAGGTGGGGAAAAGGGATAACTAAAGGTCATCAGTATCTCTAGCTCCTAGGTCGAAAGTAGTAACGCATTCACGATTGCTCGTTCAACATTTACCACCTCCAAGAGGGCCTCAACTGAGTGTGGACTTCAAGTTCCTTCCTTTGGGATTTCTCCCTCGAAGTTCCCTTGACTATGTCCACGGTTCCTAAACATATGTGTTCTCTCAAGTCCGGGTTAGGACTTATCTCACTCATAGATACCATGATAACCCAAAAAAATAGGATAATAAAGTAAGAACAAAGATACAAGTATATAAGCAAATATGACATACATAAGCATATACAAGTAAATAAGCAAACATGAATAACATAAAAACAAGATTGGCTTAACCCTCTTAGGAAAGGACCAGCAATAGGTCTAACTGATTTCCCCGGTGAAGTCACCATTTCTGTTGCGGTGAGAATCAGATATCAAGCTATTGAATTAACTTGAATCACAAAACATAAAATTCACCACCGAGCTTTGATTTATCCAAAGGAAAGGGCAAAGAACGAAAACCCTAATAAGAGAATCTAGGTTCGGGGGTTGGTTATACAAAGGGAAGGTATTAGCACCCTAAGTATCTGTAGTACTCTACAGGAACCTCTAGCTAAGTTTGTGTTATGTTATGTTTGCTTGCTAAGAACACGAAATAGAATTAGTCTCGTCCTAATCATGATTTAATCGAGGAATCGATAATCAATGATTCTTGACTTTCATCGACTAAAAAGTGAATGAAACTGAAATAAAGAGAAAGCGATCTCATATTGATCAAAGTTTTGTTGATTCAATGAAGTCAACCAAACCATGAAGTTTGTTATGTCATCGACCAAAATAAAGATAATGAAACCGGAATGAAAAAATAAGGTTGGTCTCGTCTTAATCAAGATTTAAATCGATAAATCGATAATCTTAGATTTTTGACTTTCAGCGACCAATAAAAATAAGTAAAAAGTGGCCTTATATTTATCAAGACTTTATTGATTTGAAATAATCAAAGTCAAGATTTGTGCAATGTCATCGGCCTAAAGTAAAGAAAATGGACTCGAAATGAAGAATAAAGTTAGTCTCGTCTTGATCAAGATTTAATCGGAGAATCGATAATCTTTTGATATTCGACTTTCATTGACCAACAAAAATAAAGAAATGAGCCTCATACATATCAAGACTTTTTAGTCATTTTGCATAAATCAACTAAGTCATGATTTTGTAATATCATTGGCCCTAAAAATCGAAATAAATATCGTAAGCGAAAAATAAAAATCAAAACAAAATTCAAAAAAAAAAGTTATGAATTCAAGAAATAACATGATAATTGAAACTAAAAATTCAAAGTGCTCCTAAAATAAAAACTAGAGAAACAAAATTAAGGAATAAATGAAAAAATAAAATAAAAATAGTATGAAATAATAAAAGGGTGGTGATGAAGCATGTTTTTTGTCTTTTTGAATTTTTATCTTATCTTTTAAACATCATTCATAATAAAACCAAACAAAAATTATAGGATATTACAATACTTTTTCCAGAAAAATATTAACATGCTAATGAACTTGATAACAACATAGATAAATGATCATGGTACTTTGAAAACGGAGAAATAAAAGAGGTGAATGTTACCTAGTGGAGACAGTCCACTGCCTCTTCAATGACACGGGTTATGGAAAAATGAAGACGAGCCTTCTCTCCAAAAAATTTGCAAGAATAATTAAGGAAGAAAATTAAGAGAGTATTCAGCCTTTGTGTGGGGTGAATCTGGTGTGTCCAAAATGAGAGAATGAGAGATCTTATTTATAGTGTGAATAAAGTGGGAGTGTTGATGTGGCAATCCATGTGACTTTATGAGAATGATTCTTGGCCATTGATAATTGAAGTGTAAGAATGCTTTTTGGCTATTGATAAATCCAAGTTGACAATCCATGTGAAGTGTTTGTATTGTAGTGGTCCCCACTTACCATGAAGATAAACAAAATAAAAGTAATAATAATAATAATAATAAAGCTTAGTAATAATAAAACTAATAATAATAAAACTAATAATGATAATAAAACTAATAATAATAAAATTAATAATAATAATAATAATAATAATAATAATAATAAAGAAATAATAATAATAATAATAATAATAATAATAATAATAAAAGATAATTGAAAATAATTAGTGAAAAAAAGAAATAAAACAAATTAAATTCTAACAAAAAAATGCATGATTATTGATATGTTTACTAAAATGCGAAAACAGAGACCAATGAAAAGGATATGCAAACGATCAGAATATCGGAGGGTAAAATTTGGGGTACAACACAAGGAAATAAAAATCTACACCGATTCCCAGCTCGTAGTGTCACTAGTACGAGGAGAGTTTCAATCAAAGAATGATCAGTTAGCCGAATACCTGGCGCTAGTGAAGGAAAGAATTACAAAGTTCGATGCATGGGAAGTCCAGCACATCCCCCGCGAACGAAACACGCGAGCAGACATCCTGTCTAAACTAGCCAACACTGGTAGAAAAGGCGGAAATAAGTCTGTCATACAAGAAGTACTGGCCCGACCTAGTATTGAGGAACCATCCGAGCTGCTCGACGTCAACACCATCGGGGACACTCAGAGCTAGATGACTCCCGTATACGACTACCTCACCAAAGGGGAGCTGCCCGAGGACAATAAAGAAGCTAGCATAACTAAACAACGAGCTTGTTCGTATATGCTGGTTGAAGGCAAACTCTACCGAAGAGGATTCTCCATCCCCCTCTTGAAATGTGTCGAGGAGAGTAAGGTCCCCAAGATTTTACAAGAAATCCATGAGGGCATCAACGCGCAACACTTAGGGGGAAGATCCATGGCATGAAAAGCCTTGCGAGCCAAATATTACTGGCCAACCATGCAGCACGATGCCAAGGAACATGTCCATAAGTGCGACCGATGTCAGCGACACGGGGACATGTACTTGGCACCCCCAAATGAGTTGAAGACTCTATCCTCTCCATGGCCCTTCGCCTGGTGGGGAATGGACATACTCGGCCCCTTTACAATGGGGTCTTATCAAAACAAATTTCTAATCGTAGTCGTCGACTACTTTACGAAGTGGATCGAAGCCGAAGCCCTCGCCAAGATCACAGCCTTCAACATACTTCGTTTCTACAAAAGAAACGTCCTCGCACGGTTTGGGGTGCCCCAGATCCTCGTAACAGACAACGGAACCCAGTTCACGGACCAAAAGTTCCAAGACTTCGTCGCCAAATTAGGCACGAAGCAACATTTCACTTCTGTCGAGCACCCACAGACCAACGGGTAAGCAGAAGCGGCGAACATGGTGATCCGCGCGGTCTAAAGCGAAGGTTAGGCGAATCCAAGAAGAGGTGGGTCGAGGAGCTATATAGCGTGCTCTGGGCTTACAGGACAACACCGCAGTCCAACACTGGGGAAACCCCTTTCCGACTAGCCTACAGAACCGAGGCGATAATACCGGTAGAAATTAGAGAGCCCTCCAGACGAATAGAAGCTCCCCTCGATGAGGAGATGAATTCCGAAGCCTTAAGAGAAGAGCTCGATCTGGTCAAAGAAATACAGTCAGGAGCAACTCTCCGCGAGACCTCGTTGAAACAACAAATAACCATGCACCACGATGCTAAGGTCATAAAGTGCGACTTCCCAGTTGGTAGCCTGGTCCTGCGTAGAAACCAGAAAGATTCGCGCAAAGGGAAGCTGGCCGCAAACTGGGAAGGCCCCTACAGGATCAAGTCCAAAACGGGCACCGGAGCCTACTACTTAGAAACTCTGGATGGAGAACCATTTGCTCGACCATGGAATGCTGAAAAGCTCAAACAATACTACAGTTAAGCCCAACCACAAAGTTGGACTAACTGTCGGCGAGATCTCTCCACTTAGGGAGACGACATGGCCACAGAACCATGCCCTGGTGAAGCATGCCCTTCTTTTACAATGCTGGCTAGTCTCTGCTCATGGGACGAGCAGACCCTGCGCCCAACGGGGACACCTCGATCGAGATCCGCCGTTGCCTCACCAATAAGGCAGGACACCCAGCTCGCGATGGAAATGGTCCAAGCCTATGGGATTAGTACTTCAACCAAGGTCCTAGACTCATCACCGGCGAAACTACTTTGCCCTCCCCAACAAGTTTCAAACTGTCGGGCATAATAAAAACAAGTCGAGCAAACATCCATTCAAATAAGCATACATAAATAAATGCGACAAGAATTTACAATAAAAGGTTAATAACGTTGGCTTCAAGGCCATAATAAGTTAAGTATACATGAAGGGTTGTGCCCGATAATCATTATAACAAAAAGGGCACGCATGCCCACAAAATACTAGTACATCCAAAAAATGATATAAAACATATCCTGGCGAAACTAGACGACTTCACCAACACCTTCCGGGGGGACCACCTCGCCATCGACGACCAGGCCTAGTGCCCGACTACAAACTTAAAACTAATCCTAACCAAAACCTAGGAGCATCTACCCAACAGTCGTTCCATGTTCATCACATTCTTCATGAAAATCATAGAAACTCATGTGTTCATCAAAGAACACATGAATCTTCAACCGGAAAACTCATAAGTCGCCGTAAAATTCATGAAGAACACCCAGAAAATGAAGAACATTTAAGGAAGATACATAAAAGATGAACTTACTTGAATACGAGGAGTTGGAAATGAAGGTGTGAACGGGGATGATGAAGATCTACGGCGGCTCCGGCGAAAGGACAAGTTGCAGAGCAAAAGAGAGGAGAGAAGGAATTTGCGAGAAATGGAGAAATGAACCCCTCCTCCCTCCTTTTATAAGTATTTGCTCGTGGGGAATCGCAAATGACATCATTGTCTAGCGGCTCTAGGTCTGACTGAGGGGCTGCATGTACAACACATGTCAAAAAGCTCCTGCGTTTGCCATTCCCAAGCACGACAAGCACGCCACGGGTCCCCGACACAAAAATGCCAATACAGTAGGCACTCGCATAAGAGCGTGCCCGACAGAAAATACCACATCTCCCCATATGTCGTTTGGGCAACCACACATGGTCGGGAGAATCAAAAACTTTACACAACTACCTTAAATCCTCACTCTCCACCAGAGCAAGGACTTGGGGGACTCCTGTTCTGGACTGGGCAAGCGTTGTGCCCCCACAGGGGCAAGGCCCAACCCAATCCAGCCATTGGACAGGCCCAATAGCCAGAAACTAGCCGTTGGGCAGAAACTAGTCGTTGGACACGTCCCCTCCACGCGCAAAGTAGTTCACGCGACCAACTGCCTCCCCAGATATCACGGAAACGGTTAGTCCAAGTCAAAAGGCCACGCACCTTGCCCTCCATTTGACAATCCCTCATTGGTAGACCAGGCGCTTTGCTCGCTAAAAATTCACCTATAAATATCCCCTCGCTTGAGAGGGGCAGGTATCAAATATCCAATACTTGACATCTCTTACTTGCTTTCTCTCTTTTTGACCAAACACTTACTTTGGCATCGGAGTACCTTGCAGGTACCTCCACCCCTTTTCCCTCCCCTACGAGCACCGATTGTCCTACGTGAAGGCCACGACGATCCTGTCTGATCAGGACAGATCATTTACTATTTTATCTTTCCAAAAAAATAAATTCAACTAATTAGTGTTAGAACACACAAAAACAATTAAGGTAAATTAAATAAGAATTAGGGTAATTTAGAGAAGATGAAGTTAAAAATTGAGAGAGAAAAATAGAGAGAGAGGGAGAGTAATTAAGGGTGAGAATGAAAATTGGCATTAACAATAATTAGGAGCACTAAAGGCATTCTATACAACATATCCAAAATAATGGAAAAAGCAAAACAACTTAAAAAATAAGCTAAAAACTTAAAAATCTACAGTGGTAACCGGTTACCATAATCTGGGTAACCGGTTACACCCAGTTGAAAGCGCTATTGCCACTAAAAGACCACCATGTACCCGGTTACCATAAACAGGGTAACCGATTACACCAACAGAAATGGTAGAAAAACAGCTTTTCAACACACCACCTCATTTTAGTTGGTCCAAGTCCAGCATGCTCAAGCTCATCTTCAACCTCTTGAACACCTCATCTGTTACTCCCTTGGTCAACAAATCTGCTACTTGGTATTCGTTTCGACAATACTCCAATCGTAACTTGTCTTCACTCACTAACCCCCTCAAATAATAAAACTACATCTCTATTTGCTTGCTTCTTCCGTGTGCAATCAGATTCTTCACACGCTTGATCGTAGAAACATTATCAACAAGAAGTGTAGTAGCCTCACCCTCATTGCTTCTCAACTCCTTCAATAAATTCATGAGCCACATGGCTTGAGATGCACACAACGAAGCCGCAATGTACTCGGCCTTACAAGACGAGAGTGTTGCCACTGGTTCCTTCTTCGAACACCAAGAAATTGGTGTTCCACCAAACATAAATATATATCCATTCGTTGACTTTCTATCATCCTTATCACCACACCAATTGGAATCGGTAAAATCAAGTAAATCGCATTTTTGGACCGTATCCGATGCTGGAAAGAAAATTCTGCAACCAAGAGTTCTTTTAACATATCTAAGGATCCTCTTGACCGCTGCCAAGTGAGACACCTTAGGTCTCTCCATGAATCAACTAGCAATACCAACACTAAATGCCAAGTCCGATCGCGTATTGCACAAGTACCGCAATGATCCAATCAATCTTCTATATTAAGTTGGATCCACATCTTGTCCATCCTCACTCTTGGACAACTGCAACCTTGCCTCACGTGGTGTAATGGCAGCATTACAATGCTCCATTTCACACCTCTTCAAGATCTCAAGAGCATGTCTCCTTTGATGCACGAGCAGTCCCGTTTTTGACCTTTGATATTCTATGCCAAGGAAATACATTATAATGCCAAGGTCCGTAATCTCGAACTCATCCATAAGTTCACTCTTGAACTTAGAGATACTCTTCTCAAAGTTGTCGGTAATCAATAGATCATCCACATACAAGCAAAGGATGATCACACCATCATTTGCATTTGATCTCACATAAACTCCGTGTTCAGACACACACCGCTTGAAACCAATGTCAACAAGAAAGCTATCAATGCGTTTGTTCCAAGCTCTTGGAGCTTGTTTCAAACCATATAATGCTTTATGCAATTTGTAGTACTTCATCTCTTGATTCTTTACTACAAATCTGGGGGGTTGCTCAACATAAACCTCTTCATCAAGTGGACCATTCAAAAAGGCAGATTTGACGTCCATTTGAAATATATTCTAATCGTTGTTATTTGTAATGCCAATAACTAATCGGGTGGTTTCAAGTCTAGCCATAGGTACAAACACCTTCTCAAAGTCTATACCTTCACGTTGCAAGAATCCTTTTGCTACCAATCGAGCCGTATGCTCGATCACCTCGTCTTTGGGATTTGCTTTCACTTTATAGACCCATTACACACCAATCGACTTATTTCCTAGCGACAAATCAACCAACTCCTAAGTACCATTTTTTTCAATAGATTTCAGCTCCTCCTTCATTTCACAAATCCACTTTGGATCGCTTAGGTCCTCCTCCGTGTTTACCGGTTCGGATTCGGCCATAAGCGCAAAGTGAACGAATTCACCATCATCATTGATTATATTGTCTTGGAATCTCTCACATTCTTGGAGTTTTTGAGGCAACATCATTTGGCTTGTTGATCTTCTAATATTTTCTTTGTTTCAAACCTCATTCGGGGGCTGCACAGCGGTTTCGAAACTGATAGGATCATAAAAAACAAAGTTGTTTAAGGTTCTGTTTTGTTGGTAATCGGTTACACCATAGTGAACTAGCTAGGTGTAACCGGTTACACCCTGTTCTGTAGACCTAGAAGTGTGATTTCTCTGCATGTAACCGGTTACATCAGATTACACTGCATGTATGTAACCGATTACCCTGGGACTAGCAACAGTAATTTCATAAAAAAATTACATCTCGACTTATCACAATCTTCCGATTTCGCACGTCAAACACTTTGTATCCTTCAATAGAGTGATATACAACCAAAATCATCTTCTCGCCCTTGTCATCCAACTTCTTTCTAAGTTGACCCGGCACATGTCGATACGCCACCGAACCAAAAACTCTCAAATGGCTTAGATTCAGTTTGAATCCGAACCATACCTCTTCTGGTGTCAGCTTCTTAGTAGGGCGCATATTCAACAAATATGTGGTTGTAGAGACCACTTCTCCCCATAGCTCATTTAACAAGTTTTTCCCACTTAACATGCTTCGAACCATGTTCATAATCAATCGATTCTTTCTCTCGGCAACACCATTTTGTTGTGGTGTGTAGGGTGGTACAACCTTATGCACTATCCCTTCTTGATCACAAAATTTCCCAAAGTCATTTGAGACATATTCACCTCCACCGTCCGTTTTGAGCACTTTAAATTTTTTTACCACATTTCCTTTCCACCATGGACTTAAACTTCTTGAACACATAAAACACCTCATCGTTCCTCTTGATAAGGTAAGTTTGTAGCTTTCTACTAAAATCGTCGATAAAAGTGACAAAATACCTATTGTCACCCAATGTGTCAACTTGCATCGACCCACAAACATCAGAATATACCACTTCAAGGTGAGTCTTGGTCTTATGACCCGCATCCTTGCTAAAAATCGCCTCGTGTTGCTTTCCCTTCACACATTCTTCAAACAACTCAGTTGGAATATTGATGTGTGGCAGCCTGGTAACCATACTGTTTTGTTGCAACGCTTTGAGATCACAAAAATTGAGATGCCCAAGACGGTAGTGCCATACCACTCTTCTCTACTTGCAGTTGTAGCTAAGCACCTATGTTCCATCACTTTCAACTCCACTTTGAAAGTCCTATTGGCAGCCATATGAGCCTTAAGGATGAACACTCTGTTAGCATCCACAACGCGTAAAATCTTGTCTTCCAAGCAAATTTCGTAAACTCTCTCAAGCAATTGGCCAATACTCAAGAGATTACATTTAATTCTCGGTATATACAAGACATCCTTGATCATAGAATGTCCATTATTCTTCTTTTTTATCAAAACATCACCAACACCTTCGGATGCAAGAGTGGTATCATCCGCGAATTTTACTCTACTTTTCGCGGCTTGATTGATTTGCACAAACCTATCCTTGTTATCCATCATACGTGTTGAACAACCGGAATCCAAGTACTATTCATCACTGTCTTCGACTCCATCTCGCACCGTAATTATTATGTTTTGTTTCGAACGCGTTTCTGCCCCGTTTTCCAAATTGATGCAGCTGCTGTCCCGCAACTTGCAACTGCTATTACTGCTGCCCAGCACCTCTTTACTGCCATAAAACTCCTTCGTGATCATCACCAAGTGCTTATTTTCATCATCTACCTCTTGCCTCGCAACCTTAGCTCCATCTCCTTGGGAATCCTTCTGTTTTGCACCACATTCATTTGAAAAATGTCCAAGCTTTTGGCACTTCCAACACTGAATTTTGCATTTGTCCCTCGATTTTCTGCCTCTAACGTGCCTCGATCACCATATCTATTGGAGCTGCTCTTATCCTTTTTTCCCCATCAAAACCTTCAAATTTTGTGGATCATTTCCACCCAAATTCAGAAAATTTCGCTTCCCTTTCGAAGCCCATTTTCCTTTTGATCTTTTACTCTTCTCGTTGAGTCGCGCTTGTAAAGCAATCTCCGCATTAGCTTTACCGCTTCCTCTCTCATCCATTCTTTGCTCATGAGCCTCAAGAGAGCTTTGAAGCTCATCTTTGCTCAACGTCGCAAGGTCTATCGATTCTTCGATAGCCACTACAATATTGTCGAATCTTGACGTTAAAGAACGCAAAATCTCCGACACAACATTTTGCTCCAAAATCGTTTCTCCACCAGACTTGATTTGATTCACCAAACGCGTAATATGCGTCACATAATCGTTGATTGTTTCCTTCTCTTCCATTTGCGAGTTTGTAACCTCACCACCTTCGACTTAACAGCCCCGACATAAGCTTTCTCCAATATCTCCCAAGCTTGCTTTGCCGACTCGCAATCGCCAACCTTTTCGAAATTGTCACTATCAACACAAGAATGAATCGAGAAGATTGCCTTGTAATCTTTCTTCTTTTCTTCCTTGAATTCAGCCTTTTGAGCATCTGTAGCTTCATCCCCAAGTGCTATAACTCCATTGTTAATGATCTCAAGAACTTCTTGATACCCAAACTAAACTTTCATTTGCTTTGACCACTTGTCATAATTCTTCGAATCAAGAATCGAAAGATTGGTGGAGATTCTATCGTTGGAAACAATACTCATTGTTGCAGCGAAATTGGATCAGAATCAGTGCTCTTGATGCCAAATGTTAGAACACACAAAAACAATTAAGGTGAATTAACGGAGAATTTGGGTAATTTAGAGAATATGAAGTTAATATTAGAGAGAGAGAGAGAGAGAGAGAGAGAGAGAGAGAGAGAGAGAGAGAGAGAGTGAGAATGAAAATTAGCATTAAAAATAATTGGAAGCACTAAAAGCCTTTTATACAACATATCCAAAATAATGGAAAAAGCAAAACAACTTAAAAAATAAGGTGAAACTAAAAAACCTACAGTGGTAACCGGTTACACCCAGTTGAAAGCGTCACTGCCACTAAAAGGTCACCAAGTAACCGGTTACCATAAACAGGATAACCAATTACACCAACAGAAATAACAGAAAATCGGCTTTTCAATAATTAATACATGTGAATTGAAAAAAAATACATAAATAAAAATATATATTTTTTTTAATAAAAGATACGCATTACTATTTATGTATTCATATCTATTATAGATATAATATACATTAAACTATTAACGATATAAATAAATATTAAGCTTAAATAGTGTTTTCGTCCCTGTAAGTTGACGAGTTTTTGGTTTTGGTCCCTGAATCTTTTTTTTTTTCGGTCCAAGTCCTTAACATTTGATTTCTTTTTGCGATTAGTCCCTGACGTTAAACTTCCGTTACAAAAATGATGTTGTGGCTAACGTCGCTGACGTGGCAAGTGTTTTTTTTATTTGAACCCATGACCTTTGCTTCCTCAACATGCTTCTTAGCCACTAAACCACTCAACTCACTTGTGTTTTTATTTGCAACAAATTTATATATTACATAAATCCAATATTTACTATTTAATACTTATATTTAAAATACTGCACTTATTTAATACAATTAGTATAAATTATTTTATACTGATAATATAAATTATTTTATAGAGTTTAATATTTAATACTTATTAATATAAATAAAAATTATTTAATATAAATATTTATATATACTGTTAGTATAAATTATTTAATATAATTAGTATAAATTATTTAATATAGTCAATATAAATTATTTAATACAGTTAGTATAAATTATTTTATATAATTTAATATTTAATACTTATTAATATAAATATAAATTATTTTATAAATTAGTATAAATAATTAGTTTATTAAATATTTCATTAATTTAATATTTCAATTATTAATTATCATAATTATTTATTATTTAGTAGCATAATTATTTACTATTAACTAATAATACAATACTATTTACTAATAATTATTTATTATTTATTATCGTAATTATTTATTATTTATTATCGTAACTAATAATTATTTATTATTTAAATAACTAAATAATTTTAATATTAATAATCATAATTATTTAATATCTCATTTATTTAATTTACTGTAATTAATATTATAATTATTTAATAAATTAAACTATTATTAATAATTTATTGTAATTAATTAATACTCTAATTATTTAATAAATTAAACTAAATAAATTTACTGTAATTATTTAGTAAATTAAACTATTAAATAACTAAATAATTTACTGTAACTAATAATTATTAATAACTACGGTAATAATTTACTGTATTTATTATTACTAATAATAAATAATTATTAAATAATAAATACAGTAAATTATTTACTAAATAATAAATACAGTAAATTATTAAATAATAAATACAGTAAATTATTTACTAAATATAGTAAATTATAAATATATTAAATTAAACTATTAAAAATTTACTGTATTTAGTAATTTAAATTTAATGTATTTAGTAAATTAAACTATTAAATAACTAAATAATTTACTGTAACTAATTATTAATAAATAATAATAAATAATTTACTAAATAATTACAGTACATTTATTTAGTTTAATTTATTAAATAATTAGAGTATTAATTAATTACAGTAAAGTATTAATAATAGTTTAATTTATTAAATAATTATAATATTAATTACAGTAAATTAAATAAATGAGATATTAAATAATTATGATTATTAATATTAAAATTATTTAGTTATTTAAATAATAAATAATTACGATAATAAATAATAAATAATTATTAGTAAATAGTATTGTATTATTAGTTAATAGTAAATAATTATGATACTAAATAATAAATAATTATGATAATTAATAATTGAAATATTAAATATTTGGAATATTAAATTAATGAAATATTTAATAAACTAATTATTTATACTAATTTATAAAATAATTTATATTTTAAATATAAGTATTAAATAGTAAATATTGGATTTATGTAATATATAAATTTGTTGCAAATAAAAACACAAGTGAGTTAAATGGTCTAGTGGCTAAGACGCATGCTTTGGAAGCAAAGGTCATGGGTTCAAGTTCTCTTGGGCCAAAATTTACATTTTTGCCTTCTTAAACAATAGGGACCAAAATCAAAACAGCTTATGTGAAATTATTGGGGATTAAAATAAATGAAAAATGATAAAAAATACTTGCCACGTCAGCGACGTTAGCCACATCATCACTTTTGTAAAAAACACTATTTAAGCCTAAATATTAATTAGAGGACATTGAACAAAAAAAATAATCAGGGAATTTAAACAAAATTTAATTGATCTTATATTGGAAATTGAATAAATATAATATGTTTTTAAAATAATTTTTTAAATAGTAAGTTATTTTGAAATTAATTGAAAAATTATAGTAAAAGTTTATTAAATATCTCAACATAAAATCTTATTAAATATATAACTATTTATCATGAAAAATAAATATTCTCTTTAACCTTTGTATAAAAATACTTTATTTTTAAATTTATTAAATAATTAATATATTTTGATTTATTGGTTATTTATTTGAATTGTTTCTTAATAAAAAAAAACAGATGGAGTATATTTTTATAAAATCAAGGCACTTATTAAGTGACAAGTGCATGTGATTTAAGTGCATGTGACTTACTTAATTATAAACGGACCGGATGCAAAGTGTACAGTGTGCGCTCACTTTTCTGTGCAAACACAACGGTTCTTTTTTCCTCTTGCAAACTCTCAAATCCTCATGATTTAATTTTATTATTTTTAAATCTGTAAGCAGAACGGTAAAATCAATTTATAAATATTTTAAAACAAATCAAACCAACTGGAGTAGAATAAAATACAGTGGGAAATAGTGCATCAGAAGAACTATATATAATCTAAATCAGAAAATATAAAAATAAAGATACGTGATAAGATAAGTTCAAGTGCATTTCATCATTTTCAATTTTTTCATTCTCTTTTTATAAATTCAAACAATAGAACTTAATTCATTATTTTCCAGTTTATTTCATCTTTTTTACATTAACCTAAACATAATATTGTTATTTGTTGATTTAGTATCACTTTTGAAAAAATTATTAGATCGAGACACGAATTAGGTTATTCTCTTTAAGATGTTTTGGGCCATTCAAAATTTGAATAAGATAGACGATCAACCACAATGCCTCTAAAATAAAACAATCGTATAGTGTATAATTACTGCTTACACGATAAATATTGATATAAAAATACACCCTTTGATGGCCGAAAGCTCAATCGTAGTATCTTGTTAATACCAATTGTATATCTGGTTAGTACCAATCGTATATGCACAAAACAACTAGTTGAAAATGGAAAGATTTTGGAATGCGAAAATCTGAAGTGAAGAAAATGAGGTGGGGAGACTTCTATTTATAGGCAAAATTTTGAACCAGGGTAGGAGAAAAAGAAGAGGGGAGTGGATCTAACCCATAACTAGTTGTTTCGAAATTTGGTTAGCAAGGCAATCGTGGAAACATGGAAGGCAAGATGATTGGCCAGCAATTAGGATTATCGTTAAGGGACAACACAACAATAGTTAAATTAATTAATTTTCACCATTTTGGGTACCCAAAAATTGGATCACCCAAGGTCGAACCGAGTCGAGTTGGTCGGACAACGGCGGCGCGCGGGTGTGATGGTTTATGGTGGCACGTCCTTACCCTTACACAAAATTGTGTACCCCTTGGGGAACACCTCAAGAGGTCAACCTATCATATATAAGCATTACTAAAGTGTGGTACCCCTCTAATGTGATACTTTAATGAACAATTTTTAAATTCACCTCTTCACACACTAGCTCATACTTGTGCTTATTTCTTACCAACTTAAAGCCAACAATTCATTCCACTTCCCAGCTAATCATTTGATTTCCAACATTCTCCCACTTGAATTAAAAAAAAAAAAAGTGTTTTAGAAGTAACGTCAAACGTTTCTAAGATTGTGCCTAAATAGAGGTGTCTACGACTTGAACCTTTGCACATCAAGTAGGATTCTGATTCAACAAGATTGACTCAATTGTATTGAACTATATCTCCAACATCAACCCCGCACATAACATTTTATCAAGGTGTATTCTAAATGCTCTTGCTTTAATGGCCTTGCACATCAATCCTAGTATAGTGAAGGCTATAGGAATTTTGTCTCGAAATTCCATAGGAACCAACCTAAGTTCCATAATCCCACAAGTGACTCAATCAAGAGTACTCTTATAGCTAACTACTTCACTCATACAGAGTATATATCTCATTAAGAGTCTCTATCATCTCTTCCTCTTATTATTCCATGATTCATGCTTCTCTTTATTTAAACTAGCATAATCATCTCATATTACTCACAACTTGTTATTACCCATCAAACTTAATTGTTGGGATCTCTAGCTTTTAGGTCAGTTTACCATCGTGAGCAACTCACTTATCTATAGCCACCAGTCTCATCTTCTTGGATGTATTATGAACTTTCTCTCTAGTTAATGCTTTCATCAAAGGATCTGCTAAGCTTTCATTAGTGTGTATACGATCCACTTTTACAACTCCTTTAGAAATACAGTCTCTTACAATGTTAGGCTTTCTCCTTATTTGACGTATCTTACCATTATAATAACGGTTCTCAATTTTGCAATAATTGTGGTACTATTACAGTGATCCAACGTAGCTGGCATAAGTTTTTCTCACAAAAGGATCTCAGCTAGCAAGCATCTTAACCAACTTGCTTCCTTACTAGCAGTTGCTAAAGCTATCATTTCAGACTCTATTGTGGATTGAGCCAAGATAGTTTGTTTCTTTTATTTATAAGATACAACTCCTCTAGTTATACTGAATATATAGCCACAAGTTGCTTTATAATCATCTGATTATATGTTGCAATCTACATCATTGTATCCTTCTAGTACTGCCTGAAATCTTCGATAATATAGACCAAGATTCACAATTCTTTTAAGGTATCACTCTCTCAATAGGTTACCAATGATCATTACTCAGTCTACTTGTAAACCAACACAACAGTCCTATGAGATATGTAATGTCAAGTCTAGTATAATCAGTGGCATACCTAAGACAACTAATAATGCTCGTATACTCATTTTGTCCAACACTATCACTAATAGTGTTAAATAGTTTAACACTTGGATCATATGGTGTGCAAGTAGGTTAACTATCAAAGTAGTTCTATTTCTTTAAGATCTTCTCTGCATAGTGAGATTGATCCAAAGATATTCCCTTCTCGGATCTAGTGATCTTGATTCCGAGAACCACATTAGCTTCTCGGAGATCTTTCATATCAAAGTTGTTGGACAACAATTATTTCACATCAATAACGACCTGAATGTTTAATCCAAATATGAGTAAGTCGTCTACATAGATACATATGATAGTGTGAATGCTATTTTTCAGACTTGTAATAAACACATTTGTCACTTTCATCACTTTGTACTTATTCTATAATGTAAATTTATCAAATTTTCAATGCAATTGCTTTGGACCTTTTTCTAACGATATAAAGACTTATCTAACTTATAGACTTTGTATTATTGTTCATGAATCACAAACCTTTATAGTTGGTCAATATATATTTCTTTTTCTAAGTTAGTGTTGAAAAAGTTTTTTTTTACATTCATTTGGTGTACTATTAAGTTATAAATAATAACAATTAAAATCAATATCCTAATGGTTGTAATTCTAGTGAGTGGAGAAAAAGTATTGAAGAAATATACATATTTTCTCTTTTGCCTAAAACCTTTAGGTGGAAGGAGAGTCTTGTACTTATAAATTATTTCATCAGGTTTTAGTTTATTTTTCAACAGGGGCGGACCACTGTGGGGACAGGGAGGGGGCACGGCCACCCCAATATTTTTTTTTTTAATTTTTTTTCATGATGGAAAAATACATAAGTTCCCTTTATTAAAAATTAAAAATACAAAATTGCCATTAAACCTATTTTAATCCAAAATACATGTACAGTATATGTTTTTACAAAACAAAAAATGGTAGCAGCTTCACACCCTTTCTCTTCTCTACGACACCGTCGGTCTCCGCTTGCCGCTCTTTGAACTGTGTACTTTTCGGGTAAATGATTTTTCTTCCATTTATTTATTTATTTACAGAATAGAATATTAGGTTTTTTCTTCAATTTCACAAATTGATAATGCAATCAAATTGATAATATTGTGTTAATTTCAAGAATATTGTGTAAGATTGAATTGTGAATTTATGGATTTTTGGGATTGTTTCTCTTTTATAAGTTTTATTGTGAATTTAAAGAACTTTGAGAATTTGTTGTGTTGTGCTTATATTTTAGTTGAAGTTGAACAATACTCAACTAAAGTGTAATTTTTTTTGGTTAATTTCTTCAATTGATTTTGCAGCACAAAAGTGATAATGAAGAGTCGAAAAATTGATTCTTCTTTCAAAAGGAAAGAAAGAGATGACGAAAATTTAACTTCTATGTCTGAACCTCAAAGAGTTCTTGAGAATCCAAGTATTGAAGAAAATGTTAATAGAGTTTTCCCGGATGACATTGAGAATTCTTTAGAATGTGATCCTGAAAAACGTCCTCCGATGTGGGAATATTCATTAAATTAAATGGATGAAATACGAAGAGCTTATTTGAAATGGGCTGGAGATACTCGTTGGGATCACACTTTTCTTTTATTAGTAGCTTGATAAATATGTATGAAGCAACTTATATTGTTTCAAAAAAATTGCAAAGGAAGGATTAAATTATGCTTCACATGGAGATGCTGATAGTGCTTACAATTACTTGAAATCATTTGATTTTATATTCATATTGCATCTGATGAAAGAAATTATGGGTGTCACAAATATACGTTGTCAAGCCTTACAACAACAATCCCAGGATGTAGTTAATGTTATGCATTTGGTTTGTACAACAAAAAATCTTATTCAAGAAGTAAGAGAAGATGGTTGGGATAAATTGTTTACTTGTGTGAAGTCTTTTTATGAAAAACATGATATTAAGGTTCCCGATCTTGATGATATTCATTCAACAACAAGATTTGGATGCTCTCGTCTTGAACAGAACCAGGTAACCATTGAGCATTATTTTAGAGTTGAAATATTTTTCGCTACCATTGAAAAATAATTACAAGAGTTAAATAGAAGATTTAGTGAGCAAGCGATTAATTTGTTAACTCTAAGTTGTGCTTTGTCTCCCAAGGATAATTACAAGGCTTTTAACTTTGATACTATTTGTACTCTAGTTGAAAAGTATTATCCAATGGACTTCAATGAGCAAGAGAGGATTAATTTGCAATTTCAACTTTGACATTTTATTATTGATGCTCGCCAAGCATTGAGTTTGAATAATTTATCAACTATTCAAGACTTATGTTCATATTTAGCTGCAACTGGAAAGAATGAAATTTATTATTTGACTGAAAGACTGCTCCTTCTGGTCATAACTCTCCCTGTATCTACGACCACTGCTGAAAGATCTTTCTCGGTAATGAAAATTATCAAGACAAGATTGAGAAGCAAAATGGAAGCTGATTTTCTAGAATATAGCATGACGGTTAACATTGAAAGAGAAATTGCTGCAAATATTGATTCTGAGACTATTATTGAGGATTTCAAGCTACTCAAAAACCGTAGAGCATTATTATAAGGTATTTTTAAGCAATAGCTTTTTACTATTTTATGTTCAACTTTGTGTTTATTGCATTTTAAATATTTTATATACAATATGGTATGAGTATTTTATTTAAAAATTATAGTTTAATTTTGTGGCCACTCCAAACTTTATAGTCTAGTTTCGCCACTGTTTTTCAAAACCCACTTACAACTGATTAGTAGCAAACATGAGGCAAGTATACTAAGTGTCAGATTTGTGGTAAGAAGCTATTAACGATGAGATAGATTCTCTAGATTGTATATTAGGATGTATTAAATCTAATGGTTCAAATTCCATTATTAATGATTTATGTGAAGTCTTAGTTATTTTAACTTGACAGCAAAATTTACATATTTCTAAGTCATTGATGTTTAAATTTGGAATAATACTTAAGCTAATTAAATTAGAAATAATGTGCTTATTAATATGATAAAGTATAACATGTCAAACATTAAAATCACACAAAGAGTAAACAAAATGAGACATTTTATTCATTTTAACATTCAACTTAAACATGTTATTAGTGGTGTACCCTTTCCCACTAAAAAGTACTATTCTTAATGATGGTGTAAAAGTCTTCTCCAATAGATTGACTAAACCCTGCCTTATTTAGAAGAAAATCATAAATAATATTTTTTCTAATCTCAGGAGTATGCATGACATCCTTCAAGATTAAAATCTTTTCGGAGGTGAAATTCATCTCCACGTCTCTAATACCAACAAAATTAATGGTGTGAACATCTCTGAGCAATACTTTCTTATCATCAACATTTATGTATATTTTGAACATTACACAATCATAACAAACACGGGGAGAGACACCAATGTCTATCAATAAAACATCAAATCCACCAACCATGTTGATTTCAGTGATCATAGAAATAAATTGCTCATCAGGTAAGTTAACATGTGCATTAGGAGTAGCACCTGGTTTTGACCAGCTCTTACATTTCTTAGCCATATGACCTATTTTTCCAAAATTGAAACAGAACTCCTCGAATTTATTTTAAGGAAACATCAATCCCCTTGATTTTATAACTCCTCGGATCTCTAGGTGCAATATTAGATAAATATTTCCCTTGACCATAACTTATTTTTTTGTTGCATTTTTTTTTCTGCACCACCAGCCAATCACCATGAACTGCATTTTTTCTCCAGATTCTTTTACTATAATTTTGGCACTATCATTGCCCATTTTCGGATGTAGTTTTGTTAGTATTTTCTCGTGGACAAAATCATTTTCTGACATACCTATTGGTTGTGCCCCCATAGAAACGGTCGATTGCGTCAAGTTATCTGATGTATTCTTGCAATCACTGACGTGATGTCCATAATAACCACAACTGGAGCAAATAATGTGAAGACCTTCATATTACACATTGTACCAATGGGCATTTACATTGACCTTTCTGACAACCGACAATATCATATCAATCTCCATGCAAATTTTTGCAAACCTTCCCCTATTTACATTCAGGGTGTTGATATCTACCTTAACAGAAGTATCCACAATAGATGCCAAACTAAGAAGGACAATTTCTTCATAATATATTAAGTTAATCCTTGTAAATCGAATCCAAACCAGAATCTTCTCCACCTTTGTGATAGGAGATGCAAAGTCTAAAGTCCATTGAGCCAATGTCGAATAATGTTCAAACAACATCAACAGGCCTTTTGACAAAAAATTTAACCTATCTGTGAGCATTTCACACTTAATCATAAAGAAACCTTTGTCAATGACCATGATCTCAAAACCTCTGGTAAGTTTCCACATCTTCTTCAACCCATTTTTCATCAAATGATATCACACATTCTTCCCAAAGAGTTTTTATGACTAGTGCCTCCTTCTAATGATTGTACAGTTCCTAAAAAAGCTTCTCATCCATCATGACCTTTGGCAGCTGAAGTAGTATGTTTGCAATATATTCAAGGGGAGAACCCCCATACAATTTTGTTGCTTGTCTTTTAAGCTTTTGGTCCATTTATTATTGTTTATTGAGTCTCCTTCATAATTGCACATATTTGAATCATGTTTGAAATTAATTTGTTTTAGCATTGCATAATTAGATTGTTTGTATTCGAGTGTGATCAGTATGGTTTTAGTCAATTGCTTGAGTTAATGGAACAAGAACAATTTTTGAATTTAGTTCAGTTATGTGGGAAGTGAAATCTCAAAATATTTTGAAAATCTTGAAAATTTGAGATTCGGTGGGTATGACTTGAGTCACTCACATAGCATGACTCAAATTAAATCAAACAGAGGAGAACAACATGATTTTGCTGTCTGTGACTCAGAACATAGATTACACATTATTTGAATCATGTAACTCTGTGACTCGAATCACAAATTGTACATGACTTGAATCACAGATCTCTCGTTAGCCACTACCTCATTTGATTCGAATCACACATCCTACATGACTTGAAACACAAGCTATATCACTTTTCTTATTTTATTATGATCAATTTAATTCGAATCAAGGTTTATACATGACTCGAATCATGAACCATCAAGACTCGAATCACAACTTTATCTAACTCGAATCGTAGGGAAATGCGTCACTTTTCTTTATGTTGATCTTTTTCCACTCTACTTGCTCATTTGACTCAAAACAACAAATTCTCTTAATCTCTAGCACATTTAAATTCTTTTTTGTCACATTATTTTTCAAATAGAAATTTCATAATCATTGTGATTTTGTGAAATCAACAACCTCAAAATTTTGAAAATTCAAAATCTCTCACAAACATAATTTTTTCATCTTCAACCTCTAGTTTTGATTTTTTTATCTTGATCATGAGAGATTGGTAATTGTTGAGGGAGACATGTCTTGAAACTAATTGTTCTTGAAAGTTTAGTAAATATTTTTAGGAAGATTGCGAAATTTGTGTTGGTGTGACTGGTTGTGAAAAATTCCACTGAAAAGAATGAGGTTATTCTCTCTGGGTTGACCTTGGTAATGTTGTGTGAAAGCCTACAGAAAAGGTAGGAGTTCTTGTCAATCTTCGAACAGTTCATCGCTCAAGAAATTGGGGGATTATGGGTGATTTCCACACACAAATACAATGAGTAGATTGGTGAAGTTGGAAGATTCAAAAAGCGAGAATTGAGTAAAGATTTCACATAGAGTTTAGCGTCAAGTTGTATACAAGTCAAGATCCAAATAGGAGTTTTATATTTTTATTATTATTGTGTTAGAATCAGAACCTAATTGAGTTTTATTGGTGATTAAAATTTATGGACTAGTGGTGTTAGAATCCTATGATAATTGAATTTTTTTAAAGGACACATCTTGTGTAATTTACAGTTTATCAATTTGATGTAGCTGGCAACTATTTGAGTATTGTCATTGAAAAAAATGTGGTATTTGCGAATTGTGTATATGTAATCGTGATTGATTTCAATACATGCATAAGCTCTCTATTTTCATTTTAAGACTTCTGCGCATTTAAAATCTCTAATATTATATTTTTTTTAAATGGTCAATTTTTAAAAGGATCTATTCACCCCCTCTAGACGGTTTCTCTACTCCATATTCCTACCCAATAATTGGCCTCGAAGATTATCTTTTGATCAGGTCTAAGTGACTCAAAAGTTTGGGAATATGGGGTGACGGCGATTCAAAGGGAGTGTATAATAGAGCACCAGTTTTTAAAGGAGATAATTATGCTATTGGGAAGAAAACATGTATGTACATTTACTATCAGTGGACAAAAATCTAAGGGTAGTAGTCACCAATGGTCCTTTTATCTTGAAAGGCGACAATAATGTTGTTAAACAGTCAAAGGATTGGATGGACAATGAAACCAAAACGGATTCATATGATTTGAAATCAATGAATCCAAAAACGATGATGATGTTGTTATCTCAACTTTAAGCATGAAAGTATTCTACTCATTTTCACATCATAAGAGTGAAAAAGCTATGTGGGACACTCTTGAAACCCTTTACGAGGGAACTGAAGACGTCAAGGATTCTAAGATCAACATGTTAACATAAGCGTTCGAAATATTTTGTATGGAACCCGAAGAATCTATGGATTCCATGCAGACTAGATTCTTCCATTTAATTAACAAACTAAACAACTTAGGAAAATATGTTTCCAACAAATATTTTGCTGACAAAATATTAAGGTCTATGTGCAGGGAATGACAGCTAAAGGTTACCTCCATAACGAAGAATCCTAACGAAGAATTCATCATAAATACAAAGGTATGAGCGCCTTAGTGGGTTTTTAATTAAACAAGGTTTTAATCATGGTAAAGTGGACACCATTTTGTTTATTAGACGCAAAGCAAAGCATATTCTTTTAGTTCAAATATATGTCAATGATATTATTTTTTGTTCTACTAATGAATCTCCTTGTGAAAAGTTTGCAAGTTTGATGCAGGGAGAATTTGAGGTGTCTCTTATGAGAGAGCTCACATATTTCTCAGGATTGAAAACTAAGCAAGCCGAAGAAGCAACTTTTATAAGCCAAATGAAGTATTGCTTGGAACTTTTCAAGAAGTTTGATATACGAAATTCTCGAAGCATCTTAACACATATGACTTCTAATGTGCTGATTGACAAAGATGAAAATGAAGTTGAAATAGACATCACCAAATATAGAGGTATTAATAAGATCCTTATTCTATTTAACAACGAGTAGACCTGATATTATGTTTAGTGTGTGTACGTGTTCCAGATATCAAGCGTCACATAAGGAATTTCACTTTAAGACCGTAAAAGAGATTTTGAGGTATATTAAAGGAACCTTGCAGCACAATCATTGGTTTCCTAATGGTAGCACATGTAGCTTAGTGTATTTTTATGATTCTGATTTTACAGGGTGCAAGTCAGATAGGAAAAACACTAGTGGTACTTGTCACTTGTTTGGAAACTGTTTGGTTTCGTGGAATAGTAACAACCATAATATAATTGTTATTTCTACCATCAAAGCTGAATATGTATCCACTGATAGTTGTTGTCCACACGGTCTATGGCTAAAGCAACAATTGCTAGATTATGATTTAAAACTTGGTTTCATTCTGATCAAATGCGATAGCACTAGCGCGAAAAGCCTCACTAAGAATCCGATACTTCACTCACAAACTAAACATATAGAAATCCGATACCATTTTCTTAGAGATCGTGTTAAAAAAGGGGACTTTGTTTTTGAATACATTGATACGAAAAATTAGCTTGCCAGTATTTTTACAAAACCATTATCTTCTAAACCTTTTGATCAGTGGTTTTTATGATATCTTTTACCGTTAATTTTAGTTAATCTTGTTATATGTTTAGTCGCTTTATTTCCCTTTTTCCATATTTTATGCTTAGGTTTTGTCTCTTTAATGTTTTTAGGTTCATATAAGTATTCAGGAAGAATCAGGGGGAAAAATAGGAAATATCGCAAGAATTCTAAAAAGTTTCCTGCACACTCTAAGAGGTCTGACACGGCCGCCCGTGTCAGCTGACATTTCCCGTGTCAGGGTGACACGGCCCGTGTCAGAAGGTCTGGGACCAAAAGCCAAAAACGTGAAACTCCAGAGGTCTGACACGGTCGCCCGTGTCAGGTGACACAGCCCGTGTCAGGACTGACATTGCCCGTGTCAGGGCTGACACTGCCCGTGTCAGGATGACATGGCCAGTGTCGGCTTGTGACATTGACTTCAGTGTGTTTTGATTTTTTTTTGCCCAAGTGTTGGTCTGTGAGGGTGTTTTGGGTATTTCTAACCGGTCTCAGTGGATCTTTTCTTTTTAAGTAAGTTTTGAGAAGGAAAAAAAGGACTTTTTGATTGGGAAAGAATTCTAAGATTGAAGATTAGAGAAGACAAGGTTTTTGGAAGACGGGAGATCTTCATGAGTGAAAGCAATTGACGATCCATGCTTACCTCAATACTTGTAATGTCTATTTTTTATCTTGTATTTCCTTTGAACAATATGAGTAGCTAAACCCCCAATTTATGGGGGTGTCCCTGATTTGAATCTGTAATGACTCTGATATTAGTATTGCAATGACAATCTCTTTTTTTCATAATTGATTTGATCTCTAGCTATTTGTAATGCTTGCCCTGTCGGACAAACAGGGTTTGATTTTCGATTAACGATTAGGCTGGACCGCCGTTGTTAATGTTTTGCTTTGGATTATTCTATAGTAGATATCACCTAGGACTAGGGATACCCTATAGAAACCGAAATATTCTTGATAATTGATTGCATCTGGAATTCTCTATGGACATAGGAATTAGGGTGGATGATTAAAGGTTTTCTCACTAAGGACTTAGGAGTAAACATTCTAAAGAACGGTAATTAATTAGTTAAAATAAGTTGTTGCAGTGTTAATTCAGAGTTGTTACTGAATTGGATCACACACCATCCCTAGCATGTTACTCATATTTGTTGAACCCACTTAGTCAATTTCCTTCTTGTATTCACACTTATTTTTATAATTAAACCAAAAAATTTCAAAAGCCCAAAGCTTTTGTTTAACTAAAATAAAACCAGAACTCTATATCGTCAAGCAGTCCTTGAGATCGACATTCGGGAAAATTCCCTTTTATTACTACATTGGCAGAATAATACACTTGCTATTTTTTCGATCAAGTTTTTGGCGCCGTTGCCAGGGACTGTCAAAGATCATAGATTTTATAGTTTTATTTTAGTTAAAATTTTGTTGCTCCGCAATTAAAATTTAGTTTTAATTTTAATTTTAATTTTATTTTATTTTATTATAAAAAAAATCAGATTATTGTTGCTTCATTAATTCTTCTATACTGTGCGACTAATAAAGTGTTTGAGTTGTGTAGTTATGAATATTTTTTATACATTGCCACCTGTATCTCCTGCATGTTGGTCGCCTGATTCGGGAATCACTTTGGAAGAGGCGACTAAATTTTTTAAAGCATATAGGAGGGAGGTAAGAATCTTTATGAATGAATGTGAGGAAGCTAACTTTTATCCAGATAATTTTATTTAGCGATAGTTCAGGTTGGAAGAAGAATGTGTGAAAGAAGAAGAACTAGGCATGATGTGTGACGAAGAAGATGCATTAGAAATAGAAGAATTTGAGGTAAATAAGAAATACGAGGAAGAAGAAAGAAGGCATCTTGAAGATGATCTAGTGCTGGATGAAAATACAAATGTAACAATTTGTGTAGATGTAGACATCCAACAAGAAAATCTTCAAGAAAATAGTATCCCTAAAAACTATTTTAACAAGGTAGATGAAAGACAAGAAATTGAAAAAGTATTGGATTTCATTTATGTCTTGTTCACAAAAATCCAACTGAAAATGATTTGGAAGCAACATCATCAATACCTCAAGTTCATGGGATTGCTACCAAAAAAAAAAAAAAGATGATGTGTTCTTTGTTTCATATATGCCACCTTAACAGAGAATGATCCGTCGAGCCATGTGACGTTAAACGAAGCGCTACGTGGGAGGCAACCCACGCTTTTTATTACTAAGCCATTTTTTTGTTGTTTTTTTATTTTTATTTTGAGTCAGGTTCTTACATAGGCAAGGAGTAATAATGGATAATGTGCAAGCGATGATGCAATAGATGATGTTGCATTACCCTCCGCATTCTCTGTGAGTCTCCTCTCTCTCACTTGTGCTAAAACATTGAGGCCAATGTTTAGTTCAAGTTTAGGGGTGGATTTACTGTTTTTAGTTTTTCTCTTTAGTACTTTTATTTTCTTTTTTGTGTGTTGTTTTATTGAAACCGCTTTGAATTTCTTCCCGAATTAGGACCGTAAATTTTTTCATATGAATACTTTGATTTTAAGGATGTTGAGAAAGTATATAGAGTTTGAGGGAAGAGAGGCTAAAACTAGGGACATTGGGAAAGTTTAAAAACTTAGGTATGACCCGAATACCCTAGATTTCCCGGAGTAAGAAAACGAGTCCAACATGTAGATTTGTGCCATAGTACTTGGATTTGAGAAGTATTCACTGATTAGTTCATAGTGATAGTCTGGCATGATTAAAAATAATTGTATGTATAGGGTTGATTGAGAGAATGACTTAAGGCACTGAAAAAAAGAAGTGAATAATGGCGATAAAGACAACTGGTTCTTCTAAGTTGGATAACCCTCACCCGGTTACTTAGCATAACGGAGGTTGAGTCTCAATTGTCGTCCCAAAATGGACTAATAAACGTCAATGAGTGAGAAAAAAGAATAAAGGTGCCTAGAAAAAGTTTCAATCAATCTTGTACATGTGAGGGAAAACGATCATAAATGCCTTAATCTGATTATCTGAATGAAAGGGATAGAAAATCGAAGAGAATACTTAAGCCCAAAACATAGTTGGAGAGGTGATCGAAAGGGGGATTTAGGTCCGTGGTTTTACTGCGGTATGTGTTTGTGTAATACCTTTGTTAACGGACGATTACTAAGAGAACTAGTTTTAGTCGATCGGAACAAAGGCTCACGTATGAGTATTGACACACCTTACCTTCACAAGTCTTTCATTTGATGTGTACCGTTTGATCTGAAAAATCTTTATGTAAGCTTGTTGCTTGAGGTCAAGCAAAGGTTTAAGTTTGAGGGAGTTTGATCGGTGGTTTTTATGTTATCTTTTACCGTTAATTTTGGTTAATCTTGTTATATGTTTAGTTGCTTTATTTCCCTTTTTCCGCATTTTATGCTTTAGTTTTGTCTCTTTAATGTTTTTAGATTCAAATAAGCATTCAGGAAGAATCAAAGCGAAAACCAGGAAAAATCACAAGAATTCTGAAAAGTTTCCTGCACACTCCAAGATGTCTCACACGGCCGTCTGTGTCAGGCTGACACTGCCCGTGTCAGAAGGTTAGGGCCTAAAAGCCAAAAATGTGAAACTCCAGAGGTTTGACACGGCCGCCCGTGTCAGCTGACACTGCCCGTGTCAGGACTGACACTGCCCGTGTCAACTTGACACGGCCAGTGTCGGCTTGTGACGTTGATTTCAGTGTTTTTTTATTTTTGCCCAAGTGTTGGCCTGTGAGGGTGTTTTGGGTATTTCTAATCGATCTCAGTGGATCTTTTCTTTTTAAGTGAGTTTTGAGAAGGGAAAAAGAGACTTTTTGGCTGAGAAAGAATTCTACGATTGAAGATTAGAGAAGACAAGGTTTTTGAAAGGTGGAAGATCTTCATGAGCGGAAGCAATTGACGATCCATGTTTACCCCAATACTTGTAATGTCTATTTTTTATCTTGTATTTCCTTTGAAAAATATGAGTAGCTAAACCTCCAATGCTAGGGGGTGTCCTTGATTTGGATCTGTAATGACTCTAATATTAGTATTGCAATAACAATCTCTTTTTTCATAATTGATTTGATCTCTAGCTATTCGTAATGCTTGCCCTGTCGGACAAACATGGTTTGATTTTTGATTAACGATTAGGATGAACCACCGTTATTAATGCTTTGCTTTGGATTATTCTATAGTAGATATCACCTAAGACTATGGATACCCTATAGAAGCCGAAATATTCTTGATAATTGATTGCTTAATTTCATCTTTAGTTCTCTATGGACATATCACATAGAAATTAAGGTGGATGATTAAAGGTTTTCTCACTAAGGACTTAGGAGTAAACATTCTAAAGAACCAGTAATTAATTAGTTAAAATAAGTTGCTGCAGTGTTAATTCAGAGTTGTTACTGAGTCGGATCAGACACTATCTATAGCATGTTACTCATATTTGTTGAAACCACTTAGTCAATTTCCTTCTTGTATTCGCACTTATTTTTATAATTAAACCAAAAAATTTCAAAACCCAAAGCTTTTGTTTAACTAAAATAAAACCAGAACTCTATATCGTCAAACAGTCATTGAGATCGACATTTGGGGAAATTCCCTTTTATTACTACATTGGCAGAATAGTACACTTGCTATTTTTTTCGATCACCTTTTCACAAGATTTGTAGTGAATTGCTAATCTTATATTCCTCGTACTTTAAATATATTGGGATTTTTGTTTAGTTTCTTTTGCTATTTGTATCTTGTTTTCACTAACACTATCTTGTAGCAATTAATAATTTCACCAGCCCTATTGGTATGTCTCTATAACTATTATACCATTGCATCTATATTTGTTCTACATATGTTCGTTTGTTTTCTCATTATATTCTTTATTTCATTCATTCATTTAAAGTGTGCTTATGATTTTTCATCTTTATATTTAAAGTCTTTTTAAGTACGGATTGTTAATTATGTGCATTTGAGCATACATATACTTGTTCATGCATAATTTACCTTCCATTCATGATAGTTTTGATCACTCATTTTTGTTTTGATTGAGATGTTTTAGCATGTCTATTTGCATGTCCGTTGCATATACATTGTCTATCTTCGTGTTCTATATCTGATCTCTAATGTTGTATATTCTTCTTAGCTTTCTAGCTCATGTGTTAATATGAAATTATTTCTCTTTGTTACTGGTTTTTAGGTATTTTAGACTCATTACCATCTATCTCTTTTTTATCTTGTCAAAGAGGGAGAAGTTGTAATGTGAGTATAAAAGTGTTTTATGCATTTTATGATGTTGTGTGTGCAATGTTTCAGGGGGAGCACAATCGTTTATTTACTTTTGGATCAAATCCGACTCAATTCCAATGAAAGCTTGCCAAGCATAAAAAAGGGGGAAAATGGAGTTGCATGTCTCTAATATATTTAGGGGTAAAACCCTAATTCAATTTTGTTGCTTGTCTTTTAGGCTTTTGATCTGTTTATTATTGTTTATTGAGTCTTCTTCATAATCACACATCTCTGAATCAAGTTTGGAATTGATCAGTTTTAGCATTGCATAGTTGTTTTGTTTGTATTTGAGTTTGATCACTATGATTTTAGTCAATTTCTTGAGTTAATGGAACAGAACCACTTTTGAAATTGGTTCAAGTTATGTGGGAAGTATAATCTCAAACTATTTTGATATACTTGAAAATTTTGAGATTTGGTGTGTATGACTTGAGTCATTCGCATTCCGTGAGTTGAGTCAAATTAAACAGAGGAGAACATGATGATTTTTATGTCTGTTAATCGAATCATAAGTTAAACATGACTCAAATCATAAATCCCTTGTTAGCGATTTCCTTATTTGATTTGAAACACACATCCTATATCACTCGAATTACAAGCTGTTTCACTTTTTCCTATTTTATCCTGATCAATCTAATTCAAATCAAGGTTTATACATGACTCGAATCACGAACCTTCATGACTCAAAATACAACTTTAACTGACTCGAATCACATGAAAATGGGTCACTTTTCTTTATGTTGATCTTGTTATACTCTACTTGCTCATTTGACTCAAATTAACAAATGCTCTTGACTCGAATCTAACAACCATTTTCACCAATTTTTGTGCATAACCTCCAACACATATAAATTCTTTTTGTCACATTATTTTTCAAATAACAATTTTATAATCATTATGGTTTTGTGAAATCAACAACCTCAAAATTTTGAAAATTCAAAATCTCTTGCAAACATAATTCCTTCCATGTTCAACCTCTATTTTTTATTTCATATACTGATCATGAGAGATTTGTAATTGTTAAGGGAGACGTGTCTTGAAACAAACAGTTCTTAAAGGTTTGGTGAAGAATTTTAGGAAGCTTGCAAGATATTGGTTATTGTGATTGGTTATGACAAATTTCAGTGAAAAAAAGAAGGTTATTCTCTCCATGTTAACATTGGTAGTGTTGTGTGGAAGCCTACAGACAGGGTAGGAGTTCTTCTCGATCATCGGACAGTTCATCGCTCAAGAAATCGGTGGGATCTGTTAGGGGAAGATTTCTACTAGGGAGCATTGAACATTGTGAGATTTCTTTTTCTAGAGCAACACCTTTGTAAGAGACACACCACATACTCACCCAAAACCTTAAGGTAATTGGTGTGTGGGTTCTCTCAATTATATAGTGTTCAATCTTCCCTTTTCTAATCAATGTGGGACTTCTTCCTCACACTTAATTCTCAACACTCCCCCTCAAGTGTGAGTTTATACATAATGCCCCCCCTCATGTGGAAGCTCTCTCTTCCACATACACTTGTATCACCGTTGAACTCAACGGAACACCTTCTACCCACACCTGCGGGAAGTGTTTCAATACAAGTAAGTCGGTCCCTTTCTCGAACCAAAGGCTCATGATACCATTGTTAGGGGCGTCAATGAGGGAGCATTTCTTATTTGGGACACACCTTTGTGAGAGACACACCACATACTCACCTAAAACCTTAAGGTGATTGGTGTGTGGGTTCTCTCACTTATATAACATTCAATCTTCCCTTTTTTAATCAATATGGGACTTCTTCCTCACACTTGATTCTCAACACTCCCCCTCAAGTGTGAGTTTATACACAATGCTCCCCCTCATATGGAAACTCTCTCTTCCACATACACTTGTATCACCGTTGAACTCAACGAAACACCTTCTACCCACACCTGCGGGAAGTGTTTTGATACAAGTAAGCCGGACCCTTTCTCGAACCAGGCTCTGATACCAGATGTTGGAAATTCACCACACCCTATGGGAATTCCACTTCAATCTTGATCTCAAGATTGTACACAAACCCACTACACAATGGCAATGAAGAACAGAGAAAGAAGAAGAACAAACTAACAACAAGAAGGAAAAAAAAGAGAGAGAAGAGAAATATTTGGAGGAGAAGTGTTCTACCCACGAACTGTGGGATTTCTGAATATATTGCACTTTCACTGCTAACCGCAACTGTGAATACTATATGATGTTATGATTACAATGCAAGGATACTTCCTATTTATAGATTTAGATTTACAAAGGCCCAAAACTCTAAAGCCCAAAATATCAAATCTAATCTAAATCATATCTGAATTCAATCAAATCAAATCTAAAACGAATATGTCGAAACACCTTCGACAACTCTATGAATGCTTTCGACTTCGACACTATGAATTACATTTAACACACCATCTAATTCATTGTGTCTAAACTATCTACATTCATCATCGATCTTAGTCTTCTGAAGGCTTCGACCTGCACTCCCTTCGTCATGATATCTGCAATCCGATTCTCAGTTCTGCAGTGTTCCAACTTCATCTTCCCTTCTGCTACCTGCTCTCGAAGATAATGGAACCTCATTTTGATGTACTTGCTTCGACCGTGTGCTATTGGATTCTTCGCCAAGTTGATAGCTGACATGCTGTCGATCTTTATTGTAATTGCTCCATGATTCTTCCCTGTAATCTCTTCGACTAAGTTCACCATCCATGTTGCTTGACATGCACAAAGAGAAGCAACTATGTATTTTGCTTCGCATGATGACAATGCCACTACTGGCTCCTTTCTCGAACTCCAAGCAACTGGTGCACCACCTAACATAAACACGTATCCGGCTGTGGGTTTTCTATCCTCGGCATCACTACACCAACTAGAGCCGGTGTATCCCACTAACTTGCATTCTTTCCCTTCATTAGCTGCAGGAAACAAAATGCCATAGTCGAGAGTCCCCTTCAGATACCTCAGTATCCTCTTCGTCGCTGTTAGGTGTGATACCTTTGGCTTCTGCATGAATCTACTTACCATACCCACACTATATGCTAAGTCAGGCCTTGTGTGACAAAGGTATCTAAGTGACCCAATAAGTCTTCTATATTGGGTTGGGTCGACATCATCTTCGCCTGGATCCTTTGACAGTTGCAATCTGGTCTCAGCTGGAGTCGAAGTTGAGTTGCAATCTTGCATCTCAAATCTCTTGAGTATTTCGCCTGCATATCTTCTTTGGTACATCATCAAACCTCTACTAGTCTTGTAGAATTCGATGCCAAGGAAATATGAGAGATTTCCCAAGTCTGACATTTCAAACACCTCACTTAGATCATGTTTGAAATCTTCGATCTCCTTCTTGCAACTACCTGCGGGAAGTGTTTCGATACAAGTAAGTCGGTCCCTTTCTCGAACCAGGCTCTAATACCATTGTTAGGGGAAAATTTCTACTAGGGAGCATTAAACATTGTGGGATTTCTTTTTCTAGAGCAACACCTTTGTGAGAGACACACCACATACTCACCCAAAACCTTAAGGTAATTGGTGTGTGGGTTATCTCAATTATATAGTGTTCAATCTTCCCTTTTCTAATTAATGTGAGACTTCTTCCTCACACTTGATTCTCAACAGGATCATGGGTGATTGCCACACACGAAAATTGTGAGCAGATTTGTTGAAGATGGAAGAATCAAGAAGCGAGAATCGAGTAAAGATTTCATATAAAGTTTAACGTCAAGTTGTATACAAGTTAAGATCCAGATAGACAGTTTATTTTTCTCAACATTATTGTGGATTTTGTGATTGCATGAACTCGTGTAATATTTGTCAAAACATATTGGAAGAAAACAACTTCTAATGGGAAACCATTGAAGAATGTAGTACGCTCCTGCAAGGACGATAGTGCCGAACTACTATACATCCTGGTGTTCTCTCTTTCTCATTAAATTTTCGTAGGCTATTGCATGTGTATGTTTTTGTTTCTTAGCATAGTTTATCGTTAATTCTTGTTGGTATGGATTTATTACGTAAGTGTGAGTTTTGTTGGAATCGAAACCTAATTGAGTTTTATTGGCGATTAAAATCTGCAGACTAGTGGTGTTAGAATCCTACAATAATTGAATTTTTGTAAATAACACATCTCGTGTAATTTACAATTTATCAATTTGATATAGCTAGCAACTGTTTGAGAATTGTTGTTGAACAATATATTGTATTTGTGAATTGTGTATCTGTAATCGTGATTGATTTCTAATACAAACATAAATTCTCTATTTTCGCTTTTAAATTTCTGCGCGTTTGAAAGATTCTAATATTAGTTTTTGAAAAGCGGTAAATTTTTTAAATCACCCCCTTTAAACCGTTTCTATACTCCATATTCATACCCAAATGCAACTTTTATAAGTCCTATTTCAATAAGATTTACTCTCTTTTTCATTACTAAATAAATTTCTTAAACTAAATTAAGATTAAGCTGCATGAGGTATTATTATCATTTATGTTTCATATTATTATAGAGAAAACAAAATAAAGGGCAAAATTATAATTTCGCAAGCTTCATCTTCTGGTGTGGGTTTTAAAGACGAGAAAAGCGGGAGTGTAGAATAAAAGGGTGCCCACATACCACAACAGTGTTAAGAAGCAGAGTGAGAAACGAGAGAATGTGAAAAAATGGTGAAGCCTTCACATTGAGATTTGAGAAAGAAACAAATCAAAGAGAAAGAGAGAATGACGATAGAGAAGAAAGTAAAGGATGAAAAGCTTAAGAAACAATTTCAAAAACAGATGGGGTGCATGGCAGGTTTCCTACACATCTTCGATCGCCATCACTCATTTCCCCTTAAAAGACTCAATTCCACGAAACCAACGGTATAGATTCAAACTCAAAGTCACTCTGTTTCATTCTCCATGTTTAATGATAACGTAGCGTTTCATATTTTTACAGGAACCGGAAACAAACGGTAGTAACTCACCGGCTGAATCAATACCAGAAAAAGAAACAACTCAACCGGAAAAACCGACGCTTCAGATTCTTCCAGTTTTCGATTTCAAAGAAGGAACAAAATCTTCATGGAAATTAGCCAGAGAAGCACCGAGACTATCATTAGATAGCAGAGCAGTGATGGATGCTAAAGGAACAATTCATCCCAAAGATGAAGAAAAACGACGACGTTCCACTAGCGTTGTTGCAAAGCTCATGGGTCTCGAAGACTCTGATCCTAACTCAAACCCTAACCCTAACCTTAACCCGAAGCTACAAAGATCAGCTTCGGAGTCAACGGTTCACAGAGATCTATCTCATTCTCAACAGTATCGTTTCTTTGACACTACGAATTTCCAGTTAAAGCAATTCCAATTCGACAGTGGTTCATTGTTAAACGACACAGACTCAGATCTAACTGAAAAAGCAGAACCAGTCAGAGGAATAACGACGAAACAAAAGAAGTGTTTCTATGATTCTACTGACATTTTCCCTGGTCCGAAACAGAGTGTTTCTGTTTCGGTTCAAGGCGAGATTGAGAAACGGTTGAAGATGCGTGGGATTCACGAACCTTCTAAAGATCTCGAAACACTGAAACAAATCCTTGAAGCATTGCAGCTGAAAGGGCTTTTACATTCTAAGAAATTAACAAATCATAGAAACTTCGTCATGGAGAATGTGAATGATTCACCTATAGTTCTCATGAAGCCAGGAAAATCAATTCATCGAACCGGTTGGACCGGGAATGATTCTCCACCACCAGGTTCCACTTTCCGGTCCAAGCCGAAAGGTCGAACTGATCATATACATGCGCAGGTTAAAAACAGAAACAGCGTGAACTCCCCCACGCGCAGTCCTAACCGCGTGAGGAAGGTTAACAGCACGGAGACACAGCGAAAAGTTAATGACGGTGAATGCCGAAGAGTTTCAACGGTTCAATCTCCTAAGACTGAACTGAACCGGCAATCACCGGTTCGGTCGCCGAGGATGAGAAAAGTCACAACTTACCAAAAGGAAGAGAAAACCATGGCGGAAGATGAATCATCTACGATTTCTGATAGTAGTTTCAGTACCTCTTCACATACCGACACTGAGGTTTGTTAAATCGGATATTTAATTTTTCTTATTAATTTTATTTATTGTATTGGATGTGAATTAATTAATTAATTAATTAACAATGAGATGAATTTAATTACGGTGCAGAGGCTAATTAAGGTGGAGGACCAATACAGAGAAGGGAAAGAGTTACTGCAGAGGTGTGATAAATTACTCAACAGTATAGCTGAAATAACTGAGTTACAACAACCGAGTCCCGTATCAGTTCTTGACTCGTCGTTTTACAAAGACGACTCGTCGTGTTCACCATCTCCAGTAATGAAACGATGCATTGAATATAAAGGTCAGTAGTAGTTTTGTTCGTACTACATACATAAGTCGTAATCATTGCTTCCTTGGCGTTAAGGTAATTGCTTTTTCTGCTAGTGAAAGAGTTAATATTAGGTGTGACATCATCGATAGGGTACGCGTGTTTAGGGTCTTTTCAGAACCAAACTGTTCTTTCCGTTTCCTCACAAGAATAACAACTTTTTTGTTGCTTGGGTAAATGGTCTATTGTCATTTTTATTACTTTCACAGTAGTAGTGGAGTGGTAGTGGTTGTGAAATTTGCATATTACGTGGACCAATCATTTGATACTAGGGAAACGGAGTTGGTTGGATTGGTTTATTGACTACTACGTCAGAAGAATACTTGTAGAATCACGTGGGAGAGTGATGGCATTCTGCTTTTCAAGATCGATAGTGGTGTCCCCGTGAAAATATAGGAGTAAATAAATGAGCAGTGTCGTTATCTGCATTTATTTGTTTTAGTTTTTTTTTTCCTTAATCTTGCTTGATGTTAATGAAATTGCAGATTTAGGAGCAGAGTCAGAAGAAGATGCTTGGAGTACAAATTTGTGTTCAAACGAAACCAAGTCAGAGGATTGTGATTTCGTATATGTTTCAGAAGTACTTCGTGCTTCTAACTACTTGCCGAAAGACAAAGACAATGACATGTTTCTGTTACTGGAACAGCAACAGTATCTCAAAGGAAACAACACTTGCAAAGTTTCCACTCTTCAAAGACGGTTAATCTTTGACACCATTCACGAGATTCTCAACGGGAAACGCCGTTTGCCGCCGTGGAAGTTGGAGAATCTACCGTCGTTAGATAAAATCTGGTCGGAGTTTCGGAGGATCCGGGAGAGGGAAGAGTCGGAGGATATGTTTGAGGTTATATGTGGAGTGTTGAAGAAGGACATGAATGGAGAGAATGAATGGGGTGAATGCCACGTGGAAATTGGAGATGTAGTGTTGGATATCGAACGGTTCATATTCAAAGATCTTATATGCGAAACCATTGGGGATCTAGCATTGTGTAGAGGAATACCACGTAACAAAGTTTCGTTGCTTCGCAGGAAGTTAGAGTTTTATAATTAGAATAAAACAAAAAGAAGGGAAAAAGAGTTGAAAAAGAAAAGCAAAAGTTATAAATATTAATAAATAATACATTAAAATAGGGAGTTTATTTTTACTTAGTTTGGTTGTTTTGCTTTTCCCTTCTCTTTAGTAATCCCATAGTTTAAATATTTTATGTGTATGCTTTTTTTAATGAATGAATCAGGAACTTTAAACCTGAAATCCAGACATGCTTAACGATGATAACTTTTATTAGTTTAAGAATTTCAAAAAAAAATTGGTGATTAAATTTTATGGAGAGTTGTTGGAACATTACCTCAAACTTTATGTCTAAGAAAGTACATGTAATAAAAGGTGTTTGTTTAATATTTTTTGAGGGATAGATAATTTGTCGGTTTAAGTTGATTTCGGATTTAAAATTTAAATTCGAAGTAAATTATAGTTTCATTTTTATGATTTAATTTCAATTGATAAAATTTCGGTTTTTGTCGAATTCGATTAAATCGGTTTGATGGATAAATTTGATCGGTTTAGTCGGTTTATATTTATTAGAGAAATTTTTATAAAATCCACAATGTTTATTTTTAATTTAAAAAAAATACAAAATTTCAAAATAGTGTAAAAAACTATTTTTTTTATTATTACTTTTTTTTTTATCATTGAGTGATAGAATTTCCAATATTATTTAACATTAATTTGATTATTATTATATTTTAAACAATAGATTAAAAGTGAACACTTTGGTATCTTTGGAATTAGTTGGATACCGATACCCTTAATCAATCAATAACTATGGTTCAATGTCATATCACTTTATTATTTTATTTTATTTTAAAATAAATTAGTTTGTTTTTATAATTTGTACTTAAGATACCGATAACCAACTTAGATGATGAATATCAAAGAATTTACCTAAATTAAATAATACTAAATTTTATATTGCATGTCATATATTTTTGGCAAAATATCCTTTTTAGTCCCTTAAGTATACCCTCTGGTTCACTTTGGTCTCTTAATTTTTTTTCGTGCCATTTTGGTCCTTTAATTGTATAAAAGTTGCAAAAGAGCCACTTCCGTCCATTGGATGCAGACGGACGTTTGTTTTGTCAAGCTGGCGTCTGAGCTGGCACGTTCATGTTTATATCGTCTTCATCGTTCACTGTTTCCAGTAACTCTTCATAACAGTTACAGAGAACTAACAAAAAACACTCCCCAAATCTTCATCCTCCAGTCCCTAATTCATCTTCAACTTTCAATCTTCAGCATCGAAAATACAAAAAAAAATATTCTTTGATCCCATATGCAACCTCACCGGAAATGTACAACACCAGAAAACAACATCGAATCCTCCCTGCCGCTCAAAATCAGAACTTGGTCTTCCTCTTCATCGATTAACTTTATGCTGCCATTTCACCAATCTTCATTCATCTCCAAATTCTCCATCTTCAGAAACCATTCAACAACTTCTGTAACCTTCTTTTCTCCTATATTCGTCCATCTGCAACAGAAAATAGGTAGATTTATAAAACTCCTACAGAAAATTTTCAAGAAAAAAACTTGTATCAAGGAGAAGGAAGCTTATCAATAGAAGGACTCGTGAACGATCACTGATAGGAGATTCATAAAAAAACTTCCTTCGGCTTCAAGTCGAAGCTTTCTCATTCTCCTTCCGGCTCCATCTTTGATTTCGATCCGGCTTCTCGCACAAATATATTCAATAACTGCTGCGAATCTTTTGCAACCTCAATCCTCACCAAAGCATCGGACCTGCAAATTAGTGGCGAGGTCGTCTGGTTTCCGATTTACTGGTTCCGTCCATTCTCTTCGCCGTGGGGGGAGATTCACAAGTTGTTCTATTGTTTTGTGCGATTTCCACCTGGAATTAATGGCGAGGTAGAGTCATGGCAACATTTCAGTGGAGAAGGAGAGTGAGACATGAAGAAGAATAGGGTGATGATGGTGAGTTTTGGACGAAGAAGAAGATAGGGAGAATGGAAGAAAGGGCCGCCGCGTTAGGGTTTCCGGCGGTGGATTGTTGAAGAAAGGCTGGGTGCTATTGAATTCCTAGGATCAAATGCCATCTTGGAAGTCACTTATCCACCTCAGCATACAAACTACCAGCTGGAGACTATTTTTTAAAATTCACTAACGTTCCATTAACGGAAGGACTAACGTGGATACGTTTAAACAATTAAATGACCAAAATAGCACGAAAAAAAATTAAGGGACCAAAGTGAATCAGAGGGTATACTTAAGGGACCTAAAAGGATATTTTGCCTATATTTTTTATAATATACAATGTCATTATTAAATTATAAAAATGATAATGTCTTATAACATTATAACATTATGAATCTCATTTTTATTGTAAATCAGCTATATAATAATAAAAATAAATAAAATATGTATTAATTAAGTTTGATCTATTTCAATTTTTGACATGTATAAAATAATCATCCAATTAAAATTGAAGCAATTTTATATTATGAAAATTAATCCATGTTTCAGTAAGACGGTTTTAATTTTTTCACCCTAATTTTTGTTAGCAACTCTTAAATCCCAATAATCAAAATAAAGGGTGCAACTCTTAAATCCCAATATTCAAAATAAAGGGTGTGAGCATAAAAGGCAGCAATTATTGGAGAGTTGTTATAGGATAGGGTCACTATTGTTGATTATGGTTTAGGTTTTTTTCTTTGGTCTCTAATGACAAAGGGGAGGAGGTCCCACCCCCACCACAATGGAGAAGCCGTGCAAGTTAATTGGCACAATTAGGTTACAGCACTTTTGGACTTCTAGCATAGGAGCTCCCTCTTTAAGAAACAGAATATTGAATGGTTGTGTGCCTTGTGAAATGGTAAAAATACAAATTTTAGCTTGTATGGAGTATATATGGTCACGGGACTAGATCCTCTCCGGTGATAGGAGTGTCTAATGAAATCATAGCCATTAAAAAATGGAAATTGAGAATATTTAAACTTAAAAAATAAGATTGAAGGGTTTGGATTTATCACATATGGTCACATTTTAAAGTTCTAAAAATGGGAGCAGCTTTATATTTTCAACACCAGTTTGTGTTGTGTTCCCTGTCCAGACTTGCTTTGTAGCATTTGAGGGAAGGGAGCAGCATTTTAACTTTACACCAGTATTATGTGTGTTTCTGCTATTAGTTGTACTGTGGGTTGTGTCGGCTTGTGGTGATTTTATTCTGTTTTGAATAGTCTGGATTGGTGTTTCAGCCAATAGGTGATTTGTTGTGGCTGGTTGGGGTGATAGGTTTGATGGTGATAGGTTGTTGCTTTGTGTGATAGTTGATATTTTGGTTTGGCTTGTATATTATTCAGACTGTTGTCTTGTATGATATATACTCTGCTGTTAAGGCTTGTATGTTGTTTGGGTGGCATGGCTTATGCCAAATTTCTAATAATATTTTTATTTGAATTAAAAAAAAAAACATTTTAAAGTTCTAATAGCATTTTGTTGGAATCGTATAGAGGTTAATTATGGGAGTTGTCTCTTAAAATTAGTGTATACAAGAAGCGATATTTTTTAATTAAAAAGAAGTAGAATAAGCGATGTTTGGATATAGTACTAGGGCTGGACAGCGGTCGGATTGGATTGGGTTCGGGCCCAAACATTCAATCCGGCCCAAACCATGGATTCAGAACATAGATCCAATTTCGACCATTTTTGTAATCGGTTTTGTCGGTTTACGGGTCCACGGTTTGTCGGATCATCGGATCGGTTTGAGCGGTTTTATCATTATTCTTCTTCCTTTAGTCCAAATTATTTGTTTTTTTTCTTCAATGCATGTGTCAATCTTTAAACAAAAATTTATCTATTTAGTTAAATTGTTGAATGAAACTTCCAGAATACCATAGACATTGTTCTATGAAAACAAACTTGTTTTTGAAAGTAGCTAATATATTACAACATTAAAAAAAAAAGGATAAACATAAAATTACAATAAAAAATTTATAACATACAGAAAAAAAGTAAAGAATAAACATAAAATTACAATAAAAATTTAGTACAGGATAAGCAAAAAAATTACAGTAAAAAGTTTTATTTTTTCTTCCTACACTTTCAATCATTCTTCTTTCCAACCAACAACAACATCACGCTTCAACAAATACAATCTTCTCAACCAACAACAATATAAAGCTTCAACAAAAGAAACTAAGAAAATGAAGAGGATTAAAACTGAGACAAAGATAACAGAGCCAACAACACCATCAACAAGCTTCAACCAATATTTTTGAAGAAAACAAACAAAACTGAGGAGACAAAGATTAGATTACATGAGAGCAAACGAAGAGGGAGAAGAAAAACTGAAAAACAAAGGGAGAAAGGGAGAAAGAGTCGAACATGTAAGACAAATTGGGAGAGAAATAGATTGTGACGGCTAGGGTTTTTTAGTCATATAGTGCTATTTGGATACAATGGGTATTGGTGTTGGGCTTTTAAAGAAACCAGTCCAGCAATTGTAAATATAAACTAGGAAACGGTCGGTTTCAGTTTTCTTTGGATTGACTTGGCCCAACCGAACCGAACCGCCAAAAGCCATTGAAAACCGGTTAATTCATTTTATTGACCCGACACCCGTTTTAAAACCGACCGCGTACAAACGGTTTCTATGGATCGGACGACTTGGGGCGGTTATCTCAAAACCTGTCCACCCCTAGGATATACTAGTATATACTGCAAAAGTAAACATGTTTGGATTCCATTTAAAATGTAAGGCAATACTTTTAACAAGAAATAGTCTAACCAAAGTGGAATCACCAGGGAACAACTAAAACCCAACATAAAAGTTATTATATTCAAAACTATAAAATGATGGAGTAGTGCTTTATTGCGGTAGACTTGATCTTCCGATGTAATAGAGAGGGGTCGAACCTATAACGTCAAAATTAATGAGAGAATGAGAAGTAATGTGATAGTGAGAATGAATTTGAATCGTATCATTTATTTCACGTGTAATCCCATATATTTGATAGTTGGTTGAAATGTCTAAGATTTGGATAAAATGTGAGTCTTATCTTATTGGATTGTTGACCGATCCAGAATAGTTGCCCTCAACGTTTCTCGTGGCATGGTAGCGATAAGTTTTTTAGAGAACCGAATCGGGTTTCTTGCACCGAGATTCTTGCTTGGAGAAGTGGTAGAGGTTTGGTAGCCGACATTAATAACTTAAGGAATAGGGGCATAAATGTGAGTCTCATCATTGAGACGTTTCACAGGATTTCTTTGACGTGTGACCCTATATTTCTATGTTATGATATGACGCCTTTTCTAGAATGCTTAAGTGTACTCAAGTGTTGATGTATTCCAAGGCGAAATCCAACTGTTGCTTACTTTCCTTTCCATTTTCTTTCATTATGAGTCATTGATTGATTTGTCTCGATTCTCTATATAAGTGTCACTTCGCATTTCAAATTTTTTTTCCCATTTTACACAAACTAAAAGTTCATTTTCTTTTATGCACTTTGATTTTCTCTTCTGAATTTTGGCAACACCCAGTTCATTAATGTTTTTTCTTTTTTGGATCATAAATTTTCTGGTGGCTAAATTACCTATTAGATCCTTTAACTTATTTAATTGTAACACTTTGGTCATTTATGTTTGTTTTGCTTCAAGTAGGTCTTTTATGTTACATATCTGTTGCAACGTTACCCTTTTAATCAACTTCCGTTAAAAAAAACGTGATGTGACACAAATGTTGCTTATGTGGCGTTTAACAGTGCTGATGTGTAATTATTCAATTTATTATTTATTTATTTTATTACCAGGTGAGAAAATTAATAGGGTTAAATATAAAATCCTCAAATTAGAACCCTAATGTTCATCTCCTTCATTTCTCCATCTATGGCATCTCTCTGTAGCAGCGGTACAAATCAAAAAATTGAAAGCGGAAGTACATTCATTTCGAGATCATCTCCACTTGCAATCGAACCAACCTATTCTTGTGGTGCCAAAGCAGTGATAAGGAAGGTTAAGAAGCAAGGAAGAAATGTGGGGAAGCTATTTTGAGGATGTAGATATTTTCAGGTACGTGAGTTGTGAATAGTCTGGGTTTTCTATCTCATTTTTCTGTGTCTGAGTGAATAGTATGTTTAACTCCATCAATGATTTTGTTGATAGAGTGAAGATGATAATCTTGGTTGCAATTTTTTTGAGTGGTACGTAAACCAACAAAGTGATGAAGGCAAACCAGAGATACAAGACACATATAATTCAAAATGTTCCAAGTGTGGTGAAAAGGATGTACAAATCGACATGCTTAGAAGGGATGACAACTACAATAAGGAGATGTTGAAGATATTGAAGATATTAGTTTATGGCATAATTTGTTTAGTTTTCATTTTAGTAGTCTTGATGTGTATGTTGGTTAAGAAGTGGTGATGTTAGTAAGTATGTTGGTTAAGAAATGGTGATGTTAGTAAGTATGTTGGTTAAGAAGTGGTGATGAGAATTGAGAATATGTGTAATTTGTTTTGCATCTCTGTTATTTGTGTTGCACTTGTATACTAGTCTTGTTGCTGCAATATGTGTAATCAGTTTTGCATTTAATGTTATTTGTGTTACAAATAATACAACTTAAAGGACCAATTTGTTACAATTTAAAAAGTTATAGGACCTGTTTGTTACAATTTAAAAAGAAATAAGACCTTTTTGTTACAAATTAATCATTGTTATAACACAACTCATAATAATGCACGGCCACAACAGAATTATAACACAACACATAATAATGCAGAATCATAACAGATGTAAACAGAATTATGTTCCAAAAGTAAGTCACCAAAACATTGTTATAACTTATCCCAAAATATTGTTATAAGATCCAAAAGATACCCAAAATACCTAGTTATAACAGATTTCCAAAATACATTTAGTTCCAAAATACATACTACATATTTAGTTCCAAAATACCGACTACATATTTAGTTCCAACATTCTATTTGGCTTTTCTCTTAATAGGCAGCTTTGGTCTCCGACTTGTTGGTTGCTAGATAGATGTCGGTCCCGGTCTGGCCCTTCTCATGGCAATTAGTTGAGAAACTGTGATGGAGTGTCTTGTTTGAACTCTCTCTGAGGCTGCTGATCTCCTAGTTTGAATTCCTTGGGACTGTTGGGATTGGACTGTTGGAGATGAAGTGGTGGCACTTTGGGATTGCCTAATCTGAACTCTTTTAGTTGGTTGGGATTGGACTGTTGGAACTGTAGTAGTGGCTGTTTGAGATTGCCTTGTTTGAACTCTTTTTGTTGGCTGAGATTGGACTGTTGGAATTGTAGTAGTGGCAAGTTGAGATGGAACATTGGCAGGTTGAGATCGAACATTTACAAGTTGAGATGAAACATTTACAGGTTGAGATGGAACATTTGCAGGTTAAGATGGAACATTGGCAGGTTGAGATTGTCTTGGTGCATATGGACATGATGATTTATTGTGTCCAGAAGTACCACATCTTGAGCACTTATTTGGCAATCCCTTTCTAGAAACATTTCTTGAATCCTTCCTCTTTTCATCAGAATCCTTGTTTCTGCTTCTTTTTGGCCTCCCTGGTGCCTTTCTAGATGGGGGTGGAAGTATATCAGGATATGGTGTCAATTCCCATAGGTTTTCCCCATTTGTTGGATAGATCAGTGGTTGGTAGCAAGCCTGATAATTTTCCTTCCTGTAATATGGAGGAATGTACTCAGTTGGGTCTTCAGATCTACCTTGGATGCAAGAAAATTGCATGGTAGCATGGAATTCCAGTTAGCATCCAATGCCTGCATGAGCACTCAAACCTCTTAAAGTCAACAATGTATTTCTCTCCAGTCACACTTGTATGCCTTACTTCATAAATTTTGTCACCTGATAACCTATAAATAAATGAAACATAAAACGAAAATTCAATATTTGAATCACTTGTATGAAGGACTGAATTACTGAATTTATACATAAATAATTAATGAAGTACCTTGCCATAAAGAATCTTGATATTTCTTGCCTTCTTTCAAGCACCTTCTTAACCCTTGGAAGTACAGACTCAGCATAATCTTCAATTTTAGCTCTATTAGTTGCCCATCTGTCCATGAGGTAGACTTTGATCTCTTCTAACATTGTTACAATTGGCTTTTGTCTTGCTCCAATTATGACACTGTTAAAAGTTTCAAACAGTTTGTTCACCAACACATCACTTTTTGTACTATACTTAAACTGTGACTTACTCTAGAATCTAGGAGGAATCTTCCACAAATGTTTGAATGCCTATTCATTTACTTTCCTAATCTCCTTCATTTCCCTTTCCCATGCTTGAGGATATGTAGCCTTGGCAGCCCTCCACATTAATTCCTTCAACTGTTTTCCTGGAAACCGTTTTCTGAAATTGTTATACAAGTGTCTAACACAAAATCTTTGATCAACTCCGGGTAACAATTCCTCTATTGTAGGTAACAGCCCCTGATCAGTTTATAAACACATAATGTTACAACAATAAGGATCTACTTGTTACAATTTAAAAACATTAAGGATTTACTGGTTACAACTTAAAACATTAAGGATCTACTAGTTACAATTTAAAAACATTAAGGACCTACTAGTTACAATTTAAAAACATTAAAAACATATTAATTACCTTTTGCTGGTCTGAAATGAAAGTAATGTTCTTGCACACTTCTGGTCCTCCCAAATCCTGAACTAGCAGATCAAAAAACCACGCCTAAGAGTCTTTGGTTTCTGCTTCAACTACAACCACTGCAATGGGTAACATTTGATCATTGGGGTCTCTACCAACTACGACAAGAATCTAACCTCCATAATTTCCTTTGAGAAAACAACCATCAATACCAATTATTGGTCTACAAAAACTAAAACTTTTCTTGCAGGCTTCAAGGCATATATATAATCTGTGGAAACTTGGAAGTAATGGCCTGCTCACATAATTTTCAGGTTGTTCTTCAATTTCATGTGGTTGTTGTTCAGTTTCTTGGACATTTATCTTGATGGTGCTGTTTGGGTTAGACCTCAGAAGTTCATGTGTGTAGTCATACAGTCTACGATATTGTTCTTTAAATGACTATTCCACAATTGTAAGTGTTGTTTTCCTTGCCCTATAAGCTTTCATCCTATTCATTCCAGCATTCCATTTCTCATGTACTTTCCCAATTCCCACTTATAGTCATTAAACTTCTTAGGCATGACAAATGGTGGGTGTTTTACCTTGCCATCATCATCTGAATAATCACTAATCATGTCATCCTCACTTTCTAACTCTTCAGTCACATAGTAAGAATCAGACAACCCAAGACATACCTTCTTACCTTTACTCATTCCTCTTATTTCAAAATCAAGCACATCTTCATCACTTGGTGTTTCATCCACAACAACTTCACTTCCTTTATCCACCTTCTTTTTCATAGGTATACCCTTGTTTTTTTGGGAACTGCCAGATGTCTCAGTTGGAACATGCTTTTTCTTCTTTGGTCTTCCACCCTTCATTTTTCTTTTTTTAGGTGTGTCATCTGTGTTGGAGCGGTAAAGCGGAAAGCAACAAACATTTTTGGAAGTATTTTTCTGGGAATTTATCGTGTCCACAGATATCGGTTCGAGGGAAAGAATGTCGTTTGACAGTCTCTCGCGTTTATGAGTTTGGATTATAATGGTTTCAAACAAGAAAACAGAAAAGTAAATATCAACATAAAAAGAACTCATTCTTCAGAGAGAAGAAACTTATCCGACATGCACATAATTCACTCCTCACAAACTTAAACTTACCGACCAGTTATACTCAACCTACAATACTCCTCAATATCACCCAGCATCGCTCACAACAGTGTCCATCTCTGACACACTGAGCTGAGAGAGCAACTGTGCTACCATCGTTGACACTCTCGCACTCAACTCAAGACACAGATGGCATTAAGCTTCGACACCTATTGAAGATTGTTAGCTCTAAATCTATCTCTAGCATCCAGAAACTAACAGATAGTCGTCCCTAATCAAAGTTCGAGATGTTTATCTTTAACACAACCCAAACCCCGCGCATAAAGCAAAAATCAAGGACAATCACCAATAAAGATTTGTAAAGCAAGTTTCATACAATGCCATGGGCGACAAATATACATGAATTCAGAGTAAATACATATACACAACCCAAAAAAGAAGAAAAACACAAAGAAGAAGAGAAATAAACTAAACATCTCGCGGATTGTCAAATTCGATCGACGATCAATCCACCCCGGTTCATCCGTGTGCAAGCTTCCATGTTGTTTTCTAGCTAATCTCACTAAAAAATGAGGTTGATGGAGTTGGGAGAGCAAAAACCACCCCCAAACAACATAACCTAACAAAAATGAAGTAAAATGAAATATGTATAAAATTCTGTCTCAGACGCTTTGTTCGGCGGAAGAATGGCTTTGCCCGACGGAGCTCTTTATTACACTCACATCAGCTGAGTACTTAAACAGCCTGGCAACAAATATCTAATTTTGCCCAGCGGAAAAAGCTTCGCTGATATTAAACATGATGTCTTGACATCAGTTGACAGAACATCAGAACATCAGTCTGATATGTTATTAGGGCTGCGCGTGTTTTAGTTGTTGGTGAGATTTTTGCTTAAGTAAGTGAGAGATTGCAGGAGAATATCTTGATAAAGATACATTCTGGTGCAATCATATGTGGAGCAGATCTTGTTGCTATTTTTAGGGCTGAATGATATGAAAAGATTTGAAGAGAAAATCTGTGTTAATTACAAATCAAATCAGAGATTATCAAGGAGTCCAAGCCCAAGTCTGAGTTTCTATATAAAGCAGCCACAACCCTACTTGAAGGGAACGAGGACTAGAGAGTGAATACTGAGTATCAGTTGTTAGAGTTTTCGTTTGTGTTTTGTAAGCCATTCATGCTTGAATTGTTATTGGTTGTTTGAGTTATAATTGTCCTCTCTAAAGCTTTTAAGAAAGAGAGTATTGTTCTTGATCAAAGCTTTTAAGCAAGATCAAGTTGTGAACTTTGTAATCTTTGAGGTGTATCACTGAGGTGATTAAGGGGGAGTGAGTGGTATCTTATATCTAAGAGGTTCTTAGGTAGAAGTATCTTTGAGTAGTGATTAAGTTAGGAGATTGTCAACTGGGATTGTTGAGTCTGTAATTTAATACTACTAATAGTGATTTTCCTCCCTGGCTTGGTAGCCCCCAGAAGTAGGTAGTTAGACCGAACTGGGTGAACAATTCTTTGTGTTGATTAACTGTTTTATTACCTTGTTCATATAGCAGATTGTGTTGTTGTGACATCAAACTTAACATCACACATCTGATACCAGAATTTCAATTGGTATCAGAGCAGGCATCCTGCTCTGCATCTGGGTGAGATCTAGGGCTGTTACTTTCTGGTACTATGGACAAGGAGAGTGGTGGATTTGTGAATAGACACCCTATTCTAGATGGGTCAAATTATGATTATTGGAAACCTCACATGATTACCTTCTTGAAGTCCTTGGACAACAGGGATTGGAAGGTTGTTTTAAAAGAATGGAAACATCCTGTTATTGTTGAAAAAGATGGAACATCAAAGCTGAAACCCGAGGAAGAGTGGACCAAGGAAGAAGATGAACTTGCACTTGGAAATTCTAAGGCTTTGAATGCCATTTTTAATGGTATTGACAAGAACATCTTTAGGCTGGTCAACACTTGTGAAGTGGCTAAGGAAGCTTGGGATGTCTTGAAAACTACTCATGAAGGAACCTCCAAAGTCAAGATGTCAAGACTTCAACTGCTGACAACAAAGTTTGAAAATCTGAAGATGAAGGAAGATGAGACCATTCATGATTTTCACATGAATATTCTTGAGCTGTCAAATGCTTCTAGTGCTCTTGGAGAGAAAATGACTGAAGAGAAGCTGGTAAGGAAGATTCTTAGATACCTTCCCAAGAGATATAAAATGAAGGTGACTGCTATAGAAGAAGCTCAAGACATCAGCAAGATGAGGGCGGATGAGTTGATTGGTTCTCTTCAAACTTTTGAATTAGGGATGGATGAGGAACCTGAAAAGAAGACCAAAAGCATAGCTTTGGCAACTAGTTCTGAAGATGCTGAGAAAGAGAATAGTTCTGAGTCTCAGGAGGAGCTGACCCATGCCATTGTTCTTCTAGGAAGACAGTTTAATAAGGTGTTAAAAAGAATGGTCAGGAACTATAAACCAAATGTTAAGAACATCTCGTCTGACATCAACAAGAGAACTACAGCCGAGGAGAAGCCTAATCTTGACAAAGGAGTCCAATGTTATGAGTGCGAAGGTTATGGTCATGTCAGAAAAGAATGTCCTACATATCTCAAGAAGCAGAAAAAGGGGCTATCTGTTTCCTGGTCTGATCCTGAGAGTGAGAGTGATGAAGAGACTGCCAAGCATGTTAGGGTAATGACTGGAATATGTGCTTCTGATGGAGAGTCTAGTGATGATGATCTGATCTTTGAAGAGCTAGCAACCTCCTATAAAGAGTTGTGTTTGAAAAGTGAAGAGGTTTGTCAAGAAATGGAGAAGCAGAAGAAAATTATAATCCAGCTTAAGGATGATAAAGCTGAACTTGAGAATGAAGTTCTGTTGTTAAAATCCCAGCTTGATCAAATGTCCAAATCCATCAGAATGTTGAATAGTGGAACTGACACTCTGGATGAAATCCTTCAGGCTGGAAAAGGAGCAAGTGATAAGACTGGTCTAGGATTTAATGGTGAAAAGAAATCTTCTTCAGATGCTAGTTCTTCTGGTACCAAACAGAACTTGTCTCATCAGATGTCTCAACATCAAGGGAAAGCTCATGTGTCAGGACCCAAGCAATATGTACCTCATCAGAAGACTCAACACCATGGGAAAGATTATAAACATAACATGTCCCAACCTATGTCTCAACATCATGGGAAAATATATGGGCCTAATAATGTTGTGCCTCACTATTATGGCAGAAGAAAGCCCCATCATCATGGGAAAAGACAGCCTAATCCTTATTACAGAAGACAGCCTCATTATCATATGAGACAGTCTCAATACTATGAAAGGAGACAATCTCAATACTATAGCAGAAGGCAGCCTCAGCAGTATAACAGAAAACATCCTCAAGAGAGAAGGCATGTTAATCACTTCAGAGAAGAATTTCAAAGCTGGAGATGTCACTATTATGGAAGATTTGGTCACTTGATATCTTTCTGCTTCAAACTCTATGGATATCCTTAACCTAATCCCCAACCTAGACAGAATCAGGAGAGTCCTACCGTTGTTAAGCAATGGGTTCCCAAGGATGGTGCCACTTGTTTGTTAGCTCAGATGTCATTAACTGGTTATGCCAAAGAGGACTGGTATTTTGATAGTGGTTGCTCTAGGCACATGACAAGTATGAAGAGTTTGTTGTTGAATGTTGAACATTATTCCAGTTGTGTAACTTTTGGAGATGGTGTCAAAGGAGAAATAAAGGGTGTGGGAAGACTGAACTGTGCAGGTGCTCCTAGACTAGATGATGTGTTATTGGTCAAAGGATTGAAGGCCAACTTGATCAGTATTAGTCAACTGTGTGAGCAAGGACTTAAAGTTCACTTTACTAAAACTCAATGTATTGTCACTAATGAGAAAGGTGAAGTTGTCATGAAGGGTGCTAATTCCAAAGACAACTGCTATCTATGGGATAAAGACGGAGAACATCTAGAGGTGAAACAAAGTCTGATTGATCGCAATGTCAAACATGATGTCATGACATCCTACCGTGACATTCCAAGGATCACCAAACACTCTAGGGTTAATCTTAGGGAAAGCAAGATCATTGAGGTTGACCATACAAGAAGGAGGTGTAATGACAGTTTCTCTAAGGATATATGTGCTGAACATTGTGATGTCGTAAGAGGAAAACTGGGTATATATAAAAGATAACAGAGGTTAATGACGTGTGCTGAATATTTATTAAAATTCAAAAATTTGAAAAGTGATACATATTGGTGGGGGAATTACATTTATTGGCTTTTAAGTGCTCAACAAAAGCAGCCCTCCTACCCTATGCAATCATTTCCTTACCTCGCCTCCACACGCTACATCAATCCTCATAGTCTGTTCATCTTCTCCCCAAAGAATAGAAGTCTCAACACATTTTTGTTCATCAGTTGCTACAGAGGAACAATGTCTCAACAAATGTCGTCTCCCTCCAAGAAGTCTGCATCTAAGAGTCCCGCACACACAAAACCCAGGGTTTCGACGAAAGGGGTTTCTGAGGATGAAGCTTTGGATATAGCCCCTCTCTCAATGATTCCAAATTATAAGACAAGACCTGGCAAGCTGCAAACAAAAAGGCCTTCTCATGATACATCAGGTAAATAGTCTGATCATTCTGCTGGTAAAAAATTTGATGATAGGAAAAGTAGAGAGTTTGTTACTAGCATTCTGTTTGGAGATAAATCTGCTCCTAGGACCTCTACTCCTCAAGCTGTTGGAAATCAGGATGAGGAAGAGACTGTTGATGTTGATAAAAGTATAGGTCAGATTGTCACTAAGATTTTTGAGAAAGGGATTCATGTGGCTGGAATATCAAGACCTTTGGCTCAAATGGATGTTGTGCGGTCTGAAGGTAAGAAGGATGACATGCAACCAGCTGAAACTAATCTTCACAGGTTGGCTGTTTCTGTCATTGAAGATGCTGAAACTGAAGCTGAAACTTATGTTGATCCCTGAAATTCTGGCACAGATATCAGATGTCCTACACAGATGTTGAGACACGGATATCCAACACAATGAACAAGATAACAATAAAAATAACAGTGCAGAAAGTAAAGAACACAGTGATATGTTTACCCAGTTCGGATTAACAATCCTACTCTGGGGGCTACCAAGCCAGGGACGAAATCAATATACGATAGTATCAATTCACAGATCATACAGCAACCACACCCGGTTACAATCCACTCACTTAATCACTACCCTTCCTATGACTTCTACCTAAGACTCACCTAGGTATGAGGCCCTCCTCAAATCCCTCTTCAATCACTAACCGTGAGTGGTTCCTTTCAACACAAGTAACAAAACGAAAGACACACTTTCAAAACACACAGTTTTCAATACTTCAAAGCTTATGAGAACTGACACACAAGAAACTCAATGCTTAAAAGCTTATGAGTAACTGACAGAACTTACAACACAAAACCAGTCCTTATACTATTATCAGAATGATACCAGTTAGGCTCACAATAAACAATCAAAAACCCTAACAAAAAAACACGTAAGTTCCACACCTAAAATAGGTTTACACCAGTCAATATATAGCATTAAAACTGGACTGGGTTGGGCTTCAAAACGCAGCAGAGAGACTGCACAAAATTCTGCAAAATAAACTCCAAGAAAATAGGTCTTCAATCAAAATTTTCCTAATATGTCTCCATATTTAGAAAGTAGTGAAAATCCGAAAACCAACACAAAACTCAACTCAATTTACTTTGGACGCCACATAGGATAACTAAATATTCACATAATATTCAGTAACAAATAACAACTAACAGAATCTTCCTTTTAAACCAAAATCAGACGCGATGTCCTATGAGCCAGGATGGGACATCTTTATCCGACATGTTGAATGCAGTAAGTTAGAACATCTTGTTTCAACATCTTGCTGCTAGAATAGTTTTAGCAAAATAAATGCCAACCACATAATGAAAGAAATAACAATCTCCCCCTTTGGCTTATTTTGGCTAAAACTACACAACAAACAATACAAAATTATCAGAGACATCAGCGAAAAACACAGCAGCAGCAAAAAATTCACAACAAAAAAAACTCTCCCTCAATTGCAAAACTCCCCCTCAACTGCAGAAACACCCCCTCAACTGTAGAAACACAATCAACATTCTCCCCCTCAACTGCAGCAACAGCACAAGCACACCACAAGCACACTACTCCCCCTTTTTAGCCATAAATATGACAAAGGCAAGTAGAACAGTTCTAAACAAAGACATAATATAGCAAAAGATAATGTTCAGAAGGAGAGACAAAGATATAGTTATCCTGGGCATTCAGTCATTACAACACCAACAACAACAAAACAAGCAAAAAGAAGAAACAATGCGTTATTCTGCAGCACCATCATCATCTTCATCTGACCCAGATTCTGCAATTTCTTCACCTTCTCTATCAGTCTCATCATCAATATCACCACTCCCAGATACAGAGTCATCTGAACCCTGTGCACTCTCTCTATCAGATCCACTGGTTTCAATATCAGCAACAAAGGTATTATCTTCAGACATCCTGTGGTCAGCACCAGAGGTATCACCTTCAGCAGTTTCCTTGTTATCTTGGTCTTTACCAACTGTTCCAGCAGAAACATTCTTTTTCTCCATGAAAGTTTTAATTAACTGTTCAAGTTTAGACTTCCTAGCAGTGTCTTTTCTGATGGAATCTTCCAGTTCCTTGCACGTCTCTTGCAGCTGTGCAATAACTTCATCATCAAAGGTAGCATGGCTAGAAGTTTGAGAGGATGTCCCAACAATGTCTGAAACATGTGCCCTACCAAGTAACTTGTAGTGTAGGGACATGTGAGGTTTTCTTTTGACTACACTGTCACTGCTTAACAAAAGGTTAGGAAACTGATCAAAGATAACACCACATATCAGGGATGGAAAGCAAATAGGCATCTTGACAGCAGTTAAACTTGCTTGTTTCAAGATTTGTTCAAAGATGTGTCCCAAAATCAAAAGGGACCTTTTTACCAATAGCATAAATGAACCTACCAAGTATGGAGGAAATAGTAGATGTATGATTGGTAGGTACCCAATTCACAACAACAATCCTATGGAGAATAACATATTTAACACTCAGTTTTCCAGAGGACAACTTTTCTTCATTTGGCCAGTGTTTAATACAACCACCTGTAATCTCCTTACACACTTCATTGTCTGTGACCTCTAACTCAGGTTGAGGTTCTTCACACCTGCCCAGAAAGTTATTGATTACTCCAGGAGAAAAAGTGACAACTTTTCCTCTCACAGACACTTTTCTGAAGTTGTTACTCCTGTTATCATCATAATCTTCAGGAATATTCACAACGAATTCCTTGACTAATTTTTCATAGCAGGGTCCTATCTTGGACACAGTTTTCATCAACCCAGCAGCTGCAATAAGATCCATGATTTCTTTGTATTTATTGAAATCCTTACCCAGCTCTCTCTCCAAGGCAATCCTCCTTTGATCCACAACTCTCCATCTATCTGCATTCCTCACAGAACCATCAGCATAGGTCTTTTTGCATGTAGAGTTTTTCACACCAATGATATCTTGAACATCTGTTGCAGCCTCATATTCAGACTCACTATGAGCAGTGACTTTTCTCTTCTTTGTTGGAATAATAACCTTACTCCATTGTTTAGGAGGCCCAGCTCAAACTTTTCCCTTGGTATTATCCACACCTCCAGACTTTCTCTGCGATTTTGCAGAATTTGAACCTTCCATCATAGCAATTTTCTCTCTTCTTCTCTTAATTCTCCTTAACATCCCTGTAATGGGTTCCTCATCAGAAGTGAGATCATCAACATTAATAACTACATCAGCTTTCTTTTTACTCCTTATTTTGTGACCCACATGAATTGGTACACCATCATCAGTCCTATCTGTTGGGCTGCCATTTGGATTGGCATTTCCTGTCAAGGATGTTGGAACATCAGACACAACATCTGTATCAACTCCACTTAAAACCATTGCAACAAACTTCCTAAGTTCCTTATCTTTTCTGGTAACATCAACATCAGTAGGATTCCTGTTTATACCACATGATTCAGTAGCGTTCTTCTTTTCAATCAAACCAGACTTAGACCCTTTTTCAGACAAATTTTTTCTAGGGCTTATTTGGTCTACATATAGACTAGTCATCGAGTGAACTTTCTTCCTAGAGGAAAAAGGTTTAGACTTCTTACCAGAAATATTGACATCCATTGAAGGAGAAACTTGTCGTTTTCCTTTAGGATCAGCAGGTGCTACGTTCAAAGGAGCAATATCAAGCACAAGATCTGAGAGGTTGATCATTCAAAGTGGTTCATCATCTCCAACATTGGTCTGAGGAGATCCTGAGTTATCAGAAGAGCCATGCACGGATTCTGATGCCAGATGTTGAGACATTTTTGATTGATCACAGAGCACAATATTGAGGATGTTAAGAGAAAACTCTAAAGCCCATAACCTTTGCAGAGAAAAGGCACGAGAAATTTTTGTACAATATGTTTGATGTAGGTAGAGTGTTTTTGCCCACCTATTTATATTTTTGAGAAGTGGGCCCAGAGAAGCGCGACAGTCACAAACTTTGAATCGCTTTAACGCCTCATATGTGCATTCATCAAACTTTCCTTTTAAATTTTCCGTGTTGACATATTCACTGGCCTCACTAAGTTTAATTTTATTCGGATTGGTTCTAACATTTTGAGTTGCTTTATAATTGATCATTACCTGTTTTAACTCAGTACTCTTTTCAATAGCTTTCTTAGTTTCCAAGCATATAGCAGTGCTTTCAGAACTCCACAAATAACAATTATCTGATGCTTTCTCGCCTCTCATGACAACCTTACCCTTCTTGTTTGTTATCAGGCATTCAGAATTGGTAAAGTTGACCCTGAGACCCTGATAATATAGTTGACTTATGCTTATCAAGTTTGCATTTAAGCCTTCAACAAGTAGCACCCCCTCCAGGTTGGGTTGTCCTGTACAGTTCAATTTTCCAACACCCATTACTTTCCCTTTTGATCCATTACCAAAGGTCACATGGTTAATAGAATGAGACTTAATATCTGACAAACATCCCTTGACACCAGTCATGTGCCTAGAACATCCACTATCAAAGTACCACTTTTCCCTTGAAGAGACTCTGAAAGACTTATGAGCTATGTGTTCTTCCACAGCATTCTTAGGAATCCACGCCTTCTTTGCTCCAACCCAATTCTGTTCCCTACTAGACTGTAACCCAGTTTTGGGGTAGCCATATAATTTGTAACAGAAGGGTTTTATATGGCCAAACCTTCCACAATAGTGACATCTCCATCTTTGATTCTTTCTTCTTGTGAAATTCTTCTGATGTCTGTGAGGATGTTGTAACATGTTATTTGGCGTCTTCAATTCTTTCTTAGATTGAGCAGGTGTCACTTCAGGCCATTTTCCTTTGTCTATCTCACTTGAACTTTCAAACCCAAAACCACTAACATTTCCAACATCTCTCCCTGATTTAAGAATCTCATCAAGCACAACAGAGCTACTATTGAGCATTCTGACAGTCTTGATCAAATTGTCCAATTTTGAATTCAGTTCAACCACTTCACTTTTCAGATAAGAGATAATAGATAAATGCTATACCTTTTCAGCTTTTAGATGAGCAATAACTCTCTTTTGTTCTTCTCTCTGCTGACATACTTCTTCACTTTTAATGCATAAATCCTTATAGAAAGCATCCAACTCTTCAAAGGTAAGTTCTTCACTGACTGAATCTTCTTCAGACTCACACACACCTGTTAATGCTGTAACCAGCTTTCCAGACTTCTCATCAATTTCAGTTTCAGAGTCATCTTCTGACCATGAAATTGATAACCCCTTCTTTTATCTCTTGAGATAAGTGGGACATTCAGATTTTATGTGCCCAAAACCTTCACACTCATGACACTGAGCTCCTTTCCCTTGGTTGAAATTTTCTTAAGTTCTGGAATTTCTCCCAGCATTCTGGTTTTTGCTGATGTCGAATGACTTGTCCCTAACATTTGATCTTGACTTCCAATCCATCCTTCTGAACACTTTGTTGAATTATTTGCCAAGTAACACCAGGTCTTCTGAAAGGCCTTCATCTCTGTCCAGATTACTTTCATCTTCTGAATCATCAGCCTTTGACATAAAAGCTATACTCTTCTTCTTCTCAGACTTTTCACTGATCCCCAAGTCAAATGTTTGAAGAGATCCCACAAGTTCATCCACTTTCATCTTATCTATATCCTGGGCTTCCTCTATAGCAGTCACTTTCATGTCAAATCTCTTAGGTAGAGATCTGAGGATTTTTCTGACAAGTTTGCTATCAGACATCTTTTCACCTAGGGCACTTGAAGAATTGGCTATCTCAATAATGTTCATGTGAAAATCATGAATGCTCTCATCTTCTTTCATCTTCAAATTCTCAAACTTGGTAGTGAGAAGCTGAAGTTTTGACATCTTCACCTTTGAAGTTCCTTCATGAGCAACCTTCAAGACCTGCCAAACCTCTTTTGTAATGGTGCAATGTTCAATAAACCTGAAAATATTTTTGTTAACACCATTAAACAAGGCATTTATGGCTTTGGAATTTCCCAAGGACCCTTTGTAGTATGCATCATCCCAGTCTTCGTCTTCCTTCACCACATCAGTAGGATTACCTTCTCCATCTTTAACCTTTGGGGGTTCCCATCCTTTGATAACAGCTTTCCATGCTTGATCATCCATGGATTTGATGAATGTTATCATCCTTCGTTTCCAATAGTCATAGTTGGAACCATCAAGCAGTGGTGGTTTGTTCAAAAAACCTCCATCCTTGTCCATTGCACTAGAAAGTACCTTCCCTGAATCTCACCCAGAAATAAACTAGGGTGCAAGCTCTTGATGCCAAATGAAATTCTGGCACAGATATCAGATGTTCTACACAGATGTTGAGACACGGATATCCAACACAATGAACAAGATAACAATAAAAATAACAGTGCAGAAAGTAAAGAACACAGTGATATGTTTACCTAGTTCGGATCAACAATCCTACTCTAGGGGCTACCAAGCCAGGGACAAAATCAATATACGATAGTATCAATTCACAGATCATACACAACCACACCCGGTTACAATCGACTCACTTAATCACTACCCTTCCTATGACTTCTACCTAAGACTCACCTAGGTATGAGGCCCTCCTCAAATCCCTCTTCAATCACTAACCGTGAGTGGTTCTTTTCAACACAAGTAACAAAACTAAAGACACACTTTTAAAACACACAGTTCTCAATACTTCAAAGCTTATGAGAACTGACACACAAGAAACTCAATGCTTAAAAGCTTATGAGTAACTGACAGAACTTACAACACAAAACCAGTCCTTATACTGTTATCAGAATGATACCAGTTAGGCTCACAATAAACAATCAAAAACCCTAACAAAAACACACGTAAGTTCCACACCTAAACTAGGTTTACACCAGTCAATATATAACATTAAAACTGGACTGGGTTGGGCTTCAAAACGCAGCAGAGAGACCGCACAAAATTCTGTAAAATAAACTCCAAGAAAATAGGTCTTCAATCTAAAGTTTCCTAATATGTCTCCATATTTAGAAAGTAGTGAAAATCCGAAAACCAACACAAAACTCAACTCAATTTACTTTGGACGCCACATAGGATAACTAAATATTCACATAATATTCAGTAACAAATAACAACTAACAGAATCTTCCTTTTAAACCAAAATCAGACGCGATGTCCTATGAGCCAGGATGAGACATCTTTATCCGACATGTTGAATGCAGTAAGTTAGAACATCTTGTTTCAACATCTTGCTGCTAGAATAGTTTTAGCAAAATAAATGCCAACCACATAATCAAAGAAATAACAATCCCCATGTTGGAGCTAGGGTTGATGTTGAACCTGATGTTAGAACATCACCTGCTAGGCTAGTCCCAAAGGAAAGAAGCCTGTTGAGGTTGTGAATGTTGAGAATTTGTCAGACAATGAGGTTATTGGAAATGCAATTCCAGATATTATAAAAAGATTAAAGTCTAGAAAAGGGAAGACTGTTGATTCATCTCCTAAGGTGAGAACTGAAAGCAAAAAGAAGAAGACTCCTGTTGTTAGCCCTACAAAGTCTTGAAGCAAGGTGTCTGTCTCATCCAAAAAGAGGAAGATAAGGGAAGACTCTGAATCTGAGTTTGATGTTGATAAGGATGTTCAAGACATCACTCCAGTGAGAAGGTCCATTTTAAAGAGGATTGCTGATAAGGTTCCTGATGTACCCGTGGACAACATCTCTTTTCACTATGCTGGAAGTGCTCACATGTGGAAGTTTGTGTGTCAAAGAAGATTGGCTCTGGAAAGAGAGCTTGGCAAAGATGCTCTGGAGATTAAAGAAGTTATGGAACTGATTAAGTTTGCTGGGTTGATGAAAACTGTTTCTGGGTTCTCCAAATGTTATGATGGGCTAGTTAAGGAGTTTGTGGTAAACATTCCTGTGGACATTACTGACAGAAGGAGTGTGGACTTTAGAAAAGTGTATGTGAGAGGGAAGTGTATTGACTTTTCTCCTGAGGTTATCAACACCTACCTAGGAAGAAGTGAGCAAGATTATAGAGAGCTGGAAGTTAGTGACAATGAGGTGTGCAAGGAGATCACTACAACTCAAGTGAAGGTTTGGCCTTTGAAAGGAAAGCTGTCTGCTAATCTTCTTAGTGTAAAATATGTTGTCCTGCACAGGATAGGTGCTGCAAATTGGGTCCCCACTAATCACAAAACTACTATATCTGTTGACTTGGGGAAGATGATTTATGCAGTTGGGAAAAAGAAAAACTTTGATTATGGGTCCTACATTTTTTATCAGACTGTGAAGCATGCTTCAACAAATGCTATTAAAATGCCTATAGCATTTCCTTATCTCATTTGTGGAGTGATCCTGAAGCAACATCCTGGAATATTGACTACTTCAGATACTGCTTGCAAGAGGGAGTATGCATTATCCTTGCATCCCAAGTTGTTTGTAGGGAATCATGTCCCAGATATTGTCTCACCATCAGGTTCTGGTGTCAAGAAGGCATGTACAAAAACTGATATGATAGAAGAATTGAAGTCTGCCTGCAAGGATCTAGATGTGGTGATCAGCACTAGCATTGCCAGGAAGATGAAACTTGAGCAGTTGATCAAGTCTTTGGAACAGGATAGAGATGATGAGGATTTCAATGCTGAAGGTTCAGGTTCTGAGAAAGGTGATTCAACAACTCAAAATGAGGATGATGAAGATGGTTCTACTGATGATTCTGATGAAAATTAATTAAGCTAGCTGTGTTGTTTCAATTTTGTTTTTGTTTTATCTGCACCTATTTTGTATCTTGGATAATGGTACTGTTATGTTTATCTGGTTTTTGTTTTATGATTTGTCTTGTTTTGACTGACAAGGAGAGCTAACTGGTAGTTTTTGACAGTAGTTAGAGGGACTAACTGTGTGATGGTTAGCCAATTGTGGCTAAAAAGGGGGAGAGTTAGCCTTGGGTTGATGTTCGCTGTTGCCTAGCTTTTTGTGGGTCTAGGTTTGAGGGGGGAGTTTGTAGTTAGTGCAGGTGTTTTGCATGTTTGAGTTTGTTTTTGGTGAAACTGTTGGATGTTGTTGTTGCTGGTTGTGTAGTGAGTGTTTGTAGTTGTTTGGAGTTTGGTGTTTATCCGCTGCAAGTTTTTCTGATGTTGGCTGAGATTGTTTTAGCCAAAATTAGCCAAAGGGGGAGATTGTTAGTTCTTGTATTGGCTGCAATTTTGGTAAAACAATGTTGTTGTTGAAGATGTCATTTGTCTGATGTCTCAATATGAGTTCTTAACATTCAGTTTATGTTAAGTTATTTAGGGTTGCAGTTTTGTGTGCTGATGTTAAACATGATGTCTTGACATCAATTGACAGAACATCAGAACATCAGTCTGATATGTTATTAGGGTTGCGCGTGTTTTAGTTATTGGTGAGATTTTTGCTTAAGTAAGTGAGAGATTGCAGGCGAATATCTTGATAAAGATACATTCTGGTGCAATCATATGTGGAGCAGATCTTGTTGCTATTTTTAGGGCTAAATGATATGAAAAGATTTGAAGAGAAAATCTGTGTTAATTACAAATCAAATCAGAGATTATCAAGGAGTCCAAGCCCAAGTCTGAGTTTCTATATAAAGTAGCCACAACCCTACTTGAAGGGAATGAGGACTAGAGAGTGAATACTGAGTATCAGTTGTTAGAGTTTTCGTTTGTGTTTTATAAGCCATTCATGCTTGAATTGGTATTGGTTGTTTGAGTTGTAATTGTCCTCTCTAAAGCTTTTAAGCAAGAGAGTATTGTTCTTGATCAAAGCTTTTAAGCAAGATCAAGTTGTGAACTTTGTAATCTTTGAGGTGTATCACTGAGGTGATTAAGGGGGAGTGAGTGGTATCTCATATCTAAGAGGTTCTTAGGTAGAAGTATCATTGGGTAGTGATTAAGTTAGGAGATTGTCAACTGGGATTGTTGAGTCTTTAATTTAATACTACTAATAGTGATTTTCCTCCCTGGCTTGGTAGCCCCCAGAAGTAGGTAGTTAGACCATTGACTGTTTTATTACCTTGTTCATATAGCAGATTGTGTTGTTGTGACATCACACTTAACATCACACATCTGATATCAGAATTTCACCTAACAGTAGATAAGGAGAAGAGATTGAAGTTTGTTCATCAAGGGTTTGGGTGAGCGTGACCTTCAGACTTCGATGAATGAAGGTGAGGGTGAATGTGAGAGAATGAGATAGTTAACTTACTGCTTAAATTTAAAAATAAAAAATTAATGTGTTATTTTTTCTTATATTAAAAAAATATAATTTAGAAATATTTGGTTAAAATAAAATGAAAAATGTCGCAACTGTGGGTCGAACACACGACCTTCATATATATTAGTGCTATTATAGATGAAAATTGTAGTAGTGTGGTATGCCTTTAGCAGCGCTTTTGAGGTGAAAGCGCTTTCTAATGTGGGGTTTACGAGAGGCCTTTGGAAAGCGCTGGCTAAGGTGTGTTGTAAGAAAGCCCTTTAGCAGCGCTTTTCAAAAGCGCTGGCTTATGGTATCCTTTTAGCAGCGCTTTCCATAAAGCGTTTTCTAAAGTGCACCTGCCTTAGCCCTTTAGCAACGCTTTTCAAAAGCGCTTTCGTCGGACCCCCATATAGCAGCGCTTTTTTCCTTCGTTTTTTATTTTTGTTTTTAGAGAAACTTATAGCAGCACTTCTGGGAAAAAGCGTTGTCTTTGTACAGCTGCCAAAACACAATTTTGGCGTAGTGAATCTTCACTAGCAACCACTGGTGACTAACAACCACAAAGACTAACTGTCTAAGTCTTCTTAAGGATTCTAACCTAACTTGTCCCTTAAGGAATTACAAACAACAGTTTGTGAAAGATAAATTTTTACAATGAAATACTTCTACTCAAGTAGATATAAACACAATGAACATCTTAAAAAAAATACTTAAAGAAAATTTGCACACAATATATATTTTTCGTTGTTGTGTTCTTGCGTTGTTGTGTTGTAGTTCTTCACTTGCTTGTGATTTTCTTCAAGTTATCAAGTCCTTATATAGCCAGTAAAAGATCTGTTGGGGGCAGATCAGGAATATCCTTGAGTGAGCTAGCGACTTGAAAGAATGCCATTACTTAGAGATGAAAATCGCACACAAAAGTTGTCCTTTTCACCACAAAATCAGGGTAGTGGAATGGTAGTGAAATGGAACGTTTTGATATGTACTATGTGTTATTTCCCTCTTAAACTTTTGATCTTATCTTCTGTACATCAAAGGCTTCTGGATAGAGATGTTTGAAGCATGAGTAGAAGAGTTGATCACTGGATCTTCAGAGTCTTTAGATCTTGTTCACCAGAACCTTGTCTTCAGAATCTTTAGAACTTAGTCTTCAAAACCCTAGTCTTCAAAGTCTTTAGAACTTTGTTCAGCAAAACCTTGTCTTCAAAGTCTTCAGCACTTAGTCTTCAGAAACTTAAGTCTTCAGAATCTTCAGAACTTTGTTAAGTAGAACCTTGTCTTCAGAGTCTTCAACACTTAGTCTTCAGAAGAGAACAACTTCAGAAGTTAGAAAGCCTTCAGAAGTAAATCATCAGAGTCACTCTCAAAGGAAAAATCCAAGAGAGCATTGCAGCAACAACATATTGTCTTCTTAGAATCTTTCTGAATGTGAGTAGGTACAGAAGCAGACTTGCTCCATTGGTGCAGAAGCGACTTTTGTCATACCAGAATGACGTTGCATATGTTATCAGAGTCAGAACCTATTTGTTAAAACTTCATAATAACAAACTGTTAGAGTACCAAAATTGTTTTCACATAAATACTACCTTATTATTATCAAAACTTAGAGATAGCCAGCAGAACTAAATCTTGTTCTAACAATTTCCCCCCTTTTGATAATGACAAAACAATGTATTTTGATGAAACAATTTCGTACAAAAATAATCAAAAGGTGATGACAGAGATGCATTTAGAAATAACTTCCCTTTATCAAGCTCCCCCTGAATCTAAGACTTATAAAAATCTTATCAGATTTAGGATAACAGAGCCTGATTAGTCTTATCAGATCTAGAATAAGGTCTGAGATGATTCTTATCAATTATCAAAGCAGGTTCAAGTCTGGTTCTTATCAGATGCATCAGATAGTCATGATTGCCAGAGTTTTAATATCGTTCCTGAAAAACATTCTAAGAAGGATCATGTGCATTTATTATGTTAGAATGTCAGAATTATGATTCAGAGAACAAGATATTTTTATCAAAATAATTTCTTCATTACCACTCCCCCTTTTTGTCATAATAAAATAGGTAAACAAAATAGAAACAAAATAAAGTAACTAATGGGTAGCCTAGAAAATGTCTAAGGTTGAGGAGGAGGAGGGAGCCTCTGAAGAATCTGAGCAAGCACATTCTGAATGCTGGATGTAACTTCATCTTGCTTATCCATTCTAGTTCTGAACAACTCTTGTTCCTTCTGAATGCTTTCCAGAGTCTTCAACACTGGATCAGAGGTAGGGTTATCAGAGCGTTCAACAGCGTCTAGAGCATCTTCTTGATTCTTCATTTCAGCTTCTCTTTCAGCTAATTCTTGAGCTTCCTTAACTTGTCTTTTAGCTTCTCTCTCAAGAGCTTCCTTAGCTAGTCTTTCAGCTAATTCCCTTTCTGCAGCTAACTTTTTTTCAGCTTCTCTTTGAGCTTCCAATCTTTCTTCTGCTTGTTGGATAAAATGTTCTTTTGTTTGAGCAGAGAGATTTTTGATCTTTTGAAACTCCACAAACATCCATTGTTTGAATCGATTCCAGGTAGCACCTAGAGTAGAAGGGTCAGCGCTAGAACAGGATTCATCAGAAAGTTTCTTGAATCTCCTAACTACACTGTCTTTAAAAACAGAAATGACTTCATCAAGCTTAGGAGGGGGAAGATCAAAAGGTTGATGTTCAGGAATTGTTTGGGTTTCTTCATCAAAAGCAACTAGATTGGAAAGTGTTTGGTCAGAGTCTGAATCAGAATTTGTTTTTGGTGATGAAGGGTCAGGATTATTTGATATGGTTACTGCATTTATGTGTGGAGAGGTTGAGGATGTGGGTGATTGAAGGTTGGTTGTTGGAATAGGTTCTGTAGGAATTTCTTCAGAAATGGGTTGATTGATGATGTTAGAAGTTAATGGTAAAGAGATGGTGTGAGTTATTGGTAAAGATATGGTGGGTGTTGACTGAGTGGAAGTGGTTTGAAATATCTGAGGTGAAAGTAGTGTAGATGGTGAAGAAGATGGGAATATCTGAAATGATGGTGGTTCATAAAGAGGGATGGATGAGTTTGTAACTATGGTTAAAAATATTGGAGGTGGTGTTGGAATAGATGAAGATACATTTCTATTAGTAAGAACAGATGAAGAGTCAGAAGACTTACTTGTCTGTTCTAGATAGGATGCAAGTGAAGGATTCTTCGTGCTGGCTTCACCCAGATGCAAACCTTTCTTTTGCTTCTTGACGATCTTCTTCTGAGGTTTCTTGGTATGAGGTCTTTTCTTCTTCATCAGATCAGAGGGATTATCTGGTAGATCTTCAAACTGGAATCCAGATATATCATATCATTCTACTTCACGTATCTTAATGTACTCCTCTATAGCTTTTATAGCGTCATGCTTGGTGAACAAAGGAAATCCATTGATTATCATTCTCCTTGACTTCAAACTATTCTAATCTGTAGCCATACTTGGTTCAGTTCTTATCTCGTTTATAATTTGCATCCTCTTCAGATTTATACTATTCAGATGTGTTCCAGTTATAATATCTAATTCATCTTTAAAATTAAAATTTTCCAGATGATCAATCATGCCACTTTCAATTAGAATATCTGAGATAAGTCTACCAAGAAGAATGTTGTTTTTAAGCTTCTTTGAATCATTTCTGGTTTCTCTTACAGAATCTCTGAGGTATCTGAAGAGAATGGAAGGGAGGCAAATCTTTTCACCTTTCAGCAGATAATATAACATGCATTTCTGATCAGTGTTGATGAAGTCAGATGAACTTGATGAAGGTTTATGGTAGATACAACCCAGAATGATCCTGAGCCAGACGCGAAGCTCTTTAAACAGATCCTGGCTTTTAAAGGGTGGTTTTCCATCAGATGATTGAATGAAGATGGCTGGGTTTATCACTTCAGAGAGAAACTTTGATTTTGAATTCATCTTATAGATAACTTTCCACCAGAGTTCTCCATTCCAAGTAAGGTAGCGATAGATTTCTCTGTGATGATAAATTTCTTTCCCAAAACATATGACACAATGAAGTGGTCATCAACATCAGTAAATCTCCAGAATTCCTTGATTAAGTTAGGGAAGATTGGACCGTAGAAACGATCAAAGTAATTTCTCCAACCTTGAGCATTCAGTTCCTTAATCAAATCTATTCCATTTTCAAGCAAGTTATCAAAATCTACCAACCATTCACAAAGAACTTCCAATTCTGCAAAAGGAGTTAAGAGATGAATGTGAGGTGGACGATCCATAATATGAACTTCAGCTAGTTTCTGGAAGGTAGATAACGATTGATGTAGCAACATCGAAGCATTTTGAGCAGTAGTAGAAACCATTTGAGATGATTCTGCATGTTGTGATTGTTGAAAGAAGTTGTACACATTTTGTTGATGAGGATCCATTGATGAAGATGATGAAGTTATGGAGCACAAAGGGTTTTTAGGGTTTCTAAGAAAAAGTGTGGGAAGTAAAAAAGTAGCATCGTGTGTGATAGTGAGATAATGAGTTTAAAGAGAGAAATTGATGATTACAAAAATTAGGGAGTAATAGGAAGTAATTATTTTAAAACCTAGTCTCACGAAATTACAATGCTCGAGGTATCTTTTCAACAGTAAGGTATGATTTGGTATTGGACAAGTGTCACACGAAATTATAGGCGTCTGTTTAAGTGAACACGTTTGATGTTCCCAAAGTCAAGAATACCAAGAGGAATCTGACTAGACAAGTTTCTGATCAAGGCATTTTCTAACACGTAGAAGTATCTTTATTCAGAAAGACAAATAAATAAATAAAATTTGCTTAACGTCAGGATCTCTTTTTACAAAAGGAGATTAAACATATTCTGATAAAATTGATTCTGGACAAAAATCCATATTTAAGTTTTTCATAATGAATTGAAATCTATCTTCAGCTAAGGGTTTTGTAATAATATCAGCCCACTGATGGTCTGTATCTATAAATTTTAGAGTTAAAATCCCTTTCTGAACATAGTCTATGATGAAATGATGTTTAATTTCAATGTGTTTAGCTCGAGAATGTAAAATAGGATTCTTAATTAGGCAAATAACAGTTGTGTTATCACAGAAGATAGGAATGTTACCCTCGTGAATTTGAAAATCTTCTAGATGATTCTTCATCCAGAGCATCTGGGTACTGCGAAGTGATGCTGAGATGTATTCTGCTTCTGCAGTAGATAGTGCAATGGTTTATTGCCTTTTGCTTGCCCAAGAGACGAGGTTGTTGCCCAGAAACTGACAGTTTCCAGAAGTACTTTTCCTTTATAATCTGTCTCCAGCATTATCTGCATCACAATAACCAGATAGCTTGTACTCTGATGTTTTCTTATACATCAATCCAAGGTTAGTTGTTCCTTTTAGATACCTTAGGATTCTCTTAACAGCTGTTAAGTGAGTTTCCCTTGGATCTGATTGGAAACGAGTACACAAACATACACTAAACAGAATATCTGGACGAGAAGCAGTCAAATACAGAAGAGAGCCTATCATACCACGATAGAGCTTCTGACAAACCTTTTTACTTACTTCTTCTTTCTCCAGAATGCATGTAGGATGCATGGGAGTTTTTGCAGGTTTATTATCTAAAATCTCAAATTTCTTCAGAAGTTCTCGTGCATATTTGCTCTGATGAATATACGTTCCTTCTGGACGTTAATCAATTTGAATTCCTAGAAAGAATCTGAGTTCTCCTATCAGACTCATTTCAAATTCTGTCTGCATTAACTTGGAAAATTCCTTGCACAAGGAAGGATTAGCAGAACCAAAAATAATATCATCTACATAAATTTGCACAACCAGAATATCATTCTTAAAGGTTTTGCAAAAGAGTGTAGTGTCCATTTTCCCTCTAGTAAAATCATTTTCCAAAAGGAAATTACTGAGTCTGTCATACCAAGCTCTGGGAGCTTATTTCAGACCGTATAATGATTTCTTCAGTTTAAATACAGAATCTGATTTCTCAGAATTTTCAAAGCCAGAGGGTTGATGTACATATACTTCTTCAGAAATTTACCAATTTAAGAATGCACTATTAACATCCATCTGATAAAGAATGATGTTATGATTAACAGCAAAGAAACTAATAAGCAAATAAATTTTAACCCGACAACTGGTGCAAAGGTTTCAGTATAATTTATCCCTTCTTGCTGACTATAGCCTTGTGCAACCAATCGAGCTTTATTTCTTACGATCTCACCTTTCTCATTAAGCTTGTTTCTGAATACCCATTTTGTTCCAATGACGTGGGCACCTTTTGGTTTCTGAACTAGACCCCAAACATCGTTTCTGGTGAATTGATTCAGTTCTTCTTGCATAGCCAGAATCTGTAACATCTCTATTTCCTCATGTGTTTAATTACCTCATTTAAAGTGGTTGGTGTATGTTAGTCGGTACATTTATAATGTTAGTTATAATTAATTTACTGAAATTCTTAGTTAGAAGTGAGATATAATAATAATAATAATAATAATAATAATAATAATAATAATAATGTTGGATTTAGAAGGAAAAACAAATGTGTGCTGAAAATTTAGCACGTAATTTTAGGGGTTGAGTTAGTCAAATTAACAAAAAAATTAATCTTTCATATTTTTAGTTCAATTGGTTTACTCCCTTTTAGTGTCAATCTATACCCACTAACAACCACATTACTCTATTCATAAGAATTACGTGGTCATGGTAGGTTGGATCCTCTCTCAAAACTTCACTATTTGTTCCTCCAATTAAGCCTCACATATTTGCTATCTCTCTCTCTCTATATATATATATATTTTTTTTTTCTACTGTTATATAATATTCATTCTTCCAACTTCTGCCCAAACTACACCTTACATTAAGTGTTACCAACACCAATAAGAAAATAAGGAGAGACTTGTTCGAGGTTCAGTCCAAGGACAATTTGAAGAATTTCTTGTTAAACACTTCTAGAAAATTTGTTTTTAATGACTGAAAAATTTCGGTTATTATAGTGACCGAATTAGCCACTAAAATTAGATATCATATTAGTAAAATTTTAAAAATCACTAAATTGATCACTAAATAAAATTAACCACCGAATTAGCGACTGCTATTATGTGATCATAATTTCCAGTCTCAAATAATCGTTTTTATATAAATTAATTTATAAAAAAATTCTGTGACCGAAATTTCGGTCAATAATATTTTTTTTGTTTTTTTTTTTCATTATTAAGTTGCTTTCGTCCTAATTTTCTCCTTTTATTTATTTTTTTAATTTATTAGTCAAAATTTTACATTTTTATTGTTTTAACAAATAAAACATATATTTATATAAATTATTAACTCATACAAATGTATTAATTTAAATAAAATATAATTTTAATGACAATTAATGTAAGAATTTTTTAAATAATATTTGAAAGTTCTATTTCATTAATAATATATACATTTTAGATGTAAATTATATTTAAAAAACCAAATGGCTTAATGGACACACAAATGCTCTACAAAGGAAAGTGCATTGGTTTGATTCCTCTCTGCTAGAGACAAAACTTTTGTTTTACTTTAAGTTTTATAAACAAACTTTTGTTTTACTTTAAGTTTTATAAACAATTGAAAATAATCACTAAAATTGGTCACTAATTTCAGCCGCTAAAATCGGTCACTAAATTCGTCTCTAAAGGTTAACGACTAACACTTTTCTAACCGAAATTTGATAGTCGCGTTAGTGATCGCTAAACGTTATACTGACCAACTTTTAAACTTTTTCGGTCTCTAATTTTGTCACTAAATGTAAATTTTTTAGTAGTGTAAGGGCTTTTCTCTATCTAAGTATAAAATAGATTTGAGTTAGGAGTTAGTTAAATCTTATATTCATATTTTGATGTCAAAGAGATTTAAATAGTTAAAAATACAGTATGTGAATTGTTACGGCGACTGATTTCAGTTTCCAAACTAATATTAATATACATATATTAAATATATAGGATCGTGGTTTCTAAGAATAAGAGAAGAGAAATCTAGTAATTAGAAATATATATCTACATGCTAATTAAAATGGATGTAGCAAGTGTTGTGAGAATTAGGGGAAATCAGTGACCCAGTAGTCTATAAGACCATTGCATGTATTTATGTGAGTTATCAAATATGGAGAAATTTCTACAAATACTTTATAGCTAATTACTGTGTGTAATATGTGAAAGTATGTCTGGTTTATTTCATGGGATTGATAAAGGCATGGCGTATATTTGCCATTTGGTGCTGCAGTGCTTAAATCTTGTACGATTCAAACTCATTTAAATAATCTATTTGGTTATTATTATATATCAGATACATCAATTATGTAATGAACCAAACAAAATTTTTGTTTCTTATAATAGTGACTAGAGGGTGTATATTAAATACAATAATAGTCGTATGTTGGTTGGAATCTAAATTAAAAAGTGGGTATGCAAGCTAGTTATAAGTCATAACTAGTTTTGATAGAATAAATACAAACACATATGTCTCTGAATATCAATATGTGAAATTTTACTTTGAAAAAAAGGGATTGATTGTTCAATATATTTAGAGTATTAGACATTTATGGTTTTAAATTTATTTTATTTAATTCAATTTTAAATTAACTTATTTCTAATTTTTATAGTATATTTTATCTAGATTTATAGGATAATCTATTACCTCTTTGACTTATAGTTGTTCTATTTTATTTCTAAGCAAATAAGGTAAAAAGTAATTTTCTTAAATTTATGTGGATGTTTTCTAAACTTTTAAATTAGGTGCATGAATTGTGATTTTTAAATCTATGTGAGGGGGATAGATATTATTTTACTTTCATGCCTTAGTGGCAGGTAAAATTTCTGTGTGGTTGTCTTAGTGGCGGGTGATTATACCTTTGATTTTATCATGCATAACATGTTATATGCATTTCTGTGTGGTGCTTTAATGGTGGGTTATTTTCCTCATTTATATGAGATGAATTCTATGTGGTGCCTTAGTGGCGGGCTGAAATATCCGGATCATGTAGTTTAAGAGCATGCACATTCTTGCATATAACATTTGGTGGTTGTTGTTGTCGTTAGTCTTGAGTTGATTACTTTTTGTGTATGACGTGATGGCTACAGTTCGATATTAATAATTTTGGTGAATTTTCCTTTATTTATTTCTCTTGGGCATGAAATGTATATTTATATTTGTCTGATTTGTAACTCTCGTTTAGTTTATTTTTGACATGGATTGTGGTTGATGGAAACTGACCCTTACACCAACATTTTAGGTACAAGTGAGGAGTGTCAAGATTGACTGATGTGTGCTTGTCACGTGATCGTGGGGAATAAGGGTTTTCAAAACAAAAAGATTTCAGTAGTTTATAAGTTGATAGCATTATGTTTTAAGTTATTTGTTTATTTTCCTTTGAATGAATTGGACATGCGGTGATTTACTACTTATGAATTTGAATTATCACTAAGTTTGGTTAATTTCAAAACCTTTTAATTTGTTTAAACAAGTATTAATAAAAATTTCCGAGTCATGTCTTGGATGAAAATTTGGGGCGTTACTCCACTCATTCTCCTGAAGAGCTTCATCAACTGATGTTGGGTCTATAAGTGACACAAAACCCAGAAGAGTTTCTACAGAAGGTTTGAATGAAGAACGAGTTCTGACTGTATCAACTTTATCTCCCAGAATCAATTCTTCAAAATGAGAAGTCCTTAGTCTATTCGTTTTCTGATGAGGTGGACTGTCATTATTTCTGGTGAAGTTGTATCTGAGTCTATAGTTTCTGCAACTTTGTCTCCTTCTTCTATAGAGTCTTCCTCCTTGGATTCTGATAAAGTAATATTCAAATCTGCAAGTTTTTCAACTAGCTTTGACTTTTCAGGGTCAAGCTTATCATCGAATCTAACATGAATTGATTCCTCAACAACCCGTGTTTCCGTGTTATAGATTCTGTAGCCCTTAGAGCGTTCAGAGTATCCTAACAATAAACACTTTTAAGCTTTGGAATCAAACTTGCCAAAATTCTCTTTAGTGTTCAACATAAAACAAATACAGTCAAAAGGATGAAAATAAGAGATGTTGGGTTTTCTATTCTTCCACAATTCATAAGGAGTCTTACCCAGAATAGGTATGATAGAAATCTTGTTCTGAATATAACGTGTTGTATTTACTGCCTCTTCCCAGAAGTGCTTAGCCATTTCAGTTTCTTGGATCATGGTACAAGTCATTTCTTGCAATGTCCTATTTTTCCTTTCCACTACTCCATTCTGTTGTGGAATTCTAGGACAAGAGAAATCATGGGAGATGCCATGGGAATCAAAAAGATTCTCAAAGTATCTATTCTCGAATTCTCCACCATGATCGCTTTTGACTCTAACTATTTTGCAATTCTTCTCTGTTTGCATTTGTGAGCAAATAGTAGAGAACACAGAATGTGACTCATCCTTTTGTTTCAAGAATTTTAACCATGTCCAACGACTATAGTCATCTACAATGACTAATCCATATTTCTTACCATTGATTGAGGCAGTTTTCACTGGACCAAAAAGATCAATTTGCAGAAGTTCTAATGGTCTAGAGGTATAAACAACATTTTTCGCTTTAAAAGAGGTTTTGGAAAACTTGCCTTTCTGACATGCTTCACAAAGAGCATCTGAAGAATACCTCTGATTTGGTAAGCCTCTGACTGATCCAAGCTTATTTAGCTGAGAAATATTTCTCATGCTAACATGGCCCAAACCTCTATGTCATACCCATTGCTCCTCATTTACAGACATTAGGCATTTAATATTCTGGTCCTTAAGATCGAAAAATCTGATTTTGTAAATGTTGTTTTTCCTCTTTCTATTAAAAAGGATTGAGCCATCCTTCTGACTAATAGCCTTACAAGACTTTTGATTGAAAATGATATCATAACCATTGTCACTAAGTTGGCTAATTGACAATAAGTTATGCATCTAACCATCGACCAGAAGAACATCAGTAATAGAAGGAAGTTCACCATTACCAATAGTTCCAGAGCCGATGATCTTACCCTTTTGGTTTCCTCCGAAACCAACAAAAACTCCAGGCTTAAGTTCCAAACTTTGGAACATAGGCCTTCTTCCCGTCATGTGTCGTGAGCAACCACTGTCCAAGTACCATGATTGGTGTTTCAACTGAGCTGCTAAGGATATCTGCAACATAGATTATCTTATCCTTAGGTACCCACTTTCTAGGTCCTCTTTTGTTAGTTTCCCAGAGTTTTCACAACTTTGGGTTTCTGTGCAACAGGATAATCAAGTGGAATTTGTGCATGATACTTTGGTTTAAGATCATATTTCTGTGTCTGTGGAGGTGCTTGCACAAGCTCAGAACAATCAAGCTTAGTTCCAGAAGGCACGAAGTGAGCATAGAGAGGTTTTGGTTTTTCAGGCTGACTTTCGTCAGTTATAGATGATTTTGTACACCCCAAACCTTTCTTGGAATTTCTGCTAACTCCATAGATCATGGACGCCATTTTTCTTCTATCTATGCTTTTATCCAGGAAGTGTTGGAATGCTCTATCATACTTGTTGACACAATTAGTATCAAAGATATTAGAGACTCATTCTTCTTCTAATTTAGAAATTTTTCTTTTCAAAGCACATTTAATATTTTTTAAAGAAAAAATATTTTCATTCAAGGAAGAATTATTTTGTTCAAGCTTATCTCTAGCTTCAGAAGTAATTACATGGATTTGTTTAAGATCCTTGTATTTACTTTGAAGTCTCTGATATCTTTCCAGCATTTCTGAAATACATGACTCTAATTCAGAACGAGAGAGTTTAGACAATACCTCTGAGTTAGAGCCTGAATCTGATTCTAGTTTTGATAGCATTTTGTCTTCTGGTTCTCCAAAGACTTCAGCGTTAATTGTTATTGCTACTAACGCAACATTTTCCTGTTCTACATCATAATCTTCTTCTTCAAAATCAGAGTCATCCCAAGTTGCCATGAGTCCCTTCTTGAGTTTGGTGAAGTTCTTCTTAGGCTTCTTGTCTTTCTTAAGCTTTGGACACTCATTCTTGTAATGACCTGGCTCATTACACTCATAGCAGACGACTTCTTTTCCAGAACTCTGCTTCTTTTGTCGAGATGTTGAGTCAGAACGATCGTTGTTCCTTCTTGATCCTTTGAACTTTCCTTGCCTATGTTTCCATAGTTTGTTGATCCTTCTGGAGATAAGTGATAGCTCATCTTCTGAGTCTTCATCAGAATCTTCTGATTCTTCCTCAGCTTGAAAAACCTTTGCCTTTTTTAGGGTTAGACTTAAGAGCAACTGATTTACTCTTCTTCTGAGGTTCATCTTTCTCCATCTCTATATCATGACTTCTTAAAGAACTAATAAGTTCTTCAAGACTTATATTGTTCAAATCTTTAGATAGCTTTAGAGCAATTACCATAGGTCTCCATTTCTTGGGAAGACTTCTGATAATCTTCTTGACATGATCAGCAGTTGAATATCCTTTGTTTAGCACTCTAAATCCTGCTACCAGCATCTGAAATCTTGAAAACATAGTTTCTACAGATTCGTCAACATCCATCTTGAAGGCTTCATATTTTTGAATTAGGGCAAGAGCCTTTGTCTCCTTTACTTGAGCATTTCCTTCATGAGTCATTTGAAGTGAATAAAAAATGGACTTGGCAGTTTCTCTATCTGTTATTTTCTCATACTCATTATAAGAGATAGCATTTATCAGTATAGTTATTGCCTTGTGATGATTCTTGTAATCTTTATTTTGTTGATTAGTCATAGCACTTCTTGACACTTTTACTCCTGCAACATCAACTGGGTGAGTGTAGCCATCAACTACAAGATCCCAAAGATCTACGTCGTAGCCAAGAAAGAAACTTTCAATTCTATCTTTCCAGTAGTCAAACTTTTCACCATTAAAGATTAGTGGTTTGATATTGTAGTGATCTTTCTCTTCTAGAATAGGATTAGCGGCAGCCATTATGTCTCACACAAATACTGGATCGGTACTGAACACGGTGAAGTATTGATAAAACTTTTACATTAATTAGAACCGGAGATCTGATGCCCAATGAAGGTGTGAGAAAAACATATGAAAGGGGGTTTGAATTGGGTTTTCAAAAATGAAAGCTTTTTATGAAACTCAAACAGAAATAAAAAAGAACCAAAACAAGAGAGAAAGACACACGATATATCCTGGTTCACTTGAAAACTATCAAGCTACTCCAGTCCACCCGCCAAGGTGATTTTTCCTTATACCCAAGGGCTTAATCCAATATAATCAACTAATTACAATCTGCACTAGCAACCGCTGGTGACTAACAACCACAAAGACTAACTGTCTAAGTCTTCTTAAGGATTCTGACATAACTGGTCCCTTAAGGAATTACAAACAACAATTTTTGAAAGATAAGTTTTTACAATGAAATGCGTCTACTCAAGCAGATATAAACATAATGAATATCTTAAAAAATACTTAAAGAAAATTTGCACACAGTATGTATTTTTCGTTGTTGTGTTCTTGCGTTGTTGTGTTGTAGTTCTTCACTTGCTTGCAATATTCTTCAAGTTATCAAGTCCTTATATAGCCAGTAAAAGATCCGTTGTAGGGCAGATAAGGAATATCCTTGAGTGAGCTGGTGACTTGAAACAATGTCATTACGTAGGGATGAAAATCATACACAAAAGTTGTCCTTTTCACCATAAAATAAGGGTAGTGGAATGGTTGTGGAATGGAACGTTTTGATATGTACTATGTACTATTTCCCTCGTAAACTTTTGATCTTATCTTCTGTACATCAGAGGCTTCTGGATAGAGATGTTTAAAGCATGAGTAGAAGAGTTGATCACTGGGTCTTCAGAGTCTTCAGATCTTGTTCACCAGAACCTTGTCTTCAGAATCTTTAGCACTTAGTCTTCAGAACCCTTAGTCTTTAGAAACTTAAGTCTTCAGAGTCTTTAGAACTTTGTTCAGCAGAACCTTGTCTTCAGAGTCTTCAACACTTAGTCTTCAGAAACTTAAGTCTTCAGAACTTTGTTCAGCAGAACCTTGTCTTCAGAATCTTCAGCACTTAGTCTTCAGAAGATAATAACTTCAGAAGTTAGAAAGCCTTCAAAGTAAATTATCAGAGTCTCGCTCAGAGTCAGAATCCAAGAGAGCATTGCAGCAACAACATATTGTCTTCTTAGAATCTTTCTGAATATGAGTAGGTACAGAAGCAGACTTGCTTCGTTGACGCAGAAGCGACTTTTGTCATACCAGAATGACGTTGCATATGGTATTTATCAGAGTCAGAACCTGTTTGTTAAAACTTCAGAATAACAAACCGTTAGAGTACCAAAATTGTTTTCACACAAATACTACCTTGTTATTATCAAAACTTAGAGATAACCAGCAGAACCAAATCTTGTTCTAACACAGTGGTACTTGGACTCAGGATGCTCATCACACATGACTGGTAGGAAAGATTGATTTGTCAACACGAAGCCCTCAATGAAGAATATGGTGAAGTTTGCAAATGACAATACTCTAGCAGCTGAAGGTATTGGTGATGTTCTGATTATAAGGAAAGATGGCAAGAGGTCAGTAATTTCCAGTGTGTTATACATACATGGTGTCGATCGAAGAAAAAATGATGAGAGTTCTCTACGCAGGTGGTTGGTTAATCTTGAAGGCTTCAATGTCTCAGAATAGGACCTTCAAGATTGAACTTAATGTGATGAAGCATAAGTGCCTTGCAACTGCAGCCAGCAGAGATGAATGGATATGGCATTATCGACTTGGCCACCTGAATTTCAAAGACATCAGGGATTTAAAGAGAAGAAATATGGTTTCAAGATTACCAGGAATCGATATTCCAAGCGAAGTATGTGAATAATGTGTTCACGCGAAACATTACAAGAATAGCTTCAGCAAGGATGCAGGAAGTAGGTCGAAGGAAATTCTTGAAGTTATATACTCTGATGTATGTGGTCCTATCCAGATGGATTCGATTGAAGGTAACAGATACTTTGTCACGTTCATAGATGATTTCATTCGAAAACTATGGACTTACCTGATCAAGAAGAAAAGTGAAGTGATTGAGGTATTTGCCAAATTCAAATCTATGGTCGAAAGACAAAGTGGTCGAAAGCTAAAGATTCTGAGGACTGATGGTGGTGGAGAGTATGTGTCGAAAGATTTCGATGCATTATGTAAGAAAGAATGGATTGTGCATGAGGTGGTGCCACCCTTCACTCCATAGCAGAATGGAACTGCAGAAAGAAAGAATAGAACCATCATGAATATGGTTAGAAGTATGTTGAAAGGCAAGCATCTGCCTAAAGAATTATGGGAAGAAGTTGTGTCGACTGCAACATATATTTTGAACAGATGTTCGACGAAGAAGCTAGAAGGAATCACACCAGAAGAATGTTGGTCTGGTGTCAAGCCTAGCCTAAGTCATTTGAAGGTGTTTGGATCTATAACACATAGACACGTGCCAGATCAGTTGAGAAGAAAGCTTGATGATAAGTTGAGTCAAATAATCATAATAGGATATCATTCGACTGGAGGATACAAGTTGTTCGACCCAGTGACCAAGCAAGTAGTGATCAGTAGAGACATGATCATAGATGAGCTTATGGAATGAGATTAGACTGAGAATGTTAATAAGGATTCAGTGAGAATCTCATGTGAAGAACCAACTAGTGAAGTCGAAAAAGAAGTTCTACAAGAAGAAGTTAGAGGTGAAGCAGGCCCAAGCAGACCTCGATGAACAAGACACATGCCTGCAAGGTTGCAAGAATGTGTGATTACATCAGATGATGTGGTCAATGAAGAAGGTGAGCTGGTACACTATGCTTTCTATGCAGATGTTGAACCAGTCAATGCAATTGAGGCATTGAAAGATTCGAAATGGGTGAAAGCAGTGAATGATGAGTTAGAGTCCATCAAAGTCAACAACACTTGGCCACTTGTCAAATTGCCTCAAGGCAAGAAGGCAATTGATGTGAAATGGGTTTACAAGGTAAAAGTGAATCCTAAAGTTGAGGTAACTCGACATAAGGCGAGACTTGTAGCGAAATGATCGAAAGGATTTCTACAGAGGGAAGGAATCGACTTCGATGAAGCATTTGCACCTGTTGCTAGGATCGAAACAATCAGGTTGGTTGTTGGTCTCGCAAACATGAATAATTGGCACATATGTTAGATGGATGTGAAATGTGCATTCCTGAATGACCCCTTAGACAAAGAAGTTTATGTTGCACAACCAGCTGGGTTTGTGAAACAAGGCGAAGAAAGAAAGGTGTACATGTTGCATAAAGCCCTGTATGGACATAAGCAAGCTCCAAGAGCTTGGAATAAGAAGATAGATAGCTTTCTAAGGGAGGAGGAACTTTTGAAGTGCACGATTGAGCATGAAGTATATGTAAGAAGAAGCAATAGTGAATTACTTATACTATGTCTCTATGTCGATGACCTATTGATAACAGGAAGTTGCAAGAAGGAGATCAAAGATTTCAAACATGACCTAAGTAAGGAGTTTGAAATTTCATACTTGGGAAATCTCTCATATTTCCTTGGCATCGAATTCTACAAGAGTGGTAGAGGTTTAATGATGCACCAAAGAAGATATGCAAGCGAAATACTCAAGAGATTTGAGATGCAACATTGCAACCCAACTTAGACTCCAGATGAGACCATATTTCAACTGTTAAAAGATTTAGATGAAGATGATGTCGACCCAACCTAATATAGAAGACTTATTGGGTCACTTCGATACCTTTGTCACACGAGATCTGACTTAGCATACAGTGTGGGTATGGTAAGTAGATTCATGCAGAAGCCAAAGGTATCACACCTAGCAGCGATGAAGAGGATATTGAGGTATCTGAAAAGAACTCTCGACTACGACATTCTATTTCCTATAACTGATGAAGGAAAAGAATGCAAGTTAGTGGGATACACTAACTCAAGTTGGTGTAGTGATGTTGAGGATAGAAAATCCACAGCTGGCTATGTGTTTATGTTAGGTGGTGCACTAGTTGCTTGGAGTTCGAGAAAGGAGCCAGTAGTGGCATTGTCATCATGCGAAGCAGAATACATAGCTGCTTCTCTTTGTGCATGTTAAGAAACATGGATGGTCAACCTGGTCGAAGAGATTACAGGGAAGAGTCATGGCGCAATTACCATGAAGATCGACAGCATGTCAACTATTAATTTGGCAAAGAATTCGATAACACATGGTCGAAGCAAGCACATTGAAATGAGGTTCCATTATCTTCGAGAGCATGTAGCAGAAGGGAAGATGAACTTGGAACACTACAGAACTGAGAATCAGATTGCAGACATTATGACGAAGGAAGTGCAGGTCGAAGTGTTCAAGAAGTTAAGAGCTATGATGAACGTAGATAGCTTAGACACAATGAATTAGGTGGTGTGTTGAGTTGTAATTCCTTGTGTCAAAGCAGTGTAGCTCGACAGAAACAAGGACTAGTCGAATTAGCCTAATGTGTGTTTGTCGAGTTGTAATAGTGTGTCGAAGTGTCGAAGCATGTTACTTCACACAGGATTTCGAGTTAGGCCTATTTTAGTAGTGTTAGCTATTTTGGGCTTTTATAGTTTTGGGTTTTGCCTTGAGGTGCAAGCTAACCTAAATCTATAAATAGGGAGTAACCCTTATTTTGTAAACAACTAAGAACATATACCATTGTATTCAAAGTTTGCAGTTGCAAGTGAATAAAGAGTTTCCACAGTTTGTGGGTAGAGAAGCTCTGCAGATTATTCATCTTCTTCTTCTTCTCCAACATTATTTTTTTTCTTTCTCAGCCTTTTCTTTTCATTGTCATTGCGTGAGTGAAAAATCTTGAGATCAAGATTGAGTGAAATTCTCCATAGGTTGTGATTGAATTCCAACAAAATAATCATAAATAATCATGGCAAAGTAAGAGGAAACAAAGAAGAAAAAAGATTTGCAAAGATCCTATAGATGAAGAAGAAATACATGGTGGCTTGCATAACGATGTTAGGGTTATCGTGTTTATTAGATTTTTTTAATATTTAATGGATTATAAAATTGAATATTTTGAAAAAAAAATTCTATTTTTAAATTAGATATAATAAATAATTATTGATTGCACATCTAAAATAACCAAATTCAAATTCATAACTTTTCCTTTTACCATAAATATTCAATTTCATAATTTTAATTTAATATTAATTAGATTTTCTACTTTTTATAATTTATTTTAATAAATATCATAAACCGAAAAAATGACATGTAAAATTAAATTAACTATAATAAAACAACCAAAACTGCAATTTAACCAACTATTTAACTAAAAAAATTGAAAAATATTTTACATTAGTTTTTCTTAATATGAAAAATAAATTAATAAATCAATGGTTCTTTGGCTTGGAAGCATTTCCTCGTGGATTACTTCGGCTAGATAAGTTTTTACTTCTAAGTTAAAAACTCCAAACAAAGCAGTATCCACCATCTATGTCGCATGCTCCTAGAGGATGCATGTGTCACATGCAGTGACATGTTAATTAAGCATGCAACCCCCAAGGGTTAGTCTAGTGGTGGAGGCTTGGGTGTTGAGAGTATGCTCATCTCAAGGTCTCAGGTTCGAATCCTACTAGGTGCAATAAATCCTTATGTTGGGTTGGTCTATACGGAGCTTTGCTCTTACTTTAAATGGAACCTCCGCTAATGGACGATGGGATTGGTCCTCTTGGATTAGTTAGTCGCAAGGCTAGATACCAAGATTTAAAAAAAAAACTAAGCATGCGTTATGTTTGGTGGCGCCTATGTACAATTTTTGAGTGCATGTGCCATAAAGCATGACTACTCCTCTTACTAGGGGTGCCAAAACGATTCGTGACCCGTCGGGCCGACTTGCGCACCTGCCAAAAAATAGTGGGTTGGGTTGAGATTTTGGGTCCACCTACCCACCGCGGGCCGGCCAGCTTACCCCGTCGTAGCCCGTCCCCCGCACACGTCGGGCCGACCCGCGGACCACAATTCGTTTTACCACCCCTAGTTTCAACCTGTCACTCACGTAAAAATCCTATAGCATCAATGCAATGATATAATTAGGTTGATAAATTAAGTTTTTCACCTCAAAAGAAATCAATATCTATGTTATCCATATAGAATAAGATATTTGATATAAAAACATATTATGAAAACTGTCTGCCAATGTCCATGAAAAAATTACAACAGATGATAACCATCAGAGCTAACCTAATCGAGTATGGCACGATCAAGATTTGTAGCTAGAGCTAGCCTAATCGAACTCAGTGCTTGAGGGGGTAAGTTAGGCTCCGTGAATTATGGGCGTTGTCGTGCTAAAGATAACCCTTGAAGTTTATCCAATAGAAGTTAGGTCTCAGACACGCTGAGAGAAGGATTATCTTTCCAATTTAACAACTTCAACTCAGGGCCGGCCCAATAAATCTGAAGGCCCCAATAAACTGTCTCCCAAAAGAAACATACAAGAAAATCATGTAATTTTAAGTGAGAAAACAAAGCTCGCATTAACAAGTAAAATGTATTGGTGAGTGATCACAAATAATATGGAAAAAAATCAACTGGTATCAGGAACTACTATGATTTAAGAAGCAAACAAACTTATACATGCATTAATATAACATGTATTGATTGTAATTGATTTGCCACAATTTTTTACTACTTTTCCTATATTGTTAGGTATGTTACTTTACAAAGTAAAAATAGATTTCACGAATGAACTCTCTTTCAAATTATCCATATAAGAATAAGTGAAAAATCTAATTTAATTGTAAAAATACTATTAATTTATTAAAAAAATAAAGAAAAAAAATAGATGGGTAAATCTGCTGCCCGCCAACCCGTCACCGCCGCGTCTATTTTTTGGCGGGTTTAAGATGGGGCAGGGCGGGCGGTCCGTTTTGCCACCCCTACCTCTTACCACAATTTTTTTTAAAGTTGATTAGTTTGGTTTTTTTTTTAATATATGTTATTTTGAAAAATTAATTGAAAATTATGGTTATTTAAAAAAAAAATTCTTAACTTGTGCTTAGTAAGATTTTTGGAGACAATTTAAAGACAAATCTTAGTTTAATGTATTTGTTCTTATAATTACTTATATCATAATTTTTTTTTGTTACCTGCATAAATCATGATTGAGAATAACGTTTTTATATTTTTAAATAATAAAACTAATATAAGTATTTTTATAAAAAGTTATTAATGAATTTTTAATTTTGTTAATAATCTTGCATTAAGGACAAAGATAAAAATCAAATATTGTACTCCCTCCGTTCCAAAATATAAGAGAAAAAATAAAAAACACACTTATTAAAAAAAGTAAAAACATAATAGTTTGACTAAGATTTTGTTGAAAAATATTGCTTTGAAAGATGTAAAAACAATTTTAATTGATTGTTGGTTATAGAAAAGATGAGAGAGAAAGCAAATTAAATGCAACTCGTATTTAATTTTATCTTGAAAAAGATAAAAGTTGATTTTTTCTCTTATATTTTGGGACAAGAAAAATGTACTTTTTTCTCTTATATTTTGGGCGGAGGGAGTATTTGTTACTTTATTTTTTTAATATATCAGTCTTTATGAATTCCTCTTTTATAATGTAAATTTAGAAGGTAATAAAATGAGTTTCTATCGGTGGTGGTAAATCACTTAAGAGGAAGAAGTATATACAAATTATTATATTTTATATTTAAATATATACAAGATACTACTATTAAAAAAATTCATATTATAAGGACTTATTTTTCATTTACTACATAATAATAACTATTGAAAATAGTATTAAATTAGAGAGAATGAATGAACTAAAGTTATTATTCTGTGTTATTTTCACGAGAATAAGTAGCTTTATTTGAGCAAAAGATATATCCACACTAGATAAATTTGATGAAAAATAAGTTTGGATATCCCATTCCTAAACCAAAATGTTTTATGGGTATCGGTTTATTGGATAAAAAATAAGTCACGATATTATATTTTAGAATTCAGGTTAGATTTTAAAAAGTGGATCAGTTTGATTATCAATTTGGTTTAGAGAAACTAATTTTTATACACACTTCTGGATGGAAGGGGTGATGCCCAGTGGATGGAAGGGGTGATGCCCAGTAAATACTGGATAAATGAGAGGATTTGAAATATTACATTGTATATTTTTTATAGATTTAAATAATGTTTTCGTCCCTGTAAATTGACGAGTTTTTGATTTTCGTCCATGTATTTTTTTTTCGGTTTTAGTCCTTATATCTTACTTTTTGTTAGTGTTTAGTCCCTAAAGCCAAAATCCGCAGGAAAATCCGAAGGTTTCCTGCGGATTTTCCTAAAAATCAAAATCCGCAGGAAACCTCTGTAGGGACTAAACACCAACAAAAAGTAGGGGTGTTCATTGGTTCGGACAAATCCGAACCAAATCGAAATCCAAACCAAACCATGGTGTTTGGGTCGGATTTTTTTTAGTTCGGGCATTAACCGAACCAAACCAATGAAACCCGATGTTAATTGGTTTGGGCAACGGATTTTCAAAATTCTACCCGCAAGCCCGTTTACCCGAACCAACCATATTAATTCATATAATTTATATCATTATAATGGAAACTAGTATAATATAGAAAATTAGTTGATATAAATTAAAAAATTTTAAAAATATTTTCACCTATTTGTTTCTAATATATCCGATCAATCCAACTCAAACCAACCCGTTATTTTTCGGTTTGGTTCGCTTTGGGTTTTATAAAAAAAAGTGAAAATCCAATCCAAACCGATCCATATATTTTTGATCGATTTGGGTATCGGATTCACTCAAAACCGAACCAAACCGGCCCGCGAACACCCCTAACAAAAAATAAGATATTGGGACTAAAATCGAAAAAAAAAATATACAGGGACGAAAACCAAAAACTCGCCAACTTACAAGGACGAAAACATTATTTAAGCCTTTTTTATATTATTGGTGGCAAAACGAGTCGTGATTCGTCGGATCGGCCCGCCTATCTATCAAAAAAATAGTAGGTTGAGTTGAGATTTTGAGTCTGTCTGATCGTTGCAGTCCGCTTCGCTTATCCGTTTATCCACGTCCGCACATCCGTTGGGTCGATTTGCGGGTCACAACCTGTTTTGCCACCTCTAGTATTAACTTGTCACTCACCTAAAAATCATATAGTATCATATCAATGCAATGATATAGTTAGATTGATAAATTAAGTTTGTCCGTCAAAAAAATTATTATCTATGCTATTCATATAATATAAGATATTTAATGATGCATTTTAAATACTCAATAATAAAATCAGTCGAGACAAAATAAAAATTTTATTCAATAATTTCATAACAAAAACCATATTTAAATCTAATTCAAGAGTTTTTATGATTATAAAAAACTGTTAACAAAAATAAGTAAAAAATCTAATTTAAATATAAAAAATACCTATTAATCTATTAAAATTTGAAAGAAAAATTAAAAATAAATAGAAAAATTGTAGGTTAGTTCGCCGTCCGCCATCCCACCACTTTGGCAGAACGGATTAGATTTTTATGTCAATTTTTACTTTGCGAACTTATTCATCCCACTACTTTTTAAGTGGGCTTAAGGCGGGGCGGAACGTACGGTCCGTTTTGCCATTCTTAGTATTTATATAATTGTTGTGAATAAGATAATTGAAAGTAGATTAGATATTAAATATATATATATAGATAAGAGTTTAAGAGTTAAAAATTTAATCGGGATTTAATTGGAGTCACACGGTTAATAATAAAATATTATATGTTTATTAATTCTTAATATATTACCTTTAATAAAGTATAATATTAATTTAAAATATATAATATTTATAAGTTTATCATTTAAAATGTTTTGAACCTTTTTTTTGTGTTAAAAAATGCAATTTATTTTATATTAGATAAATTAATTTTAAATTTTATATAGGAAGTAAGCAAAATTTCAAAATTAAAAATAAAAGATTATAGTTATAGACTTGATTGACCCAAGACTTTTATTTTAATATAATAATAATAAATTAATAATATTATTTTACATTATTATATTAAATTCATTTTCATTCGCCAAAAGAGAGTCATGAAAGAATTGAGAATAATTTTACTTTAATTTTTTTATTTGATTTTTCTATATTATTCCATGTTTATGATATTAATAAAATGAGAAGTGAAAAAAAGAAAAGAAAAAGAAGCATTTATATGAAGAAAGTGAAAACTGGCCCTCAGCCGCATAAATGGTTCCTTAATTAGTGACAATTACATTAACTACTTGATAGCAACTTCTCATACGATCAAACCTCTCACATCAGAATGTAGAATAAAAACAAAGCACTTCTCGCATGCCTAATAATTCACACTGATATCTTTTATTTCCTCAATTATAGTTATAGGATAGGCACAAGTTGAATTTATACATTTTTGCATTATTCATCTTGTGCAATGTCAAGCCTTTTATTACGAAATGTGCATAAAATTATTATGATTATTATTACCAAACAATGGTTCAGTGTTTGTGGGGTTTTGATTAGATGGGACTTGAAAGCTACTTTATATCATAGCTATAGCTTACAGCTAGTAGCCTAGTAGAAGTCCCTTTCTTTTAGTGGGCCTAATGGCCCATCTTTTTCTACATGCATAGACGATTTTGCCATTGGGCAGGCCAATCTAATTCAAACAATTAAGGTCATCTGGTTCCTATCCTTCCTTTTATTCCTCAACTTCATCCTCATTTAGTAGGTTTTTGACTTCATTCTTTATGAATAAAATAATTTTTTAACATATCCATCAAGTTCATTATTAGGTTTTGTATATGGATGTAACGGTCGATAGTCCCTAACTCGATTGATTGACTCGGATTTCATATTAAAATTAAAACTTGATCTAATTTATTTTACAAAATGGGACTTGTAAGATATTATCTTTAATTAATTTAGAATTTTGATTTTTTTTAAATACACCTCATGTCCAACATTATTATTGGATTTAATGTACATATATAAATGACGGATGACCAGAATCAACCGGCTTTGATATTGTTCCGTTTTGGAATCAGAAATTGACGTTTCGCTTCACGAAAAAACTAAAAATGATTAGAGATGAATAACTGTTGATATTGAGCGGTGACTCCGATCTCTTTTACAATGGGGCAGGGTGGACCTACATGTTAGTACTCGAACGCTCAAGTCAGTTTAAGATTCAAGTTGAATAAAGTGAAATTGGAGATAAGAAACTATGTATCTTCTCATAATGTGTGTACTATTTTTATATTCTGGGTAAAGTAGAGTGGAATTTTGACGGATTTAACCTTGGTCGACTTGGTCTTTGGCCAGTCCAAAAGAGTTACCCCTAAGGCTTTGCTGGCCACTGAAGGAGATGGAGGAAGCCTTAAGTATCATTGACCGACCTTCATGTCATAGTCCGATGTGGAATAGAACTGAATCTCTCGGGATCAATTTTTTTGAGAAATAATAGGGAACAAACACATTTAATGTGATTTCGTCATTGAGAGGCTTCGTCACCCATTGTTGACACGTGCGATGACATGACCAAATAGGGCGTGGCGTAGTTAATAGAGTGCACTTGAGTTTAACGTGTTTCCATGAGTGGGATTATAATAGTTGATCTTGTGATATTTGTTTATATTTGGTCTTGATCCTTCGACTGGTATTGGTTATAAAGAGAATGGGTTGAATATTCATATGTTTTGGCAAATTTTCAGGTTTCAAGCTCTTAGTTATTTTTCCCTAGGGAAAACGCCTTTGTTCCTTCCTCCTGGGAATATCATTAGAAGTGATTTAGAGTTTTGCTTGGAGCTTTCACCCTTTTTCATTCCTCCTGTTTCATTAACCTTCTTTAACAAGGTACATTCTCACTCAAGCTTTTCAACATCTCCTATTTTATCTCGCAAAAATGAGCGATTTAAGGCTGCCTCAATAAGATATTATGAAATGGAAACCTCATATGGGTCATACCCTGTGTTGTTCCTATTGGATTGGTCATTTGGATTGGCTGCATTTTAGAAAAACAACAACTTGGAGAAGTGTTTGAGTATTCAAGATTGTTGTAGCTTGCTAAAACTATATGAAGCCGCGAAAAGGACACACGTTGGGTATGATTCTCCAATATGTTGGTACGACATCTAGGCCTTTTGCAACAAGCGTCAGAATGTTGTGTTTTGGAGTATGTTCTGGAGAAGATTTGTTAAAGATTTTATTATTATTATTATTGATTTAACAATATGATTAGATGATTTGTTTGATAGTTGGACCTAGTTTAATTCAGATTTAAATGAAGATTTAAATTTGAACTTAAATTAAAACAAATCATATCTTGTTGGAGATACTCAAGGAGCAAATCAAATATCCAACAGATTCTGCATTAATTCTGGTCGAATTCAAAGATACTATCCAAAGAGAAAATCATTGAGTTACTTTGTTATTTAAGGAGCTCAAACCTACATTGGAAAGCAAGCACTCCCATTGAAGATCTTAGAGTGTTAGGTTTGTGTCATGTATTCACGCTAATTCCTTAATCGAATTAGTGTAGAATCTTTATGTACACCTCTATGTTGTAGTAACTTAGCATATAAGGTTTGTCTAGTTGAGTTTTAATCAACATTGTTTATGTACACCTTTATGTTGGAGTAACTTGGCATAGAAGGTTTGTCTAGTTGAGTTGTAATATTCAACATTCTTTCATCTTGTGAAGATAGAAGTTGATCATTAGGGTTTAATGGTTGTTTTCCCATGTCGCTGGTTTTGTGCCAGAGAAGAAAGTGAGTGGGTTCTCATATTTAGGGGGAGACTCTAAATAGAAAGTTATTGGGTAGCGTTAGGAAGAGGCATTGAACAACATAAGGTTTTTTATGCTTGTAAGTCTATTTTTACTAAACTACTAATAGTGAAAGTTCTTTCTTGGGTTGTGGACTCAGGCCCCCCATATGTAGGTGTAGTTTCACTGAAATGGATAAACAATTGATTGTGTTCTTTATTTCTTTTCTGCTTAATCATCTTTTACTAGTTAGTGTATTGGTTCTAGTGTATCTTGTCGTATCTGCTGTCGGAGCATCGTGTTAGACATATGTCCTTTATGGAACAAAATTTCAACTGGCATCAGAGCAGACACCCTAGCCTATTGGTTGAGCTCAAAGAAAGACAAGTTTTGCTCAAATGGAGATAGTGAAAGATAGAAGATCAGTCAACAAAGCACTTATTTTAGATGTCACAAATTATGATTATTGGAAGGAGGGTCGACCACGGGCTAGGGCAACCAGGCCCACAACCTAGAGCCTCCCAAAAAGTAGGGGCCTTAACGTTTTTGTTAGGTAGCTGTATAAGTCAGATCAAACATTGTAAATAACAGGCCCAACAAAAACAAAAGTAACCCAACAAAATAATTATATTTTTCTTCCTTTACATTTTCTTCATCTCGTATTTCCATCTGTAACTATAACGGTTCACTGTTCACTGCTCCAGCCTCCAACCACCACTCCGTCCGCGCCGCCGCTACCATGCAAAAACTACTGGATCCATCATTGTGTCCGACTCCGAGGTTGTCCTCATTTTTTCCTCTTCTCGTTTTTCTTCAACTAATCACTGATTGATAACTTCGTTTCTCTTTTTGCCTTGTTTCTGAAATTGAAATTGTTGCTTGAATCTTGATGCTTGCTTGATTCATTATTGTTGCTGCTAGTTTTTTTATTCACGAGATTGAGAAATGAGAGGGAATAAGTGTTTTTTTCTCGGGTGTTGTTGTTTTGGCTGAAAGTGAGAGAGAAAGTGAAATATGGTGTTGTTTTGTTGTTTTTTAGAGGCAGTGACTGTGTGTGTGTGTGTGTGTGTGAGAGAGAGAGAGAGAGAGAGAGAGAGAGAGAAAGAGAGTGTGTGTGTGTGAATATTGAGAGAAAAAGCGAAGATGGAGAGAAATTGAAGATTGAGAAAGAAAAATATAAAAAGAAATAGAGAATGAAAAGTGAAACATGTTGCACCTTTGTTTTTTATTTTGAATTTTTTATTTTATTTATAAAGAAGGGAGCTCCCTTAGTTTTTATTTTATTTAAAAAAATGAATTTTTGTTTTAACTTTTATGAAATTTTGTTTTTTTATTAAAATGGAAAAGCTAAATTTTTATTTATCTGTTTAACTTCAACGCTATGAAAAATATCGGTTCAACTTCAACGTCGCGGAGTTTATCTGTTCAACTTCAACGTTGCGGGATTGATCAACTTCAATTTCAGATTCTAAATGTTTATTATTTCTCTCTACGCCTCCTAAATAGCCTCTTAAGGTTAGAAAGTTTGATTCTGAATGTGAGAAGCGTAAGAAAAAGAAGTGATTTGATGATTTAACTCAATCTCAATCAAGAGCTCTTGATAAATTTATTATAAAAGAACCACAAATTTTTGTTGAAAATCAGAATGTTGATGTTGGAATTATTGAAATATGGAGGAAAATGTTAATGTTAATGCTACCGAAAATGATAATTTAAATGTTGAAAATGTTGATAATGCTAATAACAATGGTGAGGATATAGATATATTTCATCCAGCAATACGAGATTCTCTTGAGTCTAGAATAATTGGTTTATTAGCAACAAAAGGTCCTTAAAGAGATTTGTCTTGTGAAGGGTCCTAAAGATAAATCATCTAGACGTTTTACAAATAATTTGTAGACTAGAGTTTTACTAAATGGAGAGAAATGCGATAGAGATTGGCTTGTTTATTCAAAAAAGCTTGATAGAGTATTTTGTTTTTGTTATAAATTTTTTAAAAGAGGCATTGGTAGAGGTCAATTATCAAATGAGGGTTTTCCTACTTGAAAACATGTTGGTGATAGACATAAAGAGCATGAGACAAACATGAAACATGTTCATAATATGACTACTTGGTATGAGTTGCGTAAAAGAATGAAAATTTTTCAAGATATTGATAAAATAACTTAAAGGTTGATTGAGAAAGAAAAGGAACAACGTAAAAATGTTTTAAAAGGAATTATTTCAATAGTGAAATTTCTTGCTAGACATAATTTGACCTTTCATAATTCTAATGAGAGATTGTACCAAAAATAGCAATGGGAATTTTTTAGGCTTAATTGAAATTGTAGCTGAATTTGACCTAATTGTCCAAGAACATGTTAAACGTATTACAAATGATAATGTTCATGTTCACTTTCTTGGGCATAAAATTAAAAACGATTTAATACTTTTGCTTGCTTCAGCATTTAAAAATGAAATCATTAGAAAAGTTAAACAAGCGAAGTATTTCTCAGTGATACTTGATTGTACTCTTGATGTTATTCAACAAAAGCAAATGTATTTGATAATACGATACATGAATGTTTCTTCAAATTTTTGTAGTGTTGAAAAATATTTTTTATGATTTTTAAATGTGAATGATACAACTAGTCAAGGGCTTTTTGGTGTTTTACAAGATGAATTGAACAATCTTGATCTTGACATATTTGATGTGCGGTGAAAAGGTTATGATAATGGGTCAATACGAAAAGAAAACATCAAGGTGTACAATAGAAATTCTTAGACATAAATCCAAGAGCATTTATACTCCTTGTGCTTGTCACAGTCTTAATTGTATATTGTGTGATATGGCTAACTCTTGTCCTAAAGCTAAAGAGTTTTTGGAGTTGTTCAACGCATTTATACTCTTTTTACTAATTCTACTAAGAGATGACAAATTTTTTAAGATAATGTAAAATGGTTGACACCAAAATCATTGTCATTCACTCATTGGGAGAGTCATGTAGATAGTGTCAAAGCTATTAAAACTCAAATGTCTGATTTTAGAGAAACTTTACTTGATGTGTCATAAAAGGATCTTGATTCTAAAACAAGAAGTAAAGCTAAATCCTTAGAAACAAATGAGCTTGGTGATTTTCAGTTTTTAATGTCGATAATTATTTAGTTTGAAATATTATCTGCAATTAATGTGGTTAGCCAACTCTTACAATCAATGGATATGGTTATTGACGTTTCTATGGAAAAAATAACGGGGTTGATTTCCTTTTTTAAGAAATATAGGGAAACTGGTTTTAAAAATGCCTTGAATTATGCTACAGAAATTGTTCTTGAATTGAATATTGATCCATTATTTCCTCAAAGGAATATAATTCGAAATAAAAGACAGCTTGATGAGAATTTGAATACCCCGCCAATTGAGCTATCCGAAGAGGAATATTTTAGAGTTAATTATTTTCTTTACCTTGTTGATAAAGCTATTGTATCTCTTAATAAGAGATTTATGCAATACCAACAATATGAAAGTATTTTTGGTTTCTTATTTACTTCTCAAAATTTACAATCATTGGACAATGCAACTTTAGAGTCTTGTTCTAGTCATTTTGAAGAGACGTTGAAACATAACGAGCAATGTGATATTGATGAGAAAGAATTATGTGTGGAGTTAAGGTTACTAAGATATAAGTTACCTGTAGGAAATATTGGACCTACTAATATATTAATATTTTTGAAAGGCATAGATTTTTTTTCTTTCTAATACACTCATTGCATATAGAATTTTATTGACTATTCATGTGGCAGTTGCCTCAGCAGAAAGAAGTTTTTAAAAATCAAGTTGTTGAAGTCTTACTTGTGATCTGCCATATTACAAGAAAGACTTAATGGATTAGCATTGATAGCAATTGAGAATGATTTGTTGGAACATATACAGTATGAAGACTTGATTGAAGAATTTGCTTCAGAAAATGCTATAAGCGAGTTTTTTTCAAGTAGATATAAGGTATTTTGATAATATTTAATAGAAAATGTCTTTTTTTGTTATTTACATGGATAAATGACTACTTTCGATGTTGTTGATGCTATTTACAATTTAAATAAATGATGTTATTTTTATAAAAAAAAATTGTATATTTTATTAGAGGTCCATTTTTATTATTTGCCCCGGACCTGTAAAAATCCAGGATCGACCTTGATTGGAAGGTGATAATGGTTGCATTTCTCAAATCCTTGGGAAATAAAACTTGGAAAATTGTGATAAATAAAATTCTGGCACACAAATACCAGATGTCAAGGCAGATGTTAGGACAATAGGATCAAGACAACAAACAACACTTATGCAGAAAAATTAAGAGCTTGAATGTAAACAATAACAAAGTCAATTGTTAACCAATTTCGGTGCAACATCACCTACATCTGGGGGATCCAAGTCGGGAAGGAAATCCACTATAATAGTATTAGTTCAAAGCCACAACAAACACCCACAGGTTTACAAGCTTCTCACCTAATCACTACCCGTGCTAACTTCTACCTAGGATATCCTAGATATGAAACCCCCCTCACTTCCCACCAGTCACACAACAGTGACAAACTCAACAATAAAGAATAATGTAAGTCACACTTCCAAAGACACAAAAAATCCACTCTTTGTTTAAAAGCTTATGAGTGATTACAACTCAAAATTCAGTCCAATTCAAGTACCTAAGGAGTACATGAATGGCTCGCACATGCACAAACAACACAGTCCAAATCAGATGTCAAAAGACATAAGAGTGGATCACAAATAACAAATAACACAAAGAACAAAACTCTCCAAACCCTAAACCACTTTCTTTCAATACACGACTTCACCACTTCATTAGGTTTAGAACTCCTCTTTAAATAGCCTTCAGATCAGCATGGGCTTGGGCTCTTCAATTTAAATAAAATGCAAATCACAAATCAACAGCTTCAAATATTCTGCAAGATCTTCAGCACAAAAATAAAAAATGAAAATAAACTTTCCTAAAAAGGCTCCAAGATCCTTTTTATGAAATACAAGAAAATATGTCAAGACAGAAGTTCCTAAAATATCCCTCCTTAGACCGCGACACTGTGTGAATTAAAATACTATCAAATCTCACACTTTAAATACCAAATCATCCCAGCCCTAAACTTCTGGTATAACATGTCTTGCCACATGTCCCAACATCACGCTGATCATGATGTGTGACTGATCTGTTAATACATTTGTCTCAACATCTTGATGTGAACTTGTTTTAACAAAATTGCTGCCAAACCAAAAACCACAGAACTTACAAGCTCCCCCCTTTGGAAATTTTTGGCTAAAACACCCATTGCATGGAACCCTGGAGAAGTACAGTCAAACAAAACAACAGCAACCCAAAAGAAACAAACACAAGTACACCGGAACAAATCAGAGGCACACACAAGCGAACAAAAACCTCACAGCAAGATCCAAAAAAAATTCATCACAAAACAGCAAGAACTCCCCCTGAATTGCATAGCCAACAATTCAGCAAACAAAACTAAATACAATGTCAAGACATCTTGCCTGACATCACAGAATCAACAAAACTCCCCATGTCATAGAGCTCCCCCTTAAGAACACAACCACACAACTCCCAAACACATGATAAAATGATATCAGAACATATAAAATGACATCCCAGTACCACCAGCATAGACCTCCCAGTAACACAAAAGAAAACATAGAAAAGTAAGGATCATCATTATTTCCATGCTCCACACTATCATCACCACTACTCCCCATTTTTAGGCATACATTTGACACCAGATTTCTCCTTTGCCTAGTAACCTCCATAATCCAGACTAATTGCTATGATTCTTCAAAAATTAAAACTCCCAGTTCACCCCTTAGCTTCTCAAACTGATTTGCATCCAAAGCCTTAGTAAAGATATCAACCAGTTGCTTCTTAGTGGCTACAAGTTCCAGAATGACTACTTTGTCTTCAACAAGCTCCCTGATAAAATGATGACGAATGTTAATATGTTTTGTCCGGCTATGTTGAACAGGATTCTTGGAGATGTTGATAGTACTCAAGTTGTCACAGTATAATTTCATGACATCCTGCTTGACATTGTACTCCTTTAGGATCTGCTTCATCCAAAGTAGATGAGAACAACTGCTTCCTGCTGCAATATACTCAGCCTCAACAGTGGATAGGGACACACAATTCTGCTTCTTACTGAACCAAGAAATAAGGTTACTTCCCAAGAAAAAACATCCACCAAAGGTGCTTTTTCTATCATCAGCACTCCCTGCCCAATCAATATCACAATATCCAACAAACATGGCATTAGATCCATGCGAATACAATATACCATAGTCACTTGTACCATTGGCATATTTCAAAATCCTTCACTTGATTGGTATCCCTAATTTTGGGTTCAACTTGATACCTAGCACAAACCTCAACAGAAAATGTGATATCAGATCTGTTAGCTGCCACATACAATAGATTATCTATCATACTTTTGTAAAGACATTAATCCACACTCACCCCATTTTCATCTTTGGATAACTTCAAATGAGTAGGTGCATGAGTTCTCTTGTGGCTGGCCTTCTCCATAACAAACTTCATCACTATGTTCTTGACATATTTAATTTGAGATATGAAGATAGAATCTTCCATCTGTCTTACTTAAAGTCCAAGAAAATAAGTCAATTCTCCTACTAGACTCATCTCAAATTTAGATTGCATCTGTTTGACAAAATATTGGACCATCTGGTCTGACATTCCACTAAAGACAATATCACCCACATGTATCTGAGCAATCATGAGCTTGCCATCCATTTCTTTAACAAATAAGGTCTTGTCTATTCCTCCTTTTCTGTAGCCATTGCTGACCAGGATTTCTGCCAGCCTTTCATACCAAGCCCTAGGGGCTTGCTTTAGACCATAAAAAGCCTTCTTCAGTTTGCACACATGATTTGGAAAAATGGGATCAACAAACCGTTTTGGCTATTCAACATACACCAATTTTTGTAAGAACCCATTCAAGAAGGCACTTTTCACATCCATATGAAACTGCTTGAATCTCAGCAAACATGCCACTCCTAGTATTAGTCTTATGGATTCAAGACGAGCAACTGAAGCAAAGGTCTCATCAAAATCAATACCCTCAGTTTGAGTGTACCCTTGAGCCATGAGTCTGGCCTTGTTTCTGGTAACCACTCCATTTTCATTAGACTATTCTTATAAACCCACTTTGTGCCAATGATATTTGTTCCCTCAGGTCTAGGAACGAAATCCTAAACTCCATTCCTCTTGAACTGCTCCAATCCTTCTTGCATGGAATTAATCCAAAATTCATCAGTTAGAGCCTCTTTCACATTTTTTGGTTCAATCTTAGAGACAAAACAAGCATTGGATACCACCTCCCTTGATCTAGTAATAATCCATTCATTAGGATTTCCTATTATGAGTTCCTTAGGATGATCCTTCTGAATTCTAATAGAGGGCCCTTTATTTTCCTGATTTCCATCATCCTTCACAGCAGCAGGTTCATTGTTGTTGTTATTATCAGCATCATTATCTTCAGTGGCAGTCACCTGTGGTGATGTTTCAACATCATCTTCGACATCTTCCTGCTTCTCTATAATTGACTCATCTATCACAACATTAATAGACTTCATCATTACCTTAGTTCTATTGTTGAACACTCTATAGGCTCCGCTGTTTGTGAAGTAGCCTAAGAATATCCCTTAATCACTTTTGGGATCCATCTTCCTCCTTTGTTCACGATTAGCTAGAATATAACACTTGCTCCCAAAAACATGGAAGTATTTGACATTAGGCTTTCTTCCCTTCCACAATTCATAAAGAGTTGTTGAGGTACCAGTTCTCAAGGTAACCCTATTATGAATATAACATGCAGTATTCATTGCTTTAGCCTAAATATAATAAGGCATATGTTTAGCATGAAGCATGACTCTAGCAGACTCTTGAAGAGTTCTATTTTTCGTTCAATCACTCCATTTTGCTGAAGAGTGATGGAAGAAGAAAATTCATGGCTAATACCTTCTGAGGAACAGAAATCAGCAAACTTGTTATTCTCAAAGTCTTTTCCATGATCACTCCTAATCCTTGCAATTTTGCTTTCCTTTTCTCTTTGAAGTCTTTGACATAATTCCTCAAAAACATCAAACACATATGACTTTTCTTTGATAAAGTGCATCCAGGTGAATCTTGAGAAATCATCAACCACTACATAGGCATACCTCTTACCCCCAAGACTTTTAAATTGCTTAGGATCCATCAAATCCATGTGAAGAAGTTCCAACACTTTTGAAGTAGTCAGATGTTGGACCTTTGGATGGGACATCTTGGTTTGATTTCCAATTTGACACGCACCACAAATTCTTCCTTCCTCTATACCGAGCTTGGGAATTCCTCTGATAGCTTATGTAGACACAATCTTCTTCATGCCTTTCAGATGTAAATGACCAAGCTTTTGGTGCCACAATTGAACTTCATCTTCTTTAGACATCAAACATGTAGGAGAACATTTTGTTGATTGAGGTGTCCATAAATAACAGTTATCCTTGGATCTTACTCCCCTCATCAGAACTTCATTCTTCTCATTAGTAACCACACATTTAGACTTAGTGCAATTGACTTTCAACCCTTGATCACACAACTGAATTATGCTTATCAAGTTGGCAGTCAATCCTTTTACAAGTAGCACATTCTCAAGACTATGGAACCCTGAACATGCTAGTCTTCCAACCCATTGTATCTCTCCATTGGCACCATCCCCAAAGGTAACATATTTAATAGAGTGTGACCTAAAGATGACCAGAAATTCCTCTACACCAGTCATATGTCTAAAACACCCGTTATAAAAATACTAGTCTTCTCTAGCTGAAGCTCTAAGAGAAGTATGAGCAATAAGTGAAGTGATAGCTTCTTTGGGAACCCATTTCTTTGTAATCTTAATAACTCTATGATTAACCTTGGGATGTATAGAAGACCTTGGATATCCATATAGTCTGAAACAGAAGGGCTTGATATGCCTAAATCTACCACAGTAATGAAATCTACAATGCAAGGCCTTGCTTCCTGCTTGAGAATTCTAATGTCTGGCACGATGTTGAAACATTTGTTTTGACATCATTGGCTCTTGCTTCTTTCTAGTAGGGATGAATTTTTTAACCTTAGGATCTCCTTTCAGAGTTTGATTATAAAACCCTATGCCTTTTAAGTCACCGACCCTTTTTTCCAACTTGAAGAATTTCGTCTAACATGTTAGAACCATTATTCAACATTCTCACAGACTTGGTCATATTTTCAAGTTTGGAGGTGAACATGGTTACACAATCCTGCAGACTATGGATGTTGGACAAATATTCTTCCTTCTCACTCTGAAGCCTAGAGATAATTTCCTGTTGTTTGTCACTTCTGATACACAGACCTTTGTAAGAAGCAACCAGTTCAGTATAAAAGTTTTCTTCATCACAGGAATCTACATCAGATTCCCATCTTCCAGTTAGAGCAGTAACATGTTTGGCAGATTCATCCTCAGTTTCACTTTCATCATCAGACCAGGAAATAGTCAGCCCTTTATGTTGTTTCTTGAGATAGGTAGGGCATCCTGCTCTAATGTGTCCAAATCCATCACATTAATGACATTGAACCCCTCTATTCTGATTGGAATTTTCTTATGTTCTTGCTTTTCTTTGAGAGTCCTAGTTTCTGCCTGTGTCAGGATTGATGTTCTGGACATTTGGTCTTGACTTCCTCTCCATTCTCTTTAGCACTTGGTTGAATTGTCTTCCAAGTAGTACAATGGCATTTGACATACCATTATCAGTGTCCAGATCACATTCTCCCACTCCATCTTTTGTGTTGTAGACAAAAGCTATGCTTTTATTCTTCTTTTCACTTCAGTCATTAATAGTCAATTCAAAAGTTTGAAGTGACCCCACAAGTTCATCAACTCTTATGCTACTGATGTTTTGGGCTTCTTCTATGGTTGTTACCTTCTTATCAAACCTTTTGGGAAGAGACCTGAGAATCTTCTTAACCAGCTTTTCTTCTGATATTTTCTCTCTTAGAGCACTAAAGGAATTAGATATTTCAAGAATCTTCATGTGAAAGGCATGGATACTCTCATCCTCCATCATCTTTAGATTTTCAAATTTGGTAGTGAGCAACTGAAGCCTAGACATATTCAACTTAGATGTACCTTCATGAGTTGTCTTGAGAATTTCCCAAGCATCCTTGGCTACATTGCATGTGTTTATTAACCTAAACATGTTTTTGTCAACTCCATTGAATAGAGCATTCAAGGCTTTAGAGTTTCCAAGAGCATTCTCATCTTCTTCCATGGTCCAATCCCCTTCAGGCTTCAGAGTTTCCTTCCCATCTTCATCTTCATTCACAGGATGTTCCCAACCCTTGATGATAGGTTTCCAAGCTTTGCTATCCATGGATTTTAAGAAGCCCACCATGCGTGCCTTCCAATAGTCATAGTTGGTTCCATCCAAGGTGGGAGGTCTGTTCACATTCCCTCATACTTCCTTGTCCATTAGGCCAGAAAGGATATCTCCATAGAGCTCACCCAAAACAGAACAGAGTGACCTGCTCTGATTCCAATTAAAATTCTGGCACACATATACCAGATTTCACGACAGATGTCAGGAAATTGGGATCAAGACAGTAAACAACACTTATGCAGAAAAATTAAGAGTTTGAATGTAAACAATAACATAGTCAATTGTTAACCCAGTTCTGTGCAACATCACCTACATCTGGGGGCATCCAAGCCATAAAGGAAATCCACTGTAATAGTATTAGTTCAAAGCCACAAAAAACACCCACAGGTTTACAAGCATCTCACCTAATCACTACCCGTGTTAACTTCTACTTAGGAACTCCTAGATATGAGACCTCTCTCACTTCCCACCAGTCACACAACAGTGACAAACTTAACAATAAAGAATAATGAAAGTCACACTTCCAAAGAAACAAAAAATCCACTCTTTGCTTAAAAGCTTAGGAGTGATTACAAATCAAAACTCAGTCCAATTCAAGTACCTAAGGAGTACATGAATGGCTCACAAATGCACAAACAACACAGTCCAACTCAGATGTCAAAAGACATAAGAGAGAATCACAAATAACAAATAACATAAAGAACAAAACTCCCTAAACCCTAAAACTCTTTCTTTCAATACACAACTTCACCACTTCATTAGATTTAGAACTCCTCTTTAAATAGTCTTCAGATCAGCATGGGCTTGGGCTCTTCAATTTAAATAAAACGCAAATCACAAATCAACAGTTTCAAATCTTCTGCAAGATCTTTTGCACAAAATAGGAACTGAATATAAAGTTTCCTAAAAAGGCTCTAAGATCCTTTTTATGAAATACAAGCAAATCTGTCAAAATAGAAGTTTCTAAAATATCCCTCCTTGGACTACGACACTGTGTGAATTAAAATACTATCAAATATCACACTTTAAATACCAAATCAACCCAGCCCTAAACTTCTGGTATAACATGTCCTGCCATATGTCCCAACATCACGCTGATCATGATGTCTGACTGACCTGTCAAGACATCTGTCTCAGCATCTTGCTGTGAACTTATATTAACAAAATTGTTGTCAAACCAAAAACCACAAAACTTACAATAAAAGGATGGAAACATCCAGTTGTTACTTCTGAAGATGACACAACTAGCCTAAAACCAGAGGCTGATTGGACCAAAGTTGAAGATGAACAAGCCCTTGAAAACTCCAAGGCTCTAAATGTTATTCTCAAAGGGATTGATAAAAACATGTTAGGTTAATCAATACACGTCCAGATGCTAAAGAAGAATAGAAGATTCTCAAGTATGCTCATGAAGACTCGACAGAAACTCATAGGCCATAGCTCATATCAATAAAGGATTGAAAATCTAAGAATGAAGGAAGAAAATTATGGCACCTCCAAGGCTTACTATAGTAAGTATATTACTGAAAGTGATTCTGATGATGATGGATTAACTAAGGAAGAGATGGTTAAGTCTGATAGAGTTGTGATCATCAAGTGGGAAGAAGCCTGCAGAGAAATCGAGAACCTGAAAACTATAAAGGATCTTATTCGAATCATAGTTAAAGGGGGGCTCTTGTTATCGTCTCCACAGGGATTGCAGATATTTTGATGCTTGCCGTCCAACAAATTATCGTTTCAAGAAAAAAAAGGTTTTCAAAGTTTTGTTCATAAAATTGTCATGTTTTTAGTAGCAAAGCTTATAAATTCTAAAGAGTTTGATTAACAAAGTATATCAAAAGTAGTTTTCATCTACCCTAACTTATACGTATTCTTTCAATCTTGCATGTGAAGTCGGATCCGATTAATATCGTCGCGCATTCTCTCAACACCGTCTATCTCCAGAGCGGTGTCGTGAGAAATACCGTATTCATCGCTACAAGATTTCTCCATATAACAACCAATATAGTAAGCTTTAAGTTCAACACAAAGCAACTATCGACCATAGACTGATCTGTCCAATCTATAAATCGATAAATGAATATTTTAGGTCAAGTTACACAAAATCTATGTCTAGAGTTTTACAAAACAAGAATGGATCAGTAAGAACAAAAATATTCATCATATATTAATCATCACTTGTTCACATACAAGGCCAATCAAAAGAAATACATACAAGCTAATGGTAGACTACCTCTACCTTTGATACAAAGGAAATTAGCTACCCATAACCATGGTAGCTTACTTTACAAGTTTTGGAAGAAGATGAATGAGCATCCACGTCGAAGAATCGAACTCGGATGCGAATCTAGCTTCCATTTGCAAAATATCACCTTTTGGTGAAGAAATGCTGAGAAATGAATTTTTGGTGTGAAAAATGGGTTATGATCCCCAAAAATTCTGAAAAGTACTTTTGGAATCTGTCATGTGCGCACTGCAAACCATTTCTTTTGCCCAGTGAACTCAATTTTAGGCACCTGATGTGCCTCTGAACAGTTAAACCGCCCCTGAGAAATATCTGAAGTTCGCTGTGCGAGCAATTCTTCGCCCTGCAAACTACCTTGCAACAAGTTCGCATAGCAAACTTATGGTCCTTTAGCTACTGACTCTAGTCCAGGCTGGTTTGCTGGTCCTTCACTGAGACCTCGCCACAACGAACATTCACTACCAGTTCGCCCAGCGAACTTAGTGCCCTTTCCTTACTGTCTCTCAAATGAGAGGGTTCTCTGGGGCTTCGCCATGAGTTCTCCCAGCGAATATTCACTGCTACTCCTCGCTGGCAGTTCGCACAGCAAACATGCTGAAATTCTTCTCTTCCTTTTCCTTCCTTGTCCAATTACTTGTGTCTTACACTTTGATATTTTCATGCCTAATTTCTGCACAATAACACACAAATCAAAGCAACCAACGGAATTTTCAACAATATTGAAGAATATCATGATATCATGGAGTAAATCCAACAAAACATAACAAAAGAGTTGAAAAATGCCAATAAATAAGGGTCAATTTAAAGCAAGTTTGGCATTCAACAGATCTTCATCAAGAAAATGAAAATCTTTCTACTATATTCACTAGTCAAGGTGAAGTTATTTCTATTATAACATCCAAGCTGGAGGAATTAGTAAAGTTTGAAAGGATATTGAATAGATATCAAAAAAAGGTCATATAGAATTATGGAAGATAAGGAGAAGTCAACAACTGTTCGGAGAAAATATTGATATAAAAAGGTCTAGAAGGGAGGGGGGTTAAATAGACCCTTATTCCCTTAAGAAAATTTGAAAAACTTTTTAGGTCCCAAGAACGAAATCAGAGATTTTAAGAAGCGTGAAAGCAAAACACAAAAACACGAGAGCTTGGAAGCATCTCAATGAATTAAGCCACATGAAATGGTACACGAGGTTACCATGAGAATGATTGTTTCTAGTGCAATTCATTACAAGACAATCAAATCCGCTTTAGATGAAGCGATTTAGAAACACATTACTTAGATGTTCTTAAAAAGGAATAATTGACTTCATGATGATTCCATAAGATTGATACACCGCAGACCTATGATTATACATTATATCACTATAGGCATAGTCTAACCTATATGGCATACAATCAATGCAATCATGCAATGATGCAATAGAAAATATGAATAAATACTTGCAAAATAAAAGAGAGAGGGAAAAGAAAAGATACACAGAGATATATAGTGCTTTTGTATTCGTCCTCACTTTTCTTACTTCAATATTTTTCGCTACGCAAAAAAAGTCAAAGAGTCACCATCGAACTTTATTTATCCCAAAATGGAAGGGAAAACATCGAGAAAACCCCAAGAGAAAGGATAAGATGGTCTCGTGACCGAGAGATGGGTTCGGAAGCCAGTTATGCAAATGGAAGGTATCAGCACCCCTCACATCCATCGTACTCGATGGGAACCATTAGTTTGTCTTATGTGTAAGGATGTTACCAAGGGACTATGCTTTCTAAGAATGTTCTAAGAGGAAAAGAAAAGCGATTAAGAAATAAAAGTGTTGGCCAAGGATTGGGGCCCTCGTGCATACGTACCCTCATGGTGCAATGAGGATGTCAGAGCCTCGTAGTTCGCAGAACTAAAGGAAAAAAGAAAATAAGATTGTGGAAGAAGGTTGTGAAAGAAGGTAGCTCGCCAAGATCTCGCAATCTCGTGCCTATGTATCTTCATTGACCAATGAAGAATCAGAACGTCCGTAGTTCGTGAGAATACGGGTGAGAAAAGGTCTTGATCGCCTTGGGGCGAGAGAAAAGGCTCGGTTAGTTGTTAGTGAGCTTGCCAAGGATAGGGATCCTTGTGCCTACATATCTTCATTGACCAATGAAGAATAAGAGCGTCAGTAGTTCGTGGGACTACGGTTGGTTAGTCTCGATCGTACGGGGGCGAGAGAAAAGGGGAATTAGTTGTTATTGAGCTCTCCAAGGATATAGATCCTTGTGCCTACGTATCCTCATTAGGGAATGAGGAATCAGAACATCCGTAGTTCACAGAACCACGGGTTGGTTGCTTTTAATGGACGACGTTAACGCTCACACCCTAGTAATAGGTTTTACCGCTCACACGCAAGGAGACTTATTCTTTAGCCTGTTATGCGGTAGGATGGAAATAACATGCCCTTTTTGAAAAGGCTTAAGTTTTCACCATCGAGGCAAGATGTCACATTTGATTGATGAAGATTGATTTTATGGGTGAAATAAGTCATCGGATAGGAACCCCTGCTGGTAGTACCCAATTTTTTTACTAAAAAGATTTGTTTTGAAAATAGTGTGGCTAATATAGTTAAGTATTTGCATTGAAAGACGAGTATCGAGACCACACACTCTAAAGTGAGCATCCTAATACTCAGAGAGGAAGAAGTCTTCACTCAATCCCCTCTCTTTAGTTCAATACAAAGAGGACATTATTCATTTTATTTAAGAGATGCCTTACTTTGAAAGGTAAGTGTTTTTAGACAGTGAACCCTAAAGGTAGTGTCAAACACTCGGGATAGGACAAGGCCTTCGCCTAATCACTCCACAACCATCCAAGTTTATTGAGAGTAAGTTTAAAAATGCACTTGGTACAAGACCAAGGTTTTTTTGCTTAAGAAGAGAAGATGATGAAAGTGAGTGAGACGAGAGGGTGATGATGAACGCAAGACATGAGCAATGGCATAGTCAAAATAATAATCAAAATCACAAGATCAAGTAAAAGGAATCTAAGTTAAAAACTCAGAAAGTTAGAAGTTAAATTGATTAAAGAAATTAATTAACAAAAGTCTAAGTAATCCTAATCAATTAAATCCTAAACATAAATAAAAAATTAAAAGGATCAATTCACAAAGTTAATGAAGAAAATATTTTGAGGTTTTTTTTTTACATTTAAGCGAAAACAACTAGACAAATTAAACAAAACAATTATGAAGAAATTATCGAAACGAACAAGAAAAAAATATTAAAACATATCTTGGAAAATCATTAAATAAATAAGAGTAAATATAATTATAAAAAGAAACTCATGAAAAATTATTAAATAAAAAACAATCTTAAGTAATTAAAGTTTTAAGTAATAATTAATAAAAATAACCAGAAAATAATTAACAAGGATGGGTGCAAAAATGAAATGTGTGGTGCAAACAAAAAACCAAATTGGGCTGAGCCCAAAGACAAAAAGAGGAACATATAGGGTTCAAAAGGAATTCATCTTCAGATTACAAAATCGTGGAAAAGAATCACGTTCCTCTTCACTCTTTTTCTGCTTCAAACAAAATACGTACGAAGAAGAATCAAGGAAAGGGCAACGCGATAGAAACGAACCGAACCAAACCAACTCATACGCGACTCAACATCATCTTCTCTCAAATTCAATCACTCTCTCTCGCTCAGATTCTTTCCCCTCTCAATCGATTGATCTCTCTTTAAAGGCGACGGTCCTTCCTCACTCTCTCGTGCGTGCAACTCCTTCTCTCGATCTCGTGTGGTTACGACAAGGTGTGTTCTTGGAAGGTGAAGAGGGGTCCGAAGATTTTGTTTTGAGGAAGATATTGCTGTTAGCGCTGCTTTTGTTCTCATGGCTTCAGATTGGAGCGACGAGTTGTTTGGAGGAAGGACACATTATGTTACAGTGCAACGATGGCGATGCACAATGATGGTTTGTTTAAGTGTTACATTAGTTGTATGGAGATTCACATGATAGATGAGGGCGGCGTGAGCGTGATGGTTATGTTAGGTATTACGATCATGATGAAACGGTTTTGTTTGCTGCAGGTGAGAGGTATGAAGTTCTTAGTACGTATTCTGTTTCTATTCCCCTTTCGATTCCTATCTTGAAAGCCATGGTTATTGAGCTGCAGGTGTATGCTTGGTTTTAGCTTCATCATATATATATATATATATATATATATATATATATATAGTCTTAAATGCACTTTTGGTCTCCATAGTATCATTTTTCTGAACTTTTGATCCCCTTTAAAAAAACCCAGGTTTTGGGTCCCTTGTTTTGATTTTTTTTTGGGATTCTGTTGCTGATGTGGATTAACTGACTAGGATTTTTCTTGGTCCCCTTTAATAATTATTTTTTATTTAAATAATATATAAAACTATTAAATTAAAAAATTAAAATAAACTAAATAAAATAAAATTATTTGTTTTATTAAAATTAATTTAATTTATTTTCTAAATTAAATAAAAAAATCAAATCTTCTTCAAAAAATCTTCATATCTTCATTTTCCTAAATCCATATCTTCATCAAAATTATTTAATTTGAAGAAATTTCCACAATCTTCATCACCCAGAAGGTCATATCTTTATTTTCCTAATCTCAAATTTTAACGTGAAGACATTCTCCACCTAAATCACCCACAGCAATCACAAACTTCAGGGAAAAACTCAGTGAAATTTGGAGTAGCAATCGAACTTCATTCTCAAACACAACCAATATTGGAGAACAAACACAATCCAACTTCATTCTCATTCATTATTGTAAATCACATAAATTTGAATTCATAACATTAGTGATCGGAGAGAACCAGAAGGAGATCGTCGCGGCCTTCGTGTAGGGCAAGAGTTGACGCTCGTAGGAAAGGAAAAAGGGGTGGAGGTACCTGCAAGGTCCTCCGATGCCAAAGTAAATGTTTGGTCAAAAAGGGGAAAAGCAAGTAAGAGATGTCAAGTATATGACTTTTGATACCTGCCCCTCTCAAGCGAGGTGGTATTTATAGGTGGATTTCTGGCGAGCAAAGCGTCTGATCTACCAATGAGGGATTGCCAGATGGAGGGCAAGGCGCGTGGCCTTTAGACTTGGACTAACTATTTCCGAGATATCCGGGGAGGAGGTTGGTCGCGTGAACTACTCTGCGCGTGAGGGGGACGCGCCCAATGGTTACTTTCTGCCCAACGGCTATATTGTGCCCAACGGCTATATTGTGCCTATTGGGCCTGTTCGCCAATTATGATGGATTGACCTGGTCCTTAAGGGCAGGAAGCCCTGCCCGGTCCAGAACAGGAGCCCCCCAAGTCGTTGCTCTGCTGGAGAGTAATGACTTTAGACAACTGTGACTACGACTGTACTGTCGGGGAAGTGGTTGCTCGCGTGGAGTGTTCCATTCGTGCCCCGACCAGGTGTGGTTGTTAGATGATTGCGCTGAATGTCGACCAAGGTTTGTTGCGTGCTCACAGAGATTGGTGATTTTCGCCAAGCAGCTCTGCACCGATGCGTTCGCTTTGACGGGGGAGTATTTTCTGCAATAAGCCAGGCGAAGAGTTTTTGTGACACGTGGTGAGCATTTATAGCTTTTGTCAGTCCTAGGGCCGCATAGGCTATGATGACCTTCACGATTCCCCACGATCAAATGGTTATAAAAGGGTGGAGGAAGGTTTTATTTTCACAATTCTCACAAGTTCTCACTCCTTGCTCTTATTTGCTCTGCAACTAGTCCTTCGTCGGAGTTCCTCTTCGCCACCGTTGATCCTCCTCTTCTCCGTCAACCTCTTCTTCTTCCTGTAAGTTTGTTCTTCCTTTTCTGTATTTTTTTTATGAACCTTCAGTTTTCTGGGTGTTGTTCATGGACTCTCCGGTGAGTTTATTAATTTTCCGGTTGAACTTCATGTTTTCCGGTTGAACTTCATGTGTTCTTCGATGAACACATGAATTTCTGGAAAATTCATGAAGAACATGATGAATTTCAGGATTTTTGTAGAAATTGTTAGCGTAGATCCTTGTAGAATCTGGTTAAGTGTAGAATTTTGTTTGTATTCGGGCACTAGGCCTGTTCGGAACTTTGATGTGATTTTGAGGTGAGTATGCGTCCTCGTATGGATATCTGCGAGTTCTGGTCGCTGAGACCTCTCCTGATGATTGCTAGGTAATTTATACGGGCTCGCGGTTGTCCTCGGCTTCATCAATGCCCTTTCACTTGATTAGTGGTGGAAGGGTGGATTTGATCTCGGATGTCGAATTCACTTCTCTTCCTCTGCCTTTCAGGTGAAAATGGCTGAACCCCAGGATGATGTTGTGCCCGACACGCAAGATACACAAGAGGGGCCCAGTGTGCCCGCTAATTATTCAAATATCAAGGTCGCAGGCGGGGACCTTGACTGGCTCGCACATGACCCTCAATCATTTCGATCAACTTTCTCCGCAGAGGAGATACGAGAATTTGACTTGTTGGAGAGACGTGTAGATGACGTTCGTCGGACGTGGAAAGCATTTCGACCCGGGGAGTATGATAGAATTTGATCCTCGTACCCAGGATTGCATTTTCCTATGTACGAGTTCGCTTTTACGGAGGCCAAGATGCATCTCCCTTTTACCGACTTTCAAGTTTCCCTGTTCACCCATCTGGCCTTGTGCCCATCTCAGCTTCACCCCAATGCCTTGGCTTTCATCCGGGCATTTAAGCTAGTGTGTTGTTACCTTAATGTCGGCACGACCACAGATCTTTTCTTCTGCCTTTTCCAAATCCAAAGGAGCACAGCGGGGACGAAACAAAGTTGGGTTTTGTTTAAACAACAGAGTAGGCTGTTCTGGCCTTATTCTGATTCAATTCGCAACTTCAAGGATAGGTTTCTGATCGTGAAGCCTATTACCGAGGAGGTAAAGAGGACTATCTCGACCATTGAGAAGGTGGTAGTGAATGGTCGGGAGAGGGATGGTGTCGTCTCCATATTTCCTTTGGAATGGGTCTATACCCACTTTAAGCGCAGAACGTATCAGTTCCTGGTGAAGCACGAGCAGCTTTACCCGGCGGATAAGGAGGGGTATAGACTTCTTCACAAATACGTGGAGAGTTTTTCCCCGACTTTCGTGGTTGATTGGCATGGGAATGCGGAGATCGGGGATGATGGGGAGCCCGTCACTGCAGCTAGATATATTAATATCAGGGCTCTCCTCGAGTGTGATAATGACGATGATGCGATAACCTTGCTGGTATGCTCCACAGTTTGATTTTATTTCTTTGAATTCTTGGTCCTGACTTGTTATGTGTGTTCGCAGGTATGATGGCCGACATGCGGGAGCGTTTGATGAGGTCCCAAGCGGCGAAGGTTCAGAAGAAGACGACCGTAGGTGCCAAGGGTGTGGCGACCAAGCAGATTGTACCGGAAAGCTTCACAGCTGTTCCTCCACCTGTTCCGGAGGTAACTTCCACCCCGGAGACCCCGGACACCTCACATAAGAGAAAATGAGATGTCGTTGGGACGTCTTCGGGTGCTGGCCCTAGAGGTTCTGGTGCCGGTCATCTTGTCCTGCCCGCCTGCTATTCGCGCCAAAATTTGTTTGCTGAAGAGGAGTCCATAGTTGTTCACGTTACTGAAGGCATGGCTATTCTAAATGCCAATCCCAAAGCGAGGAGAAAACAGCTGTGCCAGGACGCTGCGGGCATGTTTAGGGTGCTTGAAGCAGCCCTTGTCCTTGCCGATGATGAAGCTGCTACTTGGGCGAGCCTCGTGACGTCCAAGAATAGAATTGCCGAGCTGAAGATGGAAAATAACAAGCTGTACAATGATTTAAAATAGTTTGAAGGTCACGAGGAGGCCAAAGTGTTGCTTCAAAAGGAGGTGACCCAGCTGAAGTTAGATGCGCTCAAGGCTGACTAGGAGAAGGCGAGTTTGCAGGCGAGGATCGCTGAATTGGAAGGCTTGACTTCAGCTGTCCAGGACGAGAATGACAACGAGAAGTCCCTGAAGTCGCGGGCTGACTTGATTAGGAGGATTAGACTCCTTGGCGAGGACAACCTGAAAGCAGATGAGTTCGGCTTCAGTGCTGCAAAAGAGCAGATGGTGGCCCTCAACTCTGATGTGCAGCTCATGACGGATGGGATGGGTTTATTCAACAAGGTGGTGGACGGTCAGGTCATTCCTGCCGAAGAGGAGAGTGAAGTCGCTGAATAGGACTTAGTGTATGCATGTTTTGTGGGCATGCGTGCCCTTTTTATATGAATTTGTAGGGGCTATGCCCTAAAACTCATTTTTCCGGCCGCGGCCGATGATAACTTATATTTATGGTTTTTTGCTCTTAGCTTTGTATGGATGTTTTTGCTCGGTTTATTTGTTGATTTGTGCTCGGAGAGTTTACAAACTTGTCGAGGAGGGCAATGTGGTTTTGCCCGTGATGAAACTAGTACTTTGTTTGAGGTATTAATTTCATAGGCTTGGATTGTTCCCATCGCGAGCTGGGTGTCCTGCCTGAAATGGTGTGGCAACGGCGGTGCTCGGTCGAGGTATCCCCGTTGTGCACAGGATCTGCTTGTACAATAAGCAGAAACTGGCCGGCGTTGTAATCGTGTCATGCCTCACCAGGGCATGATACGATGGCCGCGCAAATCTCCCTATTTTGGGTGTGATTATGTCTGGCCTTGCGTTGAAGGATTTAGCTGTAGTACTGCTTGAGTTTTTCAGCGTTCCATGGTCGAGCAAGTGGTTCTTCGTCCAATGTTTCTAAGTATTATGCTCCTGTGCCCGTTTTGGACTTGACCCTAGGTCCTTCCCAGTTTGCTGCCAGTTTCCCTTCGCGCGAATCCTTCTGGTTTCTGCGCAGGACCAGACTGCCTACGGGGAAGTCACGCTTTATGACTTTGGCATCATGTCGCAATGTTATTTGTTGCTTTAATGCGGCCTCGCGGAGAGCAACCCCTGATCTTATTTCTTCGACCAGATCGAGCTCCTCGCGTAGAGCCTCATCGTTCATTTCTTCGTCGAGGGGAGCTTCTGTCCTTCTGGAGGGTTCTCTTATCTCCACAGGTATTACCGCCTCTGTTCCATACGCTAGTCGGAAAGGAGTTTTCCCGGTGGTGGAGTGTGGTGTTGTTCTATATGCCCAAAGGATGCTGTGGAGTTCCTCAACCCACCTTTTCTTAGCCTCGCCTAGCCTTCGTTTTAGCCCGCGGAGGATCACCCTGTTCGCGGCCTCCGCTTGCCCGTTAGTCTGGGGGTGCTCGACGGAGGTGAAATGTTGTTTTGTCCCTAGTTTGGCGATGAAATCTTGGAAGTTTTTGTCCGTGAATTGGGTTCCGTTGTCGGTCACAAGGGCCTGAGGTACACCAAATCTTGCGAGGACGTTCCTTTTGTAGAAGCGCAGTATGTTGAAGGCTGTGATCTTGGCGAGCGCTTCGGCTTCAATCCATTTTGTAAAATAATCGACGGGCACGATTAGGAATTTGTTTTGATAAGATCCCACTGTAAAGGGGCCTAGAATGTCCATCCCCCACCAGGCGAAGGGCCATGGCGAGGAGAGAGTCTTCAACTCGTTGGGGGGCGCCAAGTGCATGTCCCCGTGGCGTTGGCAACGGTCGCACTTTCGTACGTGCTCTTTGGCGCCGTGTTGCATGGTTGGCCAGTAATATCCTGCGCGCAAAGCTTTTCGAGCCAGGGATCTTCCCCCTAGGTATTGTGCGTTGATGCCCTCGTGGATCTCTTGTAAGATTTCGGGGACCTGGGCCTCGTCGACACATTTCAACAGGGGGATGGAAAATCCTTGTCGATATAATTTGTCCTCGACCAGTACGTACGAACAGGCTCGTCGCTTAGTTACGCTGGCCTCCTTACTGTCCTCGGGGAGTTCCCCCTTGGTGAGATAATTGTACACTTGGGTCATCCAACAAAGGGGATCTCCGATGACGTTAACATCTGGAAGGTTGGGTTTTATAATGCTCGGGTGGGCCAGCATTTCTTGTATGATGGATTTGTTCCCACCTTTTTTCCTGGTGCTGGCTAGTTTAGAGAGGATGTCTGCTCGGGTGTTTTGCTCGCGCGGGACGTGCTGAACTTCCCATGCTTCGAACTCCGCCATTCTTTCTTTTACCATTGCCAAATATTCGGCTAGTTGGTTGTTCTTTGCTTGGACTCTCCCCGTACTTGGGACTCTACGAGCTGGGAATCAGTGCAAATTTTTATTTCTTTCGCGCCGACGTCTTTGGCCAGTTGTAATCCTGCGAGGAAGGCTTCATACTCGGCTTGATTGTTGGATGTTTTGAAGGAGAGGACCAGGGATACTTCGATCAGGGTCCCTTCCTCGTTCTCGAGGATAATTCCTGCTCCGCTGCCTAAGGGGCTCGATGCGTCATCCACGTAAATGATCCACTCCCGTGTCCCTCCTGGAGGGGATAATTCCAGAGTCATTTCTGCCACGAAGTCGGCCAGGACCTGTGCCTTGAGGGCTTTCCTCCCCTCGTAGTGAATGTCGAGCTCGGCCAATTTGAGGGATCATTTTAGCATCCTGTCCGCCATATCTGGTTGGCTTAACAGCTGCCTAATAGGCTGGTCGGTTCTGACGACGATGGTGTGCGCTAGGAAGTAATGTCTGAGTCTCCTCGCGGCGACTATGAGAGCAAGGGCCGCTCATTCTATTTGCGTGTACCTGACTTTGGGTCCCTGTAGGGCTTTGCTGGTGAAATAGATGGGTTTCTGCCCGTCGTTTGTTTCGCGAATAAGTGCCGCGTTTACTGCTTTGTTGGCCACGGAGAGGTACAGGTATATGGTTTCCCCTGGTCTGGTTGGGACAATACTGGAGGCTCGGACAAAGCTTGTTTGAAATGGGCAAGGGCCTGCTCGCATTCGTCCGTCCACTCGAAATTTGCTTCCTTCCAGAGTAATTTGAAGAAGGGCAGGGCATGCTGGGCGGATTTGCTCATGAAGCGGGCAAGGGACGCGAGCATCCCGGTGAGGGTCTGTATCGCCTTCTTTGACCGCGGAGTGGGGAACTCCATGAGTGCACGGCATTTATCTGGGTTTGCTTCTATTCCTCTTTCAGTGAGGTAAAACCCGAGGAATTTCCCTGCTCGTACACCGAAGGTGCATTTTTCTAGATTGAAATGCATTTTACACTTTCTACCTTGGTCGAACACCTTTTGTAAGTGGGTGGTATGGTCGGATTCCTCTTGGGATTTTACGATCATATCATCCATATATACTTCGAGCATGTCCCCGATTTCTGCTCAGAAGGCTTTATTCATCATGCCCTGGTACGTGGCCCCGACATTCTTTAGTCCAAAGGGCATTACGTTATAGTAATAGTTCCCCGAGGAGGTCATGAACGCCGTGTACCTCTTGTCCTCGTCTGCCATTGGGATTTGGTTGTATCCCGAATAAGTGTCCATGAAGGACAAGAGCTTGAAACCTGCGGAATTATCTACGAGTTTATCTATGCTCGGGAGCAGATAAGCGTCTTTCGGGCAAGCCCGATTGAGATCAGTGTAATCAATGCACATGCGCCATTTTCCATTACTTTTCTTTACAAGTACAATGTTTGAGAGCCAGGTCGTATACCTAGCCTCAGAAATAAATTTTGCCTCTAAGAGGTCTTGTACAAGTTTTTCGGCAGCTTGTGCCTTTTCCTCGGATTGCTTTCTTCTTCGTTGGGCAATGGCGCGAGCAGTTGGATTGATTATCAAGTGGTGACATGCAGTTTCTGGATCAAGGCCGGGCATATCCGCCGCACTCCAGGCGAACAGGTCGACGTTGTCGTCAAGACATTTCTTCAACTCCTTCTTTACCTCTTCGGGGAGACCAACGCCTATCTTCACTCCCCTGTTGGGGTTATTGCTGAAGGTGATGATCTCAAATTCCCCATCTGGGACTGGTCGCAGAAGTGCAGGAGACGGGGATCTTATTACTCCTGACTTTTTGTCTTCGTCACGATCTTCTCTTCCATCTTCAAGAAGCCTGCTGTCGAGGTCGATGGTATGCACGAGAAGCGTGGGCTTTTTGTCTGGCTGGCCACCTTCAGTTGGAACCTCGTCCTCTCTTGTGCGCTTTGTCGCTTTTACCGTCGTCGCGATTTGGTTCTGCCCTTTTGTTGTGGCCTCAAAGCATCTACGAGCAGCTTCGATGTCCCCATGCAGAGTTGCGACGTGCCCTTTCTCTGTATAGTACTTGAGTTTGAGGTGGACCGTAGAGGGAACAGCGATGAGTTCTGCAAGAGCTGGCCTGCCGAGGATGCACTGATAAAGCGACGGGCAATCAATGACTAAGAACTGCGTTTTGATTGTCCGAGATGCCTCTTCCTCGCCAAAAGTGACTGGCATCTCCACGTAACCCCAAGGTCGGGCTGTTGCCCCGTTGAATCCTTGGAGATCCGATCCCACTTATGGTGAGAGGTTGGACTTATTCAGTTTCAATGCGCGAAATAGGTTGGTATACATGATGTCCACGGAACTGCCTTGGTCGACCAGGATTCTCCAAACATCGGTAGAGGACAATTTGGCCCTGATCAGCAGAGGTATATGGGAGTTTGGTGATCCTCCGGGGAGTTCTTCTCGGTAAAACGTGATCGGCTGCGAATGCCCTTTACCCTTTTCGATCGTGTACAACTGCTCGGGGCTATTATCTATCAGCTGTTCAAACTTTCGTTTGATGTACCCTATTGTAAGCTCGTGGTACCCCCCACATGAGATGACCATGGCCGTAGGAAAGGCTTCCTAGGTGTTGTGGATGAATGCATGGGAAGTCGGGTCGAGGTGGGCAGGAACGAAGAAGTCCTCTGGTCGGCTGATGGCCATTGCGACCTGCGGGGGAAGACTGGATTGGGCTGATTTTGCATCTTTCTTCGGATCAGATGTGTCTCGTCGGGAGGACTCTCCCATCTTCACGTATTGCTTTAGGTGACCCTCTTTGATGAGGATCTCTATTGAGTCCTTAAGATGCACGCAATCTTCGGTCACGTGGCCGTGACTACGATGGAAACGACAGTATTTGCTTTTGTCGACATTTCCTTTGGACGTGGTTAGTTTAGGGAACCTGACACCCCCTTGTTTAAATTCTGTGTTGATGCAGTCGGAGAGAATGCGCTCTCGCGAGGTCGTGAGTACGTTGTACTCCGTAATCCGGCCAGCTGGTCCTTTGCTTTCGCGAGGACGCTCATCGCACCTTTTCTCCTTCCCTTGCCGGGATGATTCTGGCTCGTCCTTTTTTGATGCCCGGGGTGCTTCGCGATCTCTTAAGTCCCGGACATGGAATGCGGCTTCTTTTTCCTCGTAACGCATGTAGTCCTCAGCCTTACGAAGAAGTTCTGTCAGTGTCTGGGGAGCTTCGATCCCTACTGCCTTACGGAAATCGCTTTTGGGTCGGAGTCCCTTTTTGAGGAGGTACTTCTTCATGTGATCCGTTGTTCGGACTTCCACCGCTTCTTTGTTGAATCTTTCAATGTATGCCCACAGGGATTCATCCCTACCTTGGATAATGGCCTCTAGTGTAGCCTCCGACTTAGGATATCGTTGGGAAGCTGTGAAATGGCGGGCAAACTGGCTCTTTAACTCCTTCCATGAAGAGATGGATCCGCGAGGAAGTCGTTTGAACCATGTCATCGCTCCCTTTCTCAAGGTGATGGGGAACATTTTGCATCTGATAGCCCCGGAGACACCGTGATATTGGAGCATAGCTTCTATATTTTCGATATGCTCGTGGGGATCAGACGTCCCGTCGTAGGTTGTCAACGCGGGTGGTTTCTCCAATCCGCGGGGGATTCGAGTGTCCAGGATGTCTCTTGTGAATGGGTCGTGGACATCATCGTCACTGCTGGAACTAGGAGAGAGCGAACGGGAACGACTGTAACCGCGGCTTTGACTTCGGCGAGGAGAACGTCTGCGGGTGTGTCGGTGATCGTACTTCTCCGCGTGTCGAGACCTCTTGGAAACCGGGGAGTGCCTGGATCTTCGCGGGGGAGACTGATGACGTCGTCGTGCTAGATCGGGTGTAGGGTTCCTCGATCTTGAACGTTTCCTCTCCGGGGAGAGGCTGTCGCATCTTCGCTTTGAGGGAGTCCGTGGACGCGGGGAAAGACTCGTCAGTTTTTCTGATGCAAGGCGTTCCTGAAGGATATGTTCGAGAGCGTTGAGCTTCTCTCCCTGCTAAAGGATTAGGAGGTTCGAGTTGTTAAGAGATGCGATGAGCGTTGCGGTGCTCAGATTAGCATCCTGGGGAACCGGGATGGGCTCGAAGGTGAGCTCCACGGCTGGTGCCCGTGGCTTTGGTTCGTCGGGTTTCGGGGAAGCAGGCCTTCCGTCTCTTCGGTCACTTTCCTGCGGGATATACCCGACGAAAGCATGGTCGTTGTTGTTGTTGGCCGCAGGGGCCACAGAGTCTTGGTGAACATCATTCTTGATGAAAGCCATGTCGATCTGAGATTTGAAAGGATGAAGCTTTGGTCTTTGTTGAGCAAGAGAGAATCTTGGTTAAAGACGGGGAAGCTGTGTTCCCACAGATGACGCCACTGATCGGAGAGGACCAGAAGGAGATCGTCGCGGCCTTTGTGTAGGGCAAGAATTGACGCTCGTAGGAGAGGAAAAAGGGGTGGAGGTACCTGCAAGGTACTCCGATGCCAAAGTAAGTGTTTGGTCAAAAAGGGGAAAAGCAAGTAAGGGATGTCAAGTATATGACTTTTGATACCTGCCCCTCTCAAGCGAGGGGATATTTATAGGTGGATTTTTGGCGAGCAAAGCGTCTGATCTACCAATGAGGGATTGCCAGATGGAGGGCAAGGCGCGTGGCCTTTAGACTTGGACTAACTATTTCCGAGATATCCGAAGAGGCAGTTGGTCGCGTGATCTACTCTGCGCGTGAGGGGGACGCGCCCAGCGGTTATTTTCTGCCCAACGGCTATATTGTGCCTATTGGGCCTGTTCGCCAATTATGATGGATTGGGCCTGGTCCTTAAGGGCAGGAAGCCCTGCCCGGTCCAGAACAATTAGTTTTTCACCATTTCCATTCTCCTCATCATGTAGAAATCACAAAAACTCAAAATCCATTTTCAAACACAACCAATATAAAAAAAGAGGAGACTTTGATAAGAGAGAAAAAGCTGTAAAAAATCAGAAGAAGAAAAAGAAGAACAAAACCACAATCAGCTCAAGGAAAAAAATCAAAAACACACTAGATTCAAATCTAATTCTTTCTTCAATAATAACAACAAAACAAAAACAAACAAAAAACTGCAAACAGAAGAAAAAGAAGGAAATCGCTGCAAATGAAACCATCCACCGCGTAAGTTGCTTTGTCCTTCACTTTCGTCGTCGGAAAACCCACAAGTCTCCACCTCGAATTCACACTATATTCAATCACCGTGCTAAAGATCCACCAATTTACTCTGCCGCCGATGTGAACTTTATTTTTCCCAGATTTGTTTTTTCTCAGATCCACCGATTGAAATATGTTTTTGTTTTCTTTTTAAGATTTAGATTAGTGGTAATTAAAGTGAAGATATTCTTCACCCAGATTTGATTTAATTTATTTAATTTAGAAAATAAATTAAATTAATTTTAATAGAACATTTAAGATAATTTAATTTAATTTATTTTTGTTTGTTTTAATTTAAATTTAATATTTTTATATATTATTTAAATAAAAATAATAATTATGAATGATGTGGAAATTATTTTATGTAAATGAATATAAAATAATACATAATCCTAGTCAGCTAATCCACATCAGTAAGAAAAATGCCACATACCCTAATTTGGAGGGGGACCAAAAAAATCCAAAAAAAAAAATCAAAACAAGGGACAAAAAACCTGAGTTTTTTAAAGGGGGATCAAAAGTTTATAAAAATGATACTATGGGGACCAAAAGTGCATTTAAGTCATATATATATATATATATATATATATATAGGGTTATGCTAATGCACACCATGTAAGTGTGCATCCACCAATTTTGAGTGGGACCCATCTTCTAAGATGAAGAAAAAAAAGAAAATAGATGTAGTGTATTTTTGTGTGGGGTCCACCAATTTTAGGTGTATGTTAACATTTGAATTAGGGATCAGTGACTCAGAAGATGAAGGTGAGCATAGCTTTTGTTTCAAATGCTGGTGACTCAGAAGATGAAGGTGATCTGGTCAGAGACGAAGGGGTGTCTAAAAATCTGGTATTGCTTGGAAAACAATTTAACAAAGTGTTGAAAAGGATTGACTGGAAGTCGAGAGCAAATGCTCAGAACAAGTCACTCGACATCAGTAAAAACCATGATGGAGGCAGAAGGTCCAGAACTGAAGAAGACTCCAATCAAGGGAAGAGAGTTCAGTGTTTTGAATGTGAGGGATTTGGGCACATAAAGACTGAGTGTCCCACGTATCTCAAAAGGCAGAAGAAGGGCTTATCTGTGTCTTGGTCAGAAGGAGAGTCTGAGAGTAATCTTGAAGAAGAATCAGCAAAATTGGTGACAACCTTGACTGGGATATGTAAGGCTGATGGAGAAACTACTTGTGAGTCTGACTCTGACAAAGAATCTTATATTGGAGAACTCACTAAGGAAGAAGTCTTCACCGGGTTCTCAGAGTTGTGTATCAAGAATGAAGAAAGGTGCCAGTTAATATTAGAACAGAAGGTTCTGATAGCTCAACTAGAAGCTGAGAAGGAAGAACATCTATCAATCATTGCTGATCTGAAAGAGGAGGTTGTATGGCAAAAGTCAAAACTTGACAATATGACCAAATCTATAAGAATGCTGAACAATGGTACCACGCAGCTGGATGAGATTCTTCAGACTGGGAAAGATGCTGGAAATGTGCAAGGCCTTGGTTTTAACAATCAAGCAGAGACCTACAAGAAGCCTGTATTAAAATTTGTTCCTCAGAAAATAAAGAAAGAAGAGGGGATGTCAAATCACATGTTTCAACATCAGATGAAGCGTCATAAAAGAGTATGTAGTTCAAAGTATAAACCATGGAGATGCCATTACTGTGGAAAGATTGGTCACTTAAAGTCATTTTGCTACAAGTTGCACGGCTATCCCAAAACTGCTCATCGACAAAATAAAGGACAGAGTTGGGCTAAAGTGAAGAGAAGATGGACTCCTAGAAATATAATGGTCGGTCTCATAGCACATACCTCTCTTAGAGCATCCGCAAGGGAAGATTGGTACTTTGACAGTGGTTGTTCAAGACACATGACTGGTGTGAAGAAATTCTTGTCAGATATCAAGCCTCACTCCACCAATTATGTCACTTTTGGGGATGGATCAAAAGGTGAAATAAAAGGTGTTGGAAAGCTGGACTACACAGGACAACCAAATCTGGATCGTGTTCTATTTGTCAAAGGGCTGACCGCAAATTTGATCAGTATAAGCCAACTGTGTGATGTAGGACTCAAAGTAAATTTCACAAAATCTGAATGTCTAGTAACAAATGAGGAAGATGAAGTTGTTATGAAGGGAACCAGGTCTAAGGATAACTGCTATCTGTGGAATCCTCAAGAATCAGAAAGTTTGTCTACCTGTTTGATGTCAAAGGAAGATGAAACCAAACTGTGGCATCAGAAATTGGGTCACTTACACTTGAAAGGGATGAAGAAAGTTATGTCAAGTGAAGCTGTTTGAATGTCAAGTTGGGAAGCAAACAAGGGTGTCACACAAGAGGCTTCAACATCTTACCACAACTTCTAGAGTTCTGAAACTGCTTCACATGGACTTAATGAGACCTATGCAGGTTGAAAGTCTTGGTGGGAAGAAGTATGCCTATGTTGTCGTTGATGATTACTCCAGATTCACCTGGATAAGCTTTATCAGAGAAAAGTCTAAAGTATTTGCAGTCTTCAAAGAGTTGTGTCAAAGGATTCAACGGGAAAAGGATTGTGGTGTTGTTCGAATCAGAAGTGACCATGGGAAAGAATTCGAAAATAGCAGGTTTGAAGAGTTTTGCTTATCTGAAGGAATCACTCATGAATTCTCATCACCGATCACTCCTCAGCAGAATGGTGTGGTGGAACGCAAGAATAGGACTATACAAGAGTGTGCAAGGGTCATGATTCATGCCAAAAAGCTTCCATATCATTTTTGGGCTGAAGTCATGAATACCGCTTGCTATATACACAATAGGGTGACTATCAGATCAGGTACTTCTGTCACTCTTTATGAGCTATGGAAAGGTAGAAAGCCAAATGTGAAGTATTTCCATGTGTTTGGGAGTACGTGCTATATCTTGGCGGATCGTGAGCAGAGGCGAAAGATGGATCCTAAGAGCGAGGAAGGGATATTTTTGGGATACTCTACAAACAGTAAAGCATATAGGGTATTTAATTCCAGAACTAAGGTGATGATGGAATCCATAAATGTGGTGGTTGATGACTCTGGGAAAGACGAAGATGTCGCAGATGATGTTGGAGCATGCCTTCCCATGAACAATGAAATCTCACAAGACATTGAGTCCATAGAAAATAATGCTCATGAAACCGACACTAGACCTGAGAATGAAGAGGTAGAGGATGCTAACAGGGGACCCTCTATAAGGATTTAGAAGGATCACCCTAAGGAATTGATTATTGGAAATCTGAATGAAGGTGTAAGAACCAGAACGAGGGAGGCTGTGTCAAATGCATGCTTTGTTTCAAAGATTGAACCAAAGAATGTCAAAGAAGCATTGACAGATGAGTTCTGGATAAGTGCTATACAAGAGCTTTGTTAATTCAAGAGGAATGAAGTCTGGGAACTGGTACCACGACCAGCAGGAACAAATGTGATTGGAACAAAATGGGTTTATAAGAATAAGTCTGATGAACAAGGAGTTATTACCAGGAACAAAGCCATATTAGTTGCTTAAGGATACACACAGATTAAAGGAGTAGACTTCGATGAAACATTTGCTCTTGTGGCTCGATTGGATCCATCAGATTGCTGCTAGGAGTGGCATGTTTGTTGAAATTCAGATTGTTTCAAATGGATGTCAAGAGTGCCTTTCTGAATGGCTATCTTAATGACGAAGTCTATGTTGAGCAGCCTAAAGGGCTTGTGGATCCAAATTTTCCTGATCATGTGTTTAAGCTAAAGAAGGCTTTGTATGGGTTGAAACAAGCTCCACGAGCTTGGTATGAAAGGTTGACTGAGTTCTTAGTCAACCATGGATACATGAAGGGTGGTATTGATAAAACACTTTTTGTCAAGGAGAAGGATGGGAAACTAATGATTGCTCAGATTTATGTAGATGATATTGTGTTTGGTGGGATGTCGGATGAAATTGTCCAACATTTTGTCAACCAAATGCAGTCTGAATTTGAGATGAGCTTGGTAGGTGAATTGACCTACTTCCTTGGATTACAAGTCAAGCAGATGGAAGATTCCATTTTTATTTTTCAGAGCAAATATGCGAGGAACATTGTGAAGAAGTTTGGACTGGATAATGCCAAGCATAAGAGAACTCCTGCTCCTACTCACTTGAAGTTACCCAAAGATGAAAAGGGAGTGAATGTTGAACAAAGTTTATACAGAAGCATGATTGGAAGTCTGATGTATCTTACAGCAAGTAGGCCAGACATAACCTTTGTTGTTGGCGTGTGTACAGGAACCAAGTAGAACCCAAGGTCAGTCACATCAATCAAGTTAAGAGAATTCTTAAGTATGTGAGTGGTATATGTGATTATGGGTTGTTGTACTCCCATGACTCAAGTCCCATTTTAGTAGGATACTGTGATGCTGATTGGGCTGGAAGTGCTGATGATAGGAAGAGTACCTCTGGAGGATGTTTCTTTTTGGCAAATAATCTTATTTCATGGTTTGGTAAGAAGCAAAATTCTGTTTCTCTTTCTACTGCTGAAGCTGAGTACATAGCAGCTGGAAGTAGTTGCGCTCAACTGGTGTGGATGAAGCAAATGCTATCTGAGTATTTTGTGACAACCTGAATGCTATCAATATTTCTAAAAATCCTATTCAACATAGCAGGACTAAGCACATTGATATCAGGCATCACTTCATCAGAGAACTTGTGGAGGACAAAGTCATAACTCTTGAGCACGTGAGCACAGAAAATCAACTTGCTGACATATTTACCAAGGCTCTGGATGCAGTTCAGTTTGAAAACCTGAGGAGCAGACTTGGGGTTTGCATTCATGACTAACTATAGCAATTAATGTTCCTTCTGGCTGCCAGATTGGACAGATTAAAGGAGGTTCTGGTAGTGCAGTGTGTGCATGAGGTTATAAAAGGGAAAATGTTGAAGTTTGTACATGACACTTGGTCATGTGATATGGTGTGCATCTACTCTCTGATGCTGTTTATTTTGGTCTATGATTTGCCCATTTCTCAAATATAAATAACTGTTCTACTTGCCTTTGTAGTATTTCTGGCTAAAAAGGGGGAGTAGTGTGCTTGTGTGTGCCTATGCTGGTGCTGCAGTTGAGGGGGAGAATGTGGAATGTTTGTGTTGCTGCAGTTGAGGGGAGAATGTGGTATGTTTGTGTTGATGCAGTTGAGGGGGAGTTTTTTTACTGCTATGTGTGCTGTGTGTTGGTATTTCGCTGCTGTCTCTGATATGGATTTTTTGTGTGTGGAGTTTTAGCCAAAATAAGCCAAAGGGGGAGATTGTTATTTCGTTGATTTTGTGGTTGGCATTTATTTTGCTAAAACTATTCTAGCAGCAAGATGTTAAAACAAGATGTTCTAAGTTGCTGCATTCAACATGTCGAATGAAGATGTCCCATACTGGCTCATAGGACATCGTGTCTGAATTCAGTTTAAAAGGAGATTCTGTTGCTGTTAAATGTTACTGAATATTCTGTGAATATTTGGTTATCCTATGTGGCATCCAAAGTATTTTTGGATTGTGTTTTTGTGTTGGTTTTCGGATTTTCAACGCTTTCTAATTATGGAGACATATTAGGAAACTTTAGATTGAAGACCTATTTTGTTGGAGTTTATTTTGCAGATTTGTGAGCAGTCTCTTTGCTGCGTTTTTGAAGCCCAATCCAGTCCAGATTTAATGCTATATATTGACTGGTGTAAACCTAGTTTATGTGTGGAACTTACGTGTGTTTTGGTTAGGGTTTTTCGAGTGTTATTTGTGAGCTTAACTGGTATCATTCTGATAACAGTATTAGGACTGGTTTTTTGTGTTGTAAGTTCTGTCAGTTACTCATAAGCTTTTAAGCATTGAGTTTCTTGTGTGTCAATTCTCATAAGCTTTGAAGTATTGAGAATTGTGTGTTTTGAAAGTGTGACTTTCGTTTTGTTACTTGTGTTGAAAGGAACCAATCACGGGTTGTGGTTGTAGAGGGATTTGAGGAGGGCCTCATACCTAGGTGAGTCTTAGGTAGAAGTCATAGGAAGGGTAGTGATTAAGTGAGCAGATTATTACAGGTTCGGTTATTGTATGATCTGTGAATAGATACTATCTTATATTGGTTTCGTCCTTGGCTTGGTAGCCCCCAGAGTAGGATTGTTGATCCAAACTGGGTAAACATATCACTGTGTTCTTTACTTTCTGCCCTGTTATTATTATTGTTATCTTGTTTATTGTGTTGGATATCAGTGTCTTAACATCTGTGTAGGACATATGATATATGTGCCAGAATTTGAATCCCGAGAGAGGGAAAGGAAACACTGCATAAACCTGAGGGAAGGGAAAGAACAAGGTCACGCGACCAAGAGAAACGGGTACGGGAGTCGGTTATGCGAAGGGAAGGTGTTAGCACCCAACACGTCCATCGTACTCGATGGGATCCACGCTTGCTGTCTGCATCAAAGGGTGTCGTCGTCTGGAGCTCCACTGCTACCGGACCGGAGAAGAAACGAGAACGGAAAGAACGGAGAAATGAAGAAGAAAAGAAAAAAAGAAGTGACTCGATAGGACATTATCGTTGTCCTAGGCCTACATACTCCCTTAGTGCAATGGGAAAGTCAGAGTCAACGTAGTTCGGACGGGAACTGTGGGGGAAGGTTGCTCGCCAAGACAATCGCTGTCTTGTGCCTACATATCCTCAATCGGACGAGAGAGAGGAATCAGAGCTAATGTAGTTCGTGGGTACGACGACGAATGGGTAAGTGTTTTTTATGTGAGCGACGAGCTCTTTTCTGAAAAAAAAGAAGTTTGAAACCCAACAATCCCGAAGGATAAAAAGATTTGAATTTGTTTGGTGTTTTTTAGACAGAAGTGTTTTAAGTTAGTTCGTAACTTACATTGAACCAAAGTCTACCATGTAGGAACGAGTGAATCGCATGGTCGCCCCCAAATAGGACGTATGCTAAACACTCTAGAAGAGGAGGGGAGACCCCTCGTTCTTCATTTCCTACACTTAAGGCTCGAGCGCAATATACGTTATATTTTATTAAGTGTTTTCAAGAAGTTTTGAGATGAGAAGAGAGAAGACCCAAAAGGAAACTCTAAGGGGAAACTAAGAGTCCTAATGTTATCATGCATGGGTAACCTATGGTTAGTGAGGCTTAGGAGAGACGACTACCTAAAACCTAATGCTAATCCTACTCCATGCTTAATCAAAAATTAAGTTGGACTAGGTAGCTCTAAGGAAAAAGAATCCAAGACTTAATCAAGTCTTGAGATTCATGGGATGAGAAAGAGTTAGAGAGAAGAAAGAAGCATCTTAAATGCTAAATCAAACACAAGTATGAAAGCTTAAAAGAGAAAGGAGAAGTTAGAATGTGGATAACTATCCACATCCCATTCACTTACCATTAGCCCCTACATGGTTAGCAAAAACAAACATAAGCAACAGTAAGACAAATGAAACCCAAACAAGTCACAACCCAAAGAGAAATGGTTACAAACCAAATGAAACTCGTCCAAGTCAGAATGTACACCTTAGAGGTGACCCATAATGTTTACCAAACAAACTCAAGCAAAGAGAATGCAAACAAATGGCCAAACATCCAAGAAGATCATCAAAGTAGGAGTAGAAGAAGAATGAGTGGATATGCATGGTGATCATGCAACAATGCTTCAAATAAAATCAAAGTCAGAATGTGGATGACCTAAACATATGTTTAAACATGATGTACAAATGTCACATGAGGCATACAAACAAGTATCCAAGCATTGAGAGTAATTAGAAGAAGAAGAAAGAAGCATGTAAGTGAAACATGTTCAAGTATGCAAGATGAAACATGAATAACATATGGAATGAATACAAAGCTCTAAAGTCAGAAGCATACATCATATGAGATGCAAAGAAGATATATGGCATGGTATACACAAACCAAATATAAACCAAGAAGAGGCATAGATGAGAAGAAGTGAGAAGATAAGTCAAAAAGAGGCATGTGAAACAAGCATGGAACATGTACACAAAATAAGTAACAACCTCACACCAATGACTTAAATTTGCATTCAAAAGACCTATAATGATCTAAACATGGCTCAATAAATCAAAGAAAACAACCTCATACAATGGCACAAGTGCCTTCTCAAGCAAGTAATTCAACATGATCAAAGATGTTCATAAAAGAAGACCTTAAACATGAATGATAAAAAAAATAGTAAACATGATTCAAAAATCATCAAATTAAATCTCAAAACACCTCAACCAGGGGTAAACATCATATTAAAAACTCATGGAAAAATTCACAAGATAGGTCCCTCAATCAATTAGACAAAGAGCACAAAGGATTATGGATCAATATGCAAAAGAGAGGGGCTAAAATGAAATATTAAAAGAGTTTAAAAATATGAGAAAAATGTTTTTATGCACTTCAATATGTTGATGAAATAATTCAAAAAGAATGGACTCAAAATGTTTTATGTGCTATGAGAAATAAATTCTCAAAGTTGAAGTGTGCAAATAAGAAAAAATTTCAAAGAAAATAAAAGAAAATGCCAAAAATATGATGAAAAATGACCAAAGTCAGAAATAAAAAATGTCCAAAATTAATTAAATGGAAAAATATGCTTCATGATTTTTTTGGTGATTTTTGGATGCATAAAACTATTTTTAAAAAATTAAAAATGCAAATGAGTTCATTAAATAAAATAAGGATGAAAGGAAGAACCCAGGGGTGTATTCAGCAAGCAATTCACGTTTAAAATAAACCAATGGGCTTAAACAGGGGGTGCAAATATCAAACCCAATCCACAACAAAAACAATCAGCACAGCCAAACAAAAATATGGACTCAGTCAACACAATTGACTCACATAAGCCCTAGGATCTATCTCACGCTTCACAATGAGTCAACATAACCAACAAGTATTCAAGATCAACATGCAAGATTAAGAGGCACACAATAATAATGGTACACGCGCACACACCATGACTAATCTGGAATAAAAAGAGCACGTGAGAGACACCCTATCTATTTAATGTGTTGGCATGACATAGACCGTCAGATTCAAAACATGGAGGGCCACAATTTCGTCTTCTCCAAACAAACCCTCAGCCGTCTGAAAAAGACCAGGTGCCGGAGCCCTAGCTCCGGTCACCTTCTCCGGTGACTCCAACCCCAAAAATTCCCAGAAATTAAAAAAAATAAACCACAGTTATACTCAGAAACACACGCTGATCTCAAATATCATATTAAAAATCACAAACAATGCACCAATAATGAGAATCGAATGAAATAAGTTTGGATCTAAAAACTTCAACCATCGAATACTCTCATGATACACGTCCAAACTTAAAACAAAACACATCAGCATCATCAGTGAACATCATAGATCATCATGCAAGCTTAAAATTCAAGTTATATGATCATGAAAAGTGAGCTAACCTGAAGATTGCAGAGCTCGAAATACACCAAGAAACCCTTCCAAAAGCTCCAGATCTTCCTCTTTTGAGCTCTATTTGCAAAATAAATGCAAATAGAGACTTGAATCTGGCTAGATCTACGATTTTGAACTTGAACCCTCTTGAAATCAACTTGATGAAAACCTTGCTTAAAGCTTGAAACAGTGGTAGATTCACACTCCTTTCAACTCACTGATCAATAATATGCCAAGAGATTTTCAAAATCCCTCAAGGAATGAGAGATTCGAAGAGAGAAAAGTGTGAGATGAAAATGGAATTCTGAGCAAGAATGAGTGCATGACCTAGCTTTGGACGCGTGAGTTAGCTTATATACACCTCATTAGACCTCTGATCATGATTAAAACTTGATTAATCTCTTGGTTAATGAGTTTGGATGGTTTATGCAAATTTGCACTTTGTGATACCACCACTAATCCACAGGTGCAAAGGCCACAAAATAAGCATGATCCACTCACATTTCTTCTGCTGATCACAATTCAAATTAACTTGGGCCTTGAATTTGCTTGGTTTGTGAGTTTTGGATCAATTTGCAAATTGCTTACTTGTTAAATACACCATGAATAAGACACGGTTTGGCATGAAACAAGGGTCAAAATTGGTGCTCATGGCTTGTACTTTGATGGTAAAATATGATTTGAAGCAATTGAAGTGATTACAAGTCCTTTTGGATGAAAATGCAAATGGTGGAAAATTGGTACATGTGGAAAACCTCAAAATGCACCTTGCATTGCCTTAGCCATAACTTGAGTTCTACAAATGATATGGAGACAATCTAGTACTTTTTGGAAATGGGAGAGAAAGATCTTCAACTTTCATGTTGGAGGAAAATTCAATTGAAGCTTCCTTGATGATGAAAAGTTAAGTTGAATGTGGTGGAAAAACTGCTAAAAATGGAAAGTTCCCATTATAGGTCATTTCCAAATTTAGTTACTTTTGCACAAACTCTTGATTCTTGAAGAATGATGTCGACCATGATATTCCTTGACCAAATAAAGGTACATGGACTTGGGAAACATGATTTGAACCCTTGAAAACCCATGGTTGAGTTTCCTTTTGAACTGTTGACTTTTACTTACTTCACAAGTAACTGATCCACTGAACATCTTCCACAATGAATCGCTAGCCAAGTCTTCCTCCATGAGTGCTTGTAAGCATGTAGAACCTCATGAGAATGTATTTGAACAAGCAAAACCCATCAAGAAGCCTTTTGGAACCAAAACCCTAATTTGGACCATCGGATTAGGAGAGAAAGATCCACTTGAAATCTCTTGCCATTCTTGATCTTATGAAGATATGATGAACCCCTCAAACCATCTTGAGGCTTGAGACTCCTTTGAAATGAACCAAGTACCTTGATCCCATGTTAAGAACCAATGCTATGCACAAATGCTAATGCAAGAAATGCAAAGAAACATAATCCAGTTAACTAAAAGTAAGAGGGCAAATTTTGGGGTGTTACAGCTTCCCCTATTCAATCAACTTGGTCCTGAAGGTATGATAGCAACGACTGTCATGCGTTCAAAGGATTCATTGAGATTGAATACCAAAAGAAACCTAAAATTTGCAATCTTCAAAGGAGGGACGACTCCACTGGGGAACAAGCAATAAAATGTTGCACTGTGACAACACGTACGAGTGTTGGAAACCAATACAAACAATGTATTGAAATGTCATGAAATAAACACAAACGAGTGTTAACTATGTTGGGGATAAACACGGGCGGGTGTCAAGGAATTAAAGATATCATATACGGACGGGTACCGAAAAGATACACGGACGGGTGTAAAAGGGTTTCGATACGGACGGGTATCGAAAAGGTACACAGACGGGTGTAAAGAGGTTCAATACGGACGGGTATTGAAAAGGTACACAGACGGGTGTAAAAAGTTCAATACGGACGGGTATCGGAAAAGGTAAACGGACGGGTGTAAAAGGGTTCAATACGGACGGGTATTGAAACAAAAGTTCAAACACGGACGGGTGCTGAAAGAACACGGTCGGGTGCCAAATGTCAATACGGACGGGCATTGAAACAAAATTTCAAACACGGACGGGTGCTGAAAGAACATGGTCGGGTGCCAAATGTCAATACGGACGGGCATTGAAACAAAAGTTCAAACACGGACAGGTGCTGAAAGAACACGGACGGGTGTCAAAAGTCAACACGGACGGGCATTGGCTTAAAAGGTTCAAACACGGACGGGTGCTGAAAGAACACGGACGAGTGTCAAAAGTCAATACGGACGGGCATTGAAACAAAAGTTCAAACACGGACGGGTGCTGAAAGAACACGGACGGGTGTCAAAAGTCAACACGGACGGGCATTGGCTTAAAAGGTTCAAACACGGACGGGTGCTGAAAGAACACAGACGGGTGTAAAAAGGTTCAATATGGACGTGTATCAAAAAGGTACACGGACGGGTGTAAAAAGTTTCAATACGGACGGGTACTGAAAAGGTACACGGACGGGTGCAAAAAGGGTTCAATACGGACGGGTATTGAAAAGGTACACGGACGGGTGTAAAAAGTTTCAATACGGACGGGTATCGAAAAGGTACACAGACGGGTGTAAAGCAACCTCTATCGGGGATTAATCTAGCTGGGGAATGGAAGGTAACACGGACGAGTGTCATCAAAAGGTCAATACGGACAGGTATTGAAATCAAAGGTTCAAACACAGACGGGTGCTGAAGGAAACACGGACGAGTGTCATCAAAAGATCAATACGGACGGGTATTGAAACAAAAAGGTTCAAACACAGACGGGTGCCGAAGGAAACACGGACGAGTGTCTGACGGTAAAAACCTTGAGGGAATAAACCAAAGGACCACCTGGACAAAGGGGTAAAAAGAGATCATGGATTCACGATCCTGGCAAACAACTCTGTAAGGGAATGTCAAATATTGCTTTAAATGACTAACCGAACACTTGTGGAGTAAAGTCAGAAGATATCTTCCTGAAATTCGGCTTTCCTGACGAAGGAAAACTCAAACCCGACTTATGCTTCAGATGCATATGTTTGAATTTTACCGTAATGCTCCATACGAAGTGGAAATGCTACGCATTTAGGAGGATGCCATGCAACAAAATGCTTATGCAATGCAGAAGACCGTCCCAGCAAAATAAACGCTGAGAACAGAAGCAGCACCACCAAGGACGACAAACTACATTGTCATCAAACCAAAGAACATGCTGAGGAAAACTTCACCCTGCTTAGGGAAGATCACAATCACCAATTCTGCTGGAGATGGACGAATCTCCGATAGAATATCCACTCTGTTGGGGAATATCAAGATTAACAACTTTGCTGGAGATGGACGAAACTCCGATAGAATACCCACTCTGTTGGGGAGGGAGATGAATATTGAAGATGGAAACTCCTCCGCTGGGATCACCAAATACTTTAGAACTTGGATTTGACGCCTGCCAAAAACTATTGGACTTAAGACCTGCTGGGGATACCATTCACCACTAGACTCTGCTTGGGGATATGAGCACCTTTATCCCGCTGAAGAGCGCTGATCATCATCGGCACTTCTGCTTGGAAAATAGTAGTTGTCATCATCCACTCTGCTAGGGGATGAACACATGTTTCCTGACTAGCTGAGGAAAAAAAATGACTACCGCATATCCTGTGGGGAAACACCTTCTGCAGGAGAGGCTGTAAAAAAAGCAACTTCTGGCTACCTGCTGAGGAAAGATGAGCCAAATCACAACTCTGGCTGGGGGAAAACCTCTTATATCCTGCTGAAGGGGACGATCCTTAACGACTCCGCTTGGGGAATTAACTCTTTATACTCTGTTGAGGAAGACGATCCTTGATACTCTGACGAGGAAGAGTAATAAACTGCTGAGGACGATCAGACTTCAAAGTTGGGGAGAGCAGCTCTACTGGGGAGGTACCAATAAAGATTGGACTTTGAATTACTTGAGATGACTAGATCTGACCGTTGAGGAAGAGAACACTCTGACTCCTCATCATCTTCTTGACGATATTCTATCGTCTTACCTTGCTGAGAGTGAGGATTCCACCTATACTGCTAGAGATAAGAAACCTTCATAAAAGCCCTTTTTGAACATAGGACAATTCTCTGCTTGAGGAAGAATAACAATTCCCACACCTTGCTGGAAAAAAGACACACTCTGGCTCTTTGCTGTAGGGAAAAGATTCCAAAAGTCCCACACTGGGAACAACTCAGTGCTTCAAGTTTCTGCATATTGATTGTCAAGGACGAAACACAGTTCCTTTAACTCTCCACCTTGCCCCAGACCACAGGGTCTACTTGAAGCAATCATCTTAAGAGGATTTTACAGAAAACCTGGCGTTCAACAATGCCCCAGGGTCTTCAAACTCTTAGAGATGTATCCGGTCTGGACATAATTGTCCCATACTTCATGATTCATGAAGTAAACCACCTCGAGAGGGTTCGTAATGACCTGAAATGTTCTGCCACAGTATTCTGAACCTTGCAGAGGTGTTTTTGATTGACTGTGTTCTAAAGGGAAAAACTTCTCGCGCCCTTGAAGTGACCTGCCCCAGTACAAGCCTTGCAGTACATTTGTCTCTGACCAACTAGTCTTCAAGAGATTTGTCGAATCTGGACGTGATTTCCCCAGTTTACACGCTTGTGGAGAGATTTATCGGATCTCGACATAATTTCCCCAGTTCGAAGAAGTTTTCTCAACATGAATGCCCCATGGTTGATTGTACTCTGAAAAGACCTTCTCAACTTGAATGCCCCAGCTTGGCTACATTTTGAAGAGATTTCCCGGTGTGATTGTCCCAGATTGGTTACATCTCAACACAAATGGCTGGGAACGCCTTTTTCCCACATAATCTTTCAGCAACATGTCTTCTGGAGTCTCAGGCACCTCAACTTGGCCAGTTTAAGCTTCTCGACTGATGTTTATCGTGTAAGCTTCTTTGATGTCAAACAAATGTATGCAAGCAGAAAATATTTATTCTGAGAATGATTATTCAAATGCAACACATATGTTAATCTTGAAGTCCTTATTGAAAATAGGTCACACAACTGAGTTACGACACTTATTTTTGAAAGGAAAGCAATACGCACATGCAACACCAACAAAAATCTTATTAGCACAACTCATGGGAGTCAGGAACATTATCTCGTTGAAGTACGCCTTCAGACTAAACCCTGTTTCAATTAGGACTTTTAAGGGTTGTAGCGTGGTCTGGTTCGCGGTTTGAGAAAAAAAGGATTTATGGCTCAAAGTTTATTGGTACCCACCCACTCTTCGTGATGTTCTCCAGTCCTATGTTCAGCTAATTTGACACAAGTGCTCGTCTCTGAAAAGGTTTTCCGATTTCTAGGGAATCCATGCAACTGGTGATTCGACACCTGGCGAGGTTTTGGACTAACAGTCGCCCCTTTTTGTCTTTTGTGTCTATAGTCACACGACTTTGTTCTTATCGAGGATTTTCTTTGTAATCCTTTTGGCTTTTCGCTTTCTCATTCTTTTGCTTTTTGTTCCCTAATTTTTGCCTGGACTGACTCTTTTGAGTTTTCAATTTTGAAGTCCAGCGGGATGCCTTAACTTTTGCCTAAGTCACTTGCTTTCAATTTTTTTTTTTGACTTAGCAGGCTTTTTCTTTTTCTCTTTTTTCTCTTTTTTTTTGAACAAGTCGTGTGACACCGTTTTGCCTGACTTGTTTGAAAGGGTTGTGACTGTTTCACTCTTCGGTTGGTGAGGAGTAACCATTGTGGTTCTACACCTCTTAACCTCTTGATAGTGCAATGGAAGGTAATGGATCCTCAGATGTACACTCCTTCTGAAAGTTAAACACTTGGTCAAACTAACTGACGCCTACCCTGCCCCTGGGTTAAAATTGAGGGTTTTTCGTTTTCAGAAAGAACTTCTACTACTAGGCTCAAAGGGGTTGACAAAGGTCTATCTCCTTATCTCTCTAGTGTTTGTGAATTGGAAACAATGCCTATACATCCTTAACAGGGTTTTATCCAAAAGCGTACCATTAGAAATATGCGTTCTTATTTTGTCATCCTCCCTCCAAGAGTCTAGGCAAGAAAGATAGTATTGCAGTGCATATAAACATGACATGAGCGCATAAAAGTAAGATACTTCAGGAACAACACATCATTGCATTAAAATCAACATTCAAACACAAACAAGTTTTTACATACAGACAATGTTTAAACAAACAAAGGAAAGCTACATATGAAAATGCAATAAATAAACTAATGATTGCCATTGTGGAGACTTGACTCCGTCTGGACTTATTGCTTCTGATGACGCTCTTGCAATCTGGTGCTTACTCTGACAAAGAAGCTTCAATCCAAAGGGGTACCATCTGGCGTGATGACTTTTGAGTCGATCAAGTCTTGCACCTTGTACTGGAATACATTACAATTATCAATTGTATGCCCAAACGTTCCCGAGTGGAACTCGCACCTAGCATTCATGTCAAAGTCCAGAGGGATAGGGTATGGCACTGGCATGGCACTCCTCGTTTGAATCAGAGAGTTATTGAGCAGATGAGCAAACAACTGACTATAAGGGATAGAAATAGTATCAAATATCCTCTTGGGCCTTCTTGGTCTGAATTTCCTCTACTGCTGATGATTCTGCTGCTGTTGATTCAGGCACCCAAACTGCCCCTGTACTTTCCTTTCCACATTCGGCTGAGGCACAAGCAATGGTTGTGGAGAAAGTCCATGACATGAGGTGGATCCTGCGGACAGGGAAGGAGTCTCTACTTCCTTTACAACAATTGGGGTAAAATCACCTTGTATGCTCACGCCGCCCGACGTGAACTCAATTCCCCCTGCATCAATCAAATCCTGGACTTGGTGCTGAAAGGCCCTACATTTCTCCACAGTATGCCCTGGTGCCCCAGAATGGAAATCACAATGGGCTCTTGCATTGTAGCCTGGTGGGGGATTACCAGTAAGAGGAGCCAAAGTACTTTTCTGTACCAGTTAGAACTGAAGGAGATGTTGCAATAGCTGAGAATATGGCATAGGGAGCGGATGAAAAACTCTTTCGGACTGCTTCGGTCTCTGTGCACACTTTTTATTCTTAGACTTATCTTGGGAGACAAGACCTGGTTGTTGTTGGGAAAGTTCTGGAACCTTGGGTTGTGGAGGGGATTCACGAGGAAATCCATGATCTAGCGAAGACCCCAAAGAGATGGGAGGATTAAGCACTTCTGTTGCGGAAGCGAGCACATGACTGTTTTCCTTCTTTAACACTGTTTTCAAAATTTCCATGACCAAACCCATCTGAGTCTTCATCTGATTGACTTCTTCTCTTAGCAATTTCTGGTCTTGCATGAGAGTTTGCATATTCCCCATAAATTTCCCCATCTGGCCTCGCATTTCCCTCAACTCAGCTTGAATTTTCTCCATGATCAACTCTTGAATGGCCTGAGGAGTTAAGTCTACAATTCTGAAGAAAACCAGATCAGAACGAGAATAACCAGCCTTGAACACCTGTTATGCACATGAGTATGGAACTGCGATGCAAATGCCATGTTCAAATATTTCCAAGGAATCATTCTGTTTTAATTCAAGACTTTCAGAAGAACCATAAGGAATAAATGGAAATGCTCAACAGTGAGCCTCAACAATGATATCCTTGGAAATACAAGAACATGTATGCAAGGATGATGATGCATATGCAACGGACATGGGATCAAGGTATCCATAAGTTCTGAACAACTGCTGTGCTGATGACTGAATAAAACCCTAAATACCAGAAACCTAGAAATCCAGAAAAACGACCCAATCAAACTGCCAGAATATCAGGATAATAACAGTACACTGATGAGAAATCCAGAAAACCGGGTAGGTTGAAGGTTTCGGTTACCTGCAAACCTACAAACACCCATCCCTTCTCACATGTGGGTTCTGAAAGCCAAGGATCCTCAATATCACGGGCTCTCAGGTCAAGAAATGATGATACGTTCACCATTTCTGGTTTGGCATCATCACCAATCGAGGAGGCCTCAACTGATTCCCCTTAAAAATAAGGTCAACCTATAGTAAGTTCCCAGCATTGGGTCCTCGGATCGAGAATGTGCAATGGGTTCGCCACTGAACGTGGTCTGCCACTGTCACATCTCGGGAGGAGGGGCGTTGCTGAGTCCTCGGGAGACGGTCTCCAGAGTTGACAGTTTTCCAGGTTATATTCCATCATCTGCCCCAAATGAGCAGGATAGAACATTACCAAGGAAACCTCGTCTGGATGTGGAGTTTTCATGTATACTAAGTCTGGCCAAATACCAAACAAGTCACACTACTTTCCACGCTAATCATAGGTGTATGCTCAAGCCTGGGTATTGGGCTTTTCTCTCATGAATCCAACCCACCCTACAAACAGAAAATCCAGCAGCAGAACAGTACAACAATATCCAATATGACAGTAATAAAATGAAATGCAATGCAATAAAAGCTGTAAATACAGTAAAACGAGTAAAACAACAATACAGTAATATACAACAAAATAAAGCACCATAATAAACACCCAATGAAATACAAACAGACAAGCGCGAGGATAGGCTCGCTAAAGGGGATGGACCAGCAAGAGGTCAACCAGAGTCCCCAGCAGAGTCGCCAACTGTCGCTCCCGAAAGATTCGCATCCAACGATACAAACACGAGAGTGGCGCGGAAAAACACAGAGTCGCCAGCAATGTGTATTTATCCCGAGAGAGGGAAAGGAAACACTGCATAAACCTGAGGGAAGGGAAAGAGCACGGTCACGCGACCAAGAGAAACAGGTACGGGAGTCGGTTACACGAAGGGAAGGTGTTAGCACCCAACACGTCCATCGTACTCGATGGGATCCACGCTTGCTGTCTGCATCAAAGGGTGTCGTCATCTGGAGCTCCACTGCTACTGGACCGGAGAAGAAACGAGAACGGAAAGAACGGAGAAACGAAGAAGAAAAGAAAAAAGAAGTGATTCGATAGGACATTATCGTTGTCCTAGGCCTACGTACTCCCTCGGTGCAATGGGAAAGTTAGAGTCAACGTAGTTCGGACGGGAACTGTGGGGGAAGGTTACTCGCCAAGACAATCATTGTCTTGTGCCTACATATCCTCAATCGGACGAGAGAGAGAGAGGAATCAGAGCTAATGTAGTTCGTGGGTACGACCACGAATGGGTAAGTGTTTTTTGTGTGAGCGACGAGCTCTTTTCTGAATAAAAAGAAGTTTGAAACCCAACAATCCCGAAGGATAAAAATATTTGAATTTGTTTGGTGTTTTTTAGACAGAAGTGTTTTAAGTTAGTTCGTAACTTACATTGAACCAAAGTCTACCATGCGGGAACGAGTGAATCGCATGGTCGCCCCCAAATGGGACGTATGGTAAACACTCTAGAAGAAGAAGGGAGACCCCTCGTTCTTCATTTCCTACACTTAAGGCTCGAGCGCAATATACGTTATATTTTATTAAGTGTTTTCAAGAAGTTTTGAGATGAGAAGAGAGAAGACCCAAAAGGAAACTCTTAAGGCAAACTAAGAGTCCTAATGTTATCATGCATGGGTAACCTATGGTTAGTGAGGCTTAGGAGATACGACTACCTAAAACCTAATGCTAATCCTACTCCAAGCTTAATAAAAAATTAAGTTGGACTAGGTAGCTCTAAGGGAAAAGAATCCAAGACTTAATCAAGTCTTGAGATTCATGGGATGAGAAAGAGTGAGAGAGAAGAAAGAAGCATCTTAAATGCTAAAGTAAACACAAGTATGAAAGCTTAAAAGATAAAGGAGAAGTTAGAATGTGGATAACTATCCACATCCCATTCACTTACCATTTGCCCCTACATGGTTAGCAAAAACAAACATAAGCAACAATAAGACAAATGAAACCCAAACAAGTCACAACCCAAAGAGAAATGGTTACAAACCAAATTAAACTCATCCAAGTCAGAATGTACACCTTAGAGGTGACCCATAATGTTTATCAAATAAACTCAAGCAAAGAGAATGCAAACTAATGGCCAAACATCCAAGAAGATCATCAAAGAAGGAGTAGAAGAAGAATGAGTGGATATGCAAGGTGATCATGCAACAATGCTTCAAATAAAATCAAAGTCAGAATGTGGATGACCTAAACATGTGTCTAAACATGATGTACAAATGTCACATGAGGCATACAAACAAGTATCCAAGCATTGAGAGTAATTAGAAGAAGAAGAAAGAAGCATGTAAGTGAAACATGTTCAAGTATGCAAGATGAAACATGAATAACATATGGAATGAATGCAAAGCTCTAAATTCAAAAGCATATATCATATGAGATGCAAATAAGAGATATGGCATGGTATACACAAACCAAATACAAACCAAGAAGAGGCATAGATGAGAAGAAGTGAGAAGATAAGTCAAAAAGAGGCATGTGAAACAAGCATGGAACATGTACACAAAATAAGTAACAAACTCACACCAATGACTTAAATTTGCATTCAAAAGACCTATAATGATCTAAACATGGCTCAAGAAATCAAAGAAAATATCCTCATACAATGGCACAAGTGCCTTCTTAAGCAAGTAATTCAACATGATCAAAGATGTTCACAAAAGAAGACCTCAAACATGAATGATAAAAAAAATAGTAAACATGATTCAAAAATCATCAAATTAAATCTCAAAACACCTAAACTAGGGGTAAACATCATATTAAAAACTCATGGAAAAATTCACAAGATAGGTCCCTCAATCAATTAGACAAAGAGCACAAAGGATTATGGATCAATATGCAAAAGAGAGGGGCTAAAATGAAATATTAAAAGAGTTTAAAAATATGAGAAAATTTTTTTTATGCACTTCAATATGTTGATGAAATAATTCAAAAAGAATGGACTCGAAATGTTTTATGTGCTATGAGAAATAAATTCTCAAAGTTGAAGTGTGCAAATAAGAAAAATTTTCAAATAAAATAAAATAAAATGCCAAAAATATGATGAAAAATGAACAAAGTCAGAAATAAAAAATGTCCATAATTAATTAAATGCAAAAATATGCTTCATTATTTTTTTGGTGATTTTTGGATGCATAAAACTATTTTTAAAAAATTAAAAATGCAAATGAGTTCATTAAATAAAATAAGGATGAAAGGAAGAACCCAGGGGTGTATTCAGCAAGCAATTCACGTTTAAAATAAACCAATGGGCTTAAACAGGGGGTGCAAATATCAAACCCAATTCACAACAAAAACAATCAGCGCAACCAAACAAAAATGTGGACTCAGTCAACACAATTGACTCACACAAGCCCTAGGATCTATCTTACGCTTCACAATGAGTCAACATAACCAACAAATATTCAAGATCAGCATGCAAGATTAAGAGGCACACAATAATAATGGTACACGCGCACACACCATGACTAATCTGGAATAAAAAGAGCATGTGAGAGACACCCTCTCTATTTAATGTGATGGCATGACATAGACCGTCAGATTCAAAACATGGAGGGTCACGATTTCGTCTTCTCCAAACAAACCCTCAGCCGTCTGAAAAAGACCAGGTGCCGGAGCCCTAGCTCCAGTCACCTTCTCTGGTGACTCCAACCCCAAAAATTCCCAGAAATTAAAAAAAATAAACCACAGTTCTACTCACAAACACACGCTGATCTCAAATATCATATTAAAAATCATAAACAATGCACCAATAATGAGAATCGAACGAAATAAGTTTGGATCTAAAAACTTCAACCATCAAATACTCTCATGATACACGTCCAAACTCAAAACAAAACACATCAACATCATCAGTGAACATCATAGATCATCATGCAAGCTTAAAATTCAAGTTATATGATCATGAAAAGTGAGCTAACCTGAAGATTGCAGAGCTCGAAATACACCAATAAACCCTTCCAAAAGCTGCAGATCTTCCTCTTTTGAGCTCTATTTACAAAATAAATGCAAATAGAGACTTGAATCTGGCTAGATCTACGATTTTGAACTTGAACCCTCTTGAAATCAACTTGATGAAAACCTTGCTTAAAGCTTGAAACAGTGGTAGATTCACACTCCTTTCAACTCACTGATCAATAATATGCCAAGAGATTTTCAAAATCCCTCAAGGAATGAGAGATTCGACGAGAGAAAAGTGTGAGATGAAAATGGAATTCTGAGCAAGAATGAGTGCATGACCTAGCTTTGGACGCGTGAGTTAGCTTATATACATCTCATTAGACCTTTGGTCATGATTAAAACTTGATTAATTCCTTGGTTAATGAGTTTGGATGGTTTATGCAAATTTGCACTTTATGATACCACCACTAATCCACAGGTGCAAAGGCCACAAAATAAGCATGATCCACTCACATTTCTTCTGCTGATCACAATTCAAATTAACTTGGGCCTTGAATTTGCTTGGTTTGTGAGTTTTGGATCAATTTGCAAATTGCTTGTTAAATACACCATGAATAAGACACGGTTTGGCATGAAACAAGGGTCAAAATTGGTGCTCATGGCTTGTACTTTGATGCTACAATATGATTTGAAGCAATTGAAGTGATTACAAGTCCTTTTGGATGAAAATGCAAATGGTGGAAAATTGGTACATGTGGAAAACCTCAAAATGCACCTTGCCTTGCCTTAGCCATAACTTGAGTTCTACAAATGAAATGGAGACAATCTAGTACTTTTTGGAAATGGGAGAGAAAGATCTTTAACTTTCATGTTGGAGGAAAATTCAATTGAAGCTTTCTTGATGATGAAAAGTCAAGTTGAATGTGGTGGAAAAACTGCCAAAAATGGAAAGTTCCCATTATAGGTCATTTTCCAAATTTAGTAACTTTTTGCACAAATTCTTGATTCTTGAAGAATGATGTCAACCATGCTATTCCTTGACCAAATAAAGGTACATGGACTTGGGAAATATGATTTGAACCCTTGAAAACCCATGGTTGACTTTCCTTTTAAACTGTTGACTTTTGCTTACTTCACAAGTAACTGATCCACTGAACATCTTCCACAATGAATCGCTAGCCAAGTCTTCCTCCATGAGTGCTTGTAAGCATGTAGAACCTCATGAGAATGTATTTGAACAAGCAAAACCCATCAATAAGCCTTTTGGAACCAAAACCCTAATTTGGACCATCGGATTAGGAGAGAAAGATTCACTTGAAATCTCTTGCCATTCTTGATCTTATGAAGATATGATGAACCCCTCAAACCATCTTGAGGCTTGAGACTCCTTTGAAATGAACCAAGTACCTTAATCCCATGTTAAGTACCAATGCTATGCACAAATGCTAATGCAAGAAATGCAAAGAAACATAAGCCAGTTAACTAAAAATAATAGGGCAAATTTTGGGGTGTTACACTTATGTGCAATCAATTTCGTTTAGAATTTTGTATGGTTTTGTTGATTTGAAAATCCAACCACAATTAAATAGATTATGATCAACCCAACAAAACCTTTTTCAAAGGTTATAAAAAGGTTTAACCAAATGTATTGATCGCACAATCAAAGAATTCAACAATTTGCAAATGAAAAATAAAAGAGATAGATAGATAGATAGAAAGATAGATATAGAGAGAGAGAGGGAGAGAGTACACAAGGATTTGTTTAGGCAATTCCCCAATTGGCCTCACTATGGGTACGTCTACCCTTAATTCGAACTCGAGTTGAGATAGTGAATTTCAACCTTACTTTGCAAAAGTCGTTTACAAGATAAGTGTAGCATTGCAAACCTACAAAGCCTATGTTTGATGTTGATTCTAACATTGTCTCTTCCCTTGATCTGAACTCGATCAAGTCACCTAACAATACCAATTTGATTCATCATCTCACGCTACTCCTTTGCAAGAACCTTTTGTTCTTCAAAGCCTTCACTCGATCGAATCCAAATTTCAAATTGTTGTAACCAAGATTTACCAATTTAATTCACCGTCTCACGTTACTCCTTTGCAAGAAACCCCCATTCTTCAAAGCTTTCACTCGATCGAATCCAAATTGTGTAATCTTGTCCAAAACTTTAAAATCCCTAATTGATCTTGAAGGAAAACCTCACCTTGGTTTTCTTATTTGAAACCCTTAAATACATCAACTCAATTTACAGTTCACCAACCTAAAATGGATGTTATCAACTCTAATTCTTGATGGCACCCAAACAATGAATGATTATGTGTACTTTGTTTGTGTGTATGCATATAATGAAGGTTGAAGATGATGAGCACTCTTTGGAACCAATTTAGTTTATGATTTTATCAAAATCACTAAAAAAATGATGCATGTATGAAGTATATATGTGTGAGCAAGTAAGAAGCAAAAGGAATGCAAGAGATTTAGAAAATGATGCAAATTTTCAAGATTTTCAGTGCATGTGTCGACCTGTAAGTCATAGGCCGACCTACATGCTTTAAAAATGAGTTACATAGTGTAACACTCCTAAATTTGTCCTCCTATTTATACCCAATTAGTGGCTTATGCTTCCCATTTCATGTACATTTAGGTCATAAGCATTGCATATGCATCATTGGTCTCCTCAAGGCATGGCATCAAGGGTATCACCATCATTGATTGTGCAAAACAAAGAGAATGGGATATGTTCAAGTCATCAAGCTATCAAAGGCTCCTCATGCCTCCAGACATCTCATATGGTTCACAACCCCATCAAGAGATTGAGATTGGCTAGAGAATTGAAAAGGATCACACCCTCCTAACTGGTGATCCTCAATTAGGGTTTTGGTCATCTAAGCTTGGGAAACCCTCACGAGCAAGGATCTTGGGGCTTTAACATCATCTTATCACATGAATCATCTTGGTTTAAGGGATTCTACATTATGTTCAGAGGAATTAGGGTTTGGAGAAACAGTCAAATTCTCCTGACTTTTGGGGGCCAAATTAGGAATTTGCTTAAGATCAGTTTATTTCTGATTTTTTTCGGCAAGACTTGATTCCATGGTATTCCATATGTTCTCAAGTCTCTAGAGGTGGATTATGGGACATCAATTGCATTCACAAGGGTTTCCATTGGATAGTTGATTAAAAATCAAGAGAATTGGGGATAAAGTCAACTGATCAAGGAAAAAGTCAACTCCTGACTTTTTGAGGTCAAATTCGTGTTCATCATGTCAAACATGGTCAATGGGTGAGATTTGATCAAGAAATATCCAAAGAATCATGAAAAATCAAAAGTTGTGAAAAGTTGCCATTTTGGGAAATTTAGGGTTTTGGAAACTTTCCATTTATGGAAAGTTTTCATGTTTCACAACCATCTTCAAGCCCAGATTTAAGCAAGATACAAGACTCATTGGAAATTTTTGTTCAAATAAAAGTTGTATAGGGATCTTCCACCTTTCTAACCATATAAAGAATGTGTCATTTGGATTTCCAGATCAAGAGTTATGATCATTTAAAGTGGGGATCATTAAGTTGTTCAAATGAAAAAAAACTTAGAATTTTTCTAAGTTCCGAAACTCAGTTTGGTGGTCATGACTTCAATGCTATTTTTCATCATGTTTGAGGCTTCAAATCCACTTCCATCCAACATGAAAAGTGTAGTATCAAACCTCTCCTTCAATTTGGTAACAAGAACTATGGCTTTTGGTTCAAAATTCATGGAGATCTATCCCTTCAAAATCACCAAAAATCACCCTTGTGAAATTGATACAAAACTCATGTCATGCACCATGCCATGGCAACCTTGATACACTTGATTTCAACCACAATTTCACCATGTTATAGGCCTTAATTCCACTTTCCATAAACTCCAACTTTGTTATATCAAATCTCACCTTTCTAAAGCCACCAAGATTAGATGAATTGGTTCACTAACCATTGAGATATGATCAATCAAACTCAGCCTCATGTAGATTCTATGCCATGCTATTGTATCATGCATTGTCCTTCACATTTCAAACCAAATTCATGCCAAGCCCTTGCCTCATTGTTGCAGTATGCGTATCAGCCTATGTCTCCTTAATTTCCTCTTAAAGCCAAGCCAAATCCTTACACCATGCATGCATATCCCAATCTTACTACATATGGCAATGCAAGGAACTAAATTTAATGACCAAGCCATTCCTAATTCTGGTATGTACCATCCTTAGCACACACATCACCATCATTATCATGTACCATATCATCATACACCACCATAACAACTACACAATACACTCACTAAATCGTACCAACCCGTGCCACACCATAACATAACCTCACTCTCACTTTTGGCATTTTTCCACTAACCGCACTCTCATTGTTAACTAACCATGACCAATCATCCTAATCACACCTTAACCAACCTATATAATCATTCTAACTAACCCTAACAGAATTGGTTAGACACGTTCAAACAAAAATCAGTTTTTTCCCATTTTTGCACCCATTATTGAGAGCTTCGAAACTCACACAATATTGAAGGTTCTCCCAAGATTTATTCACCATCTTCACCTCTACACTTCATTCTTGCAACTGTTTGCAAGATCTTCTATCTAGAACAACCATTGGAGCACATACGAATTCATTTCAGTTCAGCATTTTTGGCATCTTTCCTCAAGATCAAGGTGTTTTTAGGCATTTATTTTGCCTGGTGTTGATCTGAAGAATTGCATTGAAGTTTTCAGGGTTTCCATTAACAAGGTTCAAAGCTCTGTTAAGGTTAGATTTTTGAATCTTTCCTGCATCATGTTAGGGCTAGTTAGGAGTTTTAGAAGCTCATGATCATGTGCATCTGAAGCCCTACGTTGGTAGGCATTGGTTGGTGTTTGAATTAGAGCAAGAGGTGAGATTATAAGAATCTCAGATCTAAGTTATAGGCTTCTAATATCTTGATAGGGTGATCTTTTGAGAAAACTAGGCTTGGATTTAGAATCTAGGTAAAAAATTGAGCAAGATGGTGGTGTTCTTTTCCGTTTCTGGGTTTGGTCGCCGCCGGTTAGGGTGGAATCCCACTGGAGAAGACGATCGAAAGTCTTCTCCGGCCACCCTTGGGTCAAAACCCTAAGTCATAGTCAACCTCAGTCCACCCTTATGTTTTAATCGTGACCCTCCATTCTTGCTGATCCAATGGCTGGGATGGTGACAGCACATTAATGAGTCCCATGTCCCTCACGTTCCTCATTTCCCACTCTTTTCTTGTTTTTTTTCTGATAGTTTTAAAAGAGAGGAGTTTTTGCTAATTGGGCTTAAAAGAATTGCTACGCGCACCCCATTTCCTGAGCCCATATTTCATTTTGAACTATAACCTTGCTATTGTTGTACCTATGCCATTCTTTCATGTTTTTTATAATTCTTTTTTGATACACGTGCAAAGAAACATGTTCATATTGCCATATCTTGTGATGCAAGTCATAAAAAGGGATCTTCCCTTCATGTTTTAAGCCTAAATTTTGGTGTACATTTAACCCTTGGATTGTGTGACATATTGATGTTTATTTGGAACTTTAGCCATGATTTTTGAATTACTTTTGAAAATCAACTTTGAACCTTGTCTTGTATGATCATCTTTGACAACATGCCTAATATTTGTGATTGATTGGATGCTTTTGATTCACAATTTTGAGCCAAACTTTTACATGTGACCAGCCACTGACCTTGGCATGATATGTAAAAAATTTCATAATTTTCCCATTCTTTTAACTATTTTCCATGGATTTTTCAATGTGTACCTATCATATGGATGCATACCTAGAACTAGGTCATGTTTAGCACTTGTGTGTGGCCACTTTAGGCCAACTTTGAGGATATGTTTGAGTGTATTCATGGTGATATTTTGATGTGTAATTGGGAAGTTTGGTTGTTGCTTTTGGATCATAACTTCCATGTTCATTTGAACCCCTAATTGAACACTAGATGTTACTCAATGCTTGCCTAGATGCTTTGGTTTGATCATGCCTTTATGCAACCCTCCATTAGGAACCTTTTGTGCAACTTTTCCCACATGTTTTAGAATGAGGTAGACCCTGCCCAAATTGGTTTATAGGTCATGTTATATGCCTCTAATTGATGTTATGCTTTCACAAGTTTAAACATGGATAAACATTCAACTATGTTGCATGGCATTTGAACTTTGGTATGCCTTGTCTGCTCAATACTTTGGATGTTAAATGATGCCATTACACATGTTATTTTCCACTGACCTACATGCTTTAATACATGATTAGATTGACTTTACCTTCCCTTTTCCATGCTTGGACTTATTTGATTGCTAGGGTTAGATTAAACTTGATTTTGGTTATGACTTGTAATATCTTTGAAGAACATGTTGTTATGGTGATTTTGTAGAATCTAAATGATAATTTGAAATATGTATAACATTTATGCATTGACATTAGCATGATTTATAGCCTTGTCATCTCTTGTTATAGGTCATTTGGTTTGATTTGAATGATGATACTTTTGTATGAATGTAAGCTTGATTTATGCATAAACTTTGACCACTTCCTTAACATCATTTGAGTGCCACCTTTGCTCATATTTTTTGGGGTTCAAATATGAATATTATAGGTCATATACCTCTGATGTGTATGATTTGACCTTGCCTTGCCTTGTTCTTTCATTTCTCTTACTTGAGTGACAAGTTGTGCAAATGTTTAAGCTTGGTTTTGCTCCTTTATTGAATAACTTTGGAGAAGGTGATTAGTATGAACTTTTGTGACATTTTGAAACGGACTTCAAGCATTGAATACATGTCTTCATTTCTGACTTAGGTCTCTCAAATGTCCAATTTGTGCTTGTTTGCTCATTATATGTTCATAACTGTTGAATACATGATTTAGGTAATATCTTTGTATAGAATTGCCTAATCCTTTGAATGCAAATTGGTGTGAATTTCATGAGCATTCCTTGAAATTTTAAGCCTCATTCATATGTCATATGCTACTGCCTCATGTACTTAGGTGCACCTTTGACTTGGTTTGACTTATCCTTTACTTGCATCACAACTAACATGACTTTAGGGAATTGTTTAGGTGCTAGTTTTGGTACATACCTGTAATATCTTTGGAGATTGGCTTGCCATGAGAAGTGTGGTGTTAATTTGAGATGTTTACACTTTCAATCACATGTTTCACTTCTGGCCTAGGTCTTTTATGAGTTCATGTCATACTTTCTTACTCATTATGTAATCATGATTTATTGAAACATGCTTAAGGTGACGTATTTGTGCATAACTTGCAAACCTCTTGAACATGACTTAAGATACTTTCATGATCACTTCTCACTACTCCAAGCTTGTACATGACATGTTTACATCACATATTTTTCTTGAATACACGCCTTGGCTCCCATCTGTGGGACTTTTAGAAGTCATTTTGACATAGTTTGTGGATGACAAATGTTTGTGTGTTGGTGTAGGATATAACTTGCATTCTTGTATGCTTTTATAGGACATTGACATGGATATGATTTGATAGGTTTAGATACTGCCCCTAGTAGGTTCATACACCTTTAGGTTACTTCTAACCTTGGTTGTTGTTTGATATTCATCCTATTGTAGTCTTAGGACTCTAGCATAGTCATAATTGCATAGTTTTGCATTTTGCTTTCAACTATTCATTAGTTGAGCTTGGCTTGGAGATGGTAAGCACTTGGGTTACTCTACATGGTTGCTTACACTTACATGAATTCTATTTCATCTTAGTTCTCCTTTCTCTTTTCTCTTTGGGGATTGATTAGTCTAATGTTTACTTGTGATGTTCACATGATCCCTTAGGATTCCTAGCTCCACTTAATTTCTGATTAAGTTGGAGGTAGGAGAGACATTAGGTTTTCTATCCATGTATGATAACAAGTAGGATTGTCCCTTCTACCTCAACTTTAGGACCATTGTGTATGACAACATTAGGGCTTAGTTTCCCTTAGTTGTTTTCTTTGCAACCCTTGAGTCCCGTCTCTTCTCATCTCTAAACTAGTTCAAAACACCTAATAAATACAACGAGTATTATACACCATGAGCCTTAAGTACATGGGAAATGAAGAATGAGGGGTTTCCCTTCACTTTTCTAGAGTGTTTAGCATGTGTCCCGTCTTGGGTCGATTTGCGACGCATTCGATCCTATGTCATAGACTTTAGTGCAATAAAAGTTTCAAACTAACTTAAGCCACTTCTGTCTAAAAAAACAAACAAAGTTCAAATCATTTTATCTTTCGGGATTAACAGGGTTTCAAATCATTTTCAGAAAAGAGCACGTTACTTCCGTTTTGTCGCAAACAGGCATCGACCCTAACTGTCAGACGCGAATTTATCGTCGCTCATAAAAAACACTTAATGACCTTGTAAGTCGAACTACGACTGCTCTGATTTCCTATTTCTTGTTCGATTGAGGATACATAGGCACAAGACGACGATGTCTTGGCGAGCAACCTTCCCCCACAAACCCGTAGTCCTCCGAACTACATTGACTTTGATTTTCCTATTCCCGAGGGAATACGTAGGCCTAGGACGACGATGTCCTACCGAGTCACCTTTTTTGTTTTCTCTATTCGTTTCTAGTTAGCATAACACACCCTTTGATTAAAACAACAAGCGTGGATCCCATCGAGTACGATGGACGCGAGGGGGTGCTAATACCTTCCTCTTGCGTAACCGACTCCCGAGCCCAGACTATGGTTGCGATGACCATGTCTTTCCCTTTTCTAGGTTTTCTTCGATCATTTCCTTTCCCTTTGTCGGGATAAATAACATTCAGTGACGACTCTTCTGTCTTTTCTGCCGGTTGATTTTCGTTGGTGCGACAGCTGGAGACTCTGCTGGGGACTCTGGTTCCCTAAGCGAGTCAATCCTAGCGCTTGTGTGCTTTTGGTTATTGGGTGTTTATCTGTGTGCTTTACTCGCTTTATTTATTGCTTTGTTGCATGTTTACCGCTTTTATTACATTTACTTGCTTTACATTTCACTATTGCCATATATACTGGACTGTGCAGGACTTTTATTTTCTTTGATGGGATGGGTGATCTGAGAGATAAGCTCAATACCCAGGCTTGAGTGTACACATAGGACTAGAGTGGAAAGTAGTGTGGCCTGCGTAGCGTCTTAGTACATTTGTTTTTCATGAAACCCACACCCAGACGAGGTTTTCTTGGGAGATATTCTGATTTGCGTATCTTGTGCATTTCGGGGTATTAACTTAGAAAGTTGTCGACTCTGGTGACCATCCCCGAGGACTTAGTTGAGGCACTCCTCCCAAGGGGCGATAATGACAGACCAGAAATGGCAAACCCATCACGCTTCTTGATCTGAGGACCCGAAGCTGAGAACTTACCATAGAATGACCGTGTGAGGGGAATCAGTTGAGACCTCCTCGATTGATGATGATGCCAAACCAGAAATGATGAACGTATCATCATTTCTCGACCTGAGAGTTCGTGACGCTGAGGATCCTTGGTTCTAGAACCCACATGTGAGTGGAGCTGGGTGATTTGCAGGTAACCTTAACTTCTAACATACCGGTTTTCTAGTATTCTTAAAGAAGTGGACAGTTTATCCTATCATATTCAGTCAATTGTTACTGACAGTTCTACATAAACACTATTCACACCGTTCATCACATACACGTCCAGATATATATGGCACCTCTGATACCATGCCTTTGCATTGCATCATTTCATACCTAACATTCATGTTTTTCATTTCCAGGTTCATATCTTACTATTGATTCCGGTTAGTGGGTTCTATATGGATGGATACCAAGAGAAAGAATAATGTGGCATATAGATTTCTGAGGCCGACTCTATAATTGCTTCATAAAGTGGTTGTTATGGCTGATCCTGGTGTGCTTACTGATTTCAAAAAGGAGTATGGGAGGTTATTGAGTGTTGTCTGTAATATCACGAAGTACGAGCAAGACGTTCTTCATACACTATTGCAGTTTTATGAGCCTCTGTTGCGTTGCTTCGTCTTTCCGGATTATAGTCTAGCACCAACACTGGAAGAGTTCTCTTTCATCCTGGGGATCTCTACCAAGCTAAGGGTACCGTTCTTTTCTGAGGAGTGTCCAAGCTTAGAGGAAGTCTTAGTTGCCCTGCATGTGGGTCAGTCAGTTCTGAGTGACAACGTTGCCGATAAGGGTGGGTTTAAAGGTTTTCAGTTGGAGTTTCTGGTTATCCAAGCTCGAGAGTATGCCGGTGCCAAGAGTTGGACTGTTTTCAATGCTATTTTGGCTCTATGCATCTATGGGATTGTTTTGTTTCCCAACATACATGACTTTGTGGACATGCACGCCGTGAGAATCTTCATTCTGAAAAATCCAATTCCTACTCTTCTTGGTGATCTCTATCATTCGTCCACTTCAAGAACGAGAAGAGAAGAGGGGGTATGTGAATTGTTGCATGCCTATCTCGTCCGATTGGTTTTTGAATCATCTGCCTCAGACTGGTGACTTTGTCGACACAAAGACTTCTGCGAAATGGCCTAAGCGGATAATGGGGCTTACTACTGACAACATCGTCTGGTTTGATAATCAGTTGTTAGGTACGAAGATTATTTCTAGGTGCAGGAACTTTCCAAATGTGCCTCTGTTGGGTAAGAAGGGTGGAATCAATTACAACCCTATTTTGGCCGTCAGACAGTTTGGATATGCTTTGAGTAGTCCTCCTGAAGACCAAGACGTTGAGGAATCTTTGTTCTTTAATGGTGTTGAAGACCAGGAGATGTTGAGGAGAGCTGTGAGTGCTTGGGCACATATTCGCAAGAAAGGGAAGAGTGTTCTGGGGAAGAGTGACTGTAGGGCTTACCCTTCTTATGTTGAGTAGATCTAGAGGAAAGTGGAAGAGGTGCTCTTGCCTTTCTCAAGGGAGTCGCCTTTATACCCCTTAATCATAGAGCAACCCACCACTATTGCTATTGAAGAGTTCAATAAGTTGCAGGCTCTTGTGAATGAGCTCCGTGTAGAAAATTCTGACTTGAGTAGTCGTCTTCAAGATACTTTGTATACCAACCTGGGATTGGAATGTAAGGCTCAAGATGCAACGAAGCTGCTAGCAGAGAAGGAGAAGGACTTTGCAGACAGGGCTCCGTTTTATCGCAAATCTAAGTTGGCTGTTGAATCCTCCGCAAGGGCTCACAAGCAAACAAAGCAACACTTGGGAGAGGCAAATGCTAAGCTTGCTGACTCTCAGAACAAGTGGGTTGAAATCATGGCTGAAAAATGAGGAATTAAAGGAGGAACTCCAAAAGGCGAAAAGAGGCAAGAAGCACTTCTCCGACAAACTGAAGGAAGCTCAAAAGGAGATTGAAGAGCTAAAGGTTCAAGCCAGGATCAAGAAGTCAAAGCTCATAGACGTCTTTGGAGACGATGATAACGCAAAGCACATTTTCAAGCTGAACAAAAGCATTGGGAAAAGAAACAAGTTGATTAGAGGGCTGATAGAGCGACCAACTCATCCTGACACCGAAGTCTTTCTCGAAGAGGTCAAGACCAAATTGTATGGGCTAGGGGTTTGGGACTAATTTGTGTTTGTATCTCTGTATGTCGTCTATTATGATTACCATCAGGCTTGTTGATGGACTCACCTTTGATTGTATCAGAATCATTTTTATGACTTTCCAAAGTATTATATAATGAGATATTTGTTTCAGCCATATCAGTTTCAGCAGTATTTTCTCAACGGTGCTTGTTCCAACTATATTTTCTCTGCAATATCTATCTGTTCCAGCTTTATTTGCCCGATATTGTATCTGATCCCTCGCTCGATCAGGACTAGAATCAAAATATAGATATACCCTGGAAATGATTAAACGTGGCATTTGCATTTGCATATTCATACTCATTTGTATAACAGGTGTTCACTACTGGATTTCTTATCTTGTTCAATTTATCAGGCAGGACTGCTGATCATCATCTTCACCGTTATTCCACTCGTCAGAACCAGCAAAAAGCTATGGAACAAGTGCAAGCCGAACTCCAGGACTTTCGCAACCGTATGACCCAGTTCATGGAGATGATGCAAAGTGTCGCTCAAGGACAGGAGCAACTAAAGACTTTGGTGCAACCTCTAGTTGCACGCGTTGATGAAGAAGGCATTGTTCATAGTGGTGTTAACGTTGTTCCTTCGGGCGGAGGTAGTCAGGCTGGTGTTCATGTTGTTCCTCCGGGCGGAGGTGTTCATATTCCTGCTGCTGTCATTCCTCCAGGCGGAGAAGCAGTGGGAGGTATTCCGGTTGTTGTTGGGGGGATGGAAGTATAGGGGCAGTGCATGGTGCGGGAGGCCATCAGTGGGAGGACCATCAGGAAGATGTGTTTTCCATGCATGGGGTTGATGTTGGCATTCTGACTGAAGCCGACAGAAAGTTCAAGTTGATTGAGGAGAGAATGAAAGCGTATGAGAATTAAAATTCCTTAGGGCTCGATATGGCTGACCTGGGATTGGTTCCCAGAGTAAAAATTCCGCATAAATTCAAAGTTCTTTCTTTCGACAAATATACCTGAACTACGTGCACTAAGACCCACATTAGGGCATACTACAGAAAAATGTCTGCTCACTCTGAAGATGAAAAGCTGCTGATGTACTTCTTCTAGGATAGCCTGGTTGGGCATCCCTAGAATGGTATATGCAATTGGAAAGGGGTCACATCTGCAACTGGCGTGAACTTGCCGAGGCGTTTGTTAGGCACTATCAGTATCATATGAATATGGCTCCCAATCGTATGCAGATGCAGAGCCTGTCACAGAAGAATAATGAAAGCTTCAAGGTGGTGTAAGCTGGCTTACAGAGTTCAACCTCCTATGATGGAGAGAGAGCTCGTGGATATGTTCATGGCCACACTGTAAGGGCCGTACTATGAGAGATTGGTGGGATGTTTATCGGCAGGTTTTTCTGATCTAGTTTTGGCTGGTGAAAGAGTTGAAAATGGCATCAAATATGGCAAGATACCTAGAAATAATGGATCCTCAGCTGGGGGACATAAGAAATCATATGGGGGAAGAGAAAATGAGATGCAAATTTAGTTTCTTCAAATTGGCGTAAGGGCAAGGCTCGTCAGAATTACATCCAACAGGTTGCTACCGTGGCTATCTCGGCCGCGCCGCACCAATAAAACCCTGATCCATGCAGGTATCAAGACCAGCCCAAGATAAACAGGCACTTTGATGCATCTAGGATGCCGTATACACAGTTATTCCAACATCTCCTACATCTCCAGTTAGTACAAACAAGGACATTGGCTCCACCCACGGGCGATCTGCCACCCGAGTATGATGCCAACGCACGCTGCGAGTTTCATTCAGGAGCTCTGGGTCACAGTATCGATAATTGCAAGGCTTTCAAGCACAAATTTCAAGATTTGCTTGATTCTAAAGCCATCAATTTTACAAACGATGCTCCAAACGTAATCCAAAACCATGCCCAATCATGGTGGGGGCAAGGGCGAATGCCATAGATGATAGGGAACCACTGGATCTGATAATGAATGTGAATGAGTTAAAAACTTCTCTGTCGGTAGTCAAGGAGAGATTGTTGAAAAATAGGGTTTTTCCAGGATGTTCAGATGATTGCCAAGAGTGTTTGGTGCAACCTGTCGTAACCCAAAATTTGACCTCCCTCTTTTGCCTTTTGCATGAGCATAAGCATTCGCATCGTCGGCATACGCATTCGCACTTTTCTTCGTGAGGTTTTTGTTGCAGGAATATTCAGGTTTTTCATGCCCGATTAATCGCATCCTCACATGGTCATCACATTATCAAAACAAGCACAAAATAAATATTTCCATGCCTATTTATCAAAACAGGAAGTGGAAAATCGAAGCCAGGACCACATCACCAATTTTAACCAAAATTGGGCAAAATTGGCTAGAGTAATCGATTACTCAAATAGGGTAATCGATTACTCAGTGCGAATTTGCAATTTCCACTACATTTTGGGACAACAGCCATGCACTCTCTTTGGTCTTTGTTTCTACTTGATTCTAGCATTGTGTGGAACATTCTAGACAGTTCAAGACCATTCAAGACATTGCCCTTACATTTATTCTATACTTCACTTTAAATTAATTGCACCATGTTCCTTGTTTTCCAAGTAATGTGAATCTTTGGATGATGAAGTTTACCTTGAGATTGCTACCGAGTTGGTCCTAACTAACCGAATTAACCGCCTTGACTCGGTGAGTCAAGTCCAACTAACTCCTAACCTAGGTCCAAACCCAAAGCTAATTCCAAAGCTAATTCCAAACCATCTCACACTCCAAACCTAAAATCTATATAAACTCACCTTCACTCACTTTTCAATACCTCAACCATTCTCCACAATCATTCACACAAACTCTCACATTTCACTCTCAATTCTCTCACATTTTCTCTGATTTCTCTACTCATTCTTCATCTTCATCTCAATTCTTCTCCATCAAACTTCACCAAAATCTCTTATTCTTGAAGAATAATCACTTTTCACATTGAAAGTGATTAATTCTTGAGCTTAGCCTTCATCACTTAGCATTCTTTGGTTGGATTTCTGGAATTTCATCTCATTCTACTTCAATCCAAGGGTTTCACATCATTTATTTTGGTGCAAGATCGGTTTCGGTGCATTTTCGCATTTTTGATCGGTTTCGACGCGTTTCGTCCACACTTCGAGGATCCTCTGGTTTTCTTTGATTTTCTACATTAAGATCTCTTTGCAACATTTACCAAGCCAAATCTCCGGCTTGTAGGTTGGTGAATCTAACTAATTTTACCATTTTGCGCATTTTCGTATCGCTCGCAATGTAGTCGATAATTGTTGTGTGTGATTTGGTTTTGCATTTGTTTGATCCATGATCCAATTGTGTTAGTTGATTCTATCTCTGTTTGTTTGTTGTTTTTCAAGTCCAATTTTCGTGCACAATTTCAAATCCTAGCATGTGGAAGTTTGGATAAGTGATTATGTGTTGAAAACTACTTTTGAAAAGTTGTTTTTACTATTTTTTTCCACTGGTACAGTGGTAATCGATTACTAAAAGAGAATAACCGATTACTCTTCACAAATTTGCACCTGCGCAGCTTTTTTTCAACTAAGTAACCGATTACTCAAATTGAGTAACCGATTACTTCGCACAAATTTTGCCAAAATGTTGTTGTTTTCAAGCAAGTAACCGATTACTCAAAGAGAGTAATCGATTAACACTGTACTAGAAGGCCATTTTCTTGCATTTTTTAGTGTGTTTGCCATGCTTTCTTCATTTTAACTTCCATTGATTGTCATGTTTGATTTTATGGATGTTTGTAATGTCATTTCACTTTTGGTTGAAGCATGTTCATGAACTTTCGATGCACATTTTCGATTATTCATTTGTTCCATGTTCTTAGCATTGTATGAACATAGCCATTCTTGCACTATCTTTGTTCACATGATGCATAATTTTGTGTGACACTTTGATGATCATTCGACACTGTTTTGCATCTTCCATTTCAGTTTGCTTTAAGTTTATTCCTCATGGATAAACTTAATCTTGTATAATCAATAATTCAATCCTTTTTGCTTTAATGACTTTTCATCCTCTTTGGAAAGTTGTTAGCATGTTTCTCCCTTGATTAATTGATCGAAACTTTGTTTCGATTAGTTGATCTTCCCCTTTCCTCTCTTTAGGCCGCCTTTAGAGCTTTCTCTCTCGATTCCCCGTGGAGTTGGAGTTTCGCGCTACGCCTTGCATCAGAGCACTGTACAAATTAACGTCGTTACGCTGTTCATTTCTCTCTGTAGGAGCACTGTACAACATTGGAGTTGTTGCGCTGTCCGTTTCTCTCCGCAGGAGCACCGTACAACATTGGAGCTGTTGCGCTGTCCGTTTCAATTTCTGTACTATACTTTGAGCGTTAGAGAAGGAATGAGGATGGTTGTCCTACCCTCATTCTGACTATTTGTTAGGTAATGGCATTTGGCCATATCTTTCGAGAATAGTCACCTCTATCCTCAAGCTGTAGTGTTGCTCCTTCCCCAGTCGGATTCATCCTTGATCACTTATGCTCTTCTCATTTTTCCTTTTGATCAATCACCTCCCTTCTTGGTTAAGATCATTATTATTGCGCTAGCAATCTCCCGTTGTTTCATTACTCCTTTCTTCTTGTAATCAATCATTGTCGTTGATTCCCCTGAAGAATTTCAATCTCCTTTCTGCGATTAATCACAGTCTGTTTGTTAAAACCATAAATCCCCTAAAGTTCGCAATCTATTCTTGGTTCTTCTCCTTTGTTTGGTTAATCAATGTTTGTCAGTTAAAACACCAATGTTTCTCTCTTACTCAGTTAATCACAGTCCGTCTGTTGATACAGAGCACCTCTTGGGTTAATCACCTCCTTTTGGTTAATCACCTGTCCCTTCAGTTAATCACAGTCTGTCTGTTAATCACTGAGCTTCTCTTGGGTTAATCACCTTCTCTTGGTTAATCACCCGTTTTCTTCAGTTAATCACAGTCTGTCTGTTAATCACTGAGCTTCTCTTGGGTTAATCACCTTCTCTTGGTTAATCACCCGTTTTCTTCAGTTAATCACAGTCCGTCTGTTAAAACACTGAGTTTCCTCTTGGGTTAATCACCTATCTTCAGTTAATCACCCTTTTCTTCAGTTAACCACAGTCCGTCTGTTAAAATACTGAACCCTTTTTTTGAGTTAATCACCTTCTCTTGGTTAATCACTCGCTTTTCTCTTCGGTTGATCCCAGTCCGTCTGTAAACACCGAATCCCCCACAGTTGGCAACCTTATCTTGGTTCGAATACTTGCACCCTTGGGTTAGTAACCTTTCTTTGGTTCAAATACCCTTTCTTCGGTTGAGTACTGTTTGTTCAGTCAGTTTACCGAAGTCCTTTGGGTCACGACCTTTGCTCGGTCCTACACCTGTCCTTTGGGTCATGACCTTTGCTCGGTCCTACACCCGTCCTTTGGGTCACGACCTTTGCTCGGTCCTACACCCGTCCTTTGGGTCATAACCTTTGCTCAGTCCTACACCCGTCCTTTGGGTCACGACCTTTGCTCGGTCCCACACCCATCCTTTGGGTCACGATCTTTATTCAGTCCTACACCCGTTTTCCTGGTTAATCATAGTTTTCTCTGTTAAAACCAATGCTTCTCTACCCCCACAGAGTTGTAGTCCTTTCTTTCCCCGATTAACCACTGCCAGTCAGTTAATATACCGAGGCCCCTTCAAAGTCAAACACCTTTTCTTGGTTCAGCACTCTCTCTCTGGGTTTATCATAGTCCGTCTGGTGACACCAGCTTCTTTTCCCCGCCAGGGTCTACTCTCTTTCATCGGTTAACCACTGCCAGCCAGTTAATATACCGAGTCTCCTTTTCTCTTGGTTACGACACCATCCCTTTGTTTGGATCCCCAGCGGAGTCCTTCCTATTCTCTTTGCTTCTACTTTCTTGGTTATGACACCATTTCTCTTTGTTATCCCCAACAGAGTTTCTTGCATTCTTGGTTTTGACACCACTCTTTTCCTATTCTATTATGCAAATGCTCTTACTGCGGGGTCTTTCCCCAGTAGAGTTTTTTCTTTCACTCTTACTCTTGGTTTAGACACCATTTCTCTATTATCTCTCGCTCTTGGTTTGGACACCATGTCTCTCTTATTTCTTTCTCCTGGTTTGGACACCACTTCTCTCTTATTCTTTATTCTCTTGGTTTGGACACCATTTCTCTCTCATCTCTTATTCTCCTGGTTTGGACACCATTTCTCTGTTACTCCTTTTTCCCTTAGTTTGGACACCGTTTTCCTTTATTCTCTTGGTTTCGACACCATTCTCGCACTTTATTCTCAATACAGTTACTATTCCTTTTCTTTATACTCTTTTCTTGTTTTTGACACCATTTCTTTGGAATCCTCAATGGAATTTCCTTCTTTCTTTTGCTCTTGGTTTTGACACCGCTTTCCTTTCCTTTTCCGTTCAGTTCCCCGAACTACGGAAGCTCTGATTCTGCATTCTTTTGAATGTATGATACGTAGGCACGAGACGTAATGTCTTGGCGACCACATTTTCACCCTTCTTTCCTTCACCTTTTCTTCCTTTTCTTCGTCCCCTGGTTCCAAGAACTACGACGCTCTGATTTCCTCATTGCACTATTAGGGTACGTAGGCACGAGGACTTCGTTCCTCCACGAGCACTTTCCTTCTTTTCTTTCTTTTTTCCCTCTCTCTCTCTCTCTCTCTCTCTCTCTCTCTCTCTCTCTCCTCCTTCTTTATCTAGAAGCCTTTAGATAGATAACCCATCCAAGCCTAGAAGCAAGCGAAATAGTTCCCGTCGAGTACGACGGATGCGTTAGGTGCTAATATCTTCCTTTTGCATAACCGACCCCCCGTTCCCGTTTCTCTTCCCCTTGGGTTTTATCGATATTTTCCCTGTCCTTTGGGACTAAATAAAGTTTGGTGGCGAATCTGTTGTATCTTTGAGTGTGCGATTCACTCAGGTAGATTTCCAGCCATCTTCAACTGGCGACTCTGCTGTGGACTGGTTGACCTACTGCTGGTCCTTCCCTTGAGGGGTCTCGCCTAGTTTCGTTTACTTTTCTTGCTTACTTGGGTGTTTATCTTTCGCGCTTTGCTCGCTTTATCTTTTCCTTGCTGTAGCTTTATGTTTATTTATTGCATTTTTTTACTGCTTTGAATATTCATATGCCGCATACTCTGGATATTTGCTATTTTCTGCTGTTGTCAGGTTGGGTTGCTACTTGAGAGATAAGCCCAATACCCAGGCTTGAGTATACATCTAGGATTAGAGTGGAAAGTAGTCTGACTTGTGTGGCATTTGGCCAGACTTAGTATACACGAAAACTCCACATCCAGACGAGGTTTTCTTTGGTAATATTCTATGCTGTGCATTTGGGGCAGACGATGGAATGTAACCTGGAAAAATGTCGACTCTGGCGATCATTTCCCGAGGGCTCAGTTGCGGCACTCCTCCCAAGGAGCGATAATGGCAGAACAGAAATGGCAAACCCATTACGCTTCCTTGATCCGAGGACCCAAAGCTGGGAACTTGCCATAGGATGACCCTTTTTTTGGGGGGAATCAGTGGACGACCTCTTTGTTTGGTGATAGTATTGTACCCCGAGGTATGAATGTACTATTGCTTCTCAAATCGAGAATCCGAAACTGAGAATCCCGCTTTTTATATCATACCTGTGAGGGGGATGGGTTTTGCAGGAAAACAAGCCACTTCATACCTTTGTTCTCTCATTACGTCAGATCTCGCACCAACACAGCGCTACCTTTGTGGATGTTCAGATTTGATTATTCAGACTATGCTGGCTTGTTGATTCTGGTGTTGCATATCATCTCATCATGTCAAATTAATTTTTGCATAAGCATTTTAAAACTTTATTTTTTTGCATAAATTGCATTCATTCATGTCCGCATATGCATGCCCTTCATCCGAAACCGTTGCTCATCCTTGTCCGCCTTCCTTGTAGCAAGACGATGATTCGACATTGGTATTTTACCCGCTCAAACAAATCTAGAATCATGCCTGACTTTGAAGCTGAGAATGCTGCTTACAAGGAAACCCTGGCACAATTCCAAGGTCGGATGGATCAGTTCCAGACGAACATGGATGTCATTATGGAGCTCCTTCATGCCCAGAGGGATGCTACTACTGCTGCCACTGTTGTTGCAACCACTACTGATGCAACTGTTGTCACTCCTCTTGTGACTGTTCCTCCTGTTGTTACGGCTACTCCTGCTGTTGTTGTTCCTTCTCCTGCTAAAGTTGAAGTACCAGTTGAGCCTGTGAATCTACCTGCTGTTCAGCCAAGTTTGAACCAGATGCCCGCTGGTTTTCTTTGGGGCATGCCTCCGAATTACACTCCTCAGCTTTCAAATAATGGTAGTGCCTTCATACCATATCAGCCTTTTGTTGCACCCATGCCTAATGGGAATGCTGCTGCCTATCCATGGGTCATGCATACTCCAGTCCCGCCTCCATTGGTGAATGATGATCCTGAGAATCTTCAAGCTCAAACTCATCAAACTGCCAGATTCGTTGACACTGAAACTCTAATGATGAAGAGCATGTGTATAGAGAACCTCCTATTCATGTTCCGGTTTCGTCTCAAGTTGCTCAAACTAGTGTTCCGAATACTCATCCTGGGATGTTCTATCCTGGGGCATCTTCCTCAGCTGCTGGGGTACCTCCTCCAAATTATCCATATAGTGTTCCGATGGGTCAGAATGATGGTCAGATGGATAATCATGGTTTGGTTTATCCTTCTCAGTTTGCTACTCCGCAGGTGAATGTTCCGGCCGCTTCTCAGCTGCCAAATCCTCAGATTCTTATTAGACCCACTAATCAGAATAGGTCTATTGACTACAAGTTGTTGGAAGACCGTATCAGAGCTATCGAAGGGTTCTCTACTTTTGGTATGGAAGCCAAATACTTGTGTTTGGTTCCGAATATTGTGCTGCCGCAGAAATTCAAGATGCCTGATTTGCCAAAGTACAAAGGCTTGAGTTGTCCGCGTAGTCACATCACTATGTACTGCAGGATGATGGCATCCCACATTGATAATGATGAATTGCTTGTACATTGTTTTCAAGATAGTTTGTCCGGTGCTTCATTAGATTGGTACATGGGCCTGGAGCGCAACAAAATTCGTACTTGGAGGGATTTGTCTGAAGCATTCGTAAGACAATACAAGTATAACCTTGATCTGGCGCCCACTAGATTGCAATTGCAGAATCAGTCTCAATGCTCAGCTGAAACATTCAAGGAGTATGCACAAAGATGGCGTGAGATGGTATCTCGTGTGCGACCGGCTCTCTCTGACAATGAGTTGGTTGACATCTTTATGGGTACATTGCAAGGATCTTACTATGAGAAAATGGTGGGTAGTTCTTCATCAAGTTTAGCTGATGTTGTAACCATTGGTGAAAGGATTGAGAATGGTTTGAAGACTGGAAAGATTCCTGGAGCTGCTTCCCAGCAGCCGGCCACTCGGAAATCTCAGAACAGTCATTCCAAGAAAAAGGAAGGTGAAGCCAATGCTGTGACAGCTCAAGTTTCTCCTCAGTATCAAGCTCCCATGGCTCCCTTTCCGTACTATCTGTATCCATACATTGCTGCTGTGCAGTATCAACAACCTTCATATCAGTATCATCTGCAACAACCAGTTCAGAATCAACAACAGAATCAACAGAACAAAAATCAGTAGAATTAAAACTGTCAGAACAACAACAATCAAGGAAACTGTAAGCGTCCGAATCTTGACAAGATTCCTGTGTCATACACGAAATTGTTTCCTTACTTGGTTCACCAAGGGGCAATTGTTCCCATGCAGATTGCGCCCGCAATTCCTCCATTTGGCTCGAAGCATAATCCAAATGCGTCTTGTGCTTATCATGCTGGATACATAGGATATGCAACAGATGACTATTTTGTTTTCAAAACCAAGGTTCAGGAACTCATTGATAAGAAGGTTCTGACTTTTGCTGAGGAAGGACCCAATATTCAGAGTAATCCGTTGCCAAATCACGGTGGGCCTGCAGTTAACATGATTGAGGATAGTTCCAGGGCTGAATTGATCATGGATGTCGATGAAGTAAAGACCCCGATGGCTGTGGTTTTCAAGAGATTGAACAAACATGGGCTGTTGAAAGGTTTGCATGGTAAGTGTCAGATTTGCGACGATAATCCCAACCAGTGTCGAAGGCTGAAGGGTTGTGTCCAGATTCTGATGAATCGAGGCGAAGTGCAATTTGCCAGATCTAAACCTGTTGAGGAAGTTGCTACTATTGAGCCGTTTACCATCGTCTATAGGAAGGTTCCTGTGGAATCCCCTAAGCAGAAGAAGGTGCAACCTATCGTAGTTTGTCCGCCGAAGCCGTTTCCGTATCAGAATTCTAAGGAGGTACCATGGAAGTATGGGTCTATCGTGTTTTCTGGAGGTCAAGAGATAAGGTTCGCCGAATCTGAGATCGTGAATGTCACCGCTGGTGGAGGTATGACTCGTAGTGGACGTGTGTTTGCTCCGAAGGTCACTACGAAGCCTGTGCAAATTCCAATTGTTATTTCTCCCAAAGAAACACCTGCATTCGCAAATCCTATGGTTCTACAAGGGACATCTACTGCCGTTCCAGTATCGACTATCCCGTCTGAGGATGTTTCAAGGAGCAAGGAGACCCTTGATGATCAAGAGTTCCTTAATTTGATCAAGAAAAGTGACTTTAAGATTGTGGATCAGCTGGGTCAGACTCCCTCGAGGATCTCAATCTTGTCCTTACTTATGAGTTCGCCTGCGCACAGATCAACTTTGTTGAAATTGTTGAACAATGCCCATGTCATGCAAGATATATCCGTTGTCGAGTTCGATGATGTAGTGGCCAACATAACTGCAAGTCGGTATTTGGGTTTCAATGAATCAGAATTGCCTCCTGAAGGAACTGCCCACAATAAAGCACTGCACATATCTGTAACCTGCACAGACATCCTGTTATCTCGTGTTCTAGTGGATACCGGTTCTTCTCTCAATGTGATGCCTAAGGGCACATTGAGTCAGTTACCAGGGGAAGGAATCGAGATGAGACCAAGTGCCTTAATTGTCAGAGCCTTTGATGGTTCTCGAAGACAGGTCATTGGAGAAGTGGATTTACCCATCAATATTGGGCTGCATTTGTTTACCATTACCTTCCAAGTGATGGATATCAATCCTGTATACAGTTGCCTACTGGGTCGTCCGTGGATCCACGCTGCAGGGGCAGTTACCTCCACTTTGCATCAGAAGTTGAAATTCATGTTTGATGATCAACTTGTCATCGTCTGTGGTGAAGAAGATTTGATTGTAAGCGAGTTATCTTCCTTTCGATATGTCGAGACCGAAGAAGGCATAGCTGAGGTTCCGTTACAGTGTCTCGAATTCGAGGATGTCAGCTCTGCTTCAACTAGTCAAAGTAGATCACCACAATTGACTTTAGCATCTGCTAAGAGTGCTAAAGAGACCATCGATAGAAGTGCCTTGCCAGACTGGGGGCATGTGATTGATGTGGTGGAGAAGCATAATTGTTTTGGATTGGGTTATCGTCCTGGTCATCAATTTGGTTCCGTCGATCAGAAGCAATGCAACTTTGTCAAGTTCCACAGCGCGGGTTTCCAACAAGGTGACATCGTGGCAGCTGCTGATGATGCCAGTCCCAGTAATCAGACTTCAAGTTTTGTGCGCAAATGTCCGCGGGTTTCAAGCTCAACAATTGGACATCTACTGTGATTCCTGTGGTTTTCCCATATAACATGCAATGCATTTTGCTTTCTCATTCCTTCGTCCTCGCCCGAGACGAGTGGATAACTTGTAAAGGGCCTCACGCTTTTGCAATATTATGTGATCACTAAATGAAAGTTTTTTACATTCAAAATCATGCTCTATTTTCTTTATTTATTTTACTTTTTCACAAAATAAATGGCAAAAGTTTCTTTTCTTTTTCACTTTTTAAAATAGCTCATTCTAAACATATTCATAAACATACAGAACTAATAAAAGCATTGATAACAACATGGCAAACATCCATTGTAATTATGGAATTCCAATTAACTAAGCCGAAGAAGATGATGAGGAAGATTGTGAGTTACCGGCTGAACTAGCAAGGCTCCTTGAGCACGAGCGTAGAGAGATTCAACCACACAAAGAGCCAGTGGAAGTTATCAATGTTGGTACTGATGAGGTCAGAAGAGAAGTCAAGGTTGGCGCATCCCTCGCAAAGCATGTACACTCTGAGTTGGTCAAGTTATTGAAATAGTATGTTGATATCTTTGCCTGGTCCTATCAAGATATGCCTGGGTTGGATACCAACATCGTTGAGCATCACTTGCCACTCAAGCCCGGATGTCCTCCTGTCAAGCAGAAACTCAGAAGGACTAGACCCAACATGGCACTCAAAATCAGAGAAGAGGTCAAGAAACAGCTTGATGCTGGGTTCCTAGCCACTTCTGAATATCCCGAATGGATTGCCAACATTGTCCCGGTTCCCAAGAAGGACGACAAAGTCAGAATGTGTGTGGATTATCGAGATCTCAACAAGGCAAGCCCGAAGGATGATTTTCCTTTGCCTCACATTGATGTCTTGGTAGACAACACTGCGCAGTTCTCTGTCTTTTCCTTCATGGACGGTTTTTCAGGATATAATCAGATCAAGATGTCCCCAACTGATATGGAGAAGACCACTTTCATCATGCCATGGGGTACATATTGCTACAAAGTCATGCCATTCGGTCTAAAGAATGCAGGGGCAACATACCAGTGTGCCATGACAACCCTCTTTCACGATATGATTCATAAAGAGATTGAGGTTTACGTGGACGATATGATTGCCAAGTCCAAAACTGAAGATGATCACTTGGTTCATCTGAAGAAGCTGTTTGGCAGACTGCGGTTAAATCCTGCGAAGTGCACCTTCGGAGTTCGATCTGGTAAATTGTTGGGTTTTATTGTAAGTCAGAAGGGCTTTGAAGTTGATCCTGATAAGGTTTGGGCAATTCAGAACGTGCCACCTCCCAAAACAGAAAAAGAAGTCTGTGGCTTTCTGGGCAGACTCAATTACATTTCAAGGTTCATTTCTCATTTGACAGCTACCTGTGAACCATTGTTCAAATTACTAAGAAAAAATCAATCGGTTGAATGGAATAATGATTGTCAGGAAGCATTTGACAAAATAAAACAATACTTGCAAGAACCACCGATCTTAGTACCGCCGGTTCTGGGTAGGCCTTTAATCATGTATCTCACCGTTATCGATGAATCGATGGGATGTGTATTGGGTCAACATGACGACACTGGCAGAAAAGAACATGCAATATACTATCTGAGTAAGAAGTTCACTGATTGTGAGACCAGATACTCACTCTTAGAGAAAACTTGCTGTGCTCTAGTCTGGCCTGCTCGACGCCTACGACAATACATGATTTGCCATACTACTTTGTTGATATCCAAAATGGATCCGATAAAGTACATCTTTGAAAAGCCTGCTGTCTCTGGAAGGATTGCTCGGTGGCAGATGTTGTTAATGGAGTATGATATCCAACATGTTACCCAAAAAGCAATAAAAGGGAGCGTCTTGTCTGACTACCTTGCTCATCAACCTGTAGAGGGTTATCAACAAATGAAGTTTGACTTTCCCGATGAGGATGTTCTGTTCATTAGAGATTATGAGACTTCAGAACCTGATATAGGACCCGAACCAGGGGGGCGATGGACGCTCGTGTTCGATGGTGCCTCCAATTCTAAAGGTCGTGGAATTGGGGCTATCCTCATCTCTCCAACGGGTTTTCACCTTCCCTTCACTGCCAGATTATGCTTTGCATGCACCAACAATATGGCTGAATATGAAGCATGTATCTACGGTATTGAAGCAACTATTGACATGAGAATCAAGATTCTTGAGGTCTATGGAGATTCTGCCTTGGTCATCGGTCAAGTCAGAGGGAACTTTGTGACTCGGGATTCCAAGCTGGTTTCGTACCAATAACACATAGCGAAGTTGATTCCTTACTTTAATGAGATCACTTTTCATCATATTCCTAGAGAGGAAAATCAAATAGTTGATGCTCTTGCCACTTTAGCATCCATGTTCAAGGTCAAGTGGAAGAATGAAGCTCCTCATATCCGCGTTGATCACTTGAACGAACCAGCACACTGTTTAGCAATCGAGGATGAGTCTGATGACAAGCCTTGGTTCTACGACATTAAAAGATATCTGGAAAAACAGGAATATCCCGAGGGTATCACTATCACTGACAAGAAAGCTCTTAGGCGGTTTTGCGCCAAATTCTTCTTAAGTGGTGGTATACTGTACAAGAGGAATTATGATTCCGTGTTGCTCAGATGCGTGGATAGACACGAAGCAAACACGATCATAATATCCATACATGAGGGTTGCGAGGGTGTACATGCTAAAGGTCCTGCTATGGCCAAGAAGATCCTTCGGGCTGGGTATTATTGGACGACAATGGAGGTAGATTGTTACAACTTTGCCAAAAGATGTCACAAGTGCCAAATCTACGGAGACAAGATCCATGTGCCTCCAACTCCATTGAACGTGTTGACTGCACCTTGGCCATTCTCCATATGGGGTATAGATATGATTGGAATGATCGAGTCGAAGGCTTCCAACAGTCATCGATTTATTCTAGTTGCTATCGACTACTTCACCAAGTGGGTTGAAGCTGCTTCTTGCGCAAACGTTACACGACAAGTGGTTGCCAGATTTATCAAGAAAGAGATAATCTGTCGTTATGGCATTCCTAGCAACATTATCACAGACAATGCAAGCAACCTGAACAACAACATGATGAAGGAGTTGTGTCAAGAATTTAAGATCGAGCACCACAACTCTTCACCATATCGGCCCAAGATGAATGGCGTCGTCGAAGCAGCAAACAAGAATATCAAGAGGATTGTCCAGAAAATGGTCAAGACTTACAAGGATTGGCATGAAATGCTTCCATTCGCACTGCATGGCTACCGAACCTCGGTTCGTACTTCTACTGGGGCAACTCCGTATTCACTTGTGTATGGTATGGAGGCAGTTCTACCCATCGAAGTCAAAATTCCTTTGCTCACAGTCATCATGGAAGCAGGTCTTGATGAAGCTGAATGGGTTTAATCCTGGTACGACCAGCTGAATCTCATTGAAGAGAAGCGCCTTACAACCGTTTGTCATGGTCAATTGTATCAGAGACGCCTCAAGCGAGCTTTCGACAAGAAAGTTCTTCCTCGAACATTCTGTGAAGGCGAACTCGTGCTCAAGAGATATTCACCTGTTCACTCGGATCCACGAGGCAAGTGGAATCCCAATTACGAAGGACCTTTTTGTTGTCAAGAAAGCCTTCTCAGGCGGAGCCCTGATCCTCACCACAATGGATGGGGAGGAGTTGCCATCGCTCGTGAACTCCGATACAGTAAAAAAATATTATGCCTGAAAAAAAATGGATAATCTAAGCAAAAATGGACATCCCGATGGACCAAAAAAAGAAATGTCCATGCAAAAGTTAGGGACAATGAAAAAAACAATAATAACCCGCTAAGTTGAAAACCTGAAAGGGCGACTTAGGCAAAAATGGGCATCCCGGTGGACGAAAGAAAATGTGAAAACATGTCCAGGCAAAAATTAGGGATAAAGGCATTGACTGTGAACACTTGAGCCTCTCTTCCTCATGGCTAGACCTCAGACGATAACAGAACGGTCCAATCATCATCAACTGGTGCAAAGTGTTGGAACCTAGACTTACAGTGGATGGTGGCCAATGTTGTAATCAATGCAATGCATGATTTCCCTTTGCCATTTACATTTGTTTTTCAATTTTATTGCAAACTTCCTCATCAAGGATTTTGCATCCTTGTACACACCTTATGTACAAAAATTTTACATCCAATAAAATGCATTCTTTGTTATCTCAATTTGTTTTCATTCCAGTATTTTGTTGCAAAATAAACAATTATTTGTGATCACATAATACTAAAAAACGTTGAGAACAATAAAAGGCTAAATTCACCGAGAAAGCAATATGCATTGCATGTGTTACTGGTAACTCCTGCAGGGTGATCGGTAATATCCATTGGTAAGCCTAACGCCTGGCCGGCAATGTTTTGATTCAGTGAAGAAGTTGTTATCTCCTCAGCAGTTCCTCAGCAGAGTCATCATTTTCCCCAACAGGTTGCCAGGGTGTTCCCCATCAAAGACGCTTTGTTCTTTCTTCCCCAGCAAGGGCTGTATATCATCTCTTATAATTAGGAACTATCTGTCACCAGCAGCAGTGGGTTCTCCTCAGCTGAGTCAATGTGATTCAGGAACTTCTTTTCCCCACGCAGAGCCAGTCTTGGTAGGAAGGATTGATCTAATTCTTTCATCCTTAACAGAGACAACCATGGTGATTTAGAAACCTGAGAGGTTCTCAGTTTCTTTCCCCGGCGGAATCATCATCCTTTGTGAACTCTCTTCTCCAGCAGAGATTTTCTTTATCTGCGGGTCCTCTCCCCGACAGAGGGTGTTGGAGTTGTTCTGCTACGATTTCTGCCTAATCACTTCTCTATGTGCCTCAGCTTGAGCCTTTGCATTGCATGATATCAAGCATCATGTAGAAACTCATACATAGCATATGCATCAATCATACTCCCTCTCTTTTTGCCTGACTTATCTCCCAGCAGATTTTCAACCAAACCTTGCACTTACCCATTCTACCTTGCACCGCTCTGTTTTTCGCCGTCGGCCAAATTTTCGAGCTACTCTTTTATTTAATCCCCTTTTACCTCGAATCATCGAAAAGCTGGCGCAATTCGCACATTCAGGTCCAAGCGGATTAAATAGGGACAACTGTCGTAACCCAAAATTTGACCTCCCTCTTTTGCCTTTTGCATGAGCATAAGCATTCGCATCGTCGGCATACGCATTCGCACTTTTCTTCGTGTGTTTTTTGTTGCAGGAATATTCAGGTTTTTCATGCCCGATTAATCGCATCCTCACATGGTCATCACATCATTAAAACAAGCACAAAATAAAGATTTCCATGCCTATTTATCAAAACAGGAAGTGGAAAATCGAAGCCATGACCACATCACCAATTTTAAGCAAAATTAGGCAAATTTGGCTAGAGTAATCGATTACTCAAATAGGGTAATCGATTACTCAGTGCGAATTTACAATTTCCACTACATTTGGGGATAGCAGCCATGCACTCTCTTTAGTCTTTGTTTCTACTTGATTCTAGCATTGTGTGGAACATTCTAGACAGTTCAAGACCATTCAAGACATTGCCCTTACATTTATTCTATACTTCACTTTAAATTAAGTGCACCATGTTCCTTGTTTTCCAAGTAATGTGAATCTTTGGATGATGAAGTTTACCTTGGGATTGCTACCGAGTTGGTCCTAACTAACCGAGTTAACCGCCTTGACTCGGTGAGTCAAGTCCAACTAACTCCTAACCTAGGTCCAAACCCAAAGCTAAGTCCAAAGCTAATTCTAAACCATCTCACACTCCAAACCTAAAATCTATATAAACTCACCTTCACTCACTTTTTAATACCTCAACCATTCTCCACAATCATTCACACAAACTCTCACATTTCACTCTCAATTCTCACATTTTCTCTGATTTCTCTACTCATTCTTCATCTTTATCTCAATTCTTCTCCATCAAACTTCACCAAAAGCTCTTATTCTTGAAGAATAATCACTTTTCACATTGAAAGTGATTAATTCTTGAGCTTAGCCTTCATCACTTAGCATTCTTTGGTTGGATTTCTGGAATTTCATCTCATTCTACTTCAATCCAAGGGTTTCACATCATTTATTTTGGTGCAAGATCGGTTTCGGTGCATTTTCACGTTTTTGATCGGTTTCGACGCGTTTCGTCCACACTTCGAGGATCCTCTGGTTTTCTTTGATTTTCTGCATCAATATCTCTTTGCAACATTTACCAAGCCAAATCTCCGGCTTGTAGGTTGGTGAATCTAACTAATTTTACCATTTTGCGCATTTTCGTATCGCTCGCAATGTAGTCGATAATTGTTGTGTGTGATTTGGTTTTGCATTTGTTTGATCCATGATCCAATTGTGTTAGTTGATTCTATCTCTGTTTGTTTGTTATTTTTCAAGTCCAATTCTCGTGCATAATTTCAAATCCTAGCATGTGGAAGTTTGGATAAGTGATTATGTGTTGAAAACTACTTTTGAAAAGTTGTTTTTACTGTTTTTTTTGCCACTGGTACAGTGGTAATCGATTACTCAAAGAGAATAACCGATTACTCTTCACAAATTTGCACCTGCGCAACTTTTTTTCAACTAAGTAACCGATTACTCAAATTGAGTAACCGATTACTTCGCACAAATTTTGCCAAAATGTTGTTGTTTTCAAGCAAGTAACCGATTACTCAAAGAGAGTAATCGATTAACACTGTACGAGAAGGCCATTTTCTTGCATTTTTTAGTGTGTTTGCCATGCTTTCTTCATTTTAACTTCCATTGATTGTCATGTTTGATTTTATGGATGTTTGTAATGTCATTTCACTTTTGGTTGAAGCATGTTCATGAACTTTCGATGCACATTTTCGATTATTCATTTGTTCCATGTTCTTAGCATTGTATGAACATAGCCATTCTTGCACTATCTTTGTTCACATGATGCATGATTTTGTGTGACACTTTGATGATCATCCGGCACTGTTTTGCATCTTCCATTTCAGTTTACATTAAGTTTATTCCTCATGGATAAACTTAATCTTGTATAATCAATAATTCAATCCTTTTTTCTTTAATGACTTTTCATCCTTTTTGGAAAGTTGTTAGCATGTTTCTCCCTTGATTAATTGATCGAAACTTTGTTTCGATTAGTTGATCTTCCCCTTTCCTCTCTTTAGGCCTCCTTTAGAGCTTTCTCTCTCGATTCCCCTTGGAGTTGGAGTTTCGCGCTACGCCTTGCATCGGAGCACTGTACAAATTGACGTCGTTACGCTGTCTGTTTCTCTCCGTAGGAGCACTGTACAACATTGGAGCTGTTGCGCTGTCCGTTTCTCTCCGCAGGAGCACCGTATACCATTAGAGCTGTTGCACGGTCCGTTTCAATTTCTGCACTATACTTTGAGCGTTAGAGAAGGAATGAGGATGGTTGTCCTACCCTCATTCTGACTATTTCTTGGGTAATGGTATTTGGCCATCTCTTTCAAGAATAGTCACCTCTATCCTCAAGCTGTAATGTTGCTCCTTCCCCAGTCGGATTCATCCTTGATCACTTATGCTCTTCTCATTTTTCCTTTTGATCAATCACCTCCCTTCTTGGTTAAGATCATTATTCTTGCACTAGCAATCTCCCGTTGTTTCATTACTCCTTTCTTCTTGTAATCAATCATTGCCGTTGATTCCCCTGAAGAATTTCAATCTCCTTTCGGGGGTTAATCACAGTCTGTCTGTTAAAACCGTAAATCCCCTGAAGTTCCCAATCTATTCTTGGTTCTTCTCCTTTGTTTGGTTAATCACTGTTTGTCAGTTAAAACACCAATGTTTCTCTCTTACTCAGTTAATCACAGTCCGTCTGTTGATACTGAGCACTTCTTGGGTTAATCACCTCCTTTTGGTTAATCACCTGTCCCTTCAGTTAATCACAGTCCGCCTGTTAATCACTGAGCTTCTCTTGGGTTAATCACCTTCTCTTGGTTAATCACCTGTTTCCTTCAGTTAATCACAGACCGTCTATTAATCACTGAGCTTCTCTTGGGTTAATCACCTTCTCTTGATTAATCACCCGTTTTCTTCAGTTAATCACAGTCCGTCTGTTAAAACACTGAGTTTCCTCTTGGGTTAATCACCTATCTTCGGTTAATCACCCTTTTCTTCAGTTAACCACAGTCCGTCTGTTAAAATACTGAACCCTTTTTCGAGTTAATCACCTTCTCTTCATTAATCACTCGCTTTTCTCTTCGGTTGACCCCAGTCCGTCTGTAAACACCGAATCCCCCGCAGTTGGCAACCTTATCTTGGTTCGAATACTTGCACCCTTGGGTTAGTAACCTTTCTTTAGTTCAAATACCCTTTCTTCGGTTGAGTACTATTTGTTCAGTCAGTTTACCGAAGTCCTTTGGGTCACGACCTTTGCTCGGTCCTACACCCGTCCTTTGGGTCACGACCTTTGCTCAGTCCTACACCCGTCCTTTGGGTCACGACCTTTGCTCGGTCCCACACCCGTCCTTTGTGGCACGATCTTTATTCGGTCCTACACCCGTTTTCCTGGTTAATCACAGTTTTCTCTGTTAAAACCAATGCTTCTCTACCCCCACAGAGTTGCAGTCCTTTCTTTCCCCGGTTAACCACTGCCAGTCAGTTAATATACCGAGGCCCCTTCAGAGTCAAACACCTTTTCTTGGTTCAGCACTCTCTCTCTGGGTTTATCACAGTCCGTCTGGTGACACCAGCTTCTTTTCCCCGCCAAGGTCTACTCTCTTTCTTCGGTTAACCACTGCCAGCCAGTTAATATACCGAGTCTCCTTTTCTCTTGGTTACGACACCATCCCTTTGTTTGGATCCCCAGCGGAGTCCTTCCTATTCTTTTTGCTTCTACTTTCTTGGTTATGACACCATTTCTCTTTGTTATCCCCAGCGGAGTTTCTTGCATTCTTGGTTTTGACACCACTCTTTTCCTATTCTTTTGTACAAACGCTCTTACTGCGGGGTCTTTCCCCAGTAGAGTTTTTTCTTTCACTCTTACTTTTGGTTTGGACACCATTTCTCTATTATCTCTCGCTCTTGGTTTGGACACCATGTCTCTCTTATTTCTTTCTCCTGGTTTGGACACCACTTCTCTCTTATTCTTTATTCTCTTGGTTTGGACACCATTTCTCTCTCATCTCTTATTCTCCAGGTTTGGACACCATTTATTTGTTACTCCTTTTTCCCTTGGTTTGGACACCGTTTTCCTTTATTCTCTTGGTTTCGACACCATTCTCGCACTTTATTCTCAATACAGTTACTATTCCTTTTCTTTATACTCTTTTCTTGGTTTTGACACCATTTCTTTGGAATCCTCAATGGAATTTCCTTCTTTCTTTTGCTCTTGGTTTTGACACCGCTTTCCTTTCCTTTTCCGTTCAGTTCTCCGAACTACGGAAGCTCTGATTCTGCATTCTTTTGAATGTATGATACGTAAGCACGAGACGTAATGTCTTGGCGAGCACACTTCCACCCTTCTTTCCTTCACCTTTTCTTCCTTTTCTTCGTCCCCTGGTTCCAAGAACTACGACGCTCTGATTTCCTCATTGCACTATGAGGGTACGTAGGCACGAGGACTTCGTTCCTCCGCGAGCACTTTCCTTCTTTTCTTTCTTTTTCCCCTATCTCTCTCTCTCTCTCTCTCTCTCTCTCCTCCTTCTTTAGCTAGAAGCCTTTAGATAGATAACCCATTCAAGCCTAGAAGCAAGCGAAATGGTTCCCGTCGAGTACAACGGATGCGTTAGGTGCTAATACCTTCCTTTCGCATAACCGACCCCCCGTTCCCGTTTCTCTTCCCCTTGGGTTTTATCGATATTTTCACTGTCCTTTGGGACTAAATAAAGTTCAGTGGCGACTCTGTTGTATCTTTGAGTGTGCGATTCACTCAGGTAGATTTCTAGCCATCTTCACAACCTGAGGGTTGTGTTTCTTTGAAGTCGAATATTTAGAGGTTGATGAATGATGGGTTGTTACAATTTGATCGGGTTAATAGCGAGAAGAAAGTTGTTAATCACAGTGAAGATGTCACCACAATATCCATTTAGTATAAGACAATTAATATTTTAGCATCGGCGAGGCAAGCGCCGATCATTATCACCGTCCCAAGGCCGATACCCTACGTAAGTACTAAGGCCATCCCGTGGAACTTTGGGGCCGAGGTATATTGCAACGGGCAAAAGCAGGAGCTGGTGGGTCCGTCAAGTGTAGGATTTGTTGTTGAAAATATTGTGGAAGCAGGAGCCATCACCAGAAGTGGTAGGGTCTTTTTGCCGGCTAATGACAATGCGGGCAGTACAAGTCAGGACAAAGGTAAACAAGTGGTTGACAATTCTGGGTAGAGGCCAGTTGTAGAGGATTCTACGCAAAAGAATATTGACGAGGCTTTCTCAAAAGACGTTGATGAATTCATGAGAATAATCGGGAAAAGTGATTACAAAATCGTAGACCATTTACATCAAACGCCTTCCAAAATTTCTATTCTGTCTTTGTTGATGTGCTCAGAAGCACATAGGAATGCTTTGTTAAAGGTGTTGAACACAGCGTATGTACCACAGGAAATATCTGTGAATCCGCTTGAGGGCGTGGTAGCGCATGTAAATGCTGGAAACGGTTTGGGCTTGACTCTCGCAGAGGTTCATTATTATCCCACGTGTTGGTGGATACCGGTTCTTCATTAAATGTTCTTCCCAAGAAAGCGCTTATGAAGCTTGATACTCAAGGGCTGATTTGTACACCCAGTGATCTAGTGGTGCGGGCCTTTGACGGCTCCAAAAGGTCGGTGTTCGGAGAGATTGTTGTACCCATTAAGGTGGGCCCCGAGGTTTTTGACGCAACCTTCTATATCATGGACATACAGTCGGCATATAGTTGTTTGTTGGGTCACCTCTGGATTCACCGTGCTGGGGCAGTGACGTCTACGCTACATCAGAAGCTGAAGTATATAGCCGAAGGAAAAGTTGTTACGGTGTGTGGGGAAGAAGATATAATGGTCAATCATCTGTCAACTTTTAAGTACGTAGAGGTGGATGGAGAGATACATGAAACTTTATGCCAGGGTTTCGAAGCTGTTCAGATTTTGAATGAACCTCCTGTAGAGGTTAATGAGCCCAAAGTTTCTATGTCTTCTTTCAAAGATGTACGCGCCGTGGTAGATTCTGGCAATTCTCAGAAATGGGGTCAGATAATAGATGTGCAGATGAAGAAGAATAAGTATAGGTTGGGATACAAGCCGTCTAAGTCATCTTAAGGGCCTCCAAAGTATAGTGGTCCGGTTCAGTTCACTAGTGCGGGAGTTTTATTTAACAGAATTAATGCCATCGAAGATGACGAGGGTGACAGTGATTGTGACATGGACCAATGGATTCAACCATTCATTCTTGGCCAGGAGTTTCGTAATTGGTCTGCTAAGGAAGTTGTCCAAGTCTTGTGTGAAGAGTAATTGTTCTTGTTTTTGTATATGTTCAATCCAATGTTTTGCGCAAGACGTAGCGATTATTTCTGTAGGGCCACAATGTTTTACTTTCAATTTTTATCATTAATAAAGAACATTTTCGCATTTAAATATTATTATCCCTGTCTTTAATTTTTACTTTTGTGCATGATTGCATTCATAATAAACATAAAACATCCCTCATACAGGTTTATCAGTTCAGATGCCACTAACCATGATTCAGCCATCGCTCGGTATGACTTCGACAATCTCATTTATCAGGCTAAAGAAGAGGCTGGCGAAGACTGTGACTTGTTTGAAGAATTAGCCAGACTGCTAAAATAGGAGGAACATATCATCTTACCTCATCAGGAGGACATTGAAGTTATCAACTTGGGCACCGTGGATGTGAAGAAAGAAGTCAGAATCGGGGCCGCCTTGGAAGACAGTGTAAAGGGAAGATTGGTTGAAATGCTATGAGAGTTTGTGGACATCTTCACCTGGTCTTACCAAGACATGCCTGGGCTCGATACGGATATTATTGTGCACCGATTATCGCTCAAAGAGGACTGTCCTCCAGTTAAGCAGAAATTGAGGAGAACAAGACCGGACATGGCTGTTAAAATCAAAGAAGAGGTTCAGAAGCAGTTAGATGCTGGTTTTCTTTCCGTGACAAATTATCCTCTGTGGGTTGCTAACATCATTCCTGTACCCAAGAAAGATGGAAAGGTAAGGATATGCGTCGATTATCGAGACTTGAACAGAGAAATCCCAAAAGATGATTCCCGCTTCCCCACATTGATGTGTTAGTCGACAACACTGCTCAATATTTTGTATTTTCCTTCATGGATGGTTTCTCTGGGTATAACCAAATCAAAATGGCCCCAGAGGACATGGAGAAGACGACATTCATAACGCCGTGGGGAACGTTTTGCTACAAGGTAATGCCCTTTAGATTGAAAAATGTTGGGGCAAACTATCGGCGGGCTATGGTGACTCTCTTTCATGATATGATTCACAAAGAGATTGAGGTCTATGTTGATGACATGATCGCGAAGTCATAGATGGAGGAAGAGCATTTAGTGAATCTTCAAAAGTTGTTTGAAAGGTTAAGGAAATTCAGACTGAGGTTGAATCTAAACAAGTGCACCTTCGGGGTGAGATCTGGTAAATTACTGGGCTTCATTGTTAGCGAAAGAGGTATCGAGGTAGATCATGCTAAAGTAAAAGCCATATAAGATATGCCTGAACCGAGAACGGAGAAAGAGGTTCATGGTTTCTTAGGGAGACTGAACTACATAGCCCAGTTCATCTCTCATCTCATAGCCACATGAGAACCTATTTTCAAATTGTTGAGAAATGATCAAGAGGTCAGGTGGAATGAAAATTGTCAAAAGGCATTTGATAAAATAAAAGAATATTTGCAGGAACCTCCGATCCTCATGCCTCCAGTGCCAGGATGGCCGTTGATTATGTACCTTACGGTTCTTGAGAATTCAATGGGGTGTGTACTCGGTCAACACGACAAGACAGGTAGGAAAGAGCACGTCATCTACTACCTGAGTAAAAAGTTCACTGATTGCAAATCAAGATACTCAATGCTGGAGAAGACATGTTGTGCACTCGCTTGGGCAGCTAACCATTTAAGACAATATATATTAAATCACACGACCCTGTTGATTTCGAAGATGGATCTGATTAAGTATGTGTTTGAAAAGCAAGCGCTTTCCGGGAGAATAGCTTGTTGGCAGATGGTTTTGACAGAGTACGATATTCAATATGTTTCCCAGAAGGCCATCAAGGGAAGTGTTCTGTCAGAATATCTAGCTCAACAACCGATCGAGGATTATCAAACGATGAAGTTTGAATTTCCAGATGAGCATATCATGTTCTTAAAGATGAATGACTGTGATAAGCCTTTGCCTGACGAAGGACCGGGAATTGGATCTCGGTGGAGTTTGATCTTTGATGGAGCTGTAAATTCAAATGGTAACGGAATCGGGGCAATCATTACCACTCCGCAGGGTTCTCATATACCCTTCACTGCCCGATTGGCGTTCATATGCACCAATAATGAGGCAAAGTATGAAGCATGCATCATGGGGTTAGAAAGTGGTATTGATTTGAGAATCAAGAACCTCGATGTATATGGTGATTCTGCGTTGGTGATTAATCAGATCAAAGGAGAATGGGAAACTCGTCAAGCAAATTTGGTGCCTTACAAGAACTATGCCAGAAGGTTGTTACCGTTATTTGATAGGGAAGACTTTCATCACGTACCCCGGGCTGAGAATCAGATGGTCGATGCATTGGCAACGTTGGCTTTAATGTACAAGGTGAATCAGTGGAGAATTAAAACTCGTTCCCCGCCCCAAAGCCAAATGGGGATGGAGAATTAAAACTCAAACCCATCCCAAACGGGTTCGGGTTGGGTTCGGGTATCCCCACCCCGCCACCATTTATTTAGTAAAATTAAATTTTTAATAGAAATATTTATTTTTTCCAAAATGAAATTACATTACAAATAACAAAATAAAACAATCTCAAAAAAGTTCATACATACATTTTAAATGTTTTAAATAATTAATACAAATCAAAATATCAAAACATTGACCACACATTTAATATTTCAAATTAACAAAACTAAATAATAAAGTACATAATGAAATAAACGGGACGGGTTCGAGGGCGGGTTCGGGGTGGGTACTAGTGTCCCCATTACCCGACCCGTCCCCATATATTTTAATCGAGAAAAACCCAAACCCGAACCCAATCCCAGTCAAGGCGGGTTTCTCCGTCAACTTTGGGGCGGGTTCGGGTGGGTACCCGCGGATATGAGTTATGTTGACATGCCTAGGTGGAATGAAGTTCCGTCGATCTGAATTATGCGTCTTGACAGACCGGCTTTCGTGTTTGGGCCGAAGAAGTGTCAGATGGAAAGCCTTGGTATCATGACATCAATCGCTTTCTCAAGAGTCAAGAGTATCCAGCCGAGGCATCCACCAAGGATAAGAAAACTCTGAGGAGATTAATAGGAAACTTCTTGTTGAATGAAGATGATATGTTGTACAAAAGGAATTTTGACATGGTCTTGCTGCGTTGTGCTGATGAACACGAGGAAAGCCAATTGATGGAAGAGGTTCACGAGGGTTCTTTTGGCACTCATGCCAATGGGCATGCTATGGCCAGAAAGCTGTTGAGGGTAGGGTATTACTGGATGACTATGTAGTCCGATTGTTTCTAGTACTCCATGAAATGCCAAAAATGCCAGTGTCGCGACCGGAAAAAATATTCGAGTCGCCATCATATTTTTTTAAGGAAAATAAATGATAAACATAAAATCCTAATCCTAAGGGTAGAGATTCCTAAGGTTCGGGAGTCGGTTAAGTGAGGGGAAGGTGTTAGGCACTCCTCACCTCCATTGTACTCAATGGGATCCTCCTTAAGTTCTAGGGTATGTTTATTTGTTATTTTAATGTTTAGCTTTTTATTTTTATTTACAAAAAAATCCTATTATTATACAAATAAGAAAAGTTAATCCAAGAGGGGACCCTAAGTTTTATTATTATTATTGTACTCGCTAGGGTTTCCAACCCTATGCCTACGTACCTTCAATTTTGAAGGATCAGAGTAATCGTAGTTCATCTCACCTATTCCTACCCCTAATCCTAATCCTAATCCTAATCTATATCCTAATCCATTATTTAAACTCTTGGATAAAGAGTTCTATCTCAAAATCCATTATTTATACTCCTAGATAAAGAGTTATGTCCCTTAAATCCCGATCCATTTATTTATACTCTCGGAGGAAGAGTTTTATCCCTTAAATCCTAATCCCTTGGCCTATATTTATACTCTTGGAACCTAAGAGTTTTATCCCATCATTTTAATCCCAATTGTATCCCTTATATCCCTTAGAAATATCCAAATGAATATCCACTAATCCTATTCCTTTATTTATGCTCTCGGAAATTAGAGTTATATCCCTTGTTTTAATCCCTTAAATATCCCTTAGGATTCTATCCCTTAGCATACAAAAAACCTCAAGTTTTTATATCATTTTATTTGCAAAATTATCCCTAAGAAAACCTAATTTTTATTATCCCCCAAATATTATAAAATACCTCTTCCAATTTATTTATAAAAACGAAATAATTATGATAATTTATAAAATAAAAACCATATTCTAATCTTAATCCCTATTTACCTATCCCACGTTATATTCCTTAGTTATCCCAAAAAATTAATTAAATTTAATTTGATGTTTTTTATCCCCAAAACCATATGTAAATCCAATTTAAAAATACGAATTCTCCTTAAATAAATCATAAATTTAAATCCCCAATATATATTATCCCAAAAAAATTCATAAATAAAAAAAAATCCCCTTACAAAAATTTTATCCCTATTTTAGAAAAGAATAAACAAATTATTTTAAATATATAAATTTAATATTAAAAAAAACACCAAACCCAAGATAAACCCTAAAAATCCTAATTATATTTTCCCTAATAATAATAACCCTAAAATTCTATTTTATATACCCTAATTAAAATATTTAATCCCTAATTAATAATTAAATTAAGGAATTAATTTAATTAACTAATTAAACCCAAGGGTGTGTTTTATGTTGAATTAATAATGGGCCTGTTATCTGGGGTGTAAATAGTATTAGGGCGCAAGGCCCAATTACCAAAACCCAAGTTTGAGGGAGAAAGTCCACGGTGGAGAGAGTGTGACCGTTGACTCTCTCTTCATCGTTTGATCACGATCCTACGGACCAGGGCGTACCTGATCTCGGCCCTTGATTTCAATTCCCCAAACCAAGTAATCGTAACGCATGGTTCAGATTCAAAGTTGCTACGCGCTCTCAAGAGCAAGCATGCATGGGACACCAGTTGACCCCAACGGTCAATTTGACCTTGCGGCCTGGAGGGCGCCACTTGGCGTAGATCCAAGGTCACACGGAGGGAATATATGATCTCGTCCTCTCAGACCCCCCCCCCCCCAATTTTCCATTTCACTTTCTCTCTCTATTCCTCTCCGTTTCATTCTTTGCTCCTCTCTCTCTCTCTCTCTAAACTCAAAAGCTCTCACCTCTCTCTAACTCTTTCCGTCGCCGGTGAGCCTCTGGCCAACTTGCGCAGCCACTAACTATCGTCATCCCCAGGTTCCCGTTTGAACTTCAACCGGAACCTTCATCATGTATGAACCCTAACCCCACCCCAACCCACACTCCACCTAGTTCTTTAGGGTTCGTGAAGAACATTAAGAACCCTAACCCCTAACCCAGCAAACCCTCAAGAACCCTAGGGTTCCTATGAACCCTAACTTGCAAAGTGAAGAACCCTAACCCTAATACCTTAGAACCCTAACCCTAAAAAATTTCCAAAAACCCAAATAACCTCAAACACGCAACAAACAACAATCAAACGAATAAAAGCTAAGTGGTTCTTATATTTACCTCCCTTGCCGTGACCGATTAAGTTGATATCCTTTCCTCTCCTTTGCTTTATTTTCTGATTACTAATCCTCGGTTTGCTTTGTTTGCAGGTGGTCTAAGCTCAAGAATTATAGGGTTCTAATGATGAACCCTAGTCCTCTACTTGCAAGAGCTTTAAGTGAAGATTCGGTGAATTCGCGCAACAATTCGTTTACTTAGGGTTTTTTTCCTTCCTCAATTCTGAGTTTCTTCTTAGTTTTTATAGGCATTAGCAATTAGGTTAGAATTAATTAGATTTGGTTTTGTTTTAGGAAAATTCAGATGTAATTTTGATTTGATTTGATTTAGAATTAGGGTTTTGATTCCTTGTAATTTTTAGATCTGATTGTATTTTTTTGGGGTTTTTGATTTGTACGAATTGGATTGTAAATTAATGTAATCAATGTTAATTGATTCTTTTTTGTCAAAAATCCAAATCTCATTTGATTCATTGCCTGATTCTCTGTGCGTGAAATTAGGGTTTCTCGTTGGGGAAGACGAGGACCCACTCATGGTCAACTATTTTGACCACACATAAACCTTATTAAAATAATAGATTAATAACAATGAATAAAATAAAATAATCATAATCATACAAATAAACACTATTATTAATGGTAAAACAAAACAATATTGCACCATCTTCTAATGACTCGATTAAAAACCAGTCCCTACTAATATCCTAATAATTAGATTATTATAATTAAAACAGAATATTTTAAATAATAACTCTAAATAATAATTATGCCCTACTATTAATTTAATCCCTAAATAAAAATTTTCTCTTAATTATAATAATTAAATTCAAATAAAAGAAATAGATTAAATAATTAATAATAAATTAATATAACCACTAATAAAATAATTCTTAACACTTCTAAAAGAATTAACTCTTAATCTTAATAAAAAGCTAGATATGAAATAAGCCCAAAATAGTATTAATTCCAACAACACTTTAAAAATAAATTAACCCCTAAAATAAATAAAACCCTAAAAAAAACCCAAACCCCAAAATAAAACCTTAAAAAAAACTAAAATGGGCCTAAAAGTGCTAAGAGGCCCATACTGTCATCTAAATGCCACCCCTTGATAGCACAAAATTCCCCAAAAATAGTGATAAATCACTGGTCAAAATTTAGGGTACTACAGCTGCCCCTATTTAATCGTCTTCGAATCAGAAAGAGGATGTTGATGAGTCTTCCTCTTTTGAAGAGGAGACGATTAAATACAAGAAGGACCCTAATTTTGACCGCAGAGTCCGATAGGTACTGCGTTAATTATCTTAAGATCCTTAGTAATAAACCCGTAGTGAAATATCCGATTAAACCCCTTTATCTCCGAAAGTAATTATAATATTATGCCATGTATGCATGTTTAAAAGTATGTGTGCTCTTAGGCATGATGCATTATTTGGGCTAACGCTTCTTTTATGATATGCAGTGCATGTATTTGCGGAAACCAATATTTTCTGTAACATTCCGACTTCCTAACCCTTAAACCCTTAACCCCTTGATGGGTGTAACCAATCATATGCTCTTGATATCTGGAGGTGTGTATTATTCTCTCAAAGAAACTCCCACAATGATTGAATCGTGACTGTTAATATATAGACCCTGTATTTGAATTCGAAGAATATGATCCCTTTACCGTTTCGAAATCGAAGTAAGATACATTTTCCTTTTAAAAGCTTTTGATTATACCCAATGTTTCAATGCATTATTCTATAATTAACCAACATTTTGTAATCAAGCGGGATAATTGGAAAGCTGAGAAAATATTATTTATTGAAAATGGGCCCATAAACAGGCAATAGTACATAAGGAAAGTAATCCTCATAAGGGGAAATTACTACAAGTCTAAAAGGTGAAAAATGGCAATAAGAAAAAATAAATTTTATTATGATCCTATTGAATTCAAACACAACTAATATCCCTAAGTCTTCGAGGCCATGACACTTCGCTTCTGAAGATGACGGCTGGACTGATCATTCCTTTCAGAGTTCCTGTGGTGTGACCATGAGTGCTATCAGTCATATGCCTTTCGGATATCCTTAATTTTGACTGGACCGCTCTTTTCGAGTCTTAGTCCACCAGGATGATATACCATTTTTTTAACTACGCCGCCCTTTAGGGTTTTCGACTTGTCAGGTACCTTTTTTTATTCGAGTCCCTAACTTTTGCCTGGATTGCTTTTTCAAGTTTTCAATCCACCGGGACGCCCTAATTTTTGGCTAAGTCGCCCTTTAGGGTTTTCGAATTAGTGGGCTTTTATCCTCTTTTTCTAGGCATAGCATTTTTTGACTGAATCGAAATTCGTCGTTCGTGGTAAATCCGCTCCATCCATAGTAGTCAACATCAAAGCTCCGCCAGAGGAAGCGCTTTTTACAACATAAGGTCCTTCATAGTTCGGTGCCCATTTACCACGAGGGTCTTTGTAAATGGGTAGCACCTTCCTTAACACCAAGTCTCCTTCTTCGAATAGGCGAGGACAAACTTTCTTGTCGAATGCCCTTTTGAGTCTCCGCTGATACAACTGCCCACGACATATAGCAGCCATGCACTTTTCCTCTATGAGGTTCAGCTGATCAAATCTGTTTTATACCTATTTCGCTTCATCTAGCTTAGCCTCCATTATGACCCTTAGTGAGGGGATTTCTACTTCCACCAGGAGTACTGCTTATGTGCCATATACCAGGGAAAAAGGAGTAGCTCCTGTTGAAGTACGAACTGAGGTTCTGTATCCATGTAGTGCGAAAAGGAGCATTTCGTGCCAATCCTTGTATGTCTTCACCATTTTCTGGATAATCTTCTTGATATTCTTGTTGGCTGCCTCTACCGCGCCATTCATCTTCGGTCGATAGGGCGATGAGTTATGGTGATCGATTTTGAAGCTTTCGCACAATTCATCCATCACCTTGTTGTTTAGATTCAGCCCGTTATCCGTGATAATCTTGCTGGGAACTCCATAGCGACAAATTATCTCTTTCTTGATGAATCGTGCAATTACTTGTCTTGTAACATTAGTGCAAGAAGCAGCCTCTACCCATTTAGTGAAGTAGTCAATAACAACTAGAATGAATCGGTGTCCATTCGATGCTTTTGGCTCGATCATCCCAATTAAGTCTATTCCCCACATAAAGAAAGGCCACAGAGCAGTTAAGACGTTCAAAGGGGTTGGTGGCACATGAACTTTATCCGCGTAGATTTGACACTTGTGGCACTTCTTGACATATTTGAAGCAGTCTGATTCCATAGTTAGCCAATAATACCTTGCTCGGAGGATCTTTTTAGCTATCGCATGCCTATTGCATTAGTTCTAAAGGATCCTTCATGGATTTCTTTGATAAGCATATCCTGTTCATGTCCATCTAAACACCAGAGCAATACCGTGTCATGATTCCTTTTATAAAGTACATCTCCGTCGAGGAAAAATTGGGCAGCCAGTCTTCTAAGCGTTTTCTTATCCCCACTTGAGGCATCTGCATGATATTCTTGTTTCTGAAGGAATTGTTTGATTTCATGAAACCACAGTTTATCATCTACTTCAGCCTCCACTATTGCACAATAAGCTGGTTCATCTAGGCAGTTGATTCTTATAGCGGGTGCTTCATTATACCATTTGACTTTGAACATGGATGCCAAAGTTTCCAAGGCATCTGCCAGTTGATTCTCCTCCCTAAGAATATGATAGAAAGTGATCTCGTCGAAGTATGTTATCATTTTCTAGACACAATCTTGATATCGAGTTAGTTTAGCATTAAGTGTTATGCATTCTCTCTTGACTTGATTGATGATGAGAGCCGAATCACCATATAATTATAAGATCTTGATTCCGAGGTTAATGGCTTCGTTGATCCCCAAGATACACGCCTCATATTCTGCCATATTGTTAGTACACGTGAAGCATATTCTCGCAGTGAAAGGTATGTGGAATCCTGTTGGGTAAGTGATAACAACCCCCACCCCATGTCCTTCTGCATTTGAGGCACCATCGAATATAAGCTTCCATCGAGATCCAGGCTCAGGTCCTTCGTACGAGTCTGGGATATCATCATCTCTTACAGCCATCACATCCTCATCGGGGAAGTCAAATTGCATAGGTTGATAGTCATCCACTGGTTGATGAGTGAGATAATCCGCTAATACGCTTCCTTTTATGGCCTTCTGGGTGACATACTGGATGTCATACTCAGTCAGTAGCATCTGCCATCGAGCCACTCTCCCAGTCACTACAGGCTTCTCGAATATGTACTTGATGGGGTCCATTCTAGATATCAATAAAGTAGTATGGCACACCATGTATTGTCTTAACCGGCAGGCGGCCCACACAAAGGTACAACAGGTCTTCTCCAAGAGTGAGTATCTGGATTCACAATCAGTGAATTTCTTACTCAAGTAGTAGATTGCGTGTTCTTTTCTCCCTGTTTCATCTTGTTGCCCGAGTACGCAACCCATTGAATTGTCCAGCACTGTTAGGTACATTATGAGCGGTCTTCCAGGTACCGGTGGCACCAATATAGGTGGTTCTTGCAAATATTCTTTAATTCGATCGAAGGTATTTTGACAGTTTTCACCTCACTCAATGGTTTGACCTTTCCTTAACAACTTGAAGATTGGCTCACAAGTAGCAGTAAGGTGTGAGATGAACCTTGCAATGTAATTTAATCTCCCTAGGAATCCACGCACTTCTTTTTCTGCACTCTGAGCTGGCATTTCTTGAATGGCCTTTACTTTGTTGGGATCCACTCCTATACCTCTTTGACTGACTATGAACCCTAATAGCTTCCCAGATCTAATTCCAAAGGTGCACTTCGCAGGATTTAATCGTAGCTTGAACTTTCTCAGCCGTTCAAACAACTTTTGTAGGTTGGTGACGTGATCCTCTTTGGTTTGTGATTTAGCGATCATATCATCTACATAAACCTCTATCTCCTTGTGCATCATGTCATGAAAGAGGGTTACCATTGCCCTTTGATATGTTTCCCCAATGTTTTTTAATCCGAATGGCATTACCTTGTAACAGAAAGTTCCCCAAGAAGTGATAAAAGTGGTTTTCTCCATGTCGGAGGGAGCCATCTTGATCTGGTTATATCCGAAAAACCCATCCATAAATGAGAAGACTGAAAACTGAGCCGTGTTGTCCACCAGCACGTCATTGTGGGGAAGTGGAAAGTCGTCTTTGGGACTTGCTCTATTGAGATCTCGGTAGTCTACGTACATTCTGACCTTCCCATCCTTCTTTGGTACGGGTACGATATTTGCCACCCATTCATGATATTTCACCACGGCTACGAACCCTACGTCGAACTGCTTTTTTAACCTCTTCCTTGATCTTGAGAGTCATATCCAGTCTAGTTCTCCTTAACTTTTATTTAACCGGTGGGCATTCAGGTTTGAGCGGTAGCTTGTGTTCAACAATATCTGTATCTAACCCAGGCATATCTTGGTAAGACCAAGCGAACACGTCCACATACTCTTGTAGCAGCTAGATCAGCTTTTCCTTTACATCCTTGTTTAAAGAAGCACCGTCTTTAACCTCCTTTTTGTCCTCTTCAGTCCCCAGATTGATCACATCCACTGGTTCCTGATGAGGTTGTATCACTTTGTCCTCTTGCTTTAATTGTCTGGCCAACTCTTCAGGGAGTTCACAATCGTCCTCATCACCCTCTTCCGCTTGGTTAATTGGGAACTCGAAATTGTAAGGAATTATAGCAGTGTCGTTTTCAATAGGTTCATTTTTAAATCTGCACGAGGGGGATTTTTATTGTTTATTATTTTTGAATTTATGGGAATGAAACTACTAAAAGAAAGTGTATTGCCATTTAGAAAAAAAGTAACAAAGAAAATGATCTTGATTGAAAACGAAAATACGATTTTATTATTCAATAATTCAATGAAACAAAAGGTGGCCCTACAAAGCTTTGTCCTCTTGTCTTGGGCATAACAAGGGACTTATTATTATTTTAAGGAAAAAAAAGTAAATTACTTCGAAACAGAAATCATTTCAGGAATCTCGATGGCCTTCCAATTGTTGATAACTGTGTCTGGTGAGCAATGGCACGCCCAATCTGGTATCCCCTTATTTTCCTCTTCAATTGCAGTCACTTGATCTTCATCTCTGAATCCGACATTATGGAAAGTTTCTTCGAGAGGAGGAAATGTCATCTGACAAGGCTTTAGAACCCCTTTATTAGCAAGTTTGTAGCCTACCCCAAATTGATCCTTCTTTTCATGTATCTCTATCACCTTGCCCCAGCCCCTGGTATCCCCATTCTGGATTAAGTCTGTGATCCTTCTTGGCTTTTCCTACATTCGAGTGACTTGCTTACGACTGACTGTTGCAACTTCCAATGCTTGGAAAGGTATTTCAAATGTCTCCCCATCCACTTCTATGTATCTGAATGTCGAGAGATGGCTGATGAACATGTCTTCCTCCCCATCGACAATTATTAATTTATCCCCAGATATGAACTTCAATTTCTGATGAAGCATGTAAGTTACTACACCCGCAACATGAATCTATGGTCGTCCTAGAAGACAACTGTAGGAATGGTTGATGTCCATGACTTGGAAAATGATCATGAAGGTATGTGGCCCTACCATTGTAGGTATGTCTACCTCCCCAATTACCATTCGTTTCGAACCGTCGAACGCCTTGACAACCAAAGAAATAGCCTTCATAAAGGTCCTTACGGATGTTAATTTCATGAGGGTATCATTAGGCATGACATTTAGAGCCGACCCCGTATCCACTATCACCCTTGAAAGAATAGTGTCTTGACACTTGAGTGATATATACAGGGCCTTGTTATGCGCTTCCCCCTCAGGAGGTAGTTCCTCGCTACTGAAACCCAGACAAGTGCTGGTTGCGATATTGGCGACCACTCCATCGAACTGATCCACTGATATATCTTTAGTGACGTGGGCTTCATTCAGGATCTTCAGCAGGGATTCCCTATGTGCCTCCGAGCATAATAATAAGGATAGGATGGAAATCTTGGAAGGTGTTTGACTCAGTTTGTCCACCACCCTATAGTCGCTTTTCCTTATGAGTCTCAAGAATTCCTCGGCATCTTCTTGGGATACATTCTTCTTAGAAGACCCTTCACCCTCGTTTATGGTCTCTTTCCCTCTTGAGCTTTCAGGGGTGTTCTTCTTAGATTGTTCAGAAGAATATGCTCTTCCACTACGGGTCATCCCTCCAATACCAGCTATGTTGGTAACGACTGGTGATGGTACTATAGGCTTTCCTCTCACGGAGGCGGTGATGTCTGTTGCACCCCAAAATGTGTCCTCCTTACTTTATTACTAACTGGCTTATGTTGCATTGCATTTTGCATTATCATGTGTGCATATCATTGGTTCTTAGCATGGGGTCAAGGTGCCTGAGGTAGTCCTTCAGAGGGTCAAGCAAGAGTCCTGGTATTGTCCAAGAGAGCTCAGGTGGATCACTCTCTCCTAACCAGTGCATAAATTAGGGTTTTGGGATTATTGGGTGTATTGCTACAATGAGCAAGCTCCTTGGGTTTTTATCATCACCAAATGGCATATCTTATCTTTGTTGGAGAGGATACACATCATATTCAGAGGAATTTGGATTTGGAGACTGTGCTATTTCCTCCTAGACTGGGGGTACCACAACTAGGGTTTGCTATAAAGTCAGGTTATTTCTGATTTTTTGGGCAAGACTTGATTCCATGGTATTCCCTGGGTCCCTAAGTATCTAGGAATGGAAGATTGTCCATCAGTTTGGTTCAGGAGAGATTCAATTGGCCAATGGATTAAAAATCAGGAGAATTGGGGAAAAATCAACTGTGCAGAGGAAAAAGTCAACTCCTGACTTTTTGAGATTAAATTCATGTTCCTCATCTCAAATATGTCCATGGATGAGATTTGATCGAGAAATGCTCAAGGATTCATGAAAAAATCAAGAATGTGGAAAAGTTACTAAAAAAGGAAGTTTAGGGTTTTATAAACTTACTATTTTGGGTAAGTTCTTAACTACTTTCAAAGGCAGTTTTCACCATGATCAAGGCTTCAGTTGCAAATCCTTTCCACATGAAAGTTGTAGTATGAAGTTTTCCCTTCAAAATGAGCACAAGAATCATGTTGTTTGAATCAATTTTGGATAAGTTATAGTGCTCCAAAGTTGATCATTTTTACTTTGCGAATTTGGAAAAAAAGTAGAATTATTTCTAAGTCATTTGGCCAGATTTGAGGACACGATTTCGTGGTCATTTTTCACCATTTTCCAAGCCCAATTTGCATCTCTTTTGGACACCAAAGTTGTTGTCCTAATGGCCCTCTATTCAAAGAGTCCAAGAGTGTGCCAAATAGAGGGATGGTTATCAAACTAAGGGCACTCAAAGTGTTGGGCACGAATTTGAACTTTCATGGCATTGTGTGATCAAAATGAATCAAAACTTTCCTTTCTCATGAGCTGGGTTACTTAGTACGTTTTAGGCCCATAATATCCAGAGAATAACCTTAATTCATGTAATAAAAAGGACACGAAAAAACCCTAAGATGGTTGGTCGGTTTTTGGAGAGAAAAACACAAGGGTTTCATAGATTTCTTTCTGAGCACGCAGCAAGGTCCCTTTGCCTTTATTTGGCCAATTAAAGTCATCAAAGAGGAGGTTTTTCTTTGCACACGGCTAGGTAACTTCTCCAATTTTTTTTCTCTCACACTTTGTTAGATAGCATGCTTAGATTTAAATGTGTTAGGATGTGTTAATTTTGCTCATATATTGCATTTGAATCTATTAGAAACGATGGCATCGTTTGTTGTTTGAAATCTGGACATGTTGGTATGTTTTAGTGCTTGGAACGATGTTCGTACCCGCGCCTTTGGGATCATTTATCTCTATGTTTGAGTGATCTTCTAGGAAAACCAATTATACCATTTTAATCTATGTTCTTTGCACTTTATTTCTGGGCTTTATTTCGTTCGATTTGGTGGAGATTTGAGGGAGAAACTTGGAGTCAAAGTTGAGGGATGGGGCTGCGTTTTTTCACGATGCATGGTGGCTGTAACTAGGGCTTGCATGAGGAAGACGATGGCGTGTCGCGTTCTAATTGGTCCATCGTTTTTTTTGTCCTTTTCTGTTTAAAATTGAAGGTGACCGATTGAGGTGGGGGTTACATGCTTTCTTGTTACAGTTTTTTTTTCCTTTAATCTTTTATTAAAAGAAACAAAATAATGCAAGTTGATGACACTTGCTTCATGGGCTTACGTTTTGCTCCTTCCACCCCCGTTTTAAGGCCCAGTGCGCGAGCTAAGTGATTCATGTGGTGTGTGGATTGCTGAATATACCCCCATGCATTTCATTTACTTTCTTTTTATTTAATTGTTTATTTTTCATTTTAATTATTAAAAAATAGTTAATTGCATTATAAAATTACCAAAAAATTCATGCATCATTTTCATAATTTTATAAAATTTATCAAATTTTATAATGTTATTTTATTTTATTTTTTATTATCTAAATTAATTATTTATTCAATTTTCTTTTTGAATTATCCATATAATGCATACATAATTTGTTTATTTTATTTCTCTGCAACCATAAAATATTTTTAATCCGTTATTTTTGCATTTGTTCACTAACATTCTAAAATGCATTAAAATATTTTTCTTTCATTTTTAAAATTATTGTATATTGTATTTTGGTCCCTCCCTTTGGCATATTGAACCCTACTTCTCACCTGAGCTTTGCCTGATTATTTGAATGACTAACATCTTGATTTTTTGCAGGGATTTATGGTATTTGGTTTTTCTCTGGTTGAGGAACCTTGATATTTAATTTGGGAATTTTGGGAGTTATTTCTCCAATTGTTTGATTTATTTTCACTTGAGATCTGCTTATATGTGTATTTCTGATCATGCCTAAGTCCTTGTTTGAAAGGCACTTGTGCCATTTGCTTTGGGGTTGTTTCTTTGATTTCTGAATTCATGTTTGGATTATTATCACTATTGTTTGCCATTGTTTGATTTTCACTTGCCTTGATATTATTTATGTCCGTTTCGTACTAACCTTTTATGCAGGGACTAAGGTAAGTTCTTAAAGGGTATGGATAAGTCATCCATATTCACCCTTATTCTTTCTTTCTCTCCTATCTTTTTCCCTTAGTATTTAGATTGTCTTCAAACCTCACTAACCGTAGGTCACCCATGCATGATGACTTTAGGATCTATAGTCCCCCTTTAGAGTTACCCTTGTGTCTTCTCTCTTCTCATCTCAAATTTCTTTAAAACACTTAATAAGAATAAGGTGTATTGCGCACGAGCCTTAAGCGTGGGGAATAAGAAATGAGGGGCTTCCTCTCATCTTTCTAGAGTGCTTAGCGAGCGTCCTGTCTTGGGACGATGCGTTAAGTATTCGCCCTTGTGCCCTAGACTTTAGTGCAATGCGACTTAGGAACTAACTTAAGCCACTTCTGTCCTAAAAAATACAAACAAACTTCAGACCTTTTTGTCCTTCGGGATTGTCAAACTAAAGGATATTTTCAAAAAGGGCACGTTACCTTCCGTCTGAGTCGCAAACAGGCATCGACCCTAACTTCCGGACGCGAATTTAACGTCGCTCATAAAAAACACAAAAAAAACTTGGTCCGAACTACGTTGACTCTGAATTCCCCATTGCACAAGGGGGGTACGTAGGCCTAGGACGTTGACATCCTACCGAGTCTGTCTTAGTCTTTCCCTCCCCATTTTAGTACAGCCCTAGATGATAGGATAACTCACCCTTAGAATAGACAACAAGCGTGGATCCCATCGAGTACGATGGACGCGTGGGGTGCTAGCACCTTCCCTTCGCGTAACCAACTCCCGAACCCAGGTTATGGTTGCGATGACCATTCCTTTCCCTCTTCCTCAGGTTTATGCGGTGTTCCCTTTCCCTCTCTTGGGATAAATTTACACAGCTGGCGACTCTGTTTTCCGCGCCACTCTCGCGTTTGTACCTGGATGAAAATCCTGGGAGCGACAATGTCATACTTCCAAGGTACCGTCTTAGTGCTTTCATATGGAAATGGTGTTAGAAAATGGAAGGTGATGGGGCCTTCTGACCTTACAGGCACTGGAACTTCGACTAGTGCAGGAACAGGTATTTGAATTGGTGCTCGTGCAGGTATCAGAATTGATATCTAGATGGGAGTCTGTGCAGACCTGGAAACTGGTATTTGAATGGGCGAATGCGTAGGCCTCGGAACTGGTATTTGAATGGGTGCTTGCGTAGGCCTTGGAATCGGTATTTGAATGAGTGCTTGCGTAGGCCTTGGAACCGGTATTTGAATGGGAGTCGCAACTTCCCTTTTCTGGTACGGAATCTCAGAAGGTACATGCCCCTGGGATTCTAAGGCAACCACCTCATTCATACTCCTTAAATACCCGATCTGTATTATCCCTTGGTCCATTAATTGTTGGAGGATCCTCTTCATCTTTTTACAGCTATCAGGATCAAACGAGCAATCCTTGCAGTCACCGTGCAGCTTTTCAAGCTCCTCGTACCCAATTAATACTTCCCTCACTTTCGTCATAGGGGTCTTTACTTGATCTACCCGTTTGATTAGGACATCCTCTCCCAATCTCTGAATAGAGTTGACGGTTGGCTCAGCATGCCCTGGAAAAGGGTTATCTCCTACATTTGGATTGTCATGAGTGAAGTTGATAACCTTCTGATCCAGCAGATTTTGCAACCTAAACTTGAAGGCTAAACACTTCTCAGTCGTATGCCCCGGCGATCCAGCATGATAATCACATCTAACATTAGCGTCATACCCTTGAGAATAGGCGTAGGAGGGGGCCCTAACGACTTGATTTCTACCAATCCTTTTTGGATTAACATTGGTAGGATCTGAGTATATGTAGTGGGTATAGGGTCAAAGTCATTCCAAGGCATCTTTTGTTCCCTTCGAGGGTACTTCTGTTGCTGTTGATTTTGCGGAGGTGGTGCCCTTGGCTGTTGGATTTGGAGCGTAGGAGACGCCTGATTAGGGGCTGCAGCCGCCACATAAGGGTTATAAGGTACTTGAGTATACCTATCAGCATAGATGGCATTGGCCTCCTTCTTTGAGTTGTTTCCAGAGTACCTTTTGTTGTTATGTTGACTGGAAGACGACTTGCCAATCTTTTCGCTTTTTAATCCATTCTCAATCCTTTCCCCAATGATAACTAAATCCGCAAATCCAGTTGAGACAGACCCAATCATCTTTTTGTAATATAGCCCTTGTAATGTTCCTATGAACATATCTACCAGCTCACTTTCCAGCAATGGAGGTTGCACGAGAGAGGCTAGTTCCCTCCATCTCTGGGCATATTCCTTAAAAGACTCATTCCCTTTTTGAGACATGTTATGTAGTTGCATACGATTAGGTGCCATGTCCACATTGTATTTGTACTGCTTCAGAAAGGCGCTTGCAAGGTATTCCCAAGTCTTAATGTGAGTCATCTCCAATTGCATATACCAGTCCAAGGACGCCCCACTAAGGCTGTCTTGGAAAGTATGTATCATCAGTTTCTCGTTAGTAGCATGGGCACCCATCTTTCGGGCGAACATCCGGATGTGATTTTTAAGACAACTAACCCCTTTATACTTCTCAAAGTCAGGTGCCTTAAACTTTGGAGGTATGACCACATCGGGTACCAGACACATTTCTAAGGCATCAACCCCTATGACATTGAATCCTTCCACTGCCCTCAATCGCTCTTCAATTATTTTATACTTGTCATCAGCCCTTCTTCCTTCAACGATAGCTAATTTTGTCTCAAGCGCCACCTGTCTTGAATCTTCCTCACCATATTGGAGGTGCCAGTCATCAGAGACTTCACGAGCGACAGGTATCTGTATAGGTCATGATTCTCCATTAGGCTCAGGTGGAGGAACAGACCCTCTAGGAGGCTGAGTGTTAGTCTTCCCTTTACCAGCCTCCAATGCTTCACGTTCCAAATCTGCCACAAATCCCAAGAGAGGATTATTATCTTCATACTGAGGAGGATGGGTAGGGACACTCCTACGATTACTAACCTCGGTGTCTCTTGCTATCAAATTCTGAATAGCTCGAGTCAGTTGGTCAATTTTGTCCTTTATTTCCTCCACATTTCCTTTAACAACATCCACATCTCCCCTTAGAGCAGCTTGGTTCTATTCCAATTGTTCCATAGCTTTCTTTGGTGGGCACGGGTGTAGGGTCGAGACGTTAGATTGTTATAATGATTCTGAGAGAAGATATTGCAATAAATGATTTCTGTTTGGTGCCTTTTTTCTTTAAAAAGATTTATGTTTTTATGCATGCATGAATGTATGAGTATGCAGAAATTATTTTTGTGATAGGAATCTTAAACCTTTATTTATTGAGAGAAAAGCCAAGAATAACGGAAATTCCAATACTTTTATTAATTGCAAAAAGAAAGTGCAAGGGTCAAAGCCCTAATCATTACATGAGGAAACCAAACCAAGGGTAAACCCTTAAATTATTCATAACCAGAAGATAAATAAACTAACAAAAGAACCCATTACATAGAAAAACTAAATCCGCCTCCTAATCCTTGCCCTAAACTCCTCTACCATTTCACGACAAAGCCTAAGAAAATTTGTGATCTCTTCTTTGGGCTTGAAGATATCTGCCATGTACTCCGCCACTTTTAAGCTTCGAGGGATCTCATGAATCAGATCGTTGGATAATATAACCAACTTTTGATATCTTTCTTGATAATATGCCTCTTCTCTTTGCAATTCTACCATAATCTTCCTGTCCTCCTCAGTGGTACGCTCTAATTGTTGATTATGTTCTTCGACATAGGTGCTCCACTCCCTAAGTTCTTCGTAAGACACCTCAAGCTCCTCGTATAGTCTTCTAAGCTCTTGCTTCTCCTCCTGAGTCTCCCTCCATCCTTCTAGTCGTAAGGCAAGAAGTTCTTTGGCAGATCTTATCCATAACATTGCATCTATGGCTTGCCTTTTGCTCTCGAGAAGAGCGTTGGCCAAGCTCTGGACTTCAGCCTCTAGGTTTTGGATGCGCCTATCACATCCTTCCTTGAACTCCCTTTGCGTAGATGTTAGCCATATGTCCTTCCATTCGTCTCTTTGACGCCAGGCTCTATCTAACTCCTCCTTATGGTCCTTGAGACTTAAACTTAAGGCTTGAAGGTCAGCGTAAGCTCGTTCCTTCTTCTCTTCCTCCATTTGGTCTATCCCTTCATTAATCCTTGACTGCTCCAAAGCTTCATTGAGGCTCCTTCTCAATTGTCTGCTTTATCATGTGGCCTGGTAGAATTTACCCTCTCACTCTTCTTTTTCCTTCCTCAATCGCAAGACAGTTTCTTTGAGCTTCTCTACCTCCTCCATGGAAATCATAGTAGGAGCTTTTGGTTCAGTGGGGTATTGTAAAGTGAAAGGTAACTTTACTATTTGCACTCTTTCCTTCATCCATTGGTCATAGGGTACCCTGGATTCCTCCCTCTATCTCTTGAGACTATCTTTCCCCTTAATACAATGTCTCCATGCCTGAATAATTTCTACGACCGTGGAATGATCCTTGGTTACCTTACCTTGCAGAATAAAATCCTTAAGTAGTTTATCTTCAGGTTTGTATGTTAAGGGGTGCCCCGACTGTCTCATGGCTAAAATAGGGTTATAGTTAATGCACCCTCTCGATCCAATTAAAGGCATATTAAAATAATTCCCCCAGCTTAAGATCAAGTCTTCACGGTTGAGGACGTTTGGGATCTACATGATATCGGTATCGACGAGGGAGACCAAGTATTGGGACCATGCACGCTTGTTCATTCGCCCAAGGTCATCTATACTCTTTGCTAAGTGTGAACTGAGCCATTTATATAGTAAAGGGGCGCAACATATCATAGCTCCATTCTTCCTTTCGTGTCTTTGGTGAAGGGTATGATAGACATCTGCTAGGAGAGCCGTTGTAGGATCTTGTTCGCCGATGGTTGTAGCCAAGAACATATTGATGGCAACTATATCCACAAAATCTTTTGCACTCGGGAATAAGATCAAACCAAAGATGAGGAGTACCATAATATTATCCACCATTTTCCAATCATTATTAACGGCATAAACACTGGCTTTCCTTTCCCAAAAACTCTTTGAGAAGCCATGGAAACCTTCGTGAAACCTCATATTGTTCTTTAAGATATCTTCACGGATGTGAAAATATCCAGCAATCTCCCCTAGTGAAGGGTAATATCCTATCTCCATGAATGGTACCTTTCTTGCTATAGGGAAATCCAAAATCTTACGGAATTCTTCAAGAGTGGGAGCCATTTGAAAATTCTAAAACTGGAAGCATCTTAACTCGGTGTCATAGAACTGAGCTAGTGTTGTTAACCATTCTTCTCGAACAGGAATTGTTACAAGGTCCAAGATCTTCCCATAATTTCGGGTAATAGACTTCCTTCTTCCACCAGGCAACCCCATGGCATAAATTTTTAACCCTTCAATATCAGATGTCCTTACACTAATTGGAATAGTCTTTCTTTTTTTGGAGTCCATTTCCTTTCTTTGCTTTTTTTTTTAATTTAAGATTCCTGTGATGCAAAAAAAATTTCATGAACATGATGGATGAATATTTTAATTAAGTATTTTTATTTGGTTAAGGTAGGGTGATATGCAAGCATGACCTTAACTTGGTAGGCTCCCTACAATAAGTTTAGATCTAAGTTTTATTTACCTAATCCCCTCACATGTAAGATATATAGTTTTGGACAACATAACGGCCCTAGAATTTACGGACTATACCCTTGTTTTACCATGAGAAAGATCAAGCCTTCCTACGGTAAACCTTTGGGATAAGTCTCATCTAGGAAGACCCTAGTAACGACCCTTGAGGGTTGAACACTTAGGATCACCATGAGTTGATAGGGTTTTCTAAAGGTCCTCAGAATCTTGAACCACATCCAAATCATCAACTATGTTAAGGGCTAGCCTCAACAGGAAGACAACTTTGGAGGGTCTATTTGAGTGTGGCATCAATGCATAGTCGGGATGTTACATCCCTTCCATTAACATTTCTGTTCCACATCCTAACTTAGGGTATACTCCAAGCTTGGGTTTTAGCTTCACACATCACAATATCCCAATCCAATGCAATGATGACAATATAATAAATATGAAGAACAAATATAATAAATAAGAAACAAATTATAAAACATATAATAAATCATGAAAATAAAAAAAACAAAAATAGTAAACAACCAAGACAAACAAACAAGAACCTTAAAACCTAAGGTTAGGATGAACTCTCCTTTTAGGGAAGTATAAGAAATTTCCAGCAGAGTTGCCAGTTGTCGCGGCCGGCAAAAATATTCGAGTCGCCATCATATTTTTTTAAGAAAAATAAATGATAAACCTAAAATCCTAATCCTAAGGGTAGAGATTCCTAAGGTTCAGGAGTCGGTTAAGTGAGGGGAAGATGTTAGGCACCCCTCACCTCCATTGTACTCAATGGTATCCTCCTTAAGTTCTATAATATGTTTGTTTGTTATTTTAATGTTTAGCTTTTTATTTTTATTTACAAAAAAAATCCTATTATTATACAAAGAAGAAAAGTTAATCCAAAGGGGGACCCTAAGTTTTATTATTATTATTGTACTCGCTAGGGTTTACAACCCTATGCCTACGTACCTTCAATTTTGAAGGATCAGAGTAACCGTAGTTCACCTCCCTTATTCCTACCCCTAATCCTAATCCTAATCCTAATCCCATTCCTAATCCATTATTTATACTCTTGGATAAAGAGTTCTATCCCCAAATCCATTATTTATACTCCTAGATAAAGAGTTATGTCCCTTAAATCCCGATCCATTTATTTATACTCTTGGAGGAAGAGTTTTATCCCTTAAATCCTAATCCCTTGGCCTATATTTATACTCTTGGAACCTAAGAGTTTTATCCCATCATTTTAATCCCAATTGTATCCCTTATATCCCTTAGAAATATCCAAATGAATATCCACTAATCCTATTCCTTTATTTATGCTCTCGGAAATTAGAGTTATATCCCTTGTTTTAATCCCTTAAATATCCCTTAGGATTCTATCCCTTAGCATACAAAAAACCTCAAGTTTTTATATCATTTTATTTGCAAAATTATCCCTAAGATAAACCCTAAAAATCCTAATTATATTTTCCCTAATAATAATAACCCTAAAATTCTATTTTATATACCCTAATTAAAATATTTAATCCCTAATTAATAATTAAATTAAGGAATTAATTTAATTAACTAAATAATCTCATGGGTGTGTTTTATGTTGAATTAATAATGGGCCTGTTATCTGGGGTGTAAATAGTATTAGGGCGCAAGGCCCAATTACAAAAACCCAAGTCTGAGGGAGAAAGTCCACGGTGGAGAGAGTCTGACCGTTGACTCTCTCTTTATCGTTTGATCACGATCCTACGGACCAGGGCGTACCTGATCTCGGCCCTTGATTTTAATTCCCCAAACTAAGTAATCTGAACGCATGGCTCAGATTCAAAGTTGCTACACGCTCTCAAGAGCAAGCATGCATGTGACACCAGTTGACCACAACGGTCAATTTGATCTTGCGGCCTGGAGGGCGCCACTTGGCATAGATCCAAGGTCACACGAAGGGAATATATGATCCGATTCTCTCTCAGACCCCCCACCCCCCATTTTCCATTTCACTTTCTCTCTCTATTCCTCTCCGTTTCATTCTTTGCTCCTCCCTCTCTCTCTAAACTCAAAAGCTCTCACCTCTCTCTAACTCTTTTCGTCGCCGGTGATCCTCTGGCCACCGTGCGCAGCCACCAACCACCGTCATCCCCAAGTTCTCGGTTGAGCTTTAACCGGAACATTCATCATGTATGAACCTTAACCCCACCCCAACCCAGACTCCACCTAGTTCTTTAGGGTTTGTGAAGAACCCTAAGAACCCTAACCCCTAACCCAGCAAACCCTCAAGAACCCTAGGGTTCCTATGAACCCTAACCTGCAAAGTAAAGAACCCTAACCTTAATACCTTAGAATCCTAACCCTAAAAAATTTCCAGAAACCCAAATAACCTCAAACACGCAACAAACAACAATCAAACAATCAAAAGCTAAGTGGTTCTGATGTTTACCTCCCTTGCCGTGACCGATTAAGTTGTTATCCTTTCCTCTCCTTTGCTTTATTTTCTGATTACTAATCCTCTGTTTTTTTTGTTTGCAGGTGGTCTAAGCTCAAGGATTATAGGGTTCTAATGATGAACCCTAGTCCTCTACTTGTAAGAGCTTTAAGTGAAGGTTCGGTGAATTCGCGCATCAATTCGTTTACTTAAGGTTTGTTTTCTTCCTTAATTCTGAGTTTTTTCTTAGTTTTTATAGGCATTAGCAATTAGGTTAGAATTAATTAGATTTTGTTCTATTTTAGGAAAATTCTGATGTAATTTTGATTTGATTTGATTTAGAATTAGGGTTTTGATTCCTTGTAATTTTTAGATCTGATTGTATTTTTTTTAGGGTTTTTGATTTGTACGAATTGGATTGTAAATTAATGAAATCAATGTTAATTGATTCTTTTTTGTCAAAAATCCAAATCTGATTTGATTCATTGCCTGATTCTCTGTGCGTGAAATTAGGGTTTCTCATTGGGGAAGACGAGGACCCACTCATGGTCAACTATTTTGACCACACATAAACCTTATTAAAATAATAGATTAATAACAATGAATAAAATAAAATAATCATAATCATACTAATAAACACTATTATTAATGGTAAAAGAAAACAATATTGCACCATCTTCTAATAACTCGATTAAAAACCAGTCCCTACTAATATTCTAATAATTAGATTATTATAATTAAAACTTAATATTTTAAATAATAACTCTAAATAATAATTATGCCCTACTATTAATTTAATCCCTAAATAAAAATTTTCTCTTAATTTTAATAATTAAATTCAAATAAAAGCAATAGATTAAATAATTAATAATAAATTAATATAACCACTAATAAAATAATTCTTAACACTTCTAATAGAATTAACTCTTAATCTTAATAAAAAGCTAGATATGAAATAAGCCCAAAATAGTATTAATTCCAACAACACTTTAAAAATAAATTAACCCCTAAAATAAATAAAATCCTAAAAAAAACCTAAACCCCAAAATAAAACCTTAAAAAAACTAAAATGGGCCTAAAAGTGCTAAGAGGCTCATACTGCCATCTAAATGCCACCCCCTGATAGCACAAAATTCCCCAAAAATAGTGACAAGTCACTGGTCAAAATTTAGGGTACTACAGCCAGATTTATGCTGATAAGGTGCATGTGCCGCCTACTCCTCTGAACGTATTGACATCTTCTTGGCCCTTTGCTATGTATGGCATTGACATGATTAGAAAGATTGAGCCGACTGCTTCCAATGGGCATCGTTTTATTCTGGTCGCCATTGATTATTTCACGAAGTGGGTAGAAGCAGCCTCGTTTGCTAACGTCACCAAACAAGTGGTAGCCCAGTTCATAAAAAAGGATATCATCTGTCGTTATTGTGTCCCGGAGAGAATCATTACTGATAATGGTTCAAATTTAAACAACAAGATGATGAAGGAGCTATGCCAGAGCTTCAAGATCGAGCATCATAATTCTTCTCCATATCGTCCGAAGATGAATGGCGCTGTTGAGGCAGCAAATAAGAACATCAAGAAGACTGTGCATAAAATGGTGGTAACGTATAAGGATTGGTATGAGATGTTGCTATTTGCTTTACTCGGTTATTGTACTTCGGTGCGTAGATCGACTGGGGCAACTCCTTTCTCGCTGGTGTACGATATGGAAGCAGTCCTACCACTAGAAGTTGAGATTCCTTCTTTAAGAATTTTGGCAGACGTGAAGCTTGATGAAGCCGAATGGGTACGATCCAGGTTGGATCAATTGAACCTTATCGAGGAAAAGAGACTGTCAGCCATTGGACACGACCAGTTATATTTGAGCAGGATGAAGAGGCCCTTTGATCAGAAAGTACGTCCTCGGTGTTTTCAAACAGGCGAATTGGTGTTGAAAAGGATCCTTCCTCCTCAGAAAGATCGCAGGGGCAAATGGACTCCAAATTAGGAAGGTCCATGTGTTGTGAGACAGGTTTTCTCTGGTGGAGCATTGTTACTCTCGACTATGGATGGCGAAGATTTTACATCCCTTGTGAACGCAGATGCAGTCAAAAAATACTTCGCATAAAAGAGACCCGCTGGACAACAAAAAGAAAAGTCCAGGCAAAAAAGGGCATCCTGGCAAACCGCAAAAATAAAAAGGTTCAGGCAAAAATTAGGGATAAAAGAAAAGAAAATAATAAGCCCGCAAAGTTGAAAACCTGAAAAAGGAAACTTTGGAAAAAATGGGTATCCCGGTGGATTGAAAACCCGAAAGGGCGATCCAGGCAAAAGTTAGGGATTTGAAAGCGAAAATCTGTGGTTTGCGTTTGATTTGTGCACACTTTTGCTACTTGGGAATTTCGAAGGAAAGGAATCAGTCCAGTCAGTCTTTTCAGAGGCCAAAGCATCTGCAGATATAGAAGATATATGGGGCATAGCTGAATCGAAACATGGTGGATATCTGTTCCCACATTGCCGACATATGTATATTTCTTTTCATTTTCATGCAATTACCTCTTTTTAGGAATCTCTTCCATTGTAAATGGCTATTTATAGGCCGAATCAATCAATAAAATTTTCATTTCACTCAAAAAGTTATTCCTTTATGTTTTTACTTTTACTATTTTGTTTGCAAAAATGTTCGGTATTTTTGATAAACATTACAGGTGAAAACATTAAGCTTTACAGAGCATGTCGAAAACAATGAAAATTACTTGAGCAAGGGATATTATGGATGGCAACTGAGGTAGCCATTTCGCATATAGAACGTCCTGTTGTTTGTTGTGTGCTTACAGGGTGGCATGATTGCTTCTCCCCAGTAGAGTCTCTCTCTCTAGCCCAAGAAGATCCAACATCCTCAGCAAAGCATTAAGAATTTCTCTCTCCCCAGCATGAGGGCAAAGGATTGCTTTCCCCCGATCAGAATGGTTTATTACTCCCTAGCGAGTATTCAGAAGTCGACCTTCTTCGACAGGATAATGTTACATCTCCAGCAGAAGACGTGTTAATTATCTCTCCTAGGCAGAGACCTTATGTCCCCCACAGTGTCGTGGTGTCTACTCTCCTCCTCAAGTCAGGAAGTGTAATCTCGCTAGCAACGGTATGCCATCATCCCCAGTAGGTTAAATTTGTTTCTCCAGCGGTAGGTTAAGTTCAATGATGTTCCCTGACATGTTCGGTGTTATTGACTTCATTCCCCAAGCAGAGTCTGGTGTTAGTCATCTCAATGGTTTAGTCAGCAGTGGTTGACATCCCTGGCAGATTCCTAGTCCAATGGTTATTGGTACCTTTTCTGTAGCAGATCTTCGGGTTCCATCTTCGGTAGTTGGCATTCTTGATTCCCCATGTAGGGGAAGTCATTTTGGGTTCTATCTTCAAGGTTTATTCATGATCCCCAACGGAGTGGGAGTTCTCTTCGAGTTTCATCTTCAGCAAAGATTTTGATTAGGAAGGCCATTCAGTTTGTCTTCTTCAGCACAGGTTGTGACCCTAAGGACAATTCGGTTTGTCATCCCTAGTGGAGCTGCCTTCGTGTCTTCAGCATTTATTTTGCTGAAGCACCTCGTTTGCATGGCATAAGCATCTTTGCATGGCATCATCCAAAAGCGAAGCATTTCCATTTCGTATGGAGCATTACGCCATAGAAAAATTCAAACATATGCATTCGAAGCATAGGTCAGGTTTGATACCTTCTTTTTAGGGTTTTTCCCCAGCAAAAACGGTGTGGTTCAGGAGATTCAATCTTACGTTATCCCCGGTGAAGTTGGCGATGAATTCCTTCATCACGCTTGTACTCCCCTATAAAGTTGTATGTTTAGGCTTCTCTTTTCCCCAACGGAGTCATCTTTGTAGATCTGTTGATTCTACTAACCTTTGGTTGTGAGACCGCCTGTGCGTCGGCCTACCTTTGGGTTTTGATATGAGGCCGCCTGTGTGTCGACCTTCCTTTTCAAAATCCATCTTGTGATGGTAACCTTTGGTTGTGAGATCGCCTGTGCGTCGGCCTACCTTTGTGTTTGGATTTGAGTCCACCTGAGTGACGGCCTTCCTTTTGGAAATCCATCTTGTGATGGTAACCTCTGGGTTTGAGATCGGCCGTGTGTCGGCCTACCTTTGTGTTTGGATATGAGTCCGCCTGTGTATCGGCCTTCCTTTTGAAAATCCATCTTTTGATGGTAACCTTTGGTTGTGAGACTGCCTGTGTGTCGGCCTACCTTTGTGTTTGGATATGAGTCTGCCTGTGTGTCGGCCTTCCTTTTGAAAATCCAACTAGTGATGGTAACCTTTGGTTGTGAGACCGCCTATGTGTCGGCCTACCTTTGTGTTTGGATATGAGTCCGCCTGTGTGTCGACCTTCCTTTTGAAAATCCATCTTCTGATGGTAACCTTTGGTTGTGAGACCGCCTGTGTGTCGGCCTACCTTTATGTTTGGATATGAGTCCGCCTGTGTGTCGGCATTCCTTTTGAAAATTCATCTTGCGACGGTAACCTTTGGTAATGAGACCGTCCGAGTGTCGGCCTACCTTTGTGTTTGGATGTGAGACCGCCTGTGTGTCGACCTTCCTTTTTGAAAATCTATCTTGTGATAATAACCTTCGGTTATGAGTCCGCCTTCGGGCGACATTATTTCTTTTTGGAATCATCCCTTTCAAGTCCACTTTCGAGTGGCAGCCCTACTTTGAGTCCATCTTCGGTGGGCAAACACTTTAATATATTTTGCCACAGTGTGCGAATTTTTGGGTTTTTTTGGTATTCAATCTCCATGCACCTCGAATGTCTGAAAGTCGTTGCTATCCCTCCTTTAGGTCCAAGTCGATTGAATAGGAACAGTTGTAACACCCCAAAATTTGACCTCCTATTTATACCCAATTAGTGGCTTATGCTTCCCATTTCATGTACATTTAGGTCATAAGCATTGCATATGCATCATTGGTTTCCTCAAGGCATGATATCAAGGATATCACCATCATTGATTGTGTAAAACAAAGAGAATTGGATATGTTCAAGTCCTCAAGCTATCAAAGGCTCCTCATGCCTCAAGACATCTCATAAGGTTCACCACCCCATCAAAAGATTGAGATTGGCAAGAGAATTGAAAAGGATCACACCCTCCTAACTAGTGATCCTCAATTAGGGTTTTGGTCATCTAAGCTTGGGACATCCTCATGAGCAAGGATCTTGGGGGTTTAAAATCAACTTATCACATGAATCATCTTAGTTTAAGGGATTCTACACCATCTTCAGAGGAATTAGGGTTTGGAGAAACAATCAAATTCTCCTGACTTTTGGGGGCCAAATTAGGGTTTTGCTTAAGATCAGTTTATTTCTGATTTTTTGGGCAAGACTTGATTCCATGGTATTCCATATGTTCTCAAGTCTCTAGAGGTGGATTATGGGCCATCAATTTCATTCACAAGGGTTTCAATTGGATAGTTGATTGAAAATCAGGAGAATTGGGGATAAAGTCAACTGATCAAGGAAAAAGTCAACTCCTGAATTTTTGAGGTCAAATTCATGTTCATCATGTCAAACATGGTTAATGGGAGAGATTTTATCAAGAAATATCCAAAGAATCATGAAAAATCAAAAAGTTGTGAAAAGTTGCCATTTTGGGAAATTTAGGTTTTTGGAAACTTTCCATTTATGGAAAGTTTTCATGTTTTGCAGCCATCTTCAAACCCAGATTTAAGCAAGATACAAGCCTCATTGGAAATTTTTGTTCAAATAAAAGTTGTAGAGGGATCTTCCACCTTTCCAACCATATAAAGAATGTGTCATTTGGATTTCTCGATCAAGAGTTGTGATCATTTGAAGTGGGGATCATTAAGTTGTTCAAATGAAAAAAAAAACTTAGAATTTTTCTAAATTCCAAAACTCAGTTTGGTGGTCATGACTTCAATGCTATTTTTCATCATGTTTGAGGCTTCAAATCCACTTCCATCCAACATGAAAAGTGTAGTATCAAACCTCTCCTTCAATTTGGTAACAAGAACTATGGCTTTTGGTTCAAAATTCATGGAGATCTATCCCTTCAAAATCACCAAAAATCACCCTTGTGAAATTGATACAAAACTCATGTCATGCACCATGCCATAGCAGCCTTGATACACTTGATTTCAACCACAATTTCACCATGTTAGAGACCTTAATTCCACTTGCCATAAACTCCAACTTTGTTCTATCAAATCTCACCTTTCTAAAGCCACCAAGATTGGATGAATTGGTTCACTAACCATTGAGATATGATCAATTAAACTCAGACTCATATAGGTTCCATGCCATGCTGTCGTATCATGCCTTGTCCTTCACATTTCAAACCAAATTCATGCCAAGCCTTTGCCTCATTGTTGCAGTATGCGTATCAGCCCATGTCTCCTTAATTTCCTCTTAAAGCCAAGCAAAATCCTTACACCATGCATGCATATCCCAATCCTACTACATATGGCCATGCAAGGAACTAAATTTAATGACCAAGCCATTCCTAATTATCGTATGTACCATCCTTAGCACACACATCACCATCATTATCATGTACAATATCATCATACACCACCATAACAACTACACAATACACTCACAAAATCGTACCAACCCGTGCCACACCATAACATAACCTCACTCTCACTTTTGGCATTTTTCCACTAAGCACACTCTCATTGTTAACTAACCATGATCAATGATCCTAATCACACCTTAACCAACCTATATAATCATTCTAACTAACCCTAACAGAATTGGTTAGACACATTCGCCCAAAAATAAGATTTTTTCCATTTTTGCACCCATTATTGAGAGCTTCGAAACTCACTCAATATTGAAGTTTCTCCCAAGATTTCTTCACCATCTTCACCTCTACACTTCATTCTTGCAACTGCTTGCAAGATCTTCCATCTGGAACAGCCATTGAAGCACATACGAATTCATTTCAGTTCAGTATTTTTCGCATCTTTCCTCAAGATCAATGTGTTTTTAGGCATTTTTTTTCCTGGTGTTGATCATGTTAGGGCTAGTTAGGAGTTTTAGAAGCTCATGATCATGTGCACCTAAAGCCCTACGTTGGTAGGCATTGGTTGGTGTTTAAATTAGAGCAAGAGGTGAGATTTTAAGAATCTCATATCTAAGTTATAGGCTTCTAATATCTTGATAGGGTGATCTTTTGAGAAAATCAAGCTTGGATTTACAATCTAGGTAAAAAACTGAGCAAGATGGTAGTGTTTTTTTTCCGTTTCTGGGTTTGGTCGCCGACGGTCAGGGTGGATTCCCACCGGAGAAGACGACCGGAAGTCATCTCCGGCCACCCTTGGGTCACAACCCTAAGCCATAGTCAACCTCAGTCCACCCTTATGTTTCAATCATGACCCTCCATTCTCGCTGATCCAATGGTTGGGATGGGGACAGCACATTAATGAGTCCCATGTCCCTCAAAAGCCTCATTTCCCACTCTTTTCTTGTTTTTTTTCTTTTGATAGTTTTAAAAGAGAGGCGTTTTTGGTGATTGGGCCTAAAATAATTGCTACGTGAACCTCATTTCCTTAGCCCATATTGCATTTTGAACTATAACCTTGCTATTGTTGTACCCCATGCCATTCTTTCATGTTTTTTTTTAATTATTTTTTGATACACGTGATAAATTCATTTATTAAAAATAGTTCCTTTCATCATAAAATTCTGAATAAATTCATGGGGTACCAGAGGGTATTAAATACTTTTTTATGAATTTTAATTTCATTTTTGGTCTGTTTTAATATTTTTCTTGAGTTTTAGAAAGAAACATGTACATATTGCCATATCTTGTGATGCAAGTCATAAAAAGTGATATCCCCTTCATGTTTTAAGCCTAAATTTTGGTGTACATTTAGCCCTTGGATTTGTGACATATTTATGTTTGTTTGGGGCTTTAGCCATGATTTTTGAATTGCTTTTGAAAATCAACTTTGAACCTTGTCTTGTATGATCATCTTTGACAACATGCCTAATATTTGTGATTGATTGAATGCTTTTGATTCACAGTTTTGAGCCAACCTTTTCCAAGTGACCAGCCACTGACCTTGGCATGATATGTCCAATTTTTCATAATTTTACCATGCTTTTGACTATTTTCCATGGATTTTTCAATGTGTACCTATCATATGGATGCATACCTTGAACTAGGTCATGTTTAACACTTGTGTGTGGCCACTTTAGGCTAACTTTGAGGATATGTTTGAATGTATTCATGGTGATATTTTGATTTGTAATTGGGATGTTTGGTTGTTGCTTTTGGATCATAGCTTCCATGTTCATTTGAACCCTAATTGAACACTCGATGTTACTCAATGCTTGCCTAGATGCTTTAGTTTGATCATGCCTTTATGCAACCCTCCATTAGAAACCTTTTGTGCAACTTTTCACACATGTTTAGCATGAGGTAGAGCCTGCCCACATTGGTTTATAGGTCATGATATATGCCTCTAAGTGATGTTATGCTTTCACAAGTTCGAACATGGATAAACATTCAACTATGTTGAATGGCATTTGAACTTTGGTATGTCTTGTTTGCTCAATACTTTGGATGTTCAAAGATCCCATTACACATGTCATTTTCCACTGACCTACATGCTTGAATACTTGAATGTCTTGACTTTACCTTCCCTTTTCCATGCTTGGACTTATTTGATTGCTAGGGTAAGATTAAACTTGATTTTGGTTATGACTTGTAATATCTTTGAAGAACATGTTGTTATGGTGATTTTGTGGAATCTAAAAGATCATTTGGAATATGGATAACATGTATGCATTGACATTAGCATGATTTAGAGCCTTTTCATCTCTTGTTATAGGTCATTTGGTTTGATTTTAATAATGATACTTTTGTATGAATGTAAGCTTGATTTGTGCATCAACTTTGACCACTTCCTTAACAGCATTTGAGTGCCACCTTTGCTTATCTTTTTTGGGGTTTAAATATGAATATTATAGGTCATATACCTCTGATGTGTATGCTTTGACCTTGCCTTGCCATATTCTTTCATTTCTCTACTTGAGTGACAAGTTGTGCAAATGTTTAAGCTTGGTTTTGCTCCTTTATTGAATAACTTTAGAGAAGGTGATTAGTATGAACTTTTGTGACATTTTGAAATGGACTTCAAGCATTTAATACATGTCTTCATTTATGACTTAGGTCTCTAAAATTTCCAATTTGTGCTTGCTTGCTCATTATATGTTCATAAGTGTTGGATACATGATTTAGGTAATATCTTTGTATAGAATTGCCTAATCCTTTGAATGCAAATTGGTGTGAATTTCATGAGCATTCCTTGACATTTTAAGACTAATTCACATGTCTTATGTTAATGCCTCATGTACTTAGGTGCACCTTTGACTTGGTTTGACTTATCCTTTACTTGCACCACAACTAACATGACTTTAGGGAATTGTTTAGGTGCTAGTTTTGGTACATACTTGTAATATCTTTGGAGATTTGCTTGCCATGAGAAGTGTGGTGTTAATTTGAGATGTTTACGCATTAAATCACATGTTTCACTTCTGACCTAGGTCTTTTATGAGTTCATGTCATACTTTCTTACTCATCATGTAATCATGATTTATTGAAACATGTTTAAGGTGACATATTTGTGCATAAGTTGCAAACCTCTTGAACATGAATTAAGATACTTTCATGATAAATTCTCACTACTCCAAGCTTGCACTTGACATGTTTACATCACATATGTTGCTTGAATACATGCCCTGGCTCCCATTTGTGGGACTTTTAGAAGTCATTTTGACATAGTTTGTGGATGAAAAATGTTTGTGTGTTGGTGTAGGATATAACTTGCATTCTTGTATGCTTTTCTAGGACATTGACATGGATATGATTTGATAGGTTTAGATACTACCCCTAGTAGGTTCATACACCTTTAGGACACTTCCAACCTTGGTTGTTGTTTGATACTCATCCTAGTGTAGCCTTAAGACTCTAGCATAGTCATAATTGGATAATTTTGCAATTCGCTTTCAACTATTCATTAGTTGAGCTTGGCTTGGAGATGGTAAGCACTTGGGTTACTCTACATGGTTGCTTACACTTACATGAATTCTATTTCATCTTACTTCTCCTTTCTCTTTTCTCTTTGGGATTGATTAGTCTAATGTTTACTTGTGATGTTCACATGATCCCTTAGGATTCTTAGCTCCACTTAATTTCCGATTAAGTTGGAGGTAGGAGAGACATTAGGTTTGCAATCCATGTATGATAACAAGTAGGATAGTCCCTTCTACCTCAACTTTAGGGCCATTTTGTATGACAACATTAGGGCTTAGTTTCCCTTGGTTGTTTTCTTTGCAACCCTTGAGTCCCTTCTCTTCTCATCTCTAAACAAGTTCAAAACACATAATAAATACAACGAGTCTTGTTCGCCACGAGCCTTAAGTACATGGGAAATTAAGAATGAGGGGTTTACCTTCACTTTTCCAGAGTGTTTAGCATGCGTCCCGTCTTGGGCCGATTTGCGACGCATTCGATCCTATGTCATAGACTTTAGTGCAATGCAAGTTTCAAACTAACTTAAGCCACTTCTGTCTAAAAAAAATAAATAAAGTTCAAATCATTTTATCCTTCGGGATTAACAGGGTTTCAAATCATTTTCAAAAAAGAGCACGTTACTTCCGTTTTGTCGCAAACAGGCATCGACCCTAACTGTCGGACGCGAATTTAACGTTGCTCATAAAAACACTTAATGACCTTGTAGGTCGAACTACGACTGCTCTGATTTCCTCTTTCTTATTTGATTGAGGATACATAGGTACAAGACGGCGATGTCTTGGCGAGCAACCTTCCCCCAGAAACCCGTAGTCCTCCGAACTACGTTGACTCTGATTTTCCCATTCCCGAGGGAATACGTAGGCCTGGGACGACGATGTCCTACCAATTCACCTTTTTTGTTTTCTCCATTCGTTTCCAGTTAGCATTAGAGCTTTAGATAACACACCCTTTGATTAGAACAACAAGCGTGGATCCCATCGAGTACGATGGACGCGAGGGGGTGCTAATACCTTCCTTTCGCGTAACCGACTCCCGAGCCCAGACTATGGTTGCGATGACCATGTCTTTCCCTTTTCTAGGTTTTCTTCGACCGTTTCCTTTCCCTTCGTCGGGATAAATAACGTTCGGTGGCGACTCTTCTGTCTTTTCTGCCGGTTGATTTTTGCAGGTGCGACACATAGGTCAACCTGTAAGTCGTATGTGTCGACCTGAAGGTTGTTTTTCACAAAAAAAAAACAATTTTTTGATGCATAAAACCTTTTCTAAACCTTTTCCAACATGTTGCTATGCTTCCTAGTGCTAAGATGCACATTTAGATTTAGAGGACACTGTCTAATATACATAAATGATAAATTATCCTAATTTTGTTATCATTCAAAACAATTCTAATAGAAAGGTTCACTCACATACTCCCACTTTTTGATGATGGAAAAAATTGTGATGATGGATTTGATATCTTCATGAAGGTTCCCCCTGACTGTGTGCATCATAGATTCATATGCTTCTCCCCCTTTGACAACATCAAAATGAGAAAAAGCAAGCCATTATAAGTATCACAAAGATACAACGTATCACATATACCATATACCATACACCACACAGAGGAGTTTGTAAGGAAAAAGCTTGCACTCACTTACACTACATATATGAAGATACACAAAGAGAATTTAACATAACATAAACAGAAACACAACCTTAAAATATTTTCATCAAAGGTAATACACATAGCAAAACCAATTTCTCACATTAAAATAGTAGTAACATTGTCAAGACATAAGCTTAAAGCTAAAACAATCCAAAAGAAATAAAAACATAAAATGCATGATGACTCAAACTATGAAATGCATGACAGAAAACTTTCAGGTGATGTTTGACACAAATGAAACAAAGACTCAACTCTTCAACTTCTGCCATGGCCTCTGGGCATTGGCCTCACTCCATGATGCCAACCTTGCCCATTATTTCCGAACTGATAATCCAAGAAATCACACATCTCTCGGTAGAATTATGAATAGTGGTGGTGATTCTCATTTTGAGCATCAATCATGTGATTTATCTTGGCAATTGTGGCAGCATGATTAACATCCATCTCACTCCGCATAGAGACAAACCTTTCAGTCACATATGAGGAAAGGGCATCAAAATTAGTGTCTTGTGCTGTTATGTGCTATTGCATGAGACGAAAGCGTTCCACTTGAGCTGCCTCAAAAATATCTCGCCTCCGACACTCTTCCTCATAGCGCTCATCTTGCCTAATCTGCATATTTTGAAGCATATCCACAATGGAAGATTGATCTCCATATTCAGAATCAAATATGTTACCTTGACCTTCCTCATGATCAACATCTTGCATAAATTCATCATCTTGAGGAACTCAATGAGAAACACCAATAGGTTGATCACCAACCACAAGTGGCTCAACAAAATCAACAAACTCAGCAGGAACATCAAAGTTTTGGATTTTCTTACTATTCTTGCTAACACAGAAATAGTACACTCGACGTTTTTCATCCCAAAAATATGACATGTTGTTTAAAATGCGTTGGGAGAATTCTTGAGCTTGGCCATGAGATTTAAACAAGAGATTTGGCATCCCAATGTTGAAGAAATTTAGGATTTTAGCAATCATATAAACATAACAAAATGCAGTTCCTTTTTTACATTCCTTGATGGCAAACATTTGTGACATAAAGTAATTTGCCTAATTGATCCGAATCTTGTTCAGAAGAATGTAGACAAGATGAACTTCAACATTGTCAATCCTTGAGTAACCACCATTCTTTGGGCACAACACATAAGAAACAAGCCAGATTAAAATACGAGGAACCATTTTCAACTGGCTGACAGCTAAGATGTTGTAGCAGTCATCAGACCGGGGAGCCTTAAGCATCTCATTCAGATGAAAGGTCCATTTAAAATCTTGATGCAGATCGAAATCCAACACCAACGGCTCAACATCAGGATTAACAATAATAATTCCAAACAACGACTTCCTCAGATAATCAGTAAAATCATAAACTTTGTTACCTATTGTGAACTTGAAAGATGGGTCGCGTTTATCATGCAGCTCGGAGTAGAACACACGAATGAGTTCTTCATTGTAATCTTATGAGAGCTTCAATAAATAGTTGATTTACTAATGCTCGAAAAGACGAACAACATCAAGAATGTCCAAACAACCAACAACAATGGGTTTCCAGACACATTGCTTCATAACAAGACAGTGTTGGCATTTCTCTTCATTTTCCTTAACACAATTAGAAGAAACCAATGAAAATGAATTTTCTGGAGCAACAGAGGATATGGTAGCCTTACCCTTACCCTTGGAATCACCTTGGTTCTAGAAAAATTAGGTGCCATGGAGAATTGTTCAAACAAAGGTCGCACACCAAGTGTTCGACAGAATGTGTGGGCAAGAAGTGAATATGTTTGAGGGATATATGATTACCTACAAACCCAAACCAAAGATAAAGATTCTAAGACACACAAAAATGACAATAAGAACTAAGAGTTAATGCAAATTTGGATTTTTGGAGACTTGGACGTGATTTGAAATATGAGGATAATGAGGGCTTTATAGAAGACGAAGAATGATGATTGAATGATGAGACTTAATGAGATTTTGGAAAATGTATAGTTGAGTGATTTGTATTGGATGAATCTAAGAGGAATAATGGAGGAGTTTATTGCACTTTGAAGAGTTACAAGACTCAAGAATAATGAGAAGATGTGGAGACAAGTGCATGTATGAGAGGGAATGAGAAATGAAGTAAAATGACCCAAAAACGCCTTCTGTGCCGACCTGAAAAGGTTATGAGTCGACGCATGCTGAAACAAATTTGAAAATTCTGAAAACTTAATTCTTTATGTCGACCTATACGAAACATAAGTCGACACATGAGCTCCAAAAATTGAAAATTTTGACACATATGATTTTGGTTTGACTATGGAAGATTCAAATTAACACGTGCATAAATAGTGTATAAAAGACACATGAAAATTATTATTTTTAATTATTTTCTAGCCAATAACTTGCAAACACACAAATGTAAGCATGAAATATTAAAAGATATATAATAAATGAGAAGATATTTATAATGAGTCCACTATAAACAAGTTAAATGAAACACACAATGGTTATCATTTGAAATTTTTGGAAATGAACACTCATAACATATATCATACACAAAGTAAATTAGATACCTTTGAAAAATAAATAGGTAAAAGAAAGAAACCTACTTACAAAGAGAAAAAATTGAAACGATATAACCTCACCGTATGAATGATGGAGGATGCACATGCATTCCACAAGGAACTCTGGAATGAAAGTTGGAATAAATGCAAAACGTGCCACAAAACCTTTTGACATCAATGTTCTTACCACCTTTCACTTTGGAAAAGTATTCGATAGTGTAATTTATAATGAATCCAAGAAAGTTATTAATTTAATGATCATTCTTTTTGGTTGGACTTTCATTCCTTTCCTTTTCATGATAGATATCTTGCTCCTCCTCCGGTTTCATCGTCTTAGGTTGATCAATCCCTTATTCGATGTCCTTGAGTATGTCTTTTGAAGATACACCTACATCATGAAATGAAATGCCTTTTCCGAAATTTCTCGGATATAAGCATTGTAAGTAATCTACACACTTTTACCAATTAAGGAACACTAGTTGTTGACTTCCTTGGTCACACAATTCATCTTCCTTGCCACAAAGTCAATGAAATAGGGAGATGTCACCCGTTATATGTCCTGAGCACCCACAAACGAGATCGCATACTCTCTTCATAGAGCCAAGACATTTATCCTACAAGATCAACAAAAAATGATAGGTACCCAATCTTCATTGGGTCCTTGAGGGTTAGTGAAACCAAGGTTCAAAATTCTCGTCATCACTTTGTCAATTGGTTGAGGACTTTGAACTTGAAGCCTTTAGATCAATAGACTTATTTTCTACCTCATTGCCTTTACCTTTATCCTTCTTTATATTCTTCTTATGCTCTTTCTCATATTTTTCCAAGCAAGTGAGTTCTTGTTCATGTTCTTCTAACTTGCCAAATAAAGTTGTGTGATCGAGTGTTTTATGATCATTCACTTCTTTGATTGCGGTGACCTTAGGTTTCCATTCCCTATTAAGAAACCACAAAAATTTATTAGTAGCAATATCATTGGAAATAGGATTACCTGGATCCTTCAAGTGATTTATAAGATGTATGAACCTCTTTTGCATGTCGGCAATGGTTTCACCATGCTTCATGTGAAATAGTTCAAACTCTTGATTTAAGATATTGATCCTACCTTGTTTGAATTCATTAGTTCCCTCATGGGTAACTTCTAATGTGTCCCACATAGCTTTGGCGGTTTCACAGTGAAAGACGCGATAATATTCATCAACACCAAGTGCGAATATGATAATATTTTGTGCCTTCCAATCATGTAACCATAATCTACTATCATTATCATCCCATTGTGCTTCCAGTTTTGGTATGACAACACCTTCAACATTGGTCACTGTAATTTGATTAAGACCATTGATAATGATGTAAGTAGTGATTGCACCTAAGAGGGAAGGGGGTGAATTAGGTACTCTTGCTTCCAAAAATCCTCGACAGCAAGGTATTCACACTAATCTAAATTTTATACAAGAGTTTGAAGTTGGATAACAATGTATCAATTACTAGAATTGATATTCTCTATCAAGTAAACAATTCACAATATGTTATACAAGTGCTCAAAGATTATATTGTTGAAACTCTAAAAAATGCAATGAAAATGTATGCATTAAGTTTCAACCAAAATTTGTATCACAAGCCACTTGTTTTGAAAATGGGAGAGTAATGAGTTTGAATTGCAATGAAAGAGGTAAAGTTTTCAAAATCTGATAAGTATAGTATATATAGTACCTGAAATCCTTTCTGAATGTGCATGTTATCATGGAAAGATGCCATGCTTGAGGGATGAAAAAATAAGTCCGTTAAAATTAGATTTTAAATGAAATAATATCACTGCTTCAGTGGTAATCGGTTACCAGAAATGGTGTAACCGGTTACACCTGAAGCGGTATAAAAAATTTCAAAGTTTTCGTGTGTGTGTAACTGGTTACACCTGACATTGTGAAAATCCATTATGCAAAATTTTGTTTATGTAACCGGTTACCAGGAATGGTGTAACCAGTTACACCTGCTTTGAAAATGAGAAATACTTTAAAAAATGATTTCAACCAAGTTTCAAAATATTTTTAAATGAGTGTATGCACATGGAATGGTCAACATGATTTTTTTCTTGAGCACTTAAATATTAACATAATGAAATTGCTTGCTTGTACCTAAAAAATATTGATCAACCATAAAGTCCCAAAGCTAGTCTTCTTAAAGTTGAATGACATTGAACACTTGATGCCTTAGCTTTAATCATGAGGCTTTTTCCATTCTTTTGCTATGAGCATTTGCTTCTAAATTGTCCTCATCAAAACCGATAGTTGAAGAAGCTTGACTCACATTCTCCCCCTTATTGATGATGACAATCCGTTGAAAGTTCGATAACCTTTGCTCCCCCTAAAAATTTTAAACCTCCTTGATCAATACTCCCCCTTGATCCTTGAATGAGATTATTTGAGAATTTGTTGCTTGTTGCAGATGTTAGAGAAAGACATACACAAACACATAACATCTTCTCCGCCTTTGTCATTAGCAAAAAGGATGGGAAAAGTTTTGAAAAAAATTACGAACATAGAAAAAGAAATCTTTGACAAAACATAACACAACGCTTTTCTAATCTTCCAAGTTCAAGTTCAGTCTCTTGAAATTTTATGAACCAGGATGCGGACGTCATGGTAGAAAGACTTTTCTTTTCCGATATTTCCGTTACTTTTGGTTGCCATTCCGTGGTTAAAGACCTAAGCACATTAAGATTAAGATCATCATTGGTAAAAGTCTTACTAAGAGCAACCAAGTTATTTGTCAATTGCACAAATCTCTTTTGTAACACATAGATAGATTCTTTGGCCTGCATTCTGAACATCTCGTACTCTTGACTTAAAGCATTCAGTCTATATCTCTTTACTTCAGGGGTTCCTTCATGAGTTTCTACCAATGTATTCCATATTTTCTTTGTCGTTGTACATTGAGAGACACGAAAGGATTCATCCATGCTAAGTGCACTTTGAAGTATGTTGATTGCTTTCTTATTGTAAAGGATTTTTTTCTTATCATTTTTATCCCATGAAGTCTTAATCTTTGGTGTCCTAACCCCGTTGACAACACTTGTAAGAACAAACAAAACATTATCCACAACATCCCATATTTCTTCTCCTTGCGCTTCCAAATGAGCCTTCATGAGAATTTTCCAAAAATCGAAGTATTCACCAGAAAACAGTGGAAGTTTATTACAGCTGCCACCATCTTTAAAAACATGATTTTCACTTGCGGAAGCCATCCTTAATTGATTTGAGAAAAATAGTTTGATTCGATTTGTTATGAAAATAGTTTAATTTGAAGCGGATTAGAAATCTTTTTAGAAAAGACAATTGTTCGAGTAGTAAGGAAGGCTTCTCGTACCCAAACAATCAAGGAGAGGAATCGAAGGCTCCTATCCAACTCCCTTTTCATCTTTTAATAAAACAAGGTATAAGTATGATTAATTTGACCTAGAGAAAATACTCGATGTTGATCGAGGTTTGAGTCTACGTTCGAAACGGTGTAAGGGTTTGAACTAAATGGAAAGAAGATCCTACTGGTAAGGTTAATGGAAATGCACGAAGCAGAGTGGGATAGAGCTTGATACATAGATCAAGAGTGCTTTAGGGTTTTGGAATTCAACATGCAAAACAAAATATAAACAAGCAAGTAAAGTAAAGGAAATCGATAAAATAATTGAATTGAATTTAAATTACGTGTGCACTAGCAAAGTGGGCTAGTCTTTTAAACGACCAACTAGGAGTAATTGATCAAATAAGTATCATTGTAAGAAAGCCCAAGAGTAAGTTATGAATGTTGTGTATGGTGACCATGAGGTTGATGGCGATGCTCAAGGCAATCGAGTTACAAGGGTGAAAAGTGGCTCGACGTTGAATGGAGAATTATTTTGAAAATGGCTTAGGTGATGCAGTGGCAAGACATAAGCAAAGTAAAGGAAAGTGATAAAATTATCACACGTCATAGGAGTGGGAATATATTTTTCGAATGGGGTTAAGCATAAATAATAAACACACAACCCAAACAATAAACTACACGTGTACTAGCAAAATGGGCTAGTCTTTTAGACGACCAACTAGAAGTAATTGATCGAATAAGTCTCATTATAAGAAAACCCAAGAGTAAGCTATGAATGATGTGCAATGGTGTCCTAAGCTAAAACAAAGATAATAGAGAAATCCAAGATCCAATCTCCTTTGCTAGGGTTTAATTACAAGGTCCAAAACTTTCAAGATGCTAAGGATAGTAACCATAGTCCGAGCTTAAACATTTTAGGGTTTCTATTTTTATTTTTATATTTATCATGTTTTTGTATTTTTTAATGAGATGAACAAAAATGAATAAGATGACAATATGAGCAATGGAATATAAAGAGCAAGAAAATAAATGACAGAAATGCAAAGGTTAGATGTTAGTTGTTAATTGTTATTGATTGGATTGATCATTTTTTTGAATCGGGACCAATTTAGCGCTATGTTAAGCAATCATAGCACGATATACGAGGAAGATCATACTATGAGAGGTCAGTCAATAACAATATTCATATTAATACATGCTAGAGAAATGATATGTAGATCATTCTCCTAAAGCAATGCCACACGAAAAGAAAAAGGAGAATGGTCTCATCTTAATCAAGAACTTCAATCGATTAATCAAAGGTAACCTATCACCACCCCAAAGTATGAAGAATGATCCAAATGAACATTCATCTACAGATTTGAAATAATGAAGGTTAAACAACTTTGAAAACCAACAGTCCACGATCTTAAGATTTCATCGACCAAAGGGAAAGATAAAGAAATAAAAAAAGAAGATAAAGATAAAATATGAATCCCAAAGAAATTAAGGTAAATAAGAAATATTAAGATAAAAACAACATAGAAAAATAAAATCAAAATGAAATGAAGCTATAAGATGAGAAAAACAAAAGGAAAATCATAAATAAAAAATAAGATCTCAAAACAATTAAAAAAAAACAAAATATTTAGCAAGAAAACCCTTTAAAAAACAATTAAAAAAAACTAAAATGGAAAAGAAAAAAAAGAAATGATATATAGGTAGGGGCGCTAGACCAGAGTGTGGAGTGTGTGCATAGCATCCCGCACGTGGTTCTCTCTCTCCACGATGGCTACGAACAAACCTCCGCCGCATCGGAGTTCATCACCGGCAGCGGCGGAGTATACAAGATCATCACTAATCTATATGTTTCCAGCGCTATCCACGACAACCTCGTTCAATCGAGTTAAAAAATGAAAAAAAAAACTATGATTCGAATCTAAACTAAGAAAAATAAAAACAACGACAACCTCCAAGGATTAATCAGAGCAACAGAGGAAACGCAAGTATGAAAAAAATCTACTCTCTTCTTCGTGTTTTTCTGAAGTTATTGTTATTGTGCATTTGAGTTTTGTTCATTTGGAGTTTTTTTGTTTGCCGAAGAAAATGAATGTGTAGTGGGGGCTAATGAAAAAAAATAGTTTATGAGGTTTGCAATGAAGATGTGTTGTGAGAATGAGGATTGATCTTAAGAATTTGTGAAAGTTAAAACTTTGAGGTTGAAGGTTTGGATTTAACAACGGCGGAGTAGGTTTTGCTTGGAGCTCCCGAAAAATGAAAGAGAAGAGGTGAGAGGTGAGGTTGCAATTGGTTTTGTGAATTTTGTTAGTTGTTTCGTTCGTACTGCGTCGTTTTGCAGTTTTGTGTACAGGCTTGTGTAGTGTACGTTGTGGTAGCAGTCCTTGCTAAAGGTTTTGATTTGTGGGGTTGTGGATGTCACATTGTGTGCAAGTTGCTGGCTTGAAAAGTGGTTTTGTGCCAAAGCTTTATGTGGCATTTCATAGCAGGCTGGGAAGAATCATGTGCTTGGTTAAAGGAGTGGAAAGTGGTTGAATTTTTGGTGCAGCGTGAAGATTGTCCATGATCAAATTATTTTGTTTTAACCCAAGCATGAAGTTGATGAACATGCATAGTTTGCACTTTTTGGATGTATATTGCACACATTTTGCTTGTAATTAAATTCAAATATTGATGGCCCAATGGAGCTTGCAAAATAATGCTCTTACTTTCCCTTGAAAACTTGTAATATTATTGATGAATGTATTGCTTTGCTTGTATCTTGACATGGAATTTGCAATTTGACATGGATTTGAATTTTTTTAGCATGAATTTAATATTTGAACTGGTAACTCGGAATGGATTGGAATTTGAATTTTGTCACTTGATTTGGTAACTTTGACATGAGTTATGAAATGAAATTTTAATCTTGACATGATATTTGAATTTTGGAAAGAAACTTGAAATGAACTTGAATTTGAAATCTTGACATTGAATTGAATTTGAATGGATCTTAAAATTGGGTTATGAATTTAAAACTTGAGTGAAGCTTGGAATTTTGATATGAACTTGAACTTGAATCATGAATGGAAATTGAAACTTTTTGACATGAACTTGAAACTTTGTAACTTGGTCATGAAACTTTGACCTTTGTAACCTTTGGCATTGAATTTGAATTTTAGGATGAACTTGTAATTGAAACGGACTTGAAATCTTGAATAGTCATGAGTTTGGAATTTGAAATTGGCAATTTGATCATGGGCTTGATTTGAATTTGAAATGGAAATAAATTAGACACTTGAAATGAATTTAAAACTTATATGAAATTGAAACTTGAATTGAAACTTGGAAATTGACATGGAATTTGAATTTTGAAATTTGAATTTTTGAATGAACTTGAAACTTGGTTATGAATTTGCATCTTGAATGAAATTTGTAATCTTGAATGAAATTTGTAATCTTGATATGAAATGAGTTCACAAATTTATGGGATGGATTTGAAATTTGGATCTTGAAATGTAATGAACTTGATTTGAATCTGGGAATTTGAATGAAGTTGTAACTTGTAGTTTTGAATTGGTGTAAATTGAACATGAATTGGATTTGTTGCCTTGACTTTGTAATGTCTTTCAATTGAAACCAAAATGTACCAACCTCAAATTTTGACTAAACCATGAATCAATTCTTGAGAAATGACTAAAAGTTAACCACTTGAAACAATCTTGAATAAGTGACACTCCTGACTTGAACCAAAAAAATCATCCTTGAAACAAATTTTCAGCATCTTGAGCTCTTCATTAAAATCATACCAGAAATGCATGAAACCCTGAATCAATTCCATGAGAAATGACACCACATCATGATTACATCTTGTAATGGTCTTGAATCGAATAGCAAGCTGAAATTCTCCCATAACAAGAACATGAACCACATAATCAGGACTTGCAAATGACTTGAAATATTGACCAAATGTCTTGACTTTTAATGGTTCTACAATTTGACTTCATCAGGTAACTTGAATTGGTACAGAACCCTGACTTGGATTCTCAAACACGAAGCATATGAATTTAATCCACACTTGTCTCCAAAATAGCCAATGACACAGATGACTTGATATATGAACTGTGTTTCCAGTGCACCAAAACCCTAATTGGAAGTGAAAATAATTCTGATGATTCTTCAACCATGAAGCACTGATGAACTTGACTCAGCCTGACCACTTGATAAAGAAGCAAACCATTTGTTTGACCAAGATTTGGTCAAACTTCCACTGAAATTCAAACCAACACTGCACACACCCTTGACCTGATAACTTTGCCTGAACCTTGATTGGATCTTTCAATACCTAACCTTGGACAACACGAAAGCAAAAGGCATTTTTTTTTGGATTTTTGAATGCAAGATGGTTATGATATGTATTGATTGGACAATTCAAGGTCAAAATTAGAGTATGACAGATAGGAATCACATCACCTTGGCAGGAGGACGCTTCTTGCTTACACAATCATCATCATCACCATCACCATCACTATCATTTAACTTATAGTGCTACTCCTCAAACTTCGGGCACTGATTCATTTTTTCATATTCATTCCTACATAATATGCAATCATCATGACCTGCATGTATTTTGATACAGTTCATACCCACTGGAGCCAATATCTTCTTGACCTCATAATTACGGTTCAACAACAACAACCGTCTTCTCCTAGTCAATCATCCATATCTACATCAAATTCATCTTTGTGCGTCGCAGCTGGGGTTTTTGTATTTTTACCATGCCACGTCTATGTCGTATAATGTTGACAAATCCTATTGTTGTAAGGAAGATTTATTTTAGTGAATTGAAGAAATTCAACCACTCCATTCTCACACTCTATACTTAATCTATTATATTTCACCCAACTACGATCTATAACTACTTTCTTAAAACAAAATCATTAATTACATGCTTTTACATATATATTTTAGGGAAATTAGTACACTTAACAACAACAACATCATTAAAGCCTTTATTCTTCACAACATCAACATCATTAAACATTTTACTCTTAACAACAACAACATTAAACATTTTACAACAAAAACTTATATTACTAACATTGTTAGTGAAAATGTTAATCATGATAGGCATAATGGATGCTTCCAAGATAAATTTTGATAAGGAGGTATGCCAGGCTTGATTCATAATTTAAGATTCAACATAATATGTTGATGAAAAAATAAGATAAAATTGATAGAGAAAGGATAACAACAACATATATTACTAACATAGTCAAATCTTCAATCTTAACAACAACCACAACATTAATTTTTTTACAATAATAACGATTAACATTTCTAAGTTACTTGCATGGATACACTAATTTACGTACCATAAATGTAATGGATAACACAAATACAGAGGTGGAGAAAGATTCATTTCGAGTTTCCTTTTCTTTCCTGGATTCTTTCAAGTTTTGTTGTCTTTCCTTTGTTTCAAGTTTCGTTTGAGTGATCTTTAATGGAGTTAATGGCGTACGAGAGGGGAATTTGAAGTTTCAAACACGTTTATGGAAGAGATGAAGTTTATAATCTCATTATGGAAGAAGTGACATTTAGAGAAGATGAATTTTCGAGTTGTTTAAGGTATATGAAATTTCGAAGGAGAAGATGAATATTTGGTTTACGGTTCATTTGGTTTCAAAGGAGAAATGAAAATAGAATTTATTCTGAAAACTTTCTCTTTTGTGGAAATATATTTTTGTTTGAGGTTCCTATGTGTTGGTAGAATCAATCAAGAGAATAGATAATACTTTACCTATCTGTTGTCATTCTAACTAAGGGAATAGACCTACCAAATTTTAATTAAAAAATTAAAAAAATGAAAAGCACCAAGCTAAAACCTTTCTTATCGATTACTATACCAACCAATGTGATAGTAAGTAATTTTTAAAAATAAGGTTAAAAAGTGTAACTAATGGGAATCGAAGGCATGCCCGATATGGAATTTTCCCATCGGTTGGTAGCCCAACCAAATAAACAGGTAGTCATTTTTTAAGTTAAAAAAAGTGGCGCGCCTTAGCTTTATCTCAGTTGGATATTGTCTGAGGTAAAAACTTTGTTATAAAATATATTTTTTGTTGTAGTGATTTGATCATATTTTAATGTTGATAATATTAATTACTTGAATGCACTAAAAATATGCATGGTATTTATTTTTATGAAGGATGACTTATTCTAGAAGTAAAGAGCTAAGGATCATAGAGGTTGGTAACTTATGTGGATATATGTGCTTGAGGATTGGAAAACTCTAGTCCTATGTAAGGAGGTTTGTGGGCAAAATCTGTCAAAAACTCACATCATAGTGGAAACTCTCAAGAAGAAATTCTCGGGGAGTGGAGTAGGTCAAATCATTAGGAAGAACCTCTATAAAACTCAGGTGCATCTTTATCTTCCATTATTTATTTATATTTAAGATATTTACTTTTGTTGTATTTCCATCTGTCTATTTTCCTTTACTTCGTTCATATCTTTAGTTTTTTATTTTTAAAAAACTCGTTTTAAACTATAATTTTATCAAAGATTTTTATTCAACCATTGTTTTTCAAACTCACACAATTAACCCCTCCCCCTTTTGTGTTTGGAGTCACTTGTCCAACTAGTGACATCAAAGCCTAACTTCTATTTAAAGAATAATTGTTTTGGGAGGAAGATGATGACTGCAAACACTTATGCCTTTAACAAAGGTCTTTCATAGATACACCTCGATTGTTTGATGGTGATAAGTTTGACTTGTGGGATATTTTAATCAATGGTCCGTTTATTCTAGCCTTCTCCTTTAGTGATGAGGTAGTAAGTAAACCTTATTTTCATTGGACCAAAGAAGATAAAAGGAAAATACAACCTGCTTTTAAAGCCAAAAATCTTTCGTTCACTGCCTTAAGTTTCAAGTAATTTTATTATTTATTTACCTGTGATTCCTAAAAATAAGTATGGGACACTCTTGAGATGATTCATATAGTTTCTCTTAGAATTAAGCATGAGAGAATGAAGACACAAATCCAAGAAGTTGAAATTCTAAATGAATATGAGAGCCATTCTCATAGATGGTACTCAACCATTAGAACCCTTGAAGGTTATATTAGAATTATGTTTTTAACAACTCTCTAAGAACAAAGAGTTAGAGTTAAACATCTGATCCAATCCTTAACTCATAAGATTGTAGCACGTTTATTGAGTTGTATGAAGAATCCAAAAATTAAGAGATCATCAATAAACTCAAGGAGTTGATCAGACTTTAGAAAGATGAAGGAATTAACTCAGGATCGTTAGAAGAATCATTATCAAGGGAATTATTTAAAGAAATAGTAAAATTAACCCCAATAATTTACTTTGAACAAGAATATCAATAAATGAACAATCATTCGAAGAATCATCATTCGGTGAAAATGATGAAGAAGCATCATGCGATAGAACCGGTGAAAAAGGTTCATCTATTTGAGTCTTCAAATCTTCAACAAAAAGAACCATTGAAAGCATTGATGATGAAAAGACAACATACATAAGAGTTTGTGAAGATTCAACTTCTGGAAGAATTTTTAGAGATTTCTCATATCAAGTCTCATGTGAAGATATGGTAGCAACAATTGATGAATCAATGAAGGAAACATCAAGAGATTCATGCAAAAATTCACACATATATGTTTTCAAGAATATACTTGATGATACATCAGATGAACCTTATGAAACACCTTTTAAAAAAAGGATTCTGATCAAGAAGATCGTGTATGCCTCAAAGCTTCAAAAGAAGAAAAAAATGAGGTAACTTCTTATACTCATTATCCAATATTTAAGCAATGTGTTAAGATAAGTAAAGAGAATTATAAATTGGAGAAGAACATTGTTGATCTTAAGGATTATATCAAATTCTAATAAAATAGAAATAAAATTCTTGGTGAAGAAATTGCTCGTATTAGAAGCGAATCCTTAAGATTAGATAAATGTGAATCTTACGAATATTTGAGAAATGAAGTAACCTGTTTGCATGAAACCATAAAGGAATTCACTAACTATGAAAGTAGGCTCGATTTAATACTTTCTAATCAAATGAATTATTTTATTAAAAATGGTGTAGGTTATAAACCTAATAGATCACTTGATAATATTTGGCACGATAAGAAGAAATCTAATCACCCAATCTTTAAATGCAAATTTTTTAATAAGATTGGTCATCTTGATCCATTTTTCTTTTCTAAATTAAGAGGGTCTAAAGCAAACACCTCTGGACCTCTTAAAGTGGACAACACATTAGGTAATGATTATTTTTACATTCCTGCTGCTTTTTCCTTCTTGGTTAATCCTAGCTCTGACAATCCTACGCCTTTCAAGGTAAGCGAAACACACTTTGATATTCATCTCATACACTATGTGGTTTCCCATATTCTTGTCTGAAAAAAATAACTTTAGGAAACTATCCAGAACCGAGGTTGTTGTGGCATGGATAATTTCCACAAAAGTAGAAATAAATTGGAAAATTTCCAACAAAATAATGAATATGTGGTTACCGTTTAGTGAGTTAATAATGAAAATCTTGAAGCACGCTAGGTTAACTTTGAGGACGAAGAGCCAGACCAATAGTAATATGTAATAGGAAGTAACACAATAGGTCTAATGAGAATAATCATCAACAATTGAGTGTTAGCATACAAGACCTCCAAGTAAATATAAAGCTCTTCAAGTGAGCCTGCTCCACCTTAACAAGGATAGGCATCAATTCTAGAAGAGTTTGACTATGAGATTTCATATACTACTCGAATTGAATCTCTTCTAAACACCATCATCAAGATGAAAAAAGACTGATATGAAGATCGAAATTCTGGCATGTATGCTTGTAGAGAGTGGATCTCAGATGCATCATGGAGTATTAAGTGATGACGATGATTCCGAGTAAATTTTGGCTTGGTTGTTTTGTTGCTTTCTTTGATGTTTCCTGCTATTCATTTCTTTGTACTTGAATTCTATTTTTAATTAATTAATGAAGTTTTTTTAGTTTTTAAATTCTTGTGCATGCTTCGGTGATTTATGTGCTTGAATACCTTCCACGTTTATTTATTGTTTTTCCCGCTTTTTTTATAATTCCAAAATGGAGGAGTATACAATCAATGGGAGTGGGTTATACTATAATTGTGAAAGGGAGTTTAACCATTACAATCTATCAACTTTGCTTTCTTTGTTTGTCCACCTCCTTGGGAGATGTGTTGTCATTATCAAAAAGGGGGGAAATACAAATATATGTGCTAGCATGCATGATGCATGTAACAATCTGTTTCATTTTGATGATGACAACACTCTAAAATGAAATCTTCATTATAAGTTCTGATCAAGTGCATCTGGTTTTGATGGTGACAACACTATGAGGCTCATCATTTTATGCAATTATAAAGTTCTGATAATTAGAGATCAAGATATCAAATATCATCTTTGGAGGACAACACCTAATATCCGGTGACATTCGGTTGAGTCAGTAAAGATCCTTAACCAAGTTATGTGTTTGATGATGGTCTCTATCATGAAGAGTTATCTCAATCCTCCTCGAGGAGAAAATTCAAGGTTCTGGTGAAGTGCTAAAGTCAAAGATAATTTCGCAAGGAACCTAAGGCTTCAGAGTTGTGAAAAAGAGGAAGTGTGAAACCTCATTGTGTCTGTGTCGAGTGATCTCTATCTGTAAATGTATAAGATTAGATCTTAAATTTACTAAGGTAAGTCGTGCACGCACGTGCGTGTGCGCATACGCACACACACAACACACACACACACACACTTTCAAATGATTTGAAAGCCTCTCTTATTTAATGAAATCAACCAAAAAATGTTTTTATGCCTACCTAATTGATTATAGAGTCATTCTAATCAATTATAAGGGTATTTTTTACATGGCATAATCGATTAGCCTATTAGGGTTAATCAATTATCATCTTTGTAACCCTAATAATCGATTTTTAAGTCTCTAAATTAATTATTGGTGGCGCATTTTGAAAACCTTTATTTTTTTATACTACATAATTGATTATCCATATGGTATAATGAATTATGAGCTTTAAAAGGCTTATGGATTCTTTCCTTTTTGAGCCACATTTTGTCATATAAATAGACGGATTCCCCTCATTTCATTTCACACTAGAAAAACGTATTCTAAATACCTCTCTCTCTCTCTATATCTATCTATCTCCACTTTTTCCTTAGTGCTATTGAGAGTGAATTATTTATCTATGAGGTATTCGGGTATGGTGTAAGGGTATTATTATAATATCTCTTTTGTGAGAATTTTTTTTTGTTTGTGAGTTAAACCAATTGAAAAGCTCTTGTTTGGTTGTTGAGTGAACCTATTAAAACCTTTATTTGGTTGGGAGGTCTTCGAAATTAAAAGTCTCATTTAATTCATGAGCTTTGTAACACCCCATTTTCCCCCACGCATATATAGATATTAAAATCAGAATAGTCACACAATCAAATAGGATGTCACACATTCTCTTTTCAAGGCATACATGCCCTGTAGTAGTTTATCAAATAAAAACAACAATCAACACCTTCACTTAGGGTGTCATCGCATGCACTTTAATTAAATCATTTAAATTTCAAATGCACTTTATGGCAATATCAAACTCATAAATGAAATATCCTCAAAACATCGAAAAATCAAACATGAGAGTACACATCAACTCCCTAATGAAAAGATTAGATAAAACACACAAACATTTCCCAACGTTACATATCAGAGCACGTAAACTAAAACGCATAAAGAAAAAGAAGAAACAACCTCTCGCCATCCTCCAACTCTAAGCAGTTACTCATTTACCTGCTCATTTGTACTCCAAAGAGAAGCACATACCACATCAACAACAAAGGGGTGATAAATCACAACCATTAATAATATGCATATACCTCAAGGTAGTATATCAAACACAACATGTTCTACACAATCTCATTCACAGTAAATCACAATACATTCTTACACCCATACTCATTAACCAATCACAGCTCAACAAATATGCATATAACTCATTATGCAATGCAACTCGACTTATGCTACTATATGCATATGCATGTGGTACCAACTCAATATTTGGTTCTCTTTGGAACTGGGTCTCCTCTCCAAACTCACGAGCCCCCTCTCTGAGCTTGGGACAAGCCACTAGTCTTCTCTCTGAACTAGCAGATATGCCTCTTGACACAACTCAATGATGCATGCTCATACACATTAAATCAATGCGTTAAGACCCCTCTCTAATCTTAACATAATTCACTGACAACTCAAGTAATCCTCTATCTGGATTACCACACCGCAACAATTCACATATGCATAACATCATATAATTTAGTGCAACTTAAGTTTACAATCAATCTCCTAAATTAGATTATTACTCATACGTGCAACAACACAATAGTCATAAATATAATCTCAAAACATTTCCAACACTCATAAAACACATTCATCAAGTAGTTCATGAGGTAGCTCTGCGCGTTAGCTTCCCAACGCTTTGAATGATGTCTCTTTTGGACTTACGGAACGAAAGTTACAGCCACACTCATCGAACACTTCAGCAAAAAACAAAACATACATTTTGGCAGTTTGGGTTCGACTCCAAGCCTCTATCGATCGACCCATAATGTGCAATTTTTAAAATAACATTTCCTGTTGGTTTAGAATTGACTCTAAGCATGTATGATTCGATTCGTATTGTTGTTTTTTGCCTAAAAACCATTTTGAACGTATTTTGAACATCATTTAGTGATAATAAACCACCTAAACACTTCTTGGCACAAAAATAATGGTGGAAGCACACATATATACACATAACAGAATTTCAAACACTTCTTAGAATCAAACTCCACTTTCATTAAACCCTAATTCTATTAATTAACACACCAATTGAACATCAATCCACCAAATACTCATGTCTCTAAAATCTTCCACATTGCAATAATGGTGGAAACACACACATATATACACAATACAAAATTTCAAACACCAATTCACACGAAATTCGCATAAATATAATCAGGATAATATCACTCCTCAAGAGCACACATAGAAATTATCACAATCATCATCCCTATTGGAGGTTAAAGACTCCTCTACCTTACCCATCATGCATAAGCCCTTATTGAAGATTATTCTCCCTATTACCTTAGATTTTTTCAGCAATATTCTTCAAAGCTCTTTCAATGGATTCTCATGTAGAAAAACTCCCATCACTCCTTACTAACCTTTTTATTAGTAACCTAAACCTTCAATTAGAGGCTTCCAGCATTACCCTCACTTATCCCCTATCCACCAAAATGCCCTTATAACCTCTAATTTTATTTTAATAAAAATACTACTAATACCCCCTTATTCTATATTATTCTATTTTCTCATTTTAATTAAATAATTCAATTAAAATACTATTTTTAATTATTAAAAATAGGCTATAATAATTTTAGTTCACCTCTAACAATCTGTAATCACTCTCCACACTCCCACCTCAAGGTCACACACCCCTGACACTCATATTGATTCAATTATCACACATAATAATTAAATTAAATATAATAATTCAAATAATTTGATAAATTAAAAATTGAGGTGGTACAAGCTTAGCCTAGTGTTAAAAGATCTCAATTGGTTCGAGATTTTCCTGATGGAAAAAACTCTTGGTTGAGAGGTCTCCATTGAAAACTCGTGTTTTTTGGGAGGAAATCCACTGAAAACTCCAGTCCTTTCGTAAGGAGGTTCGTGAGAAAAACCTGTCAAAAACTCACATCATAATGGAAACTCTAAAGAAGAAATTTTTAAGTAAATGAGTAAGCCAGATTATTAGGCTGAACCTCAATAAATCTTTAGAGTGTGTTTTTTTCGGTGCTAGAAAAAAGTTTCCTGGGAATTTGAGGCAGGAAATAATTATTCCTTTGTTTGGTAGGTGGGAAAGAAAAAAAATGCCTTGGAATAAATAATACCCAGGAAACCCATTTAACCCACGTTCTACCCATTTTTATTCCCATGGAACAAAGCTGGGAACAATATATTCCGGGGAATACAAAGCCACGTTCACATACTAAAATGTCACAAATATCCCTAATTTACCCGCGCATTATTCCCTCTAAATTTTACCCATCTTCTATAAAACAATAACCCACCAATTCATTTTCATTTTCATTTGTTCATTTCTTCTTTCTGTTCTCCATACAACAATGGTAAGCTATGTTTTACTTTGAATTTTTATTCTTTTTTTTTAAAATCAAGCCAATGTATTGATCTCTCTATTTTTTTTCTTCAGATTTTGATTTTAATTTTAGGAATTACAATTTGATCTTCATCTCTGTGAGTTTGCTTGGAGTTTATTTTCTTTTGACAGGTAATCTTTTTCCAGCTTCAGTCACTACTTTTTTTATTATTTTCTTATGTGTTTCATTATCATGTGTGTTTTTCGAACATCGTTGTCATGTATCAAATATTATTGTGTGTCGAACACCGTCATCATGTTATGAACATTGTTGTGTGTATAAGACTCTTGCGTATCCAACATGATCTCCGTGTAGAATGCTGCTTTTGCGTATTAAACATGATTATGTGTCAAACACCGTCATCGCGTTACAAACGTTATTGTGTGTATAACAGTGTTGTGTGTCCAATAAATTCTTATTGTAGAACATAACTTTTGTGTATTTAAAACTGCGGAGGGTAGAACACCGCTGCCACGTATTGAACATGATTAAGTGTCGAACACCGTCATCGTGTTACAAATGTTGTTGTGCGTAGAAAACTGTCATGTATCTAACATGGTGTTAGTGTAGAACAAAACTTTTTCATATTGAATATTGTGGAGTGTAAAACACTGCTGCCACAAGGAATTCATAGATCATAATAACCATTTTCATGTTTTTTCACATGCTTGTTGTATTTTATATACCTATGTATTTGAGGATAATTTATGTTTAATAATTGTTATTGAATTAACTTATGTTCATTTGAAAAATAATGTAGTACAATAACTTTCTGCAAATAAGTAATTTAAGTTTTGTTCATGGCTCATTCGATGGAAGTTCGTGAGAGAAAGAAAAGGATAATAACAATATTGATCAAGCATTTGGAGATGTTGAATTTATTTACTTTGATGACAATGAGGCTATGCTATTTTTCTCTAAGTAATCGTTTGAAAAAGCGAAAAAGGTCATGGGATTGTTATGAAAGAAGTTTAGTCAGAGAAGTGCATTTTCAGAGAATTATTTACACAAGTGATGTGGCATGTATTGAGAATACGAGGATGGATAGGGTCGCTTTTCATAAACTATGCGAGATGTTGAAAGGTATTGGTGGATTATCTCCTACTCGACATATGTGCGTATAAGAGTTAGTGGCCAAGTTTTTACACATATTGGCTCATCATGTTAAGAATAGAATTATTAGAAGACAATTTGTTAGATCTGGTAAAATGATTAGCAGGCATTTCATGAATGTTTTACTAGCTCTTCTGAAGTGCCATAAGGAATTGTTAAAGCAACCTCAACCAATTTTGGATAAAAATATTGAGGAAAGACGGAAATACTTCAAGGTATAAGGTTAAATTTCAATGTCTATAATTTTTATTAGTATGAGACTTAACATTCAATTTCTAAGTAGTAACATTTGTACTAATGCCAATTTATAGATTTATTTAGGAGCTCTTGATGGCACTTACATCAGAGTCAATGTACCTGAAGCTGATAAAATTAGATTCAGAACAAGGAAGGGTGATATAGTGACAAACGTGTTAGGTATATGCTCAACAGATTTACAATTTATATATGTCTTACTTGGGTGGGAGGGTTCAGCAGCGGATTCTAGAGATGCTATTTCTCGACCAAACGGACTAAGGGTTCCTTAAGGTATATCATATTAAGTTCACATTAACATAAAACATGTTTTTCATATATATATATATATATATTGTAATACCCCGTAAATTATTTTTGCTCTGGATAATATTAGTTGTGATCAACTGAGTCCCAGTGTACTCTGATAAATTATCTGCAGAGATAATTAGGGTAACTGTCGGATTTTGAGTAAATCCAATTAATATTATCCGACTCTGGGTTATTTAAATATTTGGACTTTAGAGACTTTTTGGACAATTAGTAGTGTTGCTAATTGATGAGATTTTACTAAGTCATTCATTTTCCTCTCATTTTCCACTAGAACCAAAGAAAAGAAAAGATAGAAAGAAGTGGAGAGAAAGAAAAGAGAAGGAAAGGGAGAGGAAAAGAGGAAAAGCTCAAGATCAAGAACATCATCAAATCTTCATCCAATCATCTTCAAATCTTCACCATCTTCATCTATTCAAGGTGGGTTCTAGTTAGATGCTTTTGTTTTAGATTCTCTTAGATTCTAAGACTTAGGTTAGAATTGTAAGGAAATTGGATTAATTGCAAAATCTTGGAAATTAACGGTTAAAATGTGTTATAAACTGAGTAGTATGAGTTATAAGAGTGTAGAATCATTTATGTGTGATTGTATGATGTTTGGATATGTTTTGGTGGGGTTTTGGAACCATGGGAGATCAGCTGTTACGCTGATGAACTTTTTGAAATTCCCAGATTCGCACTGCGAATCCCCCAGCGAAGGGGGAAATCGTGCACTCGCTAGCAGCTCGCACTGCGAAGGCGAAGGCGAGCACTTGCCAGTGGTTCGCACTGCGAACCTTACGTTGTATTTGCTACTGCCTTGGTTCGCCAGCGTTCGCACTGCGAATGGTGCAACGAACAAGTGTTGGCTAGGCGTTTGTTGGACGCTTCGTACTGCGAATGAAGTAGAGAGCATTCGCTGGTTTCTTCGCAATGCGAACATAGCAGAACATCCAATTTGTTTCTTGCATAACTTTTGACTCGGTTATCCGTTTTGCGTATTCTTGATATCTTTGTGAAGCTAGGAACGTATTCTAGCTGATGGTAGTGAGAAATATCTATTTATTGCCCGATTAAATGAATCAGAGGGAACCGTACTTTGGTATAAATTGTGGTATGTTGAATTTTGGTGTTCCATTATGTGATTGATGATTACATGCCTATGTTACTATTGTTAAACATGTTGGAATATGTATGCATGTTAAAATATGAATAGGTAGAGTGACGAACATTACCGTAATGATATCTAAGTGTGTAAATGACATGGTGACAACGCTTATGCAAAAGAGGCCGAGGCGGTGTCTAGTAATAATAACTGGTTTATCTTGCGGTGTAGTTTCATGAGACTCGAGCACCTCCTCTAAAACGTATGCACAATTACTTGGCAGGTTTAATTCATGCGTATAGTACGATTGGAGCCTACGGGTAAAGAGACTTGTGACAGTGTACGGGCCGTGTGAAGTGACGGATCACGGTGTACGGGCCGATGATCCCGAATCCAATTCGTATGCCAAGTAAATACAAGGATCCATGACTCGAATCGTCTTCTAGACGTAGAAGCGGACGGGAATAGGGGATACCTTGGTACGGTTATTGATTTGTGAGATTCTGAAGTAACAGGCTCAGAACTTACTTTGGTACTATTGTGAGTTATCAGGCTCACGAGTGTGAATGTAATTATATCGTGTGTGTACTCAAAGTCACTTCCCTTCCCTTTGAATTGAGTTAGGCTTATTAGAACCTTGTAAAGCCGAGAGGACTATAAGATAGCTAACTCACTGAGATTTGATGTATCTCACCCCACTGTTGTTGTTTACATCACAGGTTCTGCAGGTTCGGCGAAGGGTAAGGACAAAGTGGTTTGAATTTTCCTTACGGATCGCGGCTTTTGAGATGGCATGGCTTCCGCTATGGCGTTTATTTTGAGATCATTGTTTTGATCTAGTTCTTAGTGCTTTTTGGGACATCTTATATATGTTATGCCGTAGGCTTTAGACTTTGTACTTAGGGCATTTAATGTATATAATGTGTTATTTAGGAACTTGTACATATATATTTCAGTACCAAACGTATTATTCATGTATGATATATGCTTTGATGTATGTATGTATATGTAGGCTTTACAGTTGGTATCAAAGCAGGTCGTATCCTCGACCTAGCCATGAAATAGTATAAGTGTTTCTTTCCGTTTCATATGTGTTATGTCGCCATTAGTCTTACGTGTTATATTTACGGTATTGAGTCTGATCAACTTAATCCTATCTGTATGACATTTAGGAATATGGCTGACCAAAGCAAAAACAATTGTGGTAGACCGAGAACTAATCCAGCAGGGACAAATCTGCCAGGGGACGAGGGTAATGCCCCTTTGTATCAATTTATGCAACAAATGCAGCAACAACAGAATCAATTTGTGCAACAGATGGTCCAACAAATGGTTGGTGGTGTGCATCCTCCAGTGGTTGTTCCGGAAGCTGCAGGGGGAACCTTTAGGGATTTCATTCGTATGAATCCTCCAGAGTTTCTGGGAAGGTTAGATCCAGTAAAGGCTCATGAATGGATATTTGGTATGGAGCGGATTTTCTTGATCATTCAGTGTAGTGAAGAAAATAAGGTTGTCTTTGCTTCTCACTTGTTAAAGGGTCCTGCTATGAGATGGTGGGAAAGCGCTTCAGCACTAATGACAATACAAGAGGTACCGAAAGTGTGGGAGCAGTTTAAGATAACTTTTATGGAGAAGTATTTTCCAAGTTCCTTAACGTCTGAAAAAGAATTCAAATTTCAGCAGCTGAGGCAAGGTAACTTGACGGTGGCTTCTTATGCGGAAAAGTTTGAAGATGTGGATGCTTATTCTAGACAAGCCATGTATGCTCCCGATGAAAGGTGGAAGATTGATCAGTTTCTGTTTGGTTTAAGGGCTGAAATTTCACATAGTGTGTCTCAGAGAGAATTTACTAGCTATGCGGAATTGTTACGACAGTGTTATGTGGCGGAGCATAGTTTGAAAAAGGTACAAGCAGAAGGAGAGTTAAGTAGAGTGAATCAAGGTGATCGTGGACGATCAAATCAATAATTTAGACCGAGACAACAACCTTTCAAAGGGAAGCAAGTTCAGAGTTCTAAGTCTAGTGTGCCTTCGGTATGTCGTACTTGTGGTAGGAATCATTTTGGGAGGTGCAATTGGGAAGCAATAAGATGTTATCAGTGTAACAAGATGGGTCACTTATCGAGGGATTGTCCTCAGAAGAGGAATCATATACAAGAAAAGAATACTGGACGAGTGTATACCTTGGATGCAAGGAAAACAAAGGGTGACAACTCTTTGATTGCTGGTACGTGTTTTGTGAATGGAAATCCTTGTTTTGTTTTATTTGATTGTGGGGCAACACATTCTTTTGTGTCCACGCGGTGCGTGAAGCGACTTGGGTTACAAGTTGTTCCTTTGTCTTCACCCATGGTGGTTACTACTGCCATGGATGAAATTGTTGAAACACCGTTGATGTGTGAAAATTGTGTATTGTCGGTGAATGAAAGAGTGTCCCAGATTGATCTTATTTGTTTGCCGCTTAAGAAAGTGGATGTTGTTCTAGGAATGGATTAGCTTTCAACTGATTCAGTTTTTATCGGTTGTGAGGAGAAGTTAATCATTATTCCATCTACTGAAGCTACTCCGAAGGATGTGTTAACTACTATTCTAGAAGGTACGGTCGGAATGATTAATTTCTTATTTGAGGAGGAAAAATCTATTCTTTTGATTCTTACTAAGGAGGAGGGTAGTAACCGTCAAGTTGTGAGTATTCTGGTAGTTTGTGACTTTCTTGAAGTTTTCCCCGAGGATATCACTTCTCTTCCTCCGGAACGGGAAGTGGAATTCTCTATTGACCTGATACCGGGAACGACTCCAATATCCGTTTCTCCGTATCTGATGGCACCACTTGAATTAAGAGAATTAAAGGATCAATTGGAAGAGTTGCTGGCTAAGCATTTTGTTCAACCAAGTGTTTCGCCTTGGGGAGCTCCAGTGTTGTTGGTAAAGAAGAAGGATGGTGGAATGCGGTTGTGTATTGATTACCGTCAATTGAATAAGGTCACAATCAAGAACAAATACCCATTGCCAAGGATAGACGATTTGTTAGATCAATTGAAAGGAGCTTGTGTGTTCTCAAAAATTGATTTACGATTGGGTTATCATCAGATTCGGGTGAAGAGTTCAGACATACCAAAGACTGCGTTCAGAACCTGTTATGGTCATTATGAATTTTTGGTGATGCCTTTAGGTGTGACGAATGCTCCGACAGTTTTCATGGATTATATGAATCGGATATTTCAACCTTACTTGGACCAATTTGTGGTGATTTTCATTGATGACATTCTTATCTATTCTCGTGACCCTCAAGAGCACGGTGAACACCTAAGAATCGTTTTATCCATTTTGCAAGAAAGACAACTTTTTGCTAAACTAAGTAAGTGTGAATTTTGGATGTCGGAGGTGAATTTCCTTGGACATGTCATATCTCAGGGAGGTGTAGCGGTTGACCCATCAAAAGTGGAAGCAGTGATAAATTGGGAGAGACCGAAGAATGTGTCTGAAGTTAGAAGCTTTTTGGGACTAACAGGTTATTATAGAAGGTTTATTAAAGGCTTTTCCCAACTGGCTTTGCCGATGACGAGACTTACTCGGAAAGATTGTTCTTATGAATGGGATTCGGCGTGTGAGCAAAGTTTTATGAGTTTGACGGAAAGGTTGACGGCCGCTCCTGTTTTGGTCATTCCTGATCCTAGCAAGTCGTATGAGGTATATTGTGATGCGTCGAAGATGGGATTAGGAGGGGTGTTAATGCAAGATGGACATGTAGTGGCTTATGCTTCTAGACAGTTGAAAGTCCATGAAGAGAATTATCCAACGCATGACTTAGAATTGGCGGCGGTTGTATTTACGTTGAAGGTGTGGCGTCACTATTTATATGGTGTGCGTTTTGAGATGTTTAGTGACCACAAGAGCTTACAGTACCTCTTTAATAAGAAGGAATTGAACATGCGTCAACGGAGGTGGATGGAATATTTGAAAGATTATGACTTGGAACTAAGATACCATTCGGGTAAAGCAAATAAAGTGGCGGACGCTTTAAGTAGGAAAGTGTTGCATAGTGCCGACTTAATGATGCTAGAGTATACCTTGTTGGAGAAATTTTGAGATCTAAATCTTAAATTTAATTGGACTCCTAATTGTGTAGTTATGGGGAATTTGGATATCAATTCTACTCTTAGGGAAGAAATCCAACAAGAGAAAAGGTTAGATGAGAAGTTGCAAGGAGTGTTATTGCAACCGGGTTTTGTGCGAGATACCGACAGAGTTATTGTATTTAACCGAAGGATTTATATTCCGAATAACATGGAGTTAAAAAGGAAGATTTTAGATGAAGCGCATAAGGGTGCTTTTACGATACATCTGGGATCTTCAAAGATGTATCAAGACCTAAGGAGAGACTATTGGTGGTCCGGGATGAAAAGGGATATTGCAGTGTATGTGTCGGGATGTATGGTGTGTCAACAAGTAAAGATAGAGCACCAAAGGCCGGGTGGCTTGTTGCAACCTTTAGAAATTCCGGTGTAGAAATGGGATAGTATTTCGATGGACTTCGCGGTAGGCTTACCCCGTACGCAAGGTGGTTATGATTTAATTTGGGTGATTGTGTTGACGAAGTCTGCTCATTTCTTGGCCGTAAAGACCACTTATAAGGTGAGTCATCTCGCAAGGTTGTTCATTTCAGAGATAGTGAGGTTGCATGGTATTCCTACTAGTATTATTTCAGATAGAGATCCAAAATTTACTTCTAGATTTTGGAGAGCTTTTCAACAAGCTATGGGGACGAAGTTGTGTATGAGCACGTCGAATCATCCGCAAACGGATGGTCAGACGGAACGAACAATACAGACCATGGAGGATATGTTGAGAGCTTGTGTGTTGGAAAGTGGCAAAAATTGGATAGGACTATTGCCATTGGTTGAATTCTCTTATAATAACAATTATCATGCAAGTATTGGTATGGCTCCGTATGAGGCATTATATGGAAGGAAGTGTAGGACACCGTTGTGTTGAGCAGAGGTCGGTGAAGATAGGATGTTGGGACTTGAGATTATTCACGAGACTACGGAGAAGATTAGGATGATCCGTGATAAGGTTAAGCAAGCCCAAAATCGTCAGAAGAGTTATGCGGATAACCGTAGAAGGCCTTTAGAATTTGAAGAAGGCGATCACGTGTTTTTAAAAGTCACTATGAGATTGCGGTTGAAAGGACCGTTTCGATCGCGGAAGTTAAGTCCGAGATACGTAGGACCGTATCAGATCTTGGAGAGAATTGGTGAAGTAGCTTACAGATTAGCCTTACCGCCTTCTCTGTCCGAGATGCATGATGTTTTTCTTGTATCTCAGCTTAGCAAATTTGTCCCAGATCCTCTTCAGCCAATTTTACCAGATACAATTGAGATAGAAGCAGATTTGACGTTTGAGCCCCAACCGAGTCGTATCACCGGAAGAGAAACTAAAGTGTTAAGGAATAAAGAGATTTCTCTTGTTAAGGTCCAGTGGGATGAGACGCATCCGGGTGATGCAACTTGGGAATTGGAATCGGAGATGCTGGAGGTCTATCCTCATCTTTTCAGGTAATTGTTTTAAATTCGTGGGCGAATTTCTATTTAAGGGGGGGAGGATGTAATACCCCGTAAATTATTTTTGCTCTGGATAATATTAGTTGCGATTAACTAGTCCCAGTGTACTCTGATAAATTATCTGCAGAGATAATTAGGGTAACTGTCGGATTTAGAGTAAATCCAATTAATATTATCCGACTCTGGGTTATTTAAATATTTGGACTTTAGAGAATTTTTGCACAATTAGTAGTGTTGCTAATTGATGAGATTTTACTAAGTCATTCATTTTCCTCTCATTTTCCACTAGAACCAAAGAAAAGAAAAGATAGAAAGAAGTGGAGAGAAATAAAAGAGAAGGAAAGGGAGAGGAAAAGAGGAAAAGCTCAAGATCAAGAACATCATCAAATCTTCATCCAATCATCTTCAAATCTTTACCATCTTCATCTATTCAAGGTGAGTTCTAGTTAGATGCTTTTGTTTTAGATTCTCTTAGATTCTAAAACTTAGGTTAGAATTGTAAGGAAATTGGATTAATTGCAAAATCTTGGAAATTAACGGTTAAAATGTGTTATAAACTGAGTAGTATGAGTTATAGGAGTGTAGAATCATTTATGTGTGATTGTATGATGTTTGGATATGTTTTGGTGGGGTTTTAGAACCATGGGAGATCAACTGTTACGCTGATGAACTTTTTGAAATTCCCAGATTCGCACTGCGAATCCCCCAGCGAAGGGGGAAATCGTGCACTCGCTGGCAGCTCACACTGCGAAGGCGAAGGCGAGCACTCGCGAACCTTACTTTGTATTTGCTACTGCCTTGGTTCGCCAGCGTTCACACTGCGAATGGTGCAGCGAACAAGTGTTGGCTAGGCATTCGCTGGACGCTTCGCACTGCGAATGAAGTAGCGAGCATTCGCTGGTTTCTTCGCAATGCGAACATAGCAGAACATCCAATTTATTTCTTGCATAACTTTTGACTCGGTTATCCGTTTTGCGTATTCTTGATATCGTTGTGAAGCTAGGAACGTATTCTAGCTGATGGTAGTGAGAAATATCTGTTTATTGCCTGATTAAATGAATCGGAGGGAACCGTACTTTGGTATAAATTGTGGTATGTTGAATTTTGGTGTTCCATTATGTGATTGATGATTACATGTCTATGTTACTATTGTTAAACATGTTGGAATATGTATGCATGTTAAAATATGAATAGGTAGAGTGAGGAACATTACCGTAATGATATCGAAGTGTGTAAATGACATGGTGACAACGCTCGTGCAAAAGAGGCCGAGGCGGGTGTCTAGTAATAATAATCGGTTTATCTTGCGGTGTAGTTTCATGAGACTCGAGCACCTCCTCTGAAACGTATGCACAATTACTTGGCAGGTTTGATTCCCGCGTATAGTACGATTGGAGCCTACGGGTAAAGAGACTTGTGACGGTGTATGGGGCGTGTGAAGTGACGGATCACGGCGTACGGGCCGATGATCCCGAATCCAATTCGTATGCCAAGTAAATACAAGGATCCATGACTCGAATCGTCTTCTAGACGTAGAAGCGGACGAGAATAGGGGATACCTTGGTAAGGTTATTGATTTGTGAGATTCTGGAGTAACAGGCTCAGAACTTACTTTGGTACTATTGTGAGTTATCAGGCTCATGAGTGTGAATGTAATTATATCGTGTGTGTACTCAAAGTCACTTCCCTTCCCTTTGACTTGAGGTAGGCTTATTAGAACCTTGTAAAGCCGAGAGAACTATAAGATAGCGAACTCACTGAGATTTGATGTATCTCACCCCACTGTTGTTGTTTACATCACAGGTTCTGCAGGTTCGGCGAAGGGTAAGGACAAAGTGGTTTGACTTTTCCTTACGGATCACGGCTTTTGAGATGGCATGGCTTCCGCTATGGCGTTTATTTTGAGATCATTGTTTTGATCTAGTTCTTAGTGCTTTTTGGGACATCTTATATATGTTATGCCGTAGGCTTTAGACTTTGTACTTAGGGCATTTAATGTATATAATGTGTTAACTAGGAACTTGTACATATATATTTCAGTACCAAACGTATTATTCATGTATGATATATGCTTTGATGTATGTATGTATATGTGGGCTTTACATATATATATATATATATATATATATATATATATATATATATATATATATATGATAATAGCTTTAGTTTTACTGGTGATAGGGTACTATTATTTATGTGATGCTGAATACATGAACGGGGAAGGTTTTCTTACTCCATATAGAGGTCAAAGGTATCACCTTAATGAATGGAGGAATGGCTTACAACCGACTACACCTAAAGAGTTTTTCAATATGAAACATTCATTAGCTAGAAATATAATTGAAAGGTGTTTTGGACTTTTGAAGGGGCGTTGGGCTATATTAAGAGAGAAGTCATTCTACCCTCTGAAAACTCAAATAAGAATTATAACAGCATGTTGTCTACTACATAATCATATTCGAATTGAAATGACATGAGATCCATTAGAAAATGATTTAGGAGATGTTGAGTCCTCTAATGAATTTATGTATGGTGAACTGATAACTGTTGTGGAGCCAAGTAATGCATGGAGTCAATGGAGAGATAATTTAGCATTGGAAAACTTTAATAAATGGAGAAGTGGAAATCATCGATAAATTTTGTGTTTCTTATTTGTATTTTCTATTTTGTATGATTTTTTAATCATAATTGTATTGTTAACTATAAACAAAAAGTTTCATTATATCTATTTATATATATTTCTATTCTCCCTGGTACTCTTGTTTTCTTAGCAGTATTGTTTGTTTTTATATAACTGTTAGCATGTTAGTTTTTGAGTTATAGCATATAAATTTCATTATCTATACCTGTTAGCATGTTAGTTTTTTAGCTACTGCATATTAGTTTTTGAGTTACTGTTAGCTACTACATATTAGTTTCATTATATATTAGCTTTTGAATTTCATTATATATTAGTTACTGCATGTTACTTGTTGACCTGCATGTCTATTTTCAAAACAAATAAAAATTTGCATTATATAATTGTTAATGTGTTAGTTTTTGAGTTTAGATTGATGGACGAGTCATCTGAAATTCAAAATACAAAAGGCTCAAAGCGATAATGGACTGTAGAAGAAGATGCTATATTAGTCAAAGGTTTAGTACAACTTGTGGATGACGGGTGGAAGGCAGATGTTGGAACATTTAAACTGGGATATACTAAAGTTTTAGAAAAGTATCTCCATGGAAAAAATCCAAACTGCACATTAAAAGCTAACCCTCGCATTGAATCAAGAGTGAAACGCCTAAAATCATAATATTCAGCAATCAAAGATATGATGGGTGCAAGCGGTTTCAGATGGGATGATACTAGGAAGATGATTGTTGTAGAGAAAGAAGTTTATAGCCAATGGTGCAAAGTGACATTTCATTTCAAATTCTCATAATGCATAGTACATTTTAATTTATGCTTTTCAAAATTTATTTTATCGATCATACGTATTTGACTTCAATGCAGTCCCATCCTACTGCATCTGGTTTGTATGGAAAACCATTTCCTCACTTTGACAACTTGGATGCTGTATTTGGAAAAGATAAAGCATCTGGTAATGCATTAGAAAGTCCAGCAGAGCATGCTTATAACATTGTGAAAGAATTTTTCCAATCGACACAAGGGAATGAGTTTGAGTTCAGTTTGAACGAAGGTGAAGAGAAATATGATTCACAAGTCCCGGAAACGCCCACCTATAAATATACTCAAGCACCAAGTCAAGTAAATCAATCACAATGTAATGCTACATCAAATAGGACTGGAAAACGTGCAAGTAAAAGGGTAAAGTATAATGATGATGTTTTTGATAGTTTATTAACTTCATTAAACAAGTTAGGTGAGCTTTATGCTGGAAGTGTGGAGAATATGCAACAACTCACGTCTTGCTTTGTGCACGAAAAACACACGGCTGATAGGAGGAATCAAATCGTCTCTATTTTAAAAGAAATTGAAGGACTATCAGCTATAGATGTGGTAAGGGCTGCCATGCTTATCACCAAATACAATAATCTATGTGATTGTTTTTTCACTATGGATACTCTTGAATTGAGGAAAGAATGTGTGCAAATTGTTTTAAGTACCAATAGTTCTTAGTAAACCTTTGAATGTTTAATGCTTTTATTATTTAGTAAAACAATATCATGTGAACATTGTCTTGATTGGTTTTATTACTTAGTTGTCTTTGCCCTAACACTAGTGTTCTGTCTGTTTTACTACTTATATGCATTATGTTGTTTATGTTCATGTATGATTCTGCTACTGAATATTGACAAGCTTTAAGACAAGAACCTTGTTTAATAATGCAATATCCGACATTTCTCATAATAACTATATTAACTAAAACATGCATGAAAAGATACTACCAGTGGAGTATAAGCATTATCAGCATTGTCAAAACCTCAAATGTACCGTGTTATTCATTTTCCTATTTGATTTAGCTACTGTTTTTTTTTACTATGCATAATTTCATTTAGTTTTTGATTCCGCATTTTCGCCTTCACAATCACGGTAGATTTATTTTGTCACCAACAATAATAAGAAAAGTCTTCTAAAACAATTCAAAATAATATTGATATTTTCTGTAAGAAAGTGTATTATCTTGTTCTGGTTTTATTGTTACTGCTACCTCAGTAATAGAGTTTCAAACTATAAAGATTATAGTAGTATTCCAACTTGCTCAATTGTAGCATTTGTCAATTAATAGTTAATAATGCATATGCTTTGTTAGAGATTTATTATCTTGCATAATCCTACTAATATAAAATCCTTTTCATTGCAATATAAAACAAAAGATAATTAGAGCCTGCAATGGTTACATAAATAATATGGTTGAATTATATTTTTGACTTAGCCATGGCTAATATTGATAGTATCAATAATTTTGATATAAAAAGTATCTATGATGATGGTTCTGTTAAGCATTTTTCTTCTAACTGGCCAATGTCTCGAAGGAATGTTAAAGCTTAATTTGCTAACATTTGCCACCCTCTATAATAAAAGTATGTATGTATATGATGAAATGTATGTTGAAAATTAGGTGCAAGATATAATGACAATGGGTACATAGCAAAGCACCTTATACCTCTCCATCATCAAAAGCAATCAACAATGACAACAACTTCAACACATACTTGGTTCCTTCCACTTAAGGGCAAATAGTGTTGGTGTCATCAAGTGGTATTAATATGTCATGTTTTCTACACCATATTATAAGCATATTATTGTTGAACCTTAACGTGTAATTGTTAATGTCTAGCTAGCACATTTCCATTAGTATGCTTAGAAATCATAACACATACCTCTTAAATTGTTGTTAGAGTGTTTGTACAATTGATAATTAATTGTATTTTTCAAATATATATAAAGGGTACTTTGATAATTTTACATTTTTTTAAAAATTATACAAAACACAATTTTAGTTATTTCAAGGAATTTTGAAAAAACAATCCCAAGAATTCCAATTGGTAATCAAACACATTTTTAAAAAATTCCAAGGAATATAATTCCCATTATTTTATTCCCAGGAATAATATTTACATCCATTAAACAAACACACCCTTAATACATCTTTCTCTTCCTTTATTTATTTACATTTCAATTACGTACTTTTGTTGTATTTTCATTTGTCTGATTTCCTTTATGCCGCTACATATCTTTCTTTTGTTTTACAAACACATATTAAACTCTAATTTTATCAAAAAAAATTATTTAATCATTTTTTTTTTCAAATCCATACAATTCACTATTCTCTTGTGTTTAGAGTGATTTAGGTCTCGATTGAGTGATTCAACCCTATTCTCGATGTTGACCTGGGTGAAGATATCACTCTCCTAACCATTATCATATGGGTGTGTGATATGAACCATGACAACATGGACTTTGAACTTGACTCCAAATGAGTAGTAGATAATTTGTATCTGCAAAGGTCATATGTTTTAAAATTTGGAGTTAATTATTACCTTCAGCTTTAGGAACACCATGTTGACTTCCTCCAAAAGACAAACTAACAGGGTTGTTCATGGTTTAACTTGATGCCCCATCTTTAGCTTGTTTCAATAATTTTATTGATATTTTAACGTGTATCCAATAAATTATAATGAATAAATTTTACAAGCATTTTTTCATAAAAAGTGAGCCATGTCACTCCTTACAATAAACTTATTTTTGGACATATATTTATCCTCCATAAAACTTAAGTTTTCTTTTCTTAAGTTCATTCTCTCACACCTTTTATTATTGTGTTTGATGCATGAATATAAATGATAAAGAACTGAATTGATAGATTCAAATACCAAATTAAAGTTTTATATGAATCTATTTTATATCTACAAAATCAAATTATAAGATAAAAGACATTATTCTTGGTAAACTAATTAGATTTTATTTTTATTTTTATTTAATATGAGACTTTTTCCGTATGCATTGTTGTTTATTTTTATCTTTTAGTATTTATGAATATCTTCTTAAGAGTCTTTAAAAAGATTTAAAATTTAAAACAAAAATGGTGATGTTCGTGAATGTTATCCCTAGTGTGCACAAATATAGCAATTGCATAATGAGCATAAGACATGTAGTGAAATGGCAGAGGCACATGGATATACAAAAGTTCACAATGAATCGGGCCATTCCTAGCATTCATTGGTTGTAAAAGCTATGATGGCCTATACAGGCATTGTTTCTTCTAAGGGCCCTTTACCATATGAACTAGTAATAATTGAGAGAAGGATGGGGAACTTGTACATATCATATGTCAGTCTAACGTGCTAAACTTTTGAAAGGAAAATGTTTGATAGCCATGTAAATGGATGAATACATTTTGCGAGAGAAAAAGATAAAGAGAGTGCTGCCATAAATATGATATATTTATATTATAGGAAGAAAGATAAAGAAAAATAAGGTGTTCAATGAATGTTGGAAATTTATAGATGAACAAATACCATTATTATACACACAACTATTCTTGTCAAAATTTGAATTTTGATGATGATTATGATGACGTCTAAACTAATATAATTTGAGATTAAAGATAATCCACCTAAATTAGTTTTACACCATTATCCAATAAAAATATGACGTTCTGCCATATAAAATTAGTTTTACACAATTATCCAATAAAAATATACTCCCTCCGTCTTATAATAGGTGTCCTCTTTCATTTTTTTATTTGTCTCAAATTATTTGTCCCTTTAAAATACCAATGTAATATTTATTATTTCTTTCCACTAACTTACCCTTATTTATTGTATTTTAATTCATTTAACTACTCCACTATCTATTATTAATAAGGTTATTTTAGTAAATGACACTCGTTTTATCATTGAAATCAATACAATTAATCATTATCTTAAAAAGTGTGAAAATCCCAAAGAGGACACCTATTGTGAGACGGAGGGAGTAACATTTTACTTTTTTTAGATTCATTAAATAATTAATGTATCTGGTCTATAATGCAGACCAGATACATTAATTATTTAATGAATTTAAAAAGTGAAGTTTTCCTTATAAAAAGGATCGAAGGGAGTAATATTTTAAAATTAAACGTGTGATTTGTCGAAATACACATCCGTAAATAATTGACAATATAAAAATATTTTATATTGTCAGTGCGGACAAACAATTACTATCATTATTATTGATGAAAAATGAGTTGTTTATGAAAGCATTTAAAAAATACAATAAATAAATAAAAAAAATATTCCTTCCAACCTTACTTTTTTATTTTATTTTGTTAAACTAAATCAGTTGATAATTGTACAAAAATATCATATACAAGGTGCGGGCGGTTTTAAATTTACGAAATTTCATTTATTCACTTTTAAATAGTGAATTTCAGTCATGAAACTACTTGATCCAAAAATAATTATAAAAATATTAAATGAAATTAATTAGTAAATATAAAAAAAAATCTTTATGGAAATATTTCTATTTTTATAATTATTGATATCATAAAAAATAGAAAAAATTAAATTTTATAATAATTTAAATAGGGATAATTTTGTAAAAGTAAATATTAATGCGTTTTTAATTTTTAAAAAGTTTTGTATTAAGAGATAAAAAAGTGAAAATGGATTTTATAATTAAGAATATAGTGTTGCGTTATTATCTTATCTTATATGTGTGCACATTATAATTTAACATCATTCTTATAATATTCATCATATCAAAACATCGTCACTTAATTGTCTATTAAACTTAATAAATATATTTAATCAATTCTAATTACATTTAATTATTGAATATTTATTTATTATTATAGCATTGATTAGTTTATGCTCATCTAGAAATCGATCCTATATACTTTAAAAATAAACTTCTGCATCACTTGAAAAAATATGTCTTTTACTTTCATAAATATTTATATATATATATATATATATATATATATATATATATATATATATATATATATATATATATTAAAAAATTAGAAAAAAAATCTAAAAATAAAGTTTTTGGTGGAACTGTGCAAAAACACAAGGAAGAAAAAATACAACAAAATGTGTCATTAAAAATCTTGTGTCAGTGGATAAAACTTGGAGAAAGGAAAAAGGAGTACAATGTATATAATTCAATGTCTTGTGTTTGATTTTGCGCAACGTGTACAATGAACCTCATTTGGTTGTTTCAATGTAACACTTTCTCTAGGTTGGTTCTGTTCCATATATGCAATAACCTTATCTGATTGGTTTAGTGTAACTTGTGCAACAATCTCTTCTAGTTGGTTCTCAAGAACCTGTTTAACAATTTATCATTGTTCGTTCTCTGCAGTCTGGGCATCAATCTTTATGGTTAGTTTTGTGCAACCTATGCAGGAATCTCAACTGGTTAGTTATGTGCAACAATCTCTCTAGGTTGGTTCTTTGCAACTTGTGCAGTAATTTCTCTTAGATGGTTTTTTAAAAATTGTTCATCAGTCTCTCCTAGTTAGATTGTTGCAGCCTGTGCGCCAAACTCTTCTAGTTGATTTTGTGCAACATGTGTAGAAGCCTCATCTAGTTGGTTTTGTGCAACAACCGCTTTAAGTTGGTTCTCAACAACCTATTTAGCCATCTCTGCAGCTTGTGCAACAATATCTTCTAGTTGGTTTTGTGAAATATATGTAGGAACATTCTAACACCCCGAATTCGATTAAATAATTTAATTGAATTATTAGGATTTATTTTATTTAATTATTTGAAGTGGTGTGTATTTAAATAAATAATATGATCTAATATAGTGATGGGGTGTAGTGGAATTAGAAGAGTGGTGAGAAAATAGAATAAATTGAATAATAATTAGAATAATCAGAATTTTAATTATTATTATTATTAATAAAATAAGAAATTGGAGAAAAATAAGAGTTGTTAGAGAAATAAGGTGCAATGAGGGGATTTAGAGAATAACTTAGGGGTAATGAGGAAAAAGTCTAAATAGGAGGATTTAACTTGATTTTATAAATAGAGGGATAAGAGAATTGAGAGAGTTTATAATACGTGAAAACAAGAGTTGGAGAAAAAGGGAGAAGAGCAAAAGTTAGGGTTTTGAAGAGAGAAGTCATAGAGGTTGTGCAATTCATCACTTTGCTTGAAAATCAAGGTAAGGGGGAGAAAGGGCTATCGATTAGGTGTATTACATGATGGGGGTAGTGATGAGAAGTCCTTAATTTCATTAGGGTTCAAACCTTTCTTGTGATGACTTATTATATGATGAATTTTCTAGAAATTGTTGTTGAATCAATGCTTAAATAATCATGAATATGTATGTATGAAGTTTTGTCATTGACGAGGGTGTAAAAGCATGAGTTTTGTTCATGATAATGAGGAAATTATTGTTGAATTGATAATGAAATAGCTATGATTGGTGATGAAATAAGTGACTTATGTGTTAATAATCATGCTAGTATGATTCATTGTTAAAGATCATGGTTGGGTCTATTAAATTGGTGAGAAATAATTTTCAATGATGTATGGTATGTTTTGGGACTGTTAGAGGTCAAAACTTTGGGAGTACTACGGGCCATGGCAGCTGCTATAGGCAGCCGTAGCAGCTCCCTGGATTTTGTACCAAGTGAGATGTTTTCGAGTGTAACTTAAGTTTCGTGACTCCAAATGAGACATCATTCGAACCGTTAAAAATCTATTGCACAAAGATACCTCATGGTATTGCTTGGTGAAAGGTTTGAGTTGTAGTCATTTACCTACTATAGGGATGTTTGGGATAACGTGTGGGATCGGTTAGAAGATCGTTATGTTTACACGATGATGTGTTATTATTTTAGCGAAGTAACATGGATGAATGTTGTTTGTTGTTGTTTACTGATGTTGTAACATTGATTAATTATTGCACATGATGAGTGATGTTGTGTATAAATGGTGAGATGTGCTTGGTGATTCTTTTGGTGAACCTTTGGGTGAAAATGCATATTGTTGAGAGTCATGCATCATAGTGTATGGACTTCGGTCCAATCTTGGTGTGCTTTGGTCCGGTGATATGGATCGAGAGCGAGTAGCTAGTTCTAGTGAGGAGTTAGTGAAGTGTTACCTATGGTAATGGTAACAAACTTTGGTATGCTCTAGTCCTATGGTGGGGATTAGGAGCGAGTAGTTGGTTCTAGGTGGGGGCTGGTGAAGTGTTACCTATGATGATGGTAACAATTTAGTGTACTCTGGTCCTATGGTGGGGATCGCGAGCGAGATGAAGCGAAGCATTCATGAATGGTTCCGCATGCATAATGAGTCTGTTGTGGAGTACATTTGCATACATGATTGCATATGTGGTTAATTTTTCATGATGTTGTTGATTGGATATGAATATGTACATGTTGTGAAGGGTGTGAGACTATGTGGTAGTTTATTGTGTAATTGAATGTGTTCTTGTTATATGTTCTTTACCTTAGCATTCTTTATACTATTTATATTGGTTTGTTGTTTCTCACCCCTTTTATTTCATGTTGTCCACCATAGACATTTTGCTGATACTCAGGGGTAGAGTTTGTCGTTGTAAGTGGAAGTTAGCTCATGGAGTTACTTCGTTCGTTTCACCGTTGTTTAGAAGTCTTACTCTGATTCTGTAACATCGAGGTAGGAACGTTTGTTTGGTTAATATGTCTTGCTGGAGTTTAATCGTTTTTATTTTGTTTATGTTGAAGTTGTTGAATATTAGAATATGATAACTCTTTATTCTGAAAACCATTTATCATTATTTGAAAATTAAGACTAAAAGTCTAAGTTGCAATGTCTTTATTATTTGAAATAATATCGAATACCACCGTAATGATACCCTAAGTGAAGGTGAGCGTGCGATGACAAGTGTTGTATGACGTTGATATTTTGCGTTGTGTATTTGTTAAATGTTTGTTTTGTTAAAGCTTTTTGTCGTTGATGACACCTTAGATTGTCGTGTAAAGCTTAATATATAAGTATCAGGGTTTAAGGTGTAACAAACATCATATGGTAGATTTTGTGCAACAATATCTTCTGGTTGGTTTTATGCAACATGTGCACCAATTTCTCATTGTTGGATTTCATAAAGAAGATCTTTGTCGCACCTCAGGGAAACATCTCATTGTTAGACTTCATATAAAAGATCTTTGTCGCCCCTTAGGCAACATCTCATATGTTGGACAACATAGTGAAGATCCTTACCGCCCCTCTAAGCAATATTTCATTGTTGGACTTCATAGTAAAGATACTTGCCGCCACTAAGGGAAACATCTAATATGATGGACTTCATAGAAAATATTTTTATCTCTCCTAATGGAAAATTTTCATTATTGGACTTCATAGAAAAGATCCTTGTCGCCCCCAGGAAAACATTTCATTATTGGACTTCATAGGAAAGATCCTTGCCACCCCTTAATGAAATACAAGTAAATTACTTATTTTCTTGGTTAAGGGACTTTGTGTCTCCTAGGGAGGGACAAAATTAAGGGACACGTCTGACATGCATGACAGACATCCAATCAGAGAGAGTTGATAACAAGTCTTGCTTGAGGGCTCGATAGAAGTCTTGCCCAAGTAGGTCGAACACCTCGCGTGAGAGACTGGTAGTCTCATCAGTTGGGTTGTGTATAATTTAACTCGAGGATTCAAATTTCCCAGGGTAAATACACTCTCTCCTGAAGGACTTAGTGCCTCCTTGGGCAGGACAAAAATCAAGGGTCACACTTGAGAGGACCCACCGACAACCAATCTGAGAGACTTGAAAATAAGTCTTACTTGAGGGCTCGATGAAAGTCCTGCTAAAGTAGGTTGAAATCCTTGCCTGAGAGATGGGTAGTCTCATCAACCAGGAAATGTATAATTCATCTTGAGGGACTCAGATTCCGCGGAATAAATACACTCTCTCCTGATGGATTTAGTGTCTCCTCGGGCGGAAAAAAATCAAGGTAACGCCTGAGAAGCACGACAGACACCTAGTTTGAGACATTTGATAACATGTACTTCCTGAGGGATTAATGGATGTCCCTCTCTAGTAATTTGAACTCCACACCTAAGAAATTAGTAGTCTTATCAGTTGGGTTATGTGCAGTTCTTCCTGAGGGACTCAGATTCCCCACAATAACTACACTCTCACCTGAGGAACTAAGTTTCTCCTAGGGCTGAACAAAAACCAAGGGTTATGCCTAAGAAGCGCGACAAACATCCAGTCTGCGACACATGATAACAAGTCTTTCTTAAGAGTTAGATGGAAGTCCCTCCCAAGTTGGTCGAACGCCTAACCTGAGTTACTGGTAGTCTCATCAGTTAGGGTATATGAAGTTCTTCTTGACAAACTCAGATGCCCCAGGATAACTACACCCTTGCCTGAAGGACTTAGTTTCTCATTAGGCATGACAAAAATCAAGGTCACGCCTGAGAAGCGCGTCAAACATCCAGTCTGAGACACATGATAACAAGTATTTCTCAAGGGCTCGATGGAATTCCTACACAGGTAAGTTGAATGCCTCGCTTGAGAGACTTGCAGTCTCATTAGTCACGCTATGTCCAGTTCTACATGAGAGAGTCAAATTCCTCAGGATAACTACACTCTCCCCTAAGGAACTTATTGTCTCCTCAAGCGGGACAAAAATCAATTTTTATACCTTAGAGAAGCAACAGAAATCTAGTATGATAGACTTGATAATAATTCTTTCTTGAGAGCTAGATGGAAGTTCCACCCAAAGAGGTCGAATGCCTCGCCTGAGAGAACGGTTATAACACCCTAAATTTCCCCCGTAATATTTTAAATAAAAAAATTTGAGTAATTAATTCGAACACACGCAACTTAGGATATTACGGTCAACATACAAAACCTGCTCATCAGACTGACTATGTAACACTTATAATTTTGCAAAATCATGAAAACATGAACATGTCGGAATGTTACTTTTATTGCAGCGGAGTAATAAAAATCATTTATCTTAGAATCACGTAATTCATCAAACAACAACTAAACAAAATAAGGGAGATGTCCACAAATCTCAAAGAAGTATAACCATAAAAACGAGTTCCCACGACTCCCCAGTGTTACAATCAGAGCAGACGCCAACTACAAAGTAAAAGGTAAAGAAACTTCATCTTCAACTCACATCCGAGTCCTACTGCGGAGTATCTGCACATTGCCCACATAGAGGCAATATTCAAACTAAAGGGATGAGATATCATGATAATATAAAGGAAAACATGATAAACAATATGCATTAGGATATCACATGAATTGTCACCCAACCTACAACACATCATACTCAACACCAACAACAAGTTATCCAAGCATAAAGATAACACAACAACAATTCAGCTAAATATCTCATATTAATCAACCAAAACATCATTACTAATTATTCCCCAACCAACATGGAAATCAAGTAGTAGCAAGTCCAATTAATCCCACAAAACCACATATTTAGCAACATAGCAACATATATAATGCAATGAGACTCACAACCTGACTCAATGCATATGCATGTGGTACCAATGTTTGTGAACACTCGGGTTCACCGTTCCGATCCCCACCTCCTAGGATAAAAACCACTCACTGACCCATCACCTCCGGAATCAGCTACCGGCCCAATCCACACAATGGGATTTTAGGCTCACCAACCATGGACCATTGTCCACAAATGTATGCCATTCGACTATTTATGCATGCAAAAATAATAACATCATCGTGCACAATAATGCACCACTATGTTTATTGTACACCGCCCAAATTAGCCAACAAACATAAAATATATGTATCTTTTATGCAATCATAAAAACTAAAAATACTCACATTCGAAGTAAAGCATTATACCACACAACATTATAACATAACCTCAATCATACCCAATAACAAAATACCCCTTCTCAGGTTCTACAACCCACATAAAATGAAAGTATGTGCCCTCGGCTTCACACTACTTCGAACGGCGCCTCAAACGGACTTACGAATCAAAAGTTACGTCTATTCTACCATCACTCGCTACATGTTCGCTATTGGTCGCTTCGCAACTTTCGCTACGCGAAATGCAACTCGCATCGCGACTCTCACTACTGCTCACTACCCTCACTTTTTCGAGCTCATTACAGAATGTAAACCATGGACTTTCGCTACTGCTTGCATCGTGAACTCTCCAGGACAGCAAACTAGAAAAATGCGATTTTTGCAGTTTGGAGGCCTTCCGAACCTCCGAATTCGATTCCGTAAAAAGTCTCAGTCCCACAATTCAAAATACTACCATTATGTAACAATTATAATGACCTACAACACCTTTTTAGAGGTTCTAACATCACACATACATCACTAGGGGTGGCAAAACGGGCGGCCCGCCCCGCCCCGCATTAGGCCCGCCTAATGGAAACAGGCTTACAAATCTAGCTCGCCCCGCCAAGGTGGCGGGTTGGCGGGCGGCGGGCTTGCCCGCCAACTTTTTTATTTATTTATTTTTCATTTTTTAATAGATTAATAGGCTTGTTTTTACATTTCAAATAGATTTTTCACTTATTTTTTAGAATAATTTTTACAAAGCATCTTTTTAACAAATTTTACTTCAAAAAATATTGCATATTTTATCAAATAAATGTACAAAATAAAACCATCAAGAATTGGAATTACTAAAATTAACTAAAAAATGGCAGGTTTAAGGTGGGACAAGCTGAACGAATAGGTGCGACGGGCTTTGGCGGGTGGCGGGTTTTGGCAGGGCGGGCTTTGGCGGGCGGCGGGCCCAAAATCCCAACCAAACCCGCCATTTTTTGGTGGGTGCGCGGGCCACTGCTCGTTTTGCCTTGTTAATTTCAAACAAAGTTTTTGTTTGTTTAAAGTAAGTAGTGAATTTTGATTTGGATTGTTTTTTCTTGTTAACTAGTTTGAAATTTGCATTGTTTTTTCTTATTAATTTGGTTGGACAAGTGATTATTGGTAACTTGATTCTGTCATTTTTAGTAAGGAAAACCTAGAAGTACTTGTTATTGACTTTATAGTAATTGACTTTATAGTAATGTTTGGTTGCTTTAAAAATTTGAATGTGATATTTAATTTTGATATTATTGTTACTTTGATAATTAACATTAATTGACTTTTTATTTTTATATTATTGTTACTTTGATATTTAACATTAATTATAATATTTTAAATATGAATTAAACACAATTAATAATAAAAATTGAAAACCTGAGAGAGAAATTACCTGCGACTTTTCCTGCGGATTTTTAATTTCCTGCGAACATTAAAATTGCTTGCGGTATTATCTGCGATTTAAGCTGTTTTACCTGCGATTTTTTCCTGCGACTTTTTTCTGCGACTTTGCCTGCTAAATTAATTATCCACGAAGGTTTTAGCTGGGAAAAGAAAATAGCAGGAAGAATCGCAGGTAACAAGTTTCCTACGGAAATTTTATCAAAATCCGCAGGAAAACAGTGTATTTCTAGTAGTGAAATTTCCAATTGGTTCGGGCCTCCTTATTTTACTGTGTGTTTTTGTAGGTATGACTTTGTCACTCCCTATAGCTTTGTCGAGGAGAGACTCTTCAAATTAGGCATCTATTTCCGGTGCTTCTTCGATTTTCTATTTCAAGGAATTATGTTCCTTTGTTGGTTGTTACTTTGATAAAAGTGCTAATAAGCATGTTCGAGACAAGGCAAAATATGTTTCTAACACCACAAATGTATCACCAAGAGTACAAAATTTTCATTTAGGTGACGGTAGATGAGACATGGGATATCTGATTGCATCTAGGTACAATGTTATACTGGTGACATTGTTAAAATATTTTAACATTACTTTGGATAAATGCAGTTAGATTTGTCAACAAATTTAATTTGGTTCAGCTGAGGCTTGACTATCCTTTGCCTTCAATCACCTCACTTTGTGGAGAGAGTTATGGTGAATATGGTGGGGTATAAGGCGCAACATATGCAAGTCATATAATACAGTGGGAACATGAAGTTAGACTACACCCTCTAATGAGGCCATCTGTAGATTTGCATGATTTGATCTTAAATATTGATGATAATTGAACTTATATAGTTGAGATACCACCAAAAATTTTATGGTCAAAATTGCACCAACATTTTTGTATGTTTGAAATTAAACCAACATTTTTGTATGGCCTAGATTTCATTGACATTTTTTTTATGATTTAGTTATGTAAAAATGCTTCAGTTGTTCTAAGTAAATCATAACAAAAATAAATAAGATGTCTTATATTTCTCTCTTTTTTTTAATTTAATTGTTAGCGAACTCTTTTTAATTTTAGGGTTTCCAAGATTTTCAAACTTGAAGATTTAAAATCCGAAGTTGAAAGTTTCCTGGAGCATGACGAAAAAAGTTGGTGGTTAAGATTGAATACCAATCTCCACCAATTGATTTTGATGGCTCACCAAAGTTCACTAATCTTCATCTCAAGAAATATGACGATGTAAAAACAATATTTACCACATATCATCTTTATGAACCAAGGGTCCTATTAAGGTAAGATCCACCGTGAGTCACATTGTACTGTAATACCTACAAACATGGAGTGGAAAAGCGTTCGGAGGAGGGGAGATAGGAAGATGATGACAGGTATATGGGATTCTTTTTTAGTTGCAGGAGGGAGTTCGAGGGTTAAGGAAGATGGAATCCAATCCTTATATTTTTCTGAAATACCTGACACGATGAAGGAAGAGAAGATTTTTAGTTTGTTTAGCGCTCATGGCAAAGTGAAGGAGGTGGTTATTCCTCTTTTGGAAAGCATTTTGGTTTCGCGAGATTCGTCGACGTCAAGGATGCAAGGATGCTTGCTCTGAAGCTGGACAACATTTTTATAGACAATATCAAAATCCATGCAAACTTCCTAGATTTTCTAGAAGTGCTAAAGGGCATGTGGGAGATGGGAAGAAGGACAGACGCAGACATCAAGACTTTGAGTGTTCTGAGCCATTTATAAGGAATGGCGGAGCCGCAGATGCTAGGGTGGATAAAAGATCTTTTGCTGAGGTGGTTAACAACGAGGGGAATCCTTTTGTTGTCAATCACATTAAGAAATCTCCGGTTCATCTGAAGTTTATGCCTTCTGGGGAGAATTTAAGCAGATTCAAGAAAGCTTATATGGGAGTGGTGTTAAATTTTGGTATGTCTTATAATATTCAAACTAGCTTTGATGTAGAAGGATATTTCTCCATCAAAGTGACTCCTCTAGGAGCGAATATATGTTTATTGGAGGAAAACGAACCAGGTGAAATTAGAGACTTAATCAGGGAAGGAGAGTCTTGGTGGAAGCATTGGTTCTCTGACATTAGAGAATGGAAAGAAGATGTAGTGGATAAAGAAAGAGTTATTTGGTTGAGGTGCTATGGCATTCCTTGCCAGGCATGGAATTTCTCTTTTTTTTTTATATGCTTGCTAAAACTGTAGGGCAATACGTTTGTGTTGATGAAAACACATTGAAAGGTGAATGTATGGATGTCGCGAGAATCATGGTCAGGTCTTATTGTGTTGTTGTGATTAATGAAACTTTTAAGGTTCAGGTCAATGGTGAAATCTTTAGCATAAAATTATGGAGGATTTCCATGGCCCGTTGCACCTTACTGTTAAGAATTCACCATTAAAAAAGACTCGAGAAGTTTATTCTTCTGACTCAGAGGGCGAGTGGAACAGGTTTGAAGAAGAAGAGGAGAACGTTGAGTTTCGGGATCAGGAAGAATCTATGGGACTCAGTGAAAATAGGGAAACATTAAATTCGTCTTCGGTGAGATAATCGATGGAGGAACCGACTTCAGAAAGTGTTTGGAAATTATGAGGAATCGAATAAGGCAATCCACATGTCAGAGGATACGGTAGCTGACTCTATGGATAGAGTCTTTGATTTTGATGCAGCAATCGAGGCGGTTAGACCTACTCATAAAGTTATTTTGGAGATAGAGGCTAGGTTGAAAAGAGAAAGTTTAGCAGCTTTTAATAAGAATCAGTCTCAGGTTCAGGCTCCCATTTTTAAGGAAGACGTGGCTAAACAGCTGGAACATGGGAAAAATAAAAAAATTAGAAAAGTTAAATTGAGAAAGTTATCTAAAGTGATTGGGTCGTCTAGCATAAAGTTCAAGGGTAAGGTTAGGAGGTCGTTGGGCCTTATCCACCAGTGTGGGCCAGACGATTTTGAGGATCCGATTGAAGAGTTTTCTCAACCTTCGTATTTTATGGCATTGAACAAAATCCCTAGGCCCTATTTTTTGTCCAATTTGAATCCTTACACATTAGTATCACAAGAAGATTCAGAGAATTTTTCAGCCGGGGCCATTCTTTGTTGTGATCAGACGTCGGATGATGATGTTATTTGTTGCAATAACAAATTTTGGGATAATCTTAATTCTAAGGTTGGAGTTAAAGTTTGGAGTACGATTTCTGACATTGGGGTGGTGGTGACTGATAAAACAAAGGATTACCAGCGGAAGATAGCAGAAATGGAGGAATTGGACATAATTAGATTCAATAGTCAGTTGGGGCATAAAAAAGGTGTTCAATGATTATTGGATCCTTGAACATTAGAGGGGGTGGTAATCTCACCAAGAGAAGACGAGTCAGTAAGATTATTTCATCGGGGAGGGTTGATCTGTTCTTCATTCAAGAATCAAAGTTGAGGGAAGTGGATGTTTCAACCATTAGTAGCTTGTGGAACCATAGTGAGGTAGGATGGTCTTACAGTGGAGCTCAAGGTCAGTCAGGTGGCATAATTACAATGTGGAAAGTGGATTATGTCAAAACTTTATGCTCTTTCAAAGGTGAAGGTTTTCTAGGCATCAAATTGGTCTGGAAAGAAGACATTTATTATATTTTGAATGTATACTCTGCTTGTGATATTTCTGAGAAGAGGAAGTTGTGGACTTCTCTGTTAAAATTAAAAAGTTAATTTCAAGGATGGAATATGGATTGTGGGAGGAGACTTTAATGTTATTTTGAATCCTTCTGAGAGGAAAGGACAGAACTCAGTTTATCGGAACTCTGAACTTAGAAAATTTGAAACTTTCATTTCAGATTTGAACCTCATTGATCTTCTTGTTACAGGTAATAAATTCTCTTGGTTTAGTGGAGATGGTTTAATTATGAGTAGAATGGACATGTTTCTAGTAGATGATAGTTTTGTTTAAAAGTAGGGCGTGCTTAATCAATCGATTAGTAAGAGGACCACTTTCTGATTTGGTTGAAGATTTGTTCGATCAACTGGGGCCACAAACCTTTCAAATTTAACAATTGATGGTTTGATAATCCTGATTTTGTTAAGTTCATCAAGAAGGAATGGAAAGATATAATCATTCATGGTAGAAGTGAATATGTGATCAAAGAAAAATTCAAAGTATTGAAAGAGAGGATTAAGAAATTGAATGCAGATGTTTTTGGTTGGGTAGACCTCAAAATTGAAGAAGATGTAGAAGCTCTGAACTAGGCGGACCTAGAATTGGTTTCAGGAGGATATCTGGACATTCAACAGATTGTTGATCAAAGAACTTTGGCTAGCAGGAGTTTTTGGAGGAATCTGTACTTCAAAGATAAAATTCATTTACAAAAGGTCAGGTTGAAGTGGAGGACTGAAAGTGATTTAAACTCGAAATTCTTCCACAGTTGGATTAAGGGCAGAATCAAAAGAAAATTCATAGGATCGATGGTAACGGATCAGGGCTTGGTGGAATCAGTGGAGGGAGTGAAGACAACTATTAGAGATTTCTTTGCAGAAAAATATGTTGAGTCAAATTTGCAGAGGCATGTCTTGGAAGGAACTCATTTTAATAGGTTGTCTGAAGAAGATGTGTTATTTCTGGAAGCCCCTTTCTCTAATACTAAGAAAAAAAATGCAGTGTGGAGTTGTGATGGTTCGAAAAGCCAGGGGCCAGACGGGTTTAATTTTGTATTTATCAAGACTTGTTGGGAGACTCTGAAGGAGGATATTGTTCGTTTTATAAAATACTTTGATTCGTATGCTCTCCTCCCTAAAGTGGTAACATCTTCTTTCTTATATCTTATACCTAAGGTTGCTCATCCGTTGAACTTAGGTGAATACAGACCTATATGTCTTGTTGGAAGCCTGTATAAGATTATGGCGAAATTGTTGGCGAATAGGTTAAAAAAGGTTATAGGGAGCCTTATTTCACCTTGCCAATCGGCGTTCGTTCCTGGTAGACAATTGTTGTATGTTGTTGTTATAGCTAATGATATAGTGGACAAGGGGACTAGGGATAACGAAGATTGTATTCTTTTTAAAGTTGATTTCGATAAAGCTTATGATTGTGTTAGTTGGAATTTCCTTCGTTTCTAGATGATGAAGATGGGCTTTGGTAGAAGGTGGTTGCGGTGGATGGAGGCTAGCGTTTTCAATGTTTTCTTATCAATTTTTGTAAACGGTACGACAGATTTTGCTGTGGATAAGGGATTAAGACGGGGTGATCCTTTATCCCCTTTTAATTTCGTGATTATTACAGAAGGTCTTACTAGCTTAATAAAGAAGGCAGTGTCATTGGATAGATTCAAAGTCTTTAATGTCGGTAATGGTTTTTCTGTGGAATTGATTCAATTTGCGGATGATACTCTAATCATAGGAGAGGGGAGTTGGAACAACCTGTGGTGTATTAAATCAATTTTAAGGGGGCTTCGATTTAATATCAAGGCTGAAGGTGAATTTTAACATGAGTAGGATCATTGGCATAAATGTTAGTAGTCATTTCTTGATGGCTGCTTCTTCGTTCTTGTCTTGCAAGGTTGATAACACATCTTTTGTTTTCCTTGGGATACCTATTGGTATCAATACCAGAAGGATAATCGCTTGGAAGCCAATCATTGAGAAGATTAAAAAGAAGTTGGCGCTTTGGCAATGCAAACTATTGACGATGGCGGGTAGGATTACGCTTATTAATTCGGTGGTGACAAGCCTTCCTATTTTTTGGTTTTCTTTCTATAAAGCTCCGACGTTGATTTTGAAAACTATTGATAAAATTATATGCAGATTTCTTTGGGGTGGCACTGAGGATAAATCGAAAATCCATTGGGTTAAGTGGGAGAAGGTCTGCAAATCGAAGGAAAAATGGGGTCTTGGAATCAAGAGCATGAAGGAACTTAATCTTGCTTTATTATCAAAATGGAAATGGAGGATTATGGAGGATTCGAAATCTCTTTGGAAAGACACGCTCTTGGCTAGATACGGAACCATTGAGCAGCAAACATTGACTGAAAAGATTTCATCGAGATCTTCTTCCTCACTTTGGTGGAAGGATATCATTAAAAGCGGAGCAGTTTCTTCTAATCTTGGTTTTTGTTTTGCAGATTCTATTCAACATGTCTTAGGAGAAAGTAAATCTATTCCGTTTTGGACGGCAAGGTGGTTGCAAAACACTCCACTGGCAGTGATGTTTGCAGACCTTTATAATTGCAGCAGTTGCAAAAACTCTGATGTTAGTGATTTGGGAGAGTAGCAGCTTGGATTATGGAAATGGGGAGACTTTGGTATATAACAATAATATTAGTGGGGGTTTGAAACAAGCTTCCGGGAGTTAACACTTATGCTGGCAGACATGAGCCCTGCTGTGGGAAAGAAATACGGTTTACTTTGGAAGGTTTGCAATGAAGACTCTTACAATGTTAGGTCCTCTTATAATATCATGATTGATGCTAGACATGAAGATCTGTTGTCGGGTGAGAATCAAAATGTGTTTGGTGTTTTGTGGAAGATTAAGTTGCCGACTAAAGTATTGTGCTTTGGTTGAAAACTTCTTTGGAATAGACTGTCGACGAAGGTTCATTTATCTAAGAGACGGATTTCAGTCTTCGATGATAAATGTGTCTTTTGCTTGTCTTCTCGAGAAGATATCTCTCATTCTTTCTTCGGATGCAACGTAGCGTTGGCGGTTTGGGAAAGGATTGGGGATTGGTGCGATAACGCGAGTATTTTTTCAGGTGATGTTTGTATTTTCTTTGCTGACTGGTGTAGTTTTAGAAACCCCAAGGTAGGTAGGTAGTCTTAAGTTTGGTTCGGTTTGGTTAACGGTAGTGTGGTGTTTATGGAAGGCTAGAAACAAATTTCATTTTTAGAAACGAAGGTTGTAACGTAGGAGATATTTGTTGGTATGTTAAATTCCTAGCGTGGAAATAGTCTTGTGTCGGAGAAATTCTCTATTCCAACATTGATTTTCACTCATTATGTTTTGATCCTTTTGGTACCATTAGATAGAAGGTGTTGGTTTGGAATTTTTTTCTTTTTCCTTTATGTTTCTTTGGTGTAAAGGTTGATCACCCTTTGTGATCTTATTTATATCATTTGCCTTAAAAAAAAAAGGGCCCGTGGATGCTACAATAGAAAAATCTTAAAATGATATTCTGAAGTTGATGAAACGACACAACACCATGAAAAAATGATTAAATCTTAACTAGCATTTGATAGAACTACATTGTTTATGTTATTTAATTTATATTATGTTGTTTTCGTAACATCTATATTGTTTAATTTATATTACGTTATTTTCAGTGGCGGAACTAGAATACTTTAATTGAGGGGGTCATAATAATGTTGAAATAATATTAATACTTTCATACAATATTAAGAAGTTGTTTGGTATTGCAGTGGCAAATGCTCGTTTAATTTTAGAAAATTACTTGGGCTCGATTCTCATTAGAGACATTTTTTGAAAGGGTTAATACCTATTTTCACCCCTGTCATATGAGCGTGTTTTGAAAAACCCCCCTGCGAAAAAAAAGTTGCAAGATTGGCCTTAACAAATTTCAAAAGTTACCATTTAGACCTTCATCAGGCCACATCATCAAAAATAATGATGTGGCAGTCATTTTTTTTAATTTTTTAATGAAAAGAAATTCCACATCATTAATAGGCTTTGTGAAATAACTCTTATACCCCCACTTTTTAATTTTTTTTTTATTTAGTTTTTTTTAGTTTTTCTTTTATTTAATTTTTTTAGATTTTATTTCATTTATAATTTTTTTATTTATTTAATTTTTTCTTTAATTATTTTTATTTAATAGGCTTTGTTTTTCTTTAATTTTTTTATTTATTTTTATTAATATTTTTTTCTGAAATTATTTTTAATTCTATTTTAAACAAATTGTTATTTTAAAAATTATTTTAATTGGGCCACAAACAAACACACACAAGCCCATTATAAGTCCATTCTTTCTGGCCCATATATTATTGACAAGTAACATATATAAACACTTTCATTTAGTAAATAGTTTTCGATGTGGGACTTTCACAACAACCATAACAACTTCACTCACAAACAAACCACCACCACCACAAACAGTACCTCAACTCCATCATCATCATCTTCTTCCGCAACTCCTTTTCTTTTTCTCCAAAGAGTGAACCATAAAACACATAGAAAACAAGATAAAGAACAAAAACCAACACTTAAACCAATTCCTAAACTAACCTTGATGTTTTTACCATTACCACTTTCCAAATTTGAATTGAATGACCCACATCATTTTGTTCATCATTTTTGTTCTTTATGATCACTATCGACAGCTGTAAATTGAGGTAGAGAACTCATCACGGTCATGGTCCGGTATCTTGAGTGGTGTGCTTTAATTGTATGCCTTGAAACTTTATGTTTTTTCCTTTTTGACATGAGCAAATCGCATCTTTTGATTCAGTTATTTCATCTTGTTCACAGGTGGAACATGCTTTGAAGGATCTTTCGTTTCCAACACCACTGGGTTGACAACAACAGATGCAACCAAATTCTCAGTTGTAGGGAACTTTCTCTTTTCAGGTGGAAGGAGGTAGCAATATTTGGTATTGTCTTTTTTTTTTTTTCTCATTTTCCCAACTTGCGTTTGTAACTGCCATTGTTGTATTGAGTGTATCAATCATGTTGCAAGCTGAATTTTGTGGAATAACTACTTGTATGTGCTACAGGATAGTGTGACGACATGAGGAGCGAGGGAATTCAGTTATGATCTTGTGAAGTGCGGTTAATGAAAATGTATGCAATTATGTTACATTGAACTTTTGCTAGCTGTTAGACAACTTGAACTTGGTTGGTGATTATTGTTAAAGTTAGTTTATGACAGTCATGATGAATTCAGAGTTAATTTGGTTCTTTGTGTTTGTTTACAGCGAATTCGACAATGGTGATGGCATAAACGAAGCCTCCTTATGATATGTGTCGAAAAGATTGTACAACAACTGAAGAGAATGTATGCCGATCACAACCTTCTTTTCCAGCCTATGATCGAAACTAGAACTCAGCAATAAATACCCAGCAATAAGAGGAATTTGAATTGAATAACCTTGATGCGGAAGAAGATGATGATGATGGAGTTGAGGTACTGTTTGTGGTGGTGGTGGTTTGTTTGTGAGTGAAGTTGTTGTTATGGTTGTTGTGAAAGTCCCGCATCGAAAACTATTTACTAAATGAAAGTGTTTATATATGTTACTTGTCAATCATATAACAAATGAAATAATATATGGGCCAGAAAGAATGGACTTATAATGGGCTTGTGTGTGTTTGTTTGTGGCCCAATTAAAATAATTTTTAAAATAATAATTTGTTTAAAATAGAATTAAAAATAATTTCAGAAAAAAATATTAATAAAAATAAATAAAAAAATTAAAGAAAAACAAAGCCTATTAAATAAAAATAATTAAAGAAAAAATTAAATAAATAAAAAAATTATAAATTAAATAAAATCTAAAAAAGTTAAATAAAAGAAAAACTAAATAAAAAAAGTTAAAAAGTTGGGGTATATGAGTCATTTCACAAAGCCTATTAATGATGTGAAATTTCTTTTCATTAAAAAATTAAAAAAATGACTGTCACGTCATTATTTTTGATGATGTGGCCTGATGAATGTCTAAATGGTAACATTTGAAATTTGTTAAGGCCAATCTTGCAACTTTTTTTTTCGCAGGGATTTTTTCAAAACACGCTCATATGGCAGGAGTGAAAATAGGTATTAACCCTTTTTAAAATGAATTAATAAAATTACAAAAACATGGCTACTAAGGATCGGACTTAAGTTCTCATACTAGCAAAACAATACTAGTTACCATTGCACTACAATTGATCAATTCATATTTTTCGAATCAAAATATTTATATTATGTACTTTATTAAAATTTATACTCCTCCATCTAAAATTTTTAAAATTTTTGAAATGTTTGGCCACCCCTGTTCAGCTGTAGGTCCGCCCCTGGTTATTTTGTCAAGTCTAAATTGTGTATATTTAAGAAGAAAATATTTAAATTAAAGTTGATTATCAAATACAAGAATTATGAAATCATAATTAGTTTATTTAATATAACAAATCATTAAACAAATACAAACCTAAATGTTGATAGAACAATTTATGAAAGATGAAAGAATTGAAGAAATATTGAATATTGTGTTTCTTGAATTTGAGAGAAGAGAGATGAATGAATAGAGAGTGTATACTTTCATTAATGACTGAAATTCATCAGTTGGTTTACACAGCTTATACAGCTATATATATACACCAAGACATGTAACAAACTAAAACTAGTTCTAACTAACATAGAAATACAAAACCAAACAGAGGATTGTGATGTTGTGACATCACACCTAACATCACACATCTAATCTAACTAATATTGAATTACAAAACCAATACACCTCCTTAATTCATTTAGTTAGATACTTCAGCCATTCCAAGTTTCATCTTCAAGTAATCAAAGCTGCTTGACTTCAAAGGCTTTGTGAGCAAATCTGCTATCTGCTCATCTGTTTTGCAATGTTTCATTTCCAACTTTCCATTGTTCACTTGGTCTCTTAAGAAATGGAACTTGGTTTCAATATGTTTACTCATACCATGTGCAACTGGATGTTTTGCTAAGTCTATGGCTGACTTGCTATCAGTTCTGAGCTCCATCTTTTCAGTCTTCACCCGCTTCAATTCCCTCAGTAACATGTTGATCCATTGAGCTTGACATGCTGCCATAGAAGCTGCAATATACTCTGCTTCACACGAAGATAATGCAACAACTGGTTCCTTTCTTGAACTCCATGAAAAGGCTGCATTTCCAATCATAAACACATAAGCTGCAGTGCTTTTCCTGTCATCTTTATCACCACTCCAATCAAAATCTGAGTAGCCTACTAGATCATCATCTTGGTCCTTACTGTATTGAATACCATAACTGTTTGTACCCTTCACATATCTCAAAATTCTCTTGGCTGCAACTAAGTGTGAGGTGGTAGGTTTCACCATGTATCTGCTGATCAAACCTACACCATAAGTAATATCAGGTCTTGTATGGCACAAGTACCTCAAGGATCCCACAATTTGTTTGAATAAGGTTGGATTTACTTCTTTCTCATCACTAGCCAAAGACAACTTTACTCCTGTATCAACTGGAGTTGAAATTGGTTTACAATTCAGCATATTAAACCTTTTCAAAACATCTTGTGCATATTTCCTTTGATGAATCACCACTCCTTTTGAATTCATTTCAAATTCAATTCCAAGGAAATATGTGAGATTGCCTAAATCAGACATCTCAAACATCGTCATCATGTTTCTCTTAAAATCCTCCATCTCAGCTTCATTGCTTCCAGTTACTATCATATCATCCACATATAAGCATACAATAAGCTTATTTGTGGTATTTCTGCAGTAGATTCCATGTTCATTTACACACTTCATAAAGCCTTGCTGAACAAGAAAACTGTCTATTTTCTTATTCCAAGCCCTTGGGGCTTGCTTCAAACCATACAGAGCTTTATTAAGCCTGTAGACATGCTATTCCTTTCCCTTTATCTCAAATCCTGGTGGCTGATTTACATACACCTCTTCTTCTAGCTCACCATTGAGAAAAGTAGACTTTACATCTAGCTGATACATGGACCAATTTTTCTTGACTGCTATAGCAACAATCAATCTGACTGTTTCCATCCTTGCTACTAGAGCATACACTTCATAGTAGTCTTGTCCATACTTTTGTAGAAAGCCTCTTGCAACTAATCTAGCCTTATACTTAGCAACTTGACCATTTGGCTTCAGTTTTGTTTTGAACACCCACTTAACATCAATACACTTCTTATCAGCAGGTAGTTGTACTAAGCTCCATGTTTCATTCTTCTCTATAGAGTCTAGTTCTTCAATCATTGCTTTCTTCCAATGTTGTTGTTTAAGAGCTTCCTCAAAAGACACTGGTTCAGTTTCAGCAAGCATTGCTAGTTGCACTATGTCACCTTCATCTGTAACAGCTTAATCAGGAAACCTCTCATAATCTCTTAACCTGACTGGTGGTTGAATGTTCCTCGTTGGTCTATTTGTCACTTCTACACCTCCTTCATTTGTGTCCTCAACAATTTCTTCTTGTTCCTCAGTCTCACCTTCTTCTGTCTCTGAATCAGCTAGATAAAATTGACTATTAAACTTGTTTGATGCTTTATCCTTCCAGTTCCAGCATTTTGATTCATCAAACTTGACATCTTTGCTGAACACTATCTTCTTGCTACTTGGATCATAGAGTTTGTAAGCACCAGTTGAGTGATATCCAACCATAATCATTACCTGAGATTTATCATCCAGTTTCCTCCTTAATTGGTCAGGTACATGTCTGAAACATACTGAGCCAAAGATCTTCAGATGTTGGACACTTGGTTTTACTCCACACCATGCCTCTTCTGGTGTCTTGTCTTGCAGCTTCTTTGTTGGACTTCTATTGATGAGATATGCTGCAGTAGCAGCTGCTTCTCCCCACAAGTAATGAGGCATCTGCTTTTGCTTCAACATGCTTCTTATCATATTTACCAACGTTCTGTTCTTTCTCTCTGAGATCCCATTGTGTTGGGGTGTGTAAGGTGCAGTGACTTCATGATTTATGCCATTTGATGAGCAAAAATCATTAAATTCAGTGGAAGTATACTCACCTCCTCCATCCGTTCTCAATCTGCTAATTACTTCTCTTTCATTTTGAACTAGCAGTCTAAACTTCTTGAACACACCAAACACTTCACCTTTCTTAGCTAATAAGTAAATCCATACTTTTCTAGTAAATTCATCTATGAATGTTACAAAATAGCTATTCCCTCCTACTGACTTTACTTCCAGAGGCCCACATACATCTGAGTGAATTACCTCAAGTTTCCTGGTTGCATTGAATAGTACATCTGCCTTGTATGAATTTCTGGCTTGCTTTCCAGTGCAACACATATCACACACTTCATCAGGCACTTTTATCTTTGGCAACCCTTGTACCATATTCTTCTCATGAAGCATATTCAAGTCTCTAAAGTTGATATGCCCATATCTTTGATGCCATAACCAGTCTTCCTTCTTAGTTTCTGATAGCAAACACTGATCCTCAATCACACTGATGTTGATTTTGAAAGTTCTTTGTTTTGACAATGGAGCTTTCAGAATCAACCTATTCTTGCTATCAAAAACCTTCATGGCTTGTGCTTCCATCTTCATAGTATATCCCTTCTGCAGTAATTGACCAATACTGATGAGATTGCTCTTCATATTTGGTACATACAATACATCTGTAATGCATGCCTTCTTACCATCCTTCCTATGAATCAATATTTTCCCAATTCCAGCTGCACAGACTATGCTATTGTCTGCAAATCTTATCTTTCTGTTTATTGAGTCATCTAATTCAGAAAACCACGATTTCTTGCCTGTCATATGATTTGAACACCCAGTGTCCAAATACCATTCATCACTTCTTGCTTCTTCCTCCTTATCTGTTGCCATCAGGAGTACTTCATCAGAATCTGACTCCTCATTTTGAGCAAATTGAGCTTCATCTTTACTTCTTGGAACCTTCTTCGATCTACATTCAGATGCATAATGTCCCCACTTCTGACAATTATAGCACTGAACTTCCTTCTTATCTTTCTTGGATTTTCCTTTCTTCACATACTGGGCCTGCAATGCTTGATCAGAAGATGCATCTTTACCTCTTTCTTTGATTCTATCAGTCAACCTCAATTCATAAGCTTCAAGACTTGCTTGCAGTTCTTCTATCTTCATAGAATCTAGGTGCTTAGATTCTTCTAAAGCAACCACAATGTGATCAAATCTTGGTGTTAAAGTTCTGAGAACTTTCTCCACCTTCATCACATCAGTGAAAGCTTCACCATTCCTTGTCATCTGATTTGTGAGATTAATCAGCTTATCAAAATACTGACTTATGGTTTCTTCTTCTTCCATCGCCAACACTTCATATTGTCTTCTTAATGCTTGAAGCCTCACCTTCTTCAGTTTGCCATCCCCAGAATACAATTTCTCCATCGCATCCCACGTCTCCTTTGCACTTTCATAATGCATGATCTTTTCAAAGATCTCATTGCTTACACTCTGATGAATCAAGAACATGGCTTTCCCATCTTTCTTCTTCAAATCTTTATGTGCTGCTTGTTATACCTCAGTTGCATTCGCTGCTAATGCTGGTACCCTTTCATCCACAACTTCAAGAACATCCTGGAACCTGAATATAACCTTCATCTTCACTATCCATTGATCAAAGTTCTTTCCTTCGAACACTGGTAGATGTGTAGAAATATTATTGTTGTGAGTTGCCATACTTCACGAATTCTCCAACAACAATGATCGAACCGAGCTCTGTTATACCAATTTGATAGAACAATTTATGAAAGATGAAAGAATTGAAGAAATATTGAATATTGTGTTTCTTGAATTTGAGAGAAGAGAGATGAATGAATAGAGAGTGTATACTTTCATTAATGACTGAAATTCATCAGTTGGTTTACACAACTTATACAGCTATATATATACACCAAGACATGTAACAAACTAAAACTAGTTCTAACTAACATAGAAATACAAAACCAAACAGAGGATTGTGATGTTGTGACATCACACCTAACATCACACATCTAATCTAACTAATATTGAATTACAAAACCAATAAATGTGTCATCCACGTGGAATGTAAGCAATATACCTAAACCCCTAAACACTGTGCCATATGGGTTTATCTAACCCATGAACTCATCAACAAGAACAATTAACAATTACCATTTGAAACCTCAGCTGACCGGATACACCATGTTTCATAGTTGGTGGTGGCACAACATCTAAAGGTTCGACATAACATCTAATAATGATGATGGTGGTGGTTCAACAGCAAAAGATCCATGAGCATCTACATCGAGAAATATAATTAAACGATGTGATATGATATAGTGCTACTATATAAATCCGACCAAGAATTGGCAGAGAAACATCACAGGAACTGCATTTCCTCGTAGTGCACTCCAAAAACTCATTATGTTGGCCGAAACTATAAATGAATGTTACTTGGAACATGATAGACTGGTTATAGGATACCATACATGCCCAAACTAGCGTAAATTGCTCCACAAGGCATGCCATGATAATTTTGCACTAAGAGAGATAGTCTTTGAACTGATAGGAAGATCCTAAAGTCCCATATTAATTGAAGAAAGAGCAATGAAATAGTTTATATAGAGTGACACTTCTTACCTTACTAATTTGTTTTGTAAGGTTGTTGTTGGAAATTAATGGACAATTAATGTCGACAATTTCTTAATACACCACACGAAATTCCGTTTTTGCCCCCAGTTTTCAGATGTGTACATTCGAACGCACCATTTTTTTTAAAACGTTGATTTGTTTCGGATGTGCAAATCAGAAAAAATTTCTGATCTGCAGATCCGGAAAAAATGAAAAGAATTTCATAAAATCATTTCCTGATCTACAGATCTCGATAAATTCAAAAGTATTCCATAAAATCATTTACTTTTAAATATAATTCTTATAAATAGATAAGTTAAAATTTTAAAATTCAAAAATATGAAAAATATGTAAAAAAAAATTAATATGATTTAAAACGAGATATGCTATTAATTATATTAAATTTTATTATTTTGATGTTTTTAAAAATAATTTGGTTAAATATACAAAATCCCCCTGTAATGTTAGAGAGTTCTCATTTTAACCCATGTATTTTTTTTTTAAAACTCCCTCGTAATACTCAGATTCCCTCACTTAGGCCGTTGGTTGCTATATTGCAGCAAAAATTCTTTCATATTGTCTGCGTGGCAGTCCACGTGGTATTTTTTTTTTTTTTTTTCGTTTTTTTTAATTTATTTTTTTCGCTATGATAGAGTTTGGGTTGATAAAGATGGAATTACTAAACAAATTCCAACTATTGGATAAAAACTTTCTACAGTTGATCATAGATGGAATAATAAGAATAAGGAGTTAGTTTCTTTTCAATTATTATATACTACTAATAAATGTTATTTAAACATATATGTACATATTCTGCTTTGTAAATTAGTGAATAAATTATTTGTTTTTCATACATGAAACTGGTACTGCTCCAATAATGTATCATTCATCTCTTTTGTTTCAAGAATAATTATCAAGAAGTGTCATACTCATTTTTTCTTATATAAATAATTTAAAAAATAATAATAAATATTCTTTTAATCCTATAAAATTATGCGATTCAAAGTTTAATTCCATAAAAAAATCCCTTTTACTCCCTATTTATTACATTTTGAATTAACTATTTTGAGGATTAAAAACATTCATTTTTTAAATAAAATTTATTATTACAACTTGCAATATTATGAATGACTAAAATTTTAGTTAAAATCTAATTGAACTAAATAGATTTAATCTAAAATAAATAAAAAATTAAAAAAAAAACAAAAAAAAAACAAAAAAAATAGTATAGAATTATATTTAGAAGTAAATGATTTTATAGTATATTTTTGAATTTATCCGGATCTGCAGATCAGAAAATGATTTTATTAAATTCTTTTGATTTTTTCCGGATCCGCAGATCAGGAATTTTTCCTGATTTGCACATCCGAAAGAAATCAACGTTTTTTTAAAATATTGTGCGTCCGGATGTGCACATCCAGAAACTAAGAGCAAAAACGGAATTTCGCATGATGTCTAAAAAACATGAGTAATGTATTAAAAAATTACCTTATTGTCCATGGATGTGTTCAAATATAATAAAGTTAACGAGGATAAAATTGCATCAGCCTTAAATTTGTCTCAGGACAGTGAAAAATACTTTAAAATAGTGATTTCATTTACGATTTTGGTTAATTAAATTTATATTAGTTATCTAACAATTAATCTTTAAAGTATTTTTATATTGCCATGCATGTGTTGATTATTACTTTCTATAGTTAATAGTATTTTTCTGCAATATTTTGCCTTTTAAATTTTAAAAAATTAGCACCACTAGTTTATCTACCGCTACTGATTTGTTTTGTTTTAGGAGAATATCTAAAGGAAAATGACTTCGTAATAACACGTAAGAAACTCGTTATTTTCGCTGACATCAGATATTCACATTATGCTTTCATTTTTCCATCCGTACCATTCTAAATTCTCTAAAATGGTGGAGATATGAGATTCTTTTTCAGGCCTTACAATTTGTTATTATGATTTTCTCAAGAAGTGTTACACTTGGAGGGTTTTCTCAAGAAGTGTTACACATGGAGGGTTAACAGGCAGCACACAATAACATCAAGTTTACTAAAATGACACACATATGATAGAAGTATCATGATGATGTTTTTCGATTTATTAAAACGGTAATAGATGGTTTATTATGAAATAGTTCATTATTATAATGTGACATGTTAACATGATAGAAGTATCATGATGAATTTTTCAGTTTTCAATTTTGATTATATTCGATATATGAAAAGAAAATGCCTAAATATAAACATGTTTGCATTTTGGATACTAACAGTTTAGTATTTTTTTTTTTTTGGTAAAATAATGACAATTAAGACTTCTGTTTTAAGTATCAATGGATAAATTATTATGTCGTGTTTATTTGCATGACCTCAAAGTTCATCAAATGGATGTCAAAACGAAATTTCAAAATGAAGATTTCGATAAGGAGATTTACTTGGAACAACCATATAAGGTTATGTGCTTCTTGGTAAAGAACAGAAGATTCAACAATTAAAGGGAAGACACACAACTTAAGGGAAGAATTTTCAATCTCATCAAAACAAGAATTCAAAGAGTTTGTCATCATCAAAAGGGAGAGATTGTGAGAAACACATCTTATATCTAGTTCAGTTTGATGAAGACAAAGATTATCAAGGAAGAAAAAGTTCAAAAGTGTCATGCACATCAATGATTAAGTTGATCAAGAAGGTTTAGCATAGAAATTCAAGTGAAGATTTGAGACATGCGAACATAAATAAGGTGTTCATTGCAATTTATACTATGCTACTTTAAATTACTTATAATTTCAACTCTCACTTCATCTAAAATCTTCTTGCATCATCATGCATGATTATCTAAAAACATTCTTCATCTGATTCTTGTTACAAGTGTTTGTACACAAAGTTATGTGAGAATATTGCGATATTCATTTGTCTCCATGTTGATTATATGATTGATCATTAGTAACGAGATGAATGGAATTTTAGAAACAAAGAGGTTTCTAACTTCCACTTTCAAGATTAATGATCTTGGACTAGTTGACACACTTTTGGGGATCAAAGTAAAGCGAAATAGTGGAGATTAAGAACTTAGTCAAAAACACTATGTTGAGAAAGAATTTGATAAGTTCAAACACTTACGCTTTAAGGAAGTGACCACCCCTAATGTCAAACTTCAAAAGGATGATGGATAAGTTGTGGCTCAATTGGAATATGCAAGTGCATGCAATGTACTAGACCCGACATAGAATTTGCAATTAGTAAAATGAGTAGATTTTACTAGTAATCCAAATGGTGAGCACTAGAAGGCCATCATTTGAAAATTTTGGATATCTTATGAAAATCAAAAATCTTGGTCTCCATTATGGTAGATTTTCTGACATATTAGAAGGATATACCAATGCGAGTTGGATATTGAGTATTGAATATCAAAAATATGCATTTGGGTGGATATTTATACTAGCAGAGGGTGCAATTTCTTGGAAGAGAAAGAAAAAAATGAGGATCACTCTCTCAACCATAGAATCGAAGTTCGAGGCTCTTGCTTTCGCTTGTGAAGAAGTTGAATGGTTTAGGGATCTTCTGTTGGAAGTTCCATTGACTAAAGACAATGTTTCAAAGGTGTTGATACATTGCGGTAGTCAAACTATTTTAAATAGAGCATACAAAAATTATATAACAGAAAGTCTAGGCAAGTAGGACATAGACATTCTTTCGTGAGATTGCTGATTAAGGATGTAATCATTCACATATATACGATCGAGCTATAATTTTCTTGATCCATTTACTAAGCCACTAGCCAGAGACTTAGTAAAAACAACCTCAAGAGGCATAGGGTTGAAACTCCTTGAGTAAGAGTTTCGACAGCGGCGGCAACCCAATCTTACGTTAGTAGAACATTAACCTCAAGATTCAATGGGTAACAACAAGTCGTTGATTTGGATATTTGTCAAACATTTTGTGATAATGTTGACCTTTAAAATAAGGGTTGAGTTTTATTTAAACTCTTAATGAAGTTCAATACCGAGGGCATGTGTCTCATAGAAATGAATGCAATATGAACTTCACCTATGTGAATTTCGAGATGGTGTCGTCTCAAAGTGAGAGTTGGAGTTTCTCTCATGAAAAATTCATGAAAATGGAACGTATATGACCATAAATAAGTGCTAGGCGAGAAATGTAGGTGAAAAACCCTTAAAGAATGTGTGTAAGGTAACGCCGGTCTATTCACATGGATTAATGGTTTAAAAGCATTGTTACCTAACATTTCAATTAGACTTTGCGTTGTCTTTACTAAGGTTAAGTTTTAAATCGAAAGATACTTAATTGTAATAACATTCTTTTGTTTTCTTTTATTTCTGGAATTGAGTTTGTCATTATTAGAACAAGTGGGGGATTGTTGGAAATTAATGGACAATTAATGCCCATGGGTGTGTTCAAATATGACAAAGTTAAAGAGGATAAAATTGCCTTCAAATCTGTCTGAAGGAATTTTGGTCAATTTTACACTAAACATCCACCAGTGGAATTTGCCTTTAAATCTGTCTGAATGAAATTTTGGTCAGTTTTTGCACTAAACATCCACCAGTGGAAGTTATTGTTAAATTTGTCTCGGGCTTCTGAAAGTTTTGAAATTCTGGCCTATGCAGACAGCAGATGTCCTAACACATGTCAAGACATTGTGCTACATAATCATTTAAACTCAGAGGCACAACATCAGACTGATACCTTGAATATCAGAACTACAAAATCACAGATGTCGCGACATCTGATCCAACATGTTAATCAAGAACAATAACAAAACTGTAAATTGCAGAATGTTAAATAAGACAGTATGTGTTAACCCAGTTCGGTGCAATTCACCTACATCTGGGGGATACCAATCCAGGAAGAAGACTTCATTATCTTGTAGTATTACCCTAAAGTTAAACTCCCCCGTTTACAACTTTATCCTAATCACTACCCTTAATGAACATCTTTATCACAGTTAAACTCCATCGTTTACAACTCTGATATGAGAGACCTACTCACTTCCTTAATCACAACCTGTGATATCTCTGTCTTCTACCAATTCAGAATCTCTGTCATGCTTTCTTGACAAATAAGTCATCTTGGACTTGCTTCAAAGCTTCGTCCACGAACGATACGCAGACCATGGCCTAAAGGCTTCTGGTTCTGTCCCTGTACCTATGTCTTCCACTCTGCATCCCATATTACAGAGGGAGACTTACAACTCCTAAGAGAGCGAACGACTCTCAAACCCTAAACCCTTATTCAACACAAGAGAACTAGGTTATAAAGTTACTAGTGATACAAAAGGTACATTACAATCAAAACCCTAGGTCTAAGTCTCCTTATATAGTCTTCTGTTGGGCTTTCTATCTTTGATTCTGTGATTCCTTGATCTGCTCCTTAATTCTTGCAACAGATTAAAACCTGCTAACTTAGAAAGTCAGTCAGGATGTCGAGTCACCAAGCTGGGACATCTCCTTCGACATCTTTTTCTTCTGCAGATTCTTCAAATATATCAACAGAATGTTTTACCAAAATTTATTCAAACATCAGGTGCTTTCAATCTCCCCCTTTTTGACAAATTTTGGCTAAAACATTTTCTTCTGCATTCTGCAATCAGCAACACTCCTACATCAAGACTCCTTTAACTTGAGAATTGATTGGAGCTAAGGTCTGAGAGAGTCTCCCCCTCAACACATTCCCCCTCCCTTTAGGAGAGGTCTTGAGAACCAGAAGACTCTTCCAAAAAAGAAACAGCAGTTGTAAGCTTCGTAACACTGAGAGCATTTATTGAATAACTCAGGTCACAAGACACAACCTGCTTCACAACTCAGATCACAAGACACAAGGAAAATAAGATTGTTAAGATGTCAGAACATCTTAACCAACATTCTTGCAAAACAACTACAAGAATGTACCCAATCCCAGACAACATCAGCATCAGAAACATCAAAAAACCATTCTCCCCCTTTTTAGCCAAAACTTGACAAAAGTGACCAAGACAGCTCCAAACCCAGACGCAACACACCCAGATTTTGAAAAACCTGATCTGTCACCAACCCAAAGAGAGAGTATTGAGACTAAAGAAGACCAAAGCAATCCTATTTAAAGCCGAGCAATTTCCTTAGAAAGTAACGAACCACAGAAAATAACTCTAGTCAATTCAAATAACCATTAATTGAAGGTAATAACTCCACCAATAGTGCACTGACCAAGACTGCTTTGACTGTTTCTTCTTTTAAGAACGCCGACCAAAGAACCCATTATATGCAAACATGTTTTATAACAATGTCCTGACATTGTATATTATTCCCAGGTTCTTCTTCTGATTTGACATTACCAAGACTTCTTCACAAAATTATGATCACAGACTGCAAAGAAAAATAAATTCCCCCAGACTCAACCAATGATTCTTAAGCATCCAATAAGAACCATGGAACTTGCATTGCCAAGTCTCCCCCAACTTGCAACAATACAAATGTCAAGACATCCTTCTTGACATCTCATCCTCCTAGGATGGACACATAATCACAGCTTGCTTGACGCACAATACAAACTGGAACTTCAACTGCACCCTCGCAGTAAAATATCTTAGATCAAGGAGAAACTCCCCATATCTAAGATAACCAGTGCTCCTCCACAGAACACTAAGCCGATGAATGGAAAACATAAGACGCATCTTCGTGTCTTCAAGAGCACACCCTCAGTCCAACCTACCTGCTGAACATAATCATCAACCCTCTTATTGCTTCTTCTGACAAGAACCAATAATCACTCACACATGATCACCATCACGATACCCGTGAGGAAATAATAGTATCACCATCCTACCATAACAAACTCTTGGATTAAGATCAAAGTCCCATTGATCCCCCTCTTCCTGCAACAATCTACACACCATACGAACTCCTCTTGAATTCTCATGTATAGACCTCCAGCTACTTGAGGCACAAACCAATTGAATTCTCATGTATAGACCCCTTAGTTTGTTATAACAATGTTAGATATCGTATGCATGCTCCAAAACTTCACAGCTGCCAAACTGATCCACTACTAGCATGACTTGCAGCCAGGGGCAGTATCCTCTTTGCAAGATTTTCCACTGACCTTACCAAAGCCAGCAACTGAGATAGACACCCCATAATCCAAGACAGTCATTCCTTGTCATTCTCCTGTATGATAGCCTGGAATACTTCTGATTTTCTGGTGAATATCCACTTCTGAACGCATCAGAATCCAGACCTTCATGCAATCAACCCGTGATCCACTCAAGTCTTCTCCACAACATCCTCCCAAGGCAGTTCTTCTACTTCATCATTCTCCCGTATGACGAGATAGTCATTTCTTAGACATGATGTAGCCAACAAGTTCCTAGACCAGAACTTAAGAATCCTCCACCAAGGATAACTAACCCAAAAAATGTTCTAACATCAGTTAGGACATCTTCCACACATCATAGACACCACACACCATGGTTCTTGATATGCTCCACCACTGGACTTACTATCAGCATAGTAATCCAAACTGAATATCTTCACACAACACTATGCCACCAGCTTGAACAAAAAGAGCTTCAGAAACCCAGAGAGAAATAAACTCTCATCTACCAAAAGAAGGTATACTTCCATCCTCAACCCAGAACTTCTGCCACAAGCTCCAAGAGAACCAGAACCTCCTTGTGTTTTCAACTAACTACTCTTCTGCACAAGTGCAATTAGTTTCAAGCATCTTGCTTGAATGCACACTATGAAACCAACTAAATGCCACCTTTTGATTGATCTCAATCTTCTTCAGAACTCCCACAAGATACACAGATCCACCAATGAAATCAGATCTTCAAGTCACATGAACTACTTGCTCCATAGAAAGACATCTTGGATTCACCAAGCCTCATAGACATGTAACATCTTCCCATCCACAGCTCCTGTAAACTGCATGAGATAGACCTTTTTGAAGCATCCATAACTTCCATTCTCCTGTAGATCACCTTATCTTAAGCTGATGTGCCATATCACCAGCTGAGACTCTGATGTTAAGCTAGATGTCAGAACATTCTGATACGACATCCAACTGCTAAATTCAGCTCCTCCTTCTGCCACTTAGAAGAACCTTCTCCTTTTGCAGAACAAGAGTTTCATGCTCTCATAGACTTAATTCAACAACCAAGTTTGAGTAGACAACCTCCATCATGCTTTGAAACTCCAAAGACTTCACACCTGCCACGTCTGAATCTTCAGAAAATAAGTAGTCCTAGACTACACCATAGCCATACCAAAGAATGCCACTTTCCTTAGTAGAGCAGTCTGTAGAAAGTCAGAGATAACTACCACTTAAATTTGACTTCCAAGAAGAGAAAGATCCATGCTCCAAAGTACCTAGATCAGAAATAAGCAGATCTAAGTTGTAACCATCAAGATCATGATGTCTTCATCTTCATCTTCAACAACATCATAGTCCAGACTAGTTTCTTGCCAGGAAACTCTCCAGAAAACACATGCTTCTGTCACACCCGATTGAAGCTTATTCTTAGGTCAGCACCTAAGACTAAAAATGATGCTAAAGCGTATGCAATACCCCTCCCATGATTCTGCATAAACTCTGATGATGAGATGTTCCAACATCTTGTTGAACATCAGCAATCTTGACTTTCAAGGATAATCAATTAAATACTTGTGAACTCCACAAATAGAAATTGATCTTAAATCCTTGTCCAATAACCCTTCTTCATTGTCGTAGCTAAGCTCCACCAGATCACTTCATGAATACTTGTCAAGTATTCAATCTTTTGCAAGTATCTTCTTTGAAGAACAATGTTGAGATACCAAGGCTGCCACCCTTGACTCAAGTAACTAAGATTCTCTCTGAACGAACCTTATTTACCTCAACTATTCTTCAATCAGATTGGATCCACCCTTAGGGTCAAGAGAGATAAATCCTTCCTTGTTGTTTTTGGACGGTGAAAATAAATCACCTCCACTTTCTTTAGATTGTGTTTCAAAGAAACACCTTCTAGTCAGAAGAATAACTAGAAGACTCCAGATGCACGACATAGATGCCTTTATGAGTGGACTTGAGAGAATTCTCAAGTATCTTTGACAACCTAGCCGATCAATAATTTATCAAACTCCCAGAGCAAGAACTTGATAAACTTAGACTCAAGTCTCTCCTCTTCAATCTGAATTTAACTGCACCAAGAAACCAAGCTTTCAAGTACCATGTCACCATACCAGATATCTACCAACAACTCCCTTCATTTCATCGCTCCCGACTTTGGAATAAGAGAAAGCAGATATCTTCACATATAGAGGCCGACGATTGAGATCTTCCACCAACTGTCTTCAGTAACAACTCCAGAATCCCATAATTCTAGAGCACTTCCATCAGAAACACATGCAGCGGAACCACCAAGGAACAGATCCTGCTTGCCCTAATAAGATGTCAGAACATCTTATAAGGCACCCCAACAAGAGAACTAGCCACTTCTCCTGTAGTTGTTGTAGAATCTCCTCAGTAACATGAACAACCTCAGAGTTGTTACCTTCGATCCAGAACATCCATCTCATCCATTAATACCCTTGAGTATGTCTGAGTTGATTGATCTAATCTTTAAAACTCCTCATTGTTTAAACGCCAGAAAGTATCTCCCAAAGATCTCATCCAGAACCAGACAGGATGCCTGCTCTGATACCAATTGAAATTCTGGCCTATGCAGACAACAGATGTCCTAACACATGTCAAGACATTGTGTTACATAATCATTTAAACTCAGAGGCGCAACAGCAGACTGATACCTTGAATATCAGAACTACACATTCACAGATGTCGCGACATCTGATCCAATATGTTAATCAAGAACAATAACAAAACTGTAAATTACAGAATGTTAAATAAGACAGTATGTGTTAACCCAGTTCGGTGCAATTCACCTACATCTGGGGGATACCAATCCAAGAAGAAGACTTCACTATCTTGTAGTATTACCCTAAAGTTAAACTCCCCAGTTTACAACTTTATCCTAACCACTACCCTTAATGAACATTTTTATCACAGTTAAACTCCATCGTTTACAACTCTGATATGAGAGGCCTACTCACTTCCTTAATCACAACCTATGATATCTCTGTCTTCTGCCAATTCAGAATCTCTGTCATGCTTTCTTGACCAACAAGTCATCTTGGACTTGCTTCAAAGCTTCGTCCACGAACGATACGCAAACCATTGCCTAAAGGCTTCTGGTTCTGTCCCTGTACCTGTGTCTTCCACTCTGCATCCCATATTACAGAGGGAGACTTACAACTCCTAAGAGAGCCAACGACTCTCAAACCCTAAACCCTTATTCAACACAAGAGAACTAGGTCATAAAGTTACAAGTGATACAAAAGGTACATTCCAATCAAAACCCTAGGTCTAAGTCTCCTTTTATAGTCTTTTGTTGGGCTTTTTATCTTTGATCCTGTGATTCTTTGATCCGCTCCTTAATTCTTGCAACAAATTAAAACCTGCTAACTTAGAAAGTCAGCCGGGATGTCGAGTCACCAAGTTGGGACATCTCCTTCGACATCTTTTTGTTCTGCAGATTCTTTAAATATATCAACAGAATGTTTTACCAAAATTTAGTCAAACATCAGGTGCTTTCAAGTTTGAATTTCGAATTCAAAATATACAACACTTTGTGAAGTGTTGCTTTGGAATGAAAATAGGCAATGCTTGGAAACAATGCAACTTTTGGTTAAAATGTGTTGTTTCATCAAGGGTCGCAACCTTGTAAAACAACACATGCATGACCTATAAATACTTCATTTTGAAATTCAGAAAATACATCACAAATCAAATATCTTCTTGTACAAAATTTCAGACACTCTTCGCTACATAATCGAGTTTTTGTCGGTCTTGCGCAAATTCGATATAAGGCTGAATTATCATGGGTATTTCTACGTTCCAACTCTAAAACATTTGAGAGTGCTTGAAATACTTTTAAGGAAAGTGATTTGGTTCACGATTTTAGCTCGATCCATTCGGTTAATTAAATTTATATTAATTATTTAACACTTGTGTTAGACCAAACTCTAATATGGTATCAGAGCCTATCGATCAGATCTTGCGCAACCCACCATTTAAATCCACGCACCAAGCCCAAAAAAAGAGTGTTGGGCGTGAGGGGTGTGTTAGAAAGATCCTAAAGTCCCGCATTGGTTGAAGATAGAGCAATAAAATAGTTTATATAGAGTGACACCCTCACTTTACCAACTGATTTTGTAAGATTGTGTTAGACCAAACTCTAATAAGAACAATGTAGTCTCATCAAATATAAATACAATTTTTTAGGCAAACTATAAATTATAAACAAAAAATGCAAAGTAATTGTGATTTGGTATTCTGAATAATTAGAAAAACACGAAAATCAATATATTTAATATAAAAATAAAATACAATATCTTTTTTAAAAAATAGAATATTTTCTTGAGTCAAATAGTATATTTATCCAAGTTTTAAATAGGATATTTTTAAAATACAATATAGTTGTCAGAAAAATTAAGATAAAGTAACATCTGATAGACCTGATCATTGTCAACTCTAGAATTTGTCTTATTTGAAACTTTATTTTTAAGATGTATTTTTAAGATGTTTTTATCAAATAATATATGATCTCATATTTATACAACTTTACATTTATTATGGACCATACAAAACAATCAGTGCAATCAAAGTCATCTAAAATTGTCGACAAAATCCTGAGCGTTTAAAACTTCAAACAAATTACATTATCAAAAATTTCACTATGGTTTAAATTTTCAATATCAAATGGTAAATTTCAAATTTTTAGAATTAATTGTAACTTACTAGAAATTTCAAAATTTTCCATATACCAAAAATTTACAATACATTATCAAAAATTTTGTTTGTACCAGAAATTTTGTTTTTGCCTACCTAAAATTTTGAACGAAATTTTCATTTAAATTTTAGTCAGGAGCAATTTTGTCAGTTTAAAAATATAGAGTACCAAATATAATTGAGATGTGGCAAGTCAAAATCTCTAACCCTTTGTGCTCAAAAGTGGGCTTGGCCCAAATAGTAACGCACACACTTAATTCCTTTTATTTGTCTTTTTTTTTTTACAAGAATTGGAGAGGATAATATTGTAGAAAACTAAATTAATAATTTATTTTATCATTATTATTTAAAAAATCTAAATATTCAAAAAGTTATATATCTATAAGAGGATCCAAATTTTTAGAAGGACTCATTTATCCTTCTATTTTAACCCTTTGTAAATTACAATATTTTAAATATATATATATATATATATATATATATATATATATATATATATATATATATATATATATATATATATATATATATAAGTGTGTAATCCTTTATCGTGATTTAAAACTCCTCACTTTAATAATTGTTTAACTATTTTTAAAATACTTTAATCTGTTGAAATATTAGATATAATCCAAGTTGAGTTATGTAACTCAAACTCAAAGTTAATTAGGATTATTTGTTACTTAGTTTGTTACTTTACTTAATAGACAAGTTAGTCGTATATAAATACATAGTTTGTAATTCAGTTATTATTATTCAATTCAATAAGACTCGCCTTTTCGCCAAAGGTTTTAAGCAGAGAGAAAATATAGACTTCTTTAATATTTTTTCTCGGGTCAGTAGAACTACATTCATTAGGGTACTTATTTCAATTGCTTATATATATATATATAACTTAGTAGTACACCATATGGATATTAAAACGATTTTTTTTAACGGTGACTTAGAAGAAGAAATCTATATGGACCAACTGGAAGGGTTTGTGATTCATGGGAAAGAAAACAAGGTTTGTAAGTTAGATAAGTTTATGTATGATCTAAACCAAGGTCCAAAGGCAATGGCATGAAAAGTTTTATAACTTAATAATATTGAATGTGTAAAAAGTGAATAAAAGTGACAAATACATTTATTACAAATCTGAAAAACAACATCTGTATTATCATATGTCTCTATGTATATGACTTACTCATTCAGATCAAATATTTAGGATGTGCATGTTGTGAAATCATTGTTTTGCAAAAACTTTGATATGAGAGAATTTAGAATAGCTATTGTGATTCTTGGAATCGAGATCATTAGATTTGAGAAAGGAATATCTTTGGATCAATTTCACTATGTAGAGAAGATCTTAAAGAAATATATTTATTTTGACTGTAAGCCTGCTTGCACACAATATGATCCTCGTGTTAAGCTATTTAAGAATATTGTTGACAGTGTTAGACAAACTGAGTATGAGAGAATCATTCCAATCATAGGTATGCCACTGATTATATTAGACCCGATATTGCATATTTCGTAGGATTGTTATGTAGGTTTACTAGTAGACTGTGTAATGAACATTGGAAAGCTATTGAGCGATTTATATTATTAAAGATTTTCTGATGCACTTGAAGGATACAAGGAAGAAAATTGGAACACCTTATTAGATTATTCCAAAGCAATTAGTGGTTATATGTTCAATATAGTTGGAGAACTTGTATCTTAGAAAATAAAATAAACAAACTATTTTGGCCTAGTCCATGATGGAGTCAAAATTGATAACATTAGGTATTTCTAGTGAAGAATGAAGTTGGGTAAGATGCTTGCTAGTTGAGATCCATTTGTGGGAAAAATCTGTGCGAGTTGTGTTAATCCACTGTGATAGTACTTCAACTATTTCAAAAATTGAGAACTGTTATTATAATGGTAAGAGACGTCAAATAAGAAGAAAACATGACATTATTAAACTCTCTAAATGAGTTGTAGGAGTGAATCATGTATGCACTGGTGAAAATTTAGTAGATTTTTTTACAAAAGGATTAGCTAGAGTGAACGTCCACAATACATCCAAGAAGATAGAACTAATGCTTATAGAGAAGTGAGTTTCTCATGATGGTAACGCGACCTAAAAGACTTTAAATCCCGAGAAATAGATTCATTGGGTAATTAAAAGTTGTGATTAATATGAGATGATCATGCTAGTTTAAATAAGAGAAACATGAATCCTGAAGCGATAAGAATATGAGATCATAGAAAGTCTTAATGAGATCTATACTTTGTATGAGAGAATACCTAGCTAAATGAGTACTCATGATAGACTTACCTGTGTGATTGTGGAAATTAAGTTGGTTTCCATGGAATTTTGAGGCAGAACTCTCGTTCACTAATCTGTGATGGACGTGTAAAGCCATTAAAGCACGTGTTTTATAATACACCTTAAAAAAATATTGTGTGCGAGTTTGATATCGTAGATAGAGTTCAAGACAATTTTGTCACTCTTGTTGAATTAGAATCCTATGTGTTATGCAAAGGTTCGAGTCGTAGACACCTCTGTTTATGCACAATTTTATAAATGTTTAACGTTACTGCTGAAACACTTTTCTAAGTTCAGACGGGGATTGTTGGAACGTGTCAATGTTTCAATATGGGGATTAATTTGAAAATATTACTTAAGTCCCACATTGTTAAAAATAACTATGTGTGCATTTGTTTTAATTGAGAAAACTTTAAGTCCCACATTGATTAGATTACATATTTTACCTAACTTACTTCATTATATAAAGAATGCACATGTTTCATTTCAAAACACACACAAAATTTCTTTTGATTTTTTCCTTCCTCACTCTCTTTACTCTGCATTTTTGAATTGTCGAAACGCCAACTTCTTTTCATTTTTTTTCTATTCGTTGAATAATTCTCCTTGTTTGATAAATTATCAAGTAATATTTTTGGTTTCTTTTTGAAGAATTATTAATTGAATTTTCTCCTTGTTTAAGAAATTACTTTGACTAGTCAAACGACCATTATTGAATTCTCTTTGAAAAATTATTTAAATTTTCCCTTGTTTGAGAAGTTATTATGAGTGGTCTTTATACTAGATACTACGAGTAATATTTACTGTATTCGATTGATATTTGTATCATCAAAGTGTGTATTTTAGACCGGTTATCTATTTTACAAGTAGTAATCGTATAATATAGAGCTATGATGTTTTATTTTGGAGGCGTCGTGATTGATCGTTTGTCTTGCATAATTTTAAGTATTGTCATAAAATGTCTTAAAGCGAACGACCTATTTTGCGACTCGATCTTGTAGTTGTTTTAGTGACAATTTTTTCAAATCAGTAGAAAGAGACACTTGCCTATCATACAAATAAACCTTTGGCTGGCCTATTAGTCACTATGCTTTTACATATTTGATATTTAAAGAGCAAAAATAAACTTTGAAACTACTAATATGATAAGAGCAAAAATAAACTTTGAAACTACTAATATGATACAAATCCACTTGCTAATGATTGGTTTCAAGTGCGTTGGAGCACTTAGTTGTTTTCTTAATGAAAGAAACTATGGCTGACGAGTACAAGTTTTGGTTGTATACAAAATGTGGGAGACAACATTCTTGTTCCATCCTTGCTGCCCTGAAACCCTACAACAATTCCTTTAGTCAAACCACTTGATTTTCCAATAAATGACACCAATGATGTCATCACCAATATCAATTCCTATAGCATGGTAAAGAAGTTTTGATTCTATGTTGTGTTGTCACAACCTAGGTAGTTAGATTTTTTTCAAAAAATCAAAATCAATGTTGAAATTTTGATCATTCATTTTGATTCAACGATTCAGATGTGACTAACTGCATGTAGATACACAAATTAAATCTATAATTGTCGGACGATTAGATGTGACTGACTACATGATATACACATGTTAAATCTATAAATTTCTATGTTGAGAATTAATATCCTCATGTTTAAATAAATTATTTCCTAGACTATAGAATAATTGAACAATATATTTATGAAATTTTCTATATGTTCATTTAACTATTAGTGTGGTTAGAACAAAGTGATGTTCTATAATTCAATTTCAAAATCCATTCATACCCTTTGCATTAATTGAGGCAGTTTGTTTCATGACTTTTATATACCTTGCCTGCATGGTATATGAAAATACAGCATTAGTTACATTAAGTTATGTAAATTGGAAAGTAAATAATTTTGCAATAAAGTAATCACATTGTTTATAGCATGGTTGATTTAGTGATGGATCATCAGTTGATGATGGAGGATCCTGCCCAAATATCATCTCACAACTCATGTCATCAAAATCTGCAAAGAAAAAGATAAATAAAATAATCAATTTAATTGTATACTTTAGTTGTTGAGATTTATTTAATCATGGGAATTTCTGTTATTTACTTTTCATCATTAGGAGTCATGTACAATTTAGCAATAATATTCACACATATACAGAAGTGCTCATAATGTTGCACATTCATCATGACACAATTTGCATGCTTTTGATATACACCAATAGGTTCATAAGAGATATCATCCATAAAATTAAAACAAATTTAGTTTAGATATTTGTTCTGGTTCGTCCGCAAGGCAACCCCATCGTGAAAGGCCAAAGAGCGAACTCTAAATAGAAAGACACACAAAATAGATAGACTTTCACTCTAATCATAAGCAGCGATTTCGCTCTAAGACATCAATCACCGTCCAATTCAATTAGACAGCTTTTCACACAGCACGACGCATCACTCGGGAACAATTTCAACCACTCTAGAATCTTCTATTTCTAGTTCCTAATCCAACAATATTAAAGTTTATATATTATTTATGTTAATGATAGATGTTATGAGAAGTATCATTGTATGGTCTACTTGCAATTTTGCACCCTCAGTGGTATTCATGGGGTCCTCCATTGAAATGATGGTGCTTACCTCCACAAACTAGTGGAGACTTATAGAGGCCATGATACTCTTTCAAGTGTATTAACTAACATTCTTCCTTTTGTTTATTTTTTGTGGACTTACTAAAAATAGATAAATTTAGATAGTTTCTTTACACCACTAGTTTATCTTTCTTGTTAAAGTTTAATTTTGAATTTGAAACATACACATACTCATGACTTTTTTTTTCTTTTCTACTTATAGAAGTCCATGTTGTTCATGCCATAAAAATGGAATAAATCATCTCAAATTGGATCAACATAACAATATCAAAGATATGCTTTTGAGTATAATTGGAAGTAACTTTTTAGGATACTTACTTGGTATCATGTTCACCGGCATACCAAGCGTGTTCTTTATAAACGATTGAGTTGGAATTTTGCAAAGATTAATACACATCCCTGCACAATTTGTCTCCTCTAAAAACCTGCACATATCAATATTTAGGTTACTAGGGTTTAAGTTAGGGAAATTATAATTATAATTTTCATAAAGAATTAAGTTTCGTAATCATAATATAATAGATTATATAACTTGGATCCTTTGAAAATATTGTATGGTGCAACAGCTAGAAGAATGACCGATCTTACCGCTGTTGCACCATACAAGCATACGGACGGATAAAAAACATTTAATTGTGTGTGGACCTAATGTGTCTTAGGTGGGTGAATCGTATTTTAATAAAGATATATACTATATATAAATGAATTTTGAATGAATTAATAGATAAATAAACTAACCTGCATTTTTTGACATAGACTGCATTTTTTTCTCTTCTTCCATTGATCTCTGATTCTCTAACCTTCTCATGATGAAATTAAAGAGATTAATCTTTTTAAAGATAGTTATTAGTGCATGACATGTTATAAATTGATTTCATATTACAACCACTCTATTTCCATGCAAGTGGGCACAATTTGGTCACTACACTCACCACTTTAACCATTAAACTTATAGTACATTTCAGTTTCATGATTAATAGTGGAAAGTATATATTTTTATTTTTTTTGAAATTTTGGTATTCAGATTTGCGACCGACTAATCTAAGAAGATCAATCCTAGTGTCTACTAGTGGAGACTCCGTTTAAAGACAGAGAAAAATTTTGTATAGAGTGACCCAACACGGAAAAAATATTTATTTAGCAGCGTAAAATAACATTCAAAGGGATTTATCAAATCATAAACAATACAAAATTATACAGCTACATCATGTAACAGTCTCAATTGTTTACCTCAGATGGCCCAAGTAACCAAGTAAAAAACAAAGTGGTGAAAATGGCAAAGTGTTCCCTTGTGAATTTACATGGCGGTAGCAGTTTCCTTATCTGCAATTTTTCATAGTCGAAATAAGAAAGAAGTTTAAAATGGCCTAAAACCTTTATGAAAGAAATCTTATAAAGAACAAAAAAATGGTAGAAACGAGTGAATAATGAAATTACCAATACAAATACTGACTCTGGAAAGAGCCTATTCAGAGCTTGAATGATAACCTCTTGCTGCTGAATAGAACTAAATTTCTGTTTCGCCATAATAGCCGCCTCAACAAGACTCTCATAGCCGCTTTCATAGTTTCTAATTCCTGACACAAATTACAAAAACTATAAACTATCAGCTAACTTATCAGCTATTTTTATCAAACAAAGTCTTAAACTGCGACAAAGATGCAAAAGAGTTTATAAGAATGAACCTGTGGCAGCTTGAACACTTTTTGATAAATGGTTTATCGCTACGAGATCAAACCAACTATCTTTGTAAACAATACTAGTACTATGTTTTGTTGTTTCTTCATTAACGTCGCGATTTGAGGTGTTTCTGAGTACTGAAACTACGGAAGGTGGATGTTGAGGTTTATGTTTGATGAGATTGTAGTTTGTTGAAGAAGTTAGTTTTGAAATTCTGTTTTGTCTGAAAACATTTGCTTCCATTTGTGAATGTTGGTTTGAGAGGGTAATAGGGAATGGAAATTGGTTTGAAATGTTGATAAGAAAAGAAGGAGTGAGAGAGGGATATAAGAAACAAGAAAGTTATGAATAGCATATTCACACAAACTTCATGCTCCAGATTCTGCTCTTTGCGTCTGGTTGGATAAATTATTTTTTGTCTTTTTTATTTTATTTTTAATAAAATGGTTTGGATAATAGGTTCATTGTTGGCCTTGCTTAATTGAGGTTCAAATATGGAGTAGTAGAATATAAATAAGAAAAACGCTATTCTTCCACCAAACCATACATCTATACAATAAATAGTAAAATATTATAATAATATATATATATATATATATATATATATATATATATATATATATATATATATATATATATATATATTTTAAAAAAATAAAAATAATTTTTTTTTAATTTTTAAATTAAATGATATTAACATAAAATTATGTGATTAACCAACTTCATAACTTCATTAACCAACATTTTACATTTTATTAACCAACTTTATTTGTTGCTAAAAATTATTTGTAATACTGTACGTCTATTAACCAACTTCATAACTTCGTTAACCAACTTTTTACTCTTCATTAACCAACTTTAGTTTACTTCTAAAAATTATTTTTAATATTTGGGCGTTTATTAACCAATTTCATAACTTCATTAACCAACTTTTTATATTTTATTAACCAACTTTGTTTCACTATTTTAAAGTTTCTATTTACGAATACTATTCACAGACAGTGTCCACACACTGTTCAAATGTACTGTTCATAAAAAAAATTATTTTATTTAAAAAACACTGTTGGTGTATGTATTTGGTGTAAGATATAGTGTAGGAATAGCATGGTTATATAAATAATTAAAGTACTCTTATATTGATGTAATATTTGAAAAACTGAATCCAGAAAATTATATGAAAAACAATATTTAACTTATAAAATAAATAAGTATTAAATTAAATCAACTAATTGGGAAAACTATGGATATTAAAAAGAAAATACCTTACATTATTAAAAACTATATAATTAATTTAAAGATTTTGAATTCATTTTTTATTTAAAAAAGATAAGTGCGGAATGGGGTGTTTTATTTAAATAAAATTATTATCTTGAGTTTTTTTTATACAAATTTATTTTGAGGTTTTAATTGAGGTAAATGAATGTGAGAAGTTGTGGCCCCTAATAATAACAATTCTTTGTATTTTTCAAAATGGGGGAGGATTGCTCTTTGCATCCCTATTGGTGAAGAGCGGTCCTTAAAAATCCGAAAATGTCTTTGAAAAAAATCAAAGTTAATTTCTGCCATTATACATATCAAAATACTTTGTAAGTGAGTTATCTCTATTTTGTCAAAAAATAGTACAGAAGTTATCCTCCGTATTGATGGAAGGGTAAATTTGTAGGTTAAGTTCTGAACTAACCCTTAGACACATTTAGAACTCATGATAGTGTGTTTATATTCCTCACTATCAGTAAATAATACGAAAGTTAACTTCCAGATTTATCAAGCGTGAAAATGAATATAACACCACCTTGCATGTACTCTTCATTTCATGATCATACCACCATAAATCCAAAACCCTACAAAAACCGCATTCCATTCTCAATCAAGTTTTGTACTTCAAAACCACATTTTTCTGTTTTTTGACATCAAAATGAGCAAAAGAAAGCTAAAATTTAAGGTAATGTACATGTATTTTCTTCCTCATTGCTTGTAGTAATATGGTTGAGTTGTTTAAAAATGAACGTCGTGTCCTGAAGTTAGCCTTCGTATTATGTTTCATGTTGTTCCAAAAGTTTAATTAAGGACTGTTTTAATGTTGAATTTAAATTTGATTATGTTATTACTGGTTGCAGTAATGGTTAAACATTATAATCGGGAGGTCAGATTCTGATTTTGATAGAAGACCGACATTTGTTACAATGAGATGTGAAAGAATTGTCAAGTACAGAAAACTTATCCACAAGTTGAAAGGGAATGACACCTGTTTAAGGAAATGTGAGTGTCCTTTTAAGTTGTGCGGGTACCTTAAAGCGAATAATACATGGGCATTTAATGTGGTTTATAATATACAAAATCATGATTTGTGTTACAAGTTACTTGATCATCTCATTGTATGTCGCTTTAATTCTATAGAGAAGGATCTTGTTTCTGACATGACATTGAACATGGTGCAGCTCAAAAACAAATTTGCAGCTTTGAAACGGAAATGACCTTATAATGTCTCAAATATTTAAGCAAGTATACAATGTTCGAGCCTGAAATAATAATGAGGTAAGAGGTCAAAGATCTGAAATGCAACAATTGTTTAAACTCTTGGATGATCACCATTATGTATCTAGGTACAGAGTGTGAGAGGATGAAGAAATCGTTTAAGATATATTTTGGACTCATTCTGATTCCATCAAGTTGTTCAACATATTTCCCACTATGCTCATAATTTATTCAACATATAAGACCAACAAGTACATGCTTCCACTTTTGGAAATTGTTAGTGTTACTTCTATGGAGATGACTTTTTCAGTTGGGTTTGCATTTTCGGAAAGTGAAAAAGAATGCAATGTTACTTGGGCTTTTAAAATGTGTTAGATTATGTTGAAGGACAAAGAAAACATGCCACAAGTAATTGACACTGATCGCGATACCGCACTGATGAATTCAATTGCAAAAGTGTTTCATACATCATATGCATTACTTTTTAGATATCATATAACAAAAATGTTAGAATTAGACTTAAACATGTGGTAAGGGACAAACAAATCAAGAGTGGATATGAAAAAAATAGTCAAAGCTGGTGTGAGATTTGAAAGCATAATGGATGTCTGGAATGTTATAATAAATTCTTCTACAGAAGAGTTATATACCAAATTCGTAATACATTTCAGGAGAGTGTGTGAGAAATATATGGAATTCTTGAAATATGTTTGAAATTCTGGCCTATGCAGACAGCAGATGTCCTAACACATGTCAAGATATTGTGCTGCATAATCATTTAAACTTGGAGGCACAACAACAGAATGATACCTTGAATATCAGAACTGCACACTCACAGATGTCACGACATCTGATCCAACATGTTTATCATGAACCCTAACAGAAAACGTAAATCTGCATAATGATAAAGAACACAGTAATTGTTAACCCAGTTCGGTGCAACTCACCTACATATGGGGGATACCAATCCAAGAAGAAGACTCCACTATCTGTAGACTGTTACAAAGTTAAACTCCCCCGTTTACAGCTTTATCCCTAACATCTACCCAATGAACATCTTTACCAAGGCTAAACTCAAACGTTTACAACCCTGATATGAGATACCCCACTCACTTCCCTTACTCACCAACTGTGATTTCTACATCATTCCTATCAATACAAAATTTTGTCAAGCATACTTAACAAACAAGCTAACTCGAATTTACTTAAAAGCTTCATCCAAGAACAATACACAATCTAATACCTCAAGGTTTAAAGATCTGTGCGACACCTATATCTACCACAATGTATCAACTGATACAAAGTGAGACTTACAACCTAGAGAGCCAACGATTCTCAAAACCCTAAACCCTTGTTTCTTACGCAAGAAAGAAAGGTTACAAAAGGCGTACTAAGGCATACAACAACCTAGGTCTAAGTCTTCTATTTATAGGCTTCTGCTTCCTTGGACTTTCTATTTTTGGTCCTTGATCCATGCGCATTATTTCTTGGCTGATTTGTTACAGATTTGACACTTGCTAAATCAGTGCAGTACTTCAGGATGTCATGACATCTTCTTCAACATCTCTATTTAATCCAGATTTATTCCTCTTTATCATCAATGTGTTTTACCAAAATTTTGTCAAACCAAAGGTGCTTTCAATCTCCCCCTTTTGACAAATTTTGGCTAAAACACTTTGAATGTCTCTTCACCCTGAGTGGCAGATATGATTGGAATACTGTGCAACTCGAAACAAGTTGGTGTACATGAGGAAGAAGATAACTCTAACTCCCCCTTAACCGGTGAGACGGTACTACCACCCTTGAGAAAAGTAGTAAACCAGGATGAGTGAATTTGACAAATGTCCTGGCAATAGAAACTTCTAAAGAAGTCAGTACAAGGACATTCTTTTCAACCACACTCCCCCTCCAAAGAACAGTTGTAGTCTTCGTGAATACTCATACAGGATGTTATAACATCTTGTCTATCATCCTTGCAGAACAACTGTAAGAACAACCCATGTATCCCCTGCATCAGTGACCTATACTCCCCCTTTTTAGCCAAAAATTGGCAAAAGAAAGCAAGACATTCCCATACCCAACCAACATTTATCCAGACTTTAACAAAAGACATTTTAACCATACCGCAAAGAATATCCCAATTCTGAAACACACTGCTCTAAGAACACCCTTAAATAACCAATAACTTTCCTTCGAATGTAACGATTTATTGAAACTTCAATGCGGTTATTACTTTAAGGTTGTAACTTCACCAAAACGCAATGCGCACTGGCTAAGAAAGCTTTGACTGTTTCTTCTTCAAGAAAACTGCCCAATAATAATGCAAGTAACGATGAATGTGTTTACCACGCGTATAATGCAACATTCATCGTCCAAAAGACCAATTACTCAAAAAGCATGTCCTTAACAATGTTCTGACATCATGTCAGACACTGTCCCTCAAGAAAACTTCTGTATTGACGAATAACTTCACAATTTTGTGATTACAGTCTGCAGAGAAAAATAAATTCCCCCAGACTCAATCAATGATTCTTAAGCATCCACTAAGAACCATTACCATGCACTGCCAAGTCTCATCCAACTTGCAACAATACAACAATGTCAAGACATCCTCCTTGACATCTCAGTTTGCTTGACGCACAAATGCAAACTGGAACTCCAATTGCACCCTCGCAGTAATTCATCTTAGATCAAGAGGCATCTCCCCCTATCTAAGGTAACCAGTGCTCCTCCTCAGAACACCTAAGCTAATGAATGGAAAACATAAGATGCATCTTCATGTCTTCAAGAGCGCACCCTCAGTCCAACTTACCAGCTGAACACAATCACCAACTCTCTTATTGTCCCCTCTGACAAGAAACAATAATCACTCACACATGATCACCATCATGCTACCTGTGAGGAAATGTATACCAACCATAACAAACTCTTGGCTTGAGATCAAAGTCCCATTGATCCCCCCATCCTGCAACCATCTACACACCACACGAACTCCTCTTGAATTCTCATGTATAGACCTCCTGCTGCTTGAGGCACAAACCAATTGAATCAGAATGCTTCACATTCCTCAAAGAGACGCACAGGGCTCCTTAGTTTGTTATAACGATGTCAACTATCGTATGCATGCTCTAGAACTTCACAGCTGCTAAACTGATCCACTGCTAGCATGACTTGCAGCCAGGGCAACACCCCCTTCGCAAGATTTTCCACTGACCTTACCCAGCTAGCAACAGAGATAGACACCCCACAATCCAAGACAGACATTATGATAACCTCGAATACTTCTGATTTTTGGTGAATATCCACTTCTGAACGCATCAGAAACCAGACCTTCATGCAATCAACCCATGATCCACTCCAGTCTACTAAAACACTTACATCAATCTTCCAAGACAGTTCTTCTACCCCATCATTCTCCCGTATGACAATGTAGATACTTCTTAGACACGATGCAAGTAACCAGTTCCTCACAGAACCTGAAATCCTTCACCAATGATAACCAACCCAAAGATGTTCTAACAACAGTTATGATATCTTCCACACATCACAGACACCAAACACCATGGTTCTTGATATGCTCCACCACTGGACTTACTATCAGCATAGTAATCCACACTGAAGATCTTCACACAACACTGCGCCACCAGCTTGAACAAAGAAAACTTCAGAAACCCAGAGAGAAATAAACTCTCATCCACCAAAGAAGGTATGCTTCCATCCTCAACCCAGAACTTCTGCCACAAGCTCCCAGAGAATCAGAACCTCCTTACAATTTCAACTAACTACTCTTCTGCACAAGAGCAATCAGTTTCAAGCATCCTGCTTAAATGCACACAATGAAACCAACCAAATGCCACTTTTTGATTGATCTCAAACTTCTTCAGAACTACCACAAGATACACTGATCCACTAATGAAATCAGACCTTTAAGTCACATGAACTACTTGCCCCATAGCAAGACATCTTGGATACATCAAGCCTCTTAGTCATGTAACATGTTCCCATCCACAGCTCCCGCAAACTGCATGAGATAGACCTTTTTGAAGAATCTATAACTTCCATTCTCCTGTAGATCACCTTATCTTAAGCTGATGTGCCACATCACCAGCTGAGACTTCTGATGTTAAGGTAGATGTCAGAACATTCTGATATGACATCCAACTGTTGAATTCAGCTCCTCCTTCTGCCACTTAGATGAACCTCCTCCCTTCGCAGAACAAGAGTTTCATGCTCTCATAGACTTGATTCAACAACCAAGTTTGAGTACACAACCTCCATCCTACTTTGAAACTCCAAAGACTTCAAACCTACCACGTCTGAATCTTCAAAAAATAAGTAGTCCACGACTACCCCATAGCCATACCAAAGAATGCCACTTCCCTAGTAGATCCATTAGTAGAAATCCAGAGATAACTGCCACTTATCCTCGACCTTCACAAACAGAGAAAGATCCATGCTCCAAAGTACCTAGATCAGAAATAAACTGATCCAAACTGTAACCATCAAGATTCTGATGTCTTCATCTTCATCTTCAACAGCATCAAAGTCCAGACTAGTTTCTTGCCAGGAAACTCTCCAGAGAACACATGCTTCTGGCACACCCAACTGAAGCCACTTCTTAGGTCACCACATAAGACAAAAACAGATGCTAAAGCGTATGCAGTACCCCTCTCATGATTCTGCACAAACTCTGATGATGAGATGTTCCAACATCTTGTTGAACATCAGCAATCTTGACTTTCAAGGATAATTAATTAAATACTTGTAGATTCCACAAATAGCAATTGATCTTAAATCCTTGTCCACAAACCCTTCTTCACTGTTGTAGCTGAGCTCCACCAGATCATGTCATGAACACTTATAAAGTATCCAATCTTTTTGCAAGTATCTTCTTCAAAGGACAATGTTGAGATACCAAGGCTGCCACCCTTGACTCAAGTAACAAAGACTTTCTCTGAACAAATCTTATTTACCTCAACAATTCTTCAATCAGATTGGATCCACTCTTAGGGTCAAGAGAGATGAATCCTTCCTTGTTGTTTTTGGATGGTGAAAATAAATCACCTCCACTTTCTTCAGATTGTGTTTCAAAGAAATACCTTCTAGTCAGAAGAGTAACTAGAATACTCCAGATACACGACATAGATGCCTTTATGAGTGGACTTGAGAGAAATCTCAAGTATCTTTGACAACCTAGCCGACCAACAATTTATCAAACTCCTAGAGCAAGAACCTGATAAACTTAACTCAACTCTTCTCCTCTTCAACTGACTTCAACTTCACCAAGAAACCAAACTTCCAAGTACCAAGTCACTATACCAGATATCTAGCCACAGCCCCCTTTACTCCATCGCTCCCGACTTTGGAATAAAAGAATGCAGATATCTTCAAATATATAGAGGCCGACGATTGAGACTTTCCACCAACTGTCTTCAGTAACAACTTCAGAATCCCAAAATTCTAGAGCTCTTCCATCAGAAACACATGCAGCAGAACCACCAAGGAACAGATCCTGCTTGCCTTAATAAGATGTCATTACATCCTACAAGACACACCAACAAGAGAACTAGACACTTCTCCTGTAGTTGTTGTAGAATATCCTCAGCAACATGAACAACCTCCGGGTTACTCCCTTTAATCCAGAACATCCATCTCATCCATTAAAACCCTTGAGTATGTCTAAGTTGATTGATCTGATCTTCAAAACTCCTCCTTGTTTAAACGCCAGAAAGTATCTCTCAAAGATCTCATCCAGAACCAGACAGGATGCCTGGTCTAATACCAATTGAAATTCTGGCCTATGCAGACAGCAGATGTCCTAACATATGTCAAGACATTGTGCTGCATAATCATTTAAACTTGGATGCACAACAGCAGACCGATACCTTGAATATTAGAACTGCACACTCACATATGTCACGACATCTGATCCAACATGTTTATCACAAACCCTAATAGAAAGCGTAAATTTGCAGAATGATAAAGAACACAGTAATTGTTAATTCAGTTCGGTGCAACTCACCTACATATGGGGGATACCAATCCAGGAAGAAGACTCAACTATCTGTAGACTGTTACAAAGTTAAACTCCCCCGTTTACAACTTTATCCATAACATCTACCCAATGAACATCTTTACCAAGGCTGAACTCAAACGTTTACAACCCTGATATGAGATACCCCACTCACTTCTCTTACTCGCCAACTGTGATTTCTACATCATCCCTATCAATACAGAATTCTGTCAAGCATACTTGACAAACAAGCTAACTCGGATTTGCTTAAAAGCTTTATACAAGAACAATACACAATCCAATACCTCAAGGCTTATAGATCTGTGCGACACCTATATCTACCACAGTGTATCAACTGATACAAAGTGAGACTTACAACCTAGAGAGCTAACGACTCTCAAAACCCTAAACCCTTTTTTCTTACGCAAGAAAGCAAGGTTACAAAAGGCGTACTAAGGCATACAACAACCTAGGTCTAAGTCTTCTATTTATAGGTTTCTGCTTCCTTGGGCTTTCTATTTTTGGTCCTTGATCCATGCGCATTATTTCTTGGCTGATTTGTTACAGATTTGACACTTGATAAATCAGTGCAGTACTTCAGGATGTCATGACATCTTCTTCAACGTCTCTGTTCAGTCCAGATTTATTCCTCTTTATCATCAATGTGTTTTACCAAAATTTTGTCAATCCAAAGGTGCTTTCAATGTTGAAAGTACAATTATAGACCAGATGAGGGAGAAGATTGTTTAGCTTGGACCGATCAGGTCAGACACTTTAGAAAAACAACAACTTATAGAGTTGAATCTGCTCATGCTACACTGAAGAATTGGTTAGGAAATAATAAAGGTATTCTATGTAAAGGTGGGGACTCTGTGAATCAAATGATCCAAAACCATAATAACGATATACAAACATCATTTGGTCACAAAATTACAGTATTAGAGCACATATCAGAGACAACAATCTTTATTCACTGTTGTTGGGAAATATATCTTGAGTGAGATTGAATTTTATTTATCACGAAGTCAATCGAGTAGAGAAAATAGGTTCATATAGCTCAAAGTAGGGTTGTACACTTAGGAAGACATACAATCTTCTATATGCTTGTTTAATTTCAAAGAAGATGAAACTTGATAGACTCATACGAATGAATGAGGTTTACACGCATTGGAAAAGGATATACTTTGATGAAAATGGTGTGATGAAGGATGGTAAATCGAATATATCTATCATGATCGAATGGGAAATGATTCAATAGATACGTTTGAAAGTTGATGAAAACATAAAACTACACATCAAAGAGCAGATGAGGAAGATTGCTTATCTATAAAAATAAAGAGTGTTCCTAAGAAGGTCAAACCAACACATAGTGACAATTCAAAGAAACAATCTCTTTCCAATTTCGAACATATTGATATGCAATTTTCGAACTCTCCAACTTCAAAATCTCAAAAAAGTGTTTTCAAAGGTGTTCGCATTAGCGAACCATGTCCTTCACAACCTTTACAAAAAATTAAACACATTAAAGAGATGTTAGTTTTTATGCACAAATACATTGAACAGATTGTAGATGTTAAAGGTGACGGCAACTGCGGTTATCACACTATTTCAGCTTAATAGATGCAGTTGACCAAATATATTCTAAATATGTTAAAACATATATAACCATATCTTGATAATGAAATGTAATGTTGGATTAACGTTAATTAAAATCTATGTAATGTTAGATTAACATTAATGAAAAGCTATGTAATGTTACGTATTTTATGTATGTTATAACAAAGATTTATGTTAATTAATGTTGTTCTTCTCAATAATTGTTTATGGTGTGGGATAATATGGAAGATTCTGAACGTTAACTTCTGGAAAAAATATGGAGATTAAACTGTGGATTATTTTATCTTTTTGGGTCTGAAACATGCTTGTAGTTTAATTTTGGATGTGTTTGAAGGCTAGCTTTCAAATTTTAGAGAAATTATTGATTTTTCACTAGTGTGAGTGAGCACCTCTAAAGATGCAAACATATTTTTTTTGGGGTATTACTTTACCCACCCCATGGGGTGAGGGTGAACAAAATGGAAACCCGGATTTTCCTTTCCATATTTTGGAGATGAATCTCCAGACACACCTAAAATACACATAGTGCTTCATAATTGATCCATCCACCCCATTTTTGTCAAAATATGGTATGGAGATGCAGCTCCGTAAATTTTTAAGGTGGGATTCAGTAGATGCATGTCCAGAATAACTCTTAAACGCATTTGGCAGATTTTTCCTTGGCGGCAAGTGTCCTTAATTAATATTTTTTATACAATGATGATTATACTAATCATAATTATACTAATGATGATTATTCAACGATGATTATACTAAGGATATATTAACACCATACTAATTATACTAATACAATTCGATGATTATCCAATGATGATTATGAATTCAAGGATGCCTGATAAATTCAAACAATAATTCAACTTCAAATGCTACCACGATACACCAATTTCCAAAATAAATAAATAAATAAGCTATTGGGTATTTCTAACTTCATCTTCCTCTCCTCTACTATCGCCTGTATCCTAAGACATTATGTGTCTCGAGTAAGATGGTTTGTAAGGTGGCCATACCATGACTTCCTTCCACAAGCCAACCATCCAAAGTAGCAGGTTATGTCCTCCAAGGGATGTGTCTGATGGTGGCTATCATATGGGAAGAAGCATATGTCATATGCTATAGTGCAGTCAATAAACACCTTGTATTGCTTTATCTTCTGATTCCCTATGTACGGGAAAAGGTACAAGCATGAGGCCAATCCTCATTGTACTTCAACTCAGTTTTCTGCCCGGATATGCAAGGAAAGTTAGAGACGATCCACGCCTGAAAATGGCTCAGATAAAATATTAGTAACAAGTGTAACATTCCCGGATATTTGTAACAATAAAGGTTGCAAATAGGTTACCATAAACAGTGTACAGTTTCTAGTCATCTATTTTTATTCCAAAGACAAGCTTCACCTAGCTTGGAATACATATAAACCAAACATGTGGCTCACTAATTATACTCGTGGATCTGGTCTAAATCGGTGAAGTATTTCACGTAGACTACATCAACATAGGTTACACTTTTGTCCAAAAATATAGTCGTTCCAACCAAGTATAGGAAGTATGACCTCAATGCACATTGTCTGTGGAACAAAACCTGTTTGTCGTTACCGTCGACCTCCATTGCTGCAACCATGTTGGTTTTGTATAGGTCGACAAAGTATGAAAATCAAGCATGACCTCTCGTGGAATCAAGATCCTTTTAGGCATCCCTTGGGTCAACTCCCAATAAGTGTACCATCAATTCAAGTGCCTCGGATTTACTGATATGGGAATGGTTAAGTAATCTTCCCCTAATCAGAAGATGCAGAAGGCACGAGACATCATCAATGGTGATAGACATCTCACCATGAAAGATGTGGAAAAATGATGTGTCCTTGTGCCATCTCTCCACAAAAGCCGTCAACATGCCATGGTTAATGGTATTGTATCTAGTGGAACATAAACCTGCAAGCCCAGAGTAATGAACACAATCTTGAAACCATTTGTCTACATTATGTTCCTGGTTCAAAATCTTCTTGACATGGTTTACAGATTTTGCCATTTCACATTTTTATTAATAAACATACCAACATCAGTCACAACTCAACTAGTATGAAATAGATGTAACATAAAAGTAAATAAATATACCTCTTATACCCACACATGCTTAGCAACATGTTCAACATAGAGAGGAAGTAAGGAGGTATCATAGGGGCCTCCTAGAATACTATCAAGAACGAGATCAACAACAATAGAGGCTTCAAAGACTTTATGGGTTTCATAAACTGGAGGTTCAGTAGGAGACACGTGCCCTTGAGAGGTCGAGGTCTGAGACACCTGATCTTGTGAAGCCTGAGACACGCGATCACATGAAGTCGATGTTTCCGTGTCAAACGAATTAGCACTAACTTATTGCCTCGAGAGCACTGTATTTTCCCTACGAACGAACACATGTTGGGATACATGAATGTGCCTCAACCTTTCCTAATTATCATCCATTGTTCTTATAATATAAAACAGAAAACAATATGAAAAATAAGGCAAGTAAAAACCAGAGATGCATCTCCGTAAAAAATAAAAATAAAACTCAGGAAAAAACCGGAGATGCATCTCCATAAAACTAGAATGAAAAAAAATCCATAAAAAATTGGAGATGTAACTCCATAAAAATATTTGATAGCAGAAATTTGCAAACAATGCAGACAGACAATGCCCTAACACCAACAAATTCATATGCATGTATAAACAAAATACCTATTTTGAATGTAACTAAAAACTAATGCATTTTAAGCAACCGATTTTACCTATTACATGCATCACACATCAAAAATAGAAAGAAAATTAAAATCTCACCAATTGAGAGATTTCTTGTTTGAAAGCTTGAATAAAGCCTACTTGTATTGATTGTAATGTAGTTGGAGTAACGTTGAAGCTTAAAAATTGCACACTTTAATTTTTATCATAGCTCTTTAAAAATGGTTTGTAAAACTGAACTAAATGAATATGGAAGGGAGAAGGTTCTGGCGCGAGATATATCAATTAAACCCCGTTCGGTGATGCTTCTTCATAAACCTCACTTAATGCAAAAACACTGAGTTTTAAATTAAAAATTATTACGGAGATACATCTCCGTAAATACTTTTTAGTAAAATAGGATAGCTCAATCAAAAAAAGTATTAGGCTGTATAATTTAGGTGCATCCAAAAATGCATCTTCGAAATTCAAAAACTTTTATGATCTTTGGCACTCGAAAAAAACAAGTACCTTTTTTTACTATATTCTCCGGGCTCAGGCCCAAACATTAACATCGACAGCATGAGGATTCTACCTACCACCCCCAAAATTAAACCTGGCACCCCCTCCCCCCCCCCCCCCCCAATTTTTCATAATGTCAAAACTGCCCCTGGGAGAAAAACACATCAAATTTCCATTAGAAATTTCTGGAAGTTATATCAAAATTTCCGGTACAGTTTGAAATTTTTGGTAGTTCATTTGAAATTTCTAGTGAAGTGCAAATTGTTTTGAAAATATGAAATTTCCGCATTGATACCGGAAATTTCACTTAAGGTGAAATTTCCGGTAGTTTCATTTTTAGGGTTTTTTGGGTGGTCATGATTTTGATGACAATATTGTGCGGCTATGATTTCACCAACAATTTGTGTGGTTCAGAATTAATTCACAGTTATATAAATTTGGGTCACCTCTTGTTGATAAACACATCTAAAAAAATGTCCCTTCCTTAATTTTTTATTAAGGTAGAAGTTTACTTCAACAAAGCTTCTCCTCCTGTAGAGTTCAAGCTTCCCGATGGCACCACCTCTTTTGCCGTCCTGACGTCGAAGTTGAATGAATTGTTGCCTAATGGCGACAATAGAAAGGTGAAAAAGATTGAGTTTAATGAAGATTGGATCGATACAAACGAAAGTGTGAAATGCAACCTTATTGAGTTGAAGACGGACGAAAATGTGAAGGAAATATGGGGATCATTTCGTCGTAGGATAACAAAGGGTTCGATCGAGTTAGATGTGAAGCTGTCAAGATTCTCTGACGGCATAATGGAGATGTTGAACGTCCTGAAGCGTCTGGTAGTGTTTAGGTTTTTCTTATTTATTAATCATATTGTAATGTTAAGTGTTTTATGTTTAAGTTATGAAAACCATTGTCAGATGTAAGTTAGCCTTCACACTGCAATTTAAGGAAGATCACTAATATTAGTTAATAAAATGTTATGAGAAAGATGTCTGAATAATATACATATAATACAAATAATATAAAATATATCTAAATAGGTCCCCTCACGAGCTATGTGTGCAATCCGAGGTAATCCAGAATAAACATCACCATATGGGTTTAACAAACCTGTGAGCTCATCCGTAATCACTGCAATCATCTAGAAGCGCTGCTAGTCATCAGCGTGATTTACTGGAGGAGGCGATGACGACACGTCATCAACAGGCACCCGGTCATCAGAAGGCCCATCATCAACTGGGGTTGGGTGATGCGTGGATGTGATACAGTGAGTTACCACTCTAAGTAACCATCCTCACACTGTGAGGGGGTGCTGAACAGGGACCGCTCGATCTCTGATGGCATGGTCAGAGCTGAGGAAGTTACTCTGAAACTACCAATCAATACCTACAGACGATATATCTGGAACTAGTCGTGGTATACTCTGAACATAGCCATATTGTCCCAGACGTCTCTCAGGCAAGTGTCTAGCAACCAAGGTCTCTCACCGCATATAACTTAAATATTATGAGGACTCCTCAAACTCACGGTGGACTCTATGAGCATCATATGGTGCCCATATGACATCATATACGGTCGTAGCATCCAGCCTTCTCCTATAATCAGCTACACTACCAGGATGTGCCTACCTTACCTTCCGCCTCTTCTCCCGTGGGGCCTCCACCTCGTAATGCCGCACTCTCCTATCACAAATGGTAGGGAGATGCTCGTAGATCCAACACTGAAATCACAACAAATAATAATTTAGAAATAATATTCGTAAAAAATAAATACGAAAGAAATAACATACAATAATTTAAAATATACCTGTAACAGACTCATATACCCCAGCAAGTTGTCTGGTCTCAAAGAGCGTCGCCACTCCAAGCATTGTATACAACTGGGTAAGCGCTACACACCCCAAGCCCAATTGGTCTCCTAAAGGTTACTGAAGAGACACAAATAGCAGGCATCAACATAAGTACCATACTTGTCCGCAAAGAAAGTACATGCTACTACATGTAGCATGTACGCTCTAGCGACAACCTTATATCTCCTAGTAGCTACAAGCTGATCATAAATCCTCTGAAGCCAGTGCATACGAAGGTGCGCACCTCTGGTATCACCAAACTCCTCCAGCGCCTCCGCCTCAGTCGAACTCAAATCATGTGACTGTTGGCACTAGTTTTTGACTGGCAGGTGTTGACCGAAAACGTCCAAAACAAGCCGACGCAGGAGAGAGGTGCAAGGCAGTGTCGAGTCGACACTGGCGGAAAAGCGTGTCGAAGGACCGTCGATAAGTCCTGGCGTCGGAGATAAGCTGATGTCGGTTTCAAGGAACGATTGTTTAGGCGGGAAAAAGTTTGAAAATTCCAAAACCATGGGAAGTTGAAAAGAGAGTGGGGTGCCACGTGTCAGCTTCAGAAAACGTTTTGGCAGACAAATAGTTATTTTTTAGGCCTATATAAGGCATTGTTTTTTCTATTTTTGAGGTCGCATTTTTTCAGATTGTAAAGGGAAAATACTCAAAGTACCAAGCTTAGAGAGAAACGAGTTCACTCCCACAAACAAATGTATACTTGCGTCCAAATCTCATGTAATGCAATTTATTTTCCTCTTCCGCATATAATTTAAAGTCTTTATATTTTTTGTTCTTTTTCCGCTTTGCTTTCCCTTGCCTTTTCTTTGCTTCTTCTGCAAATCAACTCGCAACCGTTAAAATATTCTTCGCGTCACCCAAATCACTTAAACGTGACACTTAAATAAACATAAACGAAGTAAAAACATACGCTTCCAATTCCAAGTTCTGGGATTCGTCTGGTCGGTCCCGCAAGCGAACCAACGATGGAAGGCCAGCGTTTGTTCGCGCGGGCGAACAAATTGGCACACCTGGTGGGACCCGTGTGAATTGAGTATATGTTTTTGCGTAGTGGTAAGATGGTAACACCACGACCAAACGTAGAACCGTCTCCGACGGAAATGGTGGTAGGGACACACACAACTGATGTTGGCTCTGGTACCATATCAGCGGTGTCAACCTCTCCTAGCGGACCAATTACAACACCGCGCCGAAATGACCCTAGGCCGACAACGGTTGGGACTACGGGGCAATATATGCCTAGTATCACCATGCCCATACCTAGATCGTATGGAATGCCAGCAGAGTTCATGTCAAGTGTGCATTCTAGCGGGCATTTGATTGGAGAGAATTTGTCCCCAGTATTTTTAACTTATCAGGGGATAGGACCCTTGTCGAACCCGTTGGTTCGACCTCCGGGATTCAACATGTCCTCTCAATCCATACTGACCTTTACCTCTAGTTCCGTCGCGGTCATGAGGCAACAAATGGACGAGAGTAACCATGAGATGGTTCACATGTTGACTCAGCAGATGAGTACAATATTAAGGCCATTGATACAAGAATCAACCCAGAGTTACCAGCAACTGGCGACTCAGATGATGTGAATCGGTGATTTCTTAGGCGCACCTAGGGCTCAGGGTCGACAGGCCCCACCACCGCGACCGGTGACGCCACCTCGTCAAGAAGAAGTCTTCGACGAAACCATAGAACAACCCCGCGAGTTCGAGGAAACTCCTAGGAGGGTTCAAAGACCCCCTGTAATCGTCCATAGGCACCAAGATCCGGATTTTGTTGTCCAACAGGTTCGACAGGACGCTCTGGCTGGAGAACATAACTTAGAAGCCATGGTAGAACGTATCATGGTCTGTAATGGGGCGAACCCTGGCCTTCGACGGCCAACCTATACATCTCCCTTGCCAGATTTTGTCATACAAACAAAATTACCTAGGGGATGGAAAGTGCCAAAGTTTACCAAGTTCGCTGGGGAAACAGAAGAGTCCACCGTCGAACACGTCGCTAGGTATCAAACCGAAGCGGGTGACATCGCAAACAATGAGGATTTGAAATTGAAATATTTCCCAAGCTCCCTCACAAAGAATGTGTTCACGTGGTTCACCACATTGCCCCCACAGTCCATTCATACATGGGCGCAATTGGAGAGGCATTTTCACGAACAATTCTATATGGGACAGTAAAAAATAAGCTTAAAAGAATTGGCAAGCGTCAAACACAAGGCCGCGGAGTCGGTAGACCAGTACTTAAATAGGTTTAGACTTTTGAAAGCACATTGCTTCACTCAAGTCCCTGAACATGAGTTAGTCGAAATGGCCGCTGGTGGCCTAGACTATTCGATTAGGAAAAAGTTGGATACGCAATATCTCAGAGATATGGCGCAATTAGCGGACTGGGTTCGCCAGGTCGAAAGATTGAAGGCTGAAAAAGCTCAGTCTAACAGATACCGAAAAAAGGAAAAAGTGGCTTATGTGGCTGCAGACGAATACTCGTCCGATGAAGAGGAATCGGTCGATGAGAGCGAGATCCACGTGGCTGAACTTAAGCCAGGACCGCCCTATACATGCAAATTGTTGAAACCATCGAACGGGAAAAATCCCACAGAAACTAACAAGACGGATAAATACGTCACTAAAACTTATACTTTTGACGTTTCGAAATGTGATGAAATATTTGATTTACTAGTTAAAGATGGTCAAATTATTATTCCGTCTGGTTTGAAAGACCCCCCTCTAGAGCAAAAGAAAAAGAGGGGATTTTGTAAGTTTCATAATTTCCTTGGTCATAAAACAGCTCAATGTGTTCTTTTCAGGGATTTGGTGCAAAAGGCTTTGAAGGAGGGTCGACTCCAATTTGGCGAGAAGCCGAAGATGCAGGTGGACACTGACCCACTGAAGGTCGAAGAGGCTTTGTATTCAGAAGTGTACGAGTGTTTGATGGTCGAAGCTACTGAGGGCTCCGACAAACCACCAAGGGTTGAAATGGTGGAATGCATGATGGTCGAAACTACTGAGGGTTCCGATAAGAAAGCAAAGGGTAGACTCGAAGAAGTGTACCCCCAGGCTGGTCAAAGTTTGGAAGAGTTTCAGGAAAAGTGCAGGATAAGCGGCTCCAAAGCCGCACTATGCCCTAGGTGTAATGCCGTGTTCGATGAGAAGGCTGCTGAGAGGTACGAGGAAAGCAAGAAAGAAGTGCTGTCAGATAACAAGCCACCTGTCCCAAGGTTTGTGTTTGACCAGAGCGGGGTCCCTCGTCGAAACGAAGAGTACAAAAAGTTGTTCCAAGAGGCAAGGCCCAAAAATTTCGTGCCACCATCAGACGCCCCACAGGAAAGGTGGATGGCCCCGGTGAATCAGAAAGGAAGCAAGAGGCCAAAGTGGAAAGCTCTTGATTTGGAGAAGGAAGGGAATGTCGCTGATGAAAGGGTCGAGCAAGCAGGATATAGGGTGTCCCCCAACTACAAAGGAAAGAACCCTATGACCAGGACCCAGTGGAGGCGCTATCAGCGAAATAAGAAGGCTGAAAGAGAGGCTGCAACTTCAAAGGCAAAGGCTGTCGGAGTATCTGCGCAGAAACGCCAGTACCCGAAAGGAAAGTGGATAGAGAAGAGCAAAGTGGCGGCGAACCAGACCATGGCAGTAACTTTGAACGCTTCAGGAGGGAAGGAAGTGGTGTCGACTCAAAGCTCAAAGTGCACTTCGATGGCAGAAAACAAGAAAGAGCCAGAGTATACTCCTCAGTCAGACGAAGAGGAACCAAAATATTCTCCTCAGTCTGATGAAGAGTACGACCCCTCACCTGAAGGCGATTTTGATGAAGACATGTATGACGACACCAATGACGACACCTATGGCGAAGATTTCGTGGTAAACTGTGGTATTGTGTCAGTCCTACCAGCTGAGTATGACGTGGTGTCAGAGATCTCCGAGACTAAAGACGACTTCATCGCAGGGGGAAAATGCGGAAGACAAGCCACTCTATTATTATGTAATGAACAGTGGCGTGGTCGAGGAACAAACGGCTATGTTCGAACGTTCTACCCCTGCGATGATGTATCATTTGAAGCCGTTGTTCATAAAGGCAAAGATTGACGGGGTGTCGGTTAACAAAGTATTTGTGGATGGTGGAGCGACTGTGAACCTGATGCCTCCTAGTTTGTTCAAAAGAATTGGAAAGACGGAGGCTGACCGCCGACAGCACAACATGGTCTTGTCCAACTACAAAGGCAAGACCAGTAACATCCTGGGAGTTGTCCAAGTGGATCTGGCAGTAGGGACGACCAACAGGTTGACGCTCTTCATGGTCATCAAGTCGAAAGCGAACTTCAATCTGTTGGTAGGACGTGAGTGGATCCATGGAATTGGGGCCGTACCATCAACCATGCACCAGAGGTTAAGCATTTGGAGGAAGGATGGCATCGTCAAAAATATTGAAACAGACCAAAGCTATTACAAAGTCGACGAAGCCAAAGGTACTAAGAAATCTTTTGACCAGCACTTAGCCAATGTGGCTCCTTGTGATGACGGATCAGGATCTTACACTTTCGTCGACACGGGTCGTGTCCTGAACCTAGACCCCGACTATGGGTTCATCTGGGACGCTGTTGATACTGGTATGGAGCCAATAGAGATGCCACCAACAGGGTGGTCTACTACTGGTGAAGATGACTGCTGAGTCAGAAGGTATGACTCGGATTTCGGCCTATTTGGCTGAAAACAGGAAAATGTCGGCACTCGAAAAAGACGAAACTCTCCAACCAACCAAGGGAGCCGAACATGACAAAGAAAATCATAGGCTTGATGGCACTTACGACGATGAGCCTCTAGGGTTTGAAAAGGGACTAGATTATGAACTACAAAGAATGCAAGCCCAAGACCCACTTGAGGAAGTCGACTTAGGGGATGGAACGAAAAAAAGGCCCACCTAAGTGAGCACCAATGTGGGACCAACCATGAAGGCTAAACTGGTTAGAGTGTTAAAGGAATACAAGGACTGTTTTGCTTGGGATTATGGCGAAATGCCTGGTTTGAGTCAGAGCGTAGTCGAGCATCGCCTCCCAATCCAGCCAGGAAAGAGGCCAGTAAAGCAGCCTCCTTGATGTTTCGCCCCTAAGGTGACGTTGAAGATCAAACAAGAAATCGAAAGGTTGCTCAAAAGTTGGTTCATCAGAACTGCGAGGTATGTAGAGTGGATAGCAAACATAGTTCCGATTATTAAGAAAAATAGGACCCTTCGAGTATGCATTGACTTTAGGGATTTGAACAACGCTACTCCTAAAGACGAATACCCAATGCCCGTGGCAGAAATGCTAGTCGACTCAGCCGCGGGATTTGAGTATTTGAGCATGCTCGACGGGTATTCCGGTTATAATCAAATTCTTATAGCCGAGGAAGATGTTCCCAAAACCGCATTTCTATGTCCTGGAGCTTTGGGAACATATGAATGGGTGGTGATGCCTTTCGGTTTGAAAAACGCGGGGGCAAACTACCAAAGGGCTATGAATGCCATATTTCATGATTTTATTGAGAATTTCATGCAGGTATACATTGATGACATAGTCATAAAATCGTCATCAGAGGATGGTCATCTCGATCACCTTCGACGCTTATTTGAGCGGATGAGAAAATATGGATTAAAGATGAATCCACTAAAATGTGCTTTTGGTGTTCGTGCAGGAGATTTCTTGGGTTTCGTAGTCCACAAGCGAGGCATCGAGATCAACCAGAACAAAACAAGAGCAATCCTAGATCTCAAGCCTCCGACAACAAAGAAGCAGCTCCAATCTTTGTTGGGAAAGATAAATTTCTTGAGGAGGTTCATCTCAAACCTAAGTGGCAAGACGAAAGTGTTTTCACCACTACTCAAGACCAAGAAAGAAAGTGAATTCCGTTGGGGGCAGGAACAACAAGAGGCTTTCAACGCGATCAAAGAATATCTTACAAAGCCTCCAATCCTACTACCACCTAGTATCAATAAAAACATGAAGTTGTACATTGCGGCGTCGGACACGACCATAGGCAGTATGCTAGCACAAGAGGATGATGGTGGTGTCGAAAGACCCATCTATTACCTTAGTAGGATATTGATAGATGCTGAGACTAGATACACTATGCTTGAAAAGTTATGTCTATGTTTGTACTTCTCATGTATGAAATTAGAGCAATATATCAAACCAGTTAATGTTTATGTTTCGTCGCACTTTGATGTTATTAAGCATATGTTGTCCAAACCAATTTTGCATAGTCGAATTGGGAAATGGGCACTAGCGTTAACTGAATTCTCCCTAACATACGTCCCTTTAAGGGCGATGAAGGGTCAAATAGTGACTGACTTCATTGTCGACCACGCGGTGATCGATACGTCGATACATAGCATCGACGTCGCCCCATGGAAATTATACTTTGATGGGTCGAGCCATAAGAATGGAGCAGGTGTCGGAATCCTAATAATCTCCCCGCAGGGGATTCCAACTACCTTTAAATGTAAAGTCGATGTCAAATGTTCAAATAATGAGGCAGAATACGAAGCCTTAATTACTGGTCTCAAGATACTCAAAGACTTGGGAGCCAGAGAGGTGGAAATAAAAGGGGATTCCAAATTGGTGATTAAACAAATTACCAGAGAGTATAAATGCGTGAGTGAACATCTTCTGGGTTACTTTTCGTTGGCGAAGCGTTGGTTGGAACATTTCAAAGTTGTCAGCATCTCGCATGTGCCAAGGATAGAAAACCAGAAAGCTAACGAACTGGCGCAAATTGCGTCGGGGTATAAAGTGTCTGAAGGTAAGTTAAAAGGTTTCGTCGAAACCAAAAAGAAGATGGTGTCAAATATATGCGCGCCACCAAGCATGTCGATACCCAAAGATTCAATGAGTTTGGTCGAAGGTTTAGAAAGTGGTGAGGTTTTTGTTAACGATATGCCACCAACGGACTGGCGAAGAGCAATTATAGAGTATCTGGAGAACCCACAGGGCAGCTCTGATCGAAGGACCAAGTATATAGCCATGAGCTATGTCCTGATGGGAAACGAGTTACTGAAGAAAACTCCAGAAGGGGTGTTACTAAAGTGTCTGGGAGATACGGATGCATATTTGGCAATCTCGGGGGTACACAGTGGGGCTTGTGGGGCTCACCAGGTCGGCCAGAAAATGAAATGGCTTTTGTGTCGACAAGGCTTCTATTGGCCCAGCATGCTTAAGGATTGCATAGATTTCGCGAAAGGGTGCCAGGACTGTCAAAAGCACGCCAACATCCAGCATGTCCCAGCCAGCGAATTACATGTGATTGTCAAACCATGGCCTTTTCGGGGATGGGCTTTGGACGTAATCGGAGAGATTCAGCTAGCTTCGTCAAAGCAGTAAAAGTTTATCCTCGTAGGAATAGACTATTTCACGAAATGGATAAAGGTCGTGCCGTTGGTGAAAGTGGATCAAGAGGTTGTGATAAACTTCATCCAAAATCATATCTTGTATAGATTTGGGATACTCGAGACAGTCACAACAAATCAGGGTTCTGTGTTTGTGGGGCAGAAGATGCAAGAGTTTGCGGCAGAAACGGGTTTCAAGTTGGTTACTTCGACGCCTTACTATGCCCAGGCAAATGGCCAGGTTGAGGCAGCCAACAAAGTAATAATTGGCTTGATCAAAAAGCACGTTGCGAACAAGCCAAAGAACTGGCATAAAACGCTGAGTCAAGTGTTGTGGGCATGTCGAACATCACCCAAAGCGTCGACAAATTCGACTCCATTCCGTCTAACCTACGGACACGACGCTATGTTACCTGCGGAAGTACACTTGCAATCCGTCAGAGTGCAGTGACAATATGAGATTCCGTCGGATCAATACTGGGAGATGATGTTAGACGAGCTTGTAGACTTAGATGAGGAAAGAATGGTCGCGTTAAACGTGTTGCTACGCCAGAAGGCTCGAGTCGCCAGGGCCTACAATAAAAAAGTTCAGGAAAAAAGCTTTACCGCAAACGACTATGTTTGGATAGTCGTGTTGCCCGTGGATCGACAAGATCAAACGATGGGAAAATGGTCCCCTAACTGGGAATGACCATTTAGGGTGACGCGAGTGTTCAGTAACAACGCATACGAAGTGCAGGAGTTGGGGGCGGACCAACGAGTCTTAAGTGTAAATGGGAAATATTTAAAAAGATACAGACCCATGCTACAAGAGGTTTGCATCAAAACATAAATTTCATTAAGTGTAAGGCCAAGAATGGCTTAACAAAAGGTGCATTACATTGAATCAATATAAAACCTAAGGGAATTCAGGGAATCTAGCCTTAAAGTCATCAAAGAGGACCTTCTCATGGGTTATTTTTCTCTCAAGAATAATCTTGCGTCGTTGCATACGGCTGATGGCGTCCTTAATTTTCATCGCCGCTTCGACATGCACAAGGCCCTGAGCGACTTCGTGGTCGATGGTTTCTTGAGAGGGCAAAGGCTCAGCCGAGTCCAAAGAGGCTTTCTGACGTTCGACCTCGACTATCCTTTTCGTCAGCTCCGTGATTTGGGCTTGATATTCAGATATCTGCTGCTCGAAGGCTTGGCATTTGTTAGAATGCTCTTGTTTTTTGGCTTCGTAGTCTCCAAGTTTCTGTTCACAGACGGAACTAAGATGCCATTCGCGCTTCATGTCTTCATGACGAAACCGAATCTGGGCGTCAGCCTGATGATGCGTCGAGAGATCCTTGGCCATTTGAATAAAGAAAGATTCAGACTCAATTAGATAGGTGGCCATGGGGGCAGGAAGCTGGAACTCAGAAAGTTCACTCAGGAGGTTGAACACGTCATTAGCTATGTCAGATTCCTCAGCAACGGCCGCCAGAAACTGTTCCTCAAAAAGGTAAGACCTCAGCTGCTGAAGTTTGAGGTTGAAAGAGGCATCCACTTCTGGAGTGGGAATCGAGGTCGAACTGGTGGGTTGAATCTTTTCAGCTGTCTGTCGAAGCTTGTGTAGCGCTTTTAGAGTTGCAGCTGGGTTTGTGGCTTTGTCCGCTAGGAGTGCCTCTAGAGTAGGAGATTCCTCAGCAGCAGGTGGGGCCTTCTCTGGTTGGTTTTCGGGAATTTGGGGTTTTTCTCCGGCGACGGTGCTCACGGCAGGCGGAGGAATGACAGTGACCTCAGGGAGTGTGTCTTCAGGCTCGACATTTTCAGTTGCAGCATGAGGTGTCTTCGCCAAGTTTTCCTCATGCACAAGGGAATGAAATTCGTCAGTCTTTTGGGGACTTGGCATAATGGTTACACTAGCGTTGGGAGCGTCTGCGGCTGATCCGATATCACCCTCATCAACAGTGGTCGAAATGACCACATGCTCCTACCAAAAAATAAAATACCAGTGAGTTAGTCGCCCCCAAGGTCAACTGGGAAGTAAATAAAGTCAAATTACCTGCACAGGAGTCATTGTTTTGGGAAGGGCGACAGAAGGAATCGGGTCGAAAGCGTCCTCAAGGTTACGCGAAACAACAGGGGCCGTTGTCGAGATGTTAGGCTTTGAGGGTGTCCGTCGCGTCAGAACCTTTTTCTTCCTCACCAAAGGGGTAGCAGGAGGAGATGCTGGAGTTGTTGCAGTAAAAACTCGGGAGTGAGTACTCTCGTTCGATTCAGTCCTTTCGGGGGACGTTGCCTTCTCAGAAACCTGCGCAAAGACAATATGAGAACCAGGGGATGACAAAGCCACAGAACAAGGAAATAAACACACCTGTACAAGGTTGGCTCTGGGTTTTTTGGCAGGTCTAGTGGAAGTGGACCCAGTAGTTATTTCCCGTTTGCGCCCCTGAAAGCAACATTGCCGCTCTTTAGTCCAGACTTACAAAAAATATATATGTATATAAAATCAAGAGTCTGGGACATACTTTTGTTGAAACTTCGTCTGCAGGATCGACATCCACGATGGTCGACGGTTTAGGGATACCAGCTGTAGAAGCAAAGGCGTCGACCACGTTTGCCAGAAAGAGGTTAGGGGTGAAAATTTGGGTTTGATACTCCACCACCAAGCATCAAATTCCTGAGAAGTGAAAAAGGAAGGTCGGAAGGAGAAAACCGGTAGCTCCAAATGTTGAGAGGCTCTGACGAACCTCATGCAAGCTTTGTGACCAACGTGAGTGAGGCGTCGACCAGACCAGACTATATCATCAGAATGCCTCACCAAAGGTTTTGGTAACATTTGGCTCAGGCTAAATTGTCGAGCAACCAAATTTGGACAGTAGTTCATAAAACCATACCCATTGTTCCCTGTTTCGATACGGAAAGAAATCATGGTAGGTGTAAGAAACGCCCGCCATACAGCATTCGACAGTGCAGCAGCCTGAGGTGAGACTCCAGGGAATGGATTTCTGAACCAGCCGGGTCCAAACTTACGCTCCACAAATGGTGCCATGTCAGGAACAAAAGAAGAAGTTTCCACAAACATACTCAGATACCTCATGAAGAGGGCTTGCCTTGGAGCTTCTTGAGTAGTCATCAAGGCTAGTCGCAACCCCTCGACAGAACGTGTTTTGTTGAGGATCTCCATCCTTGCTGAAGCTAGATATCCCAGTTTGTGCTCAAAGGTGGCGTTGAGCCAATGCTGTAACAACCACATAGGCCCTGAGATGTTTAAGGCCTTAGTGGTTTGATGTAGGAGTTTTAGTCTCATGGCCGATAGGCCAAGAGAATGATAAAGGGAGGCCAACAGGAGTTTGGCCAGAGATATTTGTCGGCCTTCATGAATCTGAATGGCCAAGTTAATAAAGCTTTTGGCTATCTGCAGGGAGCCAGGGCAAAACATGTAGTATGATAACTAGAGGGTTAAGAAAGCAATGTGTTCTTAGTCAGAGACTTCTTGGGAGTTTTTGTCATGGTGATCCTCTATGTAGTTTTGGAAACTAGCACGCTCGAAGTCGAAAGCGTTCTCCGTCTCCCAAGTCGGGTCGAAAGTCTCACCCAGTGGCGAAAGGCCAGTAATGGCCGCCACATCAAAAAGTGTCGGCGTGAGCATACCACAAGGGAGGTGGAATGTGTTTGTCGACCCTTCCCAAAAATACATCGACGACAGGAGCAAACAAGGGTTAACCCTGTGGGCAGTTCTGGAGAGTTGGATGGCGTCGAAATGCCATAATTCTTCCATTGTTGTTGACGTTTCCCTTCGACTTTGTCGAGCCAAGCGAGATAATCCTTGTTACCGGGAGTTGGCATAGACCTGAAAACTCTCGACTTTGGTGCCATGTATTTAAGATCCAAGGTACCCCCCTTCTCAAAAGCGGGTGGAATCGTTTGATCAAAACAAGGGAAGAACTTCTGAAGTTCTTGAGGACTAGGTTTGTTGTCTGGGAACGGACCATGGAAACCATACAGCGTATTTTCCATTGCGAATGGAATAACCATTTGACGGCACCAGTTGGACACCACCGTTTCGTCAGCTGAAAATGGTTGAGGAAGAGATTGATGTGTTTCCGCTTCTGAAAGGACGTACGCAACAGGGTTGTTGCCAGTGGTTTGAGGGATGCGAGTGGTAGGTGTTCTTGATGAAGCCATTGGAGAAAAGAAGCGTAAAAGGAGACAAAGAGTCAGGGAAGGAAAATGTCACAAAGCTGTTTAAAGCAAATGAGGGTTTGTGAAAGAGGAGTTGCGAAAGTGAAAGGGTTTCTAAAGAGGATTATTTATAGGGCGCATGCAGAAAATGAAAAGTCAAGACTTCCCAACTTCTGAAAATAAGTGGTGTTTGGTGTCAAAGCCCATAACTTGGATGAGACTAGCCATCATGGCATTTTTCTTGGAAATCGTGGGAGGAGATTGCCATCATCATGTCAGGCGGCGCTTGCCACGTGTTAAGAAAGAAGACAAAAACGGTTTGCAAAAAAGGGAAGCCGTCGAAATCGTGTGAGAAACCAAAAAGCCAGATTTCTCCGTCGACACAATGCTCAGTCGAAACTGGCCTTTTGAGGGGGCAATTTGTTGGCACTAGATTTCGACTGGCAGGTGTTGACCGGAAACGTCCAAAACAAGCCGACGCAGGAGAGAGGTACAAGGCAGTGTCGAGTCGACACTAGCGGAAAGGCGTGTCGAAGGACCGTCGATAAGTCCTGGCGTCGGAGATAAGCTGATGTCGGTTTCAAGGAACGATTGTTTAGGCGGGAAAAAGTTTGAAAATTCCAAAACCATGGGAAGTTGAAAAGAGAGTGGGGTGCCACGTGTCAGCTTCAGAAAACGTTTGGGCAGAGAAACAGTTATTTTTTAGGCCTATATACGGCATTGTTTTTTCTATTTTTGAGGTCGCATTTTTTCAGATTGTAAAGGGAAAATACTCAAAGTACCAAGCTTAGAGAGAAACGAGTTCACTCCCACAAACAAATGTATACTTGCGTCCAAATCTTATTTAATGCAATTTATTTTCCTCTTCCGCATATAATTTAAAGTCTTTATATTTTTTGTTCTTTTTCCGCTTTGCTTTCCCTTGCCTTTCTTTGCTTCTTCTGCAAATCAACTCGCAACTGTTAAGATATTCTTCGCGTCACCCAAATCACTTAAACGTGACACTTAAACAAACATAAACGAAGTAAAAACATACGCTTCCAATTCCAAGTTATGGGATTCGTCTGGCCGGTCCCGCAAGCGAACCAACGACGGAAGGCCAACGTTTGTTCGCGCGGGCGAACAGTGACACGATCTGACAAGCAGTGGTCACGCTAAGAATCAGGGCCGCCTAGAATCTGCCGCCGATACGGAGATGGAATAACGCGGCGACATCATCCAGAGTGACAGTCATCTCCCCGAACGGAAGATGAAATGATGATGTCTCCTTGTGCCACCTCTCAACAAAGGCACTAAGCAATGGAGTGTCCAACATGGTAAGTGAGCAGTGGGCGAAATCAAACAGCTGGAAGTCCCGTATAATCCGACTGACCTGCTCAAGCATCGGGATCTTCGGGAAACTCTTCATCTTTGACCTGTGAGATGTGATCTTCAGTGCGGGTCGCTCTTGTGACAACAAAATATAAAAAAATTAGTTCATACTTAAACAAATTATACATATATAAACGAAATTTAAATTTAAACGTAAAAGACATATACATCGCTCTGTCATAATTGTAAGGCCACATGCTCACCATACTCTGTAAGCACAGACCGGTCGATGGGTCCTCTTGGGAATCCGCCATAGTGTGAACAGAAGGCTCAGTTGAAGGAACCGTAACCTCTGTCTCAACAGTAACTGATGGGTCCCTCACTAACAACAGCATCTGGCAGTACCTCCTCAACAGCCTCCCGAGCAACCTCCTCGATAACCTCCTGAACAACCACCGACTCAACTACCTGAGCAACCACCGACTCAACCAGTGGCTTAACTATTGGCTCAACCTCCAGCTCACCAACAAGATCAACTATAGGAACGTCTGCCAGCACCTCATATGTATCCTGCTCTGCTGATCGAACTCCACGACGGTGAGTGGTACGAGGTGCTCGGAAATGCCTCCGTTCCGCCATCCGCTTCCAGTGGGGACCATTTGTCCTGCCCGTAGATGGGAAGACTCAACATCAGCACCACTGACAGTCCTACCCTGATCTGATGCTCGATCCGCAGCTCTTCTTGCAATAGTACTGTCTTTGCTTATAATTTTCACTACAAAAGAACAAAAACACAATCATGAAAAAAACAAAGGCAATAACTATCGAAAATTTTAAAATTTTTAGTTTAAAATTAAAACTTTATAACTACCGAAAATTTTGAAATTTCCGATATAAAACTAAATTTCAAATTTTCTGATAAGATTCAAAAACTAATTTTTTTAAACTACTGCAAATTTTGAAATTTTCGCAATGAACCACAAATTTAGAAAATGTGGAAAAAACAATTTGCCAAATTACTTCCATCTTTTCATATAAATTGAGAGGTGTGAGGTTTAATTGGAGAGGTGATACAGATAATCCTCCAACAACATTCAACTAACATCAGACAGGCCCATGTCTGAATGTAGGATAAGATTTCTTTGGCCAAATTTCTCTTACAATTTACAAACACCATCATCCATGGCACTTGCAGGAAGTGCTAGCTTCTCTTCATCACTCTCAACAGTATGCACCTTACAAAACCGACATGCATCGCAATCCACAACCATTCTTGGTGCTCCCCTATGTCAGAGCATGTTTCTTACGAAGAAAAAAGCACCGCATAGGTTTCTAGTTGTGGCAGTAACCAAAGGCTCAACCGAGTCCAGTAAATCCGACGAAAAAATCCCTTCATGGGCTAAACCCGATTCCAACGAACCTCCTCCATGGGCTCAAAATGAAGCACAAAACAAAACAGCTTCTTCTTCAGAACAAGGATTTGAGATTCCGTTTTATGTTTACTTGCTTGCCTCTGCTATCACTGCAATTGCCGCTGTAACTAACTTCTTCTCTTTCTCTTTCTTTTCATTTTCATTTTCATTTTCTGTTGGTTGTTTAATTATCTTATGTGGAAATTTGAATTTGGTGTTGCAGATTGGTTCGATATTTGAGTATGTGAATCAAAAGCCTGTGTTTGGTGTTTTGAGCTCCGACAGCATATTTTATGCTCCTTTGCTTGGTTTTTTCACCTTCACCGGTGTTCCTACTTCGGTAATTTCTTGAGTAAACCATTTTATTATTTATTGTTCATCGGTTTGATAGGGTTGATTATCATAATCTAGTTGTATTATGAACTTAGAAGTAAAATTAATGCAGTGAAACAGTTTATAGCTAGTGAGAAGTGGGGAATTCCGGGTTTTATCGAACTCAAACCCTGCATATTAATGTCCTTTTCGCTACCAATTGAGTTTTACTAATGAGGCGATTTATATAATTATAAGTTGTTTTTATAAGCTATTTTGGTGATTTTATGCATTAAGTTGTTTGTACTTTGTTTGACGTCTAAGATTGCATAGGTTCTCGAGTTGTTGAATGTATAAATGTGTGAGGTTGTTCTCGAGTTGTTGAATGTATAAATCTGTTAGGCCAACCTCATTCTTTGAGCTAGTTTTTGGGATGAGATCCAAACACATTTAACATTATGGAAATAGGCTTAAACCGTTGGACCTGTGTTAAACTGTTGGACCTGTCATCCAACACTGTTTCGTATGGGCCTTGGATACGTATAATTTGAGTAGTGTCTGTGCTTCATAGTTCGAGTAGTATTATTTAAATACCTAATTAAAATACTATTGTATTACTTTTAAAACCTTTTTTTGTTTTAACTTTTTAGAGGTCTTCATTATTAGCGGATATGAGTCTATGGTGTAAAGTGTGTCGGAGCAAAGATAGAAAATTTTTATTTAGGATACTTCTGTGTTATCCGACACTGTTTCGTACAGGATGCGTATGATTTGAGTAGTGTCTGTACTGCATAGTTCACAAGTCTTTTTGTCAATAGATAAACTTATATAAGTCAATTCAAATAGACCTATAGTTTATGCAAACAACAACGATAATGCTTTGCCTTGGAGGAGGGATTGGTTCAGGATCTTAGGGAGGCTGTGAATCAAGTTGCTCATGGTTAAATAAACTTTTAGGTTGATTTCAAATTAGTTTATGATCAATCTTGGAAGGCATACTTTGGAAACTTTTGATTTTCGGCGGATTTGGAAGAGTCTGGCTCTGTTGATGGTTTTTGCCTTTTTGTTGGCAATTACTCTTGTATCGAATTCCCTCAAGTGAATTTGTTTAAGAGAGGTGCGATCCGCAGCAAGGATCGTTGCCCTGTCCTTTGTGTGAGCACTACTGGAGAGTTCAATGCATCTGTTTCTACACTGTAACTTTAGCTTCTTTGTGGTTGGTGAGTATTCATGGAACCCGTTCATGTGTTTGACATCTTTTTCTGGTAGTTTCTTTGACAGGAGGCTGCAGTGGTGGCTCCTTCTCCTCGCTGTACCCGGATGTATTTCTGTTTTATTTTCCTTCCTGCATTGGCTGTTTAGTGCTTTTCCGACTTTCTCTAGTTTAAGAGGTTGCGATAGTTATAGACTTACACGACTGAAATGACATTTTGATTGATTTTTTTGTGTGCTAATGAGGTAATTATTTTCAATTCAGGCCTTCTTGTGGTTCAAGTCTGTTGAAGCAGCCAACAAGGAAGCTGAGGAACAAGACAAGAGGGATGGTTATAAGTAATTATAGGTACCTTTTTTGTTGCTATGTCGGCGGAAATTGCATATAATGACATATTGTAAGTCAGAGTTCGTTGTGAATATTCATGTTTATATATGTTATGATTCATGAATGAATATCAATGATTAAAAATTTCTTGTCATATCCTTCACTTTACTGAAATTCCTAGTTAGTACTTGCATTTGCAATACTGTTGTCAAGTTAATCTATCTGTTTTCTCTTGTTAGTTGAGAGTTAGAGTCAAGGCACCTAACAGTGTACATCAGTGTCCCTAAATCTAACTGGTTACAAAAATAAGCAGAATCCCAATTTTGTTGAGGAGACTTCATTGCCTTTTATTGCTTTTTATGCCGCCCAAACAAATTCATTCTCTTGTTTTTTTTTTTTTTTTTTACTTAAACGCACTTTTTGTCTCAAATTTGTTGATCCCCATCCAAAATTTGAGATGTTTGATGTCCCTTGACATAAAGGAAATCCACATATTGAGATTTTCCATGTTGATCTCGAAATTGAAGTCAATAGAAAAGTTGTGTATCGGTCCATTGTGGAGCATAAGAACATCCACGATGGTTTTATAAATTATAAGGTACTAGTATGGGTCATCGAGATCCCGAAACCTGTGATAAAATTCTTGATTAAAACAAATTTGTGAGGCTGAAATCCACGTATACCTCCACTTTCTTGACAAAATATTACTATTAGTTCTAACTTGGTCACAGACTCTCAAATTTCCAAGGATACCATCAATGACATTACTTGGTAAGTCAATTATTCGATCATTTTGATTTGTCTTGTAGAGCAAAAGTCATCATAGAACTACAAATTCAAAATGAAGATTAAATATTATGAATAAAATAATAAAAGTAAGTCAAGTATATGAATAAAAGGTCGTTATTCATTCAACAATACAATATGTTATATGTCATCAATATTTTCTTATGAATTCAAAAACTAAAAAACAGATTTTAAGAAGGAATCAATTTGCATCTGGACTTCAAAATACTTTTAGAGCGTGAGACACTTTTAATAAGGAGAGAATAATAAAACTGAATTACAACATGTCTAGTTTTTTAATGGCTTACCGCGCCATCAGCGACTGGATTATTTATATATATCACGAGTGGTTTAAACACCATCTGAAGAGGTGTATCTCTTCTAACTATTCATTACAGTGCAAGTGCGTAATTATTGGCAGTACGACGAGACGTCTTAAATAAAAGGGACCTAGTATGCAACCTGTCCCGATAATTTTCTTTGTGACAATTTTTCAAAACCGAAAACATCAATAACATTATATTGTAAACAAGACCGTTTTTGAAGGTGTGTAGGACGGCCTACAGCACAGGGCCTCACACTTTTTCATGATTAAGTTATGGAGAAAAGGGCTTTCAAACACATATTTCATGGTTAATTCACTGCTCAACTCACACTTTTTCATGATTAAGTTATGGAGAAAAGGGCTTTCAAACACATATTTCATGGTTAATTCACTACTCAACTGAAGTCAAATTCAACTTCTTACATAGAGTTCAAACTCTTAAAAATTTGAGACAACTCTAATTCTACATTACATATAGTTAGTCATGAATCACAATCTTGTGTTGCTATTGTGAGATTCTTTGCTGCTATGAATTTGTTAACTACGAAACTTGTTTTGCTCTTGAAAACTCTTGTACACTGAATGTGAGAATTTGTTTGTGAACTCTTTGCGTCTCTTGTTTTGTTTGTTCAATTACACTTATCATGTTATAAGTTCGTGCTTTACTTCTATATTGAGAATTTTTATTAAGTCCTGCAACTGTGAATATGGCTAACGTATCGCAGTTGCCGATATTGATACCAGAATTTGTGTTTTAACGAACTAGCAGCAGATAAAGAAATCACTTACAGTCACTCACAACCTTTATATGCATCATGTGAGAGGGGTGATGCAAGACTGATAAAAAGGAGTTAATGAAAGTTAAATTTATTTATGATTATCTATGCATAGCTAGAAATTAAAACCGTTATCTTACCAAGTAAAAAACTTACAGAAACATTACTAGTTGTTATATTTTCTTAGTCTTACTGGTTTCTATGCAAACAAATCAACATGTTTAGTAATAATTTAAGCAATTCTAGCATCAGTCATCAGTTAGGAATTACATACCAAGGCAGATAGGACACTGAAATTCCTTGCGTACATCTGAAAATTAACTTCAAATAAACAACAATATAAAGATATTAATGAATCTTAGAATACATACAATATTTTTTCGAGGATTTCTTATTACACCACTCATGTTTCTTAGGCACCACACGAATTTTCGTTTTTACCCCCTAATTCCGGATGTGCACATCCGGACGCACCCTTTTTTTTAAAAACGTTGATTTGTTCTGGATGTGCATATCCGGAATAATTCCTGATCTGCAGATCTGGAAAAATAGCAGAATTTTATTTTTCTTTTTTAAAAATCAGTTTTGTTGATTGGTCGCAGATGTTAATATATCGTCGCAACTTAATATACATTCGAAAACATCCATATATAAAATAAAATAATATATATACATAATAATACTCTTGTCAAAATACAGTATATAAATGTAATAAAAATATAATACATCAAACAAAAAACTATTGTGTATGCCGAAGGATCTCTCCTGCCTCCCCTGCTCCTCTGCCGCTACCCGACGTCCTGACTCGATGTCTGCGGTACTGAAGTGTCCCCCCGAACAATCTCAATAATCCTATCCATAGCAAGTATGTCACCAGAGCCCTCAGGGAGGTGACCGTCCGTTATGGCTGCCCGTGTTATCTTCTCTATCTCACGACAGCGAGGTATGACATCCTGAGTATGGTCCAGCTGAGACTGTCGCTCCTCTAATATCTCCTGATGAGTAGGTCTGAGTGGCGATCCCTCAGCAGTGGGCACTATGCATGGGTGTGAGACGGTATAGAATCACATGATGTACCCGGCAGCTACGCTCCAATCTCTCGGCGCTCTGGTCGCCCGAGCCTCTTCCGGTACCAAGTGGGACTGGAAGTCAACATATATCTCATCTATCTGCGTGCGGGTCAAGCCTAGAGGAGCAGACTCATGAGGCATCCTGGGGACAGTCTGCGTGTAACCGAACTGACGCAAGACGCGCTCCGGCAGGTATCGAGCAGTAATGGTCGAACTGCATGCCAACCATCCTGAGAACAACGAAACCTCGGCGAACGGGCGCGTCTCACGGTGATCGGCATAGGCGTGATAAAAAATGTCCTCAGCAGCCATCCGATCAAGATAAACTCTGTAGGGGTCGGGCGTCTGGTTCCCTCTGAGCAGGAGAAATGCAGATATCCTCAGTGTACCCTTTGACACTCCCCCAACCAGTAATCTTAGGAAAGTGCTGTAATATCCACGCCTGAAATGGAAAACATAACATCGGTGTCAAACATTATAATGAATATAGAAAGAAAAGAAATATAAAAAAACTTAGAATATAAGATTATTACCACGTATAGTGTACAGCTGTCTGCCACAGTCTTGGCTGCCTAGAGGCAACCATCTGAGAGCCTAACATAGGTGTATGCCAGCGTAGCCGCACCCCAGTTGTACCCATAGATCTCTGTGGGATCCAAAAGGTACCTGAGGTAAACGATATCAACGTAAGTGGCGCTAGTGTCCACAAACAGCTGCGTGCCAAGCAAAAACAGATAGTAGCATCTCAGGGCACGGTGCCTGTGGATCGCCACCTCAGTTGGATCACCTGCCGCCCGTCTCTGCAAGCTCCTCACGAAATCTGTGTGTCAGAAAGGAGAACCGGATGTGTGCGCCTCTCAACTGGGTCACCTCCGGAAGTGCCTCATCTGGGGTAGCCCCAAGCTCCCTAGTCAGCATCTCTATCGCCTCCACCTTCGACATCTTACCGTGACGGAGAAGGGTACCCGTGATCGGTAGATGTAAAAAGCACGAGATGTCGTCGAGTGTGATTGTGAGCTCGCCGTACAATAGATGGAATGAGGATGTCTCAGGGTTCCATCTCTCAACAAAGGTCATCCGCATACCGTACATGATCTGGGGATACCTAATCCTAGAAAGGCCTCCGAGACCAGAGGTAGCAAGTGCAGACTGGAACCACTCATCCCCTGGAAGCTCCGCAATCATGTCTATAACTTTGCCCCCATGGTTATAAAACTTCTGGGAATCCTTCTAATGAAAATTTCCAAATAAAACAATGTTATAAATGAAATTATTTTCAACGAAAACAATTCTATAAATAAACCGAGAAAGGTTACCTGTCCTAGCCAGACATATCTGGCAGTATGCTCAGAGTACCCCAGAAGTAGGGACATATCAGACGGTCCCCCGGGGTAACCCTCAAGCTCATCGAAATCGTCATCGCCGTCACCACCCTCAGGAACAGGAACAGGGGATGGAATAGGAGCAGGTGATGGAACTGGAGTCTCCCGACGACGCCTACGTGCGGGCGAGGACCCTGATGAACCAGCAGTAGCACCCCGACGCCTCCGAAATGTAGAAACGGCGGCTGACAGGGGAGTGGCCTGAACCTGTGATGTGGAAGCCTGTCCCTCTGCTGTAGGAGATACTTGAACTGCCTCTGCTGTAGACTGCGTTCGCTCACGTCGGACAGATGCATGTTGAGTTGTCCGTCCATGTATGATACGATCGTTTCTGGCAGACATGTAATCTGCAAAGAATAATAAATAAATTATTTTTTTTTTAAAATAATTAAAAAAACAACAAACAATAAAAAAAAACAAAAATAGAAACTAAGTTTTTTTCAGATTTGCACATCAGGAAAACTTCCGTGGATGCACATCCGGAAGTACTCAGAATATTTAACGTTGGGTTTTTTCGGATGTGCACATCAGGAAAGCAATCACTTTAAAAAATTTTCCGGATCTGCACATCCGGTACGTATTTCAAGTTCTTAAAAACGCAGTCATGGCTATTGTACCATAGAAAAGGGTATTTTAATGCCCTGATCGTCCGTTTGAAGCAGTAAACATTACCTACATTGTCTCTAACCTATGTTATTCATACTACCTAACAATTTCTACACCTAAATGTCTACTCTAAATCGATTACTTAAAAATAACTCTGAAACTCTAAAATTCTAAAACTTACCGATTAAATTGAGATACAGAGGATTTGGAGTGTCTTGATCGTTGTAGAAGTTGCTCTGCGCCGAACTCGAGTGAAAAAAGTCGGGATTTGTAGGAATAAGAAATTGAGAGTTTGAGAGAGTTTGATAGTTTGGAATGTAAAAATGTAAAGAATGAGGGGGGAGAATCTCTGGCGCCAAGTTATAAGAAATTGTTCCGGATTTGCACATCAAGAATTATTCCTGATATGCACATCCGGAACAAATCAATGTTTTTTTAAAAAATAGTGCGTCCGGATGTACATATCCGGAAACTGGGGGCAAAAATGGAAATTCGCGTGGTGCCTAAAAAATATGGGTGGTGTAATAAGAAATCCTCTATTTTATGGAGATAGAACATTGGAAATGCCAAATTCTCATCCCAACACTCTTAGAGTGTGTTTGGATGAGGTAATTGAGAATTTTTAGGAAATTTAAAATTCTAAGTAATTCAAATGATTCAATTGAAATTCATTCATTTTTATTTTTTATTTTGTTTGGATGGAGTATTAAAATGATTCATTGTTAAATTTTGAGGTCATTTTCATAAATTTTAAAACTTTTGAGTCAAATTTAAATATTTAAAATATGGACCATTTTGCCATTTTTGAAAATTTGAAGGGATCAATTTGTAAAATTTGAAAATTATTAGGGACTTATTTGTAATTTTTTTGAAAATTTTGGGGGTGAATTTGAAATTTTCATAAAATATGAGGATCATCTTGCTAAATTTGTAAAATTAATAACAAACAATTTAACATTTGTATTATATAGAGTGAAGAATCAATTTGAAATTCCTTACTTTTTAGTATCATTTTAAATTCCTTAAATTTAACATGAATAAAATACTTCATAAATTTACATCATTTTAACAATTTTTTATATTTTTTATCCAAACAATGGATTTTGAGTAAGTCATTTTAAATTCTCTTAAAAAATTACTTTTTCTCATTAAAATGTTTCATCCAAACACACTCTTAAAGAATTTACTAATACAACAGCAACTGTTCATACAGATAAGAAACATTTTAATGTACTGGATTTTAAAGTGAATGGTTTTTGTCAGGTAACATCAAAGTCCAAAAAATATTTCATCTTATGACTGCACAGAAGTTTTCACTCTCTTAGCTTAGTATAGTAGCTTACCCAGGAAAATGTCATATGATTCTCTTGTCAATAAATAACTAAAACAAAAAATCCAGTGTCATGGTTTAAAGGTTGATGTTAAGCAAATAATGTTTGTGTTTTGAGTTGACATGTTGAAACCATATTAGAGTTAGAAATTTACTGTCATCAATCTAATTCAACTCTTCTGCTATTTTATGTGTTTTCTACTATTTTACTCCATTACTCCATTGCTTTATACTCTTGTTTTTTTTATCAATATACGTGAATATACTATTCTAGTACTTGCTGAATAGATTATCCGGAATTGTATATTTCTCATCGTTTTCACAATCCTGAATAATCTATTCAGGCCGGTTCAACCAATCCGGAAGTCCTATTATAGTTAAAAAAAAATAGGTTTTAAAATATTAATTTATATTGAATTTTTATAAAAAAATTCATAAAAATGCATAGATTTTTTTTAAAAAAAATATGATTTCACACCTCTTTTTAAGAAATAGGTGTAAAATAAATTTTGAAAATAATAATTTTACACTTTAAAAAAAAAATAGATATAAATATATTTTTTTGAAAATTAAAAAAAATTGGACCCTTTGAAATTTGAGGCCAAGTGCTGCAGCACATGCTGCTGCTGCAGTGGGCCGGCCCTGAGATTATTGAATAAGTAAATGAAATATAGGAAGTAGTCGATCTAAAATAATTATAGTTTCCCTTTCAAGAAATTGCAAGTTTCTATTGAATGATTTATTTTCTAACTCATCCTGGTAGTACACATAAGCGTTTTATATTTATAATGAAGTGTCATTGATTTTCACAAATTGATGACCTATCTAATATAAATGTACTAGTTACAAAAAATTAAAGAACAAAAACGGAGAACCAGAAAATGTATAGACCGAGACATAATCACCTAATAAACCGCTTATACAATATTTTATGGCTGTAACTTTGGCTTTACATTTTTGTGAGGTTGACTTAACATTTATGTGACATTAAAGTTTGACGTTTGTCTGTATTTTAAATGGATACAGATCATAGAGATATAGACCGTGAAAAATTGGCTAGCTGTAATAATATTGACAATAAAGAAAGAAAAGAAGCCATGAATATTTACAAAAAAGATTAATGACCTAACATATAATAATATATGAGGCTTGGAATTTGATTCCGAAAAGAAAAAAAAAACAATAAATTTTTATGAAATATATCCAAAATATCATAGATTCGCAACAAGAAAAGATGATGTAAAACATGATTATGAAGGGAATATAATGGTTTGTTAATTAGTTTGTAATAGAGAGAGTAAAAGTGATAAGAAGAGAGACCGATGTAGAGATCCAGGTCAATTATTCGAATGGAATGTCGTGCGAGGTTTCGAGTATCTCTAAATTTTGGGATTGAACGGTCGAGAGTTTCCGTAATCGAGCCTTCTCATAACAGGACACTATGCTTATCTCATTCCTATGTATCGTCAGTTGAGTGAATTTGATAAATCTCTAGTTGATGGCTTGCACACATATGGTGTTAGAACTTGTCACATTTTAGGTTTTATGCTGACTCAAAAAGGTGGCCATACAGGTCTGGGATTTTGTAAAAAAGGACTTATATAACTACTTAAATAATCAAGGAATGGCAAGAATAGAAGTCAGAGATGTTTTTGCTCTTCTTTGAGTTATTTACATGCTAGAGCTGATAATAGATTAATGTTCTTTTCAAAGTTTACCACAATAGGTGAATGACGTTTAGAAAACTTATTTTATGATTCAGCTAATCGGATTGACTATGAATGTTTTGTAGAAGTGATTGCTTTTGACACAACTTATAAGGAGAACATGTATAACCTGTTGTTTTTTTTTTTTGGATTCAACTATACAGGAGAAACTATAATTTTTTGGTTGTGCTTTGGTTTCTGATGAAAAACTTGAGACATACAAGTGGATTTTAAATACTTTTTGATATGTATCATAAACATCCTGAAGGGGTGGTTACCGATGTATATGATGTATATCTTACAATGAGGGAAGCTATCCAAAATGTATTTTCAAACTCGTTGCATCGTCTTTGTTCATGGAATTTACATCGAAATGCTTGTGAGAATGTGAAGAATCCAAAATTCTTGGAAGATTTTAAGTAATTGATTTATGCTACTTATACTTTATACGAGTTTGAAAATGAGTGGAAGAGAGTAGTTGATGATTATGATTTATCAAATAACAAATGGGTTTAAAAAACAAGTGAGATAAAGACAGTGTGGGCTAGTGCATACATCCCCGAATTTTTTGTGTGGTATAAGAATTACATTGATCTCTGAAGTTGTCAACTCTTTTATAAAGATGTATGTTTTAAGTAAGAGAAGTCTTGTAGATTTCATGCACGGTTTTGAAAGAGCTGTAAAAGAGTACATACATAATGAGTTAATGTCTAATTTTAAAATATTATTCTATTATGATTATATGTTGATAACTAAATTAGAAGGGTTGGAGCTCAAAGCTGGAAACATCTTTACTAGGAAAAAATTTAACGAATATCAAAAAGAAATAAAAGATGCAATCACAGTAAATGTTATTGAAAGGTCTGAGCTCGAAAATGTTGTGACTTTGAAGATGAATAGATTTTGCAACAAAAATTTTACATATCTAGTTTATCTTGATAGGGTACAACATAAATTTATATGTGATTGTAATTTGTTTGAACATGTAGGAATGCCATGTACTCACATCATTTGTGCCATGAGGCATGAGCATATGAAAATATTTCCATATAGTTTGATTTGTAAAAGGTGGACTAAATCCGCAAAAGATGATTACATATCGTCAACGTCTTCTGAAGAATGTGATGATGAGAAAATGTTCGTGTTCTGTCGAGGAACTATGTCTTTTGCCTTCACTAGTCTGTATGATATTTCTTGTAAACATCCATATGATTTAAAAGGGGTCCATGAAGGGGATTTACAGTTTGTGTGAGAAAATAAAGAAGCGTTGTGATGCCAATGGAAAATTTATTCAAAGTCAATACCCTTTCTCAATTTGAAACCTTTCACAACCAATATGGCTATTGTATATTGTTTGAGATTTATTCTCTTCACTTTATCTTGTATAGCCATTTGTTCTTTAGTGCTCTTCTGCCCTTAGGCAATTTCACTTACTTAAATGTGTGATTCTCATGCAAGGAATTCATCTCTTCCTGTATGGCCTTTAACCATTTTTCTTTATCAACATTTTCAATGGCCTCTTGGTAATACTTTGGCTCTCCATTATCTGTGGTTATCATGCCCATGTTAAGGATATTAGTCTCTAATATATCTTCTTAAATCAGGCTCAACTGGTGGCTTGTGTAGAGCCTCTTCAAATGGATCATCATGATAAGAGTTTGGATCATCAATTACATTCTCATCATCTACTTGTATACCTTCCTCATCAATAAATTTTTCACTAGAGGTTTAGGAAAAAAATCAATGCAAATTCAGGCATCGAATTTTGGCTTCTTGGCATTATCAAAATCTTAAATAGTTTGGTCTTCAAGAAATACCACACCGCAATTTATGATATTTTCTTTTCAGTTAGATCCCACAATCTATAATTAAACTCTTTAGGAACATAACCTATGAACACACATAATTTAGATCTTTTATCAATATTAGACCTCACATCTCTTAGAATATGAACAAAATTCATACAACTACTTTTCGATAACTTTGTATGAGATAGCACACACATGGTTCTATCATTAATCATGTGATTCATTCTCTTTGCAACTTCATTATGTTGATGCTATGTTTTTACGAATTCTGCCTTCTAAACTTTATCAAAATCCTCAAAATTCTGCTCTTGTCAGCTGAATCCTACAATCTATAACCAAACTCTTCATGAACATAACCTATGAACACGCGTTATTTAGATCTTTTCTCCATTTAAAATGCACAAAATGAAACCCTCTCTATACCACTTTGTTGAGAAATAACTAAATAAATTGATCTCTTTAAAACTAAATATTTTTTCAAACATGTAAAACTTAATTAGACAACCAACAAAACCAACTCCACATCACAACAACAACAACAACAACAACAATAATAATAATAATAATAATAATAATAATAATAATAATAATAATAATAATAATAATAATAATAATAATAATAATAATAATAATTATTATTATTATTATTATTATTATTGATGGGAAATCAAGCCACAATAACATACCAATACGCAGTGGATATAAAATTCTCCACACTTGTAGGAACCTTGAGGATCAACAACAAATATAAGACAGCAAATCGAACATATAAAGGCACAAAAGAACACGATATTTTTAACGTGGAAAACCCCTCAATATGAGAGTAAAAACCACGAGTCGTCTAGAACAGATAAATAACTCCACTATAATCAATTAAGGATACAAAAGAGTCTTAAACTGATTCACAAACTAGTGCTAACAACCGCAAATCACAAAGCAAACTAGTTTATAAATAAAAATAAAAAATCTAAAAAATTTCCCAAATCTGCAGCTTCAATGTGAAGCAGATATCTCTCACCTCAAACTTTATTTTGAATTTCATAATGACTAAAAGTTAGATATATGTGTTACAAACCTGCCCTCCAAATTTGAGCTTGATCCGACGATTAACAAATCAGGGATCGTCGATTTAGTGAGACTGATTTCAGAATAGCGTGAATAGGTTTTTCTCCTCTTTGCTCTCTTTTGAATCTTTATTTTCTATCCATTTCTCTCAACCATAAATTGATCCTCTCCAATTAAATAAATGATGCAAACAGACTAGTCATATTTGGGCCTTTCTTCACATAGGAAGGGTTCCCAAACCCAACAAATCCCCCCTCACTACTATGTGGAGGAAATCGCCAAACCGGCGATATCACAACAAATTTTAAAATTATCTCTTGGTAATGCTTTAGTCATCATATCAGAACCATTATCATCTGTATGAACTTTAGCTAACTCTAACAACTTAGTATTCAAAACATCACGTATCGAATGATATCTCACATTAATGTGTTTGTACCTATTATGAAAAGTCATATTTTTACCAAGATGAATAGCGCTTTGACTATCAACAAATAACACATATTTATCTTGAACAAAACCAAGCTCCTGTAAATATTTCAACTATAGTAACTCTTTGCATGCTTTGTGAAGACAAACTTCCAATGTGTTTTGATGAAAACAAGCTCATTGATGAAGACAAACTCAACAATGATATAATCAAAGAAGGAAAAAGAAGAAATGCATAAGACTTGACTACACTTATGTCGCTACTCGAAAAATAGTCGACCGGAGGCGAAAAGAGGAAGAAACAGAAGAGTCGCCATCAAACTTTATTTATCCCATGAGGGGAATGGAAAACATCGAGAAAACCCAAAGAAGAAAGGATAAGATGGTCTCGCAACCAAATTACGGGTTCGGAAGCCGGTTATGCGAGGGGAAGGTATTAACACCCCTCACATCCATCGTACTCGATGGGAACCATTCGCTTATCTATGTGTAAGGATGTTTGCTAAAGGTATTGCTTTCTAAGATGTGTTCTAAGAGGGAGAGAGGAAGGTGAGAACCGAAGAATGCGAAAGAAAATAAAATGAAAGAGACTGGTGGGGAGAAGTAGAGGGGACTCGATAGGACTTCGCGGTCCTATGCCTATGTATTCCATCGTGCAATGGGAAAGTCAGAGTCAACGTAGTTCGGAGGACTACGGGTGAAGAAAATGGAAGGGGGCTCACCAAGATCGTTGCGATCTTGTGCCTACGTATCTTACATTCGGACGAGAATGAAGAATCAGAGCAATCGTAGTTTGACCTACGATTTGTTGGTGTTTTTTATGGACGATGTTAACGTGCGGGTTCTAGCAGTTAGGTGTATTGCGGCTCGCTCGTGGAGTCTTATGCGTTACCTGTTTGCGGTAGAACGGACGTAACATGTCCTTTTTGAAAAGGTTGGTTTTCGCCATCAAGGCAAGATGTCTCACTTGATTTGTGAAGGTTGGTTTTAAGGGTGAAATAAGTCCTCGGATAGGAACCCCTTCGGGTAGTACCCAATTCTTTATCTCAAAAGATTTGTTATGAAAATCGTGTGGCGAATATAGTCACGTCTTCGTATTGTAAGACGAGTATCGAGACCACACACTCTAAAGTGAGCATCCTAACACTCGAAGAGGAAGAGGCCTTCACCCAATCCCCTCTCTTTAGTTCAATACAAAGAGAACTTTATTCTCTTATTAAAAGTGTTTTTGGTTTTAGATGGTAAGTGCTTTACGACAGTGAACCCTAAAGGTAATGTCAAGCACCCGGGATAGGAGAAGGCCTTCGCCTAACCACTCCACGACCATCTAAGTTTATTAAGAAAAGGTTTGCAAATGCACTTGGTGCAAGACCAAGGTTTTTAGACACAAGGAGATGAAATAAAGAGAGAAGAAGGTTTTTGAAAGAATGAGTGGTGAATATAGTCACGTCTTCGTATTGAAAGACGAGTATCGAGACCACACACTCTAAAGTGAGCACCCTAATACTCGAAGAGGAAGAGATCTTCACCCAATCCTCTCTCTTTAGTTCAATACAAAGAGAACTTTATTCTCTTATTAAAAAAAAGTTTTTGACTTTAGAAGAGAATCAAAATGAGAAATGGAATAAGTTGATGAATACAAGAATGTGGTCAAGGGAAAAGTCAAGAAAGACTCAAAAACAAGATCGAGTAGAAATAATCACATCCCTAGCTCACAAAATTATTAGTCAAATAAGTTAATAGAAATTAGAAATCAAAGATTAAAAATCTAGATATTTACATTTTGAATATGATTTAAAATTAAAAGATTAATCTAATAAGAAAATATTTTTGAGATTTTTTTAGTTAATAATTAAACTAATACTCTAAATGACTATTATTAAATAAATATCAAATCAAATCAAACAAAATAAATACATTCCTAAATTCAATATTACTAACTAAAACTAAAAGAAAATTAATTTAAAATCTAAAAGTATTAAATTAGATTAACACTAACTAACTACTAAACTAATATTAAATCACTAATCCTAAACGTATAATAACCTAACTAAAAGAGAATTCAGGATTAAAACAACAAAATGGTATGTTCTTAGAATTTTAAAACAAGAAAAGAAAAGGAACAAGCAGGCCCAACATTTGAGGGCGATCCAACATCTCTAGCAGAGGCGGGTCAACTTTGACCCAGTCCAAGCTTTAACTATTGATGGGTTAATGGAAACCCTAACTCACACAGTCGTTGCAAACAATCGTGAACAAAAACGAAACAAGATACAACCCCTCCAAACACGTTCAGAACGAAGGAACACGAACAAAAAAATAAACGGAAAATGGAAAGGCATCGCGATAGAAACTGTGTGAACCAAATCACCTCATACTCTCATCCTTTGCATGTGATTCATCATCAAACTTTCTCAAATTCGATCGCTCTCTGATCCAACGACGGCTACTCTTTCCTTCTCTCTGTGCACAAAAACGTTGTAGGAAAAGATATCCCTCCGTCTCAGATGTCGCGCGGTCGATCTTATTTCTCTCTCGCTTTCGCCTCTGCTTTCTCTGTTTTCACGTGGCGGTTCGAAGGAGTTAAGGGTGGATTAAGAAGGTTGGGGTTTTTTTGTGGTTTAAGGGGAAGATTGAAGGGTTTGTCATTGTTATCTTCTTTGTCTTCTTGTTCTTGGTCAGTGTTAGAGTTAGAACAAAAGCAGGAAGATGAAAAACGGAGTAAACGGACGTGTGATTCATAGAAGAAATCTTGATGGTCTTGGTCAGAAACCACGGTGGGTTTGTTCATGGTTTAATGAGGATGAAATTGGGATTGGGCATTCCCATTTCAATGAAAATGCCCTTCACTAACCAGAGTTTGGGAATGGAAGATTTTGGTTTTTATGCGTGGGGAGAGAGTGGTTTTGTGATTTTCTGTTGTGGGTTAATGAAGATGGAAATCAGAAGGAAGAAGAGGACATCGATGGTGGAGGTGAACACGGTTAGTTTTCAGAATCTTTCTTCTCCCCTTTTTATTCTGTTCTCTCCCTCTTAAAAGGATTCACAAACTTTTTTTCATCGAGCTTTTATTGAATTTGTTTTATTGTTATTGTAAAGTCCTTTTCCATTGCAGGCTCTGTGGCTTATGTTGTTGGTTGTTCATTGTTGTTGTCCGCAGGTATACAGAATGCGCAGGCTGTTGTGTGGCTTGGTTTTGGCAAATGATGTGGTACAGTTGGTGATTTCAGGCTCTGGTTTAGTGTACAGAATTATTGATTCACGGTTTTGATTTGCTGGGCCCTAAGGATTGCAGAGAGGTGGTCGGTTTATGCATACTTTTTGTCTTGGAGTGAAGCGCATGGCTTATGGTGTACGGTTTAGGCGTGGCATAGAGTGCAGAATTTATTTTGTTTTTGAGTGGTATGTGGTTGTGTATTGGCATTGTCTGGTACGGTTGTGTTAGCAGGTGCAAAATATTGGCGTGTTGTTGTTTGCAGACAGTATGGGCTGGTACGGTCCGCAGAGTGAGGGGTATGCCTTTTTAGAATTTTGCTTGTAATGGACTTTATTATTTTTTGCAATGGTAAATGGGCTTGAAGAATGATATGGACTCATGTAATTTTTTTTGAATGAATGGCCTTCTTTGAAACTAAGGCCTTTTGTATGAGATTTGAGATTATAAATTGAACATGAACTTGTGGTTGAAAAATGATAGTAAATATGGAATGGATTTAATTGGATTTTTTCTGGATTAAAATGGATAAAATATAAAATGGAAATGGATATTCATGAAATGAATTGAAAATGGGTATTTATATTGGATAATGAAATTACAATGGATATGGAAGTGGTTTAAAATGAATATTTGGATAGAATTTGGATTCAAAAGTGGTTTATTCATTGAATATGGATTGGATTAAGAAAAGTTATCTAAGGAAAGGTTATGGAAAAATGGGTTTAATATGGATTATGGATAATGGTATTTGGTTAGAAAAAGGTTTATACAAAAATGGATATGGTTTATGAATGTGAGATTGGTTAGAAAAATGGATAATGGAAGGAAATGGACTGGAATGGACTATGAACTCAGTTTAAAGAATGAACAACCAAATGAGCCCAAAACCTATTTCAAACTTTCCACAAACATCCAATTAAAGGTACACAGCTACCACTGAATAACTTGCAACAGAAACAACAACCATCTGAGTCAATTTGAAACCTTACGGTGATTATTGAATCCACTCCGAGGAAAATAATTCAGCAGATGAACCACCAATGAACTGATGAACCTGATGAACGAACCAAGCTCCACATGAATTAAAATTTGGTGACCTGATGACCTCCACACCACATAACTCAACCTTGGGTACACACCGGCTGAGAAATAGTCCACACACCGGCTGAGAAATAGTCCACTTTATCTTTGAATGCACACTGATACTCCTCTGAATACGGAAGACTCGAACCATAGGAAAACGCCTTGATCCCATGTCATAAAAGCTTATGCAAATGGATGAATGCAAAGATGAGTTGATGACCTCATGGAGATGCGGAGATGATGGAAATTCTATGAAAAGGGTAGGGTGAAAATGAGGGTGTGACAGATGCCCCTATTTAATCTTCTTGAACTTGAAGGTGAGAGTGGCAGAGGCTTTCTTACAGTCAAGGTACAAGGAGATTAAATATAAAAATACCCAGAATTTTCAGCCGGAAATGTGTGGAATGAAAGGTGTTGAATCAGTTGGATGGCTTGCAAAGGCATTTGTCAGTAGGAAAAAAAGTAGTTGGTTACGAGGGATATGAAAATGCTTGAAATGCAATGCGGAATGAACAAATAGCGCTAATGATGCGGAAATGTATGCAAAATGTTGGGGATATGAAAATGTGAAAGTCTGGAATTTGCTGGGAATAATGGCATATCAACTCGGGGATTGAAAAAAACAAATACACCATCGACTCGGGGGTCCTGAACAAAACAACAAGTCAACTCAGGGGTTGAAGAAACAAAGAGATAAATTGTCATCAACTCGGGGATTGAAAAAAATGTAACGGTAACTAGGGGTGTACATGGGTCGGTTTGGGTTGAATTTAGTCAAAACCATGACCTAACCCATATAGGATACACTGGTTTGGGTGAGGTAAAATAACCACCCACAACATCATTGGGTCGGGTTGGGTAAAACCACAAATTTGTGGGTTGGGTAGTGGGTTACCCTTTTTTTTTTCTTTTTTTTTTCTTCCTTATATAATTATAAACGATTTGTCACATTTTTTTCTTAATAAATAATTTAACTTATCACCGTTATTTTTTAAAACATCAAATGTCTAAATGCACAATAAATTTCATCATAAACATATTGACAAAAACCAAAGTTACATTACAGTAATACATAAAATTTATAAAATACTTATAACTTACAAGAATTAGCATCAAAATAATAAAAGTGTGACATCCTAAATAAGTTAAAACCATTACTTATAAAATAAAATATATTCAAAGGGTTGTAATTGAAGCAACCAAGATTAAATACATCAATGTCATCACTCATCAAATTATAAAAAATAACTAAAAAATAGTCACTCAATAACCCATGGGTTTTATGGGTTGGGTGTGGGTTTACCCAAAACCCAATTATTTTGAATGGTTTTTCATTTTTGAAAACCATGTTCACCCAATGACCCGACCAAACCCATTTTTTTGGGTCGGTTTGGGTGGGTTTTACTGGGTTTGTTGGGTTTACCCAACCCATGTACACCCCTAACGGTAACAACATCGACTCGGGGTCAAGAAGATAACAAAGACAAGATCGACTCAGGGGTCAAAAATAAAAAAACAAGGTATCAACTCAGGGGTTGTGAAGATAGTAACACTGATATCGACTCGGGGGTCAAGAATAAGAACAAGATATCAACTCAGGGGTTGAGAAGGTGAAGACAATATCGACTCAGGGAAGAAAACAAATCAGAGTATCAACGCAGGGGTTGAGGGAGGACAAAGACAATGATATCGACTCGGGGGTCAAGAAAATAAAGACAAGATTGACTCAGGGTTCAAAAACAAAAACAAGGTATCAACGCAGGGGTTGAGGGAGGAAATGATTACGATATTGACTCAGGGGTCAAGAGAATAAAGACAATATTGACTCAAGGGTCAAAAACAAATCAAAATATCAACGCAGGGGTTGAGGAAGCAAATTGATTGGGTTATGTATGCATATGGCGCATGTTAATGGTATGCGATGCATATGTGAATGCAAGCAGGTGATTGGTTTTATGTGGGTGCCAAGGAAGGTTGGGCTTTTGGTGGTTGCCAAGTAAGGTTGGGCTTTTGGTAGGTGCCAAGCAGGGTTGGACTTTGGTTTTATGGTGATGCCAGCAGAGTTGGCCTTTGGTTTCGGGGTGCCAAGGAAGGTTGGGCTTTATTTGGGTAGGTTTCCAAGCTGGGTTGGACTTTAGGTGATAGGATTTGACTTCCCGATACTCGGTATTTGACGGTGCGATGATAAGAAGACAGATGTGGATGCTTCTGGTGCCCCAAACTTGATTATTTGCAGCAGTTGCGTGCTTGTTCTTGAGAGAACCTCGCTTCTAGCTAATGTGTCGTAATGGCTTGCAAAAAGTAGTGTGAGCGTAGCGACTTATCTAATGCATGTTGATCGTGCTTTTGCTCTGCCCCAAGGCTTTTTGACACTTGTTGAACTCCAAGGTTGCTTAGTGTATGACATGGTCAGCTTGACCAACTTGAAAGTATTAAGGGAATTTGATCCTTCGCAAAATGTTTGCCCCAGCCCGTAGGGTCTCTGAAGGAGTTCTTCCTGGAAAGGTTTATGCCATGACATAGTCTGAGATGATTTTCCCCAGTGTCTGAATCTTGCAGTGGTCTGCCCCCATTCTTGGCCTTTGAAAAACTTGCCCCAGACCCACAAGGTCACGAGAAAGTCTTGATTCATGTCAGCACCAACAGATGTTCAAGTTCCTCTTTGATTTCTCTTGGTTGGAATTTCCATAATGTTAAGTACTAATTTGCAGTTAAAATTGATCATTCAGAAATGGTAATTTTAATGTGACATTCATGCAAGTTTTGAAAAGTCATTTATTGGAATGATGTGAAAGTGTGTGACGAGTGGACCATTAGTCCAGACGTGTGCTGATTTTGATGGTGTGAAAGATATAGCAAGAAGAGTGACACCAGTGCTGAAGATTAGAAAACCTTTGAGGAGTCAGTTTACGCAACCTTGCTGTAGTATGCTTTCAAAATAAACCTTGCCTCAATTAGGTCTTTCGAGGGTTGTAACGTGGCCTGGCTCATGGTTATTGAAACAAAGGATATTAGGCTCAAAACTTATTTTGGTACCCACCCCTTCTTCACGATGATTCTCCAGTCCTACGTTCAGTTAAATTGACATACACATCTAGAGTTTGACGGTGTAAGAGTGAAGATGGTGATTCAAGATTTTCTTAAAATGACAGTCACCTTATTCTATTTTTGAGGATGGATATCAGTGACCTTTTGATGGTGATCACTGAATTTTATTTTGTTTTGCTCGAGGATTTGAGGGCCTCTTTTGCTTTATTCATTTTTTGATCCCTAACTTTTGCCTAAGTCGCGCCTTTGAGTGGTGGACTTAGCGGGCTTTCTCTTTTTTTTTCTTCTTTTTTTTCGGAAAGGCTTGTGACTGCCAAGTCTTTGGTCATTGAGTAACAACAGCCATAACAGGAGGTTTCATCTTGAAGATATGTGTAAGCAGGATAACTGAACATTACCCATGCCCCAGGTTAAGCGTAAGGGTTTAGAAATCCGAAGGAAACTCCTACTTCTAGGCTCGGAGTGGTTGACTAGGGACTAACTCCTTATCTCTCCGGTGTTTAGGGGATTTGAAACAATGCCTGTACATCATCAGCAGGGTTTTATCCGAAAGCATACAGTTTGCAATTATGGGTATTTAGTTTTCATCATCCTCCCTCCAATCTTTGCTAAAACGACAGTTGATAAAGGGAGTGAAATGTAGAAATATTTTTTTTGATTTTTTTTTTGCAATAGATGGGAAAAGATGAGTGAATATGAATGGACTTGTTCAAAACATGCATGATCATTACATTAATAATACCATTAATAAAGTACAATGTCTAGAAGCAAATAACCTTTAACAAAAAGAAATTACAAATGCAAAGTAAATGACATGATCTAAAATTTCCATCATTGAGGAACTGGGATTTTCTCTCTTGATTCACTGTTGGGCTAGCATTCTTGCTCATCGAGACCAGTATTGTAGCCTTCTTCATACCTGCTCTCAGCAACTTCTTCCATAACATGGGCGGATGACGGACCTGCCTGACCAGATGAAGAATTGATGTTGATTTGAAGACCTTGAGGCGTAAATAAGATTAGCTTGGACTCAATCAAATCTTGGATCTTATTTCGGAGTTGTTTGCAATCTTCGGTTGAATGCCTCATTACGCCAGCATGGTAACCACATCGTGCATTGGCGTCAAAGCCTGGTGGGTATGGAGGGATCACATGGTCCAAGTCCTTTGGCACTATCAGTCCACTACTGATCAAGCGTGGTAGTATATGACTGAATGGCATTGGCAATGGATCAAAATGCCTTTTTGGCTTTTTATTATAGCAGCGTCGACGTTGCGGAGCATGCTGCCATGCAATCTGTTGTTGACGAGGGAGACCTCTATTGACAGGAGGATATTGACCATGTGGAGAGGATGGAGTCACACAGGTAGACCCATAGGATTGCTGACTTTGAACAGATGAGATGCTTGGGTGATAAGGTAATGGAGGTGGGATATGTGGAGCTTCCCAAATGGAGTTAATTTCACCATCCTCTTCTTCCTCTTGGGAACCGATAACTGATTCACTTTCACTAGCTGGGATGTTCAAGGAGCCTTGGATCTTTCCACTTTTGAGGATGCACTCGAGGCGTTCTCCAGCTATTACCAGGTCAGAGAAGTTTGATGTCCCAGTGCCAGCCATCTTTTCCAAGTATGGACCTTGCAAGGTATTCAAGAACAGATCAACCAATTCTCTATCTAAGATTGGTGGTTGAACACGAGCAGCTACCTCTCTCCATCTCTGAGCATATCCTCTGAAGGATTCGTCGTCCCCTTGAGACAAGCCTTGCAATTGCATGCGACTGGGAGCCATGTCAAGATTGTATTGGTACTGCTTTACAAAGGCGTTACATAGGTCTGACCATGATTTGATGTGGCTGCTCTCTAGATGCATATACTAACTCAGTGATGCCCCACTCAGACTGTCTTGGAAATAGTGAATCATAAGTTTGTCTTCATGGACATGCGAGGTCATTCTTCTGCAAAACATCACCAAATATTGCTTTGGACAACTATCCCCTTTATACTTCTCAAAATTCGGTGTGTTGAACTTTGGAGGTATTACAAGGTTGGGTACCAAACACATGCTTGAAGCATTCAGATCCAAATTATCACGGCCCTTTATGGCGTTAAGCTTCTCTTCCAACACTCGACACTTTTCCATAAGCTCGACAGCTTGCGGATCCTTGGTTTTCATCACAGGGACTGTCCCTTGGGGATTTGGATCAGAGAATGCAAAACTATGATATTCCATGGCATCAAGAGAAGAAGAACTTCCATCTTGGACAATGATATGTTCGCGTATAATAGGATCCTCAACGGAGATCTGCACGGGCTGAGCTTGAGCAACATTGTTCACTCGAGGTGAAATGACATTTCCAGTGGCTGAAGTCCTTTGAATGTTGCCATCTTTCCTTGCCAAGGTTGTCATAGCTTCCACAAGTTAGTCCAATTGGCTCTTCATCAAATCAGCATCCGCTCTTGTCCCAAATTGGTTCTGCTCTTCGGAGGCCATGATCCTTCAAAAGCTACTTCAAGTCCAATACGGGCTTCAGGAAGTCAACTGCGGGTTATGGACAAAGGATGGATGAGTTCTCTAGTTTAAGGTTGGAGAATGATATGCGAAATGATGCAAAGATGCTTATGCAAATGCAATGTTATGAGTGCAATAAGACATGGGATCAGAGATCACTGAATCAAGGGTCAAGATCACAGATTCTGCATGACAAGCACCACAAGATAACCCTCACCTCGGGTAGTCAATCTATTGGGTTACGACAGTGCATTCCAATTTTTTTCAAACAAGGTCCCATGCACTAACCCTCAAAAGTTTCCCATCATAACGACGATTCGTAAGACGGTAATCCCTTCAAAGGATGAGCACAACGTTATGCCTTAGTAACCTTTGGAATAGGGTTCTAAAAGTCCTCAGAATCACGGACTCCCAGGTCAGAAACAAGGACGCCATTACGACTAATCGTAAGACATAATCATTCCCAAAGGAGCCTCATCTGAGCGATGGAAGTCAAACCAACTCGACGAGTCCTAAGTCTCGCAAATCAGTAAGCAACCACCTCCTAGCTTAGTGTATACTCGAAAAGCTCGGGTAGAAAGCCTTTCTCCTCACAAACCATCCCCAATAAACCCAACAAATAAGAGGAACACAAAATAATAAAGCAATAATAAAGCAAACAAAAATACACATATGATAAACAAACTAGGCTTGGCTTACTAGGGTGAACCAGAGATTCTGGGTTCGATCCCCAGAAGAGTCACCAGCTGTCGCTACTCGAAAAATAGTCGACCGGAGGCGAAAAGAGGAAGAAACAGAAGAGTCGCCATCGAACTTTATTTATCCCATGAGGGGAATGGAAAACATCGAGAAAACCCAAAGAAGAAAGGATAAGATGGTCTCACAACCAAATTACGGGTTCGGAAGCCGGTTATGCGAGGGGAAGGTATTAGCACCCCTCACATCCATCGTACACGATGGGAACCATTCGCTTACCTATGTGTAAGGATGTTTGCTAAAGGTATTGCTTTCTAAGATGTGTTCTAAGAGGGAGAGAGGAAGGCGAGAACCGAAGAATGCGAAAGAAAATAAAATGAAAGAGAATGGTGGGGAGAAGAAGAGGGGACTCGATAGGACTTCACGGTCCTATGCCTACGTATTCCCTCGTGCAATGGGAAACTCAGAGTCAATATAGTTCGGAGGACTACGGGTGAAGAAAATGGAAGGGGGCTCGCCAAGATCGTTGCGATCTTGTGCCTACGTATCTTACATTCGGACGAGAATGAAGAATCAGAGCAATCGTAGTTCGACCTATGATTTGTTGGTGTTTTTTATGGACGATGTTAACGTGCGGGTTCTAGCAGTTAGGTGTATTGTGGCTCGCTCGTGGAGTCTTATGCGTTACCTGTTTGCGGTAGAACGGACGTAACATGTCCTTTTTGAAAAGGTTGGTTTTCGCCATCAAGGCAAGATGTCTCACTTGATTTGTGAAGGTTGGTTTTAAGGGTGAAATAAGTCCTCGGATAGGAACCCCTTCGGGTAGTACCCAATTCTTTATCTCAAAAGATATGTTATGAAAATCGTGTGGCGAATATAGTCACGTCTTCGTATTGTAAGACGAGTATCGAGACCACACACTCTAAAGTGAGCATTCTAACACTCGAAGAGGAAGAGGCCTTCACCCAATCCCCTCTCTTTAGTTCATTACAAAGAGAACTTTATTCTCTTATTAAAAGTGTTTTTGGTTTTAGATGGTAAGTGCTTTACGACAGTGAACCCTAAAGGTAATGTCAAGCACTCGGGATAGGAGAAGGCCTTCGCCTAACCACTCCACGACCATCTAAGTTTATTAAGAAAAGGTTTGCAAATGCACTTGGTGCAAGACCAAGGTTTTTAGACACAAGGAGATGAAATAAAGAGAGAAGAAGGTTTTTGAGAGAATGAGTGGTGAATATAGTCACGTCTTCGTATTGAAAGACGAGTATCGAGACCACACACTCTAAAGTGAGCACCCTAATACTCGAAGAGGAAGAGGTCTTCACCCAATCCTCTCTCTTTAGTTCAATACAAAGAGAACTTTATTCTCTTATTAAAAAAAAGTTTTTGACTTTAGAAGAGAATCAAAATGAGAAATGGAATAAGTTGATGAATACAAGAATGTGGTCAAGGGAAAAGTCAAGAAAGACTCAAAAACAAGATCGAGTAGAAATAATCAAATCCCTAGCTCACAAAGTTATTAGTCAAATAAGTTAATAGAAATTAGAAATCAAAGATTAAAAATCTAGATATTTACATTTTGAATATGATTTAAAATTAAAAGATTAATCTAATAAGAAAATATTTTTGAGATTTTTTTAGTTAATAATTAAACTAATACTCTAAATGACTATTATTAAATAAATATCAAATCAAATCAAACAAAATAAATACATTCCTAAATTCAATATTACTAACTAAAACTAAAAGAGAATTAATTTAAAATCTAAAAGTATTAAATTAGATTAACACTAACTAACTACTAAACTAATATTAAATCACTAATCCTAAACTTATAATAACCTAACTAAAAGAGAATTCAGGATTAAAACAACAAAATGGTATGTTCTTAGAATTTTAAAACAAGAAAATAAAAGGAACAAGCAGGCCCAACATTTGAGGGCGATCCAACATCTCAAGCAGAGGCGGGTCGACTTTGACCCAGTCCAAGCTTTAACAATTGATGGGTTAATGGAAACCCTAACTCACACAGTTGTTGCAAACAATCGTGAACAAAAACGAAACAAGATACAACCCCTCCAAACACGTTCTGAACGAAGGAACACGAATAAAAAAATAAACGGAAAATGGAAAGGCATCGCGATAGAAACTGTGTGAACCACATCACCTCATACTCTCATCCTTTGCATGCGATTCATCATCAAACTTTCTCAAATTCGATCGCTCTCTGATCCAACGACGGCTACTCTTTCCTTCTCTCTATGCACAAAAATGTTGTCGGAAAAGATATCCCTCCGTCTCAGATGTCGCGCGGTCGATCTTATTTCTCTCTCGCTTTCGCCTATGCTTTCTCTGTTTTCACGCTGCGGTTCGAAGGAGTTAAGGGTGGATTAAGAAGGTTGGGGTTTTTTTGTGGTTTAAGGGGAAGATTGAAGGGTTTGTTATTGTTATCTTCTTTGTCTTCTTGTTCTTAGTCAGTGTTAGAGTTAGAACAAAAGCAGGAAGATGAAAAACGAAGTAAACGGACGTGTGATTCATAGAAGAAATCTTGATGGTCTTGGTCAGAAACCACGGTGGGTTTGTTCATGGTTTAATGAGGATGAAATTGGGATTGGGCATTCCCATTTCAATGAAAATGTCCTTCACTAATCAGAGTTTGGGAATGGAAGATTTTGGTTTTTGTGCGTGGGGAGAGAGTGGTTTTGTGATTTTCTGTTGTGAGTTAATAAAGATGGAAATCAGAAGGAAGAAGAGGACATCGATGGTGGAGGTGAACACGGTTAGTTTTCAGAATTTTTCTTCTCCCCTTTTTATTCTGTTCTCTCCCTCTTAAAAGGATTCACAAACTTTTTTTCATCGAGCTTTTATTGAATTTGTTTTATTGTTATTGTAAAGTCCTTTTCCATTGCAGGCTCTGTGGCTTATGTTGTTGGTTGTTCATTGTTGTTGTCCGCAGGTATACAGAATGTGCAGGCTGTTGTGTGGCTTGGTTTTGGCAAATGATGTAGTACAGTTGGTGATTTCAGGCTCTGGTTTAGTGTACAAAATTATTGATTCACGGTTTTGATTTGCTGGGCCCTAAGGATTGCATAGAGGTGGTCGGTTTATGCATAATTTTTGTCTTGGAGTGAAGCGCATGACTTATGGTGTACGGTTTAGGCGTGGCATAGAGTGCAGAATTTATTTTGTTTTTGAGTGGTATGTGGTTGTGTATTGGCATTGTCTGGTACGGTTGTGTTAGCAGGTGCAAAATATTGGCGTGTTGTTGTTTGCAGACAGTAGGGGCTGGTACGGTCCGCAGAGTGAGGGGTATGCCTTTTTAGAATTTTGCTTGTAATGGACTTTATTATTTTTTGCAATGGTAAATGGGCTTGAAGAATGATATGGACTCATGTAATTTTTTTTGAATGAATGGCCTTCTTTGAAACTAAGGCCTTTTGTATGAGATTTGAGATTATAAATTGAACATGAACTTGTGGTTGAAAAATGATAGTAAATATGGAATGGATTTAATTGGATTTTTTCTGGATTAAAATGGATAAAATATAAAATGGAAATGGATATTCATGAAATGAATTGAAAATGGGTATTTATATTGGATAATGAAATTACAATGGATATGGAAGTGGTTTAAAATGAATATTTGGATAGAATTTGGATTCAAAAGTGGTTTATTCATTGAATATGGATTGGATTAAGAAAAGTTATCTAAGGAAAGGTTATGGAAAAATGGGTTTAATATGGATTATGGATAATGGTATTTGGTTAGAAAAAGGTTTATACAAAAATGGATATGGTTTATGAATGTGAGATTGGTTAGAAAAATGGATAATGGAAGGAAATGGACTGGAATGGACTATGAACTCAGTTTAAAGAATGAACAACCAAATGAGCCCAAAACCTATTTCAAACTTTCCACAAACATCCAATTAAAGGGACACGGCTACCACTGAATAACTTGCAACAGAAACAACAACCATCTGAGTCAATTTGAAACCTTACGGTGATTATTGAATCCACTCCGAGGAAAATAATTCAGCAGATGAACCACCAATGAACTGATGAACCTGAAGAACGAACCAAGCTCTACATGAATTAAAATTTGGTGACCTGATGACCTCCACACCACATAACTCAACCTTGGGTACACACCGGCTGAGAAATAGTCCACACACCGGCTGAGAAATAGTCCACTTTATCTTTGAATGCACATTGATACTCCTCTGAATACGGAAGACTCGAACCATAGGAAAACGCCTTGATCCCATGTCATAAAAGCTTATGCAAATGGATGAATGCAAAGATGAGTTGATGACCTCATGGAGATGCAGAGATGATGGAAATGCTATGAAAAGGGTAGGGTGAAAATGAGGGTGTGACAACTTGCAAGATTGGATTAATCAAACTTTTAGGTATATAAAATTCTTGAGTAAAACATTTCTTAGTGCTCAAAATATTTCTTTAATTGGAAAAATTATTTTTCATGTTTGAACCATATTAAATTATTTTTAAATATAATCTATTGTCTTGGATAAATCAATAGATGTTGCATAAGATTGGTTCAAATACCTAAACAAATTTTTTAATTTTTCAATTTTTTTAAACTTTCAGTTTTTGGTATATTATGGCGTTTTGAACCGTCGTAACAGCACAAAAACTGCCACAATTTGCCCCGGTCTAAAACTGTCTTTTAAATTTTAAATTTGAAAAGTTTTTGGTAAATTATGGCGTTCTTAACCGTCGTAACAACACAAAAACCGCCAGAATTTGCACCGGTCTGAAATAGTATTTTAAATTTAAAATTTGAAAAATGTTTTGTTTGAATGCACCTTTTCATCATATCTTTTTATGGCATCCCTTACATCATTTCTCTTATTAAAATTCATAATTTCTCTAACCATTGTCATGACTTTTTAATTGTTGCTTTCATCACTATAAATTCATTTCAAATTTTCATTTTTCAATCACCTCTTTCATACAAATATTAAAATCTATCTACATTTATTTTCTACACATCTTTCATACTTAGATACTTTTTAAAATACATTTTCACATTATTATTATCATAAAAGTATCTTGAGCACTTAGAGAGCATTTGTCTTGAATCTTCATACTTGAAAGAGAAAAAGGCTCTGTTATAAGTCTTAAAGAATACTACAAATCTTCATATATTCATTTTATTGAAATTGTTGTAAAAATTCCTAAGTTCCAAAGATTGTTTGGAATTAGGTGTGTACTATAGGAAGGAGGATTGTTTCTTCTTATAGGGTCTATTGTATCCTTGTTGTCCAGGATTGTCGGAAACAAGAGGTTCATTTTGAGAGGATTATTCTCAGTTGAACTTAGTGAAAAATCCAAGAGGATTGTTCTTGGTTTGTTAGTGATAGGAAGACTAGGATAAGTCTTGTATAGGTCCTAAGAATATTAAAAATTTCTTTCATATTGAACGGAGACTGGAGTACTCTCGGACTGTGAGGGAAACCAGGATACATTCTTGTGTCTTTTACTTTCCGCATTTACAATTTTCATCACATAGTAATCATTTAGAAAATTAAAACATAAAACCGTCGAAAATCCGGAAAAACTTTCTAAGTACCTAATTCACCCCCCCCCTCTTAGGTGCAAACTCTACTAACATGCTTCGGTAATTGCAATGAACTCAGCCTCTATAGTAGACAATGCTACACACTTTTTCAATCTGGACTATCAAGCCACAATGTAGCCAGAAGTGGACTTTTTGGAATCAATGTCTCTAGTCATATCAAAGTCAGAGTACCCCCCCCCCCCCCGAGTAGGCTTATCTCCTCCAAAACAAAGTCTCGTATAAATAGTACCGCGAAGATAGCTTAAAACCGAGTATCATCTTCTTCGAAATTTCAAACACTTTTCGCTACATAATCGAGTTTTCGTCTGTCTTGCGAAAATTCGATAAAGGCTGAATTATCCTGGGTATTCCTGCATTCCGACTCTAAGACATATAAGAGAGTGCTTGAAGTACTTTTAAGGTAAGTGACATCATTCACGTTTCAGTCCTGGATCCGTTCGACTTCAACGATATTTCTAACAACAATAATTTAAAAAGAAAGATAATTTTGATGTAATGATGGAGAAGATAAAATTGAGAGAGAATATGAGTTATTTAAGTGAAAGGAGTGAAATTTTATTGTTTCATTATCAATATTGAATTTCTCTCTATCTATATTTTGTTAATTACAAATGCATGGTAGCTCACTATTTATAATGAGATTGCTTGTACATCACGCAATCTCAAACTGACTAGCTAGCTTTAACACGTTGTTATTCAACTATGTCAAATACATGTTGTTTCGGTTACGACTAACTGTATTTGAATCTTTATTGAAGACATGCACCTTTGTCTACTATAAATTGTATTCAACTTTTTTTCAAATATACGTATATTTAACTATTACAAACTATATTCAACTACTACGCTAACGAACACGTTCAACTTCAACTCTCTCGAATCCTGCATCTTACAAACATAAACAAAGAATTGTATATTTAACAAAAACGCACAAACTAAATGATCGTGAAGGCTGGATCAGATCCTGTAGAATCAGGCCACCAAGTGCGTCAGGGATGCTGGTCGTATGGAGAGGAGGGGGCGGGGGTGTACCTGCAAGGCACTCCGACGCTCAAGTGAGAAAGGGTCAGAGAAAAAGGGCAAGTACAAAGTATGAATTCTTAGGGTGAATATTGGATACCTGACCCTCTCAAGCGAGAGGGTTTATATAGAGCCCCCAGCGGGTGGCCAACGGTCCTATTTTCGGGGCGAAATAACCGCTTTCCCCAAAGAATAGGTAACTGCCCAAACTAGCCGTTATGACGGGCAGGGTGCCCGAAACTAGCCGTTATGTCGGGCATAAACGCAGTTCCGGGCACCTGTCCTTTGCTGTTCGGGCAGCGAGGAAGCCGTGCGTAACGGGCATCAACGCTGGGGAGGAACGTTGCATTCCTTGCCCGGTTGGAGGGGCAGAAAGGTCATTTTTGCCCCTCTGTGGATTGGACTTAGGCAATTTGGGCCGCTCTGGAGCAGAGGCGGATTGAGCCGATTCTAGCCATTGGTCCAGTCCAGAACAGGAACCCCCCAAGTCGTTGCTTCCGAGCATGGGAGTGATGACTTAAGGACTGCTCGTTGCTCCGGGGAGCCAGCACGGAGTCGTCGTTTGTGGACAAGGAAGATTGTCTCAAAGTGCTCGTGGCCCCAGGTGTTCGTGAGATTCGTGGTCGTGACCTTGTTGCCCGGTGTACGGGGAGACTAATGGTCAGACAGAATTTGAAACGTTGGGGCGCCACGTGTACCTAGAGCTCCGTGTAGCAGTTAATAGGCAATGATGGCTAGCGGATAGTCATAATGGCCTACGGACGCGTGGTTGCACGTGCCCCTTTGAATAAAAAGGGGGGAACCGTTTCATTTGAAACTTTTCCTTTCTGATTTCTCTTCGTCTCTTTTAGTTCTTGCCCGTCACCGTCTTCAGGCTTTCCGACCACCGTCACCGGCTTCGAGCAGCTTCTACCTTCTTCCAAAATCAAGTAAGTTTTTCGATCTGTAAATTGTTTTACTCCCTTTTATGGTTAGTGGTAGATTGTATGCGGTTAGGGTTAGCTTTAGATGACAAAATAGGTGGATTTCTGGCGAGTGTTGGTGGTGGACGGTGGTTGTGCCACTTTGCTGCCTCCAGCACTTCGCCGGAGTATGTAGTATGTTCAGCAAGGAGGGTGGTCCACAGCGTGGTTGCAGTAGTTGTGCATGCGTGACCACCGTGCTTGTTTATCTTCTAATAGAGCGATGAGTTTTCTGGTAGAAAGTTTCCAGATTCCGGTGAAGCTTTGCGGTTTCCGGTGGAGCTTCAAACGGAATCTAGGCATGAGTGCGGGGAGGCTCCTCGTAGGAGGATGATATGTTTCGAGCATCTCCTCGCGGGGAGGCTTTAGCTTTTCTTTCGATGTTAGGGCTTAGGCTGGGGACGTTGTCCTCAGCCCTTTGTGCGCCCTTTCACTTGACTTAGCAGTGGAAGGGTGGATTTGATTTGCTGTCAAATTCACTGTCTTCTCTGTTTTTCAGGTGATCGTAATGGCGACGGGGCCAGACAGAGAAGTTATTCTAGATACGTCCGAGGAGGAAACTGGCTCCGAGGAAAATAGTAGCTCGACGGCTTCGAGCTCGGCGACCTCAAGTTCCTCCAGCAATGTCGGGGAGGAAGAAGAGTTGAACGTTATGGAGGAAGACGCCGAAGGGTTCTCCGCGGAGGAGTGGGAGGTGGCCGAGCCTTCCGAGCACATTTCTACGTTCGCAAAGTCTTTGGCGGAAGTCTTTACGGAGGTAGGACTGGAAGGGGAATGGAAGGTGCATTTTCCTACTTTGAACGAGCGGGTCTGCACGGACTTCGGGGACCGCTTCACAATGTATGAGTACGCCTTCAAAAAGCTGGGCTTGAGGCTGCCGTTCACCGATTTCCAGCAGTCAGTGTTCGAGTATCTGAGGTTGGCCCCCACTCAACTGCATCCTAACTCACTGGCCTTCATCCGAGCTTTCGAGTTGGTGTGCGAGCATCTTTCCTTGGGGGCCACTCTCCCTCTATTCTTCGCTGTTTTCCACCTTCAAAGATAGCTGGAGGGGAAGAAGTATGGTTGGGTTTCTCTGAAGCAGTCTCGCAAGCTGTTCAAACTGTTTTCGGAGTCGATCCGGACATTCAAGGAGAGGTACTTCGTCATTGAGCCCGTGTCTGAGGTTGCCCAGGACAGTATGTATGTCTGGGAGATTGAGGTTGACGAGGATGGAAACGAGCTGCTTAACGAGGAGGGGAAGTACATTGGGTGGAGACTTTACAAGTTCCCTATTCATTGGTCACCCGATCACTTCACCAGAGAGCCCAGTGATTACGTTTTTCAGCCGAGCGAACTGCGCGGGCAAGATACCGTGGCTTACGAGGCACTGGAGAAGTGAGTTAATTCCTTCAGCCTGGCTGAGTGTTTCACGAGCAAGGGCGATCCGATCTTCAAGGAAGATGGGAGTCAGAGGGTCGAACGCCGGTTTATTAATGTTAAGGCACTGCTGGAGTGCAAGACTCCTGCGGATGCTGAGAAACTGCTCGGTAGTCTTTAGTTATTTAGACTTTGTTCATGTTACTTCTTTTCCTCGTATCTAACATGCTCGTGTTTTGTTTGTGCAGGTGAGATGCCTCAGGCTCATGATCGGGTTGTGAGGAATGCTCTGGAGAGGAACAAAGCTGGAACGGCTCCTCCGAAATCTCGGTTCGCTGGTACCTGTGCTCCTCCTTCCGTTCAAGCTGCTGCGGGGACCTCCACTTCTCTGACTCCTGCTCCCCGGGGATCTCCTCTGCCTTTGGCCGGGCGATTAAAGCGGCCAAGGATTGCTGATGCCGTGGACCTTACTCGGGTAGCGGAGAAAGCGAAGTTCGAGCTTCCTCCCTACATCCTTGATAGGAGGTTCTTCGAAGGCAACTCTTTAGTTGTTCCCCGGGCCGAATCTCTTCGCTTGGAAGGCATGGACCGCCCAGAGGGCGCTGGTAGCCCAAGACGCTTCAGCCTTGGTCCGGATGCTGGAGATGGCGGCAGTTTATGCTGAAGGGGACTCTGAAACTGAGTCCGAACTCAACGCTGCTCGTGCTTCTGTGGCATCCCTCAAGGAAGAAGTCAAGGGTGCCGGTGAGGCTCGGAAGAAGGCGAAAGAGGAAGTGGCCAGGTTAAAAGAGGAGAACTCTAGGTTGTCGGTAGAGAAAAAATCTGTCGAGGAGCTGATCAGGGAGCTGAGGATGACCAATGCCCCGGGTGCTGACGAGCCGGACGATGTGAGAAATTTGAAGACTAGATCCGAGCTGGTCGCTCGTCTATTGCTGGCTGAAGATGATGGTATCACCGTTGCGGAGGAATCCTTCGAAAATGCCGTGGCTCAACTGCGCATGGTGAACCCTGGGCTTGAAATCTCTACCGAGGGCACTCACTATCTTACGCGTGTTGATGATGGTCGCATTGTCTTGCCCGAAGATCTCCTTGTCGTTACCCCCGAAGATCAGCCCGCAGAGGAGCAGGGACCCGAGCCAGAGTCAACCGAGCATGCTGATGTCTGAGGAATTTGTTATTTTGTTGTAATTTGTCTGGCCTGCGTGCCGTTGTAATTTATTTTTGGGGGGCATGTCCCCCGTTTTATGTAACAATGTACAATTGTGGTCCTTGCGGCCACTTGTTAAATTATCGCATATTTAGTTCTATTGTTTGCATGACTTTACTTGCTTTTATTTTTGCTAAGTGTTGTATGCATGCTCGCTGTGAATGTATGTTCGCCCATAATAGGGGGTACTTGACTTGAGTGCCTATTTCTGGGGGGATTGCTCATAATAGATGTGTTCGGCAGTGTGGGGAACTGGTCGAACTGTCGGGGAATATCCTGGCGGGGAGCGGATCTCAGGTCGCGTTTGAGGCCTGAGTTCGCGGCGTGAACGTCCCATCACGAGCTGGGGTTCTGCCAATCGTGGTACTTTGATGACGGCGATGCTCGATCGAGGACCGCTGTTGAGCAATTACCCGGCTCGTTACTGAGCGGGGCTATGCTTTAATCGTATGCGACGCTTGTACCTAGACGTGCATAGTGGTCGGTGGCTGACGTTCGTCGTTGCGACGAGTCGGACCGAGGATTTAGCTATAGTATTGTTTTAGCTTTTCAGCGTTCCATGGTCGAGCGAGTTCTTCCCCAGTGAGATGTTCTAGGTAGTAGGCCCCATTTTCCGTTTTTGCCCGGACGCAATAGGGTCCCTCCCAATTGGCTGCTAGCTTGCCTTTGTGAGAGTCTTTGTGGTTTCTTCTTAGGACAAGGCTTCCCACGTCGAACTCTCGTTGTATCACTTTGGCGTTGTGCCTGATGGTGATCTTTTGTTTCAGTGAGGCTTCGCGGAGAGCTGCCCCGGTTCTGATTTCCTCGACGAGGTCGAGCTCTTCTCTTAAAGATTCGTCGTTCATCTCCTTGTCTAGGGGCGACTATGTCTGCCTAGAGGGCACATGAACATTGATGGGAATTACAACCTCGGTTCCGTATGCTAAACAGAAAGGTGTCTCCCCGTTCGTTGAATGAGGAGTTGTACGGTATGCCCAGAGCATGCTGTGCAACTCCTCGACCCATGCCTTCTTTGTTTCGTCCAGCCTTCATTTGAGGCCTTGAAGGATGACTCGGTTAGCTGCCTCAGCCTGTCCGTTTGTTTGAGGGTGTTCGATGGATGCGAAGTGTTGTTTCGTGCCTAGTTGGGTGACGAAGTCCTGAAACTTCCTGTCCGTGAACTGCGTCCCGTTGTCAGTTACTATCGCTTGGGGAATACCGAAACGTGCAAGGATGTTTCATTTGTAGAAATGCAGGATGTTGAGGGCAGTTATTTTGGCTAGAGCTTCTGCTTCTATCCACTTTGTGAAGTAATCTACGCCCACTATGAGGTACTTGTTCTGACCTGATCCTACCACGAAGGGTCCTAGGATGTCTAGGCCCCACCAGGCGAATGGCCACGGGGAGGACATAGCCTTGAGCTCGTTAGGCAGAGCCAGGTGCATGTCCTCGTGCCGTTGGCATTTGTCGCATTTCTTCACGTGTTCTTTCGCGTCGTTTTGCATGGTCGGCTAGTAGTACCCTGCTCGGAGAGCCTTGCGAGCAAGGGACCTTCCCCCGAGATGTTGGGCGTTGATTCCCTCGTGGATTTCACACAGGATGTGTGCGACCATTTCCTCTTCGACACATTTGAGCAGTGGAATAGATAATCCCCGCCTGTATAGTTTACCTTCGACCAGGACATACGAGCAGGCTCTTCGCCTGATCGTGCTGGCCTCCTTTGCGTCGGACGGGAGTTCGTCTTTGGCGAGATAGTTGTAGACTGGGGTCATCTGGCAGTTGTTATCGCCGATCACCTGCACGTCGAGTGTCGGGGAGGCCTTCTCGATGCGGGGTCGAGGAAGCACTTCCTGTATGACGGATTTGTTTCCGCCTTTCTTCTTTGTGCTGGCCAGTTTAGACAGCACGTCTGCTCGTACGTTATGTTTGCGGGGAACGTGTTTCACTTCCACTTTTGTGAATTTCGCCATTTCCTTCTTTACCAGGGCCAAGTATTTGGTCAGGTTGTCGTTTTTGGCTTGGTATTCACCCCGGACCTGGAGGGCCACAAGTTGTGAGTCTGTACAAATGACGACTTCTTGTGCGCCCAGGTCCTCGACAAGGCGTAGCCCAGCGAGGAAGGCTTCGTATTCTGCCTGGTTATTGGAGGTTGGGAAAGACAGTGTGAGTGATACCTCGACGATAATTCCTTCGTCGCTTTCCAGTATGATCCCCGCGCCGCTTCCTGCCGAGCTTGAGGCACCGTCGACGAAGATGGTCCACTTGCACGCTTCTCTCGCGGGGGAGTCTGCGAATGTCATCTCCGCGACGAAGTCGGCTAGAGCTTGGGCCTTGAGGGCTTTTCGGCCTTCGTATTGGATGTCAAATTTGGACAGCTCCAGCGACCATTTGAGCATTCGGCCGGCCATATCTGGTCGTCCAAGCAGCTACTTTATGGGCTGATCTGTTCGAACCACGATCGTGTGAGCCAGGAAGTCGTGTCTTAATCTTCTGGCTGCGTTGATGAGGGCCAATGCCATTTTCTCTATCTGCTGGTATCTTAACTATGGTCCTTGCAGCGCTTTGCTTATGAAGTAAATGGGTTTCTGCCCGTCAGGCGTCTCGCGGATGAGAGCGACACTCACTGCTTCGGTCGCAACGACCAGGTATAAGTATAGTGTTTCGTCGTTGTTCGGTCGAGAGAGGACCGGCGGCTCTGAGAGTTCCCATTTCAGATGGAGAAGGGCCTTGTCCCACTCCTCGGTCCATTCGAATGCTGCCTCTTTGCGGAGGAGTTTGAAGAATGGCAGGGCGTGCTGGGCGGACTTGGCCACGAAATGAGATAGTGACGCGAGCATCCCGTTGAGGCACTGGATGGATTTTTTGGACTTGGGCATAGGAAACTCGGAGAATTCCTAGCATTTGTCAGGATTGGCTTCGATTCCTCGTTCCGTTAAGTAGAAGCCGAGGAATTTGCCTGCTCGGACACCGAACGTGCACTTCTCCGGATTAAAACGCATTTTGTATTTCCTGGCCTGTTCGAAGACCTTTCGTAAGTGGGCAGTATGATCGGTTTCCTCGTGGGACTTAACGATCATGTCGTCCATGTATACTTCGAGCATGTCGCCTATTTCTCCCCGAAATACTTTGTTCATCATTCATTGGTACGTTGCTCCGGCGTTCTTCAGGCCGAAGGGCATTACGTTGTAGTAATAGTTTCCCGATTCGGTCATGAAGGCCGTATATTTTTTGTCGGACATTGCCATTGGGATTTGATTGTAGCCCGAGTAGGCGTCCATGAACGATAAAAGTTTAAAACCAGCAGAATTATCAACAAGTTTATCAATATTGGGGAGGGGGTAGGCATCCTTCGGGCATGCCTTATTGAGATCGATATAATCAATGCACATGCGCCATTTTCCATTAGATTTTTTAACCAATACAACGTTGGACAACCAAGTGGTGTACTTGGCCTCCGAAATAAATTTGGCCTCGAGGAGGTCCTTTACAGCTTTTTCGGCAGCCTCCATTTTCTCCGGAGACTGCTTCCTCCTACGTTGTGCTACGACCTTGATGGTCGGGTCAATGGTCAGCTGGTGACATGCGACGGATGGATCCAAGCCGGGCATTTCCGCGGCGCTCCATGCGAAAAGGTCGGCATTCTCTCGGAGGCACGCTTTGAGCTACTTCCTCGCGATGTCAGGCAGGTCTGCTCCGATCTTCACTCCCCATTGGGGGTCTTCGCCGAATAGGACTAGCTCGAAGTTGCCATCCGGGATTGGGCGCATTGGATGGGAGCTTCTGCTGGATGACGCGGATGGGCCGGCTGAAGCTACTCGTTCCTCCTGTTAGTCCTCGGGAAAGCGACTGTCGAGGTCGATAGAGTCGACCTGGGGTAGAGGCTTGGCCTCCTCGGAGCTGCTCGGCAGTGCTGGCTTGCTCGACGCTTTAGGCTTGGACGCAATGGCGTTGAGCCCCTTTATAGCTGCTTCAAAACACTGTCGGGCAGCTTCTATATCACCGTGGAGAGTGGCGACCATTCCTTTCGAAGTGTAATACTTCATCTTCAGGTGCACGGTCGATGGCACTGCTACCAACTCGGCTAGAGGTGGCCTTCCGAAAATGCATTGGTAAAGCGACGGGCAGTCGATTACCAGAAATTGCACCTTGATGGATCTGGCCATTTCAGCTGATCCAAAGGTCACGATCAGCTCGACGTAACCCCACGGCTTTGTCACGGACCCATTGAATCCCTGCAAATCGGACCCTACGTAGGGAGTAAGGTGCGATTCGTCCAGTTGAAGTGTTGAAAATAGCTGGGAGTACATGATGTCGACCGACCTGCCTTGGTCGATGAGTATTCTGTGAACGTCGAAGTTCGCCATCCGGGCTCTGACAAGCAGAGGTATGCTGGAGTTTGGGGAGCCGCCGAGGAGTTCCGCTTTGTAAAAGGAGATGGGGACGGAGCCCTTCTGGGCCTGATCAAGCGTGGTCACCTTGTTGGAGTTGGTGTTGATCAGGTGGTCGAACTTCCGTTTCACGGAACCCACAGTGACTTTGTTGAATCCCCCGCCAGAAATGACCATGGCGGAAGGAAAAGTCTCCCACGGGCTGTGGGCCGCGAAATAAGCAGGGGCGTTGAGCCCGTCTGGGACGTAGAAGTCCTCTGGCCACGAGATGGACATTGCGACCTGTACGTTGGCGTCGTCCGAGGAGGGTACCTCTTCCTCGACCTTCTTGGACTCCTGGGTGTCCTGCCGAGGAGTGTCCTTCTTCTTCGCGAACTATTTCAGGTGCCCGTCCCTGATCAGTATCTTTATGGCATCTTTCAGATGGATACAGTCCTCCGTAGTATGGCCGTGACTTTTGTGGAAGCGGCAGTATTTCGACTTGTCCACGTTTGGTCTGTTCGGCAGCTGTTTGGGGAAACGGACCCCGGCGTGTTTGAACTCCGAATTGGCACATTCGGACAGAATCTTTTCCCTGGAAACGGTCAGGGGAGTGTAATCATGGAAATGCTCGGAGGGCCCTTTGCTGTCACGGGAGTCGCGGGGACGGTCCTTGTGCCTTCGTTCACCCCGACGTGACGTCGAGGCTTCTTCTCTTTTGGAAGCCCGGGCGTTCTCCTGGCGGCGAGACGCTCGGACGTTACTGGCCACAATCTTCTCCTCGTACTGAATATGAGATTAGGCTTTAAGGAGGAGGGCGTCTAAGTTCCTCGGTGGCGCGAGTCCAATGGCTTTAGCGAACTCGGAGTTCGGGCGAACCCCTTGTTCGAGCTGGAACTTCTTCATCTTATCTGTCGTCGGGACCTGGACAGCTTCCTTGTTGAACCTCTCGATATATGCTCGGAGAGGTTCATCTTTCCCCTGTATTATGGCTTCGAGGGAGGCCTCAGTTTTGGGGGTGGCGACGAGATGCTGTGAAGTGCCGCGAGAACATCCTGCCGATCTGTTTCCACGAGGTGATGGACTCCTCGGGCAGTTGTTTATACCATGTCATTGGTCCCTTTTAGAGCGTGGTCAAGAACAGTCTGCACTTGATGGCGCCCTGTACGCCGCGGTAGTCTAAGAGCGCATCGATATTTTCGATGTGCTCGTCTGGGTCAGTGGTCCTGTCGTACGTGCCAAGTGACGGGGGTTTCTCCAAGCCTTTCGGGAGACGGGTAGCTAGGATCTCTTGGGACAACAGGCCGCGAGGCTCGTCGTCGTCTCTAGAACTGATGTATGATGGTGACCGGACGAGTTGCTCACGTCGGCGGTTCCTTCGCGGAGAAGGTGAGCGGTTCCTTCGAGGAGAAGGTGAGCGGTTCCTTCGAGGAGAAGATGAGCGGTTCCTTCGAGGAGAAGGTGAGCGTACCCGTCCTTTGGACTTGATTAGAGATTCCTCGTTCCTTCAAGTCCTTTTGTGGTCATGATCGTGCTGGTCACGCGGGGAGATCTGGTCTCGCTTTCGGGCTACGTGTGGATCGTGCTCTTGGCGCAGTCTTCGGTCGATTTCTCTCCGTGGTTGCGGGCTTCTAGATCGTCGCTGGTTCCTCCGCGTAGGAGGGGATCTTGGACGGCGAGACTCTTCCAGTGCCCCGATCCTCTCGTTCTGCTACAGGATCACGATGTTGGTTTGGTTGAGGGCCTCCAGGAGGGCTGCCACGGCCGGGTTGGAGCTGGGCGGAACGGGAAAGGGATGGAGGTCGAGAGACGGTTGATCATTGTTGCGATCTGCAGGGGTAGGGGAAGGAGAAGCAGTGGCTCCATCCCTAAGGAAACGGGCATCTCGGAGGAGAGATGATTGGCCGTCAACGTCAGATTTGTTGACGGGGAGGATGGTTGATTGGATAGCATCCTTGGAGCGATCTTGGGAAGCCATGATCGTGATGATGTTTGAGAATTGTTTTGATCTTCGGTTAAAGAAATAAGGGGAGAACAAAGATTCCCACAGATGGCGCCACTGATCGTGAAGGCTGGATCAGATCCTGTAGAATCAGGCCACCAAGTGCGTCAGGGATGCTGGTCGTATGGAGAGGAGGGGGTGTACCTGCAAGGCACTCCGATGATCAAGTGAGAAAGGATCAGAGATAAAGGGCAAGTACAAAGTATGAATTCTTAGGGTGAATATTGGATACCTGACCCTCTCAAAGTATGAATTCCGGGCACCTGTCCTTTGCTGTTCGGGCAGCGAGGAAGCCGTGCGTAACGGGCAACAACGCCGGGGAGGAATGTTGCATTCCTTGCCCGGTTGGAGGGGCAGAAAGGTCATTTTTGCCCCTCTGTGGATTGGACTTAGGCAATTTGGGCCGCTCTGGAGCAGAGGCGGATTGAGCCGATTCTAGCCATTGGTCTAGTCCAGAACACTAAACAACAATTTTACAAAAATAACATATCAAAATAACTTTAAAGAAAATAAAATTTTTCAAAAAAATACATAAAAAAAACTATACAAAAAATACATAAAAATATTGTTAAGTGATTGGAACAATATATTAAAATTGTAACAAAAATTAAATATATTTACCACATACCCATCTGTCGATCAATTTCTCCCTTCTCTAATCGTTCTACTTCCTCCGTTTCAAAATATAAGTCATTTAAAAAAAAAATTGATCCAAAATTATAAGTCACTTTACAATAATACATCATTAATTATATTTTTCCTAATATACCCTCTACTATTTATTTTTCTTTCTTCTTTTAATTCTATTAATTTCTTTTTTCTTTATAATTAATTAATGACAATAGTGTAAAATCATAAATAATTTATATTTCTCATATAACATTGATTACGTATTTTAATTTATGTGAAATGCCTAAAACATTATATATATATTGATCGTACCTGGATCAGACAGTATTTGGTGGCCAGCAACGTCTTGAGGACTTCAGCTCCGGTGCGGTTGAAAGACGGGGGGGGGGGGGGGGGGGGGGTTGTACCTGGAAGGTACTCCGACGCTCAAGTAAGGCAAAGGTCAAGTAAAAGCAAGTACAAGGTTAGAGTGTAAAAGAGTGTGTAACCTGACCCTCTCAAGTGAGAGGGTATTTATAGAGAGCCCCTAGCGCGGGGCCAACGGTTACTTGCATTCGGCTGGATTGCCAAGCCTAATCCAAGTAACTGCCAGAGCTTACGCGGCGTAGTGAAGACCAACACGTGGTCTTCTCCCTGGGGTAACCGTTCCTAGATCTCCGGAATTAGGGCAGACCGATTCCATCGGGAGTGGGCGGTTACATGAGAACGTGTCCTCTCGGGGAGGAGTCTTGCATGTCTGGGAGAGACGTGTCCTCGCGGGAAGGAACTTACGTGCAGGAGGAGAAGACTCCTCGGGGGAGGAGAACCTGAGTGTCGGGGAAGAGCGAGGCCGGGGAGGCTTAGTGCCCTGCCCGACGCTCTATACCGTGCGTGTGCCCGACAATATTGAGAAGGACGTATGCCCGACATAGGTCGTGCTAAGAAGCCCTTGTTGGGCCATCTCGGGACGTGTAGGTTGGGCCTGCTCGATTGCGGGGGCAGACCCCGGCCCAGTCCAGAACAGGAGCCCCCCAAGTCATTGCTCTGAGGTGTCGGGGCAATGACTTTAGGGTCAGCACTACGTCGAGGACGTGTCCAACCGGGGAAGGGACTCTAAACGAGGAACAGTACGTCGACCGGGAAAAAACAAATTGATCTGCTCTCGCTAGACTGACCGCGGATGGGCGACGTCACGGGAATACGAGAAGTCTGAAACGAGGTGAATGAAAAGACGTGTGTTGGGGAATGAAATGACATGCTTGGGGAATTCGAGCCACGTGTCGCCACTCATCATTGCCTAGGGCGGCTACGCTAGGGTAGCGTAATCGATTGCCTAGGAGCCCTCGAGACTTGTGAGAGCCCTATAAATAGGGGTCATCTCATCCCATTTGCACTTTTGCTCCCCTTTTGCTCAGATTCACTCTTTTTTTCCTTCTCTATTTCGCCACCGTACGCCGCCGCCAACTGCCGTGCCGGAACCCTACCGTAAGTGTGTTTCAAGTAAGTTTCTCTCTTTTTTCTCCTTTCATTTGCCTTTTAGGGTGGTTTCATGATGAACTGACGAAGTTCTCATGGAAATCACGAAATCTCCGGTGAAAACGACGGGATTTCGTAGTTTCTTGTTGCATATCGCGGGGAGAAGGGACGAGTATCCCGGGGACACAAAGAATGTCCCGAGGACACAAGATGAAACTCTCGGGTTCCTCGTCAATACCCCTTTTGTGCGAAGGAACCCTCCCTAAGCGGCGCACCGGTGACCTGAGGATGATCTCGGGGACACAGACGAGCGCGACCGTCTCGAGATCTCGACGCTCCCTCTTCGCCCTTTCACTTGGACAGCGGTGGAGGGGTGAATTTGATATGGATCGTCGAATTCACCGTTTCCTTCTGCTTTTCAGGTATATGGAAGCTCCATCCATTTCTGTGGCCGTGGGATCGTTGGACGCCGACGACCAACCTGACTCTCCAATGGCGCCAATCACTAGGGTCGAGGAACGTCCTCTCGTGGATTGGGTCAGCGATGAGCCATTGAACATGGCTTCCCATTTTGTTGACGAGAACGAGGACACTTTTTTGCATAGTCGAGCACCAGCTACTGGGTTCCTCGAAGTCGTGGAAGGTGTTCCGACCTCAAGCACACCATCGTATATGCTCGACGTACCGAGGGATAAGGTTCCCTCTTTACGAGTTCATGTTCGATAAGGCGGGGTGGCGCCTACCCTTTACAGATTTTCAACAAGCGGTATTTGTTTGGTTGCGCCTGGCGCCTTCGCAGCTCCACCCCAACTCCCTCGCTTTCATTCGAGTTTTCGAGCTCGTCTGTAAATATCTCCGAATCGGGGTAACCGTGCCTCTCTTCTTTTGCATCTTCCACCTTCAGCGACAGGCCTCCGATGGCAGACACGGCTGGGTGTCTTTCAAACAAATGAACAGTCTCTTCCACACCTACTTGGATTCTGTTCATGACTTTAAGTACCAGTATTATATCGTGAGGCCAGTCACGCTCGAAGCTGTGAATTCGGTGTATTGCCGAGTTTCCTGTGAAGTGGACGGGCAGACGGAGGAGGTCCTCGAGCCAAGATTCCCCTTGTTCTGGACGGAAGAACACTTCAAAAAGGGGACGAACAGCTACAAAGTCAGTCCTGGCCGTTTGGACGAGGGGGATCGCCTGGCTTATGAGAGGATAGTCGCTTTCATCAATGGGTTTAATAAAGCCAAGGTCATGATGATGGATGGGGAACCTGTCCAAGGTGATGACGGTTAGTTGTTAACAAAGCGGCGGTTAATCAATACGAGGGCCCTCCTCGAGACGTTCTTCAATTAGGAAGCCCTCGAGCTGCTGGGTAGTGACATCCTCCTCGACTCACTTTTTCCTTCATGTCTTGGTTTCTGATTTACTGATGCTTACTTTCTTTTTGCACGTAAAATGTCAACTGCCGAGGAGCGCTTCAAAAAGTTGAAGGCTAACCGCGTTGCGAAGAAAGGAGGCAAAAGCCGCATCGAGCAGCTTCGAGCGCAGGAATCTGTTCCCACCCCGACAACTAGGGGTTCCTCTGGCTCTCACCAGGATAGTGATTCTCCCAGCCCTCAGAGCTCCCCGAAGAGGCAGCGGGTTGTAAGCACAGTGGACATCGACCTTACTGAGAACGAGAGCCCCCCTGCTGTGAAATTTGTGCTCCCGCCTTGTCACTCGAGGCCGAACTTCTTCATGGGGAATAATTCCCTATGCGTGGGTGCCCCCGAAGCTCAGGCCATCTTGGGCGTGGACAAGGTTTCTCGGAGAAAGGCGATGGTGGAGGATGTGTCCGCGGTGATGCGGGTTTGTGCTTCCGCCTTGGTTCTGAACGGCGAGGCGTGCTCCGAAGACGAGCTGAACAAGTTGCGAGAGAGTTTCAGGTCCATCTCAGCCGAAATGGAGAAGGTGGGTGTTCGCCTGGGCGAACAACCACTGGCCTTCCGTCGCAGGTTCGCTTGCGGGATCGGCCACACAAATCCCAGAACAGTGGTGATTGGAAGCGTATGTTTATGGTGCGTTTTAGTTTCTCGGTTTTTTAGTGAGAGTTGTCACGCTGAGGTGACCTAGGTGACGTAAAGAGTGTTCTAACGATCAACGGGTTTGGCGCAACAACAAAGAAATAAAGGAAAGGCTGAGTAAAACAAGAAAAAACAATGATTTAAATTAAACACTGGAAGTAAATTGCATTAAGTAGAATTTGGACGCAGATGTACATTTGTTTGCGGGAGTGAACTTGTTTCTCTCTAAGCTTGGTACTTTGAGTATTTTCCCTTACAATGTGAAAAAATGCGACCCCCTAAAATGAAAAGTACAACGCCTTATATAGGCCTAAAATGTAACTGTTTGTCTACCCGGATGTCTCCTGAAGCTGACACGTGGCACCCCACTTTCTTTTTAACTTCCCATAGTCTTGGAAGTTTCAAATTTCTCCCGCCTAAACGCTTTGTGCCTTGAAGTCAAAATCAACTTGTCGCCTCATTTCCTTCTGACGCCGAGGCTTGTCGCCGTTTCTTCGACGTGCCTTTCTGCTGGTGTCGACTCGACACCTTGACGTGCCCCTTTGCGCCGACACGCCCTGGAGTCTCCGGATCCCACCGCCAGTCGAAATCCAGTGTCAACAAATTGCCCCCCAAAAGGCCAGTTTCGACTGAATACTGTGTCGATGGAGAAATCTGGCTTTTTTGGTTTCTTACAGGATTTCGACGCCTTTTCCAATCGTTTTGTTTTTCCTCTCAACACGTGGCAAACGCCGTCTGACATGATGATGGCAATCTCAATCTCACGATTCCCAAGAAAACGCCATGATGGCTAGTCCCATCTAAGTCATGGGCCTCGAAACCAAACCCAACTTACTCACAGAAGTTGAAATTTTTTTTGATCTTTCATTTTTCTGCATGCACCCTATAATAGTCTTCTTTAGGAACTTGCCACTTTTCATAACTCCTTCTTCACGAAAACGTCGTTTGCTCCCCAAAAACTCAGGCTTTGATTTCCTTTTCCTAAAGCTTTTACCGTCTCAGAGCACTCTTTGCGTTCTTTCTTCCAATGGCTTCATCAAGAACCCCTACAACTCACATTCCTCAAACTATTGGTAACAACCCTGTCGCGTACGTAATCTCTGAAGCGGAAACACACCATCCTCTTCCTCAACCATCTTCCGCTGATGAGATGGTGGTGGCCAACTGGGGCCGTCAAATGGTCATCCCATTCACGGTTGAGAATAAGCTGTGTGGTTTCCATGGCCCCTTTCCAGACAACAAACCTAACCTACAAGAACTCCAGAAGTTCTTTCCTTGCTTCGACCAAATGATTCCTCCTGCTTTCAAGAAAGGTGGCACCTTGGACCTCAAATATATGGCACCCAAATCTCGAGTTTTCAGATCTATGCCTACTCCAGGCAATAAATATTACCTTGCCTGGCTTGACAGAGTCGAAGGGAAGCGCAAGAAGCAATGGAACGAATGTGGCATCTTCGACGCCATCCAAATCTCCAGGACCGCCCACAGAGTTAACCCTTGCTTGCTGCTGGCGTCGATGTATTTTTGGGAAGGATCGACAAACATATTCCACCTTCCTTGTGTGTAGCGAGCGATTTTGGACGCGGTTCTTAAGCGCTGGTCGCTCTCTGCGGTTGAGCTTAAAACTACAGGTCGATTCATTTTTTATCCTGTTGTGAGCTGAATAAGGAAGGGAAATAGATGTCTCCAATTAACCCTGCTTTGCATACTGAGTTTAAACAGCGGTCTGTTAGGTTACGGATGCTATCAATGTGGGGGGGCCTTTGTACTGGTTATTCGTATTTCGCCAATACTGTTTTCTTTCTTTCTAGGACTTTCTAGTGGGGAACAAAGATTAGGATGTTAGGACTGGTGCTTTTGAAATACTGCTTTTGATTGATGGAGATATGGGATTTGGGTCTTTTGTTGATTGCGCTCGCTAAGATCTTTTCTTTCGATCTTATGCCTACGTATTCCCGTTTACCGAAACAGGGAAATCAGAGCGTTCGTAGTTCCTCCTATTCTATGGGAGGAAATTGGTTTTTGGTGTCTTGTTCAAAGCCCAAGACATGAAGCGAAAGGTGATTTGTATCTTGTTCAAAGCCCAAAATGTGAAGCTGAAAGGTCTATTTGTGTCTTATTTAAAGCCCAAGACGTGAAGCTGAAAGACCTCAACTTTAGAGAGAATTCTTCATCTCTAAAGAGGGGAGAAGGAGAATTAATTTAACTGGGATACGCGGATCCGAGCAATGCCATAATTTCCGAAGAAAGGGTTTTAACCTGAAGGAGAAGACTTTAACTCAGTGTAGAGCAATGCCATCTTTCCTTAGGAATTTCTCATGCTAAAAGAGGGACAGTGGCATGGATGTAGATGATCCAGAGGCTTGCCGCTTACAGCGATTAGATGAAGGGAAAGGAGTTGTTGATGTTTGTGTACTGCGAACGAGGCACAACTTTGATGCTAAAAGGTCGATTGGATCAACTAGTGGTTTTCTTATACAAAGCCTAAGAGGAGGCTAATTTCCGCTAGGAAAATCATTATACAAAGCCTAAGAGGAGGCTATTTTGTGTCTCGTACAAAGCCCGAGAGAGAGGCTAAAAGTTTTTTGACCCAGTGGGGCATATCGTTATACAAAGCCTAAGAGGAGGCTAGCAAAGAGTTGACTCAGTTGGAGAATCTTTTATACTCAGTAAGAGGGTGTTTTTGTATCTCGTACAAAGCCCGAGAGAGAGGCGAAAAGGTTGTTTTGATTCCACTGGGGAGAATTTTGGTATCTCGTACGAAGCCCGAGATGGAGGCTATTGTAACTGTTTCAGTTGAGTGACAGATCCAATATACTGATTTAAAAAGAGAAAATCAGTTCTTATATGAGCAACACTGTACACAGGGATTTAATTTGAGGATCAGGGATATTTCCTTCTCTTTGAGGAAACGGGAAATCCAAAGGGTATTGAGACTATCCGAGTCTGCGGGTTTCCTTCCTATTTAACGAAGGGTGCTTGAGAATGTCTTTGAGACTCAAGGAAATTAGACTGTCCAAGTCTAGAGTTTTATCTTTTGTACTATGCTTCGAGAAACAGTAGTAGACTCTATGAAAGGACTGTTCTATGAGGATGACTAGGTTCTGTTCCTATACCTCTAGGAGGTCGTCGGGACAATTTGTACGAAGCCCAAGAGGAGGCTGGAATCTTTTAAGAAGCCGGCAGGTCCTTGTACGAAGCCCAAGAGGAGGCTATCATTCCCGAAGGAAGAGATCATTATACGAAGCCTAAGAGGAGGCTGTGAATACTTCTAAGAAGCCGTAGTGTCCCTGAATAATGCCCAAGAGGAGGCCGATGCTTTTAAGAAGCCCGTGGGTCTATCATCTCCTTTCCATTAGGAGAGATAACTCTTTTAAAGATGAAAACCACTGGTAAACGTGCGAGGTTTACTATCCAGCGACTTTTAACTTTTAAAGAGGGTTCCTTAGTTAAGGTCCAAGATTATGACCGTAGTGGGTACCCAAACCCCGAGACATTCAAGGCAAGCTATCCACAAGGAATAGATCAAGTCAGGAAAGTTCGAGAATTGGGAGGAAACTCAAAGATGCCATTCACGGAGAATACATTCATCTTGGGGAGTAGAGCTTCTTGACGATTCCTAAGGAGGACAGCCGAAGAGAAGACTGTATCTGGTGCTCCTATTGGGGATCTAGGCGTCTATTTCTACGAATAAGTGAAACGGCGTCACCTAGTTCTAGACGTAGTTGTCGGGGAAACTCGAAATATCTATACTATTATTACACAGTAGATATGAGTTTATGAAAGGAGACTTACAGTGAGCAGCCCCACAATACAGTTATAATATGAAAGCAGTAAATGAAAGCGATAACCACTTACTCGGTTGTAGTGCTTCCATGCTGTTTGGTTAGTTGTTCAACAAAGAAAGATTAAAAACAACAGTATATTCAAAATCAAAGGAGAAAGTGCGTTGAAAAGAGGTTGGGGCTTACAGCTCAAGGAGAGGCCCAGGGTTTTATCAGTGAGCACACTGTTTGACTTTGTACAGCGGGACTTATACAAGTGACTGGGGCCCAAAATGGTTTTCTGTACAAAGGGATGGGTCTTACACTCTCTCAAGAGGCCCAAAGAGTGGGGCTTATAACACGAGGGTAGGCCCAAATGATTTTTCGTTTAAAAATGGCGATCGCGCCGAGGTTTTCTTTTAACGCAGAGGGACTTATACAATAAGTGAGGCCCAAAATGTTTGGTTAAAAGGGGGGTTGGGTCTTACACTCTAATAGAGGCCCAAAGTGTTTTGAATGGGTCTTATAGCTCAAGGAGAGGCCCAGATGATTTTTGAAAGGGCGACGATCGCGCCGTTTGTTTTTTGACGGTATCGGGACTTATACAATAAGTGAGGCCCAAAGATGATTTGGTCAAAAAAAGGATTGGGTCTTACACTCTAATAGAGGCCCAAAGTGTTTTGAAAATGATTTTTGAGGGTTGAATTAATCCAAAACCCTAATTTGTTTTCAAAATGTATTTAATTGAATAAAAATTCAATTAAAATGATCAAAAATTGTTTAACACATGGAAAACAAATTGTGATCTTGGATTAATGCTTCAAAAATTAAGTATTGACCTACAAAATAATTAGAAAGCATTAAAAGTTGCAAAATCAATGTAGAAAAAATATTTAAATGCCAAAAACAATCAAAATATTAATTCTTTACAAAAATATCAATTATATGAAATAAATAATATTTTTGGGATTTTTTGATAAAATAAAATTTTTTAACATTTTTGTGAATTATTAAAAAAAGAATCAACTCAAAATCATTAAAACTCAGAGAGAAATTAATTTTTGAATCAATTAAATAAAATCACAAAATTCAAATATTCAAATATATGAAAATGGCGCCAAGAACAACACCAAGAACACACGCGTTTTTTCGGTTTGCCCAGATTTGCATTTTCTATCCAAACTCACTGAATACGTAATTATAACATGCAATCCACATATCATTATGCTCGCCTCAACCTCACGATCATGTCTATGTACTTTAATTTCATTTAAATTAAACATACAACAAGAAATCACGAAGAAACCTCAAGAACCCTAATTTCTGCATGAAGGTTAGGATTTTTGATACACGATTCAAACAATGCAATTAATTGAGGGAAAACATTCCATGCATGATTATGAACATATGGCCAAATTATTGTGCGAGGAAATATGCATAGATTGAGAGATGACCAAGTTTAGGCTTACCTCCAAGTCGTGACAACAAGTTCAGATGTGATTTTGAGTTGGAGGTGTTACAGATGAGTTGTGATGATCTGGACAACTTCCCTACACCATATGGAGTGTGTTTGAACACTTGGATTGAATTGAAATGGACTGGATCAGTTCATGGCATCTCAGCTGCAACTTCACTTCAAACTTGTGTGGATGGCAAGTGATTTTGTGAAATTGAAGTTTCAGAAGTTATGTGAGTGTTTGATCAGCTCATATGTGATGTATGTGAGGTGTGTGAGTGATTGGTTTGATTGGAATTGCTCTCAAACTCAAAACCCGATAGTGACTTGCCTTAGAAGGCAAAATTGGAGTGAAAGAAGAGATTTTGAGGAAAGCATCTGTTAGATGGCTTTGGTGTACTCAAACTGACCACAATTGAGCTCTATTTATAGTAGAGCAAGTTTGTTTTGGGATCCACAGTGAATGGCAACTGCAGCAGGTGTTTCCTCAATGTTGGCCAATGGAAATGCAAGTCTCCTCTAGCCATTGACTAGAGGTTAGGGCACAGAGCTATGGTCCCCTTGGTCTTGGATAAGTCTTGACTAATTTCAGATGAGAATGGCTCAGTCCATGCCACCTTGATGGTTCCATTGAATGCCTCATTCCAAATTTGAAGTCTTGTCCCTATTTTGGCCATTCTAGGTTCAACATGCTATTTCTTGTTCCATGGACTTTGGAGGCTTGGCTCAGTGATTGTCCCCTTTGGATTCAATCCTCTGAGGTATCCAAGTGGATTGGAGCAATTGCAATTGGCTGATTTTGGCAAATCGAGCCAAAATGCAAATTCTGCCTTGCTTTGACAGATTTCAGCAAGGCAACTTGCCAATGTTGTATCTCATGATGTAGGTTGAATTTGACAATGTTCTTGGCCATTTTGGAAAGCTCTTACATGATACAACAACTGTTTGAACAAGTTTGGTTTTGATCCCTTTTGATTCCAAGTGAAAAATCCCCCTACATTTGGCAAAAAGTGAAGCAGAATTCTGACTTAGTGAAAATTTCACTAAGTGTTGGAAAAAGTGACTTTTTCACTTTTCAGCCACTTTGATCACTCCATAACTCAAAATCCTTAATGAATTGGAATGACTTGTAGTTGAAGTTTTTGTAGGTGATAATGAGGGCTACAAATCCATCTTTGGATGAGAAAAAATGGCCCTGTGGTTTAGGAGTTATGGTCCTCCAAAGTTGGTACCTTTGCCACTTTATTTTTAACTTAGAAAAATTTCTAAGTTTTATGGTTACCCCTTTTTCAAGTTATCTCACTTTTCTTGATTTTTCTTGATGAATGATGATTCAAATCATACATTAACATCATTTTAGGGTTAAAAATCCATTTTGGTGAAAAATCTCAAAAAGTCAAAGTTGACTTTTGTGCACAGTTGACTTTTTATCAGATGAATTCCAAACTGTGCAATTCTTCAGGAAATCATGTCCTTGACCTAAATCAAACTTGATGGACATGTTCCATGGGTGTCATAGGGTATATTCAATCATGTATTAGGGTTTGGGAGCATGTCCTAATCAAAAGTCAAAGTTACAGTTGACTTTTCTCTTAAAACCCTAATTGTGGTGCAGATGAAACTGAGACTTGTTGCTCAAGCTTCTTGGATTAATCCATTGTCCCAAATGGATCAATATGGTATATTAGAGAACCTCAAATCATCTCTTGAGGTCTTGGCTCATGGTTTGTCCCAAAAGTCAACTTAGGGGTGAATTAGGTCAAGAAACCCTAATTCCTGATTTTTGATGAATGCATCCCCTGAGGCAAAATTGACTTGATGCATGGGTTCATGAGGTTCCATGAAGCATATTAGGTCATGTTTTGGATCATTGCCTTGTGCCCAGATGAAAATTTCCATCTGGAGGCCCTGGTCGACCAAAACCCTAATTTGGTGACACTGTCGATCTTGAGACTTGATCCACCTAGAAGGGAGCAGCCTTGTGCTTAATCCTTGAAGTGGGAGTCCTTTTTGATCCATTGTGGATGTTTGAGAGATTAGACAAGTTGAAGATCATGTCATTTCTTGATTGATCCTTTGTCTAAGCACTCAGAGAGGGCTTGAAACCCTAATTTTGATTGTATTGGATGCTCACCCATCTTTGGGGAGACTGATGAAGCATGATGGTTCGTCCATATTGTGATGATGATTTTCACAATGATGGGAAATCTTAGTGGTCAAAATTTGGGGTATTACAGATGCCCCTATTTAATCTTCTTGGACCCGAAGGTATGAATGACGAAGGGATTCGAGCATTCGGGGTGCAAGAGGATTAAATATCGGAATATCCGAAATTTTGATGGTGGTTATGAATGGTAGGTTACGCATTCATCTTCTTTAGCTAAGCGATGATGCTTAGAAAAGGTAAACTTCCCCTCGATCCTGGTTTCCTACCAAGGAACTGGTCTCAGTCTCTTTTGAAATAAACTTCCCCTCGATCCTGGTTTCCTACCAAGGAACTGGTCTTAGTTTCTGATTTAAACTTCCCCTCGATCCTGGTTTCTCACCAAGGAACTGGTCTTAGTTTCTGATATGAACTTCCCCTCGTTCCTGGTTTCCTACCAAGGAACTGGTCTCGGTTTCTAATTTAAACTTCCCCTCGATCCTGGTTGCTTACCAAGAACTGGTCTTAGTTTCTTTTGTCAATAAACTTTATTGACAAGGGACGCTATGTGTAGCGGTTTTCCTTCAAACTTCTCGCCGAATTTTCCTGGGGAGATGCCATTTGAGTGGAAAAAGTTTTGATGTCAGACTTGCTGGGGAACCCATTCGTCTGAGTTGTAGAGGTACACAAACTTCTCTGTTTTGGAGACGCCATTTGTCGATTCTACTGGGGAAAGCGAGTCTCTTGAGAGACTGTTTTCGTTTGGGGGTTACATCATACTTTTCTCGGGATCTTCCCGGAGAAATGCCATATGATGGGATCCAATTTTGAGGTGTCGATGACCTTCTCATCAGCGGTCCTTTCGGAGTAAAACTGGCATGCTGCCGAATCTCTGATCACGAGGCTTTCTCTGTGGATTTTCCTTAATCCGGGAAAGCAAGGATATCATCTTCAATGGCGAAGAGTGATGTTTATCGAGAGTTTTCTCTGGCTTTTCAGAGGTTCAAGTTATCAAAGTGGTCAAGGACCAACTTCTTTCCAGAATTAAACTGGAAGCGAGGTTGTTCAGTCACAGTATTTCCTGACGAGGCAAGAACTGACAACTCGATTGAGATGACCTCTACCACTAGGGGACAAGACTGACTCAAGTGATAGTGATGCAATACGAAATGCGAACGCAAATAAAATGCATGAAGTATGTATGTATATGCTGACAAAACAGATGCGACATACAGACTAATGGATGAACACAATTGGATACTCGGCCATCGCGGGACGAAGAAGTACCGTTGATTCAAAATAGCAATTCCACCTTGCTTAGGAGAGATAGTCCCGTTGGGAGCTATGTTGATCGGGCTTAAGAGATGAGAACTCGGCCGAGGATGTCAGACGAAACAAGGTCTCTGACACAGTTGATCCCTTCATTCAGGCATACTGGCTTAGAAGGAGTACTTTGATTCTGCACTTTGAAGTTCGCTTACTTCGGGAGAAGCGATCGATGTTCTTCTGATGTTCAACAGTCAAAAGAAATTGCCATCTTTAATTTAAAAGCAGAAAAAGTTTTAACAAGTAAATTCATTTTTGTTTTATTTCAAGAATCGCTGATTAAGTTTAAACAACGTCGTTCTGTAAAGCTAAAACAAGCAAGAATTACAAACAAAAGCACAAGGGCTTAAATTTTATTGATAAGATGGAGATCAGCCAAACGCGTGATTCCAAAGAGTATATACAAAGTTAGAAAATGGTAATTTACAGGGAAAATGGCTACGTTGAAACATAACGACCACTATCCTTCTACCAACTTTGAATTCGGGACATCCTGAGCTTCCGTCGAAGATGACCTTTGACTGGAGATTTCCTCCGATAGATGATGTAACTACTGCTGCTGAGGGACTTGCCTCTGTTGAACATAGTTACTTGCCATTATCCCTAACTTTTGCCTGGATTGTACTATGAGATTTCCAATCCATCGGGATGATTTTTTTTCATGTCTCTAACTTTTGCCTGGACCGCCCTTTCAGGTTTTCAATCCACCGAGACGTTTTTTTTTTAGTTTAGGCGAAGTATTTCTTGACTACATAAACATTCGTGGGGTAGGCAAATTCCTCTCCGTCCATGGTTGCAAGTCTCAAGGCGCCGCATGAGAAAGCTTTCGTGACCACATAGGGGCCATCATAATTTGGGGTCCATTTTCCCCGAGGGTCAGTGAGAAATGATTGTATCTTCTTGAGCACGAGGTCTCCTTTCCTGAAGACACGAGGTCGGACCTTTTTGTCGAACGCCCTTTTCATTCTCTGTTGATATAACTGACCGTGGCATAGTGCCGTGATTCTCCTTTCTTCGATCAGGTTCAGTTCGTCGTGTCGACTTTGACACCATTCAGCTTCGGTGAGCTTAGCTTCCATCAATACCCGGATTGATGGGATCTCTACTTCTATGGGGAGAACTGCCTCCATGCCATATACTAGAGAGAAAGGGGTTTCCCCTGTTGAAGTGCGGATAGATGTTCGATAACCGTGAAGAGCAAAGGGTAGCATCTCGTGCCAATCTTTATAGGTTACAACCATTTTTTGAACGATCTTCTTGATGTTCTTGTTAGCCGCTTCTACCGCTCCATTCATCTTGGGTCGGTAGGGAGATGAGTTATGGTGTTCAATCTTGAACTCAGCACACAACTCTTTCATCATCTTATTGTTCAAGTTAGATCCATTATCAGTAATGATCTCGCTTGGAACACCATAACGGCAGATGATGTTGTTTTTGATAAATCGGACCACCACTTGTCGGGTTACATTGGCGAATGACGCTGCTTCGACCCACTTGGTGAAATAATCAATGGCTACCAGGATGAACCGATGTCCGTTTGAAGCCTTGGGCTCAATCATATCGATTCCCCATATGGAAAAAGGCCACGGGGAAGAAAGAACTTTGAGATGTGATGGCGGTACATGAATTTTGTCGGAGTATATCTGACATTTGTGACACCTCCTCATGTACTTGTAGCAGTCGGATTCCATTGTCAACCAATAATACCCGACCCTGAGAATTTTTCTCGCCATTGTGTGTCCGTTGGCATGAGTGCCAAAGGATCCTTCATGAATTTCTTTCATGAGCATGTCTGCTTCTGGTCTGTCGACGCATCGGAGCAAGACCATGTCAAAATTTCTCTTATAAAGAGTGTCACCGCTCAGGAAGAAGTTTCCAGTCAATCTTCTGAGGGTTTTCCTGTCTTTTCTGAGTGCCCCAGATGGGTACTCTTGTTTCTGAAGGAAGCATTTGATATCGTGATACCAAGGTCTGTCGTCTATGACTGCTTCAATTGCGAAGATGTAAGCGGGCCGTTCAAGGCGCATTATGTCGATCTTAGGTATGTCATTCCATCGACCTACACTAATCATGGAAGAGAGAGTGGCTAATGCATCAGCCATGTGATTCTCATCACGAGGGATGTGATGAAAGTCGACTCTGTTGAAGAAGGGTAACAACCTCCTTGCATAGTCTTTGTAAGGAATCAATCCTGATTAGTATGTGTTCCAATCTCCTTTTATCTGGTTAATAACCAGGGCTGAGTCGCCGTATACGTCCAAGTTTTTGATCCTTAAATCAATCGCTTCTTCGAGACCCATGATACATGCTTCGTATTCGGCCTCATTGTTCGTACATTTGAACGTAAGTCTGGCAGTGAAAGGAATGTGGGTACCCTGAAGGGTAACAATGATTGCCCCAATTCTGTTTCCATAATGATTGACTGCTCCGTCAAAGATAAGTCCCCACTGGGAACCTGGTTCTGGCCCTTCACTGGGTAGCGGTTCATCGCAATCTTTCATTTTTAGATACATGACATCTTCGTCTGGGAAGTCAAACCCGATTGATTCTTGATTGTCAATCGGTTGATGAGCAAAATAATCGGCTAAAATACTTCCCTTAACGGCTTTCTGAGCATGGTACTCTATGTCATATTCTGATAGTAACATCTGCCAACGGGCAATCCTTCCCGTGAGAGCAGGTTTTTCGAAAACGTACTTGATTGGATCCATTTCGGAGACCAACCAAGTAGTATGACGAATCATGTATTGGCGAAGACGTTTGGCTGCCCAAGCCAAAGCGCAACAAGTTTTCTCAAGCATTGTGTACCGAGTTTCACAGTCGGTGAATTTCTTGCTTAGATAGTAAATGGCAGACTCTTTCCTTTTAGTTTCGTCTTGTTGGCCAAGTACACATCCCATTGAGTCCTCTAGGACTGTGAGGTAAATGATTAGTGGTCTTCCTTCCACTGGAGGTGATAGAATCGGAGGATTCAACAGATATTCCTTGATACTGTCGAAGGCAGTTTGGCAATCTTCTGACCAAATGCAATCCTGGTTCTTTTTGAGTAATTTGAAAATCGGCGCACAAGTGGCGGTCATAAGGAATATGAATCTGGAGATGTAGTTCAAACGTCCCAGGAATCCTCTGACTTGTTTTTCAGTTTTCGGAGAAGGCATTTCTTGAATGGCCTTGACCTTGTCAAGATCAACCTCAATTCCTTTCTGGCTGACGATGAACCCTAGTAATTTCCCCGAACGGACACCGAAGGTGCACTTGTTGGGATTCAAGCGGAGCTTGAATTTTCTTAGACGTTCGAACAATTTTGACAGATGTTCAACGTGCTCATCCTCTGTTCTTGATTTTGCAATCAAATCAACGACATATACCTCGATTTCTTTATGTATCATGTCATGAAACAGAGTAGTCATGGCCCTTTGATAGGTTGCCCCGACATTCTTCAAACCGAACGGCATTACTTTGTAACAAAAGGTACCCCATGGGGTAATGAACGAAGTTTTCTCCATGTCTTTCGGCGCCATTTTGATCTGGTTATAGCCCGAGAATCCATCCATGAAGGAGGATACTTTGAACTTTGTTGTGCTGTCAACCAGCATGTCAATGTGTGGTAAAGGAAAGTCGTCCTTTGGACTTGCCTTGTTCAGATCCCTGTAATCAACACACATTCTGACCTTTCCATCCTTTTTGGGAACGGGTACGATGTTGGCTAACCATTGAGGATATTCAGATGTAGCGAGGAAACCCGCGTCGATCTGTTTCTGTACCTCCTCTTTGATTTTGATGGCCATGTCCGGGTGAGTCCGTCTCAACCTTTGCTTTACTGGCGGAGATTCCGATCTCAACGGTAAGTGATGTTCCACGATGCTGGTATCCAACCCTAGCATGTCCTGATAGGACCAAGCGAATACATCGGGGAATTCTTTGAGAAGCTTTATAAAACTTTCTTTGACAGTTGGACTGAGCAGTGCTCCGATCCTGATTTCTTTTCTCTCTTTTTCTGAACCCAAGTTTACCGTTTCCAACGGCTCTTTGTGAGGTTCAATGGACCTTTCCTCTTGTCTGAGTAATCGGGAGATCTCTTCTGGAATTTCGTTGTCATTTTCTTCTTCAGCCTCGAATACTGGGAACTCAAAGTTGGAAGAAGGCATCGGATCGTATGTTTCAACGGGGTATAAAACAAGCAATCTGCATGACGTGATGATTCGTGTTTAGAAGAGATGGAGAAAAATGCAAGTATGCGCAGTGTATTTGTTTTACTGCTTGTTTTTTATAGTTTCGTTTTTTTAGGATTACCATTTTCTGAAAAAAGCAAAAAGAGAAAACAACAATTAATGCGGAAATTACAGAACGACGTTATTTTATTAATGAACAAGTCGAATCTTGAAATTACAGCCCTATAAAACAAAACTCTGTCGCTTTGGGCAAAGCGAAGAGGGAAATTTACAGAAAACGAGCCCTATCAAAACATCCGTTTCACCTGGGCAGGGCGAAAGGTTTAAAGATGGCAATTACTTTGACTAACGAACGACCTTCAGAACCTCGACGGCAACCCATTGGCGGCGAACTCCTCGGTGATTCACAAAGTCTGGCACCTTCCTTGATTTGTCTTCAGAAATGACGCTGATTTTTGGTGGAGTAGGATCATTGGAATCTGTCTCCCAAGCAGAATTGTCGTAGGAGAATTCCTCAGTTGTATTTTGCATAGCATTGGTGCTCTCAGCTGTATCTCCCCATCCAGTTGGCTGGATGTCTTCGAGCCTGATACGAGAGCTTTCGGAAGCGGTGTACTTGACCATATAGTCGTATTTTCCACTAGGTTGTCCCAGAGTGTCCCAAACTTCTTTGGAACTGGAGAAGTCATCCCTCTCGACGACGTTGACCTCAGGAAAAGCATAGTTGATGAATTCAAGTCCTGCAAACGTTGCGAATTCATCTTCATGTTGAGTAGCTTCTGAATGACCTGAGTGTTGATCCCATGACATGGTGGGGACACAGGTATTCTGTTCAATGACGCTCAGCTGAGTTTCATTACTCGGCTGACTTTCTTGCCCCAAGTTTCCTGGGTAAGGCTGCCACATTGGCAGACCATCCATCGGGCCATAGTAATTGTGATCAAAGTTTTCTTTCATCAGAGTGTCTTCCTCTAATGAATTTGGCGGAGCACGGCATCCTTCCGGATCACAATCTCCGTAGATCATTTCGACATCTGATCTTGGTATAAATCTCGGACTTTCTGTAGGAAAGCAAAAAGGCGTAGGCACCTTTTCCTGAGACATATAGCCGTCCTTGTTAAGGTAGGACTTCCATTCTTCATCTGTGTCAGAGGGATCTTCCTCATTGATAGCATGAACTGTCTGAGACACTGGGTGAAGAAAACCTCCACTGTGGAAGAAGTTTTGAAGGGGATGAAGACTTTCATCGCTGGCAGCTGTCTGGGTACAGGTTGCAGAAAAACCAAGACCCTTCTTTGTTTTATTGTCAATAGGAATGACAAGTCGTCCCCATCCTGTCGTATCGGTACTCTCGACCGCTTTGATAGCATCTTTGTATGAAGAAATTGAAGTTCCTTCTTTGTACTGATCGTCCTTGCTCACCGATAGTGCTTGGAACTGAGTTCCAATAACCTCCTCGGGTTCCACACAAGTAGATGATGATAGGTTACTCACAAGCAAGGCTTGTTCCCCACAAACCGTGACAAGTTGATTGTTCTTGACGAACTTTAGCTTTTGGTGGAGGGTCGAAGTAACCGCTCCAGCCTGATGTATCCAAGGTCTTCCTAATAAACAACTGTATGTTGCCCGGATGTCCATGACCTGGAAAATGATTTGGAAAGTGTGAGGACCAATAGTTATGGGAAGATCCACTTTGCCGATAACTATTTTTCTGGATCCGTCGAATGCTTTGACGACGACCTTGCTGACTCTCATCGGAGGGCCATTGAATGATAATTGCATCAAGGTGGACTTCGGCATAACATTCAGGGCTGACCCTGTGTCTACTAGTACGTTGGCTAAAGCATCGCCCTGGCAGTTAACTGTGATATTGAGCGCCATGTTATGACGACGACCCTCTTCGGGTAATTCCTCATCACTAAATCCCAAATTATTGCAGGAAGTGATGTTAGAGACAATACTATCGAACTGTCTGATTGTTACATCCTGTTCCACAAAGGCTTGCTCCAAGACTTTCTGTAGAGCCTCTCTGTGTGCTTCTGAACTGAGTAACAGTGATAATACTGAGATCTTTGAAGGAGTCTGTAATAGTTGATCAACAATGTTGTATTCACTCCTTTGGATGAGCTTTAGCATCTCATCTTTGTCTTTTGAAAAGTCGGGATTACCAGATTGACCGACTGGTGGATCAGGAATTTTTGCCTGAAGTTCCTTTTCTTTGTTGGATTCTCCAACCCCTCGGTTGAAGATTCGACCACTCCGTGTTACACGACTGATGTCTGCAATATTCACGACGGAGGGTAATGGAATTTCCTTTCCATTCTCAATTGTTGTTTCACCGTATTTGTAAGGGATTGCCTTAGCTGATTCATACGGTAATGGCCCCGGTAGATAGATGACTATGGGAACCTTCTGATTTTTCTGACCATCATAAGTAACCTCGATCCGTTCCTGGTTGGGAACTTTAGATTCGTCAAGTAGAGGGACGATGGCAAAAACATCCCTGATCTGGTGATGACCAGAGATCGTGACAACATCCTCAACTTGATCGGCAAGGTAGTTCGGCGACCAAATGATGGGTCCTGAACCTGGATGTGGACGAATTTCTCCATGATCGATCTGACCCTGAAGAGCTGCTCTCACAAGGTAACACCCTTGGTTATTTTCCGAACAGATGCTACAACTGTCATAGTTGTGTGGTGGCACCTGGCCACGCCCACTTTGAATACAATGTAACCTTACTAGGTTACCTTCCATTGATCGGACATCCTGACTTTGACGACGAGTAGGATTCCTGTTATTGATACTAATCTGCTGAGTATCTTCGTCCATATAGATTGGCATCCACCAGTGATTTAACAAGTGCTGAAGTGCCTCCTGGACAAGGGTACAACCTCGATCGTTTTCGCAACCCGCTTTACAATTTTGATAATCATGTGATATTAAGAATCCAAGTCGGACCTGCTCAGCATGTAACTCTACCAGATTGGTATTCATCACGCGAATGTCAAAGATCTGAACCATATTGATTTGATAGGAGTTCCTATCATGGTAGTCTTGGATCCATCCAAGATCCATCTGACGCTGGAGGGCCTCTTGTATGAAAGAGCATCCCTGTTTGTTTACCGAGCAAATCAGACAGGAACTGTAATCGTGCCGCGGCAGATTATGATACTGGCTTTGCCTTGAGTGCATCGCCACCAAGTTGACATTCATCGCACGGATGTCGTGGTTTTGAATGATGTTGGAATTCGTGTAAACCATGTTAACTCCACGAACTCGGTGCTCTTGGATCCATCCAAGATCCATTTGTTCCTGTAGAGCTGATTGCACTACCGAACATCCTTGGTTATCTTTAGAGCAGATATCACACTGGTGATAATCATAAGGTGGCACATGGCCATATCCACTCTGTCTACAATGCATCCTGACCAGATTGGTCCCCAATAAGAGTACATCGTGAATTTGATAGACATTGTTAGTCTCTTTCTCAATCAGATTGACTGCAGTTTTCTCATGTTGAGGCAGCGGGTTCGTAAGAACATTAGGATTCATATCTTTGAAAGATAAGAGCCCGCTCCTAACAAGCTTTTGCACGTCGGATTTGAAATTGAGACAAGTCTCAATGTTATGCCCTGAACCTCCTTGATGATAAGGGCATGTTTGATCCGCTTTAAACCAAAAAGGCGGATTTTCCAGAACTGAAAGGGGAGACTTAGTCTGGATGTGCCCCTTAGCCAGCAGTAACGGAAACAGCTTTGCATACCTTACGGGTATAGGATCAAATCCTGGTGGCCGTGTTGTACGGTTGTTGTTATATGGAGGACGAGCCTGCTGAAGAGGCTGTTGTGTCCTTTGTTGGTCAGGTTAGCTCTGCGCAACCTGAGGTTGATACGTAGGAACAGGCGCGGGGCAGATAGCAGGAGTAACAGCTGCTACTGGCTGATAACGTCGCCTTTGCTTTCCGAGAGAGATATTCCCAATATCTTGCTCTTTTTTCTTAGGGAGAGCACTACCGTATTTTTTAGTACCACTCGTTGATCCAGTGTCTTTTACCAAACGTCCTTCTCGGACGGCTTCCTCAAGACGTACACCCATGCCGACCATTTCGGTGAAATCACTGGGCGCACTGGCAACCATTCGGTCATAGTAAAATGAGCTTAAGGTCTTTAAGAAGATTTTTGTCATCTCTTTTTCCTCATGAGGTGGACAAATTTGAGCGGCAATTTCACGCCACCTTTGAGCATACTCCTTAAAAGTTTCCTTGTCCTTTTGCGACATTGATCTGAGTTGATCTCTGTCGGGTGCCATGTCCAAATTGTATTTGTATTGTTGGACGAAGGCAGTACCAAGATCTCTGAATATACTGATCGTAGTACGGTTTAAACCCATGTACCATTTGAGTGCGGCACCGGTTAAACTATCCTGGAAGTAGTGAATCAGCAGGTCCTGATTCTCCGTCTGAGCTGACATCCGCCGAGCGTACATCACCAGATGGCTCTGAGGGCAAGAGTTACCCTTGTACTTTTCAAAGTCGGGCACTTGGAACTTGTGCGGGACTTTCACATTTGGGACCAAGCAGAGGTCTGCGGCGTCCTTTCCAAATAGATCCTGACCGCGAATGGCTTGCAGCTCTTTCTGCATTTCCAAGAACTGTTCCTGGAATTCATCCATTCTGTCAAACATAGTTTCCTTCTTACCAAAAGGTGTTGGTGGAATCTGTCCTTCTGGGACAGTGTGCACCACAGGGGGTGGTACCGTGACTACGGCAGTAAGTCCTGGTGCCTCCCGAAGTTTGTAACCTTCAGGAGTCTTCAGTATGCCCCTGGCATCTTCGCTTTCCCGAAGTTTGTAACCTTCAGGCCTAGCGGCTTCTGTTGCGATTCTCTGATCTTCAGTGATCGCCGGAACATATCCTTCCGGGATATAGTTAACAGGCATGCCCCAAGGACGATCTTTCGGTATCTGATACCTAGGATCATACTTTTCTATGATGGGCATTGAGGTGATCTCTGAGACCACAGTTCTTTGTAGCTGAGCTTCTGCCATAACTTGCATGTCGTTACGAAGCTTTCTCATATCCTCTCTCAGAGCATCGATCTCTTCTTTCAACTCTCTATTTTCTTCCTCAACATCATCCATCTTTTTCTGACGATTGGCCCGAGTATTATACGAATGAGACAGTTTGACTCTAGAATCGAGACACAAACGTGAGATTCGTAGGTAAGGAGAATACGCGATGTGAGAATGATGAATGCAATGATTATATTAATTATTTTTAGGTTTAATCAAAATAAACTTCGACAATTAGATTGAAAATATCAAACAGTGGGGACACCCCTTTTTATTGAATTCCAAAGGATTACAGAAATGGAAATACAGTAGATTACAAAGTGCAGAAACAGAAACCTAAACTAATGGGTCCCGAGTCCTCTCTGAAGAGAAATCGGGTGTTGATTCTGGTATCTTCCTTTTCTTTGACCGGGGCGCTTGGGCCGTTGTCGGGTTGTCATTCCTTTGCCAAGTGAAAAGAGTGAGCAAATTCCTTTGGTCATCTTGATTCTCTACAGCATGCTGCTCCAAAATTTCAATCAGAGCATCTTTCTCTTTCAGTAATTGCTGTATTTGGATACACTCTACATCGAGGGTGCGGTACTTGTTCTTCCAAGACCTTCTTTCCTTTTGAACTTTGTTGAGAGTAACCTGAAGCCTTTCAGTTTCCGTCATGAAGTACATGACAATTTCCCTCGGCGGAAGAATTCTGTAACGAGGATAAGGCATATTTAGCTTGAGAGCTCTAGTTTGTACCCAATGGAGATAAGGCTCCACCGAGACACAGTCCGATTTTCCCAGAGACTCTCGTCCTTTCTTATGAACATGTTTCCAAGCTTGCACTATTTCCATCTTTATTGCTCTGTCACTTTCTCCTTCTTTGAAGAAAAGACCTTCCAGATGAACACCCAGTGGGATGTGTCTCATCGGGTATCCAAATTGACGAAGAACTAATATCGGATGATAGTTGATTCCTCCTTTAGTTCCTATGAGGGGTACGCTGGGGAAGTTTCCACAACGGTCAATGATTCTGATTCCCTCATAAATCCTATTACACCAATCTATATCAGAGTTGGTGAGGGACATGATCTTCTGCGACCAACGTAAGACACTCTTGCAATCCCAAAAAGCAGCAGACTTGGGCAAGTGTGAGATAAACCATTTGTAAAGCAAAGGCACACATCATGTGATCTCCCCTCCGCTGTACAAATTTCCTAGGTGTACAGAATGATACGCATCTGCGAGCAAAGTCGGCACAGGGTTTCCAATGAGAAAAACCTTAATAGCGTTGATATCGACGAAGTTATTAATGTTGGGAAACAAAAATAATCCGTAGGTGAGCAAGATAAAGATGCTTTCAAAAGCAGTCCTGTTCCCTATACTAGCAAAGTACAGGGCTTTCTTGGTCAAGAACTGGGCTGGCAAACCTTGGATGCCACCCTTAGTAGTCATGTGAGTCCTGACCTCAGACTCGTCCAAATGAATTGCTATTGCAATAGTCTGATTCTTTGGAATTTCTTCCAGTCCAGAAAACGGAGCTCGATCAGTGATATGTAAATCAGTCAGATGAGAATACTCCTCCAGCGTTGGTGCAAGCTGGTAATCCGGGAATGTGAAACAATGATAAACCGGATCGTAGAATTGAATGAGCGCGTCCATGATCCCCTTAATCACATGGACTCTTAACAGTGGTAGCAAACCACCGTGCTTGGCTCTGAAAGCCTCTGGGTTAACGATCATCCTCGCTAACTTTCTCAAATCTCCTAACTTTGGAACCTTGAAGGTATACTGGCGAGTTCTCCTTCTACCGAAATCCATTAATGCAATCTTTTTCTCTGATATTTGCAATCACAGTCTTAGTTTAATTTGAAAAACAGAGAGACTAGAAGAGAAAGTTTTTTGAATGTTTTAATGTTTTATTAAATGAATGCATGAATGCAGCACACAAAAACATAGAAAAAACATGGGGTCAAAGGGTCGTTGTCATGAAGTCAAAGCTCTACCCATCCCCAAAGGTTTATACTAGGGTGATTTTTGTACCTGTACTCATTATCATCAGCTCCTCCCAAGAAGGCAGACAACAAGCGGATCGCCAGCGAGTTGTGTGCAATCTTAGAGTAAGTGTCATTCACCGAGAATAGATCACCAGCCTCAAATGAGGGTAGTATCGCGTAACATCTATTTCCGATAGCTTCCGCACTACGAAAAAGGTTGGCTTTTCTTAAGTGTATACTCAATCTCACCACATGCGGCATCACACGCATTCCCAGTAGCAGAAAAATAAACACGTATAACAATTAGGAAAAGCAGTATATATATTTGTCCTAATCATCCTAGACTTATAAAGCTACGATTCTTAAGTTCCTGACAGAAATGGGTTCCCCGGCGGAAGCCCCAATCTGTGGTTCCCTGCCTAAGAGATGGACCAGCATAGGTCAATCTTTCTCTTCGGTAGAGTTCCCATTTTCCGTAGAAAACGGGGATGATGCCCTAAGGCAGAAAAGGAGACTCCCCAGCAGAGTCGCCATTTGTGTAATTTTTCACACAAGAGAAATAGAAAGAAAGGAATTGGCCCCACGGTGGGCGCCACTTTTCTGTAGCGAGCGATTTTGGACGCGGTTCTTAAGCGCTGGTCGCTCTCTGCGGTTGAGCTTAAAACTACAGGTCGATTCATTTTTTATCCTGTTGTGAGCTGAATAAGGAAGGGAAATAGATGTCTCCAATTAACCCTGCTTTGCATACTGAGTTTAAACAGCGGTCTGTTAGGTTACGGATGCTATCAATGTGGGGGGGCCTTTGTACTGGTTATTCGTATTTCGCCAATACTATTTTCTTTCTTTCTAGGACTTTCTAGCGGGGAACAAAGATTAGGATGTTAGGACTGGTGCTTTTGAAATACTGCTTTTGATTGATGGAGATATGGGATTTGGGTCTTTTGTTGATTGCGCTCGCTAAGATCTTTTCTTTCGATCTTATGCCTACCTATTCCCGTTTACCGAAACAGGGAAATCAGAGCGTTCGTAGTTCCTCCTATTCTATGGGAGGAAATTGGTTTTTGGTGTCTTGTTCAAAGCCCAAGACATGAAGCGAAAGGTGATTTGTATCCTGTTCAAAGCCCAAGATGTGAAGCTGAAAGGTCTATTTGTGTCTTGTTTAAAGCCCAAGACGTGAAGCTGAAAGACCTCGACTTTAGAGAGAATTCGTCATCTCTAAAGAGGGGGGAAGGAGAATTACTTTAACTGGGATACGCGGATCCGAGCAATGCCATAATTTCCGAAGAAAGGGTTTTAACCTGAAGGAGAAGACTTTAACTCAGTGTAGAGCAATGCCATCTTTCCTTAGGAATTTCTCATGCTAAAAGAGGGACAGTGGCATGGATGTAGATGATCCAGAGGCTTGCCGCTTACAGCGATTAGATGAAGGGAAAGGAGTTGTTGATGTTTGTGTACTGCGAACGAGGCACAGCTTTGATGCTAAAAGGTCGATTGGATCAACCAGTGGTTTTCTTATATAAAGCCTAAGAGGAGGCTAATTTCCGCTAGGAAAATCATTATACAAAGCCTAAGAGGAGGCTATTTTGTGTCTCGTACAAAGCCCGAGAGAGAGGCTAAAAGTTTTTTGACCCAGTGGGGCATATCGTTATACAAAGCCTAAGAGGAGGCTAGCAAAGAGTTGACTCAGTTGGAGAATCTTTTATACTCAGTAAGAGGGTGTTTTTGTATCTCGTACAAAGCCCAAGAGAGAGGCGAAAATGTTGTTTTGATTCCACTGGGAGAATTTTGGTATCTCGTACGAAGCCCGAGATGGAGGCTATTGTAATTGTTTCAGTTGAGTGACAGATCCAATATACTGATTTAAAAAGAGAAAATCAGTTCTTGTATGAGCAACACTGTACACAGGGATTTAATTTGAGGATCAGGGATATTTCCTTCTATTTGAGGAAACGGGAAATCCAAAGGGTATTGAGACTATCCGAGTCTGCGGGTTTCCTTCCTATTTAACGAAGGGTGCTTGAGAATGTCTTTGAGACTCAAGGAAATTAGACTGTCCAAGTCTAGAGTTTTATCTTTTGTACTATGCTTCGAGAAACAGTAGTAGACTCTATGAAAGGACTGTTCTATGAGGATGACTAGGTTCTGTTCCTATACCTCTAGGAGGTCGTCGGGACAATTTGTACGAAGCCCAAGAGGAGGCTGGAATCTTTTAAGAAGCCGACGGGTCCTTGTACGAAGCCCAAGAGGAGGCTATCATTCCCGAAGGAAGAGATCATTATACGAAGCCTAAGAGGAGGCTGTGAATACTTCTAAGAAGTCGTAGTGTCCTTGAATAATGCCCAAGAGGAGGCCGATGCTTTTAAGAAGCCCGTGGGTCTATCATCTCCTTTCCATTAGGAGAGATAACTCTTTTAAAGATGAAAACCACTGGTAAACGTGCGAGGTTTACTATCCAGCGACTTTTAACTTTTAAAGAGGGTTCCTTAGTTAAGGTCCAAGATTATGACCGTAGTGGGTACCCAAACCCCGAGACATTCAAGGCAAGCTATCCACAAGGAATAGATCAAGTCAGGAAAGTTCGAGAATTGGGAAGAAACTCAAAGATGCCATTCACGGAGAATACATTCATCTTGGGGAGTAGAGCTTCTTGAAGATTCCTAAGGAGGACAGCCGAAGAGAAGACTGTATCTGGTGCTCCTATTGGGGATCTAGGCGTCTATTTCTACGAATAAGTGAAACGGCGTCACCTAGTTCTAGACGTAGTTGCCGGGGAAACTCGAAATATCTATACTATTATTACACAGTAGATATGAGTTTATGAAAGGAGACTTACAGTGAGCAGCCCTACAATACAGTTATAATATGAAAGCAGTAAATGAAAGCGATAACCACTTACTCGGTTGTAGTGCTTCCATGCTGTTTGGTTAGTTGTTCAACAAAGAAAGATTAAAAACAACAGTATATTCAAAATCAAAGGAGAAAGTGCTTTGAAAAGAGGTTGGGGCTTACAGCTCAAGGAGAGGCCCAGGGTTTTATCTGTGAGCACACTGTTTAACTTTGTACAGCGGGACTTATACAAGTGACTGGGGCCCAAAATGGTTTTCTGTACAAAGGGATGGGTCTTACACTCTCTCAAGAGGCCCAAAGAGTGGGGCTTATAACACGAGGGTAGGCCCAAATGATTTTTCGTTTAAAAATGGCGATCGCGCCGAGGTTTTCTTTTAACGCAGAGGGACTTATACAATAAGTGAGGCCCAAAATGTTTGGTTAAAAGGGGGGTTGGGTCTTACACTCTAATAGAGGTCCAAAGTGTTTTGAATGGGTCTTATAGCTCAAGGAGAGGCCCAGATGATTTTTGAAAAGGCGACGATCGCGCCGTTTGTTTTTTGACGGTATCGGGACTTATACAATAAGTGAGGCCCAAAGATAATTTGGTCAAAAAAGGATTGGGTCTTACACTCTAATAGAGGCCCAAAGTGTTTTGAAAATGATTTTTGAGGGTTGAATTAATCCAAAACCCTAATTTGTTTTCAAAATGTATTTAATTGAATAAAAATTCAATTAAAATGATCAAAAATTGTTTAACACATGGAAAACAAATTGTGATCTGGGATTAATGCTTCAAAAATTAAGTATTGACCTACAAAATAATTAGAAAGCATTAAAAGTTGCAAAATCAATGTAGAAAAAATATTTAAAATGCCAAAAACAATCAAAATATTAATTCTTTACAAAAATATCAATTATATGAAATAAATAATATTTTTGGGATTTTTTGATAAAATAAAATATTTTAACATTTTTGTGAATTATTAAAAAAAGAATCAACTCAAAATCATTAAAACTCAGAGAGAAATTAATTTTTGAATCAATTAAACAAAATCACAAAATTCAAATATTCAAATATATGAAAATGGCGCCAAGAACAACACCAAGAACACGCGCGTTTTTTCGGTTTGCCCAGATTTGCATTTTCTATCCAATCTCACTGAATACGTAATTATAACATGCAATCCACATATCATTATGCTCGCCTCAACCTCACGATCATGTCTATGTACTTTAATTTCATTTAAATTAAACATACAACAAGAAATCACGAAGAAACCTCAAGAACCCTAATTTCTGTATGAAGGTTAGGATTTTTGATACATGATTCAAACAATGCAATTAATTGAGGGAAAACATTCCATGCATGATTATGAACATATGGCCAAATTATTGTGCGAGGAAATATGCATAGATTGAGAGATGACCAAGTTTAGGCTTACCTCCAAGTCGTGACAGCAAGTTCAGATGTGATTTTGAGTTTGAGGTGTTACAGATGAGTTGTGATGATCTGGACAGCTTCCCTACACCATATGGAGTGTGTTTGAACACTTGGATTGAATTAAAATGGACTGGATCAGTTCATGGCATCTCAGCTGCAACTTCACTTCAAACTTGTGTGGATGGCAAGTGATTTTGTGAAATTGATGTTTCAGAAGTTATGTGAGTGTTTGATCAGCTCATATGTGATGTATGTGAGGTGTGTGAGTGATTGGTTTAATTGGAATTGCTCTCAAACTCAAAACTCGATAGTGACTTGCCTTAGAAGGAAAAATTGGAGTGAAAAAAGAGATTTTAAGGAAAGCATCTGTTAGATGGCTTTGGTGTACTCAAACTGACCACAATTGAGCTCTATTTATAGTAGAGCAAGTTTGTTTTGGGATCCACAGTGAATGGCAACTGCAGCAGGTGTTTCCTCAATGTTGGCCAATGGAAATGCAAGTCTCCTCTAGCCATTGACTAGAGGTTAGGGCACAGAGCTATGGTCCCCTTGGTCTTGGATAAGTCTTGACTGATTTCAGATGAGAATGGCTCAGTCCATGCCACCTTGATGGTTCCATTGAATGCCTCATTCCAAATTTGAAGTCTTGTCCCTATTTTGGCCATTCTAGGTTCAACATGCTATTTCTTGTTCCATGGACTTTGGAGGCTTGGCTCAGTGATTGTCCCCTTTGGATTCAATCCTCTGAGGTGTCCAAGTGGATTGGAACAATTGCAATTGGCTGATTTTGGCAAATCGAGCCAAAATGCAAATTCTGCCTTGCTTTGACAGATTTCAGCAAGGCAACTTGCCAATGTTGTATCTCATGATGTAGGTTGAATTTGGCAATGTTCTTGGCCATTTTGGAAAGCTCTTACATGATACAACAACTGTTTGAACAAGTTTGGTTTTGATCCCTTTTGATTCCAAGTGAAAAATCCCCCTACATTAGGCAAAAAGTGAAGCAGAATTCTGACTTAGTGAAAATTTCACTAAGTGTTGGAAAAAGTGACTTTTTCACTTTTCAGCCACTTTGATCACTCCATAACTCAAAATACTTAATGAATTGGAATGACTTGTAGTTGAAGTTTTTGTAGGTGATAATGAGGGCTACAAATCCATCTTTGGATGAGAAAAAATGGCCTTGTGGTTTAGGAGTTATGGTCCTCCAAAGTTGGTACCTTTGCCACTTTATTTTTAACTTAGAAAAATTTCTAAGTTTTATGGTTACCCCTTTTTCAAGTTATCTCACTTTTCTTGATTTTTCTTGATAAATGATGATTCAAATCATACATTAACATCATTTTAGGGTTAAAAATCCATTTTGGTGAAAAATCTCAAAAAGTCAAAGTTGACTTTTGTGCACAGTTGACTTTTTATCAGATGAATTCCAAACTGTGCAATTCTTCATGAAATCATGTCCTTGACCTAAATCAAACTTGATGGACATGTTCCATGGGTGTCATAGGGTATATTCAATCATGTATTAGGGTTTGGGAGCATGTCCTGATCAAAAGTCAAAGTTACAGTTGACTTTTCTCTTAAAACCCTAATTGTGGTGCAGATGAAACTGAGACTTGTTGCTCAAGCTTCTTGGATTAATCCATTGTCCCAAATGGATCAATATGGTATATTAGAGAACCTCAAATCATCTCTTGAGGTCTTGGCTCATGGTTTGTCCCAAAAGTCAACTTAGGGGTGAATTAGGTCAAGAAACCCTAATTCCTGATTTTTGATGAATGCATCCCCTGAGGCAAAATTGACTTAATTCATGGGTTCATGAGGTTCCATGAAGCATATTAGGTCATGTTTTGGATCATTGCCTTGTGCCCAGATGAAAATTTCCATCTGGAGGCCCTGGTCGACCAAAACCCTAATTTGGTGACACTGTCGATCTTGAGACTTGATCCACCTAGAAGGGAGCAGCCTTGTGCTTAATCCTTGAAGTGGGAGTCCTTTTTGATCCATTGTGGATGTTTGAGAGATTAGACAAGTTGAAGATCATGTCATTTCTTGATTGATCCTTTGTCTAAGCACTCAGAGAGGGCTTGAAACCCTAATTTTGATTGTATTGGATGCTCACCCATCTTTGGGGAGACTGATGAAGCATGATGGTTCATCCATATTGTGATGATGATTTTCACAATGATGGGAAATCTTAGTGGTCAAAATTTGGGGTATTACATTGTGGCATGTTCACGCCAACACTTTTCGATGTGGCGGCCATCACTGGCCTTTCGCCACTAGGTGAGACGTTCGACCCGACTTTGGAGACGGACAACGCCTTCGACTTCGAGCGCGCTAGCTTCCAAAACTACATCGAAGATCATCATGACAAACGCTCTACAGAAGTCTTTGATGAAGAGCATATTGCCTTCTTGACCCTCTGGTTGTCATATTATTGAAATTCTGGTATTAGATGTGTGATGTTAAGTGTGATGTCACAATAACACAATCTGCTATATGAATAAGGTAAAAACAACAGTAAATAACACAATGAATTGTTCACCCAGTTCGGTCTAATTACCTACGTCTGGGGGCTACCAATCCAGGGAGGAAATTCACTATTAGTAGTATTAAATTACAGACTCAACAATCCCAGTTGACATCTACCTAACTTAATCACTACCCAATGACACTTCTACCTAAGAAACCACTTAGGTATGAGAAACCACTCACTCCCTAAATCACCTCAGTGATACAATCCAATGACTACTCTTTAAACACACAACTTAATTCTACTTAACAGCTTTGATCAAGAACAATTAACAACTCAAAATAGTAACACCGATTCACACACGAATGGTTTACAAAACACACACGAAGACACAAATGACACTCAGTCTTTAGCTCTCTTTCTTCCTACTTTACCAACAAGGGTTGAGGCTGCTTTTATAGAATTCTGACTTGGGCTTGGACCTCCTCCAAATATTTGATTTGATTTATTTTAAAACCGGAATTTAAAACAGATTTGATCTTCAAATCTTTTTAAATCTTTTCAGATCAGCCCTAATGTTAGTTACATGATCTGCTCCATGATCTGTAAATTATCTGATTAAAAATATCTTCTCCAGGATATTCGCATCCAATCTCTCTAACAGATCTCCTCAAAACACACTAATACGCATAACCCTAAAACATCACAACCTGATGTTCTGATGTTCTGATAAACTGATGTCAAGACATCAATTATAACATCAGCAAATAAAACTTCAACCCTGCAACAGCTAATGTTAGGAACCAATGTTATGACATCAGACATATGACATCAACATTGTTCAACTTTGTTTTACCAAAATTTCAGCCAATACTAGAACTAATAATCTCCCCCTTTGGCTAATTTTGGCTAAAACAATCTCTGCCACCAACAGAGGTACCTACAGCGGAAAAACTTCATACCAGCAGCAATCCCAATTAAACCGCACAAAGCTAAACTCCCCCTCAAAACAAGAACCAGCATACCAGCTGTTCAATCATGCACACTCCCCCTCAAGCCTAGAGCCACATCAGACAACTAGGCAACACATAGGCTAACTCTCCCCATTTTTAGCCACAATTGGACAACTTCTACATCAAACACAAGGATCTGACATCCATTAAGACATGGTCAAAAGCAAGCTTCCCAAGAAACACAATATCCAAAAACTTTGACTGGTCAGGCGATACAACCAATGGATTCTTATAGAACTATAAAATCCAAGCCTTCTTCCTTCTAACAGCACCAGACAACAAACAAGTATGAGTCAGTCTAACAAAGGTGCAGGAAAGCAACACATGCAGGAGGACAATAAACCAGATCCACTGAAGAACAAGAACACAACAAGGAAAGTAGTTGGGACTTCTTCAGGAGCAACAAGAACAAAAAAACCATCAGAGACAAAAACCATCAAAAAACCTCCAGTGCAACTTCATGCTTCTGATGATGAATGGGATGAAGATTGGAAAACTTTTATAGATGCAGGGGGTTGGGATAATCTATAGACCCTTTATATGTTGCTTTTGATGTACTAAAAACCAATCTTGTATGCTTTCAGCAGTTGAATAAAATGTTGTTTCCTTTAAACATATGCAAAAACACAACTGCACAAATACTCCTTCCAGCACACCTAATCCTCATAAATGCAAATTCCCAGTTTGCTTCTTAAACTTTCAAATTGATTTGCATCTAAGGCTTTAGTAAAAATGTCAGCTAATTGTTTATCTGTAGCAACGTGTTCCATGGCAACTACTTTGTCTTCAACCAAATCTCTTATAAAATGATGCCTTATATCAATATGCTTAGTCCTACTATGCTGAATAGGGTTCTTAGAGATATTGATAGCACTCAGATTATCACAGTACAATGTCATGACATCTTGCTTGACATTGTATTCTGTTAACATCTGCTTCATCCAAACAAGTTGAGAACAACTACTCCCTGCTGCTATGTACTCAACTTCAGCAGTAGAAAGAGACACACAGTTCTGCTTTTTACTAAACCATGATATCAGATTATTCCCTAAGAAGAAGCAACCTCCTGAAGTACTTTTTCTATCATCAGCACTCCCTGCCCAATCAGCATCACAAAAACCACATAACTCAGTGCCTGATCCATGACTATAAAGCATTCCATAATCACTAGTCCCATTCACATATTTCAGAATCCTCTTCACTTGATTCAAGTGACTAACTTTAGGCTCAGATTGATATCTGGCACAAACTCCAATAGCAAAAGAAATATTAGGTCTGCTAGCTGTGAGATACAACAGACTTCTAATCATGCTTCTGCATAAACTTTGATCCACACTAACACCATGTTCATCCTTGGACAACTTTAAATGAGTAGGAGCAGGTGTCCTCTTGTGATTAGCATTCTCTAGACCAAACTTCTTCACTATGTTCTTTGCATACTTGCTCTGAGAAATGAATATGGAGTCCTCCATTTGTCTAACTTGTAGACCAAGAAAATAGTTGAGCTCTCCAACAAGACTCATTTCAAACTTAGACTGCATCTGTTCCACAAAATGTTTCACCATTGCATCTGACATCCCACCAAATACTATGTCATCAACATATATTTGAGCTATCATCAGTTTTCCTCCTTCCTCTTTAACAAACAAAGTCTTATCAATCCCTCCTTTTCTGTAGCCATTTACAGCCAGGAATTCAGTAAGCCTTTCATACCAAGCTCTTGGTGCTTGCTTCAAACCATAGAGAGCTTTCCTTAGTTTGTAAACATGGTCAGGAAATGTTGGATCAATAAATCCTTTTGGTTGATCAACATACACCTCTTCATTTAAGTAACCATTTAAGAAGGCACTCTTAACATCCATCTGAAAAAGCTTGAATTTGAAATTACAAGCCACCCCTAAGAGTAATCTGATAGATTCTAGTCTTGCCACAGGAGCAAAGGTTTCATCATAATCAATTTCTTCAACCTGGGTGTATCCCTGAGCAACTAGTCTTGCCTTATTTCTGGTGACCACTCCTTATTCACCAGACTTGTTCTTGTAGATCCACTTGGTGCCAATCACATTAGCTCCATCAGGCCTTGGTACAAGATCCCGCACTTCATTCCTTTTGAATTGTTCCAGCTCTTCAAGCATGGCATTAATCCAAAACTCATCAGTCAAAGCTTCTTTGACATTCTTGGGCTCAATTTTTGAAACAAAACAAGAATTTGACACAACCTCTCTTGATCTAGTGCTAACCCCTGATTTAGGAACACCTATGATAAGCTCCCTTGGATGGTCCTTTAGCACTCTAATAGATGGTTCTTTATTAGATTGTTCAGGTTCAGGCTCAGCATCAACATGACTGGGAGACCCACTTTTGTCTTCAGTTTCTGTTGTGATTTCTTCAACTGATGTATCAACATCATCCAGGACATCAGCATCTTCCTGCTTATCAATGCCATCAATTACCACATTTATAGACTCCATCATAACCTTCGTTCTGGAGTTGAATACCCTGTAAGCTCTGCTATTTGTAGAGTAGCCTAGAAAGATTCCCTCATCACTTTTAGGATCCAATTTTCTCCTCTGTTCATGATCTGACAAAATGTAACATTTACTTCCAAAAACATGAAAGTACTTCACCGTTGGCTTTCTCCCTTTCCACAGTTCATACAGAGTAGTTAAAGTGCCCCTTCTCAAAGTAACTCTATTGTGAATATAACAAGCAGTGTTCATGGCTTCAGCCCAGAAATGGTAAGGAAGCTTTTTTGCATGAATCATTGCCCTAGCAGACTCTTGAATAGTTCTATTCTTCCTTTCAACAACTCCATTTTGCTGAGGAGTAATTGGAGAAGAAAACTCATGACTTATGCCTTCAGCAGAACAATATTCAGCAAACTTGCTATTTTCAAACTCTCTTCCATGATCACTCCTTATTCTAATAACATTACTCTCCTTTTCCCTTTGGAGTCTTTGATAAAGATCTTTAAAAACATCAAACACCTCTGATTTGTCTTTAATGAAGCTCGCCGAGGTGTACCTAGAATAGTCATCTACAACAGCATAAGCATACTTCTTCCCACCTAGACTTTCTACCTACATAGGTCCCATCAAGTCCATATGAAGAAGTTCCAAAACTTTGGAGGTGGTGTTATGTTGAAGCTTCTGATGTGACATCTTGGTCTGCTTCCCTATTTGAGAATCTCCACAAACTCTTCCTTCTTCAATATTGAGTTTAGGAATTCCTCTGACAGCTTCTGAAGATATTATTCTCTTCATTCCCTTCAGATGAAGATGTCCCAACTTTTGATGCCAAATTTTGACTTCATCATCTCTAGCAAACACACATGTTGAGGTACTTGAGTCTTGTTGCACCCATAGATAACAGTTGTCCTTAGACCTAACACCCTTCATGATGACTTCTCCTTTCTCATTTGTGACATTGCACTCAGATTTTGTAAAGTCTACTTTGAATCCTTGATCACAAAGTTGACTAATACTGATCAAATTTGCTGTCAACCCTTTGACAAGTAGAACATCATCCAGTCTAGGAGCACCAGCACAATTCAGCTTTCCCATCCCCTTGATTTCTCCTTTGACACCATCACCAAAGGTTACATGACCTGAAGACTGGAGCTTAACATCTACCAGCAAATTCTTAACTCCTGTCATGTGTCTTGAACACCCACTATCAAAGTACCAGTCTTCTTTGGTAGAAACCCTAAGAGAAGTGTGAGATATTAAGCTGGTAACTTTACCTTTTGGAACCCATTGCTTCTTATAATTGAAGGCCTGATTACCTTTGGGAAACTTCTGTTTGGGAGTATACTGATGTGCCTTCTGAGGATACCCATGTAGCTTATAACAATAGGCCTTTATGTGTCCAAAACACCCACAGTGATGACATCTCCAGCGCCTGAATTTCTTCCTAGAAGGAATCCTGTCAGGATGTTTAAACATCTGTTTTAACATCACTGGTTTGGAACTGGTAATAACATTATTAGAAGCTGCAACATTGTTGAATCCCAAACCACTTTTGTCTCCAGCAATTTTCCCAATACCAAGAATGTTGTCTAAAGCATCAGCACAATTGTTCAACATTCTGACAGTTTTGGTCATAGAATCCAGTTTAGAGTTAAGCATACTGACTTCATTTTCAAGTTCAGTCTTTTCAGCCTCTAACTGCACTATGGTTTTCTTCAGCTTCTCTCCTTCAAGACACACTTATTCACTTCTCATGCACAGTTCTTTATACGAGGCAGCAAGCTCTTCATAAGTAACCTCATCATCACACGAATCATCATCTGACTCACAAACCCCAATCATAGCTCTAACAAGCTTAACTGATTCTTCTTCAGATTCACTCTCACTATCAGACCAGGAAGCAGATAACCCATTCTTCTGCTTTTTGAGATAAGTGGGACATTTCTTCTTGACATGACCATACCCTTCATACTCATAGCATTGGACTCTTTTGTCATTATTGGACTTTTCTTCATCTCTAGTTTTTTTCCCCTGATCTCCTGATCTATTAATGTCAGATGTGATGTTCTTGACATTAGGATTATAACTCCTATTTATCCTCTTCATAACCTTATTAAACTGTCTTCCCAGCAAAACAATGGCATGGGACAGCTCCTCCTGAGACTCAGCATCATTCTCTTTCTTAGAATCTTCAGAACTAGATACCAAAACTATACTTTTGGTTTTCTTTTCAGGTTCGTCTTCCATTCCTAATTCAAAGGTTTGAAGAAAACCTATCAACTCATCAACCCTCATCTTGCTGATGTCTTGGGCTTCTTCTATAGCTGTCACCTTCATTTTATATCTCTTGGGAAGAGATCTAAGAATTTTCCTCACCAGCTTCTCTTCAGTCATCCTCTCTCCTAGGGCCCTAGAAGCATTTGACAGCTCAAGGATGTTCATGTGGAAATCATGGATAGTCTCATCATCCTTCATCTTCAGATTTTCAAACTTTGTTGTCAAAAGTTGAAGTCTTGACATCTTGACTTTGGAGGTTCCTTCATGAGTAGTCTTCAAGATATCCCATGCTTCCTTAGCTACTTCACAAGTGTCGACCAACCTGAAGATGTTCTTATCAACACCATTAAATATGTCATTCAAGGCTTTATAATTCCCAAGGGCAAGCTCATCTTCTTCCTTGGTCCATTCTTCTTCAGGTTTCAGTTTTGAGCTACCCTCTATTTCCTTTCCATTCTCATCCTTTTCCACAATAACAGGATGTTTCCATTATTTCAAAATAGCCTTCCAGGCTTTGCTGTCTAATGACTTCAAGAATTTAACCATACGAGGTTTCCAATAGTCATAATTTGAGCCATCTAGAATAGGGGGTCTATTCACAAATCCACCAGTCTCCTTGTCCATTGCACCAGAAAGTATCAGCCCTAAATCTCACCCAGATGCAGAGCAGGATGCCTGCTCTGATACCAATTGAAATTCTGGTATCAGATGTGTGATGTTAAGTGTGATGTCACAACAACACAATCTGCTATATGAACAAGGTAAAAACAAAAGTAAATAACACAATGAATTGTTCACCCAGTTCGGTCTAACTACCTACGTCTGGGGGCTACCAAGCCAGGGAGGAAATTCACTATTAGTAGTATTAAATTATAGACTCAACAATCCCAATTGACATCTACCTAACTTAATCACTACCTAATGACACTTCTACCTAAGAAACCACTTAGGTATGAGAAACCACTCACTCCCTAAATCACCTCAGTGATACAATCCAATGATTACACTTTAAACACACAACTTGATTCTGCTTAACAGCTTTGATCAAGAACAATTAACAGCTCAAAATAGTAACACCAATTCACACACGAATGGTTTACAAAACACACACGAAGACACAAATGACACTCAGCCTTTAGCTCTCTTTCTTCGTACTTTACCAACAAGGGTTGAGGCTGCTTTTATAGAATTCTGACTTGGGCTTGGACCTCCTCCAAATATCTGATTTGATTTGTTTTAAAACCAGAATTTAAAACAGATTTGATCTTCAAATCTTTTTAAATCTTTTCAGATCAACCCAAATGTTAGTTACATGATCTGCAAATTATCTGATTGAAAATATCTTCTCCAAGATATTCGCATCCAATCTCTCTAACAGATCTCCTCAAAACACACTAACACGCGCAGCCCTAAAACATCACAACCTGATGTTCTGATGTTCTGATAAACTGATGTCAAGACATCAATTATAACATCAGCAAATAAAACTTCAACCCTGCAATAGCTAATGTTAGGAACCAATGTTATGACATCAACATTGTTCAACTTTGTTTTACCAAAATTCCAGCCAATACTAGAACTAACAATATTATATGTTTTGCCCTGGTTCCTTGCAAATAGCCAAAAGTTTCATCAGTCTGGCCATTCAAATCCACGAAGGCCGACAGATATCTCTGGCCAAACTTCTGTTGGCCTCCCTCTACCATTCTCTTGGCCTGTCGACCATGAGACTGAAACTCCTCCACCAAACCACTAAAGCCTTAAACATCTCAGGGCCTATGTGGTTGTTGCAACATTGGCTCAATGCTACTTTCAAGCACAAATTAGGATATCCAGCCTCTGCAACAATGGAGCATCTGAATAAAGCACGTTCTGTCGAGGGACTGCGACTAGCCTTGATGACTACCCAAGAAGCCCCAAGACAAGCCCTCTTTATGAGGTATCTCAGTATGTTTGTGGAAACCTCTTCTTTCGTCCCTGACATGGCGCCATTTATGGAGCGTAAGTTTGGGCCTGACTGGTTCAGACAACCGTTCCCTGGAGTCTCACCTCAAGCTGTTGCGTTGTCGAATGCTATATGGCGTGCGTTTCTCACTCCTACCATAATCTCTTTTCGCATCGAGACGGGGAACAATGGATATGGTTTCATGAACTACTGTCCAAATTTGGTGGCTCGACAATTTGGCCTGAGCCAGATGTTGCCAAAACCCTTAGTGAGGCATCCTGAGGATATAGTACGGTCTGGTCGACGTTTAACACACGTAGGTCACAAAGCTTGCATGAGGTTTGTCAGAGCCTTCCAACACTTGGAACTACCAGTTTTCTCCTTCCAGCCTACCTTTTTCACTACTCAGGAATTTGAGGCTTGGTGGTTGGAGTACCAAACTCAAGCTTTTACTCCCAATCTTTTCCTGGCAAACGTGGTTGACGCTTTTGCTTCTACAGCTGGTATCCCTAAACCGTCGACTACAACCCCTATCATAGATGTCGACCCTGCAGAGGATACTTCGACAAAGGTAGATCCTGGACTCTTGATTTCGTCTGCCCCTAGGTCTTAACTAACTAGTTTCAGCTTTGCTTTCAGGGGCGCAAACGAGAAACGGCGGCTGTGCCGACTTCTACCAGACCTGCCAAAAAACCTAAGGCCAACCTTCTACAGGTATTTTTCAATTTCTTGTTCTGCGTCCTCGTCTTCCCTTTGTTCTTACATCATTTCTGCGCAGGTTGCTAAGAAAGTACCTTCCCCAGAAAGGACTGAATCGAATGAGAGCACTCACTCTCGAGTCTTTACTGCAGCAGCTCCAGCGTCTCCTCCATCGACCCCTTTGGTGAGGAAGAAAAAGGCTATCACGCGAAGGACACCTTCCAAATCCAACGTCTCGACGGTGGCCCTAGTCATCCCAAGAAATCTTGAAGATGTTTTCGAACCAATTCCCTCTGTCGCCCTCCCCAAGACAACAACTCCTGTGCAGGTATTCTAACTTTATTTGTGTCCTAGACGACCTTGGGGTGACGAAGCTCACTGGCATTTTGTCTTTTGCGGGAAAATATGATTACTTCGACCACTATTGGTGAGGGCGATACTAAATCGGCCGCAGACGCTCCTACTGCCAACGATGTTGTTATGCCAAGTCCCAAAAGATTGATGAGTTTCACCCACTTATCCCTGAGGAAAACTTGGTGAAGACGCCTCCTGTTGCAACTGATAACTTGGAGCATGACGACGCATTCCCTGGGGTGACTGTCAATCCTTTGCCCATCGTGGATACTGACATCGGGGAGACACTCGAAATCCCTGAACATCGACCAGAGAAGGCTTCGGCTGCTGTTGAGGAATCTCTCACTCCGAAAGCACTCTTGGCAGCTAAGGCGACAAATCCAGCAGCAACTCTGAAGGCACTACACAAGCTTCGCCAGGCAGCCGAAGAGATTCAACCCACTGGTTCGACCGCACTCCCAACTCCAAAAGTGGATGCTTCTTTCAATCTCAAACTTCAGCAGTTGTGGTCCTATCTTTTTTAGGAACAGTTTCTGGCGGCTGTCGCCGAGGACTCCGCCATAGCCAACGACATCTTCAAACTCCTCGATGAACTTTCTGAATTCCGGCTCCCCGCCCCTATGGCCATATATCTGATCGAGTTCGAAGCCTTTTTTGCTCAACTGGCCAAAGACCTTTCCATGCATCATCAGGCCGATGCCCAAATTCGGTTCCGCCACAACGACATGAAACGTGAGTGGCACCTTAGCTCAGTTTGTGAACAAAAACTTGGGGCCTATGAGACCAAAAAACAAGAGCACTCCAACAAACGCCAGGCTTTCGACCAACAGATATCTGAATACCAAGCCCAGATAATGGAGCTGACCCAAAAGATTGTCGAGGTCGAACATCAAAAGGCTTCTCTAGACTCAGCTGAACCTCTGCCTTCTCAGGAAGCCATCAACCATGAAGCGGCTCAAGGACTTGTTCACGTCGAAGCGGCTATGAAGATTAGAGATGCTATCAGCCGCATGCAGTGATGAAAGGTTCTTCTTGAGAGCAAGATAGTTCATGAGAAGGTCCTCTTTGATGATTTTAAAGCTAGATTTCCTAAATTTCCTTAGTTTGTATATTGGTACAATGTAATGAACCATATTCTGTAAGCCATTCTTGGCCCTAAATTAATGAAGACTATATTTTGATGTGAACTTCTTGCAGCATGGGTCTGTATCTTTTCAAATATTTCCCATTTACTCTTACGATTCGTTGGTCTGCTCCCAACTCTTGCACTTCATATGCGTTGTTACTAAACACTCGTGTTACCTGAAATGGCCCTTCCCAGTTGGGAGACCATTTCCCCATCGTTCGATCTCGTCGATCCATGGGCAATACCACTTTCCAAACAAAATCGTTTGCAGCAAAGGTTTTCCCCTTGACTTTCTTGTTGTATGCCCTGGCGACTCGGGCCTTCTGGCGCAATAACACATTTAAAGCCACCATTCTTTCCTCGTCTAAGTCCAAGAGTTCATCTAACATCATTTCCCAGTATTGCTCCGACGGAATCTCATACTGTCGTTGCACTCTAACGGACTGCAAGCATACTTCTGCGGGTAGCACAGAGTCGTGTCCGTAGGTTAGACGAAATGAAGTGGAGTTGGTCGACTCCTTGGGTGACGTCCGACAAGCCCATAACACTTGGCTCAACGTCTTATGCCAGTTTTTTTGGCATTTTCGCCACGTGCTTCTTGATCAAACCAATTATTATCTTGTTAGCTGCTTCGACCTTACCATTCGCCTGAGCATAGTATGGCGTCAAAGTAACCAACTTAAAGCCTGTTTCTGCCACAAACTCCTGCATCCCCTGCCCCACAAACACAGAACCTTAATCTATCATGATTGTCTCAGGTATCCCAAATCTATACAAGATATGATTCTGGATGAAATCTATCACGGCCTCTTGATCCACTTTCACCAAAGGCACAACCTCTATCCATTTTGTGAAATAGTCTATTCCTACGAGGATGAATCTTTGCTGCTTTGACGACGCTGGCCGAATCTCCCCTATTACATCTAAAGCCCATCCTCGAAAAGGCCATGGTTTGACAATCCCATGTAATTCGCTGGCTGGGATATGCATGATGTTTGCATGCTTTTGGCAGTCCTGGCATCCTCTCGCGAAATCTATACAATCCTTAAGCATGCTTGGCCAATAAAATCCTTGTCGAAACAAAAGCCATTTCATTTTTTGTCCAGCCTGGTGAGCTCCACAAGCCCCATTATGAACCTCAGAAATTGCCAAATATGCGTCAGTATCTCCTAGACACTTGAGCAATACCCCTTCTGGGGTTTTCTTCAACAACTCGTTTCCTACTAGGACATAAGTCATTGCTCTGTACTTAGTCTTTCGATCGGTGCTGCCTAACGGGTTTTCTAGATACTCTATAATTGACCTCCGCCAGTCTGTTGGTGGCATATCGTTAACGAAAACCTCATAACTTTCTAAACCTTCGACCAAGCTCATTGAAACTTTGGATATCGACCAACTTGATGGTGCGTGTACGTTCGACACCATCTTTTTCCTAGTTTCGACGAAGCCTTTCAACTTGCCCTCCGACACTTTATAACCAGAGGCAATTTGTGCCAGCTCGTTAGCTTTCTGGTCTTTTATTCTTGGCACATGTGAGATGTTGACAATTTTGAAATGTTCCAACAAACGCTTCGCCAGCGAAAAGTAACTTACCAGATGCTCCTTTAACCATTTATACTCCCTCGTGATTTGTTTAATCACCAATTCTGAATCTCCTTTTATCTCAAGCTCTTTGGCTCCCAAGTCTTTGAGTATCTTGAGACCAGTGATTAAGGCTTCGTATTCTGCCTCATTGTTTGAACACTTGCCATTGACTTTACATTTAAAGGTAGTTGGGATCCCTTGTGGGGATATTATCAGGATTCCCACACCTGCCCCATTTTTATGGTTCGACCTGTCAAAGTACAATTTCCACGGAGCGACGTCGATGCTATGTATTGACGTTTCGACTACAGCGTGGTCGACAATGAAGTCCGCCACTATTTGACCCTTCATCTCCCTCAAAGGGACATATGTCAGGGAGAATCCAGTTAACGCTAGTGCCCATTTCCCAATTCGACTATGCAAAATAGGTTTGGACAACATATGCTTAATAACATCAAAATGCGACGAAACATAAACATTAACTGGTTTGATATATTGTTTCAATTTCATACATGAGAAGTACAAACATAGGCATAGCTTTTCAATCATAGTATACCTAGTCTCAGCATCTATCAATATCCTACTAAGGTAATAGATGGGTCTTTCGACGTCACCATCATCCTCTTGTGCTAACATACTGCCTATGGTCGTATCCGACGCTGCAATGTACAACTTCATGCTTTTATTTATACTAGGTGGTAATAGGATTGGAGGCTTCGTAAGGTATTCTTTAATTGCTTCGAAAGCCTTTTGTTGCTCTTGTCCCCAGCGGAACTCACTTTCCTTCTTGGTCTTGAGCAGTGGTGAAAACACTTTCGTCTTGCCACTTAGGTTTGAGATGAACCTCCTCAAGAAATTTATCTTCCCCAACAAATATTGGAGCTGTTTCTTTGTCGTTGGAGGCTTGAGATCCAAGATGGCCTTTGTTTTGTTCTGGTTGATCTCGATGCCTCGCTTGTGGACTACGAATCCCAGGAAATCCCCTACACGAACACCAAAGGCACATTTTAGTGGATTCATTTTTAATCCATATTTCCTCATTCGCTCAAATGAGCGTCGGAGGTGGTCGAGATGACCATCCTCTGATGACGACTTTATGACTATGTCATCAATGGACACCTGCATAAAATCCTCAATAAAATCATGGAATATAGCATTCATAGCCCTTTGGTAGGTTGCCCCAGCGTTCTTCAACCCAAAAGGAATCACCACTCATTCATATGTCCCCAAAGCTCCTGGGCATCGAAATGCAATTTTGGGGACATCCTCCTCGGCTATGAGAATTTGATTATAACCGGAGTATCCGTCAAGCATGCTCAAATACTCAAATCCCGCGGCTGAGTCAACTAATATCTCTGCCACGGGCATCGAATATTCGTCTTTAGGAGTAGCGTTATTCAAATCCCTAAAGTCGATGCACACTCGAAGGGTCCCATTTTTCTTAATAACAGGAACTATGTTTGCTATCCATTCTACATACCTTGCAGTTCTGATGAACCGACTTTTGAGCAGTCTTTCAATTTCCCGCTTGATCTTCGACGTCACTTCGGGGCAAAACGTCGAGGGTGTTGCTTTACTGGCCTTTTGCCTGGCTGGATTGGGAGGCGATGCTCTACTACGCTCCGACTCAAACCAGGCATTTCGCCATAATCCCAGGCAAAACAGTCCCAGTATTCTTTCAACACTTTGACCAATTTGGCTTTCACTGTCGGTCCTACCTTGGCACTCACGTATGTGGGCCTTTTGGTTGTTCCATCCCCTAAGTCGACTTCCTCAAGGGGGTCCTGGGCTTGCATTCTCTGTAGTTCATGATCTGGGCCCTTTTTGAACCCTAAAGGCTCATCATCATAAATACCATCGAGCCTCTGATTTCCTGCAGCTTCCTTTTGGCCTTGTGAGCCATTAGCTTTTTTGTCATGGTCGGCCCCCTAGTCATTTGGAGAGTCTCGCCCTTTTCGAGTGCCGACATCTTCCTATTTTCAGCCAGATAGGCCGAAATCCGAGTCATGCTTTCTGACTCAGTCGTCATTTTCACCAGTAGTGGACCACCCCGTTGGTGGCGTTTCCATTGGCTCCATACCTTCGTCGGCAACGTCCCAGATGAACCCGTAGTCGGGGTCTAAGTTCAGGACACGACCCGTGTCGACGAAGGTGTAGGATCCTGATCCATCATCACAAGGAGCCACATTTGCTAAGTGCTGGTCAAAAGACTTCTTGGTACCCTTGGCTTCGTCGACTTTGTAATAGCTTTGATCTGCTTCAATATTTTCGACGATGCCATCCTTTCTCCAAATGATCAATCTTTGGTGCATTGTTGATGGTACTGCCCCAATTCCATGGATCCACTCACATCCTAACAACAGATTGAAGTTTGCTTTCGATTTAATGACCATGAAAAGTGTCAGCCTGTTGGTCGTACCTACTGCCAAGTCCACTTGAACGACCCCCAGGATGTTATTGGTCTTGCCTTCGTAGTTGGACAAAACCATGTTGTGCTGTCGGAGGTCAGCCTCCGTCTTCCCAATTTTCTTAAATAGACTGTGAGGCATTAGGTTCACAGTTGCTCCACCATCTACAAACACTTTGTTGACAGGCACCCCATCAATCTTCGCCTTTATGAACAACAGCTTTAAATGGTACATCATCCCAGGTCTAGGACGTTCAAGCATAGTCATTTATCCCTCGACCACTCCACTGTTCATCACATAATAGCATACCGGCTTATCATCCGCATTCTCACCTATGACGAAGTCTTCTTCAGTCTCAGAGATTTTAGATACCACATCATACTCAGCTGGTAGAACCGACACGATACCACAGTTTACCACGAAGTCTTCGCCATAGGTTTCATCATTGGTGTTGTCGTACATGTCTTCATCAAAATCCCCTTCAGGTGATGGGTCATACTCTTCATCGGATTGAGGGGAGTATTTAGGCTCTTCTTCATCTGACTGAGGAGTATACTCTGGCTCTTTCTTGTTCTCCGTCAGCGAAGTACACTTTGAGCTCTGGGTCGACACCACTTCTTTTTCTCCCGAAGTGTTCACGGTCACTGCCATGGTTTGGTTCGTCGCCACCTTGTTCTTTTCTACCCATCTTTCTCTTGGGTATTAGTGCTTCTGCCCAGATGTTCCGACAGGCTTCACTTTCGAAGTCGTAGCCTCTCTTTTAGCCTTCTTATTGCGCTGATAGCGCCTCCACTGGGTCCTAGTCATAGGGTTTTTCCCTTTGTAGTTGGGGGATACCCTATATCCTGCTTGTTCGACCCCATTGTCGACGACATTCGCCTATTTTTCCAAATCAAGAGCTTTCCACTTTGGTCTTTTGCTTTCCTTCTGATTCACTGGGGCCATCCATCTTTCCTGTGGAGAGTCTGATGGGGGCACGAAAGTTTTAGGCCTTCCCCCTTGGAACAGCTTTCGATACTCCTCATTTCGACGAGGGGCCCCGCTCCCATCGAACACAAACCTTGGGACAGGTGGCTTGCTTTCTGGCATCACTTCTCTCTTGCTTGCCTCATACCTCTCAGTAGTTTTCTCATCGAGCACAGCATTACATCTGGGGCATAGTGCGGCTTTCGAGCCGCTTATCCTGCACTTTTCCTGAAAATCCTCCAAACTTTCACTAGTCTGGGGGTACACTGCTTCAAGTTTGCCTTCTCCCCTCTTGTCGGAACCTTCAGTAGTTTCGACCATCATGCACTCTACCACTTCAGTCGTGGGTGGTTTGTCAAGGCCCTCAGTAGCTTCGACCATCAGACATTCGTACACTTCTGAATACAAAGCCTCTTCAACCTTCAGTGGGTCGGTGTCAACCTGCATCCTCGGCTTCTCGCCAAATTAGAGTCGACCCTCCTTCAAAGCCTTCTACACTAAATCCATGAAAAGAACACATTGAGCTGTTTTATGACCAAGGAAATTATGAAACTTACAAAATCCCCTCTTTTTCTTTTGTTCTAGAGGGGGATCTTTCAAACCAGACGGAATAATTATCTGACCATCTTTAACCAGTAAATCAAATATTTCATCACATTTGGAATCGTCAAAAGTATAAGTTTTAGCGACGTATTTATCTGTCTTGTTAGTTTCAGTGGGATTTTTCCTGTTCGATGGTTTCAATAGTTTGCATGTATAGGGAGATCTCGGCTTAAGTTCAGCCACGTGGATCTCACTTTCATCGACGGATTCTTCATCGTCAGACGAATACTCGTCAGCAGCCACATAAGATACTTTTTCTTTTTTACGATATCTATTAGACTGGGCCTTTTCAGCTTTCAGACGTTCGACCTGGCGAACTCGGTCAGCTAGTTGCGCCATATCTCTAAGATACTGCATGTCCAACTTCTTTCTGATCAAATAGTCCAGGCCGCCAGCGGCCATTTCGACTAATTCGTGTTCAGGGACTCAAGTAAAGCACTGTGTTTTCAAAAGTCTAAACCTATTTAAGTACTGGTCTACTGACTCCGTGGCCTTGCGTTTGACGCTTGCCAACTCTTTCAAACTTATTTTCGACTGTCCCATATAAAATTGTTCGTGAAACAGACTCTCCAATTGTGCCCACGTGTGAATGGACTGAGGGGCCAACGTGGTAAACCACGTGAACGCATTCTTTGTGAGGGAACTTGGGAAATATTTCATTTTCAAGTCCTCATTGTTCGCTATGTCGCCTGCTTCGGTTTGATACCTAGCGACGTGTTCGACTGTAGACTCTTCCGTTTCCCCAGCGAACTTGGTGAACTTAGGCACTTTCCATCCCCTGGGAAATTCTGTTTGTAATACAAAATCAGGTAATGGGGATGTATATGTCGGCCGTCGAAGGCCTGGGTTCGCCCCATTATGGACCATGATATGTTTGACTACGGCCTCTAAGTTATGTTCTCCAGCCAAGGCGTCTTGTCGAACCTACTGGACAACAAAATCTGGATCTTGGTTCCAATGGACAATCACCGGAGGCCTTTGAACTCTCCTAGGGATCTCCTCGAACTCAAGAGGTTGTTCTATAGTTTCGTCGAAGACTTTATCCTGATGACGAGGCATCTTTGGTCGAGGTGGTGGGGTTTGTCGACCCTGAGCCCTAGGAGCACCTAAGAAGTCACCGATTCGTGTCATCTGAGTCGCCAGTTGTTGGTAACTCTGGGTTGACTCTTGTATCAGTGGTCTTAATATTGTACCCATCTGTTGGGTCAACATGTGGACCATCTCATGATTACTCTCGTCCATCTATTACCTCATGACCGCGACGGAACTAGAGGTAAAGATTGGTATGGACTGAGAGACAAGGTTGAATCCTGGGGGTCGAATCATTTGGTTCGACACGTGTCCTATCCCTTGATAAGTCGAAAACACTGGGGACGAACTTTCCCCAAATAAATGGACGTTAGAATGCAAACTTGACATGAACTCTGGCGGCATTCCATACGATCTAGGTATAGGCATGGTGATACTAGGCATATATTGCCCCGTTGTCCCTGCCATTGTCGATCTCAGGTCGTTTCGACGTGGCATTGCAATTGGTCCGCTAGGAGAGGTTGACGCCGCTGATATGGTACCAGAGCCAACATCAGTTGTCTGTGTTCCCACCGCAGTTTCTGCCGGAGGCGGTTCTTCGTTCGGTCGTGGTGTTACCATCTTACCACTACGCAAAAACATATACTCAATTCACACGTGTCCCACCAGGTGTGCCACTTTGTTCGCCTGGGCGAACAACCGCTGGCCTTCCGTCGCAGCTTCGCTTGCGGGATCGGCCACACAAATCCCATAACAGTGGTGATTGGAAGCGTATGTTTGTGGTGCGTTTTAGTTTCTCAGTTTTTTAGTAAGGGTTGTCACGCTGAGGTGACCTTGGTGACGTAAAGAGTGTTCTAACGATCAACGGGTTTGGCGCAACAACAAAGAAATAAAGGAAAGGCTGAGTAAAACAAGAAAAAACAATGATTTAAATTAAACACTGGAAGTAAATTGCATTAAGTAGAATTTGGACGCAGATGTACATTTGTTTGCGGGAGTGAACTCGTTTCTCTCTAAGCTTGGTACTTTGAGTATTTTCCCTTACAATGTGAAAAAATGCGACCCCCTAAAATGAAAAGTACATCGCCTTATATAGGCCTAAAATGTAACTCTTTGTCTACCCGGATGTCTCCTGAAGCTGACACGTGGCACCCCACTTTCTTTTTAACTTCCCATAGTCTTGGAAGTTTCAAATTTCTCCCGCCTAAACGCTTTGTGCCTTGAAGTCAAAATCAACTTGTCGCCTCATTTCCTTCCGACGCCGAGGCTTGTCGCTGTTTCTTCGACGTGCCTTTCTGCTGGTGTTGACTCGACACCTTGACGTACCCCTTTGTACCGACACGCCCTGGAGTCTCTGGATCCCACCGCCAGTCGAAATCCAGTGTCAACAGTGGGCAAGGAGCTGGCTGACTGCAAAAGCCAGAACCAGGCCCAGGTCGAGCTTCAAGGGAAGTTGGAGGAAAGGTCGAAGAATGTTGAGGAGGAGCGGAAACGCCTCTTGACGAGGGACGTCGAGCTTGAAGAGGAGAGGGATCGTCTTTCGGCGAGGAACGCCGAGTTGGAAGAGGCAGTCCGCCTGGCTGATGAGGAAACCGAAGAAGACAGGTTACTGACTTCGCGGGCAGCGCTGATAGCGAAACTAAGGGAAGCTGAGCAAGATAACCTCGTGGCGGCTGACATAGGTTTCAGAAACGCCGTGCAGCAGCTTCAGGTTCTCAACCCCAGCCTCATAACAAAAGGGACTGACCCGACTACGAGGTGGTCAACGGTCAGATCGTGCAGCCGATGCAGGAGGACGAGGTTGTCGAACACGAACAGCCTGAGGGGACCGTCGTCGAGTAGGTTTTTCCTTTCTCGTTCTATTTGGCTTGCGTGCCATTTTTTCTTTGTAATGATTTGTGCCCAGCCTGTGTGCCAGGGGCTTCTGATACTTGTTTGTAATATCTATACACTGGGCTTCTGCCCGCTTTAATGCATTTTTTTTATCCGCTAGTGTGCTATTTGTATGGTTTTAATTGTGTGTGATGTTATTGTATTTGCTATACTTTGTTTATTTTTGTCTAAGTAATATACTTTGGGGATTTTCTCGACATCGATAGCCCCCGACCGCGAGGAGAGCTGGTCGGGTGGTCGGAGATGTGTTTCGACCTTCAACGAGGCTAAGAGCTCGGTCGAGGTCTTAGCCTCGTGGCGTGAACTTCCCATCGTGAGCTAGGTGTTCTGCTTAATTGGTACAACGACGGCGGAGCTCGATCGAGGTATCCCCGTCGGATCAAAAGTCTTTGCGCATACACAACGCGTCCTTTGATCATCGTGTTCTGTATAAGGGTGTCACGCTCGTACCTTAGTGCGTCCCCGTAATCGCGGTGCTAGTGAGTCACAGGCAGTGCTTAACTGTAGTACTGATTGAGCTTCTCAGCGTTCCATGGTCGAGCAAGTTCTTCCCCGTGCAGATTTTCGAGGAAGTAGGCTCTTGTCCCCATTTTCGTGCGGACGCGGTACGGGCCCTCCCAGTTCGCGGCGAGTTTGCCTTCTCGCGAGTCTTTCTGGTTCCTTCGTAGGACGAGGGTACTCACCTGAAAATCACGTTTGATAACTTTGTCGTTATAACTTAGTGTTATTTTCTACTTAAGTGAAGCTTCTCGGAGAGAAGCTCTCGAACGTGTCTCCTCGACGAAATCGAGTTCTTTCCTCAGGGCTTCGTCGTTCGCGTCCCCGTCGAGGGGGGCTTCTGTCCTCCTCGAGGGTTCCCTGATTTCCACGGGGATCACCGCTTTCGTTGCGTAGGTCAGACGAAAGGGGGTCTCCCCGGTCGTGGAATGTGGAGTCATTCGGTAGGCCCAGAGGACGATGTGTAGCTCCTCGACCCACCGTTGTTTGGCGTCGCCTAATCGACATTTCAATCCTCGGAGGATTACTCTGTTCGCCGCCTCGGCCTGTCCATTTGTTTGAGGGTGCTCGACCGACGTGAAGCGCTGCTTCGTGCCTAGTTTGGAGACGAAGTCTTGGAAGTTCCTGTCGGTGAACTGTGTTCCGTTGTCAGTGACAATAGCTCGAGGCACGCCGAATCGGGCGAGAATGTTTCTTTTGAAAAAATGTAATATGTTGAAGGTCGTGATTTTGGCCAATGCTTCCACCTCAATCCACTTCGTGAAGTAGTCCACCCCGACGATGAGGTATTTGTTTTGATACGACCCCTGGACGAAGGGTCCGAGGATATCCATCCCCCACCACGCAAACGGCCACGGGGAGAATAGTATTTTGAGCTCGTTAGGAGGAGCGAGGTTTATGTCCCCGTGTCGTTGGCATCTATCGCACTTCTTGACGTGTTCCTTGGCGTCTTGTTGCATGGTGGGCCAGTAATATCCTGCTCGAAGTGCCTTACGGGCTAACGATCACCCGCCGAGGTGTTGTGCATTGATTCCCTCGTGGATTTCCTGGAGGATGTCGGGGATCTTGGTATCCCCGACCCACCTGAGGAGGGGGATAGAGAACCCTCACCGGTATAGCTTGTCCTCGACTATCGTGTATGAGCATGCCCGCCGCTTGACCATTCCTGCTTCCTTGGGATCTTCGGGCAGTTTGCCCGTCGTGAGATACTCGTACACAGGGGTCATCCAGCAATTGCTATCACCAATGGCGTTTACGTCCGCCCTTGGAGCGGGTTTATCAATGCTCGACCGGGAAATCACTTCTTGTATGACGGATTTGTTCCCGCCTTTCTTCTTTGTGCTTGCCAATTTGGACAAGACATCCGCTCGGGTATTGTACTCGCGGGGGATGTGAGTTAATCCGCGGAGGTGAATTTTTTCATCTTTTCTTTCACCAAGGTCAGGTATTCGACGAGGTTGTCGTTCTTGGCCTGGTACTCTCCTCGGACTTTCGAGGCCACGAGTTGGGAGTCAGTGAAGATTTTGACCTCCTTGGCACCGAGGTCCCCGGCCAGCCGAAGTCCGGCGAGGAGAGCCTCGTACTCCGCTTGGTTGTTCGACGTCGGGAAGGATAGTTCGAGGGATACCTCGATCAGGATGCCTTCCTTGTTTTTGAGGATGATGCCCTCCCCGCTTCCCTTCGGGCTGGATGCTCCGTCGATATAGATCATCCATTTTTGGGATCCGTTGGTCGAAGGTTCCGGGACGGTCATCTCTGCCACAAAGTCGGCCAATACCTGAGCCTTCAGGGCTTTCCTTCCCTCGTATTGTATGTCAAACTCGGCGAGTTCGAGCGACCACCTGAGCATCCTCCCCGCCATATCCGGCCATCCAAGGAGTTGCCTTATAGGTTGTTCGGTCCTGACGACGACAATGTGGGCGAGGAAGTAGTGGCGTAGTCTCCTGGCCATGGTGACGAGGGCCAGGGCGACTTTCTCTATCTGCTGATACCTGAGCTCGGGGCCTTGGAGGGCTTTGCTCGTGAAGTAAATTAGTTTATGCCCATCCGGGGTTTCCCGAATGAGGACAGCGCTGACCGTTTCCCTCGTGATTGCGAGATACAAGAAAAATGTCTCCCCGCTCTCAGGCCGTGAGAGGACCGGGGGTTGCGATAAGACTTATTTTAGGTGGAGGAGCGTCTGCTCGCATTCTTCGCTCCATTCAAACTCCGCTTTTTGTCGAAGAAGTTTGAAAAATGGGAGTGCGTACTGCGCAGACTTGGCGATGAAACGGGAGAGGGCGGTAAACATCTCGTTCAATGATTGTATTGACTTCTTTGAGTCTGGAGTAGGGATCTCAGAAAAAGCTCTACACTTGTCGGGGTTGGCTTCGATTCCTCGCTCTGTGAGGTAGTAACCGAGGAACTTACCTGCCCGAACGCCGAAGGTGCATTTGTCGGGATTGAACCTCATGCGGCACTTCTTCGCCGTGTCGAACACCTTCTGGAGGTGTGCGGCATGGTCAACTTCTTCCGCGGATTTGACGATTATGTCGTCCATGTAGACCTCGAGCATGTCGCCTATTTCAGCCCGGAAAACCTTATTCATCATCTGTTGGTAGGTCGCACCGGCGTTCTTCAGACCGAAGGGCATCACGTTGTAGTAGTAATTGCCCGACTCGGTCATGAAAGCCGTGTGCTATTTGTCGACCTTGTCCATGGAAATTTGGTTGTATCCCGAGTATGCGTCCATGAAGGATAATAGTTTGTAACCTACAGAATTGTTGACCAGCTGGTCGATGTTAGGCAAAGGATAGCAGTCTTTCGGGCAAGCCCGGTTAAGATTAGTATAATCAACACATATCCTCTATTTTCCATTATTCTTTTTGACGAGTACAACGTTGGACAGCCAGGTTGTGTATCTGGCTTCCGAAATAAAATTCGCCTCTAGGAGGTCTTTTACAGCTTTTTCAGCAGCCTCCGCTTTTTCGGGAGACTGCTTACGCCTACGTTGAGTTATGGCCCTAGCGGCCGGATCTACTGCGAGGTGATGGCAAGCCACCTCGGGGTCAAGGCCAGGCATCTCGGAGGCGCTCCATGCGAACAGGTCAGCGTTCTCCCTTAGACATGCCTTCAGCTGCTCCTTCGCCAGGTCGGGGATCCCGGTGCCAATCTTCACGTTACAGTCTGGATCGTCCCCGAGGACCATGAGCTCAAAGTCTCTGTCTGGGATGGGGCGCGTTGGGTGGAGAGGCCGCCCGTTGTTTTCCTCCTGGAGGACGAGGTCTTCTGCCCCGTCTTCATCGGGTTCGCCCGGGAACCTGTTGTCGAGTTTGACCGCGTTGACGCGCGGGAGAGGTACCTGTTCGGTGTCCGGGGGTGGCTTTGCCACGGTCTTGGGTTTGGTACTGATGGAACTCATGCCTTTGATGGCGGCGTTGAAGCATCTTCTGGTCGCGTCTATGTCCCCGTGCATTGTCACTACTCGTCCCCTGGCCGTGTAGTACTTCATTTTGAGGTGGACCGTTGATGGTACCGTCGTAAGCTCGGCCAGGGTGGTCCTCCCGAGGATGCAGTTGTAAAGGGATGGACATTCGACCACCAGGAAGCGGGTCTTCACCTGTCGGGCAGTGTCTTCGGCCCCGAATGTGACCATCAGCTCAACGTAGTCCCATGGTCTGGTGGTGGTTCCGTTGAATCCTTGCAGGTCTGAGCCGACGTAGGGGGTCAGATGTCTCTCGTCGAGTTGGAGAGTCCCGAAAAGGTGAGCGTACATGATGTCGACCGAGCTGCCCTGGTCGACAAGGATCCTTCGAACGTCAAAATTCGCCATCTGAGCCCTGACCAGGAGGGGGATAGTGGCATTGGGCGTTCCGCCGGGGAGCTCCTCGAGATAGAAGGTGATAGGGTTTGAGTTCCCTCGCACCTTCTCGAGAGTGGTTGTCTTCGCCGATGTTGCTGATTCCAGTTCATCAAATTTCCTCTTAATCGACCCGACGGACAACTTCTCGTAACCATCCCCAGAGATGACCATTGCCTTGGGGAAGCCTTCCCAGGTGCTATGGGCAGCGACGAGGTCCTCGTGGGGGAAGGTTGCCCACATGTTGTGAATTGCTTCTTGGTCTTCAATGATTACGGGGACAAAGAAATCTTCGGGTCGAGTGACACTGAGGGCGACCTGAAGCCGACTCTCGTCGGGAGGAGGTGTCGTCTCCTTGACGTTCTGGGCTTCCCGGGAGCTGGGACGAGGAGTGTCATTCTTCTGGGCGTATTTCTTCAAGTGTCCTTCCTTGATGAGAATTTCAATTGCATCCTTGAGATGGATGCAGTCTTCTGTGACATGCCCGTGGCTCCGGTGGAATCTGCAGTACTTTGACTTGTTAGTGTTTGTTTTGGGAGTAGTCGGCTTCGGAAAACGGGCGCCTCCTTTCAGAAATTCCGAGTTCTGGCACTCGGAGAGGATTCGCGCGCGGGGAGCGTTGAGCGGGGTGTACTACGTGAACCGGCCAGCTGGTCCGCGCGGTTCCCGAGGACCACGGGGGCGATTTTCTTTCTTTCTTTCTCCTCCTCCTCGGGGAGGAGAGTCTTCATCTTTGTGGCCGCGGGGGCCTTCCTTGCGTCTTGACTCAAGGGCAATCTGCGCTGCCTCCGACTCCTCGAGCTCGATGTACGACTGAGCTCGTTGGAGGAGGTCCTCCAGACGGCGGGGTCTGCGGAGGCCCACAGACTTGGCAAAATCAGATCCAAAACGTAGTCCATGGATAATCAAATACTTCTTCATGTCGTCGGTCGTGTGAACCTCGACAGCTTTTCTGTTGAATCTCTCAATGTAGTTCCGGAGAGATTCATTCTTCCCCTGGAAGATGCTCTCTAGGGCAGCCTCCGTCTTCGTGTGTCGACGAAACGCAGTAAAGTGTTTGGTGAAGCGTTGTCTTAGTTGCTTCCAGGATGTGATCGACCCGGGTGCCAGACCCTTGTACCATGTCATGGCGCCCTTCCGCAAGGTGGTGGGGAAAAGCCTGCAATTAATGGCTCCCCTGACGTTTCTGAAGTCGAGCATGGCTTCAAAACTTTCGACGTGATCGTCGGGGTCGGCCATATCGTCGTAGGTCCCCAGTTGCGGGGGTTTCTCCATGCCCGCAGGAATTGGGGCATTCATGATCTCCCATGACAAAGGGGTCCTCTGGTCGTCGTCGTCGCTTCCGGCCGGGGACCTCGAAGGGGATCGATGATGCCGTTGAGGGGAATTCCTCGAACGGTTCCTCGGTCTCTCCTCGGTGGTTTTGGACTTCTTGGTAGTTGCGGAGGGCCTGGGTTCCTTCCGAGGCGGGGAGCGATGGCACTTCTGGGAGATCGCCGGCTGGGGGCGTTCAAGGCGTGGACGACGGCCCTCGCGCACCGGCGAGGGGGTTTGAGATTCTTCGGACGGAGTCCTTCGCGGGGAAGGGGAGCGGCGAGGTGAGGGTGGACGACGATGTCTTCGCGGGGAAGATCGCCATGTCCGCCCTTGCTCTAGTGCTTCAATTCTGGTATTCTGGTGTGCTATCAGCTGATTGGTCTGATTGATCAAGGCAAATTGGGCCACGGTGCTCGCATCTGCATTGGGCGGAGGAGCAACTGGCTGAAAGACGGCTTGTTGGTCGCCCTGCTGGGCAGTGTCGTAAGCCGCATCTTGGGAGTCTGGGGAGGCGGTATGCCCGTCTCTCACGTCGCCTCCTTCGACGTGGAGGGCAGCAGCGTCTTCGCGGTGGTTCCCGTTCTCGAGTTGCGCGAGAACGGTGTCCAGAGTTTTGTTAGCAGACGGGTTGTTGGCCATGCTGGTGATGAACGAGAGGATTGCTTTGGTTTATCGGAGGAAAAACGGGGAAGCAAGGTTTCCCACAGACGGCGCCACTGGTCGTACCTAGAGCAGACAGTATTTGGTGGCCAGCAACGTCTTGTGGACTTCAGCTCCGGTGCGGTTGAAAGACGGCGGGAGGGGGGGTGTACCTGCAAGGTACTCCGACGCTCAAGTAAGGCAAAGGTCAAGTAAAAGCAAGTACAAGGTTAAAGTGTAAAAGAGTGTGTAACCTGACCCTCTCAAGTGAGAAGGTATTTATAGAAAGCCCCTAGCGCGGGGCCAACGGTTACTTGCATTGGGCTGGATTGCCAGGTCCAATCCAAGTAATTGTCAGGGCTTATGTGGCGTAGTGAAGACCAGCACGTGGTCTTCGCGCTGGGGTAACCGTTCCTAGATCTCCGAAATTAGGGCAGACCGATTCCATCGAGAGTGGGCGGTTACATGAGAACGTGTCCTCGCGGAGAGGAGTCTTGCGTGTCGGGGAGAGACGTGTCCTCACGGGGAGGAACTTACGTGCAGGAGGAGAAGACTCCTCGGGGGAGGAGAACCTGAGTGTCGGGGAGGAGCGAGGCCGGAGAGGCTTAGCGCCCTGCCCGACGCTCTATACCGTGCGTGTGCCCGACAATGTTGAGAAGGACGTATGCCTGACATAGGTCGTGCTAAGAGGCCCTTGTTGGGCCATCCCGAGACGTGTGGGTTGGGCCTGCTCGATTGCGGGGACAGACCCCAACCCAGTCCAGAACAATATATATATATATATATATATATTAGGACGGACGACGTTTTTTTTTTTTTTTGTTTTTCCTAAAAGTAGTGGTGCTACTCTTTCTGCTTTTTATATATAGGTATTTACGTCCCTTGACACACAAAACAATAGGTTCACCTTTTAAAAACATTGGTCCACCAAAATACTATTAATAACGCTTTTTTATTTTTTTCTCTTTTTAACATTGGTTCACCTTTTAGCATTGAGAAAAAAGACAATTTATTTATATTATTTCTGATATATTTGGCCGATATATTAAAAACCATAGCTTACCAGTGTGATGATCAATTAAATTTTTTATTATTTTAAAATAGATCACTCTAACATCATTTAAATAAAATTCATTTTAATTAATTAAATATCTATTAAATATTTAATTAATATTAGCACTTAATTTAATCAATAATAAATTAAAACTCATAATTAATAAATAACTAATATAATTAAATGAAAATAGATATTTACATAATAATATAAATATATAGTTATTAAATGAAATATTCCAACAATAAATTCTGAGAATAGTTACTATAAATTGATGGTGTAAAAAATTTTATCCAGTTAATGCTGCATTATCATTTGTTTTGTATTATTTTATAAGTGATTAAAATGAAAGTCAAATATTTTTCAACATCTAATATTTATGAGTAACTTTCATTATTGATGTATTTCAATTAAATTCATAAATTCTTTATATAAATTGATTATTTGAGTTAACAACTCTTTGCATTTTCTTTTTTACAAATTCAAAAAATTGTATATTTTAACCGGTCAAATTCAAAAATTTTATTGATCTCATTTAAATAAATGAGACAAGCAAAGAGTCAAACTAATATTTTAAATCTTCAACTCATTTAACTTTATTTTTAAGTTTGCTATTTAGGGAAATTGCTAGTCATGCTTAGGAGCATTGACTAATGCTGCAAAGTTACCTTCAACCATAAATAATTTTAATTATATGCCTAGACCAACATTAATTTGGTCAGAAAATTGAATTTAGATTTTTCTAACAAAATACAAATTCGGGTGTTGTGGATAAAAAAAATTAGGCGAACACTCTACTCTGATACTCTTAAAATTAATTGAGTATCAAGTATTAGTACCTTTAACCAATCAAATATTTTAATTTAATGTCAAATCATTTTATTATTTTAATTAATTTTTAAAAAAATTAATTAATTTTTACAATTTTTAGTAAAGGTACTGATACCCAACTTAAATTCATGGATATCAAAGAATTTATAAAAAAAAAGTGAACACTCCGATACCTTTGAAATTAACTGAGTACTGATACCCTCAACCAATCAAATATTTTAATTCAATATCACATTATTTTATTTTATTTAAAAAAATCAATTATTTTTTACAATTTACATTAAAGATACGGGTACCCAACTTAAATTCATGAATACTAAAGAATTTATCAAAAAGAGGTGAATACTCGGGTACCTTTGAAATTAATTAGATATCGATACCCTCAATCAATCAAATATTTTAATTCAATGTCACATCATTTTATTATTTTATTTTATTTTTAAAAAAATCAATTATTTTTTACAATTTACATTAAAAATTAAGAGTTTACTTTAGCTTATTTTACACAATCTTCAACTATTTCTTAAATTCGGATTTGTTGTTACGACTAAATTCTTGCAATCACACACTCATTCGTGATTGTTTGATTAAAATCAAACGATTTTGATTTTAAAATATATATATTTTAATTTATAAAATAAAAAATTAATTATTTTAATCTATCTTATTAAATCGGATATTTTATAATATTCAAACTATGTGATTGTGTCAAAATCCGAATGTATTAAATTGATATGTCTATTTCTTAAAAGACTACTACTCCCTCCGTCTTATAATGAATGACCCATTTGGATTAAAATGGTGTTCCAAAATATATGATCTATTTCAATTTTCAATGCAACTTTTTTTATTTTACCTTCTAATTAATATTACTTTCATCATTCTCAATACATCATAAGGGTACTTTAGTAAAAATGTCATTTTCTCTCCTTCATTTATTCCTTTTTCTTAATCTGTGTGAAAAGTCAACTGAGTCACTTATTGTGGGACGGAGAGAGTAGTATGTTTGGATTAACTTTTGCAAGACTCAAAATCAATTTTAGAAATGTAGAATTGATTCTGGGTAATTTTAAATTGTTTGTTTTATTAAAAGTATAATTAATTCTATCTTCATAATTAATTCTACTTGAAATTAGAATTTGTAACTTCTACTTTCAAAATTAATTATAAATGATTTTTATCCTAAAATTTATTGTTTAACTCATTTTAAATAAATAAATCTAAATATAAATCATGCTTAATTCAATTATATTAAAATCAATTTCATTAAACTCAATTTTATTAAAATCAATTTTATCCACAGCAAATTTAACCAGACTCTCCATATAAGACAGCTTGTTGGAATGTAAATTCTACAAAACAAAACCTCTAAGAATCAATGCCCTAATTTTATATATAAAAATAACAATTTTTTAATTAATTAATTTAATTTACACAAGTTACATACAAGTACAAAGCAACTTTCGAATCGCTGCGTTTAAACGCTCATCCAATAGCAAACGACTATCACACCACAAGAAAGGTGAAGACGAGTGTGAGGCATTTTCCGTGAAACTAACTGCTCTAAAGCTTCATAAACACGAAATTGACATTTGAACCAACGAGGGTAATATAGTCAATCCATCAACTCCAACCACCGTTTTTCAATTTCACGGATCCACACATACAATGATGCCCCGTGTGACTAAACTGCCCTTTAATCTTTCTCTCCCCAAACGGTCCTCAACCCAACGAACTTTCCCTCAAACACGATAACAAGGGAAGTGAATTATTGTCACGTCAAACTCACGCGCTGCAACACTTGTCTCACTTCAAAAAGCCAAAATCTATAACCATTTTCATTCATATCTTATTTCCATCTCTATCACAATAGCGGACCCCAACTACCTTCTCATCAAGGGCATTTTCGGTATTCAATACCACTGGAGCGTCCATTCCAATCCGCCACGTAAGATTACACGTGTCGTTATTTTCTTCTTTCTCTTTCTCGCTGCCTTTAAGTACTCTCTATGCTATGTGATCTTTTTCTTATCCTCTCTTCGCCCACAGCTTCACGCGCTAACAATACTCACCGGTGAAAGACTCGTCGGAGACTATGGATGATATTCCGGCCACGTTATCTGATCTTGATTTCATGAATTTGTAGTGGCGTGTATTGTTTGAGAGGTTAATTGTGTTTAGTATAAACCCTAAGCAAAAGCAACTTTACTTAGCAGAGTTTTCAAGTTATTCTATGCTTACTCAATTTTCTCTGTATAAATTAAATTAATTCAGAAAATATTAAGACGATCGCTCTATTGTTTCGGGTTTTTTTTTACGGTTTTTCGGAGTCTCATTTATTAGAATTTTTCAAATTAAGTTGTGCAAAATTTGAAAAAGCGGTTTTGAAGATTTCTGTATAAACTTGATTCATAGTTCAAGATCGGGATAGTCTGTGATTTTTGTATTGGAGATTCGTGATGCCTTTCACGATGAAGATTCAGCCGATCGATTCTCAGGTGCCGGCCGAGAGGACTAAGCCAGTTGTCAAGTCGCGGCTGAAGCGACTCTTTGAGCGTCAGTTCTCAGGCGTCCTGAAGAATCCACCGGTGGAGAAAATCGGCGGCGATGAGCCGCATGCACGCAAGGACGGTAACGGCAACGGAAACGGAAACGGCATCGTCGATTTTGAACCAAGCTCGGTGTGTCTGGCGAAGATGGTGCAGAGTTTCATTGAAGAGAATCAAGAGAAACATTCTGTTTCCTGTGCTCGCAATTGCTTCAATGGAAGCTTCGATGATTGCTCCGACACTGAAACTCACGCGCTCGGTGGCCCTTCCTCCGGTGAAGTGTACGAAACCCTCAAGGTATGAATCGCGTGTTTAGTTTACTATTAATTAATTAAGTTAAGTAAAAAATAAGTGAGAAATTAGTTGTTTGATAGTAATTAGTTAAGTAATCGATAAGTGAGAAATTAGTTGTTTGATTATAATTTCTTAACCGTTTTTGTTACTATTTCGAACAGGGTTTGGTGGTGTGTCCAAATGTTTTTGAAAAGAATCTGTTAGCGGAGATAACAAAGATAATTGAGAAGAACAAAACTGTGTGCAAACGCAAAGACGATAATTGCAGAAAGGCTATAGCTGATGGATTGTTAACTCTTGGATACGATGCTTCAATTTGCAAATCTCGCTGGGAAAAATCAACTCTCTGCATCGCCGGTAATTTCCCTATCATTGGTATGGAAAACAGTTTGTCTGAGATAGCAGTGCACCGTGTTGCACGTTTAATAATTGAAATTAAACATATAATTATCTTATTTTGTAACTTAATTTGTTTGTTTTGTTGAACTTTCCAGGGGAATATGAATACGTTGATGTTGTAATGGGAAAGGAGAGGGTGCTAATTGACGTTGACTTCAGATCAGAATTTGAGATTGCTCGGTCAACCAAGTCTTACAAAGCCATTCTCCAAACACTTCCTTACGTTTTTGTAGGGAAGAGTGATCGTTTACAGAGTATTGTAGCCATAGCTTCTGAGGCAGCGAAACAGAGTCTGAAAAAGAAGGGTTTGCATGTTCCACCATGGAGAAAACTCGAATACGTTAGATCGAAATGGTTATCTCCTTACACAAGAACCAAACCACCTCTGTTTTGCAATTGGCCTCGTGAAATCAGTGAGGAAACTGAGAGAAAACAGAGGGTTTTGATTGGTGGTGGTGGTGGTGGTGGTGAGTCTGAAGTGAGCCGTGACGAGTCAGAGTCAAAAGTGGTGGTTGAATGGAAGCCACCAGAATTGAAACCCAAAAATTCGCTGACCGGGGTTAAGGTTGTGACCGGTTTGGCAGCTGTTTTTCGTGAAAGCCCATGAAATTTTGTTTTTGTTTTTTAACCCAAAAAAAAGGTCAGGTTTTTGTATTTTTATATGAAAAGTTTTAATTCTCTATATAGATAGAGAATTCAGAGGTTGTGTAAGTACTGTAATAGGCTAACAGCTATATCCCCTTCTGGTTTTTTTTGTAAGGGATGGTTTTTTTTACTGATATAATATATATAAATATCATATAATATAATATAAAGAAATATATAATAATATGAATAAAATAAAGTTGATTAAATGCAAGTGTGTTGAGAAGTTGATTCCTTTTGTTAGTATATTGTTGTGGGTTGCTTTTGTTGTTTGCTTGACTTGAGTTATGTAATATGTTCCTTGTGTTGGGAGAAATAGTTTGTTTCAGTGCGTTGTGGGTTAAGGATTCGGTGATGATAGATAATTTGTAAATTACTCATGTATTGTTGTTTTAAAGTTTGATTCTTATTCTTCTCTTTAAGAGTAAGAAACGGACGCTAACAAACAATCTTTGATGGTGCCTTTAAACACACTGAAAAAGATGCTGCTGGTGCCTTACTACACACTGAATCATTCACTTATTTCATGAGTAATATAAATGTGATGATGATGATGATGATAACTCCGTCAAGTTTTCCACACATTCTGATGACTCTTCACCGTCCTCCTTCCCAAAAATGATAGGACCACTTTTTTCACAGAAACAAACATAGAATTAGGAATGATTCCGTTTATTTGGGGTTTTGACGGTACAAATTTACAAAATGATGGCATCAATCGTATTCGATTTTTTTCCGGGGATTTGTAGTGTAGTTCTTGGATATTGGTTGCTCACTTACAAATATATGTCGGTTTCTAGATTGTTGGCATCCTTGAATATATATCCAAATCCACTATTAACAACTGAACTCCTAATGTCAGTAAAAAGTATACTTCCAAATCTTCTTTGGTGGGTCATTATAAGCTATCATATCTTGTTTGAATATAATATATGATGAACAATATGTGATAAATTAACTGTCACTAATTAAATTTGACAAATTGAGTTGGATCTAGTTGGATCTAGTGGAAATGGTTGAACTCTTCCAACTTAGTAAACTAATATTTGGTTTCCAATTGCAATTGTATTGTTTTTTTTAAGAGAAAATTTAGATATAATTTTTTAAATATGATTTTTAGAATTGGTTAAAATACTTTTTATTCTAATTATCAAGATTCTAAATAATTTCTAAATAGTTTTTATTAGGGTGTTCGCAGTCCGGTTTAGATTGGTATTGAAGCAAAATATCATCCAATACAAAGATAAAATTATTTACAGTTTGGTTCGGTTTTAGATAATTGATTAAAAAAACTCAATCTGATCCAATCCAATTTCATGCAGTTGGATTTGGATTGGTTTTTTGGATATCCAAATTACAAATTATATTTTTTATTAATATTATAAAAGTACTAATAAATAATAATTTTGATAGAATATATAATACATCATTGCTATTTGGTACGACACAAAATGTTCGTCAAAATCACGAATGTTGGTGTGTTTTATATTGGAGAGGTGTAACTTTCGAATTTGGTGGAATACGACACAAAATGTTCGTCAAAATCACGAATGCTAGTGTGTTTTATATTGGAGAGGTGTAACTTTCGAATTTGGTGGAATACATGTGATAATAGTGGTATAAATATGTTCATAACAATTGCCACGTATATCGTGATTTTTCGTTTCGTGATAGAAAGCATTTTCCCATATAATATATACTAGATTAAAAGTTAATATTACAAAATGATAATGATCATTTATAATTGAAACAAATAAAATAATAAAAATAAATAGATTAAATCAAACTAAAAATATAATATTAAAAAAATATAATTTAATAATAAACTAACACAATATATCATACGACAAAGAAATATATAAGTATAAATATATATATACAATGCGGTTCGGTTTGGTTTGGATCGGTTTTGAAAAATCAATCCAAAATTCGATCCGAATTGTACAGTTTTTACAAAATGACATCCAAACACATTCAATAATTTTCGGTTTTTTGCGGTTTTCGGTTTTTTTGGATCGATTTGCGGTTTTTGTTTGGATTGGTTTGGATTTGAACACCCATAGTTTCTATTAACTCCAACAAGTCACAACTTATTATCTACACTTCTATCTATGGGACATAGACCCCTACCCTCTTATTTATTTATTCACACACATATAAATAATTAAGAATTCACAAATAACTTAAATAAAATAATTTAATAAAAATTGGGGTGTTACATATTGCATTATTTGCACATGTAGATGCACTAGTTTGCAGGCATTTCATCATTACAGTGGATAGGCCATAAGGATATTTCCTACTACCAGGGGGTAACGTGAAACTTGGAAGAAAAGAAGGCATGGAGTCTCCTATAACGGTTTGTGTGACCCTATGAGTAGTTGGAATACTCATTACTCGTGGTTAGGGAACCACCACTATCGGTAATGCCATCAAAACTGACATTTGACTTATAATAGGAACGGTTACTCCAACAGAAGTTGATATTCCTGCACCACCAACTATCATTTTGATTGGTTGTTCTTCAGTATCTAGAGTATCATTCTAGAGAAGGGAAGTATTTTTTTAACGTTCCATTTCAACAAGAGTTTTACCACTCCTCAGATTCAGACACACTCAGACATTGAAAATATTGAATGTATGAAGAACAAAATAAATAATAAGAACAAAAAAACACTCTTATGCAAAAATTTAATTTTCGCAGAAAAGGGTCCCTATGGGCAATGCCAATTTGTTTACCGTTGTTTTTGGTAAATCAAATCACAAGTTTTTGTTTACTTTAGGGATTAAACAAAAAAAAAATCCTCTAGAGATTTTGTGCAAAAGATTTGGGAAAGTATGTTTGTGTTTGGTTATTGATGTTTGAATGTAAAGAAATTGGGTAAAAGTCCCAATAAGAACAACACATAATTGTTCTAAGAATTAAAGTAAAACAAAGAAAAATAATAAAAGCAATTATAAAATGCCTGGATTAAAGAATTACAAAAGGAATGGAGATTCATACATGTTTCCTCACAAACTCTTTTCTGTCTGTGGCTTGGATACTCGAGTTCTATAGAGAATAATGATAAAAATGAATGAAATTTGCTTATGCACTACATTTTCATAAGTGTAAATAATAGTTTACTCTTCAGCACTTTACACATACACCATTATGTGACCTTTCATCCTCTACTTTGCTTTCATGTGTTGGTCTTTGAAACAGCTGTTGTACCCCAAATTTTACCCCTTAGATGTCATAACATCTTTTGCATGAGCATCATAGATCAATCACCTATGCATTGTTAACTAACCATTTTATCAGTTTTTGTTTGTTTTGTTTCACTTGTACATCTAGGTTTGTTTCAAGAGACCTCTCCTCAATAATCCAATGTGATTTATTTTCATCACAAGTTCTTCCTCAAGGACCAGACAAGGTCATCAGGACAAGGGTTTGTGTGGTGTGGTTTGAGATTCATTGGAAGTTTGACCTAATCTTGGTCAAACAAATGGTTTGTATCAGTATCAGGTTATCAAGCGTGGCAGAGATTCGAAATTAGGATTTTGGTCCTCTTCAAGTCATTTGTTTCACGAGTGTGCACTCAAGGCACGAAGATTAGGGTTTCTTACCCTTGGAGTTTATGATTGACAAATATCGTTCAGTTGAGTCTCCTAAGGTTAGCTAGTTCATGGTGTGTTCAGTACTGTTTTAGTTCAATTGAGATTGTAGAGCCATCAGAGAGGATGAAGCAGTTGGTACATTTCATGTTGTGTGCAGGTATTTGGGTCATATAGTTCAGGAGTTGTGGCAGTCATGTGCAATTGTCAAGGTTTAGGTGTTGGTCAAGCGTGGAAATGCATTTTCAATCCCGTGACCATGTTTATCCAATTTTCATTATCCATCATTAAACCATTTCTTTGTTTCTTTTTATCCATTCTAAATCATGTCCAATTTCTATCACCAATCCATAAAAAACCAAGTTATTTTTCATATCCATATTCCTTAAACCAACTTCCAAATCATTTTCTTTAATTATTCATCATTGACCATTTTAAGACCCATTAAATCCATCTCCCCTTTTCTATTCAATATCCATTTTAAATTCATTTTTTATTCATTTCCCATTAAACCAATATCCATTCAATCCACATTTTTATTCCATATATATATATATATATATATATATATATATATATATATATATCTTAAATCCATTTTTGTTCATGTATATAACCAAGAGCTTCTAACCATTTGTCCATTATAAAGGAAACATGGTCTACATAATGTTTCTAGTCCATGTCATTAAGAAAATTACAAAAATAAAATGCAACAATAAAGATTTTCAATATCCTGTATAAATGAAAAAAAGAAGGATCGTGACCCTACCCCATAAAACACTAGCCACGCTACACAATCACAAACCTAACGCACTTCACAACCTGTGCTAATTTTCTGGTGAACCTGCAGTGAAAAAAAGACAACACAATAACAACCCGCTGCAACTGCTGCTACACCTTGCATCATCCAAAAACCAAGCTTGCACAAGTCCAAACCATATAACTTACAAAGGCACATACTGCTTGCTAGACTCCAAAACCCTGCGCCTGTAACATGAGGTGAAAAGGACTCAACATGGCAAATTTTGACACAAAGCCTGCCACTAAAAACCTGCTACCACAGTGATACAACAATTTGGAAAAAGTATGAAAATTGAAAAGAGGGAAGAGCAGATATTGATACATAAGAAAAGGGCTCCAAGAAAAATTAAAAGAAAAAGAGAAACACACCTTTATGGCTCGGAATTCGTTTCACGGGGAAACTTCAACAATACGCCCTCATACTTCTTAACCTTCATTCTCATTAAAACCTCAGAAAAGACCACTGTCTTCCGGGGAAAATTCTGAAAAACACACGAAGACTAGACTTCATCGATCCAATCGGCAAATCACCTCAAACCTTCAGTTCCAAACACCCTTCTCATTCAACCACAGCTAACCATAAAACCGCAGAAACCCAGCCTTTCTTTCAACCCTCTTCAAAAAAACACATCATCATCATTAATCTTCATCAACATCAACAACAACAAAAAATCAGAACCACTTCAAACCCCATTGAGAACCCCTCAAAATCCTTCTCCATAACCTTCAATCTCAAATCACCATTCCAAATCAGAACAACCCTGTTTTTCCTCAAAGACAACAAAACCTCCGACTTCATCAATCTTCTGTAAAAAGACCAAATCATTCATGAGAAAATCGAAAGAAACCACTAACCTCTTAATCCTTTTTCACAGCCACAAAACACTTCCGCCTCCTCCATTCTTAACCTAACCTTCTTCAAATCATTCACCCTCTTTTCAACCCTCCAATCATCAACTCAAACTCTTCTAACAACAATAACCTTCATAACCCACGAACCTCTTCCCTTCTGCTGTACGTCGCCATCATCCGAACATCCGAACCTGAATCGAAAGTGAGTGAGCCAGAATCAGTAGCGTTGAGGCGAAGCGAGAACGGAGACGGAACGAGTAAGGAAGCCTGGTGTTCTTTTGGACCATATCGTGTTGATGGAATCAAGCCCATATTCATTATTGTTTGACTCACACACCTTCCATATTTATCCGCACCACCCTTTGTTTGTCTTACAATTACAAACTGTGTTGGTTCGCTCCTAGATCGGTGATGGGCTTCAAGCCCATATGATCCCATCTTGTTTCTATTTACACCCATGAGTCCTGCGCCACCCCCTGTTATTTGTCTTGACTTTTTTTTATTATTATTATTTTATTTTGTAGAATTTCATTTTTCATTTTTTTAAGATTTCATATGATTTTTCATTTTAGTAATGGGGTGTTTGATTCTTGATGTTAAGATTTATTTTGATTTTGATTTCTTTTCTTTTTTTTTCATGGCCAATGACATAAAAAAAAATCTTAACTTTGTTGGTTATTTCAAATCAATAAGTTTTGATTAATATGAGGCCGTATTTTTCCTTTTGGTTGGTCAATGAAAGTTAAAAATCTAAGATTATCGATTTGTCGATTAAATCTTGATTTAAACGAGACCAACTTCATTTTCATTTCGATTCTTTTCCTTATTTTGGGCCAATGACATAAAAACATCATAATTTTGTTGATTATTGCAAATCAATAAATTTTGATTATATGAGGCCATATTTTTCTTTTGGTTGGTCAATGAAAGTTAAAAATCTAAGATTATCGATCTATCGATTTAAATCTTGATTTAGACGAGACCACCTTTATTGTCATTTTATTTTCTTTATTTTTGGCCTATGACATACAAAAAATCATGACTTGTTGATTTATTCTAAATCACCTAAAAGTCTCGATAAATATGAGGCCACCTTTTTTATCTCTTTTTGTTGGTCGATGAAAGTAAAAAATCTAAGATCATAAATTTCTCAATTAAATCTTGATTAAGACGAGACCGACTTTATTTTCATTTCGGGTTCATTTCCTTCATTTTTGGCTAATGATATTACAAAATCATGACTTGTCGATCTATCCTAAATCACTAAAAGTCTTGATAAATATGAGGTCACTTTTTATTTATTTTTGTTGGTCAATGAAAGTAAAAAATGTAAGATTATCGATTTCTCGATTAAATCTTGATTTGGACGAGGCCGAATTTACTTTTCATTTCGATTCCATTTTCTTTATTTTGGTCAATGATATAACAAACCTCATGGTTTGATTGATCTCATTAAAGCGGCAAAACCTTGATCAATATGAGACCACTTTCTTTTTATTTCAATTTCATTTACTTTTTAGTCGATGAAAGTCAAGGATCATTGATTATCGATTTCTCAATTAAATCATGATTAAGATGAGACTATTTCTATTTCATTTCTATTTTTAATTTCTTTGAGTACTAACTTTTCGTTTCTCCCTTTTGTGGGACTTATACATATTTTCTGATAAAGTCTTGTGGATAACTATCTTGTTATAATTGTGGTTGTCAGTTTCATTTGACACATCCTCAATACTCATTCCAAAGGAAAGGTCTCCTCAGTTGACTCATAAGTCAATAAACAAATCATCCCACCTTGGCCTCATAAGAGCCTTTCCCTTTTCCTGGCCTCATAAGAGCCATGGAATCATAACTTAGAATTAGGATAGAGTTCTTAAACTCTATGTGATTCTCATTATCATGAGAACTCACTTTTCCCATCATAACTTAGACTTAGAGAGTTTCTTAAAACTCTAAATGAGCTCATACTCATTTTCCCTTGGAACTTTGGCCATAGTTAATGGTTCCTCATTCACCCTTAGTTAGGTGAATTACGGTTGCTCTGGTTCTTTATTCAGATACGTAGGCACAAGATGCGACGTTTTGGCGAGCAAACTTAGTGTACATACCCTTAGGTCTTTACCTTACCCTTAGCAGATATCTTAGCAAGTAAACATAACATAACACAAACTAAACAAGAGGTTCCTGTAGAGTACTACAGATATTAAGGGTGCTAATACCTTCCCTTAGTATAACTAACCCCCGAACCTTAGATCTCCCCCTTTAGGTTTTCGAGATCTTGAACCTTTCCTTTGGATAAATCAAAGTCGGTTGTGAATTCAAAGAAATGTGATGCAAGTTAACTAATAGCTTGTTATCCGATTCTCACCGCAATAGAAATGGCGACTTCACTGGGGAAATCTCTTATTTTTTAGGGTTAAGCCCATCTTGTTTTACTTGTGTTATTTATGTTTGATTGCTATACTTGTACATATCTGTATATATCTGTATACCTATTTTGCTTGGGATCTTCTGTGTGCAGGGTGCCACTTTTGAGTGGTGAGATAAGTCCTAACCCGGACTTGAGCGCACTTGTTATAGGACGATGGTATTTAAGAAGGCTTTGAGGGAGTCGAATCCTGAAAAGTTGAATTGAGACACCATCACTCAATTGAGGCCCTCTTGAGAGTCTAGTTATGGTGAACGAATCTGTTCGTGAAGACGTGCTACTCTCAACCCAGGAGCCCATGATATTGAGAACCGTAGTTACCAAACCCCACTAAGCCTTTTTAGGATGTAGTGCAGTGACCATGATGGAGTCTATTTCTGAATTAGTTGTCATGCGATACTACACTCAGACGAGATCCTCTTGAGAATTTTATTGATTACCAAGTCATCTGGGAAATCCTTAAAATCTGAAAGATGGGTTGCCGACTCTGGGAACTTTTTAGAACCCTGTTCCGCAGATGAAAACCCATAGTACACACTTTTTGGGAAAGGTAGACCATGGCTCCATGCTCGTGATCTTCAAACCTAGGCCCTCATTTGTTTCCCTGTACATATGTGTGAATACGTGAATACTTGTATATGTGTGTTTGTGCATACATTCGTCCATTCATGACAGCCTTTCGGTTTCAAGGAATTCAAGTGCCTTTTCCTTTGTAAAAACCAATAAAGATCATGGATTTTGAAACAAAACACTTCAGTTTTTCCACAAATTTTTTTGCAACTTGCCTTCGAGTTCCTTGAAACCATTTGGCTTGCATTAGCATTGCATAACATTTGCATTTGCATTGCATTTGCATTTCTCAGCCTTGAGTCTCATCCACCCTCTGTCTGTAACCCAGTTGACTTCCTGAAGCCATCATTGGACTTGAAGTAGATTTTGGAGGATCATGGACTCAGAAGAGCAGAGCCAGTTTGTGACCAGAGCATATTTCGACTTGTTGAGAAACTAGTTGGATCAGATTATGACAGCCTTGGCAAAGAAAGATGACAACACTCAAAGGACTTTTATCACTCAACCTGTGCAGATTCCTGTTGAGAATCAAGTTATACAAGAACATGCCATTGTCTGAGACGGGCATTCCTCTTCTGTTGATGCCGTGGAATATCGTAGTTTCACATTCTCTGAGCTAGATTCCCAAGAGGTAGTCCCTGTGATGAAAATCAAGGATCCATAAGACGTTGAGTTAATGGAAAAATGTCGTGCCTTGGAAAAGAAGCTTGATGCCATTAAGAGTCGTGACTCTGCTGATCTGAATGCTTTGAACATGTGTTTGGTACCCGACCTTGTGATACCTCCTGAGTTCAAAACGCCAAAGTTTGAGAAGTACAAAGGGGATTGCTGTCCGAAGCAGCATTTGGTGATGCAAAAAAATGACTTCACATGTCCGTAACCACAAGCTCATGATTCACTGTTTCCAAGACAGTCTGAGTGAGGCATCACTGAGTTGGTACATGCAGCTAGAGAGTCGCAACATCCAATCATGGTCAGACCTATCCAATGCCTTTGTTAAGCAATACAACTACAATCTTGACTTGGCTCCCAGTCGTCTGCACTTGCAAGACTTATCTCAAGAAGACAATGAATCCTTCAGAAAACATGCTCAGAGGTGGAGAGAAGTAGCAGCCAGCGTCCAACCACCACTTTTGGACAGGGAATTAGTTGACTGGTTCGTGGATACTTTGCAAGGTCCATACCGAGAAAAGTTATTTAGCATTACGACATCAAACTTTTCTGACTTGGTAATAGCTGGAGAGCGCATTGAGAGCGGTCTCAAGAACGGAAAAATCCGAGGTACCTCGAACATCCCAGCTAGTGAGAGTGAGTCAGTTGTCAGTTCTCAAGAAGAATGGGAGAAAGAAAGTAATTCTACTTGGGAACCTCTGACACTTCAGCCTCAGCGTTCATGCAACTCAAGTGTTCAGAGTCAGCAATCCTTTGGGTCTTCGCTTCAGACACCATTCTCTCCTCAGAGGCAATATTCTTCTCCAAATCAACAGTCCTACCGCCGTCAGCTGCGTCAACATGCACGACAAAAGCCAAGAAAGCCAAAAAGTAATTTCACTCCATTTCCAATACTATACAGTCAGTTCTTACCAGATTTAATCAAAAGTGGATTGATAGTGCCAGAAGAGATAGATCTAATGTCTTTTCCAGACTCGTCGGGCTTTGACACCGACGCCCGTTGTGACTACCATGCTGGGGCACAGAGGCATTCAACTAAAGATTGTAGAGTACTCAGAGACAAGGTTCAGACTCTGCTTGACTCCAATATGTTCTCGTTCACACCTCAAGGCATTCAAATCAACAATCTCTCACCTAATCTAGCGAATTTATCAGGCTCTGAAGCGGAAGAAATATCCGAGAGTGGATGTGAAGATGATTCTCAGACTGATCTCGACAAACAACTCTGAAGAATTTTATCTCAGCTTTGCAAATCAAGAAGGAAGTTCCAGTTCCCCGAAGCCAACAGACTGTTGGTAGTTTTAGCATTTTGTTGTTCCTTTTCTTTGCATGTTTGAATTTGCATTTGCTTATAAGCTATTGTTATTTCAAATCGGCAAGATTAATGAAATGTTTGTACACCTTTTGATTAAGTCCATTCGTTTCACTCGTTTACTTTTATGTTTGTAAAAACAAAAACAAAAAAACAAAAAAAAATTCTCCATCCACTTATTAAACTGTTTGTTTAAGCAAAGATTGGGGAGGATGACGAAAACATTACATCCCTAATAGTTGTGGTATGTTTTCGATTAAACCTTACCGAGGATGTAAGGCATTGTTTCAATCCCTAAACACTGGAGAAATAAGGAAGATAATCCCTCGTTAACCCCTTCGAGCCTAGAAGTAGGAGTTTTCTTTCCTTACACAAAAAACCCTTAAATCTCAACCTTGGGGCAGGGTAGTTCTCAATTTAACTTGGTTATGCATTCTAATGCAAGTGCTTCATGCAAGACACTAGTCAGCTCTCAGATCAAATGAGTTAGCATTATACAAGTTGTTCTTCCAAGCTACCAATAAGGAAGGATCATTGAAAAATCCTTAATCGAAGAATAAGCCGAGTCCCTTTCAAGGCAAAAGCCAAGAAAGATGGGAAGCCCAAAACTTCGCCTTATACAAGGAGGTTCGTACAATAATCAAGACAAAGCAGAATCTCACAACCTCAATTAAGCAAAGAGGAGGTCTCATAAAGAAAAAGAAGAGTTCTCATAACCTCAACAAAGACAAAGAAGAGGTCTCATAACCTCAAACAAAGACAAAGAGAGGCCTCAAAGCCTCAGCAACAAAGGATAACCAAATTATGCAAGGGAGTAATGACTACCCTAAGTGTCTGAATCATCATCAACTATCATCAGTTCAATTTCCAGCCTATGGGAATCTGAATGTATAGCTTAAGATAACTGGGCATAGGACTGAAGTTCATCACGAAGATGGGGTGGTGTAGCGAGCGATTTTGGACGTGGTTCTTAAGCACTGTCGCTCTGGGGTTTACTACAGGTCGATTCATTTTTTATCCTATTAAAGCTGATGAAGGAAGGGAAATAGATGTCTCCAATTAACCCTGCTTTGCAAACTAAGTTTGAACAGATGACTGTTGGTTATAGATGCGATCAATGTGGTGGGGCCTCTCTCTGCTTATTTTGACAGAATGACAGGTTTCTGGCGGGGAATAAGGATTAGGATGTTAGGACTGATGCTTTTTGATAGATATTTGAGAGTATGGGATTTTGAGTTTTTTTGTTTAGTGTGCTCGCTAAAATTTTTCTTTCAATCTTATGCCTACGTATTCCCGTTTACCGAAACAGGGAAATCAGAGCGTTCGTAGTTCCTCCTATTCTATGGGAGGAAATGGTTGTTTTGGTGTCTTGTTCAAAGCCCAAGACGTGAAGCGAAAGGTAGTTTGTATCTTGATCAAAGCCCAAGATGTGAAGCTGAAGAGTCTATTTGTATCTTGTTCAAAGCCCAAGATGTGAAGCTAAAAGGGTGTTGACTTTAGAGAGAATTTGTCATCTCTAAAGAGAGGGTGGTATGTCACAACTGTTTATAAAGGATAATTACTTTAACCGGGATGTGTGAATCCGGCAATGCCATAATTTCCTTTATAGGGGATTTTTAACCTGAAGGAGAAGACTTTAACTCAGTGTAGTGCAATGCTATTTTTCCTTAGGAATTTCTCATGCTAAAAGAGGGACAGTGGCATGGATGTAGATGATTCAGAGGCTTGCGGCTTACAGCGATTAAATGAAGGGAAAGGAGTTGTTGATGTTTGTGTACTGTGAACGAGGCACAGCTTTGATGCTAAAAGGTTGATTGGATCAACCAGTGGTTTTCTTATACAAAGCCTAAGAGGAGGCTAATATGTGTCTCGTACAAAGCCCGAGAGAGAGAGGCTAAAAGGGGTTGATCCTACAAGAGGATCTTTTATACTCAACAAGAGAGTGTTTTTGTATCTTGTACAAAGCCCGAGATGGAGGCTAAAATTTGTTTGGCTCAATAAGAACCTTTTTGTATCTCGTATAAAGCCCGAGGTGGAGGCGAAAAGGGTGATTGACTCAACGAGGGAGTCTCTTATGTGTCTCGTACAAAGCCCGAGAGAGAGGCTAAACGTTGTTTGACTCAACAAGGGAGTCTTTTGTATCTCGTACGAAGCCCGAGATGGAGGCTAAAATCGTTAGCTCCGCTGGGGAGAATCATTGTACAAAGTCCAAGAGGGAGGCTAACTTCACTGAAGAAGGATCATTATACAAAGCCTAAGAGGAGGCTAGTATGACTGTTTCAGTTGAGTGACAGGTTCAGTATACTGATTTAAAGAGAAAATCAGTTCTTATATGAGCAACACTGTATTCAAGGATTTGGTTCGAGGATCAGGGTTATCTCCTGTTCTTTAAGGAAATGGGAAATCCAAAGGGGTATTGAGACTGTCCGAATCTGCGGGTTTCCTTCCTATTTAACGAAGGGGTCACTTGAGAATGTCTTTGAGACTCAAGGATATTAGACTGTCCGTGTCTAGAGTTTCATCTTTTATACTATGTTTTGAGAAACAGTAGTAGACTCTTTGAAAGGACTGTTCTATGAAGATGATTAAGTTATGTTCCTATACCTCTAGGAGGTCGCTGGGACAATTTGTACGAAGCCCAAGAGGAGGCTGGAATCTTTTAAGAAGCCGACGGGTCTTTGTACGAAGCCCAAGAGGAGGTTATCATTCCCTGAGGAAGAGATCATTATACGAAGCCTAAGAGGAGGCTGTGAATACTTCTAAGAAGCAGACGAGTCCTTGTACTAAGCCCAAGAGGAGGCGGGGTTGCTTTTAGGAAGCCTGTGGGTCCTTGTACGATGCCCAAGAGGAGGCCGATGCTTTTAAGAAGCCCGTGGGTCCCCAAACCCCGAGAAATTCAAGGCAAGCTATTCACAAGGAATAGATCAAGTCAGGAAAGTTCGAGAATTTGGAAGAAACTCAAAGATGCCATTCACGGAGAATACATTCATCTCTGGGAGTAGAGTTTCTTGACAATTCCTAATGAGGACAGCCAAAGAGAAAACTGTATCTGGTGATCCTATTGGGGATCTAGTTGTCTATTTCTACGAATAAACGAAACGGCGTCACCTAGTTCTAGACGTAGTTGCCGGGGGAACTCTAAATATCTATACTATTATTACACAGTTGATATGAGTTTATGAAAGAAGACTTACAGTGAAACAGCCCCACAATACAGTTATATGTATATGAAAGCGGTAAATGAAAGCGTATAAACACTTACTTGGTTGTAGAGCTTCCATGTTGTTTAGTTAGTTGTTCAACAAAGAAAGATTGAAAACAACAGTATATTCAAAATCAAAGGAGAAAGTGCTTTGAAAAAGAAAGATTTGGGGCTTACAGCTCAAGGAGAGGCCCAGGGTTTTACCAGTGATTGTACTGTTGAATTTGTACAGAGGGACTTATACAAGTGACTGTGGCCCAAAAGATTTTATGTACAAAGGGATGGGTCTTACACTCTCTCAAGAGGCCCAAAAAGTTTAAAGAAAAAGAGTGGGGGCTTATAACATGAGGGTAGGCCCAATTGACTTTTCGTTTAAAAATGGCGATCGCGCCGAGGTTTTCTTTTAACGCAGAGGGACTTATACAATAAGTGAGGCCCACAATTATTTTGTTAAAAAGGGGGTTGGGTCTTACACTCTAATAGAGGCCCAAAAGTTTTGAATGGGTCTTATAGCTCAAGGAGAGGCCCAATTGGTTTATTTGAAAAGGTGACGATCACGCCGTTTGTTTTTGACGGTATCGGAACTTATACAATACACTGAGGCCCAAAAATGATTTGGTCAAAAAAGGATTGGGTCTTATAGCTCAAGGAGAGGCCCAAGGTTTGTTTTTCAACGGATGATGATCGCGTCGAACTTTTTGAAATACAACGGGACTTATACAATAAGTGAGGCCCAAAATGTTTTGGTTAAAGGGGGTTGGGTCTTCACTCTATTAGAGGCCCAAAAGTTTTAAATGGGTCTTATAGCTCAAGGAGAGGCCCAAGGTTATTTTTCGAAAGGCGACGATCGCGCCGTTTATTTTTTATGGTATCGGGACTTATACAATACACTGAGGTCCAAAAATGATTTGGTCAAAAAAAGATTGGGTCTTACACTCTATTAGAGGCCCAAAAGTTTTGAATGGGTCTTATAGCTCAAGGAGAGGCCCAAGGTTTGTTTTTCAACGGATGATGATCGTGTCAAACTTTTTGAAATACAACGGGACTTATACAATAAGTGAGGCCCAAAATAGGTTGTATTTACAAAGGGTTGGGTCTTACACTCTATTAGAGACCCAAAATGTTTTGAAAATGATTTATGAGGAGTGAATTAATCCAAAAACCCTAATTTGTTTTCAAAATGTATTTAATTGAATAAAAATTCAATTAAAATGATCAAAATTGTTTAACATATGAAAAATAAATTGTGATCTTGGATTAATGCTTCAAAAATTAAGTATTGACCTACAAAATAATTTGAAGGCATTAAAAGTTGCAAAATCAAGGTGGAGAAAATATTTTAAATGTTAAAAACAATTAAAACATTAATTCTTTGCAAAAATATCAATTATATAAAATAAATAATATTTTTGGGATTTTTTGGGAAAATAAAATATTTTAACATTTTTGTGAATTATTAAAAAAAGAATCAACTCAAAATCATTAAACCTCAGAGAGAAATTAATTTTTGAATCAATTAAATAAAATCACAAAATTCAAATATTCAAATATTGGAAAATGGCGCCAAGAACAAAGGCAAGAACACGCGCGTTTTTCAGTTTTGCCCAGATTTGTATTTTCTCTCCAATCTCACTAAATACTTAATCATATCATGTAATCCACATACCAATCAACTCGTTTCAACCTCACGATCATGTCTATGGTATTTAATTTCATTTAAATTAAACATATAACAAGAAATCATGAAAAATCCTCAAGAACCCTAATTTCTGCATGAAGGCTAGGATTTTTGATACACGATTCAAACAATGTAATTAATTGAGGGGAAACATTCCATGCATGATTATGAACATATGGCCAAATTATTGTGCAGCAAAAATTGCATGGATCATAGAGTTAGAAGAGCTCATGCTTACCACTTGCAGCTGGTGATCGTGATTTGTGTTTGAGGTGTTACAACTAGGTTCCAATGATCTGGATAGCTTCCCTAGGTGCCATGGAGTGTGTATGAATGCTTGGAATGGATTGAAATGGTTTGGAGTTGAAGATGGTACCTCAACTGCAAAACTGTCAAGAACTTGAGCAATTGGCTGGTGATTTTGTGAAATATGTGTTCCAGATGTTATGTGAGTGTTTGGATCACTTCTATATGATGTATGTGAGGTGTGCGTGTGATTGGTTTGATTGGAAAAGCTCTCAAACTCAAAACCCGATAGTGACTTGCCTTAGAAGGAAAAATTGGAGTGAAAGAAGAGATTTTGAGGAAAGCATCTGTTTAATGGCTTTGGTGTACTCAAACTGATCACAATTGAGCTCTATTTATAGTAGAGCAAGTTTGTTTTGGGATCCACAGTGAATGGCAACTGCAGCAGAGGTTTGGCCAATGTTGTCCAATGAGAATCCAAGTCTCCTCTAGCCATTGACTAGAGGTTAGGGCACAGAGCTGTGGTTCCCTTGGTCTTGGATAAGTCTTGACTGAATTCAGTTGAGAATGGCTCAGTCCATGCCACCTTGGTGCTTCCATTGAATGCTCCATTCCAAAATTGGAGTCTTGTCCCTATTTTGGCAATTCTAGGTTCAACATGCTATTTCTTGTTACCAAGACTTTGGAGGCTTGGCTCAGTGATTGTCCCCTTTAGATTCAATCCTCAGAGGTGTCCAAGTGGATAGGAGCATATGGATTTGGATGATTTTGGCAAATCGACCAAAAGTGCAAAATCTGCCTTGCCTTGGCAGATTTCAGCAAGGCAACTTGCCAATGTCATATCTCATGGCTCAAATTGAATTTGGTAATGTTCTTGGTCATTTTGGAAAGCCCTTACATGATACAACAACTGTTTGAACATGTTTGGTTTTGATCTCTTTTGAATCCAAGTGAAAAATCCCCCTACATTTGGCAAAAAGTAAGGTAAAATCTGACTTAGAGAAATTTTCACTAAGTGTTGGAACAAAGTGACTTTTCTTGATTTTGATCACTCCATAACTCAAAATCCATGAGGAATTTGGACATAAGTTAGTATGAATGTTTTGTAGAGGGCAATGTGATCTACAAATCAAGCTTTGAATGGTGAACAATGGCCTTGTGGTTTAGGAGTTATGGTCCTCCAAAGTTGGCACATTAGTGTCACTTTTTCCATAACTTAGAAATTTTTCTAAGTTTTATGGTTACCTCTTTTACAAGTTATCCCACTTTCTTTGATTTTTCTTGATGAATGATGATTAAAATCATACATTAACATCATTTTAGGGTAAAAAATCCATTTTGGTGAAAAATCTCAAAAAGTCAAAGTTGACTTTTGTGCACAGTTGACTTTTTATCAGATGAATTCCAAACTGTGCAATTCTTCAGGAAACCATGTCCTTGACCTAAATCAAACTTGATGGACATGTTCCATGGGTAGTATAGGGTATATTGAATCATGTCTTAGGGTTTGGGAGCATGTCCTGGTCAAAATTCAAAGTTACAGTTGACTTTCCTCGCGAAACCCTAATTGTGGTGCAGATGGAATTGAGACTTGTTGCTCAAGCTTCTTGGATTAATCCATTGTTCCAAATGGATCAATATAGTATATTAAAGACCCTCAAATCATGCCTTGAGGTCTTGGTTCATGATTTGTTCCAAAAGTCAACTTAGGGGTGAATTAGGTCAAGAAACCCTAATTCCTGATTTTTAGTGAATGCATCCCCAGAGGAAAAATTGACTTGATGATTGGGTCCATGAGGCTCCATGGAGTATATTAGGTTATGTTTTGGATCATTGGCTTATGCCCAGATGAAAAATTTCCATCTGGAGGCCCTGGTCGACCAAAACCCTAATTTGGTGACACTGGCGATCTTGAGGCTTGATCCACCTAGAAGGGAGCATCCTTGTGCTTAATCCTTGAAGTGGGAGTCCTTCTTGATCCTTTGTGGATGTTTGAGAGGTTAGACAAGTTGAAGATCATGTCATTTCTTGATTGATCCTTTGTCTAAGAACTCTGAGAGGGCTTGAAACCATAATTTTGATTGTAGTAAATGCTCAACAACCCTTGAGGCATTTGATGAGGCATGATGGTTCACCCATATTGTGATGATGATTTGCACAATGATGGGAAATCTTAGTGGTCAAAATTTGGGGTATGACAGGTGGGACAAATAAAATTTGAGCCTTTATCCTTTGTTTCATAAACCGTGAATCAGGCCACGTTACAACCCTTAAAAGACCTAATTGAGGTAAGGTTGTTTTGAAAGCATACTATAGCAAGGTTGATTAACCTGACTCCAAATGATCTTTGCTATCTGCGTGTGCTGATTACTTCATCTGTCATTCCGTAAATGACTAGATCCATTTTGTTTTCAATCATTCCACCGTGTGCGTTTCATCAATAAAATTTTGTTTTCAAAAGCTTGCATGAACTTTGCATTGAAATTGCCATTTTTTAATGAACAATACTTGTTTTCAAAACAATTCAATGTCAAAGAAATCCCAACGAATGCAGCCAGCTACGGAATTCGACTTGATAAAAGAAACTCAGTCAGGGGCAACCAAGTGGGGGGATTTTCCAATCCACCATTCCAAGAGCTATCGAATCAGGGGCATAATTCTTCAAGATTCAGAATATTGGAGCAAGCCTTCTTGAGGCGATCTTATGACAAGTTTAAAGTTTGGACTCCAGTGACCCACCGACAAGGGCAAGTTTGTTCCCCAGTTGTTTCTACCACAGTCTAGAGGACTTTATATCACGAATACCGTTAATCAGGGGCAGTCAGGTCGAGATGTGACAAATCTATAAAGGGCCAATCAGTCTGGGGCATCTCTTTCACAGATCAACCAGTCTGAAGAACAAGTTCAAATACTTTGTCGTGCAAACGCTGTTAATCTGGGGCAGTTACGCCGAGATTCATGAATCTAAGAGATTGAAGATATGGATGCATTTCATATGCTGATTCTTCTGTAAAATCCTCTTGGTATCTTCTCCCAACATATCATGTAATCTGGGGCAGAGAAGATTTGAAGATTACCTGTTGCAAGAGCCGTTGTTTATTATGGTGATCATCATACAAGTCAGGATGCAGAATTACCATGTTCTTGTGATATACTTTGCCAGCTTCCTAGTAAATTGTTACTTCGGTCGAGCTCGTCCAATCTCCATGGATCTTCCTCCTCCAGTGAAGAAGTCAAGCTCATGATGGCAATCCTAGTGAAGTCATGATGCTATACCTCAGGTGGAATACTTTTTTTCCCAATGAAGTAGATCTGCTGATCCTACTTGTTCTTCCCCAGTAATGGTCCAATCTGATGAGCTTGGCTGGGTATCCTTGTCGAGATGTTTATTTCATCTCCAGTTTCGCTTCCTTGTCTGTTTTGTCAGCATAAGCATAAGCATGGCATGAGCATGGCATAAGCACTCATATGCATAACATCTTAGCATTTTGCTATCTTCCTGGTGTTTACCTGTATTTGATTCACTTTGGCGTTTATCTCCCCAAGTGACTGGGTTTGTCTATTCGCTCCAATAGAAAGTCAGCCCTAGGCATAAAGTGCCCATCTTTTCTGAATTCCCCACAGAGTTTGATTCTCGTGGATGATGGTTGGTTCCGTTATCTTTTCCACAGTTGGATAAGGTAAATCCCCATTTGAGTTCATTACTCAATGATCGGAGTCTTGTTTGACCTTTTTTTTCTAGCTTGTTCCTAGATTGAACTTTGGTCCCTGGCAGGTGTGGTTTTCAAACCTATCTTTGAACGTGCATTTATTTTGCATTGTGTCTCGCAGGAAGAATCTTTTACAGATCCTCATTGAAGACAAATTCCTTTTTTCCAACAGTGTTGTGATATCAACATCCCTTTGAAGTTTATAACCAACAACAAGTGGCATTCTCTTGGAGAAGCTTGTTTTTCTATGGCGATAAGTGGCAGTCTCTTATGAGAAGCTTATCTATCTCTGGTTTTATCCAACCTTTTTACAACCATAATGGGTATTCCCCAGGAAGTCTAATCTTCATTGATGCGACCCCGGTACCAATCTATCTGATACTCAATCACCTCATTTGGATACCTAAAGTCCAGTAATCGCTGGCATTGGTTACCCAGGTCAATTATGAACCTAAACTTCAAATTATCGTGAATCTGTTGTTTGAAACCAGGTCAAATATGAACCTAAACTTCGAGCTATCGTGAACCCGTTGTTTGAAACAGGTCAAATATGAACCTAAACTTCGAGTTATCGTGAACCCGTTGTTTGAACCCAGGTCAAATATGAACCTAAATCTCAGATTATCGTGAGTCTGTTGTTTGAAATCAGGTTATCGCGAACCTAAATTTTAGATTATCGTGAATCTGTCGTTTGAAATCAGGTTATCGTGAACCTAAACTCCAGGTTATCGTGAACCTGTCGTTTGAAATCAGGTTATCGTGAACCTAAACTTCTGGTTATCATGAACCAGTTGTTTGTATCAGGTTATCGTGAACCTAAACTTCAGGTTATCGCGAACCCGTTGTTTAAAACCAGGTCAAATATGAACCTAAACTTCAGATTATCGTGAATCTGTTGTTTGAACCCAGGTTACCGTGAACCTAAACCTCTGGTTATCGTGAACCAGTTATTTGAAACCAGGTCAGATATGAATCTAAACTTCAGGTTATCGTGAACCCGTTGTTTAAATCCAGGTCAAATATGAACCCATTATTCAAAATCCCACCTCATATTAGTGTCCAAGTCCAGTTCTTGCTGGCAAACCAACTCAAATTGTCACCTTGTTCAAATTGGTGTATACTGACATATCACTTTTGAGTCCAATCCTTGTTGGCACTTTAATCTGGTTCACAGCAGAAGTTCAGTCATTATCAGTATCTCTTTGAAAGTCCTTGTGATTGATCATCATTTGGCACACACAGAGTTTGTCTCTGTCTTTTTTGGTTTTTCTTGAAGATCCCGTTTGAACTCTTCAATATAAGAAATTCCCAGAAGATCTTGTATCTGGATATCTATCCTTTTATTTCAAACTAATCCCTAGTGGAGATCATGTCTTCTTTCTGGTTTCATGACTAGTAAGAATGTGTCTTTTTCCCCAGTGTCGTCCGGTCACATATGAACCTGTCGTCCATCTCCCTGGATCTTTCCCCAGTGGAGAATACCTTTCTGGCTCCTATCTCCAGTAAGGACCTGTAGGGTTTCCCCTCAATTTCAGTTTCCATCCCCAGTGTTTCCTCAGAGTCTCCCCGTTGAGTATCTTTTGTTGGTTAGCCTGCATCCCCAGTGGGTCTTCCTTATGGATACTAACCTTCATCCTTCCCCAGAGAAGCTCACCTGTGTTTATCCTTTGGTGTTTTGCTTGCCTGCATTTTTGCACAATCATGACATCATATCATCATACTAGAGTACATGGCATGTCAGCATTTACATTTTTGTTGCTTGTCCTTAGCATCTGCATTCCATCTAAGGGCAAAATTTTCGGTTGCTATATTTAAATACCTTTCACCTTGATGTCCTGAGGATTTCCATTCCTCGTACCATCCGGTAAAGCTATTTAAATAGGGGCAACTGTTGTACCCCAAATTTTACCCCTTAGATGTCATAACATCTTTTGCATGAGCATCATAGATCAATCACCTATGCATTGTTAACTAACCATTTTATCAGTTTTTGTTTGTTTTGTTTCACTTGTACATCAGGGTTTGTTTCAAGAGACCTCTCCTCAATAATCCAATGTGATTTGTTTTCATCACAAGTTCTTCCTCAAGGACCAGACAAGGTCATCAGGACAAGGGTCTGTGTGGTGTGGTTTGAGATTCAGTGGAAGTTTGACTTAATCTTGGTCAAACAAATGGTTTGTGTAACGCCCCAGTTTTGTGTGCGTTTTATTTAATCGAGTCGTTGGATTATTTTATTATTATTTTATTTTATTCTCGACTTTTATATAAAAATATGTTATTTTTCAATGTTGTGATATTTTATCGGGTTTAGGGAACGTTTGCGAGATATTTGAGTGTGGAGGTATTTTAGTCATTTCATGAGATTTTGCATTAAGTAGAAAATAGAAAATAGAAAGAGAGAAAAAATAGAGAGAAAGAAAAGGAGAAGAAAGAAAAAGGAGAGAAAAGAGAAGAAGAAGAGAAAAAGTGAGAAAAGCTTGGAAAATTCAAGAGAACAACTTCTAGAATCGATTTAATCGGGTAAGGGTGCGAAACTCAGTTATTGTATGATTGTGTATGATTATGTATGTGTATTTGTGATGTTTGTTGGATTGAAATGAAAATATTTAGTAAAATCCATATTGTGTCAAATTGATTAGAAATCGATTAGATGTGTTGGAAATCATGTTTTTAGTGTTCATTATTGTTGGTATATGATAGATACATGTTGCTATGCATTGTATTGGTAATTTTCTGAGTGTAGGTGGAGAATTGGATGAATTTGGGTAAAAAAACGCAGAAATTCGTTCTGCAGAAATTTTTCTGGTTTTTCCAGGTCATACGCGTATGAGGCTTGTCAATACGCGTATGGACCCTGTCAATACGCGTAACATGGGCGAGCCATGGGCCAATACGCGTATGGGTCTTCAGTTTTCTCGGCCATCTGCCCATTTGTGTATGGTACGCGTAGCATGTTAGGGCAATACGCGTATGGTTTGGCAGTACGCGTACGGACATTTTAACGTGAATTTTGGGAAAAATGAGCTTCTGCCCATACGCGTATGGCTCGGGGCAATACGTGTATGGTCAGGTCAATGGTAAAATGGGACTTTTCAAAATATCGTTTTCGTTTTTCTTTCGTAACTTGTGTTCCGTTTGTCCGATTTTTACAATCTTGGTATCGTTGGAAAGCTATTGAGCTGTACTTTCTTATTATGATGATTTGGAATTTGTTAGCCGATTTAATTATGTCAAAAAATTGGGAATAGTGTCGGTTGTCAACTTTTGTCGTTGTAATGGTGCGTAATTAATGTGCATTGTGCAAGGTGCTATTGTATGATGTAAATGTATGTGTTCAGAGAGTGTTGTGATGAATTGTGGCCGTATGGAAATTAAATGCATTGTTTTGGGCATAAGTGCAAAGTGTGATTTTTGTCGATATAGAGGAATGCATTTATGTGTGCATATTAAATGTCTGAGTCATTGTATGTCAAGCATCATGATATGCATTGTTATGACGTCCTGAGTGACGGTTTGATTCTAGAGGGAATCTGCTATAACATCGTGAGCCTTAAACATAAGAGAACCGAAAGCGATTTGATATATCGTGAGCCTTAAAAATAAGAGGACCGAAAGCGATGGTTATATACGATTGTGTGCCCATGTGGGGTGTGATCAATCGGATCATGAGCCTTATACAAAGAGGACCAAAAGCGATCCATAAATGTCGTGAGCCTTATACAAAGAGGAACGAAAGTGACGGGAGAACATCGTATGCCCGGCGGGGAGTTACAGTGATGTAACGAGCGATGGTTCCAATAGTTCCTGAGTGAACTAGTGATGAGAAATATTGGGAGTCGGTACCGCATGTCATGTGCATAGAGTCGTTGTGTCGGTCTCTGTGCATTTGCATAAATCATGAATATGATTGATTATGTGTGAGAATTGTGAATGGATTAATCGTGTGTGGAATTGATGAATTGATATTCTTGGTGATAATATGCATTGTTGTTAGGTAAATGAAATATGTATGACGTTGTGTGGTATTTGGATTCTGGTGTACGGTTGTGGTGAGAAACCTATATGTGCATTTCTGTTTAATATATACTTATATGCAATTATATTATGGTTGTTTTTCTCACCCTTTTGCTGTTTTATAATGCTCTATGAGGCATTGCAGATTAGAGTCGCTGGAGGTATTTTTGTGAAGCTTTGCATCTTCATTCTTTTGTCGGTCGGCTCTGATATGTGACACCGGGTAGTTAGGGAGGCCGTTAGTGATTAGTGTGTATTATGTATATATACCCTTTGGTTGGTGCATGTATAATTTGATGTATGACCACTTTTCATGTGATATATATATATATATATATATATATATATATATATATATATATATATATATATATATATATATATATATATATATATATATAAACCCCTATTATTAAAGAGAAAATTAATACCCTCCAAAATAAATTTATTAAAGATTTATGTTCTGAACAGCCTAATGCGTTTTGGACTAGAAAAACGCATGAGATCTCATTACCTTATAATCCTGAATTCAAAGAAATTAATATACCCACTAAAGCTCGCCCTATCCAAATGAATAAAGAAAATTTAGAATATTGTAAGAAAGAAATTCAAGGATTTTTAGACAAAGGATTAATTAGGCCTAGTAAATCTCCATGGAGTTGTTCAGCCTTCTACGTAGTTAATGCCTCTGAATTAGAAAGAGGAAGTCCTCGCTTATAAAATTCAGTTTTAGATTTTCCGTTTTTATTCTAATTCTGAAATGTGGGTGTAAGGAACTGAGTTTCTCTGTTGATTGCTACCCCACTGTTGCATATCTTTATGAGCAGGTGTTGTTTGTACTGTATTAAATTGATGTGACCCCTCGGTCTATGCTGTGAATTTCCATTATACTCTGACGAAATTTTGAATTTTCTTTTACTGCTTTATCTATTTGGGGGTATAGATTGGGGGTGTCACATTAAGTGGTATCAGAGCCAGTCCGTGTCAGTTGTGTCAGTCCTTGTTGGTCGTTGTGTTTGGGGTGAGCTGTTTGTTTAACCATTAGTGCTGTTATTGGAAATTAACAGAATATGGCTGGAAGAAACGATGCTGCTTTGGCTACTGCTATGCAAGATATGGCTCGTGCTATGCAGGGTGCACCTAATGCTGGAGAGAATGATGAGTTTAGAAAGAATAGACCGCCTGTCTTCAAAGGGAGACATAATCCTGATGATGCACAGATTTGGCTGAAAGAGATTGAGAGGATTTTCAGAGTTATGGATTGTGCTGAGGACAGTAAGGTGAGACTGGGAACTCACATTTTACAAGAAGAAGGCGGCCTTTAGGACACGATACGGTCATTATGAATATTCTGTGATGTCGTTCGGGGTTTCTAACGCGCCAGGTGTGTTCATGGAGTACATGAATCGCATTTTTCACGAACAGTTGGATCGTTTTGTGGTGGTGTTTATTGATGATATCTTAATTTATTCTAAGTCTCAGGAGGAGCATGCATAACATTTACATATTATTTTGTAGGTTTTGAAAGAAAGGAAGCTTTTTGCCAAATTGTCAAAGTGTGAATTCTGGTTATCGGAGGTGAGTTTTCTTGGACACGTAATTTCAGGTAACGGTATTTCTTTGGATCCATCTAAAGTAGAAGCAGTTCTACAATGGGAGGCTCTAAGATCTGTTACTGAAATTCAAAGCTTTTTGGGGTTGGCCGGATATTATCGAAGGCTTATTGAAGGTTTTTCTAAACTAGCACTTCCTTTGACCCAGTTGACTTGTAAAGGGCAAGCGTTCATTTGGGATATTCGGTGCGAGGAAAGTTTTAATGAGCTGAAGAGAAGATTGACGACAGCTCTGATTTTGATTTTTCCGAATCCTAATGAGCCATTTGTGGTTTATTGTGATGCTTATTCGATTGGTCTAGGAGGTGTTCTGATGCAAGAAGGTAAGGTGGTGGCTTATGCTTCAAGGCAATTAAGAGTTCATGAGAAGAATTATCCTACTCATGATCTTGAATTAGCGGCTGTAGTTTTTGTGTTGAAGATTGGAGGCATTATCTCTACGGTGCAAGGTTTGAAGTCTTTAGTGATCACAAAAGTTTGAAATATTTATTTGATCAAAAAGAGCTAAACATGAGGCAACGTAGATGGTTGGAATTCTTGAAGGACTACGACTTTGGCTTGAATTACCATCCTGGTAAAGCTAATGTGGTAGCCAATGCATTGAGTCGGAAATCGTTGCATATGTCCGCTTTAATGGTTAAGGAGTGGGAACTTTTGGAATCGTTTAGAGACTTGAGTTTGGTTTGTGAAGTGACGTCGGATAGTGTGAGGCTTGGTATGCTAACGATTACTAATGATTTTCTGATGACTGTTTGTGAGAAACAAAAGCTGGATGTGAAATTTGTGGATTTGATGTTGGCTGGAGAAAAAGATGCGAATAGTGATTTTAAGGTGGATATTAATGGTGTTTTGAGATTCCGAGGTAGGATTTGTATTCTTGATGATGCGGAGTTGAAAAGGATGATTTTGGAAGAAGGACACCGGAGTAATTTGAGTATACATCCGGGAGCGAATAAGATGTATCAGGACTTGAAGAAGATTTTCTGGTGGTCTAGATTGAAAAGAGATGTGGCTCAGTTTGTTTATGCATGTTTGACTTGTCAGAAATCGAAGGTGGAACATTTGAGGCCTAGTGGTTTGTTGCAGCCGTTGGATATTCCTGAGTGGAAGTGGGATAGCATTTCCATGGATTTTGTAACGGGGTTACCGAATACTCAGCGAGGGAAAAATGCTATTTGGGTGGTTGTTGATAGGCTGACTAAATCGGCTCATTTTATTCCGATTGACGTCAGTTTTCCTTTGGAGCGGTTAGCTGAGATTTACATCAGTGTGATTGTGAAGTTGCATGGGATTCCATTGAGTATTGTTTCAGATCGAGATCCTAGGTTTACTTCGAGATTTTGGGAAAGTTTACAGAAGGCGTTGGGTTCTAAATTGAGATTGAGTTCGGTTTATCATCCGCAGATGGATGGTCAGACGGAGAGGACGATTCAGTCGTTGGAAGATTTGTTGAGAGCGTGTGTTTTGGAGCAAGGTGGTGCGTGGGATAGTTATCTTGCATTGATTGAGTTCACGTATAATAATAGCTTCCATTCTAGTATTGGAATGGCACCGTTTGAAGCACTGTATGGACGAAGGTGTCGAACACCGTTGTGTTGGCACGAATCTGGTGAGAGTTCGGTGGTTGGACCAGAGTTGGTACAACAGACGACGGAGAAAGTGAAGTTTATTCGTGAGAAGATGAAGGCTTCTCAGAGTAGACAAAAAAGTTATCATGATCGAAGACGGAAGGATCTTGAGTTCCAAGAGGGCGATCATGTATTTCTGAGGGTTACGCCGGTAACGGGTGTGAGTCGTGCATTGAAATCGAAGAAACTTACTTCTCGGTTTATTGGTCCTTACCAGATATCCGCGAGAGTGGGTGCTGTGGCGTATAGGGTGGCGTTGCCGCCGAATCTGTAGAATTTGCACGATGTGTTTCATGTTTCACAGCTTCGGAAGTATGTTCCAGATCCGTTGCATGTGATTCCGATGGATGAGGTTGAGGTAAGGGAGAACCTTACGGTCGAGGCATTACCAGTTAGGGTTTTGGATCGCGAGGTGAAGCGGTTGAGAGGCAAGGATATTGCACTTGTGAAAGTGGCGTGGGGAGGCGCTGCTGAGGGCAATTTGACTTGGGAGTTGGAGAGTCAGATACGGGAGTCGTATCCAGAGTTGTTCGTCTCAGGTAATATTTTCGAGGACGGAAATTTCTAAGTGGGGGAGAGTTGTAACGCCCCAGTTTTGTGTGCGTTTTATTTAATCGAGTCGTTGGATTATTTTATTATTATTTTATTTTATTCTCGACTTTTATCTGAAAATATGTTATTTTTCAATGTTGTGATATTTTATCGGGTTTTGGGAACGTTTGCGAGATATTTGAGTGTGGAGGTATTTTAGTCATTTCATGAGATTTTGCATTAAGTAGAAAATAGAAAATAGAAAGAGAGAAAGAAAAGGAGAAGAAAGAAAAAGGAGAGAAAAGAGAAGAAGAAGAGAAAAAGTGAGAAAAGCTTATAAAATTCAAGAGAATAACTTTTAGAATCGATTTAATCGGGTAAGGGTGCGAAACTCAGTTATTGTATGATTGTGTATGATTATGTATGTGTATTTGTGATGTTTGTTGGATTGAAATGAAAATATTTAGTAAAACCCATATTGTGTCAAATTGATTAGAAATCGATTAGATGTGTTAGAAATCATGTTTTTAGTGTTCATTATTGTTGGTATATGATAGATACATGTTGCTATGCATTGTTTTGGTAATTTTCTGAGTGTAGGTGAAGAATTGGATGAATTTGGGTAAGAAAACGCAGAACTTCGTTCTGCAGAAATTTTTCTAGTTTTTCCAGGTCATACGCGTATGAGGCTTGTCAATACGTGTATGGACCTTGTCAATACGCGTAACATGGGCGAGCCATGGGCCAATACGCGTATGGGTCTTCAGTTTTCTCGGTCATCTGCCCATTTACGTATGGTACGCGTAGCATGTTAGGGCAATACGCGTATGGTTTGGCAGTACGCGTACGGACATTTTAACGTGAATTTTGGGGAAAATGAGCTTCTGCCCATACGCGTTTGGCTCAGGGCAATACGCGTATGGTCAGGTCAATGGTAAAATGGGACTTTTCAAAATATCATTTTCGTTTTTCTTTCGTAACTTGTGTTTCGTTTGTCCGATTTTTACAATCTTGGTATTGTTGGAAAGCTATTGAGTTGTACTTTCTTATTATGATGATTTGGAATTTGTTAGCCGATTTAATTATGTCGGAAAATTGGGTATAGTTTCGGTTGTCGACTTTTGTCGTTGTAATGGTGCGTAATTAATATGCATTGTGCAAGGTGATGTTGTATGATGTAAATGTATGTGTTTAGAGAGTGTTGTGATGAATTGTGGCCGTATGGAAATTAAATGCATTGTTTTGGGCATAAGTACAAAGTGTGATTTTTGTCGATATAGAGGAATGCATTTATGTGTGCATATTAAATGTCATGAGTCATTGTATGTCAAGCATCATGATATGCATTGTTATGACGTCCTGAGTGACGGTTTGATTCCAAAGGGAATCTGCTATAAAATCGTGAGCCTTAAACATAAGAGGACCGAAAGCGATTTGATATATCGTGAGCCTTAAAAATAAGAGGACCGAAAGCGATGGTTATAGACGATCGTGTGCCCATGTGGGGTGTGAGCGATCGGATCGTGAGCCTTATACAAAGAGGACCAAAAGCGATCCATAAACGTCGTGAGCCTTATACAAAGAGGACCGAAAGCGACGGGAGAACATCGTATGCCCTACGGGGAGTTACAGTGATGTAACGAGCGATGGTTCCAATAGTTCCTGAGTGAACTAGTGATGAGAAATATTGGGAGTCGGTACCGCATGGCATGTGCATAGAGTCATTGTGTCGGTCTCTGTGCATTTGCATAAATCATGAATATGATTGATTATGTGTGAGAATTGTGAATGGATTAATCGTGTGTGGAATTGATGAATTGATATTCTTGGTGATAATATGCATTGTTGTTAGGTAAATGAAATATGTATGACGTTGTGTGGTATTTGGATTCTGGTGTACGGTTGTGGTGAGAAACCTATATGTGTATTTCTGTGTTAATATATACTTATATGCAATTATATTATGGTTGTTTTTCTCACCCTTCTGCTGTTTTATAATGCTCTATGTGGCATTGCAGATTAGAGTTGCTGGAGGTATTTTTGTGAAGCTTTGCGTTTTCATTCTTTTGTCGGTCGGCTCTGATATGTGACACCGGGTAGTTAGGGAGACCGTTAGTGATTAGTGTGTGTTATGTATATATATCCTTTGGCTGGTGCATGTATAATTTGATGTATGACCACTTTTCATGTGATATATATATATATATATATATATATATATATATATATATATATATATGTTATTCAGTTTTAGATTTTCCGCTTTTATTCTAATTCTGAAATGTGGGTGTAAGGAACTGAGTTCCTCTGTTGATTGCTACCCTACTGTTGCATATCTTTATGAGCAAGTGTTGTATGTACTGTATTAAATTGATGTGACCCCTCGGTCTATGCTGTGAATTTCCATTATACTCTGACGAAATTTGAATTTTCTTTTACTGCTTTATCTATTTGGGGGTATAGATTGGGGGTGTCACAGTTTGTATCAGTATCAGGTTATCAAGCATGGCAGAGATTTGGAATTAGGATTTTGGTCCTCTTCAAGTTATTTGTTTCACGAGTGTGCACTCAAGGCACGAAGATTAGGGTTTCTTACCCTTGGAGTTTATGATTGACAAATATCGTTCAGTTGAGTCTCCTAAGGTTAGCTGGTTCATGGTGTGTGCAGTATTGTTTCAGTTCAATTGAGATTGTAGAGCCATCAGAGAGGATGAAGCAGTTGGTACATTTCAAGTTGTGTGCAAGTATTTGGGTCATATAGTTCAGGAGTTGTGGCAGTCATGTGCAATTGTCAAGGTTTAGGTGTTAGCCAAGCGTGGAAATGCATTTTCAATCCCGTGACCATGTTTATCCAATTTTCATTATCCATCATTAAACCATTTCTTTGTTTCTTTTTATCCATTCTAAATCATGTCCAATTTCTATCACCAATCCATAAAAAACCAAGTTATTTTTCATATCCATATTCCTTAAACCAACTTCCATATCATTTTCTTTAATTATTCATCATTGACCATTTTAAGACCCATTAAATCCATCTCCCATTTTCTATTCAATATCCATTATAAATTCATTTTTTATTCATTTCCCATTAAACCAATATCCATTCAATCCACATTTTTATTCCATATATATATATATATATATATATATATATATATATATATATATATATATATCTTAAATCCATTTTTGTTCATGTATATAACCAAGAGCTTCTAACCATTTGTCCATTATAAAGGAAACATGGTCTACATAATGTTTCTAGTCCATGTCATTAAGAAAACTACAAAAAAAAAATGCAACAATAAAGATTTTCAATATCCTGCATAAATGAAAAAAGAAGGATCTTGACCCCACCCCATAAAACACTAGCCACGCTACACAATCATAAACCCAACGCACTTCACAACCTGTGCCAATTTTCTGGTGAACCTGCAATGAAAAAAAGGCAACACAATAACAACCCGCTGCTAGTGCTGCTACGCCTTGCATCATCCAAAAACCAAGCTTGCACAAGTCCAAACCATACAACTTACAAAGGCACATACTGCTTGCTAGACTCCAAAACCCTGTGCCTGTAACATGAGGTGAAAAGGACTCAACATGGCAACTTTTGACCTAAAGCCTGTCACTAAAAACCTGCTGCCACAGTGATACAACAATTCGGAAAAAGTCTGAAAATTGAAAAGAGGGAAGAACAGATATTGATACATAAGAGAAGGGCTCCAAGAAAAATTAAAAGAAAAAGAGAAACACACCTTTATCGCTCGGGATTCGTTTCACGGGGAAACTTCAATAATACGCCCTCATACTTCTTAACCTTCATTCTCATTAAAACCTCAGAAAAGACCACCGTCTTCCAGGGAGAATTCTGAAAAACACACGAAGACTAGACTTCATCGATCCAATCGGAAAATCACCTCAAACCTTCATTTCCAAACACCCTTCTCATTCAACCACGGCTAACCATAAAACCGCAGAAACCCAGCCTTTCTTTCAACCCTCTTCAAAAAAACACATCATCATCATTAATCTTCATCAACATCAACAACAATAAAAACTCAGAACGACTTCAAACCCCATTGAGAACCCCTCAAAATCCTTCTCCATAACCTTCAATCTCAAATCACCATTCCAAATCAGAACAACCCTGTTTTTCCTCAAAGACAACAAAACCTCAGACTTCATCAATCTTCTGTAAAAAGACCAAATCATTCATGAGAAAATCGAAAGAAACCACCAGCCTCTTAATCCCTTTTCACAGCCGCAAAATACTTCTGCCTCCTCCATTCTTAACCTAACCTTCTTCAAATCATTCACCTTCTTTTCAACCCTTCAATCATCAACTCAAACTCTTCCAACAACAATAACCTCCATAACCCACGAACCTCTTCCCTTCTGCTATACGTCACCATCATTGTTATCTCAATCCTTTCACCACAATAAAACCTTCACCAGACCCAATCTTAACCCTCTGTTTCCTCAAACTCACCTCCATTCACAGCACTCCCTCAATCTCGCCGGAACCTCACCGCCAAATCACCACACTCTTAGCCACACACAGAACTTTTTGCAAATCTTCTTCAATCTCCATCTTCCAAAACCTAACTCAATCAAATATTCCCCAAATCTCCATCAAAACTCCCCATAACATCCATCCACAAACCTAATCTCAGAAAACCAGAATCATTGAGAAGAAGAGAAGATTTCGAAACCAAACGAATCGAACATCCGAACCTGAATCGAAAGTGAGTGAGCCAGAATCAGTAGTGTTAAGGCGAAGCGAGAACGGAGACGGAACGAGTAAGGAAGCCTGGTGTTCTTTTGGACCATATCATGTTGATGGAATCAAGCCCATGTTCATTATTGTTTGACTCACACACCTTTCATATTTATCCGCACCACCCTTTGTTTGTCTTACAATTACAAACCGTGTTGGTTTGCTCCTAGATGGGTGATGGGCTTCAAGCCCATATGATCCCATCTTGTTTCTATTTACACCCATGAGTCATGTGCCACCCCGTGTTATTTGTCTTGTCCTTTTTTATTATTATTATTATTTTATTTTGTAGAATTTCATATTTCATTTTTTTAAGATTTCATATTATTTTTCATTTTAGTAATGGGGTGTTTGATTCTTGATGTTAAGATTTATTTTGATTTTGATTTCTTTTCTTTTTTTTTCATGGCCAATGACATAAAAAAAATCTTAACTTTGTTGGTTATTTCAAATCAATAAGTTTTGATTAATATGAGGCCGTATTTTTCCTTTTGGTTGGTCAATGAAAGTTAAAAATCTAAGATTATCGATTTGTCGATTAAATCTTGATTTAAACGAGACCAGCTTCATTTTCATTTCGATTCTTTTCCTTATTTTGGGCCAATGACATAAAAATATCATAATTTTGTTGATTATTTCAAATCAAAAAATTTTGATTATATGAGGCCATATTTTTCTTTTGGTTGGTTAATGAAAGTTAAAAATCTAAGATTATCGATCTATGGATTTAAATCTTGATTTAGACGAGACCACCTTTATTGTCATTTCATTTTTTTTATTTTTGGCCGATGACATACAAAAAATCATGACTTGTTGATTTATTCTAAATCACCTAAAAGTCTCGATAAATATGAGGCCACCTTTTTTATCTCGTTTTGTTGGTCGATGAAAGTTAAAAATCTAAGATCATCGATTTCTCGATTAAATTTTGATTAAGACGAGACCGACTTTATTTTCATTTCGGGTTCATTTCCTTCATTTTTGCTAATGATATTACAAAATCATGACTTGTCGATCTATCCTAAATCACTAAAAGTCTTGATAAATATGAGGCCACTTTTTATTTATTTTTGTTGGTCAATGAAAGTCAAAAATGTAAGATTATCGATTTCTCGATTAAATCTTGATTTGGACGAGACCGACTTTATTTTTCATTTCGATTCCATTTTCTTTATTTTGGTCAATGATATAACAAACCTCATGGTTTGATTGATCTCATTAAAGCGGCAAAACCTTGATCAATATGAGACCACTTTCTTTTTATTTCAATTTCATTTACTTTTTAATCGATGAAAGTCAAGAATCATTGATTATCGATTTCTAGATTAAATCATGATTAAGACGAGACTATTTCTATTTCATTTCTATTTTTAATTTCTTTGAGTACTAACTTTTTGTTTCTCCCTTTTGTGGGACTTGTACATATTTTCTGATAAAGTCTTGTGGATAACTATCTTGTTATGATTGTGGTTGCCTGTTTCATTTGACACATCCTCAATACTCATTCCAAAGGAAAGGTCTCCTCATTTGACTCATAAGTCAATAAACAAATCATCCCACCTTGGCCTCATAAGAGCCTTTCCCTTTTCTTGGCCTCATAAGAGCCAATGAATCATAACTTAGAATTAGGATAGAGTTCTTAAACTCTATGTGATTCTCATCATCATGAGAACTCACTTTTCCCATCATAACTTAGACTTAGAGAGTTTCTTAAAACTCTAAATGAGCTCGTACTCATTTCCCCTTGGAACTTTGGCCATAGTCAATGGTTCCTCATTCACCCTTAGTTAGGTGAACTACGGTTGCTCTGATTCTTTAGTCAGATACGTAGGCACAAGATGCGACGTCTTGGCGAGCAAACTTAGTGTACATACCCTTAGGTCTTTACCTTACCCTTAGCAGATATCTTAGCAAGTAAACATAACATAACACAAACTAAATAAGAGGTTCCTGTAGAGTACTACAGATATTAAGGGTGTTAATACCTTCCCTTAGTATAACCAACCCCCAAACCTTAGATCTCCCCCCTTTAGGTTTTCTCGATCTTGAACCTTTCCTTTGGATAAATCAAAGTCGGTTGTGAATTCAAATAAATGTGATGCAAGTTAACTAATAGCTTGTTATCCGATTCTCACTGCAACAACTGCCTCTCAACTAATACTAATGTCGACAACTGCTCTCAAATCCCTTAACTGCTTTTGCCCAAAAACATCCTCATGTCTACTAACTTCTCATGTCGATGAGCTTCTCTATCGAATCTTGTAACATTGTGTTGAAACATGATTGAAATGCTTGACTTTTAACTTATTTATTTATTTTATTGCCCCCACTCATGTCGAAAATGTCAAATCAATGCAAACTATTTCAAGATTATGTACATGTTTTTAAGAGATAGTGATCATAATCTTGTGGATCTGTTCATGAGATTCCTCCAAACAAGTCTTCATGGGTCTCCAGATTGTCTGATCCTTGAACTCAAGAATATGCTAAGTCCTCAAAACACTTGGTAGGCGAGTCGAACCCACCACCTCAGTCGAAGTAATCCACATGTAAAATATTGTAGCAAAATAGTTTTATACTTAACAATCTCATACATTTGTATGACACTTTCATATAAAAATGCTAGACTAAAATTCCCAGGCTAACATGAGCGTTAGACAAAATTTCACAAGAACATTGAAAATATGGAAAATACTAAGGTGAAAGTTGATTACGAGGAAAAGACTTTCCTCATGTTAAACTTTTTTCCTAGATCCTTTGAGCACTTCAAAGATGTCATCTTTATGGTAAATAAGGTTACTTTGGATGAAGTTTAGACAACTGTGAGATCCAAGGAATTTTCAAAGGTGAGAGATTTGAAGATTGAAGATAATGGTGAAGGCTTGAGGGTCTCAAGATATGGAAGTAAGCATAAAGGGATGTCAGAATCAAAGAGGTTTGACAAGTTCAAGTTAAAATGCTTCACTTGTCAAAAATAGATCACTTCATGAGGTATTGTTCTGAGAGGAAGGGAAACGATGATTATGTTCAAATTATAGTTGGTTCGGATAAGGATGGTTATGAAAGTGTTGGTGCACTAGTGATGCCAAGTTTAAATATTTAAGAGGGATGCATCATGGACTAGGATTGCTCTTATCACATGTGTCAAAGGAAACAATACTTTAAGACTTTGAAGTTTGAGGAAGGTGGAGTAGTTCACCTTGGTGACAATAAGGCTTGCAAGGTTCATGGTATCGGTACGATCAAACTTATAAAGTTAAATTATCATGAGTTTCTTCTTCATAAATCACAATGTTAGCTATGTTCAATAGCTCATGGGGAATTTGTTATCCATGAGCATGTTTGATGATCTAGGCTATTTCACTATAGTTGAACATTGGGTGTTGAAGATTTTGTATGGCGAATTAATCATAGATAAAATATCTTAAATATATGGTTTATACATTTTAGAAGGTTCCAATGTTGTTATTCATTCATCAACAGATAGTGAAGACTTAAATGAGAAGAACAAACTATGGTATTTGAGGTCAAGGCATTGTAGATGCATGGAGGTTGTTTTAGAGCAATTTAATAAGTTTTATAGGAGACACGAGATTAAAAAAAATCATTTGGCTTCGAAATTGTCATTGAGTTTCTGAAGTAAGACTAATGCCAAAGCATCTTACATGATTGGTAGATGTTCATTTACAGGAATAAACTTCAAAACACTTATGGAGGTTTGGAGTAGGTAAATTGTAACCTACTTACACTGTTTTGAAGCCCCCCGAAGCATTATTTATTGATCTAATCATCATTATCCAACCTGATAGAAAAGTTGTGGATTATGTCTTCAATTTCTATACAAGAGGTGGGAAGGGTTATAATTTGTGGGAAGTGATATCGGTAGGTTAATCTTTTATCATTTGCATATGTATCACTTTAAGTGAGTCCCGTCAAGAGAGGAAGAGTAAAGACTTGGAGATAAATGTTTTAGAAACTATGGCGGAGAAAACTCTGTTTGGATGGAGGTTCTTGATGGATAGTAGTAGTACTGAGGGGATGGTTACAAAGGCCTCTGATTTTCATTTGACTCACAGTAATGTAAATAGGGAGATTGTACCATCTAAAATGATTATGCTGGTAGTGGATATTTATGCTTTAAATGTGGATGAAGGATTGCGAAACTCATAAATAAAAACCATCATGGAGACGTTCGAAAGTAAATGAAGTCAAATATAGCTGAAGAACCATGCTTGCGGGCATTTTAGATTGCCTAAGCAGGAAAAGGTGGTTGAAAGCAAGTGAATGCAATTGGAAAGATCAAGATTCAAGTGTGGATTGAACTTGATCATGGTTGTTGAATAGTTAGTTTACATTGGTAGCACTATAATAAATAATTAATTTTATAAAATTATTTACTCCTCGACCAATAATCAACCAAAGTGTAATACATAAGTGCATCATAGTTTAGAAACATAGTGGTTGATGGATAGATTGACATCACTACGGTTTAAAGTCAATGTAGAGAGTTTTAAAAGTATGTCTTACAACTTTGTGTGATGAAGCGAAAGAAAACAAGTTTTGATATTTACAGAAATCTAAACGCCATAAAGGTTGTCGAAGTTTGGGTGCGATGAAGATCGGCTAGGCCGGTGACAAAGGTCGGTTTGCTCGACATTGGAGGTCAGCTCAGAAGACTGAGGAGGTCAGATCGACTGATGGAAGTTGACGAATTTTTGTTCGGCCAACTGCACTCCTCGAACATCGGGTCCGATTTAGTGGATTCATGTGTATTGAACTTAGTTGTTTTGGTTTGTAGATTTGTTCATTTGTGTTTTGGGGATGTTAAGGATCTATTGAGTTTCAACCGTTATAAATATGTATCTCTATCATTCGTGTTTTCACATTGTTGTACTCTAATTTTTACCCCTAAGATTTCACATGTCATTTGCATCTTTACCACAAACAAAATCATGCTTTGGTTCCTCAATCCCTCTAATATTTGGGTTTATGCCTTGCAGGGATCGCTGAGCATCTGTGTGTTTCTTATTTGCTTTTATTTGTTTGCTTATGTTTACTAACCTTTAATCAAAATACAAAAATATGTTTGTTTCCCTTTTACTAACTTCTTTAGGAAGAGGTTGGGACCAAGAATATCAAAATCAGTTCCTTAGCTCGAGTGAAATTCATCTAAACAAAGTCAAAGTTGATCTGCAAGCAATTCAAAATCATCAGATCAAGAGTTTCCGAGATTTAATTGATTATTATTCAAGAGATTCCAAAGTTCATGTATTTATTTCCATGCCTTCTTTGACAAGTCAAAAGAATCGAGCCAGAGCCAAGACAGCACAACAAAAAGCCATTTTCCTCATTTTTTCAATGTGTTAATCGATTAACCAAAATTTGCCTAAAATGGGTTAACCGATTAACACGTGCAATTTTTGGCTAAAAGCAGCAAATTCAAATTCTGCAGCATTTTGGCACCAAGTTTCAAATATTTCATCATGAGAATATTCTATATCACTTCCAAATAACTCCCCTATATAATCACAATTAATTCCCACCATACACCTTCACTAATCACCACTTGATCTTGATTTTGCCTCCAAATTCAAATTCCAATCCTAACTTTGGCTCCAAACCAAACTCCAAGCCACCAAAATTTCCAAGCCTAAATTCTATAAATAGTGGCCTCATTTCATTCATTCTACAAGCTTTTGATAGCCAAATTCACCTTGTTAAAATCTTCTTGACTTTCTCAATTTTTTCCAACTACCAAATTTACCAAAGCTCTTTCTTCCATTGAAAGTTAGTAAGTTCATCATTATAACTTACTAATCTTTGAGATAAACCTCCATCCAAACATTTTTCATCATTAATTTCTGTAGATCAAGGCTTTGGAGTGTGGTTCTTGAAGTTGATTTGAAACAATTTCAAATTTGGAAGCGGTAAACTCTTGATCCACCATTGTTGTTCTTGGTACATATTTCACAATGTGATCTATTGTTGATTCTTGTTGCTTGATCTTTGGATCTTGCAAATTGTGATCCATTGGTGTTATTTGTTGTTATTTTACTTGAATTTTTGTGCACAATTGCATCCTTGATCATGAGGTGTTTGAAGAAATGATTGATCAAGGATTTTACAACTTTTAAATTGATTTTCTACTATTTTTACAGTGTTAATCGATTAACCAAAAGCAAGCACAAACTGGTTAATCGATTAGCAGTTGGTTTCTGCGCCCAGAATTGCAATTTTACATTAGTTAATCGATTAACCAGTTTTGCACAGCAAATGGTTAATCTGTTAACCAGTGTCCAGAATGTGATTTTTGCTTGTTTTTGGGACTGTTTTGGTTCCTTTTCCTTTTCCTTCCCTTTCCTTTTGTTCTTTGCCTTGGATTACATCTCTGTGTGGTTCAATTTGGCATTTCTTCATCTATTTCTCATTTTCTTTTGATCGATGAAAATCTTCAATATCATTGGAACTTGTTTTAAGTTGTTGATGAAGATGAGATCGTTACCTCTTTTCTTTTCGTGCGGTATTGCTTTCGGAGAGTGATCTATGTATCACTTCTCTAGCATGCATTAGTACTAACATTGTTATTGACCGGCCCCTCATAGTATGATCTTCCTCATATATTGTGCTACGTGTAAGTTAGAGTTGCACCTAAGAGGGGGGTGAATTATGTACTTAGAAATTTTTTCGGATTTTTGACGGTTTCAAGTTTTACTTTCCTAAATGATTACTATGCGATAAAATCGATAAATGCGGAAAGTAAATGACACGGTGATATATCCTGGTTCCCCTCATAGTCTGAGAGTACTCCAATCCCCTTTCAACATGAAAGAGATTTTTACTAATGGTAGATCATAAGACAAGACTATCCTAGCTATTCTATACAGACTCTAACAAGCACACCAAGAACAATCCTCTTGGATTTTACAATAAGTGAATTAAGAGAACAATCCTCCCTTAATCACTCTCTTGCTTCCAACAATCCTGGATAGCAAGGATTACAACCTTAGAATCTTAAATTCAACAATCCTGAAGATAAGATGTAACAAGTAAAGAATAATTCTGAATTTTGTATAAGTATTTGAAATTGATTTCAATTATCAATCTAAAGATTGATCTTCTTCTTGAACAAGTAACTCTTATACAGAGTATACAAGTGTTCTTAGATGAAAGGATGAAACTAGAATAATTTGGATGAAAGTTTAATGCACAAGTCTCACTCTTTGAAGATTCTGATTTTAACACTTGAGAAATTTGAAAGTTTAATGATGATGAGAATGTTTGAAAATTGTTTGCAAAAAGGTGTGTTTCAAAATCTGAAATTATGAGGTTTATATAGCCTCTAAACACCTCTTCAAATGAGTGTAATTGTCCAAAATATGCCATGGTTCAAGAAGAAAATATTTCAAAAGTGTCTGCCAAAAGATGCAAGTTGTTGGCCTACTGCGCCAGTGGTAATCGGTTACCTAAAGTGGGCAATCAATTACATGCTCTCAATGTTTAAAAAAATTCAAAAATTCTTCAGGTTAATCGATTACCAGGTTTGAGTGACTGATTACTCTGATCCAAACTTTCAAAAATACTTAAAAAATAGAAGTGAAATGGTTTCAAAAATGCACAAAGCTCATTCTAATGGATATACAAAGTATGAAAAGAGTTTTGAACACTTGCATAAACTATATAGAGTTTGAATGTTATACCTTTCATTTGTGTTAAACCATCTTCATAATTCATTAAGACTTGATATATTACTTTGACAATTATGATCTTTGTTCTTGATCTTGATGCTTGAAAAATCTTTATCCATCCTTGAGCCGTAGAATATGTGTCGTCATCAAAACCTTTGAGAAGCCATGTCTTCACATTCTCCCCCTTTTTTATGATGACAACTATTTCTTGAAAGTTAGTTTCCATTGTGCTACTCTAACAAAATGCTCCTCCTTTGTTGATGCTCCCCCTTAATCCAAGATTTTAGAGAGTTTTTGAAATCTGCACTTTTTGTTAGAGAAGCAAATAACATCACACAAATCTTCTCCCCTTTGTCATTAACAAAAAGGATGGGAAAATATATTTTGAAAAGTAAAGTATACATAATAACACACAAAAAACACAACACACATGACATAAACCATAAACCATATTAAAATAAACTTGTGCGGACAACACAGTACAGAATGTTACGGAATACAAAATACTTAAACTTAAACATAACTTAGAAGAAAAACATAAACTGAAACTTAAGTTGACAACAACAACACTTAAGCATAGTTCATCGAAACATAAACATAAGCCAATACAATTAGTCACTTTCAGACATGTCATTGGTTTCATCTTCATCATCACCCTCTTCTTCACCATCTTCTTCTTCTTCTTCATTTTCTTCCTCCATAGTTTGTGCTAGAAGATGAGCATTGGCAAATTCTCTAAGCAACTTCCTTAAAGAAGCTATCTCACGCCTATGTTATTGACGATTAAAATCCACTTTGGCCTCAATTGAACACATTTTCTTGTAAAGCACTTCATTAGTGTAACCTTCTTCTGGAATTGATGAAGTAGAGGAGGATGAGGTTGAATCTTTGTAAACATACTTTTTGTCTGAACTTGAATGATACCGGTGTTTTGAATTGTCGTAGCTATATTGATTTCATTTACCTTAGCTGTCATCATGTTTTTTGGTTCCCGTTGAAGTAATACTCCACTAGTCTCCAAAATCTTTGAAATAAATCGTCCATAAGGAAGACCACCCGAAAGAGATTTTACATGACGCATATGATGTACAAAAACATAACCCCAATTCACTTGAATTTCATTCTTGATAGCGTTCAGGAGTTGGACTTCCATATCTCCAACTTGGAGTGTTTGGGGAATAGGACATAAGCAAGGAAGTAATGAAGCATCCTATCACTTACAGTGAGATTTTTGGCCAGCTTAAATACCCTTGATGAATCTGGGTTCTGTCGACTCATAAGTTCCTCTTGAGTTATTCTTGAAATTTCAATGTAATAATTCATACTAGAGAAATCTTTCCATGGTGTCGTGTCATGTTGAACACCATATTGGATTTTTTCTCCTTCAAAAGGAATTCCTAAGCAACTTCCTATTTCTTTTTAGTCCATGGAAATAACATTATTTCTAATAGTTGCTTGCATTGTTAAATCTCCAAATTCATCAAAACCAAGATCATAAGTAGAGGAAAATTATTTGACTAAGTCAGGATAAATAGGACCAACATCACCTATAACCTTATCAACTCCCTGTTTCTCTAATAACTCAAGTAAATTAAAGCTATGTTTCGGAAAAGAGTTGAGATTCACGTATTTTACTGGCATAAGTAGGTGATTTCGAATACCAAAGGTGAGCCTCCTAGCTTTGACAGATTGCATGTGTGCTTCCTCAAGTAAACAAATTCTTCTTGCCTTTGTTTTGGGGTTTAGGTGCCATGGAAGCTTTTGAAGGTTTTTAGGGTTTGGAAGGGGATTTTTGGATTTGGTTATGTGAGTGGTTTGAAGATGAGATATTGAGAGATTATATGGAGTGAATGTGAAAGTGGGTTTTAATTTTGGGGTTGAATGGAATTAAATGAGAGGTGGAAGAGGAAGTTGGAAGATTGAAGTGAATGAGAATGGGAGAGTGAAGAGTGCCAATGTATTCTCTTAATATCAGAAAAATAAGCACTTATTAATATGAGACAAAAGATAAATGAAAGAATTAAAAGCAACCCTTCAATTCTGATTTTTCGTAAAAAAAAAAATTGCATCAGCAACAGTGGTAATCAATTACCTATATAGGTAATTGGTTACCTAGTGTAAAACGCGTGAAGAAGTGAAAGTTTCAGCAGGGTAATCGATTACCATACACACAAAAATAGCATTGATGTAACTTGAAATATACATGTTATTTTCTTAATTTTCCACTTTGTCATGTTATATCATATTATAATGCAACTTTGAGTGGACCAAACATGTCATAAAAATTAAATTAAGCTCATGTAAAATCAAGATATGCAAAATTTCCACAAAATACACATTTTGACAAATATTGAGAAAATTAAAGTGGTTAACAATTTGTGTACCTTGGCATTATTTTAGCAAATAATGAATAATTATTGAAGATTCAAACATCACCTTCATCTAAAATGCCAAGTTCTCTCCGAATTTTGTAAAATGCTTCTTTTGCGAGCGGTTTTGTGAAGATGTCTGCGAGTTGATTATGTGTATCCACAAAGGTGACTTTGACATCCTTTTGAAGTACATGATCACGTAGGAAGTGATGTCGTATGTCGATGTGCTTTGTTCTTGAATGCATAACCGGATTCTTTATTATGTTGATCGCACTTGTATTATCACATCTTAAAGGAACACATCCGAGATTGAGTCCATAATCATGTAGTTGTTGCTTGAGCCATAGGATCTGGGCACAACAACTTCTTGCTGCAATATATTCGGCCTCGACTGTGCTAATTGTGACACACACATGTTTCTTGCAGGACCATGATACTAATGCATTTCCTAGTATGTGACATGTACCACTTGTGCTCTTGCGATCAGTTTTACAACCTGCATAGTCTGAGTCAGAATAACCTACTAAATTACACACATTACCTTTCAGATACCATAGGCCAACATTTGTCATTCCCTTGAGATAATTCACGATCCTTTTAACAGCGGTGAGATGTGACTCCTTTGGATTTGCTTTAAAACGGGCACATAAACACACATTGAACATTATGTCAGGACGGCTTGCCGTCAAATATAATAAAGAACTAATCATACCTCGATACTTTGTAATGTCAACTGAAATACCCGATTCGTCTTGATCAATGTAGGCTCCGGATCCCATTGGAGTAGACATAGCCTTGCAACCATCCATGTCGAATCTTTTCAACAACTCCTTGCAGTACTTGGATTGGTTGATGAAGATGCCATCCTTTAACTGCTTAATTTTCAATCCAAGAAAGTAATTCATCTTACCCATCATAGACATCTCGAATTCTCCTTGCATCATCAATGAGAATTCCTCACAAAGATCTTTGTTTGTTGATCCGAATATGATATCGCCAACGTAGACTTGAACCAATAAAGTGTTGTCCTTAATTCTCTTGATGAATAAGGTCTTATCTACTTTACCTTTTTCAAATCCTCTTTCGTAAAGAAAGTTTCTAAGTCGATCAGACCATGCCCTTGGTGCTTGCTTTAAGCCATAAAAAGCTTTTCTCAACTAAAAGACATGTGAAGGATTCTTGAAGTCTTCAAAGTCGGGGGGTTGTTTGACGTAGACTTCTTCATTGATGTAGCCATTCAAGAACGCGCTCTTGACCTCCATTTGGTATAACTAAAAATTCAATGAACACACATAAGCAAGTAATAACCGGATAGTTTCTAACCTTGCAACCGGCGCGAATGTTTCTTCAAAATTAATTCCTTCCTATTGATTGTATCCTTGGGCCACCAATCTTGCTTTGTTTTGAACAATTATCCCATTCTCATCAAGTTTGTTCTTAAACACCCACTTGGTACCTATGATGTGTTTATCACTTGGCCTAGGAACAAGTTCCCAAACTTGATTCCTTTTGAATTGGTTTAACTCTTCTTGCATAGCAATAATCCATTGGTCGTCTCCTAAGGCTTCGTCAACTTTGGAGGGTTTAATTTGTGTGACAAACGCCATATTCAAGCATGCATCTTTGAGATTTAGTCTAGTTGTAACACCTTGACTAATATCACCAATTACTTAATCAATTGGATGATCTCTATGAGTATTCCATTCCTTAGGTAGATCATTGTCACTTGACTCTTGTTGAATCGGTTCTTCTTGATGCTTCGATTGATCATCAATCTTTACTTTGAAAGTATTTTCTTTAGGAACATCTATAATATCATCATCATCATCATCATCACACGAAACAATTTCCTCCTTGGAGGGGTTAGATTCATCAAATTTTACATGCATTGATTCTTCAATAGTTAAAGTTCGTTTATTATAAATTTTATAAGCTTTACTTGAAAGAGAATAACCAAGAAATATACCTTCATCCGATTTTTCATCGAACTTACCAAGATTGTCTTTGTCATTGTTTAAGACAAAGCACTTGCATCCAAATATGTGAAAGTAAGCAATGTTTGGTTTCCTCCCTTTGAAAAGTTCATAAGGAGTATTCTTAAGGATAGGTCTAATATTTACTCTATTACTTACATGTCGTGCTTACCGCATCCGCCCAAAAATACTTTGGAAGATTTGAGTCGCTAAGCATTGTCCTTGCAAGTTCCACCAATGACCTATTTTTTCTTTCTACAACACCATTTTATTGAGGAGTTCTTGGTGCCGAGAAGTTGTGAGAGATTCCATGTTCTTCGCAAAAATTTTTGAAAGGAGCATTTTGGAATTCTCCACCATGACCGCTTCTTATGGAGGCAATTATTAGTGACTTCTCATTTTGGATTTGCTTTGCATATTTCTTGAACGCCTTGAATGCATCACTTTCCTGCACTAAAAAGAATGTCCAAGTATATATAGAGAAATCGTCAACAATAACTAAAGCATATACATTACCTCCGAAGCTTCGTGTTCTTGATGGACCAAATAAGTCCATATGAAACAATTGTAGTGGCCTTGTAGTGAACACCACATTCTTAGATTTGAAAGTTGACTTGGTTTGTTTCCCCTTTTGACATGCATCACATAACTTATCTTTGACAAATTTTATCTTTGGCAATCCAATGACTAAATCATGCTTGACTAGTTTATTCAAATGTTCCATATGAATGTGAGCAATCCTTTTGTGCCATAGCCATGAATCATTGTTGTTCGCCATGAGACATTTTACCTTCAAAGAAAAATCATCAAGGGAAATCATGAATATATAATTGATCCTTTTACCTTTAAGTTTTAGCTCATTAGTGACTTTGTCTTCTATCAAGCATTCATCCTTGGTGAACTTGATCTTGAAGCCTTTGTCACAAAGTTGCCTTATTCTAAGAAGCACAACATAAAGTACATCTTCAATGGATGTGAAAGGTGGTGCTCTAACTTTTCCTATGCCAAGAATCTTTCCTTTATTATTATCTCCATAAGTAACATAACCCTTGGCCTTAAGCACTAGATTTGAAAATTTGTTTATATCTCCCGTCATATGCTTCGAACAACCACTATCAAGATACCATAGATTCGAAGTGGTCTTCAAGCAAACCTAAAAAACAAATTAAGTTTTGTTAGGTACTCAAATTGCCTTGGGTCCTTCATAATTAGTACCTTTATTTACCCACACATAATGCCCACTTGCAACACTAAAGTTTCTAACATAGCAAGCATTAGGTGTATGGCCAATAATACCACAATAAAAACAAGTAGGAACAAAATTGCTTTTATATCTAGGAACATACGGTTTCTTTTTCGCAAATCTTTTCTTTTTAGGATAAGGATGCACATTCCTAGGTTTGTTCACTTTCTCTTTGGAAGATTGGTCACTAGCCTTAACAAAAATAGTTTTACTAGAACTTGGTTTGGAAAACTTTGAATAACCAAGTCCACTTTTATCATTTGAATATCTTTGTTGACTAAGGACCACTTCTAAATCAATTTTTCCTTTCTCATATCTTTCAAGGACTCTTTTTAATTGAACAATTTGGAAAGAAAGTGATTCACAATTTTTACAAACCCACTCTTACTTTTCTTCACTAATTTTCTTTTGTTATACATATTTTGCTTCTTTTTCCATAATATCAACTTTTTCTTCTAAAGATGTAATTTGTTTCTTTTGTGAAGAAATTGTTTTATACAATACTTTGCATTCATTCAAGAGTTCATTTATGGCATCTTGTGCATCATTATCATAAAGAGAAAATTCATTACTAACCTCATCATTTTCATCATCGGAATTGTGTGCAGCCATTAGTGCCAAATTTGCGCTTTCGTCGCTCTCCGAATCGGATGATGAAATTATGTCATTGTCGTCCCATGCAATATATCCCTTTTTATTTTTTGTTTCCTTCTTGAATTTGAATCCTCCTTTTTTTGTGAGTTTTGGACAATCGGGTTTTATGTGACCTTGATTTCCACATTCGTAACATGTAACGTCTTGTGTTGAAGTGGAAGCCTTCTTTTTCTTGAAGTGTTTCTTTCTTTTAGCATAATTAAAGGACTTGTCATTTTTACCAAGAAATTTACAGAGTCTTTTTACTAGGAGCATAAAATTTTCATCTTCCTCTGGTGCATCATCATCTTGATTATCTTTTAAATCTACTTTCAATGTAATACCATTTGATTTCTTTTCTTGATGTTCATATTTTTCAAGTCGTCCAAGTTCTAATTCGTGTTCTTGGAATTTTCCAAATAGTGATGCAGAAGTCATTGTAGAAAGACTTTTCTTTTCCGATATTGCCGTAACTTTTGGTTGCCATTCTCTAGTTAAGGATCTAAGAACTTTGAGATTTAGTTCACCATTAGAAAATGTCTTACCCAGTGTAATTAAGTGATTAGTAAAATATACGAATCTTTTCTGTAAAGCAATGATGGATTCTCCAGGCTGCATTCGGAACATCTCATATTCTTGACTTAATGTGTTCAATCTAGATCGTTTAACTTCAGTGGTTCCTTCATGAGTTTCCACCAAAGTGTCCCAAATTTCTTTCGCTGGTTTACATTGTGAAATGTGGAAGAATTCATCCATACTTAATGCACTTTGTAATATGTTAATGGCTTTCTTTTCATCAAGAACTCTCTTTTTATCATCTTCATTATAAGAACTTTTAATCTTTGGAGTTCCAACACCAGTTTCAACACTCATTGGTTGGTGTGGACCATTTTCAACAGTTTCCCATATTCCATCTCCTTGTGCTTCCAAGTGTGCTCTCATTCAGATTCTCCAAAAGTCAAAATACTCTACAGAAAATAGAGGGCGCTTGTTGCTACTGTTGAAGTACAAATAGAGTTAGGGTTTTAGTTATCATTCCACAGAGATTGTTTGGTGATATTACCGCCGTTCTACAATCGTAACGTTTCAAGCTTTAAAGTAACAAGGGGTTTTAGGTTGTTTTCGTAGCGTTTGCATTCAAGTTTAATTAAAAGCGGTAAAAGGATTGTTTTAACGGTTTATAAAAGCGTGTCAAGATTAGGGTTCGGCAAACCACTTCGTACGTATATAATCGATAAAGCTAATGAACTTGCTTAAATGATAAATACAATCACATATCCTCCCAATATGTTTATCTCTAACACATATTGTGAGTTTTGTCATTTTGATCCTTTGTTGACCTCTCACACAAACTATCAACATGACAACATTAGAGTTCAATATTTATGAACATCAACACACATTGCTATCTCTAGCCAATGTACATTGATGGATGACAAACCTAGGTAAAGAGTTGGAGCATATTTCTCAATCATGATCCAACACAAAGAATAAACATAAAAACAAGGTTTATCATCTTACATTTATCATCCAAGAGTTCATAAGATAGGATCAATCCATATACATACAAAGTAAATGTTTACCTACATCTAACCTTGACACAAAAGAGAGATTAGCTACACATCTTCATGGTAGCTTGCACAACAAGTAATGAACAAAGTTTTTGGAGCATCAATCTTCAAGAATCAAAGATTGAAGCATAAAAACTAAGAAACTAGAAAATGGGTTTCAATGGAGTTTTTCTCTCCAAAATATCTCTAGTACAAAAGTGAGAAGATGAAAAGTAGTAGGTAATGTAGTGTGTCCTCCCAATGAAACAACATCAGCCTAAATAGAGGTATTTCCCAGAAAGGAGCGCCGGGCGGTGCACAGACGGCCGGGCAAAAGACACTTTCCAGCCCACGTGACAGCTACCAAGCCACAAGTGGGACAGATATTTTTCCAAGAGCGCCGGGCGAAAGACATGTACCGCCGGGCGATGTGCAATTAATGGTCGGGCGAAGCAGGAGGCGCAGCAGTGCCAAGCTACTGGAACTTGGTATGAAATATTGGGGATTTGGGGCGAAGCTGCGCCTGTGGAGTGCCGGGCGAAAGATCCCAAGCGCCGGGCAAAAGACATGTACCGTCGGGCGATCAAAGAGGCGAAGCAGTGCCAAGTTACTGGAACTTGGTATGAAAACTTGAGAATTTTGGGGGAGCCTACCGCCTCTGCATCGCCGGGCGGTCAAGAGGCCCAAAACCAAAAACATGAATTTTTCACCACTTCAAAAACAGGTCGAATTGATAGCGATTACACAACCAGAATACCTGCAAAAAGTAGCAAACACATCAAAGCACCATATGGCCACAAAAATGCCAAACCAGCTTAATTAATAAGTCGTTTTTCGTTTAAAGCGATTAACAGAGCTCAAAAGGTGTACAAATAACCTATGAAAATAAACACATTTTCACACCTAACAGCTACTACTGCCATTTTTGAAAACCGGATTTGCGCTTGTGGAAGCCATACTGGATTTGTAGGAACAAGTTACCTATAACCTGCTCTGATGCCAATTATAAGTTAGAGTTGCACCTAAGAGGGGGTGAATTAGGTACTTAGAAATTTTTTCGGATTTTTTACGGTTTCAAGTTTTACTTTTATAAGTGATCACTATGTGATAAAAGCGATAAATGCGGAAACTAAATTACACGGCGATATATCCTGGTTCCCCTCACATTTCGAGAGTACTCCAGTCCCCTTTCAACTTGAAAGAAATTTTTACTAATGTTAGATCCTAAAACAAGACAATCCTAGCCTTTCTATACAGACTCTAACAAGCACACCAAGAACAATCCTCTTGGATTTTACAATAACTGAATTAAGAGAACAATCCTTCCTTAATCACTCTCTTGCTTCCAACAATGCTGGACATCATGGATTACAACCTTACAATATTAAATTCAACAATCCTGAAGATAAGATGTAACAAGTAAAGAATAATTATGAATTTTGTATAAGTATTTGAAATTGATCTTCAATTATCAATCTAAATATTGATCTTCTTCTTGAACAAACAACTCTTATACAGAATATACAAGTGTTCTTAAATGAAAGGATGAAACTAGAATGATTTTGATGAAAGTTTAATGCACAAGTTTCACTGTTTGAAGATTCTGATTTTAACACATGAGAAATTTGAAAGTTTAATGATGGTGAGAATGTCTGAAAATTGTTTGCAAGAAGGTGAGTTTCAAAATTTGAAATTATAAGGTTTATATAGCCTCTAAACACCTTTTCAAATGAGTGTAATTGTCCAAAAGATGCCATGGTTCAAGAAGAAAATATTTCAGAAGTTTCTGCCAAAAGATGCAAGTTTTTGGCCTACTGCGCCAGTGGTAATCGGTTACCTAAAGTGGGTAATCGACTACATACTCTCAACGTTTAAAAAAATTTCAAAAATTATTCAGGGTAATCGATTACCAGGTTTGAGTAACCGATTACTCTGAGCCAAACTTGCAAAAATACTTTAAAAACATAAGTGAAATGGTTTCAGAAATGCACAAAGCTCATTCTAATGGATATACAAAGTATGAAAAGAGTTTTGAAAACTTGCATAAACTATATAGAGTTTGAATGTTATACCTTTCCTTTGTGTTAAACCATCTTCATAATTCATCAAGACTTGATATATTACTTTGACAATTACGATCTTTGTTCTTGATCTTGATGCTTGAAAACTTTTTATCCATCCTTGAGCCGTAGAATATGTGTTGTCATCAAAACCTTTGAGAAGACATGTCTTCACACTATGATTGCTTAACATAGCGCTACATGTGTCCCGTTGTTCGCACGCGATTTTCGCGCGAACAACCGTTGACCTCCTATCGCAGGTTTACTTGCGGAATCGGCCACAAAATCCCAGAACAAAGTGGTTGGAGTGCATGTGGCATTGGTAGGATGGTTCTGATTTTGATGAAGTTGGACACAACTTAAAAATAACGGGATGCGAATTGATGGATAAAGCAAAGGAAAAACAAATAAGTAAATGGCAAGATAACTTAAACTTTGGTAATGTAAATTGCTTTAAAAATAAATGTGGACGCTATCATACATCTTGCGGGAAGAAACTATTTTCTCTTAACGCTTGGTGCTTAGAGTGTATCCCTTTTACAATGTTACAAAATGAGACCTCCAAAATGGAAATGGACATTACTTTAAATATGAGAAGGAAAATAACTGTTTTTCTCTCAATGTTGGCCCTGGTTGTGCATGTGTCGCCCCACCATCGTTGTAACTTCCCCACATTCTCAGCATTTTAAATCTTCCCGCTCAAAAACCTCTCAGCTTGGTTTTGTTGGCCATCAGTTGAAAACCCTTCAACGACATGGCCTTTGGCCGACCTTCGACGCCTCCTCTATGAATGTCGACCTGCACCTTGGCTTCCTCACCATTTTTCCTTCTGACGTCAACCTACATGTTGGCCTTCACATCATTTCTTTATTTTCCCTGCTTAGTCAAAATCTTCCAGCTATCAAATTGCCCCTCCAAAAGGCCAGTTTCGACTGAGCATCATGTCGACCGAGAAACTTGGCGTTTTGTTTTTTCCTTGCAAGATTTCGACTTTACTTGCGTTTCGATCCACTAACTCAATCACTTTGTCTTCTGTCGAATCTTAACAATGTGTCACACATGATCTGACGTGAGGATGATGCCTTTCTGCGCCACGATTTCCAAGAGATGTAATGATGGCTAGTCTCGTCCCAAGTTGTGGGTTTTGAAACTACTCCCACTAACCGCAAAATCAGAACAGTTGTTCCTTTTGACCTTTCAGTTGCATGTGATTTACCTATAAATACTCATTAACCACGTTTAGCTTTCTTTTCCACATTTTCTCACATTTTCCTCTTCTTCCAGACCTTTCTTGCTCTCAAAGCTCTCATGATCCTAATCTTCATTTCAATGGCTTCTTCAACATTCACCGCTTCTGCTACTCACACCACTGGAAATAACCCCATTGCCTTCTTCCTCTCTGAAAAAGAATCTCTCATACCCCTTCCTTAACCAACATCTGTTGATGATGTAGTGATCGCGAACTGGCAATGCCAGATGATCATTCCCTTTGTGGTGGCTGGAAAACTGCATGCTTTCTATGGGTCGTATCTTGATAAGAAACCGAATCATCAAGAACTTCAGGCGTTCTTTCCATGTTTCGCTCCTACCATACCACCTGCTTTTGAGAAAGGTGGCACCTTAGACCTCAAATTCATGGCGCCCAAAGCTAGGGTCTTTCGATCGATGCCTACACCTGGCAATAAGGACTGCATCTCTTGGCTCAACAAGGTCCAAGGCCAGTGCCAGAAGCAATGGAAGACAGTTGGAATCTTCAACGCCATCCAACTCTCAAGGAATGCTCACAGGGTTAACCTCTGTTTACTGTTGGCGTCGATGTACTTCTGGGAAGGGTCGACCAACACATTCCACTTCCCTTGTGGTATGTTCACGCCGACACTCTTCGACGTGTCGGCCATCACTGGCCTTTCACCCGTGGATGAAACTTTCGACCCAACTCTGGAAACGACCAACACTTTTGACTTCGAGCGGGCTGGTTTCCAGAACTACATCGAAGATCATCACGACAAAAGCTCCAAAGAAATGTCTGATGAGGAACACATCGCTTTTCTGACTCTGTGGCTGTGGTATTATCTTTTCTGCCCTGGCTCTTTGCAAATAGCCAAAAGCTACATTAATCTGGCGATCCAAATTCACGAAGGTCGACAGGTATCTCTGGGTAAGATCTTACTAGCCTCCCTCTATCATTCCCTTGGTCTATCAGCCTTGCGGCTAAAACTCCTCCATGAGACTATCAATGCCTTGAATATCTCAGGGCCTATGTGGTTGTTGCAACATTGGCTTAACGCCACCTTCAAACACCAAATGGGCTACCCCGTATCTGCAACGATAGAGCGTTTAAACAAAGAGCGTCCCATAGAGAGCGTTCGACTTGCCCTGATGACCACTCAGGAAACCCCCAATAAAACTCTCTTTATGAAGTATCTCAACATGTTTGTGGAAACCACGTCTTTCGTCCCCAGTATGGCACCCTTTGTGGACCGAAAGTTTGGTCCGACGTGGTTCAAAAATCTGTTTCCTGGTGTTTCACCCAAGTGGCAGTGCAGTCGAATTCCATATGGAGGGCGTTTCTAACTCTCACCATGTTATCTTTCCGAATCGAGACGGGGAATACATGGTACGGGTTTATGAACTACCAACACAACTTGGTGGCACACCAATTTGGCCTGAGCCAGATGTTGCCTAAGTCTTTGGTAAGACATTCTTCTGACATTGTTCGGGCTGGCTGACAGTTGAACTTGATGGACCACAAAAATTGCCTCAAATTTTCTAGGTTGACTCAACCCCTTGATGAAGTTGGACACAATTTAAAAATAACGGTATGTGAATTGATGGATTAAACAAAGGAAAAAACAAATAAGTAAATGTCAAGATAACTTAAACTTTGGTAATGTAAATTGCTTTAAAAAGAAATGTGGATGCTATCATACAACTTGCGGGAAGAAACTCTTTTCTCTTAACGCTTGGTACTTAGAGTGTATCCCTTTTACAATGTTACAAAATGCAACCTCCAAAATGGAAATGGACGTTGCTTTAAATAGGAGAAGGAAAATAACTCTTTTTCTCTCAATGTTGGCCCTGGTTGTGACATGTGTCACCCCACCATCGTTGTAGCTTCCCCACATTCACAGCATTTCAAATCTTCCCGCTCAAAGACCTCTCAGCTTGGTTTCATTGGCCATCAGTCAAAAACCCTTCGAAGACATGGCCTTTGGGTTGACCTTCGACGCCTCCTCTATGGATGTCGACCTGCGCCTTGGCTTCCTCACCATTTTTCCTTCTGACGTCGACCTACATGTTGGCCTTCTCATCATTTCTTTGTTTTCCCTGCTTAGTCGAAATCTTCCAAGTAACACTCGTATCAGAAAATGGTCATTCGTGGCTCAAACTTATGTTTGAAAGTCCAAGTATGGTTGATTATTGTAATACCCCATATTATCTAAATGCTCAATTGGATATCAGATGAGAGTCTATGTGCTCTATCTTAGTTAACTAGAATTCTTTAAGTATTGTCAATTGGGCTCAATAGAGCAACTGGTGAATTCTGAAGAGATCAATTATTTATAAAAGGGACAAATTAATTTTATTAATTCAAGGGACAAATCAATTTTATTAATTCAAGAAAGGATTTTAAGGTAACTCTAATAATTGATCAATTGGTTTGAGACGACAAAATATCAATAGGAGATATTTTACCCTGTTTGATTATATTGTATAACATTGATATTATATATATATATATATATATATATCTGTGTGTGTGTGTGTGTGTGTGTGTGTGTGGTAAGAGAAAGAGAAAGAAAAATGGAGAAATAGAAAGAAGAAGAAAACAGAGAAAAAGAAGAGCAAGAGAAGAGAGAAAATCTCAAGGAAGAAGAAGAAGCCCATGGATCATCATCATTATTTATCATCTTCTTCAACCTCCTCTTCTATCTCTAAGGTGGGTTCTAGTTAGTACTTAAACTCTAGAAGTTTTGAAAATGTTAGAGTTTAGGTTACAATTGGTTAATATTGAATATTGTGTGGAATCGATTGGTTCCACGGTTCAAATCTCGATTAAAATGCATAATATGATCGATACAAGAATGAATATAATGTATGATAAGTGAATATTTGATCCTTTGAGTTTTTATGAGTTTTTAGTAAGTTGGATGATTTTGAAACATGAGAAAACCAGAATTTTTCAATTATGTAACAAAGTAACCGATTATCCTAATTGAGTAACTGATTACTCTGTGGAAAAAATGAGTTTCTGGAAAATTGAACTGAGTAACCGATTATCCTAATTGAGTAACCGATTACTCTGCATGTCTCTAACTCTTAATTTGATTATGTGTGAACAGTATGAGGTGAGTAATCGATTACCCTATTAGAGTAATCGGTTACCACTGTAAGTGGATGAAAAATATTCTTGAAAAATTCATACCTTTTAGATCGTAACTTCGATCGAAGCGTAGTAATAGTCGTTGGAAAGCTATGGAAATATCCTACGCAATGAAAGTGAAAAATATTGATTTTGTTACTCGATTAAATAAATCGGAGGAAGCTCAAGAAATGTGATAATTATGAGTTGAATTATTACATGTATTTTATTATACTATTGTGTTATGCCATGTCTAACTAATTGTTGTTAAGTATGATTGAGAGAATATGCATGCTTAAAATGAATTAAGAAGAGTGAGGAAACCTTACCCCAAAACTAAATGGTGTAGTTCTAGGTTATGACTAGAATTGTGATAGAAACTCTAGATGGCGATGCTCGTGCATTCGATGCATAGATGTGCATCCTTGACGGGTAGTGGTTTAGAAGAGAATAAGACACTAGTATGGAACATGTGTGAACCCTTGTAATTATGAGAAAAAGGCAAATGTGGTCTTAAGCCAAATGTGGCCTTGTAATTGTTGAATATAATCACGGTTATATGTGAGATAACGTAATCAGAACCGTTTCCCTGATAATTGTCGTTTCATGAGCTTAGGATCCTCTGGAATGCATGCATGATTACTTGGTAGGTTTGATTCCCGATTATAGTATGAATGAAGCCTATAAGGTAAAGAGACTTGTGACGGTTTATGGACCGTGTGAAGTGACGATTCGCAAGGTGATAATGTGTCCCTTAGTTTCCGAATCCATTTCGTATGCCAAGTAATCTACGAGGATCCATGACTCGTGCCGACTTCTAGACGTAGAAGAGGACGAGAAGAAGGGGATGCCTTGATGAGGTTATCGATTAGTGATATTTTGAGTTAACGGACTCATGGACATGTTTCCATATAGTGTGAGATTGTGAACTCAATGTCCTTTCCCTTCCCCTTGACTTGAGTTAGGATTAGCTAGAACCCTGTAAAGCTGAGAGAATCCATAAGATAGGGAACTCACTGAGATTAATATCTCACCCCATTATTGTTGCTATTTTTCAGGCGTTGTTTGCAGGTTTGATTTACAAGTGGAGCTATGCTTGGATGTTTCAAGAGAAGCTTAGCTTTAGTTTTTCGCTGTGTAATTTGTTGTACATAATTGAGGATATTGTATATTGATCTTAGTTTTTTTTTATTGTTTTGGCTAGTTTCCATATCTTGTACCATAGATTGTATTATGTTTTTAGAATGGTCAAGTATGTGAATTACGCTATTAGGCACTTATGATGGTGTCAGTACCAAATAAAATGCTTGTATAGTATTATTCTAGGTATATATTATACAGGGCGTTGCAATTATTTATCTTGGGTCCATTACTTATGAAACTTGTTATTAGGAGGCTTTGATTTTATCAATCCTCTAATGAGTCTTCATTAACTTTGCCCTAAGTTCATTATTTAACCATCGTTGATCATGCGTTCTAACAACTAATCACTAACTCACTAACAATATTAATTGTGTTATGTTTATGCTTCCTTCTTGCTCCCTATCTCTCTTTATTTTTTATGCATTATGTCATTATATCATATCATATATTGTTTATGCTCTTGCCCTTTTTTTCCTTTTGTCCATTTGGACCAAAAAACATTAATAAAGGCTTAAACCCTAAAAAAACTTGTTCTCTTAATGGCAGACTATGGTTACTATCCTTTGCATTGGACATGGAACTTTGGACCTAGAATTAGGATCTTAACCTATGCTTGGAAGCTTGTGATATCAAACCTTGGATTTTGGGTACTTGGAGTTCTCTTTTGAAGACTTATTTTGATCAAGGCTTAATCTAAAGGAATAAGTGCTTATATTATGGAGCTTACTTGTGTGGTTAGACCGTTCTTATCCTTAGCTTTTATCTTTTTTTATTTAGGATAGTCACTTCTTCTCCACCCTTTCTTCAATTTTTAAATCTTCTCCCTTTTTCAAAACCTTCTTGTTTTCAAAACCATAACCTTTTTCATAATAAACCTTGACTTTTGTCAAGTTCTTTTTCAAACTTCCTTTTCTTTAATAAACGTCAATCAATGTTAACCATACTTGACCATTTCAAAAGACTTTAAAAGACACTTAATCTCATTCAAACCTTTTTGTGCCTTATGCACTTTTTCTTTTAAAACTTTTTCACAAGTTTAGACATGAGTCATCTCTTTAAGCGGAATTATTCACTTGGAAATAATGACTTGTCTTTACATTTAAAAATAACCATAACAAACCTATTTTGTTATTTGTACCACGACCTACGAGGTTTTGATCCTATATTGCAATTTGTGGGTACGTAGGCATGAGGCGATAAGTCTCTCCAAACACAAAAATCTTAAAAAAACAATTTCTCTTCTCATCTCCTCAATCTCATTTCAAACAAACCTTTTCAAACCAAAAAGCGTAGATATTTCAAAGGGTTCCTATAGAGTACTATAGACGTTTTGGGTGCTAACACCTTCCCTTAGCGTAACTAACCCTCTTACCCAGTCTCTGTTCATTTGTTCTTGTTTAGAACTTGCTAGGTTTTGTTCGCTCTTTTTCCTTTTCTTTTGGATAAAATAAAAGTATAGTGGCGACTCTTGCATTTTATGAGTTAAGTTAATCATTAGCTTACACTCACGATTTTTGCCGCTACAGAAAAAATGGCGACTCTGGTGGGGACTCTAGTTCTTAGTGGGTTCAGCCTACTTTGATTTATTTACGCTTTATCTGTTTGACTTAACTGTTATTAGTTGTTCTGTTTGGGTGATCTCAAGAGGTGAGATAGATCCTATACCCGGATCTGAGAGCACTTATGATAGGAGGGTAGTATAGTCTTGTTCAACTTACATGGAGTAGTCCTTACTATGCTGACTTGAGATCCCCCGCTCAGTGGATGCTCCTTCGAGATTACTGATATCATACGAGTATTCGTAAATGGCATTACTTTTTCCGACCTGGGTGCCTGAGAAGCTGAGGACCTTAGAACCCTTTAACCCATATTGGCCTTATTAGGACGTGGTGCAGTGGCTATTCAGGTGTAAACTTGAATTAGTTGTTATGCGATACCACACTCAGACGAGTAGTCGTTTAAGCCGATAATATTCGAAAGACATATCTATGACTCTGGACACTTTTTTTTAGAACCTTGTTCTACAGGTGCCGATAACCTTAGTACATACCATTATGGGTTGGTTCTTAACCTCGGCTCTATGCTCGTGACTCAGACCCTTGACCCGTATGCTTTGAGTGATCTTTCTTATGGTTTTTGCATCCATGAACTCTTGCATTCATGAGCATACATGTGCATTCTTTCAAGTTGCCAACGAAACTCATTTCAACTGTCTCCTTCTTCAGTTATCTGTTCATCGTCAAGCTGTTTCCTTGACACTACTACGGAACTAGAGCTGTTGTCAGATTGAGAATGGAAAATCAAGAACAACACAATGTCGAAGTCACAATGGAAATTGATGAGTTGAAGGATGTCGCTCCCGGGATTTTCATCCAGGTACAGATGCGAAAGTGGCACCGAAACAGAGTCGCCAGCAATGTGTATTTATCCCAAGAGAGGGAAAGGAAACACTGCGTAAACCTGAGGGAAAGGAAAGAGCATGGTCTTGCGACCAAGAGAACTGGGTTCGGGAGTCGGTTACGCGTGAGGAAGGTATTAGCACCCCCACGCGTCCATCGTACCCGATGGGATCTACGCTTGCTTGTCTCAAACAAAGGGTGTAAGAAAAGGGTACTGGAAAAGGAACTGCTAGCTGGAGAACTGGAAAAGGAAAGGAGAGAGAAAGAGAAACAAATGTAAGGAAAATAAAAGAAGTGCTCGAATAGGCCCTACCCCACTGCCTACGTATCTCATCGAGAGCATGAGAATCAGAGCGATGTAGTTCCCCTCACCTAGGGAAAGTTGTTTGTGTTTTTTAGTGGAATACATCAACGTTCGCGTTTCAGCAGTTAGGTGTTACAGCTCGCTGTAGGGAGACTTAGGCGTTACCTGTTTGCGGTAGAACGGACATGACGCATCCTTAAGGAATAGAATGAAGGAGATGAGGAAAGAATTTGTTTGTTTGTTTTTGTCTTTTAAGAAAGAAGTGTTTTGGATTATGTGTGTTTTGCAACACATATTGTATTTAAGGTAGGATCGAATGCCTAGCATATCGACCCAAGACGGGACGTACACTAAACATTCCCAAAGAAATGAGAGAAGACCCCTCACCTCCTTGTTCCCACATGAAAGGCCTAAATACAATATTTGTTATGCTTTTATTAAGTGTTTTTTACTTTTATTATGAGAAGAGAAGAAGTGACTCAAAAGAGGGGTAAAGGTGAAAACTAAGGGGAGACTAAGACACACCCTAGTGTTAGCATGCTTGGGGATCCTATGGTTAATGGGGTTTGACAAACCTACTTCTAAAAGAAAGAAGAAGAAGAGCAAAAGAAACAACTTACTTCCAAAATGGAAGTTAAGTTGATCTTAAAGGAGGATGAAGAAGAAATTATGCAAGGAAAGCATGTAAATGCTTATCAAACACAACTTGAATTATTTAAAAGAGATAAGAGAAGAGGAGGGAGAGAAGTGTATGTAGGACTATGTCCCCACACTTACTTACCATGCACCTACATGAAAAAGTTAGTTCACAATATTTACAAGTATGAAATAAAGGAAGAAACAACAAGTAATAATCAAATAAATTAAGAACCAAGGAAATAGGATCCTAAGAGATAAAGCCTAATTAAGGTCAGAACCTACGTCTAAAGGTGTTCCCTAATATTAAGGTATCAACCACATACTAACTATGTACAAGTAATGTCCTAATCTCTAAAGAAGGGAACCATAGAAGAAATAGATGAAGAATGAGTGGAAACGCAAAGTGATCATGCATTTATTCTTCATGGAAAGTCAAAGTCAGAATCATATTCAATTCACAAATGGCTTAACATGCATATGAACTATCATGTAATTGAAGAATAGAAGAGTGCAAGTGGAAGAGATAAGATGAAGTAGAAGTGAGAATAAGGGAAACATGTTCAATTAAATGCACAAAATGACATATTATAAATGCATAACATGTGAAATGGTTAATGAATGCACATGGGCAGTAGCATATTATACATGAGATGCAAATGGCATGAAGGAAACGGTACACAAAAATGTAAACATGAAACACCTATGGCATAAGAGGAAGTGAGAGATGAAAACATGTCAAAGTTCAAATTAGAATGCACAAACTCATGTCAAATGTAAATGCAAACCAAAGTGACTTGTACTGAGACAAAGAAGACCTATAATGTTATACAAATGACCTATAATATCACACAAGGCAATCCTAAAATGGATGGCACAAGTGCCTTATCACCACATGTTAGAAGGAAGAAAAATAAAGCTCACCTAAATAGCTTCAAAGGCAAGGCATTGAACAAATATTAAAGCACATGAAGAAATTGTAAAAACAAGTCCTAAACAACCTAAGTCAGAGGCTAAACACATATTAAAAAATCAGACCAAAATTCAAGATAAAAGTGCCACAAAGACATGCACAAAGTCATATTGAAATTCCACAAATAGAAGTATAAAGATGATCATACAAACATCCTATAAGATGACTTTAAAAATCAAGGAAAAATATTTTTGGACCCTTCAGGATGTTATCTAACCAACGCAAAAGGAACAGATAAAAAACATTGTGTGAGATGGGAGAAAGAAAATGTGCAAGTTTGAGTATCTTGAAGAAGATCAATCAAAAGGAAATTGAAAAGAAATTACGAAAAAATGATCTAAAATTAGTAAAATCAGAATTAAAAATGATGAAAAATTAGCTAAATGTGTTAAGAACACTTGTGAATTATTTCAGAATTTTCTGATGAATTTTAGTATTTTTATTAAAATGAAATTGAAACTATATGCAAAAGAAATTAAAATGCAAGAGGAATTAGAATGGGGGTGCTGGAAAAGTAATCTTGTAGTTTAAAAATGGCTTGGGCTTTTTAAGAGGAGGTGCAAAACACAATCTAATCCAGACCATTTAACCTGTATAATCGTGTGTGATTGTGTGCATGATCAATTCCGTGTACATTCAGCCACATCCACATAATCATGCCATGATGATCATCTCAACGGAATACCACGCACGCCCACACTAACTACTACGCACTCGCTCACACACGAACCACCTGAAGGAGTACACAAAAGGAACACGTGATGATCTATTGCCTCATTAATGTGTTGCTATTCTTCTATTGGCTGGCCGAAAAGCACCATAATTCCACCAATCAGAACATGCCATGCGCATTCTCTCTCTCATCAATCATCCAATCATTATCAATTAATCATTATTCTAATCATTATTTAATTATTGAAGTGGAAGAACACCACCAATGCTGCACCGCCACGTCGCCATCTTCATCATAAACTCATGCAAATGCTAATAAACTCATACAACACATCAAAAACGCAGGATTTTTTTTCTCAACTTACACACCAAATATCTCCATCAATTCTTAATGAAAATTAGCAAAATAAAATACCAAACTGAAGCCTAAACTTCATAGATCATGAATATACTAATTAAATCTCAAAAAGATCATTCTAACATCAAGAAAAATGGCACGAAAGTGACATGTTCAAGCACAAAATCACAAAATCACATAAAATCCAAATTAAACAAACAGTGGTGTGCCATCATTTCAGGACTTCCAGATGCAATGCATGATTGCTAATTTCACATTGTAAATCTCTAAAATTATGATGAACTAAAGGAAAAGTTTCAAGATCTCTAACCTTGTGAGATGCACTTTTTGTTTTAGAATTCCAAGAACTTCTTGCAAGATCTTCAAATCAACACTCTAAGCCAAATAAAGGAGAAAACCAGATCCAATACTTGCTTGGAGTAGAAATTGGGAGTGATGAGTGAAACTTGAGATTTTTCGATGGTGGATTCAAGCAAATCCAATGCATACAGTAGAAAGAGGAGGTTATGGAGATGATGCTGCTCCAAAAATCTTCGAAAATGATGAGGAAACGAGAGAGAAATCTGGATCTGAACTCTTGAGAGTGAGAGAGAAATTTGAGATTTCTTGAGAAATTATGATGAAAAGTGTGAGAAATATGTGAGATTAGAGAGAAACTGGAGAGAATGATTGAGAAGAATTTCTGAGAAATGTGGAAAAATGAGAGAGAGCCTTTGAAATTGTGTGTAAATTTGTTTATATAGTTAGGGTTAAGTGTGATTAACCATGGTAAACTGAGTTGGTTAAGTGAGTTGGTGTGAGGTTAACTGAGTGGACTCTAACTAACTGAGTCATGACAGATAGAGGTGAGTTGGGGAGGTTTGCTATGGTGTGGGTGAGTTTATGAGGTGTATGGTGAGGTTTAAAGTGGATGGTGGTGATGTAAGGGAATGTTTATTTTAATGAAATAGAAAGTGGACTGGTGTGTAGTATGTATGTGAATGCTTGAATTAGCCACAACAATAAAATGTTATTTTTTCTGGTTTTATAGCAGCTTAATATCAATTAAAATAAGGAAGTTTGGTGATGCAATTCTCTCACTTTAATGAATGGAAATGTGTAATTTTGGTGGCAAATGAAAGAGTAGATATAGGAGAATAATTTTGATGTTGAAATTGAATTGAATAGAGGCTTGTAGGATGGCGTAAAATGACTCCAAACATCATGGCTCAGAACTGGTGCATGGGCGTGGCAAGTTGGTAGGTTGGCATGGCAACCTGACTTGGAAAATTCAGCATGCACGCGTCAACTTGGGACCATCATAAACCCATCATAACTTGCTCAAATGGAAAAATGTCCAACATCAAAGTTGAAGAGGACATTGAGATGAACAACTTTGATGTTCAACATTTTTTCGTTTGGAGCATACATCATTGAGAAAAGTGGCTGGACATTTGGCACACCAAGTGTTCGACAAAATTATGGCGCATAGGCCTGCACTTGCCTTGCCATGACTTGGTTTTTGACCTAGTTTTGTCAAACTTTAATGGATCATAACTCCATCAATTTTGATCCGATGGAAGAGTTCTTTATATGGATTTGAAGTTTGAAACAAGATCTTTTGTTGTGGCCTGGTGGATTTTTGATTTGTTACTTTAAAATTGAGAAAGCTTGACTCAAAGAGAGGGGCTAAAATGGCCAAAACTTACTATTTTTGGAAACCCCAAAGTTTCTATTTTTGGCAGTTTTGTCATTTCTTGATTTTCATTATTCCTCCATCATTTCTTGATTAAATTTTGTCCATTGAACATATATAACATGAATTTCATGACTTTGACCTCGAAAAGTCAGGAGTTGACTTTTTCACTGCACAGTTGACTTTTTTCCCCAGTTTCTTGATTATCAAGCAACTGATCAATTGAAACCCTTATGAAACCAATTGATGAGCAATTTTCCATCCATATATGCTTAGAAACACAAGGAATTCCATGAGATCAAGTTTTGTCCAAGAAATCAGAAATACACTGACTTTATGTCAAAACCCTAATCTTGTATCATCTGGTTAGGAGGAAATAACACATCCTCCAAATCCAAATTCCTCTGACTATGATGTACATCCCGTCTAACAAAGATGAGGTAGGGCGTTTGGCAGTTATAAAAACTCTAAGAGCTTGCTCGTTTGAGGTCAGGTCCCCATTTTTGACTGCCTTATGTTGGAGATGGTGCACTGCCCAATCTTCTTGATGAATTCTCCTCTTCCAATGCCTTGTGGGATCAATTGAGATGACATATGACATAAGAAACCCTCGAGCCTTATTTGAAGACCCTTGCTTTGAATGAACAACACCTTGCAGGCCACTGATCACATGCCCTTATGCAATAGGTATGCTATGAGATGCACACAAGATCTAAATGCGATGCAATGAAACATAAGCCAGTAAAAGCTAAAACAAGTGGGCAAATTTTGAGGTATTACAGCTGCCCCTATTTAATCAAATGTGGATCTGAATGGATGAAAGCAAAGGCTATCAGTAATTCAAGATTCATAGGGATTGAATACAAAAAATAACCGAGAAAATTTGCACTGTGTGGGTAAAGAAAATGTTACAAATGAACCAATGGTACGGAAGAAAAGTTTGTGAGAAAGAATTTGGAACCATTGGACCTCATAGGAAACCTGTCGGGAACTGGTGAACAACCTGTCGGGAACTGGTGAAATACCTTTCGGGAACTGGTGAGCTTGGACCTATTTTGCCTATCGGGAATGGGCAAGTGTACCTGTCGGGAACTGGCAAGGTTCAAACCAAAGGGAGCTGTCGGGGACGGCTACAGTTTATAACCAAGGCATATCTATCGGGTATGGGTAAATGGACTTTTCGGGAACTGGTATGGTTAAAACTCAAAGGGAGCTGTCGGGGACGGCTACAGTTTATAACCAAGGCTTACATATCGGGTATGGGTAAATGGACCTGTCGGGAACTGGTATGGTTAAAACTCAAAACTGTTGTCGGGGATGGCTACAGTTTATAACCAAGGCTTACCTATCAGGAATGGGTAAATGGACCTGTCGGGAACTGGTATGGTTAAAACTCAAAAGTGTTGTCGGGGACGGCTGCAGTTTATAACCAAGGCTTACCTATCGGGTATGGGTAAATGGACCTGTCGGGAACTGGTATGGTTAAAACTCAAAAGTGCTGTCAGGGACGGCTGCAGTAATCCTATTGGGGATGGTTCCAAGAAACTTGTAAGCTGAGGGATATGACTTTGTGGGGAGAAAATGATGAAACCCTTTGTACCGTTTCGCCATGTCTGTCGGGGAATGAACCAGGCATTCTTTCTGGCTTTGTCAATGATGTAAGGAGCAAAGTTTTGGACCCTCGCACGAGTTATCAAAACTGGCTTACGCTTCACATGCGTATGTTTGAATTTTTCCATGGTGTAATGCTCCATCTCAATGGAAATGCTACGCGTTTTGAGGATGCCATGCATACTATATGCAAAATGCAAAGAGGTTCCTCAGCAAAATAAATGCTGAGGCAAGGTAAGGCAACTCCACTGGGGAAATGAGCTGGATTGACTTCGTGGTCGCAAGCCGTACTGAGGAACACAAATTGCCCTGACCTCCTAATCTGGGCATTGACCTGACAAACCTGTTGAGGTCACTGTAGGAAATGATAACTTTGCTGGGGAAGCATCATCTGAACCAGTCTACTTAGGGAATAACTATAACCATAGAACTCCGCTGGGGAAATGAGCTTACAATAAACTCTGCTTGGGAGAACCACTTCAGAGCATCTCGTGCTGGAAATGTCCCTTGAGAGGATTTTACATAAGACCACGCCTCTTCAAACCCTACTGGGGATAATAGATTTGGAACACCTCCTGCTGGGGAATTTTCAAAATGCTCCATGCTAGGATGGCGACTTCGTTGGGGATTCACAACCGTTATCGACACAACAAAGCTTGTAGCTGTTGGAAGTACTGAATGGGAGAATCGACTTAATAAGATACAACACTACCCATTTGAAACTTGACTTGTTGATATCGAATCGTCGAGCACGACCGTCTGCCAGGCAATGGACTCAATCAGTAAACGTTGTGACAAAAGAGTGAAATGAGGATCCTTTCCTTTTGAACATGATGGCTTCATCACTACCCTTTAGCACCGTTGCTGAGGATCATGACGCTTTGTAAGTAAGTTGGGGATGACCACCTCCCAGAAGTACTTCCTTGCAGAGGAACCGTCTCTGCTTGGGGAGGAACGATCACTTGCGCTTCGTAAGGGACTTTGGCTTGAGAATGTCATACATATTTGAACCGCTAATCAGTGAACTTTCAACACCTGCAAACAAAAGAATGCGCACCTACGCCCTAAGGTAACATGGGTTTTGAAGTATTCACCCAAGCACACTCGTCAGTTAAAGCAATTTTAAATATTTTCCTTTTAGGCATGTTATTGTAGAACCCCAAGGTTTTCATATGCAAATGTTTATCAAAAATTGGACGTTTACGTAAACAAAGCAAATATAAAAACAAACAAACATATAGAATTATTCTGAATAACGACCATTTTATTGATTGAAGAGCCTGAAAATAGGCATTTACATCAAGAAGCAATTCCTGGAAAGAGGTAATTGCCAAACAGAAAAAGAAGTTGTCCTAATGGCAATGTGAAAATGGAACTTTATTGAGTTTCAACCCTGCTATGGTTCATATATCTTCAAGATTCTCCACCTACTTTGCCTTCAAAGGGGGACGATTGAACTTATCCCTATCTTTCAGAGTGCTCATTGATTGAAACGAGATAATACAGACTACTCAGATCGCAGTTTTCGTTAAATCTCTATTTTGCCTGGATCGCCCTTTACGGGTTTTCAATCCACCGAGATACCCTTTTTTGCCTAAGTTGCCCTTGTGGGTTTTCAACTTACCGTGTGTACTTTCTTTTTTTATCTTTATCCCTAATTTTTGCCCGAACCTTTTCTTTTCTTTTTTTTTTTATTATGGTTCGTCGGGATGCGCTTTTTGCCTGGACTCTCTTTTTACTGTCCAACGGGTCTCTTTATGCGAAGTATTTTTTAACTGCGTCTGAGTTCACAGGGGACAAAAAATCTTCACCGTCCATTGTTGTAAGCATCATGGCTCCGCCCGAGAAAACCTTCTTAACAACATATGGACCTTCATAATTAGGAATCAATTTGCCCCTATGATTTGTATTCGGAGGAAGAATCCTTTTCAATACCAAGTCGCCCGTCTGGTAAGTCTGAGGACGCACTTTCTGGTCAAATGCCCGTTTCATTCTCCTCTGGTACAGCTGTCCATAACATACTGCAGCCAATTTTCTTTCTTCGATGAGACTCAACTCGTTGAACCTCGCTCGAACCCATTCAGCCTCGTCAAGTTTAACATCCATCATTACCCTTAAAGAAGGTATCTCAACCTCAACTGGCAGCACTGCTTCCATACCGTATACAAGTGAAAACGGGGTTGCCCCAGTAGATATACGAATAGAAGTGTGATACCCATGTAAAGCGAAAGGCAGCATTTCATGCCAATCCTTATACGTCGCCACCATCTTTTGCACAATCTTCTTAATATTTTTGTTGGCTGCCTCAACGACACCGTTCATCTTCGGGCGATAAGGAGAAGAATTGTGATGTTCAATTTTGAAGCTCTGGCATAACTCTTGCATCATCTTATTGTTGAGATTAGAACCATTATCAGTAATGATCCTTTCGGGCACCCCATATCGGCAAATAATCTCTTTCTTAATGAATCGGGCTACCACCTGCCTGGTGACATTCGCAAAAGAGGCAGCTTCCACCCACTTGGTGAAGTAATCAATAGCCACCAGAATGAATCGATGTCCGTTGGAAGCAGTAGGCTCAATCTTCCCAATCATATCAATGCCCCACATAGCAAAGGGCAATGAAGAACTCATCACATTCAGGGGATTTGGTGGCACATACACCTTGTCAGCATAGATTTGGCATTTGTGACATTTTCGGGCGTACTTAAAGCAATCAACCTCTATAGTGAGCCAGTAATACCCAGCTCGCAATAACTTCTTCGCCATCGCATGCCCACCAGCATGGGTACCGAAAGATCCTTCATGCACTTCCTGCATTAACAGGTCTGCTTCGTGTCTATCCACGCATCTGAGCAAGACCATGTCAAAGTTTCGCTTGTAAAGCACATCCTCATTCAAGAAGAAGCTTCCTGCCAACCTCCTCAGAGTATTTTTGTCATTGTTCGATGCCCCAGCCGGATACTCTTGACTCTCGAAGAAACGCTTGATATCAAAATACCAGGGTTTATCATCAGTCATCGTATCAGCGGCAAATACATGGGCGGGCCTGTCTAGCCTCATCACATCAATCTTTGGGATATGGTTCCACCAATTCACCTGAATCATGGAAGACAACGTAGCTAAAGCATCAGCCATCTGATTCTCATCACGAGGTATATAGCACAATTTTACTGTTGTAAAGAAAGTCAACAGTCTTCTCGCATAGTCTTGGTAAGGAATCAAGCTCTGCTGGTGGGTATGCCAATCTCCATTGATCTGGTTGATCACTAGAGCATAATCCCCAAATATCTCAAGAGTCTTGATCCTTAAATCAATGGCTTCCTCGGTACCCATGATACAAGCCTCATATTCCGCTTCATTATTAGTGACATCAAACGTTAACCTGGCAGTGAAAGGTATGTGTGATCCTTTCGGAGTAATAAGGACTGCCCCTACACCACTTCCATTCATGTTAATGGCCCCATCAAACATCAGCTTACATTTGTCATCAGGATCCTGCCCTTCGTCAACCGGAGGCTCTTCACAATCTTTAGCCTTGAGAAACATGATGTCTTCATCAGGAAAGTCAAACCTCATTAGTTGATAATCATCAATAGGCGACTCGGCAAGATAATCCGACAACACACTCCCTTTGATAGCTTTCTGGGAAGTGTATTGTATATCATATTCAGTCAAAACCATCTGCCACCGAGCGAACCTTCCATTAAGAGCTGGCTTCTCAAAAATGTACTTGATTGGATCCATTTTTGAAATCAGCAGGGTTGTATGAGTTAGCATGTATTGCCTCAATCGCTTAGCAGCCCATGCTAGTGCGCAGCACGTCTTCTCAAGCATCGAGTACCTGGACTCGCAATCAGTGAATTTTTTGCTCAGGTAGTATATAGCATGCTCTTTCCTACCGGTCTCGTCGTGTTGACCGAGAACACAACCCATTGATCCATCACGTACAGTGAGATACATAATCAGTGGACTCCCAGGAACTGGAGGCATGAGAATCGGAGGATTTTGCAAATATTCTTTTATTTTATCAAAGGCCTTTTGACAGTTGTTGTTCCACCGAATTGCTTGATCTTTTCTCAATAATTTGAATATTGGCTCACAAGTCTTGGTAAGATGAGATATAAATCTTGCAATATAATTCAGTCTTCCCAAAAATCCACAGACTTGTTTTTCTGTTCTTGGCTCCGGCATCTCTTGAATGGCTTTTACCTTTGCTGGATCCACCTCGATTCCCTTTTCACTGACGATGAAGCCCAGAAGCTTACCAGATCTTACCCCAAAAGTACACTTATTCGGGTTCAGCCTCAATCTGAACTTTCTCAACCGTTCAAACAACTTTTTCAAATTTATCAAATGTTGCTCTTCCGTTTCTGATTTGGCAATCATATCATCCACATAAACTTCAATTTCTTTGTGAATCATGTCGTGGAAGAGCGTCACCATGGCACGCTGATATGTTGCTCCAGCTTTCTTTAAACCAAACGGCATCACCTTATAGCAGAATGTGCCCCAAGGGGTAATAAATGTAGTTTTCTCCATATCCTCCGGCGCCATCTTGATCTGGTTATATCCGAAAAACCTATCCATGAAAGAAAACACAGAGAATTGAGCCGTATTATCTACCAACACGTCAATGTGTGGTAGTGAAAAATCATCTTTTGGACTCGCCCTGTTCAAATCTCGATAATCCACGCACATTCTAACTTTGCCATCCTTCTTCGGTACAGGCACAATATTAGCGACCCATGGTGGATAACTAGTAACAGCTAGAAACCCCACATCCAACTGCTTTTGCACCTCCTCTTTGATCTTGATGGCCATTTCAGGTTTGGTTCTCCGAAGCTTCTGCTTGACAGGAAAACAACCCTATTTCAACGGCAATCTGTGCACCACGATGTCTGTATCCAGCCCCGGCATATCTTGATAAGACCATGCTAAGATGTCAACATACTCCCGCAATATCTTAATCAACTCTTTCTTTACATTCTCTATCAGGCTGGCCCCTACTTTGACCTCTTTCTTTACCTCTTCGGTGCCGAGATTGACAACTTCTATAGATTCCTGATGAGGCTGAATGGCTCTTTCTTCCTGCTTCAATAATCTAGCCAGCTCTTCAGGAAGTTCACAGTCTTCCTCATCCCCCTCCTCAGCTTGGTATATTGGATTATCGAAGTCATAATAAACCATAGCAGGGCCGTCATCAACAAGATCCAGGGAATTATTTCTGCATGAATGATAATTCATGCTTTTAGAAATTACTTTTTTTTTAAAGGAACAGAAAGAAAAAATGCACAAAAAACTGCGAAGAAAACATTGCCATTTTATTTAAAAATAACAAAATGAAAGACAGGGAACGTAACTTTGAATACAAAACGTCCTTTTATTAATGATAAAAATTTGTATGAGGACAAATGGGGGCCCTACAATGAAGCCATTATGCCTTGGGTAGAGCATAGGACCTTTGCATGCTTAATAAAAGAAAACGTAGAAAATTACTTATTTGGCAGAGTAACTTGAATGAGATCCTCTGAAAACCAATTGTTCAGCTTCATTCCTGGGGCACAGGGACGCACCCAATTGTCCAGGTTGCAGTCGTTATCTTCACCATCATCAACTGCTGCACAAATCTGGCTTGGATGTATGACTCTTCCACTTGAGAAAATAACTGGCCCTTGGCGCTCTTGACCCTATAGTAATGGAACTCGAGGGGGCTTATAACCAATTCCGCTTTTATCATCCTTGAAAGGTATCTCAATCATTTGACCCCATCCTTCCGCCTGACCAGACTGCACCACTTTCAAAGCCTGCTTATACGAAGTCATAGAAGTTCCCACCCTTGCCTCACCAGACGGAGAATCTCTCACCATATTCACAGTTTCAAATGCCTGGCAGAGAGTTTCGTGGATTTCTCCGTCCATCTCCACGTACTTGAAGGACGAAAGATGACTAACGAAAATATCTTCTTCTCCGCATACCATAACAACCTGACCGTCAACCACAAATTTTATCTTCTGATGCAAGGTTGAAGACACAGCCCCAGCATCGTGGATCCATGGACGACCCAATAGACAACTATAGGCTGGTTGAATGTCCATCACATAAAACATTGTGTTAAAGACCCGGGGTCCGATCTGGACAGGTAGCTCTACTTCTCCAAACACTGATCTCTTTGAACCATCAAATGCCTTCACCACTAGATCACAAGGCCTCAATATAACTCCTACCACATCCAACTTTGCTAATACTTTCTTAGGCAACACGTTGAGGGACGAACCAGTGTCCACCAATACATGGGATAACATAACACCTTTACATTCCATCGATATGTGGAGAGCCTTATTGTGGTTCCTCCCTTCTGGCGTTAAGTCAAAATCTGTGAACCCTAAACCGTTACCGGTGTTAACATTGGAAATCACACTTTCAAGTTGGTTCACCGATATTTCTTGTGGCACGTACGCCATATTCAGAATTTTGAGCAAAGCATTCCTATGCGCTTCGGAGCATAGCAACAATGACAATATGGAGATCTTAGAAGGAGTCTGATGTAGATGGTCAACGATCTTATAATCGCTCTTTCTGATTATTCTCATGAATTCCTCAACATCTTTCTCAAATGACTTGTCAGATTCTGCCCCTGGCACTAGTTCATTACCTGTCACCTACTTTCCTTTTGTCCTCGTTAATGCTTCAGTATCATCTTTCCTGAGTGTCTGAGGAGCAAAAAGCTTTCCGCTGCGAGTGAAACCACCCATTCCCCCAACATTTCCGATACTTGAACCACTTTCTTTAGGAGTCTGCGCCTCTTGCCTCTGTCCTTGACTATTAGTTCCATAGTACCATGGAATAGCAACCTTGTTCTCATTTGGGACATGACTGCGAACTGTTATAGTTATAGGAGCTACTCGTTCAGGCGCAGATGTTTGTATAGGAGCAGGCACGGGAATTTCCACCGGATCAAAGTAGATTGTAATAGTAGAAACTTCATCAGCGTTCTTTTTCACCTGATTAAATTGCAAACATCCTTCATTCATCATACTCTGAAGGCTATTTCTCAATTTCACACAACCATTATCAGCAATCAAACAATCTTCACAACTCTCTGAACAACCAAGAAATACAGCCCCTTTCAGCAGGCGATCCTTCACAACTTTCAATGGAGTCTCAACATCATTAATATCCCTCACCAGGTTCAGACCTCCATCCTCTTCAATGGCATTCACCCCCGGTCCACCATGCTGAGGCATGGGATTTTGGATTACATTAGGCCTCAGAGCAAAATTAATAGCCTTTGAATCAACAAGATCTTGCACCACATGTTTGAAAGCCTTGCAGTTTTCCACATTGTGTCCTGGTGCATTGGAGTGAAACTCACACTTTTCATTTGCATCATACCCAGCGGGTAATCTGCCAGCTGGGGGAGCCAGAGTCCTCAATTGTACCAAATTCAAACGAAGTAAATTCTGTAGCATTTGTGAACATGTCATAGGGAAAACATCAAAATATCGATCATTCATTCTCTTTCTTGGGTGATACTGTCTCTGAGCTGCAGGTTGAGCCTCAGTATCCGGAGTTGGAATAGTTATAGATGCTGATTGGTGATATAAACCCTGTCGTCCTCTACCTCTCCCCACTTGTGCATATGCGGCATTAGCGTCACCTTCACGCTTCCTGTTATTGTTACCAAAAAACTTCTTTGCGGGAGCTGAACTTGTACCACTTCCATCCTGAATCTTCCCCATTTTTAACAAACTCTCGATCCTTTCTCCAGCAATTACTATATCAGCAAACCCAGTGGATGGACAGACAGCCAACCGATCGAGATACGGACCTTGCAAAGTATTCATGAACATGTCAGCCATTTCTCTATCCGCCAACGGAGGTTGCTCCTGAGCAGCAAGTTCACGCCACCTCTGGGCATAGTGCTTAAAACCTTCCTTAGGGTCTTGTGTCATGCTTTTTAACTGAGTGTGATTCGGTGCCATGTCGATATTATACTGGTATTGCTTTAAGAAAGTCAAGCACAACTCTTTCCAACTTCTGATGCGAGCCCTGTCCAACTTTATGTACCATTCCAGTGAGGCTCCAGACAAGCTGTCTTGGAAAAAGTACATCCATAACTTCTGATCATCAGAATAACCAGCTATCTTCCGATTATATGCCTGGAGGTGAGTTTTAGGACAAGTGCTACCATTGTACTTGTCGAAAGTAGGTGGTTTAAACTTTGGGGGAATCTTGACACCCTGTACTAGTCCCATATCCTCAACATTAATTCCCAAAGGATTCTGATTTTCTATAGCCTTCACTCTTTCAGTCAGTCCCTCGTATTTCCTGTCATCATGGTAGAATCCCATATCAGTATTAAGTACATAAAACTGATCATCCTGACGATCTTCCACCAGCCCATGGTTGCCAGGAACAAATCCCAAGTTAACTCCAACCAGAGGAGGAGTAATAACCGGAGGATTGACTACAGGAGGATTAACAACATGAGGGTTAACAACAGGAGGGTTAACCCTAGGGGGATTAACATGATCACCAGTAGGAATCTCTGTCTCCAACCTTTGGATGGTAGCTCGCATGTCTTCTTTCCCTGCTCTCAGGTCCTGCTGTCCCTGGGCAACGCCCTGCATCAAATTCATAAATTGTTCCATGTGTGCCCTTAACTCAGCCAACTCTGTCTGTACCTGATCCATGACCCTTGTTTGGTTTCGTCTGGTTGCGTATCGGTGAATACGATTCTCAGCTATAATGCCTGAAACCAAATAAAGGTTAGAGACCCCGCAATAGGTACCTGAAAAAGCAAGCAACAAAATGCAAAATGATATGCAATGCAATGCAAATGTCATGTTTATCATTTCCTAGGTGTCTTACACCCTGATTCCAATCTTAACCACAGAAATCTGAAGATCAGAAATCGTGATACAGAGAGACGTGTCGTGGTCATGTGCTTGTGTACAAATATATGATAAGGAATAATTCTGAATAAAACTGCTCATCCTTATTCAACAAAGTATTCAAGTACATTCAAAAGAGGTTCATCAACAAATGAAATACAAGGGAAAGGTGGATCCATCAACAAGCCTGATGGTAACCACTAACAACAAATTACAAGAAAAAGAACATCAGTCTGAAAATTCCACGTCCTTCAGCTTATCACTTGTGCATTTGATCTCCTCAAAGAGTATGCGAGTACTCTGGTGATTCGGCTTTTCAATCATCTCTTTAATCAAGACATCCCTTTTCTCAAGAGCCTCAGTTAAGGAACCCATATGCAGCATCAAAGCTTCGTCATCACACACTCCTTTGTGTCTCTTTATGCCAGCTTGCGTCTTGAGTATATCCCTTTCTATCATGACTTCTTCAAGCTCTTTCTTAGTATTCTTCAGCTCTCTTCTAGCTTCTTCTAACTGTTCTTGACTTTTACCGAGGCTTTCCCGATACTTTCTCTTCTGCTCATGCGCTTTTTTAAGCTCTTCGTCTTTAATCTTCAACTGTTCCTGTAACTCAACATTTTCAATTCTGACATCATCCCATGCTCTCTGGAATTTGGCCAATGTATCCTTGGTCCGAGCTAAGTCCTGTTTAGTTGTCTTGTGAGCCTGAGTGGCAGCGTCAGCACCTTTGCTGATCTTCTGGAAGTGTTGTGCTCTTTCATAAAAATCTTTCTCTTTGGCTGCTAAGATCTTCTCTGCCTTCTGAGCTCTTCCTTCTAAATCTTTATTGTCATGCAGGGCTTTTTGGAGACAGTTACTCATACCAGCATTCTCTACTTGAAGCTCTTTTACCATCTTCTGCAACTTTTTACACTCTTCAATAGCCACCATGGTTGGCCGTTCTGGCTGTACTGAACATAAAAGAGGTTCCCTTGAAAAGGGTAAAAGAAATTATTTTACTTTCATCTCGATCCATCTGTCATATTCGGGATAAGACCTACAATCTCCTTTCCCAAAAACCGCTTTTCCAATTTTATGCTTATATTTCCAAGCATTCACTACTTCTGCCACCCTATCATCTTTAGTTCCTATAAAGAACAAAGATTCTTCAATGTCTTTCTCTGTAGGAGGATTCCTGGAAGCATACCCGAACTGTCTGATGGCCAAAACTGGATTATAATTGATCCCTCCTTTTCTGCCAATCAGAGGTACATTTGGAAAACTTCTGCATCTTGTGATAAGCTCTATTCTCAACAACCGATGATCAAACCAAACAATATTATCAGCAGTTAAACCTATCATTCGCTTGGACCATTTCGCAACATCTATGGTTTCCACAAAGACACCTGTTTGAGGCAAATGCTTGAAAAGCCAATGGCACAGCAGTGGAGTACAACAACTAACAGGTCCTCCCCTTCTTTTCTCATTCTTGTAATGAACAGAATGATAAAAATCCCCTAACAAAGTAGGGACTGGATTTTTAAGAACGAAAACTCTCGTAGCTTGCATATCCACAAAGTCTTGCTGATTGGGAAAAAGAACTAGGCCATATATGCAGAGAGCCAGAATGAAATTGTAAATCATCCAGTTTTTAGCATTAGCAGCCTCTTGAGCTTGACCAGAGAGGAATTCCAGATGAAATCCGTCAACTCCATTTTTGCTACTCACACCACTTTTTATCACTGACTGATCAATTTGCATTGCAGCAGCAATTTCTTTTGTACTAGGAGAGCTACCAGAAAAGAACGGTATTGCCGCCATGATCGGAATCCCCAAAATAAATGAGAATTCTTCCAGCGTTGGCATCAAAATGTAATCTGGAAAGAGGAAACATCTCAGCGAAGGCTCGTAGAATTGCAGCAGAGTGTGCAAAGCATCATGTTCATACTTTGTGATAGTACGGACCATCTTAACCAAATTCCCATACTTCTTTTGAAACCTATCAAGAACACCCGGGCCGACCATATCTATAACTTTGAGCAGTGAATCCAAGGTAGGGTCTGGAAACTTGTAAGAAATATTGTTCTTCCTTCTCTCGTCATTCTCTGTTGAACCCATGGATTGGAATCAGAAGTGTATTATGCACCTGTAAATGACAAACACAACCGTTATGATATGATAATGTAATGCAAAAGGGCATGTGATCAGGTCATCAGGTGTCTGTGCTGGACTGTGTGCGGTGTCAGTGTAGCTCTGAGAACAATATAGAACCATAAATAGAAACCGTCTGAATACAATAGGATAAACCCTCCTTTTGTGTAATGTCAACAAAAAACCGGGTATGTAGGAGGTCATGGTTACCTGCAAACCTGCAAACAACCCTCCCTTCTCACATGTGGGTACTAGGATGTTCAGTATCCCGGGCTCTTAGGTCGAGAAATGATGATACGTTCATCATTTCTGGTTTGGCATCATCATCAATCGAGGAGGCCTCAACTGATTCTCCAAAACAAAAGGTCCTCAGCTTCTGGCACTGAGGTCGAGAAGCAATAGTACATTCATCCCTCGGGGTACAGTACTATCGCCAATCGAGGAGTGCCTCCACTGATTCTCTTTCCCAAAGGAACACCTATGGCAAGTTCCCAGCATTGGGTCCTCGGATAGAGAGTATGCAATGGGTTTGCCACAGAACGTGGTCTGCCACTGTCACATCTCGGGAGGAGTGCCGCAATTGAGTCCTCGGGGAACAGTCACCAGAGTCGACAACTCTCTAGACCAACACCCTAACATGTGCAAGACACACACGTCAGAATGCGTCCCAAGATAGCCTCGTCTGGCTGTGAATTTCGTGAATACCCAACGCACTCCAGACGGCACGTAGGTCCCACTACTCTCTACTATAATCCTAAGTGTATACTCAAGCCTGTGTAATGGGCTTATCTCTCAGAAATCTCATCCCGCCAAACAGAAAACCAGCACAGTCCAATATAGCATAATATATCATGTGAAATGAAAATGCTAAAATGCGGTAAATACAGTAATGTACAGTAAAACAGTAAATAACCATACAATAAAATGGTAAATACAGCACAACAGTAAACACCCAATGAAAGAAAAATAGACAAGCGCTAGGATTGACTCGCTAAGGAAACCAGAGATTCTGGGTTATCCCCAGCAGAGTCGCCAGCTGTCGCTCCCGGGATTTTCATCCAGGTACAGACGCGAAAGTGGCACCAAAACAGAGTCGCCAGCAATGTGTATTTATCCCAAGAGAGGGAAAGGAAACACTGCGTAAACCTGAGGGAAAGGAAAGAGCATGGTCTTGCAACCAAGAGAACTGGGTTCGGGAGTCGGTTACGCGTGAGGAAGGTATTAGCACCCCCACGCGTCCATCGTACCCGATGGGATCCACGCTTGCTTGTCTCAAACAAAGGGTGTAAGAAAAGGATACTGGAAAAGGAACTGCTAGCTGGAGAACTGGAAAAGGAAAGGAGAGAGAAAGAGAAACAAATGTATGGAAAATAAAAGAAGTGCTCGAATGGGCCCTACCCCACTGCCTACGTATCTCATCGGGAGCATGAGAATCAAAGCGACGTAGTTCCCCTCACCTAGGGAAAGTTGTTTGTGTTTTTTAGTGGAATACATAAACGTTAGCGTTCCAACAATTAGGTGTTGCAGCTCGCTGTAGGGAGACTTAGGCGTTACCTGTTTGCGGTAGAACGTACATGACGCATCCTTAAGGAATAGAATGAAGGAGATGAGGAAAGAATTTATTTGTTTGTTTTTGTCTTTTAAGAAAGAAGTGTTTTGGATTATGTGTGTTTTGCAACACATATTGTATTTAAGTCCCTCATGTAGGATCGAATGCCTAGCATATCGACCCAAGACGGGATGTACACTAAACATTCCCAAAGAAATGAGAGAAGACCCCTCACCTCCTTGTTCCCACATGAAAGGCCTAAATACAATATTTGTTATGTCTTTATTAAGTGATTTTTACTTTTATTATGAGAAGAGAATAAGTGATTCAAAAGAGGGGTAAAGGTGAAAACTAAGGGGAGACTAAGACACACCTTAGTGTTAGCATGCTTGGGGATCCTATGGTTAATGGGGTTTGACAAACCTACTTCTAAAAGAAAGAAGAAGAAGAGCGAAAGAAACAACTTACTTCCAAAATGGAAGTTAAGTTGATCTTAAAGGGGGATGAAGAAGAAATTATGCAAGGAAAGCATGTAAATGTTTATCAAACACAACTTGAATTATTTAAAAGAGATAAGAGAAGAGGAGGGAGAGAAGTGTATGTAGAACTATGTCCCCACACTTACTTACCATGTACCTACATGAAAAAGTTAGTTCACAATATTTACAAGTATGAAATAAAGGAAGAAACAACAAGTAATGATCAAATCAATTAAGAACCAAGGAAATAGGATCCTAAGAGATAAAGCCTAATTAAGGTCAGAACCTACGTCTAAAGGTGTTCCCTAATATTAAGGTATCAACCACATACTAACTATGTACAAGTAATGTCCTAATCTCTAAAGAATGGAACCATAGAAGAAATAGATGAAGAATGAGTGGAAACGCAAAGTGATCATGCATTTATGCTTCATGGAAAGTCAAAGTCAGAATCATATTCAATTCACAAATGGCTTAACATGCATATGAACTATCATGTAATTGAAGAATAGAAGAGTGCAAGTGGAAGAGATAAGATGAAGTAGAAGTGAGAATAAGGGAAACATGTTCAATTAAATGCACAAAATGACATATTATAAATGCATAACATGTGAAATGGTTAATGAATGCACATGGGCAGTAACATATTATACATGAGATGCAAATGGCATGAAGGAAACGGTACACAAAAATGCAAACATGAAACACCTATGGCATAAGAGGAAGTGAGAGATGAAAACATGTCAAAGTTCAAATTAGAATGCACAAACTCATGTCAAATGTAAATGCAAACCAAAGTGACTTGTAATGAGACAAAGAAGACCTATAATGTTATACAAATGACATATAATATCACACAAGACAATCCTAAAATGGATGGCACAAGTGCCTTATCACCACATGTTAGAAGGAAGAAAAATAAAGCGCACCTAAATAGCTTTAAAGGCAAGGCATTGAACAAATCTTAAAGCACATGAAGAAATTTTAAAAATAAGTCCTAAACAACCTAAGTCAGAGGCTAAACACATATTAAAAACTCAGACCAAAATTTAAGATAAAAGTGCCACAAAGACATGTACAAAGTCATATTGAAATGCCACAAATAGAAGTGTAAAGATGATCATACAAACATCCTATAAGATGACTTTAAAAATCAAGAAAAAATATTTTTGGACCCTTCAGGATGTTATCTAACCAACACAAAAGAAACAAATAAAAAATATTGTGTGAGATGGGAGAAAGAAAATGTGCAAGTTTGAGTATCATGAAGAAGATCAATCAAAAATAAATTGAAAAGAAATTACGAAAAAATGATCTAAAATTAGTAAAATCAGAATTAAAAATGATAAAAAATTACCTAAATGTGTTAAGAACACGTCTGAATTATTTTAGAATTTTCTGATGAATTTTAGTATTTTTATTAAAATGAAATTGAAACTATATGCAAAAGAAATTAAAATGCAAGAGGAATTAGAATGGGGGAGCTGGAAAAGTAATCTTGTAGTTTAAAAATGGCTTGGGCTTTTTAAGAGGAGGTGCAAAACACAATCTAATCCAGACCATTTAACCTGTATAATCGTGTGTGATTGTGTGCATGATCAATTCCGTGTACATTCAGCCACATCCACATAATCATGCCATGATGATCATCTCAACGGAATACCACGCACGCCCACACTAACTACTACGCACTCGCTCACACACGAACCACCTGAAGGAGTACACAAAAGGAACACGTGATGATCTATTGCCTCATTAATGTGTTGCTATTCTTCTATTGGCTGGCCGAAAAGCACCATAATTCCACCAATCAGAACATGCCATGCGCATTCTCTCTCTCATCAATCATCCAATCATTATCAATTAATCATTATTCTAATCATTATTTAATTATTGAAGTGGAAGAACACCACCAATGCTGCACCGCCACGTCACCATCTTCATCATAAACTCATGCAAATGCTAATAAACTCATACAACACATCAAAAACGCAGGATTTTTTTCCTCAACTTACACACCAAATATCTCCATCAATTCTTAACGAAAATTAGTAAAATAAAATACCAAACTAAATCCAAACTTCATAAATCATGAATATACTAATTAAATCTCAAAATATCATTCTAACATAAAAAAAATGGCAGGAAAGTGACAGGTTCAAGCACAAATTTCACAAAATCACAATATCACATAAAATCCAAATTAAACAAACAGTGGTGTGCCATCATTTCAGGACTTCCAGATGCAATGCATGATTGCTAATTTCACATTGTAAATCTCTAAAATTATGATGAACTAAAGGAAAAGTTTCAAGATCTCTAACCTTGTGAGATGCACTTTTTGTTTTAGAAATCCAAGAACTTCATGCAAGATCTTCAAATCAACACTCTAAGCCAAATAAAGGCGAAAACCAGATCCAATACTTGCTTGGAGTAGAAATTAGGAGTGATGAGTGAAACTTGAGATTTTTCGATGGTGGATTCAAGCAAACCCAATACATACAGTAGAAAGAGGAGGTTATGGAGATGATGCTGCTCCAAAAATCTTCGAAAATGATGAGGAAACGAGAGAGAAATCTGGATCTGAACTCTTGAGAGTGAGAGAGAAATTTGAGATTTCTTGAGAAATTGTGATGAAAAGTGTGAGAAATGTGTGAGATTAGAGAGAAAGTGGAGAGAATGATTGAGAAGAATTTCTGAGAAATGTGGAAAAATGAGAGAGAGCCTTTGAAATTGTGTGTAAATTTGTTTATATAGTTAGGGTTAAGTGTGATTAACCATGGTAAACTGAGTTGGTTAAGTGAGTTGGTGTGAGGTTAACTGAGTGGACTCTAACTAACTGAGTCATGATAGTTAGAGGTGAGTTGGGGAGGTTTGCTATGGTGTGGGTGAGTTTATGAGGTGTATGGTGAGGTTTAAAGTGGATGGTGGTGATGTGAGGGAATGTTTATTTTAATGAAATAGAAAGTGGACTGGTGTGTAGTATGTATGTGAATGCTTGAATTAGCCACAACAATAAAATGTTATTTTTTCTGGTTTTATAGCAGCTTAATATCAATTAAAATAAGGAAGTTTGGTGATGCAATTCTCTCACTTTAATGAATGGAAATGTGTAATTTTGGTGGCAAATGAAAGAGTAGATATAGGAGAATAATTTTGATGTTGAAATTGAATTGAATAGAGGCTTGTAGGATGGTGTAAAATGACTTCAAACATCATGGCTCAGAACTGGTGCATGGGCGTGGCAAGTTGGTAGGTTGGCATGGCAACCTGACTTGGAAAATTCAGCATGCACGCGTCAACTTGGGACCATCATAACCCCATCATAACTTGCTCAAATGGAAAAATGTCCAACATCAAAGTTGAAGAGGACATTGAGATGAACAACTTTGATGTTCAACATTGTTTCTTTTGGAGCTTCCATAATTGAGAAAAGTGGCTGGACATTTGGCACACCAAGTGTTCGACAAAATTATGGCGCATGGGCCTGCACTTGCCTTGCCATGACTTGGTTTTTGACCTAGTTTTGTCAAACTTTAATGGATCATAACTCCCTCAATTTTGATCCGATGGAAGAGTTCTTTATATGGATTTGAAGCTTGAAACAAGATATTTTGTTGTGACCTGGTGGATTTTTTATTTGATACTTTAAAATTGAGAAAGCCTGACTCAAAGAGAGGGGCTAAAATGGCCAAAACTTACTATTTTTGGAAACCCCGAAGTTTCTATTTTTGGCAGTTTTGTCATTTCTTGATTTTCATTATTCCTCCATCATTTCTTGATCAAAATTTGTCCATTGAACATATATAACATGAATATCATGACTTTGACCTCGAAAAGTCAGGAGTTGACTTTTTCACTGCACAGTTAACTTTTTTCCCCAGTTTCTTGATTATCAAGCAACTGATCAATTGAAACCCTTCTGAAACCAATTGATGAGCAATTTTCCATCCATATATGCTTAGAAACACAAGTAATGCCATGAGATCAAGTCCAAGAAATCAGAAATACACTGACTTTATGTCAAAACCCTAATCTTGTATCATCTGGTTAGGAGGAAATAACACATCCTCCAAATCCAAATTCCTCTGAATATGATGTACATCCCGTCTAACAAAGATGAGGTAGGGCATTTGGCGGTTATAAAAACTCAAAGAGCTTGCTCGTTTGAGGTCAGCTCCCCATTTTTGACTGCCTTATGTAGGAGATGGTGCACTGCCCAATCTTCTGGATGAATTCTCCTCTTCCAATGCCTTGTGGGATCAATTGAGATGACATATGACATAAGAAACCCTCGAGGCTTATTTGAAGACCCTTGCTTTGAATGACCAACACCTTGCAGGCCACTGATCACATGCCCTTATGCAATAGGTATGCTATGAGATGCACACAAGATCTAAATGCGATGCAATGAAACATAAGCCAGTAAAAGCTAAAACAAGTGGGCAAATTTTAAGGTATTACAAAGGACAACATGACCAAGCTCACACAAATGATGCAAGTTCTGATTGATAGAGGAGAACCACCTCAGAGGACCATGGTTTCTGAAATTTCAACTGCTGCTGTTAACCCTCCACTAATCCAGCAACCAGCTTCTACTTGGCCAGAATTTGGGTTACCTCCAAATTACTCGCCGCCCTTTGCAACTACTTCAATGGTTGGCACATCTGTACTGCCAGTACCTTCAGCTCCATTGTTCACTGAACCTCAACCTGTTATGCATACTGCTACTCAAATTACTCCTGAGAATCTTCCTTTCATGTACCATGCTACTGGTCCATAATTCGAAAGTCAAGGAGAACCTGGATACATTGAGGAAGTCAGAAAGCAATGGCAAACTCTAGAAAAAAAAGGATACGAGCTGTGGAAGGAAATGATCTCTTTGGTGCTGCCATAATGGGCATGTGCTTATTATCAGACTTGGTTATGCCTGCCAAATTCAAAACTCCTGAATTTGAGAAATACAAGGGGCACACGTGTCCCAGAAGTCACTTGGTGATGTACTACCGCAAGATGGCTGCCTATACCAACAACGACAAACTGATCATTCACTATTTCTAAGACAGCTTGAGTGGGGCTTTACTGAAATGGTATATCATATCCAAAGATGGAAAGACTTGGTTGATGCTTTCTTGAAGCAGTATAAGTATAACCTAGACATGGCACCTGACCGTTATCAACTACAAAACATGTCTCAGAAATAAAAAGAATCCTTTAAGGAGTACGCTCAGCGCTGGAGAGAGCTAGCTGCTCAGGTGGAGCCACCCTTGGATGAAAAGGAATTGAATGGATTATTCATGGACACTTTTTAGCCACTCTTTTGGGAAAAGATGATAAGCAGTGTATCATCTGGTTTTACTGACCTAGTTATTATTAGAGAAAGACTAGAAGAGGGTATCAAGAAGGGAAAGATTACCAATGCTGAAGCCTTTGGTGGTGCAAGAAAATTCGCTGGAAACTTTCAAAAGAAAAAGGATGGCGACACTCATGTGGTTTCAGTTGAAAGGAAACCTCATCGCAGGCAACAACCATATGTAGCTGCAGTTGCTCTTGTTGTCAATGCTCAACCAATTCAAGTTCCTCGACAGGCTGTTAGACAAAATCAGAATCACAATAGGACTAACTTTGATCCTATCCTGATGTCCTACACTGAGCTGTATCCAGGTCTTGTTCAGAAAGGTTTTATTACAACAAGGGATCTACCTCCTCCTCCAAATCCTCTCCCAGCCAGCTATAGGGCTGATCTTCATTGTGAATTCCATCAAGGTGGGGCAACCCATAACTTGGAAGGTTGCCATGCATTGAAGGCTAGAGTACATGAGATGATCAAAGACAAGATCCTCACCTTTCATGATACCAATCCCAATGTTGTCGACAATGCTTTGCTAGAACACGCCAAGTGAAGTTTGAGTCAGTTCAGACATATCATCTCCTAAAGCCAGTGTTTTAGACAGGACAACTCATCCTTATTACTGATTAGTCACTAGGCCTTGTTTCTTTCTGTTTGCATTTTTCTCTGATTATATTGAATGTTTGTTTTCGAACTTTATTTGTACTTTCATGGTTAACTTTTAATGAAATGAGCACTGCAATGTTTTGATTCAATTCATTTACATCCACTGTGTGCATCTTTATGCTTTTTCTTTCACAAAACAAAAATATATCTCCTATTCACTTTCTTTATCAAGCTTTTGTTTATGCAAAGATTGGAGGGAGGATGATGAAAATGAAATGCCCAAAATTGCTGAATTGTATGCTTTTAATTAAAACTTGGTTGATGATGTACATGCATTATTTCAACTCCCAAACACTTGAGAAATAAGGAAGCTAATCCCTTGTCAACCCCTTTGAGCCTAGAAGTTGGAGTTTCTTTCTTTACGAAAAACCCGCAATCTTAACCTAGGGATAGGTAGTTCTCAGTTAATTTAACTGTGTATTTAAACACAAGAGAATCTTTCAAGACGCCTTCCAATAAAGGTTGCAATCACAAGCTTTCCTTCGCAGACATCAAAGAAGTGTCGAAGATGTTTTTCAAATCAAAAGCCAATGATGGTTCACTGTAATCATTAAGCCAGACAGTCACTATCTTTCAAAAAAAAAGGAGAATGAAAAAAAAATCAAATGAAAAGCGCGCTAAGTTAAAACCTATGAAGGAGACTTAGGCAAAAAATTGAGCATCCCGCTGATTGTAAGCTCATATGACACAGTTCAGGCAGAAGTTAGGGATAACAAAAAAAAATCAATCAAGAGCTTACCAAAATCCTCAAAGACAAAAAGAGTTGACTGAGGTCCTCATGGATTGCTTGTAAAATCTCGGGGACCTTACTCTCCTCGACTTATTTCAAGAGGGGGATGGAGAATCCTCTTCGGTAGAGTTTACCTTCAACCAGTACATACGAACAGGCTTGTCGTTTGGTTATGCTAGCTTCTTTACTATCCTCGGTCAACTCCCCTTTTGTGAGGTAGTCGTATACGGGAGTCATCCAGCCATGGGTGTCCCCGATGATGTTGACATCGAGCAGCTCGGATGGTTTCTCAATACTAGGTCGGGCCAGTACTTCTTGTACGACAGACTTATTTCTGCCTTTTCTGCCAGTGCTGGCTAGTTTGGACAGGATGTCTGCTCACGTGTTTCATTCGTGGGGGATGTGCTGGACTTCTCATGCATCAAACTTTGTGATTTTTTCCTTTACTAGCGCCAGGTATTCGGCTATTTGATCGTTCTTCCCTTGGAACTCTCCCCGTACTTGTGATGCTACGAGCTGGGAATTGGTGTAGATTTTTACTTCCTTGGCGCCCACGTCCTTGGCCAGGCGTAGTCCTGCGAGGAAGGCTTCGTATTCGACTTGGTTGTTGGGCGTAAGGAAGGACATGACCAACGATACTTTTATCAATATTCCTTCCTTGTTTTTGAGGATGATACCTGCTCCGCTCCCTGAGGGGTTGGATGCCCCATCTACATACACGGTTCATTTATGTGCTCCACATGACGGGGACGGTAGCAGAGTCATTTCTGCCATGAAGTCGGCCAGCGCTTGCGCCTTGAGGGCCTTTCTGCCCTCGTATTGAATGTTTAATTCTGATAACTCTAGGGACTATTTAAGCATCTTGCCTGCCATATCTGGTCAGCATAGCAATTGTCTGATGGACTGGTCCGTACGGATAACTACAGTGTGGGCCAGGAAGTAGTGTCTAAGCCTTCTCGCAGCGGTGATGAGAGCAAGGGCGACTTTCTTTATCTGCGCGTATCTGACTTCTGGCCCTTGTAAGACCTTGCTGGTGAAATAGATGGGCTTCTGCCTGTCTGTTGTTTCGCAGACGAGGGCATCACTAATGGCTTTGCTGGAGACGGAGAGGTACAAGTATAAGGTTTCCCCGAATTCTGTTCGAGAAAGCACAGGTGGCTCGGACAGAGCCCGCTTGAGGTGGGTCAAGGCTTGCTCGCATTCTTCTGTCCATTCGAAACTGGTCTCTTTCCTGAGCAGTTTAAAGAAGGGCAGGGCGTGCTGAGCGGATTTGGCCACGAATCGAGAAAGGGAGGCGAGCATCCCATTTAGGGATTGGATGGACTTCTTTGACCTGGGCGTGGGGAACTCCGTGAATGCTCGGCATTTATCTGGGTTTGCTTCTATTCCCCTTTCGGTGAGATAGAATCCGAGGAACTTCCCTGCTCGCACACCGAAGGTGCACTTTTCTGGGTTAAAGCGCATTTTACATTTCCTGGCCTGGTCGAAGACCTTTTGCAGGTGAGTCGTGTGATCGAAATCCTCTTGGGATTTTATGATCATGTCGTCCATGTATACTTCGAGCATGTCCCCAATCTCTGATCGGAAGACTTTGTTTATCATGCGCTGATACGTGGCCCCAGCGTTTTTTAGACCGAATGACATTACGTTGTAGTAATAGTTCCTCGAGGAGGTCATGAATGTGGTATACCTCTTGTCCTCTTCAGCCATAGGGATCTGATTATATCCCGAATAGGCGTTCATGAAGGACAAGAGTTTGAAACCTGCAGAGTTATCTACGAGTTTATCTATGCTCGATAAAGGGTAAGCGTCTTTGGGGCATGCCCGGCTGAGATCGGTGTAGTCAATGCACATGCGCCATTTTCCACTATGTTTTTTCACAAGTACAATGTTGGACAGCCAGGTTGTATACCTGGCCTCCGATATGAATTTTTCCTCTAAGAGGTCTTGTACAAGTTTTTCGGCAGCCTGTGCCTTCTCATCGGATTGTTTTCTTCTCTGTTGTGCGACGGCGCGGGCAGCTGAATCAATGGTCAAATGGTGGCACGCGGTCTCAGGGTCTAACCCGGGCATGTCTGCTGCGCTCCAAGAAAACAGGTCAGCATTTTCGTCTAGGCATTTCTTTAGTTGTAGCTTGACCTCGTCGGGCAATCCTGCGCCTAACTTCACCCCTATGTTGGGGTTATTGCTGAAGGTGATGACTTCAAATTCCCCGTCTGGAACTGGCCACATGAGAGTTGAAGTGGGTAGCTGGTCGTCCCTGTTGGCGCGACCTTACCGTGATCTTCCTTGCAGTCTTCTGAAATTTGACTGTCAAGGTCGATGATGTGCATGGAAAATGCAGGCTTCTTATCCGGTTGGTCATCTTCGGTTGGAAGATCTTCATCCCTTGGCCGCTTGGCTGCTTTCGGTGCTGCTTCGATCTAGTTTTGTCCCCTGGTCGCTGCCTCGAAGCATCTGTGGGTAGCTTCTATGTCCCCGTGTAAAGTTGCGACGTGACCTTTCTCAGTATAATACTTTAGTTTGAGGTGGACGGTTGAAGAAACAGCGATCAGCTCTGCGAGTGCTGGCCTGCCCAAAATGCATTGATACAGCGACGGGCAATCGATCACCCAAAACTGGGTCTTGATCGACCTGGACGCTTCTTCCTCCCCGAATGTGACAGGCAGCTCCACGTATCCCCAAGGTATGGTCGTGGCTCCGTTGAACCCTTGCAGATCGGATCCCACATACGGTGAGAGGTTCTTCTGGTCTAGCTTTAGGGCGCGGAACATGCCCGTGTACATAATGTCCACCGAACTGCCCTGGCCGACTAGGATCCTCCAAACGTCGGTGTTTGCTAGTTTGGCCCTGATGAGTAGAGGAATGTGAGAATTCGGAGAGCCCCCGGGCAGCTCCTCACGGTAGAACGTGATCGGTCAGGAGCGTCCCTTAATTTTCTCGAGCGTAGACAACCGGTCAGGACTGCAATCTATAAGCTGCTCGAACTTCCTCTTGACAGATCCTACTATCAGTTCATTATACCCCCCACATGAGATAACCATGGCTGCAGGGAAAGCTTCCCAAGTGCTATGGGCGTATATCCGGGAAGGCTCTTTGAGGTAATCAGGAATGACGAAGTCTTCTGGTCGCGTAATGGACATGGCGACCTGCGGGGGAAGACTGGATTGAGATGATTCTGTCTCCTTCTTTGGATCTGAAGCCTCTCGTCGGGAGGACTCACCCTTCTTTACGTATTGTTTCAAATGACCCTCCTTGATGAGGATTTCTATTGCGACCTTAAGGTGCACGCAGTCCTCGGTTGTATGGCCGTGGCTGCGGTGGAAGCGACAATACTTGCTCTTGTCGACGTTGCCTTTGGACGTCGTTGGCTTGGGGAACCTGATGCCCCCTGCTTGAATTCCGTATTGATGTATTCGGAGAGAATGCGTTCACAGGGAGCCGTAAGCAAGGTATATTCCGTGAAACGGCCAGCAGACCCTTTACCTTCTCGAGGACGATCGTCTTGTCGCCTTTCTTTCCATTGCTGGGATGACTCCGGCTCGTCTTTTTTTGGTGCCCGGGTGCTATCCTGATCTCTCGTGTCTTGGGCATGATAGGCAGCCTCCTTCTCCTCGTATTGCATATACGCTTCAGTTTTCCGGAGAAGTTCTGTCAATGTTCGAGGAGTTTCGATCGCGACGGCTTTGCGAAACTCACTTTTTGGTTTCAAGCCCTTTTCGAGAAGATACTTCTTCATATGGTCCATCGTATGGATCTCCACGACTTCTTTGTTGAACCGTTCGATATATGCCCGCAGGGGTTCATCCCTTCCTTGTATAATAGCTTCCAAGGTGGCCTCCGACTTGGGATTTCGTCGGGAAGCTGTAAAGTGTCGGGCACATTGAGTCTTCAAGTTTCTCCATGATGCGATCGACCTTCGAGGAAGGCGCTTGAACCAAGCCATTGCCCCCTTTCTCAGCGTGATCGAGAATAATCTGCATTTTATGGCCCCGGTCATGTTGTGGTAATGGAGCATTGCTTATATGTTCTCTATGTGTTTGTCGGGGTCGGTGGTTCTGTCGTAGGTTGCCAGAGTAGGGGGCTTCTCCAGCTCGCGAGGAATTCTCATGTCCATGATCTCTTGTGAAATGGGGGCATGGATGGCGTTGTCGCTGCTTGAGCTTGGAGAGCGGGAGAAAGAATGGCTACGACCATGGCTTCTGCTGCGTCGCGGAGAATACCTGCGTGTATGGCCGTACTCATACCTATCTAGCTGTCGGGGCTTCTTGGACGCCGGGGAGCGTCTTGACTTTCGCGGAGGCGATCTGCGGTGCCTTCGCGTGAGATCGGATGCAGGTTCTTCCGATATTGACCGTCTTCTCTCCGGGGAGAGACTTCTGGACCCATCACGTCTCTGCTTCTGAGGGGAAGATCGAGGAAGTGGAGACGGGCTGGGTTGTTTCTCAGAAGCAAGCCGCTCTTGGAGGACATGCTCGAGAACGTTAATCTTCTCTCCTTACTGGAAGATCAAAAGGTTTGATCTATTGAGAGAGGCGATGAGGGCAGATGTACTTGAATCAGTATTCTGCGGGACAGGAATGGGTTCGGAAACCCGTTCGGCAGCTGGTGCCCTAGGTTTCACTTCCTCGAGGGTCGGGGACGCAGTCTTTTCGTCCCGTAGGTCGGTTTCTTGAAGCACATGTCCGCCAAAGATGTGGTCGGCGTTGTCAGTCAAGACGACAGCAGCAGAGTCTTGACCGGCATCATTCTTGGTGGAGGCCATGATGATCTTTAGAAGATGAAACTTTGGTCTTTGAAGTGAAAAAGAGAGGATCTTGAAAAAGACGGGGAAGCTAGTCTCCCACAAACGGCGCCACTGATCGGAGCGGATCAGACTGGATCGTCGTGGCCTTCACGTAGGACATGTGATGATGCTTGTAGGGAAGGAAAAAGGGGTGGAGGTACCTGCAAGGTACTCCGATGCCAAAGTAAGTATTTGGTCAAAAGAGAGAAAGCAAGTAAGAGATTTCAAGTATTGGATATTTGTTACCTGCCCCTCTCAAGTGAGGGGGTATTTATAGGTGGATCCTTGGCGAGCAAAGCGCCTGTCTGCCAATGAGGAATTTCCAAGTGGAGGGCAGGGCACGTAGCCTTTTGACTGGGACCAACTGTTTCCGTGATATCCGGGGAGGCAGTTGGTCGCGTGAGCTACTTTGCGCGTGAAGGGGACATGCCCAACGGCTAGTTTCTGCCCAACTGCTAGTTTCTGGCTATTGGGCCTGTCCAAAGGCTATATTGGATTGGGCTTTGCCCTTCTGGGTGCACAGCACCTGCCCAGTCCAGAACATTTTTCATAATAAACCTTGACTTTTGTCAAGTGCTTTTTCGAACTTCCTTTTCTTTAATAAACGTCAATCAATGTTAACCATACTTGACCATTTCAAAAGACTTTAAAAGGCACTTTATCTCATTCAAACCTTTTTGTGCCTTATGCACTTTTTCTTTTAAAACTTTTTCACAAGTTTAGACATGAGTCATCTCTTTAAGCGGAATTATTCGCTTTGAAATGACGACTTGTCTTTACATTGAAAAACAACCATAACAAACCTATTTTGTTATTTGTACCACAAACTACGAGGTTTTGATCCTATATTGCACTTTGTGCGTACGTAGGCATGAGACGATAAGTCTCTCCAAACACAAAAATCTTTAAAAAACAATTTCTCTTCTCATCTCCCCAATCTCATTTCAAACAAATATTTTCAAACCAAAAAGCGTAGATATTTCAAAGGGTTCCTATAGAGTACTATAGACGTTTTGGGTGCTAACACCTTCCCTTAGCGTAACCAACCCCCTTACCCAGTCTCTGTTCATTTGTTCTTGTTTAGAACTTGTTAGGTTTTGTTCGCTCTTTTTTCTTTTTCTTTTGGATAAAATAAAAGTGCGGTGACGACTCTTGCATTTTATGAGTTAAGTTAATCAATAACTTACGCTCACGATTTTTGCCGCTACACACATGCTTCAAAATTTTATGACTAAAGACACAAAGAAAAGTTAAGAATCACATTAGAAAACTTAGAGAGACAATGGAAGAAACAATTTGGAGTTATTGGAATTTGGAAAATCATTGGAAGTATCTAAGAGGATTGAGAAATACTTCTAAATATATTGAGTTTGTTTGATTCATATATAGAGTTAAAGAGATTGAGAAACACTTGCATAAAAAATAAAGTTTGTTCTTATTAATTTATGCGACTATTTTCTTGCAAATCTTTTATAATTTTTTGTAAGAGTTCTTGAAAGTATAATGAATCAATTAGTTGTTTTATTTTTCATAGTAATTTGTTTGATTGAACGGAATAAACAAATTATTTTATTCTACTTTATCTTCTCCTAACTTGTTGTGTACTTATCTCTATATTTGACTAATGTGTATTTATCTCTATATTTGACTAATTATTATATTGTTTAAGTCATTTATGTTGGTTGTTATTGTTTTTTCCTCCTAATATCGATTTTAATAGTGTATTTGGACTTTAAATAATTCTATTAAATATTTTGAATTATTAAGCGGATTTCTCACAACCAATGGTTCATAAGAGATTGATCTATTTACGTTTCCATTTTTCATGCATGTTGTAAACCTCTTTCTCAATGTTCCAAGAGGCCAATATCATCTTACTTTGAGATTTTCATACTAAGAGAAAGTCATACGTGCAACAACTCTAAAATTGGGTGCAATTTAATATGATATCTAATTAAGGGGAATTTATCCCGCCACGACCTGAAATTCCATATATGTTTATAATACCTATATTTTTTTGTCAAAAAAATCCAGACGAAAAATATAATAGAACAAGTAAAAAATTAATATACATTTTTATTGATATTTTTAAAAATAAATTTATCATACCAGATTTTTTTATATAAATCAAATATCTTTGATATATTCTGGATTTTTTATCGGTAATTCATATTCGATAGACAAAAGAAAAATAACTACTTGATTTTTCAAAATATTAGATAATTTATCAGTTTGTAGGTTTCTGAATTTTTCAGATATTAGATAAATTATAAAATATTTTGAAAAATTCAAATAGAATACATTTTTTTGTATCATATATAAACTGCCGGTAATTTTTTAAAATCCAAAAAACTAGTAAGATACCCGTGCTCCCGCACGGGTAAATTTATTTATTACAGTATAAAATATATTTAATAAATAAAAAAATGTAAAAATAGAGTAATGTAAAACAACCTGAGCACATGTAAATTTATTTGATACGGTATAAAATATATTTAATAAACAAACAAAATGTAAAAATAGAATAATGTAAAACAAACAATGTATATTGGACATCTTCATTCTTTCATTATGTGGTGTAAAACAACAATGTACAACCAATGTTAAAGGATAAGTTGATAAGTTGATTATACATATCATTAACTATGTTGCAATTTGAATTAAAAAACTAAATTAATTTGACGAAATATTGACAACTTCATTTTTAAAGGTTATTTACACTTTATAATAATAAAAATGTAGAAACCATACAAAACTAAATTTGGAAGTGGAGATTCTAATTCACAATATCCCATGCAATAAGTTGTCTTTTATGCCTTGAGACAACATAATGGAAGTAACATCATAGAAGAAAATGGAATTCAGTTATGATACATGCTGCAAAACCCAACTTTCAAGCAGTGAAATGAAAAGTAAAAACTATGGTATATTATTGATAAGAATTAACCTGTAAGTTACCTTTAGATTGCACACAAATATAGCAGTCTGAACATCAATTAGTTTGGGAATATTTCTAGTAGCAGTAGTTATAAACTTCCCATGAACAGACTGAAATCTAACTTGTTTACTACCTCCATGCAATACATTATTAATACTAATTGACTTCAAATTTTTAAAGCAAGTTTCTAAGCATACGAAGGAGTACATCATATCTAGTTAAATGGATTCAATTGAATTGCATTTTCTGTATATCAACATCATATTCATCACCCTTAATGCAATTGAATCCATGATTAAATAATTATGATAAAAAACTTTAATCTATAACAACCTATTAAAAATTAATTAATCTTTCAAGTAATTTTTTAATATTACTTTGAAAGATCATTAAGAAGATAAAAAAATACGCTACAAACAGTCCGACGCTGTCAATTTGATGTTTCTACACAAACCTCCAATCATGCATATCAAAAAATACGCTGCAAACAGTCTGGCACTGCCTGCACCGTTAAGCAGACCTCCAAACTACAAAACATCTAATGACAGTGTCGGTTGAAATTCAAACCATAATGACTTTATACTATGAATTACTTCAAAAATAAAAACATATTAACTTTAAAACATATTATGACTTTATATTATGAATTACTTCAAAAATAAAAAATTTGTGTGGTAAAAGTACCTTATTTACTACCTACCAAGACCAAATGTATTAGCATGCCTCCCATCAGGTCTCTTGTAGTCACTAATTGCAATGAGGGTTTCCTACAAAAATTGAAGATTAAATCACACACACAAAAGTTGTTAATCATGATATCAATTATATATGTTTAAATTAATTATGTACATTCACACGCTAAAAGTCTACATGCGGACAAATACGATAGGTGCTAAACCATTGCATTGTTTTGTCTTGAGAATGGGTGCAACAATATGAACAATCCAAGCAAATTTGTCTTAGATCACAGAGAGGTCATTGCTATCACTAATCTGTAATCTTACCCTTTCCTATTCCAGTCATTAGAAACAGTCAAGCATCTATTACAAACTCATGTTTCCCAACAAATCAGTACAAAAAGATAAAAGGGTAGCAATCAGTGCAAGTAATAACCACACCATTTATATTTGCAGGACAAGATCAGTTATGTTTATTATAAATAAATTATTTCTTTCATACTGCATAATGAATACAAAGGAGTCAAACAACCTTAATTGTTTAAAAAACCACAATAGAAAATAATGTATGAAAAGTCTTTTATAAATAGAAACAATTGATACAAACTAATTAATGAAAATAAATTGCATAATTATTTCTAATTAAAATCTACGAAAGGGCCTACACATCATATAAGCCTTAGTTATCCAAGACAAATAAGAAAAGAAATACAGAATCAAAACATTTGACTAAAATTGAATACATGGAAATGAAACTTTTGACAAAATAAAACATACATATATGCTTATATCACTTACGAAATCTTAATTTCTACTTTCTGCTTTTCCAAGGGATAACTTTCCTCCTTGTAGGCCTTTGAGAATTAACATAAGTGAAACCTTCATGAGGACCAAATCGACATCGTTCCATCTCATTCTGTCGTTCCCGTTCAAGCACGATCTGCATCAACCGAGTAGCTGAGGAGTTTAGAATTACGTTATAACACAGTACAGTAAAGATTACATGAATATAATAAAAATTTGAAATCAGACTAAGCAACCTATTTCAAACCTATAGTTTTCTCTAGTGATGATAATAATAAAACAATTAATTACTTAAAACCATGGTGTAAGAACCCCAAACAATCATGAGCTCTTAAAGAGATTTTAAAATGCAAAACAATTTAGATTTCTAAATGCAATAACCAACAGAAAATCAAACTGCTCATAGTGAATGGACAACCTAAATAATGAAAAATGATTCAAAATAAAATAAAATAAATCCAAATGAACTCATAACTTCAGTAGGTGCTTAAGTGCTGATAGTGAATTTGTTTTCACTCTGATAATCCTTGGACAATAAATCTACACATAACGAACAAAAACCATTAAAAACCTCATTTGTTGAAACAAATATAAAAAATCAGTATGATGTAAGGTTAGTGTGACTCATCGAAATCCATTGGAAATAATTTCATCATAACAATTTTTTACATGAAAAAAACGGAAAGGTGGTGCAAACAGAGAGAGAGAGAGAGAAAGAGAGAGAGAGAGAGAGAGGTGGCGTGCAATTTGTAAACTGCACGACGGCAGTGTAGGGTTTTGGGAAGAGAGAAAATTGGAGAGAAGGGAAAGTTAGGGTTTGCCCGGTTGAAAGGTATGAAAAGAAAGAGAAAGATGGATGAGAGAGTGAGAGTGGAGGCGACGGAGAAGAGTTTGAAGAGATTGGATCCGATGGAAGAAGAAGAATGGATCCGATGGAAGTGAGAGATGGATTAAGTTTGAAGTAGTTATAACTAATGAGAGAGAATGAGACTGGAAGCAAATGACAGAGGAAAAGCAGAGGTTTTGCGTGTGACTTGGTATATGTTGGATTAGGGGAAATTTTTTTTGAGTAAGCCAATTGCTGATGGACATTTAGTAGGAAGGGAGAGCCAGAGTTTGGATTAATTTGTGTGTTTTGTTATTTACCAAAATGTCTAGAATGTAGTGTAAAATAAAATGCTTAGAAGGGTAATTTGGTCAAGCCATGCAATCAACTTTTGAAGGGTTGATAGTTGATAGTTGATAGTTGATAGTTGATTGATTGATTAGGGGAAATTTTTTTTGAGTAAGCCAATTGCTGATGAACATTTAGTAGGAAGGGAGAGCCAGAGTTTGGATTAATTTGTGTGTTTTGTTATTTACCAAAATGTCTAGAATGTAGTGTAAAATAAAATGCTTAGAAGGGTAATTTGGTCAAGCCATGCAATCAACTTTTGAAGGGTTGATAGTTGATAGTTGATAGGAAGGGAGAGCCAGAGTTTGGATTAATTTGTGTGTTTTGTTATTTACCAAAATGTCTAGAATGTAGTGTAAAATAAAATGCTTAGAAGGGTAATTTGGTCAAGCCATGCAATCAACTTTTGAAGGGTTGATAGTTGATAGTTGATAGTTGATTGATTGATTAGGGGAAATTTTTTTTGAGTAAGCCAATTGCTGATGGACATTTAGTAGGAAGGGAGAGCCAGAGTTTGGATTAATTTGTGTGTTTTGTTATTTACCAAAATGTCTAGAATGTAGTGTAAAATAAAATGCTTAGAAGGGTAATTTGGTCAAGCCATGCAATCAACTTTTGAAGGGTTGATAGTTGATAGTTGATAGTTGATTATTAAAGATTCAAAAAATTCAGTATTTCTTCAAACATTTACTAATATAAAAGTAATAGCCGCTGTTGCTTCCAAAACTTGGTCAAGTTATTATGAATAAGCAGAATTTCAGGCTTGTTATTAAACTAAGATAAAGTCTGCAATTGCTTGTATATATGTTAAACCTGCCTTCATTGATAGTTTGTGATTCTTGTTTTAAAAAAAAAAAAAACATGATCATTTGATTGGATTTTAAATCCTAAAATGTTTGAAAGTCGTTGAGGCCTTACAAATATAAAACAATGTACTGCAAAAATATATAAGCAGTGTTTTAAAAACCGGACCGGTCATCAAACCGGTGAGGATACTGGTTCACTGGTTTATCGGTCGAACCACTGGTTCATCGATCGAACCGCATGACCAAACCGGATTAAACCGGATAACTCGGTTGAATAAACCTGTCATTATAATAGGTATAAAACCGATAAAACCGGTCGAACCGGATGATTCAGTCTCTAAAAACTATAACTAGCACTTAAATTTTTTGAAAAGATCATATCATAAATTCACAGGTTCATAATTTAAATTCAAATTTTAAAAGAGTCTAATTGTAAATTTTAAACAAAGTCTAAATTAAACAGAGTCTAATTTAAATTCATAGTTTTAATGTTAATAAAAAAAAAGTTTTAATGTTAATAATTAAAACAATACAAATATTAACATTATTTTAAATAATAAATTTTCCAAGTCTATATATATATATATATATATATATATATATATATATATATATATATAATGGAAATCAGTTAAGTCTAAAATTATATTATATTTAGTTTCTTAATTTGTGTTCTTAAATTTCTATACAAATATTTGTATGATGGTTTTTCAATCAATATAAATACAAAATAGTAAAAATAGTTTTGTGGATATTACAAAACTTAATTTGTGTATCACTTAAATTAAATGAGTGATTACTATTATTCTTGAAGAAAAGTTCCTATGTATTTGAATAAAAAAATTTTTAAAAAAAATTAAAAAAAAAAATAAAAAAAATAAAAAAAATAAAAAAAAAAAATTATTTTTTAAATAAGAAGTTGAACCGCCGGTTCGCCGGTTTTTCCGGTTTTTCCGGTTTTCCCAGTTCTCACCGGTTCAACGACATGGCCGATCCAGCAAGCGAACCCGGCCGGTTACCTGGCCGGTTCCCGGTCCAACCGGTCCGACCGGCCGGTCCGGTCCGGTTTTTAAAACTATGTATATAAGAACTGAATCAATTTTAAAATAAATATAACTTTTGTCTTCGTATCCACTGTAGCAATTAACATCATTGACTTTAGGAGTTATTAAATTAATCTTACAAATTCAATTATTTGAACAAGTGATGAGGATAAACTTTGGCTCGACAAGGAAATATTCAATTTTTTTATACACTTGAAAATCATAAGACCTTTTGAGTAGAGAATAATAAGTATGAGTTGCGAAATTTTGAAAAATAAAGTGATGGAAATTCTCATACAAAGATATAGAGTGTGTTTGGATGAAGTATTTTAACGAGAGAAAGTAATTTTTAGAGGGAATTTAAAATGATTTACTCAAAATTTATGGTTTGGATAAAAAAATATGGAAAATTGTTAAAATGATGTAAATTTATGAATGTTAAATTTAAGGAATTTAAAATGACACCAAAAAGTAAGGAATTTCAAATTGCTTCTTCACTCTATATAATGCAAATGTTAAATTGTTTGTTATTAATTTTACAAATTTAGCAAGATGATCCTCATATTTTATGAAAATTTCAAATTCATCCCCAAAATTTTAAAAAAAATTGCAAATAAGTCCCTAATAATTTTCAAATTTTACAAATTAGTCCCTTCAAATTTTCAAAAATTGCAAATTGGTCCCTATTTTAAATATTTAAAATTTGACCCAAAAGTTTTAAAATTTATGAAAATGATCCCAAAATTTAACAATGAATCATTTTAATACTTCATCTAAACAAAAAAAATTTAAAATGAATGAATTTCAATTGAATCATTTGAATTACTTAGAATTTTAAATTTTTTAAAAATTCTCAATTACCCCACCCAAACACACTCTTAAGTATTTATATGTGGAATTTATCACTTTAAATTTTTTAATGAGTATATAATATATTCTGAAATGTAGTAGACATCTTAGGTTAGTAGTTTTTGAATTGAGACAAAGTTCTGACCATATGTCTGAGAAAAAAAGTGTATTAATGGAATCTCATAATCGAGTAATAACAAAGTGGTGTGGTCGATTCAATCTTATAAAAACATTAAATTAGTATCAATAGACTCCCAAGAAACAGATGTATTGGTCATAAAATAAAACTCAAAGTAAAATTGGGAAGATTTCTACTAGGGAGCATTGTGTTAGAGGGAGTTTTACTAGAGAGCATTGATATATAGTGTAGGACTATGCACCTTTGTGAGAGACACACAGTCCTGGGCGTCGATTTCAACGCGATACAAGTAAGCCGGTCACATTTCTTTTTCTAGAAGCTTCAACTGTGCAACTGCACTTTCTGTTGTGTGTTTCTTACTCAACCTGTGGGGAGATTTCTACTAGGAAGTATTAAACATTGTGGGATTTCTTTTTCTACAACAACACCTTTGTGAGAGACACACCACATATTCACCCAAAATCTTAAGGTGACATGTGTATGAGTTCTATCACTTATAAATGCTCAAGTCACCACATTTCTATCCAATGTGAAACTAGTATCCACACTACTCACACCTATTAATACTTAACACTCTCGAAATCTCAAATTTGAATTCTATTAGATATAATCAATTCTTGTATTGGACCAAACGGTGAGATTGATCCCTGATTTGTAGTCCCAACATAAATAGACCGATAAACATATTTCTCTTTTTTCATAATTAATTTAATTTAATATTATTAATATAATTTTTTTTACTTTCTCTCTTGTCTATATTAACTACTTAATGCTATAGTAAAAGTGAAAGATACAATGTGATTGTTTGACATTTTAATGATTAATATTTATCACAACCATTTTATAGGTGTTAAAGCATGAGGGGTAGATTCGATGGACCCTTAACCTCCTCAGGGTTGGGTGTTTTGATTCATAATTTTGAATTGTGATGTTATGATGGTTGTTATATGATGATTATATGATGAATTTCGTGTGCCTTATATGTGTATTTTTCTATTTTGATGATTTAACCTATATCCACCACTGTTGCAATTTCGAAGGTTTTAGGCATAATCTTAAAATAATTATTTGATGATTTAATTGTGTTAAAATTCTAAATTTACTTGAGATAATTAAAGTATTGCATGAGTTGTAATTTTTTGAGCATTTGGGATTTTACAGAATTGAAATCAGAGGTTTGGAAGGCCTCTAATGATGAAAAATGCAGAAAATTATGCATTCTGTGCGTCATGACCGTGCTCAGCCCAGGGAGGGGGCACTCAGCGCGAGAGTTGTTGTTCGTGTTTTCGTTAGAAATCGTTTTGGCTATAACTTTTGATCCGTAAGTCCAAATTTAGTGTCGTTCAAAGCATTGGAGAACAAACGTGAATTACTATCACTACGCCAACACTGGACAAAGACAGCGCAACAAAGACATCGTTTTTTAGACAAAGCGCTGCTATAGGTATTTAAAAAATTTCGCTAAAAAAAAGTGCTGTAATAGATAGTCTTTAGAAAGCGCTTTCCAAAAGCGCTGTTAAATGCCCAAAATGGTAGCCACCTTAGAAAGCGCTTTAGAAAAGTGTTGTCTAAAGGCTAACCTTAGAAAGCGCTTTTAGGAAAGCGCCCTCTAAGGTAATTAAATTCTCCAACTTTAGAAAGCGCTTTATAAAAGCGCTGTCTAAAGGTTAACCTTAGAAAGCGCTTTTAGGAAAGCGCCCTCTAAGGTAATTAAATTCTCCAACTTTAGAAAGCGCTTTATAAGGAAAACGCCCTCTAAGGTAATTTATGAATTAAAATAATGGTTACATTTCATTTCATTTTCTGAAACTTTTATTCATATTCTTCTCTCGACCGCGCGTTTTAGAAAACCCTTGCTGAAACCCATTCGCCATTGCCGTCGTTCTTCTCTGCCATTGCTTTCGTGAAGTTTCATTGTTGTTCTTGCCATTGTCAGACGTGAAGTTTCACTGCCATTGAAGACGAAACGAAGAAGAGGTTATTGGTTGTGTGTTTTCTTGAACTTTTCATCTGGTGTTATACTTGGTATGTTAATAAGGGTGCATATGTTAATCTACTAGTACTAACCATTTGTAACTTGAATAGTTTATTTTTTCTGGATAAGCATGTTACAGAATTAATATTTTGTAGTTAGTTTATGTAAAGGGTACCTTTTAGCCATTAGAGAAGTTATCTTCATGTTAATTGTAATTCTTGGTACAAAACCACAGTGGGACATTTTGTGTTTTAGTGAAGTTATTGGAAGTTATATGGAGTTTAGATAAAATAATGTGAAATAATTATTAGTGTGGTTGTCTAGGAACATCCCTTGCTACAGTCTGTATAGATTGCTATGTTGTGAAATGCAAACTGTAGCAGCAGTTCTCTGTGTTAATTGTAATAGCAGAAGTGCTAGTTATTGCCTTTTTCTTATAGTCTGTCATCTTTAGCACCTCTATGTTCCTATTTGTATTTGTTTGTCTGCAATGCAAGTTATGGTATCACTTTCACTGAATTCCCTTTCATGAAAATGAGTTGAGAGAGAAGAAGAAATAGGACAGAGTGTGTCTGTGTGGAGTAAACTTATTTTGTCATTTAATTTTTGTTTTTTTCTTTCTTACAGGTAAAATGTCTAGTAACCAGAAAGATACGCACGAGACACATGATACACATGAAGCTCAGAATGAAGCTTCGAAAGTAGAACATGAAATAAAATGAGGAAAAACCATTATGAAGTCAATCATCCGCGCTAGAGATAAATGGACGAAATTTGATGTACATTGGAGTGACGAGAACCAACTAGTTGAGCCTAACGGTTCAATGTTGTCTTCATACATTGGTTCACTTGTCCGTCAGCACATTCCAATCACTAGTGATAATTGGAGGAGTAAATCGTTGGATGCCGGTAAAGAAAAGATATGGACTGAGATACAGGTACTTACCAAATATGATTGATGTTATTAGATTTTTGTTGACGATTAAGTCTTTAATTTACTTATACTAACACACTTTATGTTTATATCTGTATGTTTTTTCGTAGAGGTCCTTTAATATTGAAGAAAGCCGGAAAAAGTATTGTCTTCAATTGGCCGGAAAGAGACACAGAGGGTTTAGAGCCTTATTATCAAACAAATATCTTAGGGATGAGGACAAATTTTTTGTTGAAGCAGAACTTCCACCGTTGTATGCGGATGTGATTACACCGGAAGAATGAGGCATTTTTGTAGACAAACGAAAAACCGAAGAATTCAATGTAATGTTATCTTGTCATGTCTATTGATTGTATTATATATTTGTTTCATTAGTTTGTTTTGATATGACTTAAAATTTTTTATCCAGAAATTGAGTGCCATTAATCGCGAAAGAGCATCAAAACCCGCGCATCCATACAGAAAAGGGCGTTTGGGATATGCACGGTTACAACAAAAATTGGTAAGTATATATTAATGTTATGATTTTATTAATTGTAGTATTGTGTTATAATTGATGAACTTGTTATTTAACTAAATGTGTAGTTAGAAGAGTCTAAAAGTGAAGAATCATCACTTTCGGACCATGTTTTGTGGAAGGAAGCTCGCGTGGGTAAGGATGGAGTTGTTAGAGAAGATGTTCAGCATTTTTGTGACGAATGTGTAAGTATAACATTATGTCTCAAAGTTAATCGAAATTTTATTAAAATATAATTAATTTTTAATCCCCACTAATAATTTTCGATTTGTCAATGAATTTCAGGAGAATCTATCTAAATCCTTACCCATAGCTGAGGATGATTGCAGGAGCATTCTTAGTCGAGTACTAAATGTTCCTGAGTATCCCGGTCGGGTGAGAGGTAAAGGATTTGGTGTGACTCCATCTTCCCTATATAAGCAACCAAAGAGAAAAAATCCCAGCAACCAAGAAGTCATGCAAACTTTGATGGCACTACAAGCGCAAGTCCGTGAATTGCAACAGGATAAAGAGAGATATGAGGCGGAAAATCGCGGTTCCGGTATAAAAGATACTAGTGACAAAGCTAGTATCAATTCTCCAAACAAAATTCCCGAGGTAATTAGCACATATTTATTTTAATTAAATTAACACATTTATTTTAATTGACCTTTATACATATTAACAGTTACATATTTATTATTGCTTCAGGGAATTTCATCTTGCCAGCTGTATTTGTCGTTACCGACTTATCGCATGGTTGGCAAGAGAAAAGTGCATAACCCTGTGGGAGCGTTACTTCACCATCAACCGCTACCTAATGAATATCTGAAAGTGTCGGTTGATATCGCTTTAGATATGGATGCGGTACTACCCATACCTGACTCAGTTTCAGAGGTTACATTGTTGCGGGATGCAATAGGTTCGTTTGTTACATGACCGTTATACCTCATTTCCATAGGTGATGAGGTATGTTGAAAACCATTACGAATCTCTTAGTATTCAAATGTCAATTCTGAACGATTATGAAAATCATTCTGAACCATTACTTACATTTTTTTTACATGGTGATGTTAGACTCCTACAAAACCCGCAGCTAAGAATAAAGGGGTTTTGCGGCAAAACGAGTCTGTTGAATCACACAGAGAGGTAGCTTTTAAGTGTTATTCTATTATCCAAATTCAAAAGTTTCATGATTTTCTACTTTACCTAACTTATATGATTGTTAGGTTCTTGCTCATGCTTCACAACAGACCGACATGAAAAAAGCTCCTACAAGGACCGTGCAGGAAAAAAGAGCTCGCTTTCAGTCGTGTCTAGAAACACTTATGACAATGTCAGATTTGATGGATGGTGTTATTCGTCAAATAGAAATAGTCGAAGGTGTTTTTGGATTTCCGCATTCCGAGATAATCAGAAAAGAGGACATGGAGCAGATATTCAAGCATACTAAATTAGGCATCGGTGTTATGCATTCATACATCTGGTACTCTAATCAATCTATTATTTATTTAGTTGAACAATTTATTTACACATTTCAATGAAAATAGTCTAATGTTTATTATGTTTTTATTTAAGGTGTCTGTATGAAAAATTCATGCGGGGGACGGAATTGTCAAACAGATTCTGTTTCTTCTCTTGCAGCCTTGTTAATGCACCGAGAATTAGTATGAATGCAATTGAAGTAAGAGACCACTTGAGCGATTTATGGCCAGCAACACAGAAAGTCTGTTTCTTTTACCGTATAATACTGGAAACGGGTAAGATTTTCATTCTAATCTTTAATTTGTATCTTTTGCGTAGAAATTATCCATCTAAACTTTTGTTATATTTTACAGTGGACACTGGTTGTTGGTTGCCATTAATCCTATAACAGAAGTGGTCTATTATCTTAATTCATTGGATACTAATTGGTCCACATATCAGAATATGAAGGATGTGGTTGACACGTAAGTGAGATTGTTCGAAATATTCGTGTGTATTTGTATATTTAATTATTTCTGTAACATTGTTCTAAGTTTACGTTTTTCTTTTATAGAGCTATACTACTATACCGTGCACAAAGAGAGACTCGAGTAGCAAGGGCTAGATCAACCAATATTACATGGGTCAAAGTGGAGGTATATTAATTTTCACAATATTGCTTATTAGTGATGCTACTTGATAACACAAAACATCTATATATTATTTCTTATTTGTTTGTCTATGTGTAGTGCCCTCGTCAGCGTAATGGCATAGACTGCGGGTACTTCGTTTTGAGGTTCATGAGAGAAATCCTTCAAATGGGACAATTGGAGATTCCTATTACGGTATGCATGGTTTTATAACTTAGGATTTATTTTAATATTTATCGGATATGTCATATAATTTATTATTTTTAACTAAATAATGCGTATTTTGTTTTGTTATGTAGTATTTCGATGATATGACGTGTCCTTATTACACGAGGAAACAATTGCAAGATACTAAGGAGGAATTGTGCGAATTCTTTATTGCAAGAAGAATTCTTTCTTGAATGTATAGTTTTGTGAATGTAAATTCTAGTTTATTGAAATGTAAATTCTGCATTAATGTAAATTCTAGTTTTGAAATAGAATTTGTTAATGGAAATGCGTATCCATACTGGTTTATTGAAATGTGAATTATACAGGTTTATGGAAATGTGAATTATACAGGTTGCTGCATAAAAAAAATGGTTAAAATGGGATTTTTAAAAAAAATCTTCAAAATTATACGTAGACAAAAGACAGCGCTTTTGAGAAAAAAACGCTATCTAAAGGTATATAAAAAAAATCATTATACGTATACATAAGACAGCGCTTTCAAAAACGCTGTCTAAAGTCCCCCTTTATAGAGCGCTTTTGAATAAAAAAGCGCTCTCTAAAGTATATAAAAAAATTCTTTAAAATTTTAAACGTATACATTAGACAGCGCTTTTAAAAGCGCTGTCTAAAGTCCCCCTTTTAGAGAGCGCTTTTTCATAAATAAAAAAACACTGTCTTTACCTACGACAGCGCAGCCTTAGACAACGCTTTTAAGCGCTGTCATAGGCCAAAAAAAGCGTCCTCTTTTCCCTTGTTTAGCGTAGTGTATCTAATGAAATTGTTTTTAGGGGCTTAATGGATTGTGATAATCTGAATATTTGATTACATGGGTTGTTGTATTATGATGAAATGTTTACATGATGTTGTTAGATAATTGATTAAGAATGATTATGATGTGGGATTGATAGACCGACTTGTGTTAATCAATCAAGATAAGGGTGGTGATTTCAAAATTGATGAGAACGGTGTGATGAGATTCAAAGATCGAGTGTGTGTTCTAAACGTGCCCGGACTTAAGAAGAGTATTCTTGAGGAATGACACTGTGGTAAACTGAGTATTCATCCAGGTGCGACCAAGATGTATTAGGACTTGAAAAAGATGTTTTGGTGGCCAAGATGAAGAAATGTATTGTTGAATTTGTCTCTGATTGTTTAACTTTCCAGAAGTAAAAAATTGAACATCAGAAGTCGTTGGGCCTGATGCAACCGTTGAATATTCCGGAATGGAAACAGGATAGCATTTCCATGGATTTTGTAATAGGTTTGTCGAAGACTTCGAAAGGATGTGATTCGATTTGGGTGATTGTTAATAGGTTGAACAAATTGACACATTTTATACCGATAAAGATCAATCACTCTTTGCAGAAGCTAGTTGGGTTATATATTGAGGAGATTGGGAAATTACATGATATTTCTTTGAGTATTGTGTCAAGCAGAGATCCGAGATTTACATCACGGTTCTGGGAGAGTTTGCAAGCTGTGTTTGTAACTAAGCTGAAGTTGAGTTCTGTTTATCATATGTAGACTGATGGTCAAACAGAGAGGACTATTTAGTATTAGAGGGTTTATCGTGGGCTTGTGTGCTAGAACAAGGAGATGCATGGGATAACTACTTGTCGTTGATTGAGTTTACCTAAAACAACAATTTCCATGCTAGTATCAGAATGGCACCGTATGAGGCGTTGTATGGTATAAGGTGTATAACTCCTATGTGTTGGTATGAGTCAGACGAGAGTGTTATGCTCGGACGTGAGATTGTTCAGCAGACGACCGAGAAGATCAAGATGATCCAAGAGAATATGAAATCGACCCAGAGTCGTCAGAAAAGTAACCATGACAAAAGGAGAAAAACACTTTAGTTCCAGGAGGGAGATCACATGTTTTTGAGGGTTACGCCAGTAACTGGTGTTGGTCGAGCTTTGAAATCTCGATAACTCACATCACGTTTTGTTGGTCCATACCAGATCTTGTAGAGGATAAGGGAGGTGGCCTATCAGATTGCTTTGCCACTGCCACTTAAGAATCTTCATGATGTGTTTCATGTGTCTCAGTTGAAGAGGTACATTCCGGACATGTCGTCGTGTAATCTATGTATATGATGTGCAAGTGAGAGACAACTTGATTGTGTAGACATCACCCATATGGATAGAGGATCAGGAAGTGAAGTAGTTGTATGGTAAAGAGATTTCCTTGGTGAAGGTGGTGTTGGAAGGAACAGCTGGTGGGAGCATGACTTGGTAGCATGAGGAACAAATGAGAGAGTAGTATCCGACTCTGTTTCCTTTAGGTAATTTTCGAAGGCGATAATTTCTTAAGTGGGGGAGAACTGTAACACCCCATTTTGCGTATAAAATATTTTACTATATTTATTTAATTAATTATGTTTTTTACTGATTTATTTAATTGTTAGTTTGGTTGTTGGGCGTGAGTCATTGAGTTAGGGGCACGATAAAATAATTATGGGTGGAAGGAATAATTTATAATTATTTTAATAGGTAAAATAATAGATTTATTATATTAATTGAAATAAGAGGATAATATTTAGGATAATTAGAATAAAATAAGATTGGAGTTAGTAAGAGGAGTGAGGGTAATATGGGCAATATAAGGATAAGTTGAGGGTAAAAAGGGAAGAACCTAATGGGAGGGAAATAATTTTGGAATAAAATAGGGATATGGAGAACCTAAGAGTGTCAGTACGTGTTTTTGGAAGTTGGAGCAAAAGAGGAAAATTGGCTAGAGGTAGAAGAAGGAAAACTAAGAGAGGGTTGCATCAATTGCTAGGATTTCAAGTAAGGGGGAGATGTGTTTCTCTAATGGGTGTTAAAGCATGATGAGTAGATCGATGCACCCTTAACCTCCTCAGCGTTAGGTGTTTTTATTCATAATTTTGAATTGTGATTCTATGATGGTTGTTATATGATGATTATATGATGAATTTCGTGTGCCTTATATGTCTGTATGTTTCTATTTTGATGATTGAACTTATATCCACAATTGTTGCAATTTCGAAGGTTTTAGGCATAGTCTTAAAACAATGATATGATGATTTAATTATTTTAAAATTGTGAATTAACTTGAGATAATTAGAGTATTGCATGGGTTGTAATTTTTGGAGCGCTTGGGGTTTTACGAAATCGAAATCGAAATCGGAGGTTCGGAAGGCCTTCAATGATGAAAAACGCATAAAGTTATGCATTCTGTCCGTCACAACCACGCTCAGCCCGAGAGTCGCTTTTCGTATTTTCGTTCAAAATCATTTTGGCCATACGTCTAAATTGAGTGTCATTCGAAGTGTTGAAGAGATAACATGAATTACTATATAATGAAATTGTTTTTAGGGCTTAATGGATTCTGATAATCTAAGTACTTGATTACATGGGTTGTTGTATTATGATGAAATGTTTACAAGATGCTGAGCTGTCAAAATGGGCTACCTGACCCTAAACGGGCCGATCCTGGTGGGCTCGGGCTTTTAGGGGTTGGCCAAAAAAGCTCATTTCTAAAATGGGTTTGAGAATTACTACTCAAGCCCGACCCTAGATGGGCTTTAGACTACTCGGCCCTAAACGGGCTTTTTTTACTAAAAATTTAAAATAAAAATGCCATAATATATTTTATAAATAAAATTAAAAATTATATTATTTTAAACATAATACATTCTTAAGCATATATATATATAAATGCATTTTATTGTTTATATGGATTATGTTGCTGATATCATACACAGTCAGAAAAGGGTCCAATGTGTGTGTTGTTGTTGCATGTCGAGAGTCCATGCATTCGTGTTTCGAAACTTCAGTTCTTTTTGGTGAGCCTCGATTCTATGGTGATGGATCGGGTGCGAGTAGTTAATTATTTTAATGGGGGATTAGTGAAGCTTTATCTATGGTGATGGTAACGATTTGGTATGCTCCGGTTCCAAGAGGGAATCTGATCCTATGGTGGGGATCGGGGAGCGAAATGAACCTGAGTGTTCATATTTGGTACTACATGCACATGAAGTCGGTGTTGAGTACATTGCATAAGTGTTGCATTTGTATTGATTGTTGTTGATGTGTTTTTGGGTGAGAATACTTAATATGTTGGTGTTGATTGAGTAATGTGTATGTTGTTTCTATGTGATAGTATACTCCCGCTTGTTTTCACCGTTAATTATTGAAGTGTATTATCACCCCTTCTGTTTGAATGTTGCCTTTACATGGGCATCATGCAGATACTCAGGAGTAGCATTGGCTGAAGTAAGAGGAAGATAGCTCTTGGAGTGACATCCATTAGTTTTTCGTTTTATTAGTAGGGTCTTGCTCTGATCATGTAACATCGGTCTGGGAACATTTGTTTTCATTTGCTTGACTTTGTTTTGTTGAAGTTTACTAATCATATTTTGTTGAGATCTTTAAGTGTTTAGAGTTGGATAATACAACTCATTTTGCGTATGTTATGAAAGTTGAAGTTTATGAGACAAAATGTTATGAGTGCTATATGGTTTTTAATTGCTTTACTTATGATTCCGCTGTGATGATGCCAGATGAGTTGGATGTCGTGTAAACATCCCTTATGCAAATCAGATGAATTGATGTCGTGTAAACATCCCTAGATTAATCGCATTATCACATATGGACCATAATCTCTTCCATATTTGGTCTTGTCTGCTCCGCCATTATTGACGGGCCTCTCTATAAAGACTTCTTCCATATTCTCCTTCGCTTCTCCCTTCTCCAACCACCATTCATTAAAGTGCCCAAATCTACCACATTTCAGACAAAACATATGAAGGTTTTCATATTCAATTTGCTACTGTCTCCCATTAATAGCGAACATGGCAAGCAATGACTTTGTTAGGTCTACTTGAACGCACATACGTGCATATTTGCCCCTCTTTCTCTCTCTGCTTAAGGTATTTTGATCTACTTTAACTATTGATCATATCTTATTGCCAATAAAGGAAATGACTCTAGCATCATAATGCTCAATATGTATCCCTGAGATCCTGACCCAAACGACTATTTGTTCAATGTCATCGCTCGCCGGGCAGAAATTTTGGCACCATTACTTAACAAACCGGTAGTGGTCATAGATCAACCATGGTCCATCCATGAGGGCCGAATATTGGTCTTCATCACTAGTAAAGGAGACCAAATAATACTCACACCTTAAGTCAATTATGCTTAGAACGTCATTTATCGCCCACATCTGGTTTAACCTGTTTTCCAAAGCTTTGTATCCTATGTGTTTCCCTAGTATTTTCACACTGACACCTTTCTTCCATGAGATTGCTGCTATATGCTTCCCTTTTTGTTTAAAGAGTATGATTTATGGGTATTCATAGTCTACAAACTTATGTTCAACTTTTTAGGTGGGTGTGTATTAATATTACGCCTCTCTCTCTCTCTCTCTCTCTATATATATATATATATATATATATATATATATATATAATTTTTTAAATAGGAAAAAAGAAAAAAAAAACATACAAAATAATATGTATCGGTCAAATCAAAATTTTTGATACAAAATTTATGTGAATTTAAATTAAAAGATATGATAAAAATATATAAAATTAAAAAAATCATTTTAAAAACAAATCAAATCACTTGAAGTCTTATTTGTCAACAATAAATCAATGTTTACCACAATAATATATATATATATATATATATATATATATATATATATATATATATATATATATATATATATATAGGATTCATATCTTACGAGAATGCCATTTTTATGTAAGAACATGAGAATGAATCTAAATCATTAGATTTTAAAATAAATGGTGGAGATTATGTGTGATTTTTGTTTTTCTCTCTCCTCCATTATTAAAATAAATAATGGAGGAGAGAGAAAAAAAACTGACACATAATCTCCACCATTTATTTTAAAATCTAATGGTTCAGATTCATTCTCATATTCTTACATAAAAATAACATTCTCATATGATACGTTCCCTATATATATATATATATATATATATATATATATATATATATATATATATATATATCCAGTAAAAAAAAGCCACAATAATATATAAATATATAAAATAATATAACTTAATTTAAAAATAAAGTTATCCTACCTTCTTCACATTGAAGTCATATTAATTAACTAAACATATTATATAATTTGACTATTAATCAATTAAATATTGTAATTTATTATTCAATTAAAAGCTATACCATTTATTAGAATCAATTCTAAATAAAAGATCAATTATCTTCAAAAACATCAAAACATATTAAAATCAATTATATATTTTTAAAATCAATTTACAAAAGTCATTTGAAGCTATCCATAAACACTAGACAATTTTTTTAAGAAATAAAATAAAATAAATAATAAATATCCATAACAAACACATCAATCTCAATAATAAAAGAAATTAAATGAAATAGACAAGTAGTAAAAAAAAAAAAAAACAATAACGGGAACAAATGAATTACCGTGATGTTTTTCTAACATTAGCCAGACAAGGTTACCTCGGCGCTCGGACAAGGATCGAAATCGAAGACTTGTCGTTTCAGATCCAACCCGATTTCATCTTCCTTTCTTTCAACTTCCATCTTTTCACTAAATTCAATTCAATTCAATTCAACCATCTCATGATTGATTCTCCATTGACATTGCTTCATCATCAACAACATGGACAACAACAACAACAATAACACTCTTGTCTCCTTTCTGTTTCTTCTTCTGTTTATCTTTTCAACTGCTTCTTCATCAACTATTGTCAATTTTCATCAACCGTAAGTCTTTTCTTTTACCTTCTGTTTTTCTGTTTCTAATGTGTTTTTTTTTCTGAGATCTGGTTACTGTTCACTTTTATTTGATTGTTGAAACTTTTTGACGTTATTGGGGTGACGTGAGATTCACTTTCCCGTTTTGTCTCACTGAACAGAAAGTTCAATTTTTTTTAGATGTGGAGAGATGTATTTGCATGTTGATGTTGACTATGACTTTCTAACCAAAATATGAGCTAGTTTTGCATTTAGAACAATGGTGCTTATGGATTGTTTGAGCTAGTTTTCCCTTTTCTTTTTATGTTTTTGTTACATGTCTATACTATGGTAGCTACTGTTTCAGCTTAGTGGATTGTTGTAGATGTTATGGATGGTAAAAAATTGGTTGTGGCTGGTAGAATTGAGGATGAATGTAGCTTCTTTGTATTGTTGTTATCGGTTGTCACCAATTCGATGTTCCGAGTAGTGAAGAAGGTTGCTTTAACTGGTTGTGCAAACTTTTTTATTTGCCATTTTTGTTAGACTTTTTTTTTTCTGTCGATTAGGAAATAGGAATTGCCATTTTAGCAGTAAAAATGCAGAAGGTATAGTGGGATTTTCATGTGCACGAATAATTAGTGAATAATTAGTAAATAGAATACTCTTTCTGTTATTATTATTACTGTTTTTTTATTGTAACTACCAACTTTTTTTATGCTGCATCTGTGAGACTGTGACGCACGTCCTTGTTTTGTGACCTCTTAGATATTGTATGATCGAGTTTCTTTTGTTTGTTATGAAGTGCATTTTATCTCAACAAGTTAGACCGTAATCCTTGTCCAATTTTTTTGCACAGTTTTCCCATTGTTGAACCTGATCCTGGTCATACAAAACTTCGTCTTTCACCGGAAGGCTTGGAGGCTATTGAGAAGATAACAAATCCCATTGCATCGGTGGCTGTAAGTTTGACCGCAGCTATAAATATCATTTTATGTCTTTCTTTATTGCATGATTTCTTACTGTTATTTTTATCAGGTAATTGGACCTTACCGCTCTGGAAAGTCTTTTTTGCTTAATCAACTTCTCTCGCTTTCTTGTTATGAAGGTGCGTCTTTTATAGCTACTAGAATTTACTCTGAACGCGTACAATTTTTAGGAAAAGTTTGCAGTTGTAATTTGTGTTTTGACATGTTTTAAATATTTATGTAAACTAATATATTTGTTTTGTTAGGGTTTGGTGTGGGGCACATGCGTGACACGAAAACAAAAGGTGAATGGAGTTTGTCATTTTTCTCTTTGTTATGCTAAGTTGGAGTTTGATATAATGTTTTTCAATCTATCTTTAATCTCATATGGTTGTTGTATCATGCAGGAATATGGATTTGGGGAACCCCTATAGACTTGGAAATTGATGGAGTAAAAACTTCTGTCTTTTACATAGATACAGAAGGTTTCGAAAGTATCGGGAAGTCGAATGTATATGATGATCGGTAATTGTTTATTGATCTTGTATACTGTATTTCATGTTTATATGATTGTATCACATGCTATTCATCAATTAGCCATTTCTTGTGTTTTTCTTTTGCAGGATATTTGCTCTTGCAACTGTAATAAGTTCCGTGCTTATCTATAATCTGCCCGAGACGGTTAGTCATCATAACCTCTCAGAAATTAGTGCTCTTTATGTTGATGTAATGTTAGATAGAAAGATTAAAAAATAAATCCTTTTTGAGCACTAACAATTCGGAAGAACATAACTGATTAGTCCAAGTTTCAGTGATGAGCTGGTTTTAAATTTTTTAGGCCATGCTAAAATGTTTTCTTCTTTGTGTAATAAGATACGTGAAGCTGACATCTCTAGACTCTCGTTTGCGGTTGAGCTTGCTGAAGAATTTTACGGAAGGTTTGCATCTTGATGAACTTTTAGCTTCTTGATAAATATCATTTAGATTATTAACTCATCTCTCGTCATTTTTAATTCTTTTATGTAATCGTATTTTGAGTAAATTGTAGTTACTAACTTGTTTGTTTAATTTTGCAACCCCTGCGTGTTGGAATAGAGTGAAGGTAGTCCTCATTCATCTAATCAATTTATTTCACGAACTTTTTTCGTTGTTAATTTGATTCATTTTTCTATCGCTGCCTTTTATAGGGCCAAGATGTTGCATTTGAACCTGCTAAGCTCTTGTGGCTTATCCAACGCGATTTCCTGCGTAAGTTAGACAATTCTTGAATAATTGGCAACGTATCTCTGCTGATACCCTTGTCCATCATGTGCACTCTATTGGATACTAACATTTTCCGTAATTGCCTGCAGAAGGGAAATCAGTACAACAAATGGTGGATGAAGCTCTTCGACAAGTCCCCAATACTGATAGTGAGTATCATTGCTTTTAGCTATTTATAAAATTAACTTTATCCGCAGTAAAATTTTCATATTTTCTTAAGCATTATTTAACGGCGCGCTTTGTTTATTTTTAACTTGCAGGAGACCGAAATATTGATATGGTATTTTCTCTTCTGGAATTCAATTTCCAATTATCAATAAAAATATTACTCGTTTGTAATTGAATGTTTATACTGAAAGTTTACATCATCAGATCAATCAAATCCGGGATTCATTGGCTATAATGGGTGACAACAGTACGGCTTTTAGCTTACCACAAGTACGTGTCTTCCTCACGTCTTCTAAAAATCGGTCATTCATTTCCATTTCCACAACTGGTAGAACTTAGAAATCACAGTCCTATTTGTACCTGCGCCTGGCTCGTGTTAAACATGATAACTAATCCGTCTTAAAATTGGGTTTTTAACAGCCACATCTTCAGCGGACGAAGCTTTGTGACTTGAAGGACGAGGACCTTGATCCATCCTATGTGAAGAAAAGAGATAAACTAAAAGACCTTGTTTCTAGCATAATCCGTCCGAAAATTGTGCAGGGAAAATCTCTAAACGGGAAAGAGTTTGTTTCCTTCCTGAAGCAGGTACTTGGATTTCATGCTCTCTTGAATGGAAATTATAAAAGTCATTATATTTCAGTATAAGATAAAGCTCCTCACTACCAATGGAGTTTTGGTCTAGCGGAAGATACTTTTAGAATTGTGTGAATTTATCTAGTATATTTCCATAAAAAAAGCTTTATTTTTACATTTAGATACTTGAAGCCTTGAACAAGGGAGAGATTCCATCAACAGGTTCCCTCGTGGAGATTTTCAACAAGGATATTCTTGAAAGATGTCTTAAGTTATACAGTGGCAAGATGGCAACCTTGACTCTACCTCTTTCAGAAGGATCTCTACGATCGTCCCATGATACGGTTAGAGGCGAAGCTATGCAAGCGTTCGATCAACAACATTTTGGCCGTCACCATGCTAAGAAATCAGTCACGCAACTAGATGAAGAAATAAACAAGGTCTTGCTTTAATATTCATTGTAGTGTAATAGAAGTTTACAAAATAATAGGATTCATGAATCACAAAGCTTCAAAACATTGATGTCTTCATAACTAGCTTTTGGTCGTGGAATTTGAATGTGATGATTTCTAGCTTATATTTACTATGGAAAAAGTTGTATTTACCTAAGGATAATTATGCAGGTATTTAAGAATATCGTTTTACAAAATGAATATAAATCTTCAAAGCTTTGTGAGGCACTGTACACCAAATGTGAGGACATAATGGATCAGCTTCAAGTTCTCAAGCTTCCTTCAATGGCAAAATTTAACGCAGGTCTCGAGAAATGCAATCATACTTTTGAGCTTGAATGTGTTGGACCTTCAAAAGCAAACTATGAGGGACGCATGGCAAAGGTATGCCATATTAACTGTGTTTTATCCTTTTTTTTGCTCTATCTAGTTACTGTTTCATATGCTTAACATACCTTAACATAATGAGCGCATTTGCAGATGTTGGGAAAGTCTAAGTCTCTATTTATTAAGGAGTACAACCACAGGCTTTTCAATTGGTTGGTGGCTTTCTCCTTGGTGACGGTTGTGCTTGGCCGGTTTATTATAAAGTTCATTTTGGTTGAAATTGGAGGATGGTTACTTTTTATATTTCTGGAAACCTACACAAGGTTGTTTTGGTCAGCAGAGTCACTTTACTACAACCCAGTTTGGCATTTTATAGTTGCATCTTGGGAGACTCTCGTATACAGCCCCGTCCTCGATCTTGACAGGTAATTCACTATCTCTTTTTTCGTACTTCCTATCAAATAAAAAGATTTCATGGAATGTTATGTTGATATTTTCTCCTGATTGTTGAAACTGCAGATGGGCTATTCCACTTTGTGCAATACTATCTATTTTCATTCTATATTGGCGGTGTTGTGCGAAAAGAAAACATGGATCGCGGTGGCTATTACCATTATACAGCAGCAATAAAAATGGTGCAAATAGACCAAGGTCAGACTAAAATTCACGATGAATTCAGTTGGAGGCCAATGCCGTGCTTCTAATGTTCTTCCTTCGGGCGAGCTTTTTCCTTTTTGTACATGGAGCACGCCTGAATGCACCTCGTTTTGTTGCAAGCACACAAAGTGTAAAAGGATAGAGAGTGAATGATTTCTCCCATGGCTTATGTAGCTTGTTGTTTGCAGCCACAACATGATGTTGATTATGCCAATGAATTGTTACTTGGCAAGTTATATTTATGTGACATTTTAGAGTAAATTGAAATTTAGATAAATGTATGTGTTGTACCACTATCGTGTATTGACATGTAGACAGGTAAATATATATAACATGAAAAGAAATATGTTTATTCTTTTGTTATCAGTGATCTTTGGCATTCTTTGAAATGATCTCTGACGCAAATCTTCAAGGGCTTTGTTTGATTTGTATTTTTTCTTCTAGGTTTCATGGCTAACACATGTGCTACAAGCTTTCAATCTAGTCCCAACACATCTTTGTGTTTCCATGCAAAGCAATCTTTGTATTCATGAAGGATTAGTATGATCTTTTTCTTGAAATTTTAGTCTAAAAAAGCACTCACATATGTGGGTTTAAGTTTTGCGTCTTTCTCTGTCAAATTAACATCTTCAACAAGAAAAAAACTATGGAAACCAACTTATATTCTTATTTGAAGAAAAGAGAAAATTTTAAATTTATTTAAAATTTAATTTAATTTTTAATTGGAATCATGGGATGGTTGTGATAATGAAGGAGAGAAAATATTTTATTTTTTATTTTTTAATTAATAAAAAAATTGTGATTGGTTGTTTGTAAAGTTAAGTGTTATGTTTGTGTCTATCTAAATTTTTTTCCATCAACAAAATCAAGTGCCTCGAACTTCTCAACTTGATTGGTCGATCCATTCTCGAGCCCTAGAGGCAAGTCATCGAGAATGTAGTTAAAGAAAAGTCAACTATTTATTTATGTTACGAAAGAAAAATGATGACAAAAAGTATTTACTAGATATGATTATAGTATATTTGTAAAGGGTCCAAATGAGACATAGCAAAATTCACTAACGCTAAGCGAATTTCACACATCGCCATAAGTGGATAACATAGTTGCAATAACATAGGTGCACATTTATCACATCACTCGACTAGTGGAGGCAACACCCGCTTGTTGGTGGCAGCATTCGCCCTTTGTTGGGCTTAGGTAAAAACTACTTGCTTTCCACTCACAAAACGTGGGGATTGACGTGTTCTTGGACACTAACGGTGTGGAAGTTCAAATAAACGGGAAAACCACGTTCTCTTGAAGAGTAGAGGAAAACAACAGTTCCACGCTCCCGCCGTAGGGCCTTGGTAAAACTGACATGGGCCGCCATTGCATTAGAAAGTTAGGTTGATATCATCATCTTCATCTCCTCCAAGAAATATGATAAACGATCAGGTAGTAGCTCTGCCGAATAGTAGTTTCAGTGGCGATGAAGACGCTATAGCGGAAATGCGTGTCGCCATGGATAATTTATGTCGCAAAAATCATACTTTTGAGGACAATGTCTTTCACATCCATCAGGGCCAGTAGGAGGCTGACTCTCTTGTGGGGGCAAGGATTCTAGACCCTTAACCTCTCTTTGATGAATATGGGGGCACCATTGTCAGAGAATTTCAAGCCGCCATCACTACCCAAGTTTGATGGACGAAGAGACCCCCGAGAGCATGTCGTCTCCATCAACGCACAAATGCCAATTAATGTAGCTTCTGACTCCTTAAATGTAAGGTCTTCTTTGGCACCTTCAGGGATGCAACGCTAATGTGGTACATGAACCTGTCGCGACTCTCAGTCACTAGCTACTAGGACCTAATGAGGAAATTGGTTCATCTATTTGCGGCAAGCAAGCATAAAAGAATGTCTACCACCATCCTTTTCAACATTTTCCAAGGCCCTATAAATCTTTAAGGGAGTATCTAGCCCGCTTTAACGAGGTGACTATCAAGGTCGTACACCCCAATCAGGAGATATTTATAGGAGCATTCCAAAATGGATTGATGGTTGGGCATTTTAATAAATCCCTAGCCTAGAGGCCCGTTGCTTCTCTAGAGAAGGTGTGACACCTGCAAAATGCAACATAAAAGGGCGAATAGAGCAGTGCCAAAAACACGACCAAAGATGTTAAAAAGTGTACAATTAGTAACCCTCATAACTCGCATCAATCATGTGTGAATCACTATATCTCGTCACTTAGAGATAGGGCATCCTTCAAAAGGATTTGGGTGCTATGGAAAGTTTTACGCCTTTAAACACCTGTCGTGAGAAGATATAGAATGACATGTTGTAATACGAAAGGGAGTTCGTTAATTATCGTTTTGTGTTTTAAAGACCTTTCAAAAAAATTATGATTCTAAGCAAACAGTTGTTTAGAGTTTTTTGTTTGTGAAACTGAATGACAAAAAATAAATCGAGGTTTTGATGTTAACAATGGAAAAACTTGTTAGGGTTAGATGTCATCATCATTATCTTCATGTATAACCATTGGTCAGTAATATTTTCTTCTACTCAGCTATTAATACTCCCTCTTATTGCTTTCATCGTAACTCATCTCTAAGTCAACGACGTGAGATTAGTTGTATTACCTAATAAAAGATAGTTTTCCATATTAACTAATACAATAACATTAAGTTTCAATAGTGAATATTGATATCAATGCGCCCTTTCACCAATATCATTATTTGTGTTAATAACCAACCTAACTCTATCTCTAGACATTAGCATCAGACATATGGAAACTTGGATCTAGTAATGACTAGCACCTCTTGAATGTTAAGTCATACCATGAAAACATATTTTAGGTAGCTGATCCAAAACAAACATTAAGAACGAAGAATTATCAATATTAAAGTTTAAGTAGAATTACATAAAACTTTATGACCGTAATTAATACATGAGTATAATGATGACTACACCAAGAAAGAATTAGCTACACTTAATCATTGTAACTTTACAATTAAACCTTAGAAGAAAGAGTGTGAACAACATCTGCAGCGATATCGCCTTCAGTCTTCCTCTCCCATTCTCTCTTATTGAGATTTAAGGTGAACCTACTTTCTTTCTGTACTACCTTGAATTCACTAAAACTCCCTTTGAACAGAAAATGGCACCTCAATTTATAGGCTTGAAAAAGGTATGATCGCTAGGCGCACCGTCTACCTTTGCCCAATGCACCTACTTTCCCCCCTGTTAAGAAATGCTAGCTCACTTTGCAACTTGCCCTAGTTGCCATATCTCACTATGGGCACCACCTATCTTCAACTATCTCTCAAAATCTTCCTTCACCATGAAGTAACTTAGCCTTGAAGTCTTCTATCGCATGTGCTCGCTAAGCGCGTCCATGATCTTTGCTTAGCGAGCCTTGCCTGTAGGAAAGTCTCTTGGCAAGGCCTTTGTGTGTTGCTTGATGGATTTTCAGTTCTTTTTACTTGTCTTTGGTTAATGTGCAAGTAAAAAGTATGAATAAGTGTTTTATCACTTTTCATTGAAAATCAGGGGTTTTTTTATTGATTACTTGTAAAATAAGTTTATAAGTGCCTACTTATTTTACATTATTTTGTCACTTACCATAGCAGGAGGGTTTGTCGAAGCGGGGAGACTAGCTTTAACCGTTGAATGTATACACCCAAAGTTCTAACTATAGAAGGCTCACCATTGAGCCCTAGTTCTAGAAAGAAGGAAGCTTTGGAGTCTGAGATCACCCTCTTTGAGAGAGACGCCTTAGGAATCCATCCGCATGATAATGACTCGTGGTCATAACTATAAGGTGCGATGATTGAGAGATTAAGAGAGTGTTAATTGTTAGACGATGGCTAGGATCTAGAAGGGGGGTTGAATAGATCCTTCGAGTTTTACACGCAAATGGCTTTCCAAAAAAATTGGTTTTAAAAGTTTGACGAAAGCGGCCACTGAATTACGTCTACAACGAACCTCTACTAGAGGGATCGAATATGCACGACAATATTGGGAATGAATTATGGATGAGAAAAAAAATTCAGATTGATTAACACAATTTAAACGCAATCAACAATGTTTTATTTGCTTGATAGTTAATCCAACCCAACGAGGTAAATCGACAAACAATTAAATGCAAATGCGTTCGATTTTGCGTTGAAACAAGTTATCGAACACTTGGTGTGCGTTAAACACACTAAGTGCAGATTTCAAAGTAATGTGATGTTGAGCTGCTCCTAAATACAATCTAAGGGATTGTATCAGATTTACGAAACAATTTAACAGCTCAATATAACACTAGCTCAGAAATTTCGATCAATTTAAACTTTGAAAATTCGAATGATATCAAACGTAAAGAGTTAAGGGAAAGAGAGAACAAACACGATTTGATTAGGCAGTTCCCCAATCGTCCTCGCTTTGGGTACCTCTGCCCCCAATTCCACAATTGGAATTGAGATATATATATATATATATATATATATATATATATATATATATATATATATATATATATATATATATATATATTGTTGTTTGCAAATTGTTTATACAAGAGAAGAACAATGAACATCCGAACTCTCAAACGTCTTTGATTGTTGATGTAGAGTCTTCTCTCCCCTTGATTCAAGATGAATCAAGTCCTTCGAATCTGGTTGAACAAGTCACTGTCACACGCTACTAGACTGCAAGAACCCATCGTTCTTCAGTCACCTTCACTCGGCCAACTTCGATCTTCCATGATCCGATCCCCAAACCTTTCTTCTACGATCCTCCGACTGTAGCTACTAAACCGAACGAATACTCTGTTCTTCGGTTACCTTCGCACGGCTGAATCCCTGTAGAACGAAACGGTTTGTGCCAAAAACCCCCAAGATCACCGTCTCACGCTACTAGATTGAAAGAACCCGCAACTCTTCAATCACCTTCACTCGGCCGATTCTTGGAGGACAAAACCTGAGGTTTTATTCAAGAAACACCTACCAATTCTCAACCCAGAAATGAAGATCACACACTTCCTAATTCTGAACGTTATCACTTCAAAACAATGGGCGACACAAACAAAAATGATTATGTGTAATTGTTTGTTTACTCAAGGTTGAAGATGAAGATGAAGAGAAAAATTGGTATAAATTTTCACGTTTCTTGTTGTATTGAAATGTGAGCTGACCCAACTATTTATAATGAGTAATGTGACCCACAAAATGAAGTAACAGAAATAACAGAAAAATTTAATGCAGAAAAAATCAGTTCAGACAGCCATGGGTCGACCTCCCTTTTAATGGGGGTCAGCGTGAGCTATCCCGTAGGAGTATCTACGCAAATTTTGACACCTTGCGTCGACGCAACCTGCAGATTTTGTAGAAGCTCAAGTTTCCAGAATCATGCGTCGACCCATGCGACAGGGGGGGGGGGGGTCAGCGTGCGCTTTCCCGAACATTTCAAAAAACTTGCTCAAACTAGCATGCGTCGACGCATGCTCACTTTGGGTCGACTCATGACCTGCATATTTTCAAAAATCCATTTTTCTACACGTTTTAGCAGATCAAGACTCGAGACACACATACCAAACATCAATATCATGACCATGCATATGCAATTTTAGGTTGGACCTTTTCCTATATGTTTAGACGCATGAAAATCGACGGTTAGATGCAATTTGCTCGACACTGAAGTGAAACCGCTCAAATTACAATCTAATGCCTAGCTTATTTGTTGACATCATTAAAACCGAAATAGATGAAAGACCTTATCCCTCACATACTCCCCTTTTTTGATGATGGTAACACTGTCTATCTTTCTCTTGATTGTAATTTGAGAACGGAGAAACTCCCCTTATCTTTAAGACTTTAATATCTGCTGCTTTAGTATTTTCTGCTGCTAGTATCCTTCTCCCCCTTTGACAACATCAAAAAAGTAAAGAAGGTGGTCAAAGAGATATCATCATAACAAGTAATGGTTCATTCACCAATTTCCAAAACAACGACACTAACAAGCATCCACATATGATACAGTTAATGCAATAGTATAAACGGATAAACACAGAACATAAGAAGCAAACATAATTCATTCCATAATAGTGCAAAATAGTAACATAGTCCTAAATGAAAAGCAAAAGCAAAACATCATGCAAGAAAAGAACAAGTCATACAATCAAAACACAAAATACAACATGCACCTTCTCTTGAAAAATTGGACCATTCTTGAGTCGACCCATGACACACTTTAGTCGACTAAACCAAGTATAAAATGGAAGAATTTAAGTTTTTACATACATATGCACCAATACATGATAAATAAACATGCTAACACATAATTCAAACATCCAAATGAATCATATAGGCTTAAAATGTGTAATAAACATCAATTTTGAACACCCAACATGGTACATATATTAAGGAAAACTTATGAAGCGAAACGATATTACCTTGACAATGAACGATGATGAGAGCCCTCACATATGGCTCAATAACTCTTGACATTGTTAGTCAAAACCATAAACAAGCATATATATATATGTGTGTGTATGTGTGTGTGTGTGTGTGTGTGTGAAGAGCTACTATCTTAAAGAATTATCAAACACGATCCGAGATGTCGAGAATGCCAAGTTCCCTACGGATGTGAAAAAAAGGCTCTGTAGCTAGTGGTTTTGTAAAAATGTCAGCAAGTTGATTTTTAGTATCAACATGCTCAAAGACCACATCACTTTTCTCTACATGATCCCTAAGAAAATAATGACGTATTTCGATATGCTTGGTGCGTGAATGTAATACGGGGTTCTTAGTTAGGTTAATAGCACTAGTGTTATCGCACAAAATGGGAATACGCTCAAGTTTTAAATTGAAATCAAGCAATTGTTGTTTAAGCCATAGGACTTGAGCACAACAACTACCGGCGGCAACGTATTCCGCCTCGGCTGTTGACAAGGCAACAAAAACCTGTTTCTTGCTATGCTAACTCACCAAGGAATTTGCGAAAAAGTGACACGTGCCACTAGTACTTTTCCTATCCGATTTGCACCCAGCAAAGTCGGAATCAGAATAGCTAACCAAGGAACAAACACTACCTTTGGAATACCACAACCCATACTTTAGAGTACCAGAGAGGTATCGAAGTATGCACTTAACTGCTTTTAGGTGGGATTCCTTGGGACGTGCTTGATACCTCGCACATATGCATACACTGAACATAATGTCGGGCGTGATGCGGTAAGATAAAGAAGAGATCCAATCATACCTCGATACTTCTTTACCTCTACATCCTTACTATTTTCGTCACGATCAAGATTGGTACAAGTAGGCATAAGAGTATCTATTGCCTTGCAGTTTAGCATGTCGAACCGTTTGAGAGGCCCAAGACAATATTTTGTTTGACTCACGAACGTGCCCTCTTCGAGTTGTTTGATTTGCAATCCGAGGAAATAGTTGAGCTCCCCCATCATGCTTATTTCAAACTCCCCCTGCATTAAACTAGAAAACTCCTTGACCAAGGACATGTTAGTATACCCAAATATAATATCGTCAACATAAATTTGTACCAAGATTAAGTGTTTTCCTTGACGTTTAATAAAGAGGGTCGTGTCAACCTTTCCTCTTGAATACCCTTGATCAAGTAAAAATTTGCTTAGACGTTCATACCAAGCCCTAGGGGCTTGTTTAAGTTCGTATAAAGCACGTTTAAGTGTGTAGACATGATCGGGATATTCATGGAATTCAAAACCCGGAGGTTGAGCAACATAAACCTCTTCATTTATGTATCCATTAAGGAAAGCATTTTTAACATCCATTTGGAATAATTTGAATGTCTTAGTGCAAGCATAAGCAAGTAAAAGGCGTATAGCCTCGAGTCGGGCAACCAGCGCATAAGTTTCCTCATAGTCGATGCCTTCCTCTTAGTTATAGCCTTGCGCTACAAGCCGCGCTTTGTTTCATGTTGTAACTCTGTTTTCATAAAGTTTATTTCTAAATACCCATCGGGTGCCGATTATTCGATGATCTCGCGGAGGGGGGACAAGGTCCCAAACCTCATTTCTCCTGAATTGATTTAGTTCATCTTGCATTGATAAGAACCAATGCTCATCGAGTAATGCCTCCTTTGCGTTTTTAGGTTCAACTTGTGACACAAAAGCGGAGTAATAACAAAAGTTACTAAGTTTAGAGTGAGTGGTTACTCCCTTAGAGATGTCACCGATGATATTGTCGATTGGATGGTCTTTGGAAGACTTCCATGCTGGAGGAAGGTCATCTTCATTAGTTGGATGATCCTCCTCACTCTTCATAGGTTGGTGATCCTTTTTCTCCTCAATACGCACTGCTTCGGGCTGATCAGTTCCTTTATCAGTTTACTTGAGTATGTCTTCTGAAGATACACCTGCACCATGAAAAGAACTACCTTCTCCGACATTTCTCGGATAAGACTCATCAAAAGTAACGTATACCGACTCTTCAACAATATGTAACCTCTTATTATAAACCCTCAAGCCTCTAAGCACAACCTTTTTGTCACTATTTTCAATTTTGCAACAATCCTTAAAAAAATTGCTTTATAGTTCTTGTCACATAGTTGACTAATGCCTAAAAGGTTATGTTTAAGGCCTTTCACAAGAAGCACATTAGAGATAGTAGTAGATGAGGGGTTATCTATACTACCTTTGCCGAGAATTTGTCCCTTGTTGTTGTCTCCGTAGATAACAAACCCCTTTTTCTTCGCCACAAAGTCGATGAAAATAGATATGTCTCATGTCATATGTCTTGAGAAGCCACTATCAAGAACCCATATTCTTTCCGTGGTCTCAAGACTTTGTACCTACATAATCAATCAAGGGAAATAGGTACCCAATTCTCATTGGGTCCTTGGTTGTGAGTGAAACCAGGATTGCATTTTGGCAACCATTGATAAATGCCTTTTGGAACAAGAAATCTTCTAAAACGACATTTAGCAATAGTATGACCATGTTTGCAACAATATAGGCAATTACAGTTCATTTGGAATTTACCTTTGCTATCTCTATCTCGAATCACATACGTATACCTTTGATACGGATTATTCATACTTTCTCGATAATGTGATCGATCAATAGCAAACGTAACTTTAGGCTTAAGAGCCTTGTCTAATTTGGCCTCAAGGGTGTCACCTCTTTTTGCCAAATATGACAAGTATCACAGCCCCCAAACATGAACCATGGAGACTTATTCTCATCAATCTTAGCTTTTGATGCATCCACCACGGAGTTTTTAAGAGCTTCCAATTCCTTTTCGGAATCGGAAACCTTTTTCTCCAAGTATGAAAAAATCTTTTTGTTCGAGGCTAAGCGTTGAAAAGCTTCCTTAGCCTCATGGTGTAACATATCAAAAGCTTTTTGTATTTCTAAATGAGACATATTATTAGAGTGATCGTATTTAGAGTGTTTTACCTCTTTCTTCTTATTTGGATGTGCCGTAAGCCAAACATTGACGGATTCACTTTCGTCATTTGAGCTGTCATCTTTTTCCGACTCCCTATCGCTATCCCAAGCGATGTATGCTCGTCTAGATTTATTTGACTTTTTGTATTGATGACTCTTATCCTTATCCTTGTCTTTCTTGAGTGATGGACTATCCGGCTTGTAATGCCCGGACTTTCCACAGTTGAAACAAGACCCTCTTGGCTTGCCACTCTTATTGCCTTCAATTTTTGATTGCCTTCTAAATTTGATGAGAGTTTTATCTGAGTGCTGAATTTCATTCTTTCGAATGTACCTATTGTATCTTTTCACAAACAGCCTCATGTCATCACTTGAGTCATCATCTTCATCATTATTGGTTTCACTGTTACTTTGCTCTTTAGATGTGGACTTTAAACAAGAAGCCTTAAGAGCAATCGACTTCTTTTCCGTATCTTTCGTTTTCTCCTTCTTTATACTCTTCTCATGTTTTTCAAGGCTAATGAGCACTTGCTCATGCTCATCGAGTTTTCCAAATAGTGTGGTGAGGTCTAGAGTAGCTAGATTATTGGTCTCCTTGATCGCGGTGACCTTCGGCTACCATTCCCTGTTAAGACACCTCAAAATCATATTAGTAGCAACCTCGTTTGGAATTGGTTTACCAAGTACATGCAATTTGTTGATAATATGAGTAAATCGTTTTTGCATATCCACAATGGTTTCCCCTTGCTTCATGTAAAAAAGATCGAACTCTTGCGTTAGTGTGTTGATACAGGTCATCTTAACATCATTAGTGCCTTCGTCGGCTACTTGTAAAGCATCCCACATGGCTTTGGCCGTTTCACAATAAGAGACTCGATAATACTCGTCAACTCGCAAAGAGGAGATCAACATATTTTGAGCCTTCCAGTCATAGATGTACTTTTTCTCGTCCTCCTCATTCCATTGAGCTTCGGGTTTGGGAACGACAACGCCTTCAGCATTTGTCATAGTAATTTCCATGGGACCGTTTAAAATAACGTTCCAAACCTTCCGATCTATGGAATTTATATGGGCGCGCATACAATCCTTCCAGTAGCTATAATTCTCTCCAGTAAAAACTAGAGCTCTATTATAATCCCCTTTAGGTTCGTTCGCCATATTCCAAGAAGTTTTAACGAAGCACCAGATAAACCAGAGCTCGTGATACCACTTGTTAGACGATGGCTAGGATCTAGAAAGGGGGGTTGAATAGATCCTTCGAGTTTTACACGCAAATGGCTTTCCAAAAAAATTGGTTTTAAAAGTTTGACGGAAGCGGCCATTGAATTACGTCTACAACGAGCCTCTACTAGAGGGATCGGATATGCACGAAAATATTGTGAATAAATTATGGATGAGAAAAAAAATTTAGATTGATTAACACAATTTAAACGCAATCAACAATGTTTTATTTGCATGATAGTTAATCCAACCCAACGAGGTAAATCGACAAACAATTAAATGCAAATGCGTTCGATTTTGCGTTGAAACAAATTATCGAACACTTGGTGTGCGTTAAACACACTAAGTACAGATTTCAAAGTAATGTGATGTTGAGCTGCTCCTAAATACAATCCAAGGGATTATATCAGATTTACGAAACCATTTAACAACTCAATATAACACTAGCTCAGAAATTTCAATCAATTTAAAGTTCGCAAATTCGAATGATATCAAATGTAAAGAGTTAAGGGAAAGAGAGAACAAACACGATTTGATTAGGCAGTTCCCCAATCGTCCTCGCTTTGGGTACCTCTGCCCTCAATTCCACAATTGGAATTGATATATATATATATATATATATATATATATATATATATATATATATATATATATATATATATATATATATATATTGTTGTTTGCAAATTGTTTATACAAGAGAAGAACAATAAACATCCGAACTCTCAAACGTCTTTGATTGTTGATGCAGAGTCTTCTCTCCCCTTGATTCAAGACGAATCAAGTCCCTCAAATCTGGTTGAACAAGTCACCGTCCCACGCTACTAGACTGCAAGAACCCACCGTTCTTCAGTCACCTTCACTCGGCCAACTTCGATCTTCCACGATCCGATCCCCAAACCTTTCTTCTACGATCCTCCGACTGAAGCTACTAAACCGAACGAATACTCTGTTCTTCGGTTACCTTCGTACGGTTGAATCCCTGTAGAACGAAACTTTTTGTGCCAAAAACCCCCAAGATCACCGTCTCACGCTACTAGATTGAAAGAACCCGCAGCTCTTCAATCACCTTCACTCGGCCGACTCTTGGAGGATAAAACCTGAGGTTTTATTCAAGAAACACCTACCAATTCTCAACCCACAAATGAAGATCACACACTTCCTAATTCTGAACGTTATCACTTCAAAACAATGAGCGACACAAACAAAAATGATTATGTGTAATTGTTTGTTTACTCAAGGTTGAAGATGAAGATGAAGAGAAAGATTATTATAAATTTTCACGTTTCTTGTTGTATTGAAATGTGAGCTGACCCAACTATTTATAATGAGTAATGTGACCCACAAAATGAAGTAACAGAAATAACAGAAAAATTTAATGCAGAAAAAATCAGTTCAGACAGCCATGGGTCGACCTCCCTTTTAATGGGGGTCAGCGTGAGCTATCCCGTAGGAGAATCTACACAAATTTTGACACCATGCGTCGACCCATCAGGACCTTGCGTCGACGCAAGCCTGCAGATTTTGCAGAAGTTCAAATTTCCAGAATTATGCGTCGACCCATGCGACAGGGGGGGTCAGCGTGCATTTTCCCGAACATTTCAAAAAACTTGCTCAAACTAGCATGCGTCGACGCATGCTCACTTTGGGTCGACTCATGACCTGTATATTTTCAAAAATCCATTTTTCTACACGTTTTAGCAGACCAAGACTCGAGACACACATACCAAACATCAATATCATGATCATGCATATGCAATTTTAGGTTGGACCTTTTCCTATATGTTTAGACGCATGAAAATCGACGGTTAGATGCAATTTACTCGACACTGAAGTGATACCGCTCAAATTATAATCTAATGCCTAGATTGTTTGTTGACATCTTTAAAACCGAAATAGGTGAAAGACCTTAGCCCTCACATACTAATTGACCAAGGAAGCTCTGCAGACATCCTCTACTATGATACTTTTGAAAGGCTTCACTTGGACCTTAATAGGAATGGTAACATAACATGTACATGTGAGAACCTACCGCCCTGAATTTGACAGAGAAAATCAGCTTTGACTGAGTTTGGGTTCGAGTTTAGGTCTTCCTTGATTACAAAATATAGGGACGTGTCGGGTTATGTGGACACTAGTACCCACCCAATTTATTTCATTATGTATTTTATTATTTAGTTGTAAGTATGAAATTTTTTGAGATTGTTTTTTATTTTATTATTTGTAATGTAATTTGATGTTGAAAAATGAATGTTTTTATAAAAATAATGATTTCACTAAATGGACGATGGCAGGGCGGGGATACCCGAACCAGTTTGAGACGAGTTTGGGTTTTATTTTTTCATCCTCGTTGAGGATCGAGGCGGGGAACGAGGATTGTTTGAAGATTTGCGTTTGGGTTTAGGGGAGGTAAAAACCATCTCCGACCTGCCTTGTTGCCATGTCTACCTGGATGACATCAAAGTTTTTCAAGGCTCGTTGGTAGGATTTCTGGAAAACAAGTGTAGGTAAATGGCAACATCACCTTGAAAACTATGTTTGGAGCTAAGGACAACGCGCAAATGATTAAGGTAAGGTATCTTATTATAAATGCACATTCTTCATATAACATGATTATAGGGCAGTCTGCTTTTAACCAGTTGCGAACTGTCATGTCCATATTGTACTTGTGTATGAAGTATCCGTTGACCGATGGGCGGGTTAGGGTTATCCAGGGGACTAGAAGACCACCAAGAGTTGTTATCTAAAATTTTCAAGTTGAACGGGCGATTGTAGGTCCACACCTATTAGCCAGATGCACAAGAAATGAATATTATAGACTTAAAGTTGGAAGAAAAACCACAAAATATATCTCTCAATGATGAAGATTTGACCACCCTTTTCTAGAGGAGCGTGAAGGTGGTGGACCAAAAGGCCATTAGTTTCTTTAAGTGTTATGCCATGTTTTATTTTGTTTAAATTTATCGTTTGGATTGGGTAAAGCGAGGTGTTTTGTTGCAGAACCAGAAATTAAGAGGGTTGCAGAAACTACGGTGGAGCGAAGCTTCTAGAGTACTACGACGACGCGACATCGTGGATCGAAGGTCACGATCACGGTGCTCCTTGAACCATAGGAAATTGTTCTTGATGCGATATCATTAATCAGTGTTTGTTATCTCTGATACGGTGGACCTAGGGGGTACTTCCATGGTTAGCACTCCAACACCCAAGTCAGTTTAAGGTTCAAGATAGTGGTAGTGAAAACTGAAAACATTTCACCGTTTTTCTTTGACATGTGACTTAAAAAGGTATGAGGTGATATAACACAACTTTCTATGTACTCGAGTACCCTTTAGTATAGTTGTCTTCCCATATGGATAGTGACCGTTCGTTTACCCTTGTTTCCTGCTTTCGATCCGATCCGTTTGATTTTATTGTCTATAAATATGGAGAGAGATCATGGATAAACTTTTTATCCATCTTGTAGACTGAGTTTTCCTTGTCTCTTTGAGTCCTTTCCTCTTATTTGAGAACATTTTTATTCTAAAGTAACTGTTGTTGCACATTCATAATTTTAAATCATCAAAGCTTTGACTCTTTGACCTTCTTTCTCGCTTCAATGCTTTCGCCCTCATATTTCAAGGTACCTTGTCTTCATTTCAACTCTTACTCAAGTATTTATCGCATTTTTATTAAGATGTATGGTAACCATATTATCGTTGAGAGTGACTTAGATGGTAGTGTTTCTTCGTCTTCAAAAATGGGAATAAAGTATGATTCTCACTCCTTCTCTTCTGTCAGTGGGGATTTTGGATCAAAAGTCAACCTTTTAAGTGATGATTCAAATATGGAAGGAGCGTCTAGAGAATCTCTTTCAGATGAAGTTCTCTCTAGGGGTTATTCATATACTCTATTTCCGACAAAGTCCGACGGGGATGAAAACCTTATCGAGAAACCTATGGATCCTCTTGTCTTGATCGTGGCAGAAATATAGGCTTCCTGTCAAAGGAAGGAATGTGCCAATCACTTTGTCTAAACATTAAAACCCAAATCACACGCACTTTTCACCATAATTTGTCTTTGAAATTGTCTTTGAGATTTTCCGATTTAATCTTTTAAATAGACTAAACTCATAATTGTTTACTAAAAACACAATTATACAATCAATGTATTGGCCCGTAGAGATCTTTGATTAATAGAGTCAGCCAATGCTAGTAGATACCATTGGGTGGGTGCTGAAATAATTAGGACTCATTTTGCTTTAAACACCGCCAAAGTTGTGACCGAAGCTGGCATCACGTTTGGCATCCCCATATTGAGTAATTCTACTAGTATGTCTAAATAAGATGTTGTGTATCTCTTTCGAGGGTTGTTCGGTTCCTCTGTACGAGTTCCTCTTCATCAGGTTGGGGATAGGTATGCCTTTCTCTAATTTTGAGGTGTCGTGATGAACCATTTAAAAGTTGCCCTCTCATAGCTTCATACCGGAGCTTTGGCCTTCATGACGATGTTTCGGCTTTGTGTTGAGTACAAGTCTTGGAAATCTTCATTTGTGCTCTTCTTTGTCCTTTTTTGTAGCCCGCACTTTGGTGGATGACGCTCGGGATCAATGATTGATCTTCATTCGTCCTTAGGTACCCTAGTTCATATATTTTTCCTCTGGTTGTGGCGATTTTCTGGAGCGTTTCATACTGGTGAAACCTGAAGGTGTGAGAAAAACACAAGAAAAGGGGGGGGGGGGGGGTTTGAAATGGGTTTTCAAAATAAAAGCTTTTTGTGAAACTCAAACAAAGATCACAAACAAACTATCAATAGAGAAAGACACATGATATATCATGGTTCACTTGAAAACTATCAAGTTAATCCAGTCCGCCAAGGTGATTTTGCTTTATTCACAAGGACTTAATCCACTATAACCAAACTGAACACAACTGCACTAGCAACTGCTGGTGACTAACAATACACAGACTAACCGTCTCTTCTTAAGGATTCTGACCTAACTGGTCCCTTAAGGAATTCAAACAACTATTTGATCAAATAAATTGTTTACAATAAAATGATTCTTACATAAGCTGGTGTAAACACTATTTCTAGCTCAATCTAACTTAGAGCGAATCTACACAGTAAGAACAATCTTTGTATTGTGGTGCTTTACTGTTCACTCATGTATTTCTTTATTTCTTGAGTTATTTCTTCGTATGAATAAGTGTTTTTAATATTTCTCTTTTTCACACTCAGTGTGACATGATTCGTTGAATGGTCAAGTCTTTATATGGCCAGAAAAAGATCCATTGAAGGGCAGATCAGTAATATCAGAAAAATACTGGCGACTTGAAATAATGTCGTTGTACTGGGGTGAAAATTGTACACTGAAATTGTCCTTTGTACCACCAAATCAGGGTAGTGGAATGGTAGTGAAAAAGAACGTGTTTGATCTGTACTATGTACTATTTTCCCACGCAAACGTTGCATCTTCTTCTGTTCATCAGTGGCTTCTGAGTTGAAGTGATTGAAGCATGATCAGAAGAATGAATCATTGGGTCTCCAGAGTCTTGAGTCTTCAGAGTCTTAAGAACTTGTTTAGCAGAACCTTGTCATCAGAGTCTTCAGCACTCCTTCTTCAGAACCCTTGGTTATCAGAAACATAAGTCTTCAAGTTCAGCAGAACCTTGTCTTCAGAGTCTTCAAAACTTGGTCTTAAAAAACTTAAGTCTTCAGAGTCTTCAAAATGTTGTTCATCAGAACCTTGTCTTCAGAGTCATCAGCACTTAGTCTTCAGAAGATGAGTATCAAAGTTGAATTCAAATCCAGAACCAAGAGAACATTGCAACAACAACATAATGTCTTCTTGGAGTCTTTCTGACGCACCGTAGATCAGAAGCAACCTTGCTTCTTGACGCAAAAGCGACCATTGAGAACTTCAGAGTGACGTAACACACAATCTCTATCAGAGTCAGAACTTTCTCTATCAGAGTCAGAACTTTCTCTATCAGAGTCAGAACCTGTTTGTCAATTCTTGAAAAGATACACGTTAGAGTACCAAAATTGTTCTCACACAAATACAACTTTGTTATTATCAAAACAAAGAGATATCTTGCAGAACCAAATCTTGTTCTAACAATCTCCCCCTTTTGATAATGACAAAAAAATGTATTTTGATAACACAATTTTGTACGAAAATAATCAGAATTGACTCAGATAAGTTCAAAGTAAACTTCCCTTTGTCAAGCTCCCCCTGAATCTAAGACTTAACAGAATCTTATAAGATTTGGGATATAAAGCCTGATTGCAGAGATCCAAAATATCAGAGCTTGATTATAGTGGTGATGCATTCTGATAACAGAGCTTGATTAACTCAATCAGAGCTTGATTGATATCAGATTCATTTTACCAATATAATATCTTTTCTTGAAAAACATTCTACAAATATATGATTTTTAAAGTGTTCGAATGTTAGAGCTATGATTGGAGACAAGATATTTATCAAAATAATTTATCCATATAATACTCCCCCTTTTTGTCATAATAAAAAGGGTAACCAAGATTTAACTAAATCATTTTGATTTGAAGGAATTTAGACAAGTTAAATTTAGTCCTTTTCTTCCTTTTTATGGTAATCATAATGGAATGCAGTAAGACAAGATAAATGCAAACAAAGAAAAAATATTCCATTGATACAACAAAACGCCAGAGCGCAGTACAAGAACAGAATCACAAAACAGAAAAGAAAAACAACAAGAACAAGGACAACAGACAAGAAAAATAATGATAAACAGAAGAAAGAACCAAGCAACCAGCAACTAAGAGACTAACAATGATGAAACATACTCCAACCAGCTATTAAAAATCCTTCACCTCATCAACCCTTTCACACCTTTCTTTAGCAGTGGCATCTTCTGGTCCAAGTATTCTGGCTAAAGTGATGATTTTAGCCATGTAGAATAACTTAGACAGAATTCTTCCATAAGGTATGAAGAACTTATGTTGATTTCTAGAGATTTCAACATAGTTCTTCAGATGATTGAAGATGGTTTGCGGAAGATTCACCCTGACGTTGTACATCATGAAATAGATAAACAGTTTATCATCATGAGTCAGGGTGTTTTTGGCCAAACCTCTGAGACGAAAGTTGGTGAGAAGTAGTTGAAACCACAACTTTCCATCAAGGAGAAGTCCTTCAGGATTATAGGGTTCATACTTGTCTCGAGACACATCATGAATCCTAATGAGATCTTCAACAAAGGAATAGTTCAGATGAAATTCATCAAGAGTTACCTCTGATTGAACACAATTAATGGCTTGGGCGATGGAGGTAGGTGTTATGATTACTGGAACATCGAAAATGGAAGACCAAACAAAGTTGTTGTCTTCACCAATCCGTGCGTATATCCATAACTCTTTTATCATTATAGGATAAATGGGTCCATGCAAAATTACAAAGTATCCTGACCATCCTTGGATTTGCATGCTAGTGGAGATGAAAATGGATACGTCTCTTAGTCTAGGGAGACACGACCTTTTCTCATTAATGACCTCCAAGATTTTTTCATTGCCGACAAAGGTTTTGATGGACATGGTGAAAGGAAGAGGAATAGAAGTTGAAAGCTCCTGGTGTTTGACTAAATTTTGCTAAAACATACTAATGAGATAATTGAAGAATTTGCAGAAGAAAAAGGTGTCGAAGAAGATGTCCCAGCTAGGAGACTCGACATCCTGGCTGACTTACTGAGTCAGCAGGTTTTAATCTGTTGCAAGAATTAAGGAGCGGATCAAGGAATCACAGGATCAAAGATAGAAAGCCCAACAGAAGACTATATAAGAAGACTTAGACCTAGGGTTTTAAGAAATCGAATGTACCTTTTGTATCGCTTGTAACTTTGTAACCTAGTTCTCTTGTGTTGAATAAGGGTTTAGGGTTTGAGAGTCGTTGGCTCTCTTACGAGTTGTAAGTCTCCCTCTGTAGTATGAGATATAGAGTGGAAGACATAGGTACAGGGATAGAACCAGAAGCCTTTAGGTAATGGTTTGTGTATCGTTCTTGGACGAAGCTTTGAAGCAAGTCCAAGAAAACTTGTCGGTCAAGGAAACATGACATAATTCTGAATTGGAAGAAGACAGAGATATCATAGGTTGTGATGAAGGATGTGTATAGGTCTCTCATATCAGAGTTGTAAACGTTAGAGTTTAGCTTTGGTAAAGATGTTCATTGAAAGTAGTGATTAGGATAAAGTTGTAAACGGGGGAGTTTAGCTTTAGGGTAATACTACAAGATAGTGAAATCTTCATCCTGGATTGGTATCCCCCAGATGTAGGTGAATTGCACTGAACTGGGTTAACAATTGCTGTGTTCTTTATCGTTATGCAGATTTATGTTTTCTGTTAGGGTTCATGATAAGTATGTTGGATCAGATATCGTAACATCTATGTTCCTGCAGTTCTGATGTTCAAGGTATCAGTCTGCTGTAGCGCCTCTGTATTTAATTGTCTATGTAGCACAATGTCTTGACATGTGTTAGGACATCGGCTGTCTGCATATGCCAGAATTTCAATTGGTATCAGATCAGACATCCTGTCTGTTTCTGGATGAGATCTTTGGGAGATACTTTCTGGCGTTTAAACAAGGAGGAGTTTTGAAGATTAGATCAATCAACTCAGATATACTCAAGGGTATTAATGGATGAGATGGATGTTCTGGATCGAAGGTAACAACCCGTTGGTTGATCTTGTTGCTGAGGAGGTTCTACAACAACTGCAGGAGAAGTGGCTAGTTCTCTTGTTGGGGTGTCCTGTAAGATGTTCTGACATCTTATTAGGGCAAGCATGATTTGTTCCTTGGTGGTTCCGCTGCATGTGTTTATGATGGAAGAGCTCTAGAATTATGGGATTCTGGAGTTGTTACTGAAGACAGATGGTGGAAGATCTCACTCGTCGGCCTCTATATGTGAAGATATCTGCATTCTTTTATTCTAAATTCGGGAGCGATGGAATGAAGGAAGTTGTTGGAATATATCTGGTATGGTGACTTGGTACTTGGAAGCTTTGTTCCATGATACAGTGTGAATTCAGTTGAAGAGGAGAGGAGTTGAGTTTAGGTTTATCAAGTTCTTGCTCTGGAAGTTTGATAAATTATTGAGCGACTAGGTTGTCAAAGATACTTGAGAATTATCTCAAGTCCACTCATAAAGGCGTCTCAGTCGTGCATCTGGAGTCTTCTAGTATTCTTCTAACTAGAAGGTGTTCTATGAAACACAACCTGGAGAAAGTGGAGGTGATTTATTTTCACCATCCAAAACAGCAAGGAAGGATTCATCTCTCTTAACCCTAAGGGTGGATCTAATCTGATTGGCGTTTTCAGAATGGCTGAGGTAAATAAGGTTCGTTCAGAGAGAATCTGAGTTACTTGAGTCAAGGGTGGCAGCCTTGGTATCTCAACACTCTTTGTCGAAGAAGATACTTGCAAAAGATTGAATACTTGATAAATGTTCATGAAGTGATATGGTGGAGCTTAGCTACAACAGTGAAGAAGGGTTATTGGACAAGGATTTAAGATCAATTTCTATTTGTGGAGTTCACAAGTATTTAATTAATTATCCTTGAAAGTCAAGATTGTTGATGTTCAACAAGATGTTGGAACATCTCATCATCAGAGTTTGTGCAGAATCATGGGAGGGGTATTACATACGCTTTAGCATCTGTTTTGATCTTAGGTAGTGACCTAAGAATCTGCTTCAGTCGGGTGTGATAGAAACATGTGTTCTCTAGAGAGTTTCTTAGCAGGAAACTGGTCTGGACTTTGATGTTTTTGAAGATGAAGATGAAGACATCATAATCTTGATGGTTACTTGGATCAGTTTATGTCTGATCTAGGAGGGTTGAAGTGCTGGTGATGGCACAGCTTGGATCAGTTTATTTCTGATCTAGGTACTTTGGAGCATGGGATCTTGCTCTTCTTGGAAGTCAAAGTTAAGTGGCAGTTATTTCTGACTTTCTACAGACTGCTCTACTAAGGAAAGTGGCATTCTTTGGTATGACTATGGTGTAGTCTAGGACTACTTTTTCATCTGAAGATTCAGACGCGGCAGGTGTGAAGTCTTTAGAGTTTCAAAGCAGGATGGAGGTTGTCTACTCAAACGTGGTTGTTGAATCAAGTCTATGAGAGCATGGAACTCTTGTTCTGTAATAGGGAGGAGGTTTTTCTAAGTGGCAGAAGGAGGAGTTGATTTCAGCAGCTGGATGTCATATCAAAATGTTTTGACATCTAGTTTAACATCAGAGTTTCAGTTGGTGATGTGGAACATCAACTTAAGATAAGGTGATCTACAGGAGAATGGAAGTTATGGATGCTTCAAAAAGGTCTATCTCATGTAGTTTGCGGGAGCTATGGATGGGAAGATGTTACATGTCTAGAGGCTTGATGGATCCAAGATGTCTTGCTATGGAGCAAGTAGTTCATGTAACTTGAAGATCAGATTTCATTGGTGGATCAGTGTATCTTGTGGGAGTTCTGAAGAAGAGTGAGATCAATCAAAAGGTGGCATTTGGTTGGTTTCATAGCGTGCATTCAAGCAGGATGCTTGGAACTGATTACTCTTGGGCATAAGGGTAGTTGGTTGAATAATAATGAGGAGGTATTGGTTCTTTCTTGGAGCTCGTGGCAGAAGTTCTCAGGTTATAGAATATTACCTCTTTTGGTTGATGAGAGTTTATTTCTCTTCGGGTTTCTGAAGTTCTCTTTGTTCAAGCTGGTGGTGCAGTGTTGTGTAAAGATCTTCAATTTGGATTACTATGCAGATAGTAAGTCCAATGGTGGAACCTATCTAGAACTATGTTGATTGGTGTCTATGATGTGTGGAGGATGTCCTAACTGATGTTAGAACATTTTCTAGGTTGGTTATCCTTGGAGGAGGATTTCAAGTTCTGTGAGGAACTGGTTACTTGCATCGTGTCTAAGAAGTATCTACCTTGTCATACAGGAGAATGATGGAGTAGGAGAGCTGTCTTGGAAGTCTGATGTAAGGGTTTTGATAAGACTGGAGTGGATCACGGGTTGATTGCATGAAGGTCTGGATTCGGATGCGTTCAGAAGTGGATATTCACCAGGAAAATCAGAAGTATTCCAGGTTATCATACGGAAGAATGATGAAGGAATGACTGTCTTGGATTATGGGGTGTCTATCTCAGTTGCTGGCCTTGCTAAGGTTAGTGGAAAATCTTGTGAAGGGGATACTGCCCCTTGCTACAAGTCATGCTAGTAGTGGATCAGCTTGGCAAGCTGAGAAGTTCTGGAGCATGTATACGATATTTGACATCGTTATAACAAACTAAGGGGCCCTGTGCGTCTCTTTGAGGAATGTGGATCATTCCAGACCAATTGGGTTGTATCTCAGGGAACAAGGAGGTCTATACATGAGAATTTAGAAGAAATTCGTGTGGTGTATGGATAGTTTCTAGACGAGAGGGATCAATGAAGCTTTGATCTCAATCCAAGAGTTTTTTATTTTAGGATGGTGATCCTAATATGTCCTCACGGGTAGCATGATGGTGTCATGTGTGAGTGATTATTGGTTCTTATCAGAAGAAGCAATAAGAGGAGTTGATGATTGTGTTCAGCAGGTAGGTTGGACAGAGGGTGCGCTCTTGAAGACATGAAGATGCGTCTTATGTTTTCCATTCATCAGCTTAGTGTTCATTGGAGGAGCACTGGTTATCTTAGATAGGGGAGATGCTCCTTAATCTAAGATATATTACTGCGGGGGTGTAGTTCAGGTTCCAGTTTGTATTGTGCGTCAAGCAAGCTGTGATTATTTTTCCATCCTTGGAGGATGATATGTCATGAATGATGTATTGACATTACTGTACTGTTGCAAGTTAGGGGAAACTTGGCAGTACAGAATATATGATTCTTGATGGATTATGGAGAATCATTGATTTGGTCTGGGAGAATTTATTTTTCTCTGCAGATTGTGATCATAATTATGTGAAGACGTCTTGGTAATGTCAAATCAGAAGAAGAACTTGGGAAGAATAGACAATGTCTGTCATAATGTCAGGACATTGTTATAAAACATGTTTGCATGTAATGGGTTCTTTGATCTTCTTTAGTCTCAATACTCTCTCTTTGGGTTGGTGTCCGATGGGGTTTTTCAAAATCTGCGTGTGTTGCGTTTGGGTTTGGGGCTGTCTTGGTCACTTTTGCCAAGTTTTGGCTAAAAAGGAGGAGAATGGTTTTCTGGTGCTGTCTGGGATTTCTGCAGTTGTTTTGCAAGAATGTTGGGTAAGATGTTCTGACATCTTAACAATATTGGTGCTGTCTGGAATTTCTGCAGTTGTTTTGCAAGAATGTTGGGTAAGATGTTATGACATCTTAACAATCTTACTTTCCTTGTGTCTTATGATCTGAGTTGTGAAGCAGGTTGTGTCTTGTGACTTGAGTTACACTATCTATGTACTCTGTGTTACGGAGCCTACAACAGCTGTTTCTTTTCTGGAGGAGTCTTCTGTTTCTCAACCATTCCAGATGTTCGTTCTGGACCTCTCTTGGAAGGAGGAGGAATATGTTGAGGGGGAGAGTTTTTCAGACCGTAGCTCCAATCAATTCTCAAGATGAAAAAGTCTTGATGAAGGAGTCTTGCTGATTGCAGAATGCAGAAGAAAATGTTTTAGCCAAAATTTGTCAAAAGGGGGAGATTGAAAGCTCCTAGTGTTTGACTAAATTTTGCTAAAACATACTAATGAGATAATTGAAGAATCTGCAGAAGAAAAAGATGTCGAAGAAGATGTCCCAGCTTAGAGACTCGACATTCTGGCTGACTTACTGAGTCAGCAGGTTTTAATCTGTTGCAAGAATTAAAGAGCGAATCAAGGAATCACAGGATCAAAGATAGAAAGCCCAACATAAGACTATATAAGAAGACTTAGACCTAGGGTTTTAAGATATCGAATGTACCTTTTGTATCACTTGTAACTTTGTAACCTAGTTCTCTTGTGTTGAATAAGGGTTTAGGGTTTGAGAGTCGTTGGCTCTCTTAGGAGTTGTAAGTCTCCCTCTGTAGTATGCGATACATAGTGGAAGACATAGGTACAAGGATAGAACCAGAAGCCTTTAGGTAATGGTTTGTGTATCATTCTTAGACGAAGCTTTGAAGCAAATCCAAGATAACTTGTCGGTCAAGGAAACATGACAGAATTCTGAATTAGCAGAAGACAGAGATATCACAGGTTGTGATGAAGGATGTGAGTAGGTCTCTCATATCAGAGTAGTAAACATTAGAGTTTAGCTTTGGTAAAGATGTTCATTGAAAGTAGTAATTAGGATAAAGTTGTAAACGGGGGAGTTTAGCTTTAGGGTAATACTACAAGATAGTGAAATCTTCGTCCTGGATTGGTATCCCCCAGATGTAGGTGATTACACCGAACTGGGTTAACAATTGCCGTGTTTTTTTTATCATTATGCAAATTTATGTTTTCTGTTAGGGTTCATGATAAACATGTTGGATCAGATGTTGTAATATCTATGATCCTGCAGTTCTGATATTCAAGGTATCAGTCTGCTGTTGCGCCTATGTGTTTAAATGTCTATGTAGCACAATGTCTTGACATGTGTTAGGACATCTGCTGTCTGCATATGCCAGAATTTCAGAAGTGAACAGCAAATAGAAACGGATGAATATTCGAGAGGAGAAGTGTGGTATATAAAGAGAACAAAGAGTGATAGCAATAAAGACTAGATGAATTGATACGAGAAATCCATCATTTCCAATACAAGGGATACAAATAAGAATAAGGAATGATGAAGGAGTGTATCAGTCTCTAAAAGATCACAGATCAGTATGCGTTATTCGTATTATGACATCAGTCAATAAATACAAATAAATGTATACTCGAAAATGAGAGGGCATAAACTGACAAAGAATAAAGGAAGGAAGACAAGTGATAAGTTCTAAGAAATCTTTGTCTTACATGGATCTTTATGAATGCCTAATAAGGAAGGAAGACATAAAGATTTAAACAGTTATCAAGTAACTTTTCAAATCCAATGAGTTAAACATAATTAGTGATAAAAAAATTACTTGAAATCTAGTCTCACGAAATCATAACGCTCGAGGTGTCTCTTCAACAGTAGATATGATTTGATTTTGGACATGTGTCACAAATAATCACAGCTGTTTGTTTTCAAGAGATCACGTTTTGATGTTTCCAACGTCTAGAATACCAAGAGGTATCTGCCTGGACTAATTTCTGATCAAAACATTTTCTAACTTGTAGAAGTATCATGAATCAGAAGATTAATAAACAAATAATGACACACTTTGTTTAGTCACAAGAATCTTATATCAGACGTTCTGATAGCTTGGCATATTTAAAATATTATCATCTCATTCTGGACAAGGTTTGATAAATAAGTTTTCCAGAATGAATACAAATCTATCTTCAGCAAGGGGTTTTGTGAAAATATCAGCCCACTGGTGATCTGTATCCACAAATTTTAATTGAAAAGTACCCTTCTGAACATAGTCACGCAAAAAGTGATGTTTTATTTCAATATGTTTTGCCATAGAATGTAGAATAGGATTCTTAGATAAACAAATGGCAGAAGTATTATCACAGAAGATAGGAATGTTACACTCGTGTATCTGATAATCTTCAAGTTGATTCTTCATCCAGAGTATCCGAGTAGTGCAGAGAGATGCTGATATGTATTCTGCTTTTGCAGTGGAGAGAGCAATTGTTGATTGTCTCTTGCTTGCCCATGAGACGAGGTTACTTCCGAAAAACTGACAGTTTCCAGAAGTACTCTTCCTTTCTAATCTGTCTCCAGCATAATCTGCATCACAGTAACCAGAAAGTTTGTACTCTGATGTTTTCTTATACATCAAGCCATGGTTAGTTGTTCCTTTAAGATACCTTAGGATTCTCTTAACAGTAGTTAAGTGATTTTCCCTTGGATCTGATTGGAAACGAGCACAAAGACATACGCTGAACAAAATATCTAGACGTGAAGCTGTCAAATACAGAAGAGGTCCTATCATACCACGATATAGCTTCTGACAAACCTTTTTACTTACTTCTTCTTTCTCCAGAATACATGTCGGATGCATAAGAGTCTTAGCAGGTTTACTTTCTGACATGTTGAATTTGTTCAGAAGTTCTTTTGCATACTTGCTCTGATGAATGTACGTTCCTTCTGATCTTTGATCAATTTGAATTCCCAGAAAGAATCTGAGTTCTCCCATCAGACTCATTTCAAATTCAGCCTACATTAACCTAGAAAATTTCTTGCACAAGGAAATATTAGCAGAACCAAATATAATATCATCAACATAGATTTGAACGATCAGAATGTCATTCTTAAAGGTTTTACAAAAGAGTGTTGTATCCACTTTTCCTCTGGAAAAGTCATTTTCCAAAAGAAAGTTACTTAGCCTTTCATACCAAGATCTAGGAGCCTGTTTCAGACCATATAACAATTTTTTAAGTTCGAAAACAAAATATGGGTTTTCAGAACTCTCAAAACCAGGAGGTTGGTGTACATACACTTCTTCAGAAATATAACCATTTAAGAATGCACCCTTTACATCCATATGATATAAAGTAATGTTATGATTTACTGCAAATGAGATCAAAATACGAATAGATTCTAACCTGGCAACTGGTGCAAAGGTTTATGTATAGTCTATCCCTTCTTGTTGACTATAACCTTGTGCAACCAGTCGTGCTTTTTTTCTTACGACCTCACCTTTCTCATCTAACTTGTTTCTGAACACCCATTTAGTTCCAATGACGTGGACATCTTTGGGTTTCTGAACAAGATCCCAAACATCATTTCTGGTGAATTTATTCAGCTTTTCTTGCATGGCCAGAATCCACTCATTTTCTTTGAGAGCTTCATCAATTGTTGTTGGCTCTATCAGAGACACTAGACCCAGAAGGGTTTCTTTAGAGTGTCTGAAAGATGAACGGGTTCTGACTGGATCAGCTTTATCTCCCAGAATCAGTTCTTCAGAATGAGAAGTCTGTAATCTATTCTTCTTCTGATGAGATGGGTTATTTTCAGCTTCTGGTAAGGTTGTATCTGAATGTGGAGAATCTGCATCTTTGCCTGCTTCTCTTGAATCTTCTACTTCTTTAGATTCTGATAATGTGATCTTCAGATCTGCAAACTTTTCAACTAGATTTGACTTTTCAGGGCCAAGCTTATCATTGAATCTGACATGAATTGATTCCTCTACATTCGTGTTTCGGTGTTATAGATTCTGTAGCCTTTAGAGCGTTTAGAATATCCTAACAATAAACACTTTTGAGCTTTGGAGTCAAACTTGCCAAGATTCTCTTTAGTGTTCAACATAAAACAAACACATCCAAAAGGATGAAAATATGAAATGTTGGGTTTTCTATTCTTCCACAATTCATAAGGAGTCTTACCCAGAATAGGTCTTATTGAAGTCCTGTTCTGAATGTAACATGTTGTATTTACTGCCTCTGCCCAGAAGTGCTTAGCCATGTCAGTTTCTTGGATCATGGTTCGAGCCATTTCTTGCAAAGTCCTATTCTTCCTTTCCACTACTCCATTTTGTTGTGGAGTTCAGGGACATGAGAAATCATGGGAAATGCCATGAGAATAAAAAATATTCTCAAAGTATCTGTTCTCAAATTCTCCTCCATGATCACTTCTGACTTTGACTATTTTACATTCCTTTTGTGTTTGTACTTGAGAGCAAAAGGTAGAGAACACAAAATGAGAATCATCCTTGTGTTTCAAGAATTTTACCCATGTCCAATGACTATAATCATCAACAATTACTAATCCATACTTCTTTCCACTGATTGACATAGTTTTCACTGGTCCAAACAAGTCAATGTGCTGAAGTTCTAACGGTCTAGAGGTGGACACAACATTCTTTGCTTTAAAGGAAGTTTTGGAAAACTTTCCTGTTTGACATGCTTCACAAAGAGCATTTGAAGAATACTTCAGATTTGGCAAGCCTCTGACAAGTTCAAGCTTATTTAGCTTAGAAATCCTCCTCATGCTAATATGGCCTAAACGTCTATGCCATACCCATTGCTCTTCATTAACAGACATTAAGCATTTGACATTCTGTTCACGAAGATCAGAAAGTCTAATCTTATAAATGTTGTTTTTCCTCTTTCCGACAAATAGGATTGAACCATCTTTCTGACTTACAGCCTTATGGGACTTTTGATTAAAGATGATATCATAACCGTTGTCACTAAGTTGACTAATTGACAACAAGTTATGCATCAAACCATCAACTAAAAGAACATCAGTAATAGAGGGAAGGTTACCATTACCAACGGTTCCAGAGCCAATGATTTTTCCTTTCTGGTTTCCTCCGAAACCGACGAAGCCTCTAGGCTTAAGTTCCAGACTTTGGAACATATGCCTTCTTCCTATCATGTGTCGCGAGCAACCACTGTCCAGTTACCATGACTGGTGTTTCAACTGAGCTGCTAAGGATATCTACAACATAGATTATCTTGTCATTAGGTACCCACTTTCTGGGTCCTTTCTTGTTAGCTTTCCCAGAGTGTTTCACAACTTTGGGCTTTTGTGCAACAGGATAATCATGAGGAATTTGTGCATGATATTTAACTTTAGAAACAAACTTCTGTGTCGGTGGGGGTTTTTGTGTAAGCCCAGATCAAACAATCTCAGTGCCAGAAGGCATAAAATGGTCATAGAGAGGTTTTGGTTTAACACTTTGACTTTCGTCAATGTCAGATGATTCTGTACATCCTAAACCTTTCTTACCATTTCTACTTACTCCATAGATCATGGAAGCTATTTTGCTTTTATCTATGCTTTTAGCAAGAAAATACTGGAATTCTTTATCATACTTGTAGATACAGCTTGTGTCCGAGACATTGAAGATTAATTTTTCTTCTAATTTAGCAAATTTGCTTTTTAAGGCATAATTACTATTTTTTAAGCAAAAAATGTTTTAATTTAGAGAAGAGTTATTATGCTCAAGCTTATCTTTTTCCTCAGAAGCAATTACAAGAGATTTTTTAAGATCTTTGCATTTACTCTGAAGAGTTTGATATTTTTCCAGCATTTCTGATAGACATGACTCTAATTCACAACGAGAGAGTTTAAATAATACCTCTGAGTCAGAGTATGAGTCTGATTTTGGTTCTGATGATATTCTGTCTTCTGGTTCTCCAGAAACTTCTTCTTCAGTTGTTGCTACCAGCGCAACATTTGCTTGTTCTTCATCAGATTCCTCTTCTTCAGAATCAGAGTCGTCCCAAGTTGCCATTAGACATTTCTTCGCTTTGGAGAAGTTCTTCTTAGGCTTCTTGTCCTTCTTGATCTTTGGACACTCGTTCTTGTAATGACCTGGCTTATTACATTCGTAGTAGATAACCTCCTTTCCAGAGTTCTGCTTCTTCTGTCCAGATGATGACTCAGAGTGGCCTTTGTTTCTTCTAGATCCTCTGAAGTTTCCTTGCCTATGCTTCCAGAGTTTGTTGATTCTTCTGGAGATTAACGACAGCTCATCTTCTGATTCTTCACCAGAATCTTCTGATTCTTCCTCGACTTGATAAGCCTTTGCCTTTTCAGGTTTAGACTTAAGAGCGATATATTTGCTTTTCTTCTGAGGTTCATCTTCTTCAAGCTCTATCTCATGACTTCTCAAAGAACTAACAAGCTCTTCAAGACTTATGCTATTGAGATCTTTTGATAGCTTTAGAGCTGTTACCATAGGTCTCTATTTCTTAGGAAGACTTCTGATTATCTTTTTCACATGATCAGCAGTTGAGTAACCTTTGTCCAGAACTTTGAGTCCTGCGACTAGCATTTGAAACCTTGAAAACATGGTCTCAACTATCTCATCATCCTCCATTCCGAATGCCTCATATTTTTGGATTAGGGCTAACGCCTTTGTCTCCTTGACTTGAGCATTACCTTCATGAGTCATTCTTAGAGAATCAAAGATATATTTGGCAGTATCTCTGTTTGTTATCTTCTCATACTCAGTATAAAAGATATTATTTAGCAATATGGTTCTTGCCTTATGATGATTCTTATAATCTTTCTTCTGTTGGTTGGTCATATCACTTCTGGATATTTTAGCACCTGTAGCGTCAACTGGGTGATTGTAGCCATCGACTACCAAATCCCAAATATCTACATCATAACCAAGAAAGAAACTTTCTATTCTGTCTTTCCAGCTGTCAAAATTTTCACCATCAAAGACTGGTGGTTTGGCACTGTAATGATCTTTCTCTTCAGTGGTATTAGCAGGAGCTGCCATGATATCTCACACAAATACTAGATCGGTACTGAACACTGTTAAGTGTTGATAAAACGTTTATCACAATCAGAACCACGCTCTGATACCAATTGAAGGTGTGAGAAAAACACAAGAAATGGGGGGTTTGAATTGGGTTTTCAAAATGAAAGCTTTTTGTGAAACTCAAACAAAGATCACAAACAAACTATCAATAGAGAAAGACACACGATATATCCTGGTTCACTTGAAAACTATCAAGTTAATCCAGTCCACCCGCCAAGGTGATTTTGCCTTATACAGAAGAACTTAATCCGCTATAACCAAACTTATTACAACTGCACTAGCAACTGTTGGTGACTAACAATACACAGACTAATCGTTTCTTCTTAAGGCTTCTGACCTACTGGTCCCTTAAGGAATTCAAACAACTGTTTGATCAAATAAAATGTTTACAGTGAAATGCTTCTTACATAAGCTTATATAAACACTATTTTTAGCTCAATCTAACTTAGAGCGAATCTACACAATAAGAACAATCTTCTTCTTTGTATTATGGTGCTTTACTATTCACTCATGTATTTCTCTATTTCTTGAGTTCTTTCTTTGTATGAATCAGTAATTTTAATATTTCTCTTTTTCACACTCAGTGTGACATGATTCGTTGAATGATCAAGTCTTTATATAGCCAGAAAAAGATCTATTGAAGGGCAGATCAGTAATATCAAAAAAATACTGGCGACTTGAAATAATGTCGTTGTGCTGGGATGAAAATCGTACACTGAAATTGTCCTTTGTACCACCAAATCAAGGTAGTGGAATGGTAGTGGAAAAGAACGTTTTTGATCTGTACTATGTACTATTTTCCCACGCAAACGTTTCATCTTCTTCTGTTCATCAGTGGCTTATGAGTTGAAGTGATTGAAGCATGATCAGAAGAATGAATCATTGGGTCTTCAGAGTCTTCAAAACTTGTTCATCAGAACCTTGTCATCAGAGTCTTCAGCACTCCTTCTTCGGAACCCTTGGTTATCAGAAACATAAGTCTTCAGAATCTTCAGAACTTGTTCAGCAGAACCTTGTCTTCAGAGTTTTCAGAACTTGGTCTTCAAAAACTTAAGTCTTCAGAGTCTTCAGAACGCTGTTCATCAGAACCTTGTCTTCAGAGTCATCAGCACTTAGTCTTCAGAAGATGAGTATCAGAGTTGAATTCAAAGCCAGAATCCAAGAGAACATTGCAACAGCAACATAATGTCTTCTTGGAGTCTTTCTGACGCACCGCAGATCAGAAGCAACCTTGCTTCTTGACGCAGAAGCGACCATTGAGAACTTTAGAGTGACGTAGCACACAATCTCTATCAGAGTCAGAACTTTCTCTATCAGAGTCAGAACTTTCTCTATCAGAGTCAGAACCTGTTTGTCAATTCTTGAAAAGATACACGTTAGAGTACCAAAATTGTTCTCACACAAATACAACTTTGTTATTATCAAAACAAAGAGATATCTTGTAGAACCAAATCTTGTTCTAACAAAACCTGTCACTTCCGAGGTTCATTTGGGCTTTTGTTCATCTCTAGCCCCGACGGGAAGCACCCACTCTTTCAGAGGGGGTTTTCATAAGTATTGGTCCATAATTCATTTTCACCAGCCTATTTCTTTTTACCACTTTAGGCTAACTTTTCTATCTCCCGAGGAAGTGAAGATGAAAGAGGATTTATGTTCCTGGCATCAGGGGCTCGGATATGAAGAATGATTTGGTCCCGGTGAAGCATTTTCTTTTCAACATAACTCCGCACTGATTATCGCGTAAGATACCAGGCACATAACTCTTCTATAACTTAGTGCGTCTGATCATTTCGAGAGAGAAAAAATCTTAGGTGAAAATAGGGATCCAAGTGCCTTTTTTTAACAACATAACTTCTGTCTTGAAAATAACATGGATCATTTAGGTCAATTGCGCAAAGCTCTAGCACTTGCGAATGATCAGGGCTTTACAACTGTCTTGTTTATTTGGGTACCAGTGGCACCTATTGTTGCTTCTACTTCTATTCTAAAGGCTCGGATGCCTGCTCTAGTGGCTTCCCTAACAATAGTTGAGACTACTATCATGTCACTACTCCTGAGGATGGTCAGCCGGTTACTAGGGCGGTTGGTTTTTCTGCTTGGGAACTTTTACCTTTTCCTTCCTCTGCCAAGAGGATTTGGTGCGATAGTTTGTCTACTCCTGTTGAAGGAGGTTCTTTCAAACAAGGCCGCTTTCCGAAGGGTGGCAAGAAAGAGATTCTTACTCCTTTCTTTAGACTTCCCGCTATTCTTCCATCCTGGGTACCTAACAACCTAGAAGAATTTGTTAATGTTATGGCTTATGAAGACCTCAACGTTGTTTGGGGTTTATCTGCTACTGACAGGCAGAGTCTTTTTGTAGATGCTTCTCGTACTTTTTTCAGAACTAAATCCTTTGTTTCTATTGTATTTGCTGGCCATGACAATGTTTTAGGCTCAGACAACTCTTCATATGAATGAGATGAGTTGAGAGAGAGGTGTGAATACCTTGAGTAGAAAACTTCCAATGTTGAAAGGGAATTGGATGAACTGTAAACTAATGTTGATGTTGTTAACCCTTTGCTGAAGAAGTAGATTGGTATGGCTGACCGTCAACTTTGGATGCTCAGATAGAGAAGTTGAATGCTTCTCTTGCTGATTGAGAGAAACGTTGCAAGAGGGTTTTTGGAGATGTGGCTGAAGCTTGTCGGACGTTCTAAGTAGATCAGAAAGTTCTTCATTAGAAGAAGGATAGCCGAGCCAGTGCTTTGAAAGATCTTAAGGAAGAGGTGGCTCCTACTCGACATAGATCTCGGAAGTCCCTTCAGTTGGCTGTGGAAGTCGTGTGCAGAGTTTAGGATGAAATGTTGGAACATGCACGTTAATTTTATTCCAACTTGTCCATTGTCGCTGACTAACTGTATCCTTTATCATATGCTCCTAGAAAGGATACCAGAGGTGGTCCTGGAGCTTCGGAGCCAAATGCTAATGTTTGAGATCCTTTTCGTTCTTCTCTGTTTGTTTTATTTTTCCCTGTGATATTTGGTCAGGCCTTTGTGCCTCGATTTGTAAACAATATATTTATATATGTATTTTAGTTATTATCTGCAACATGCTTGCTCTTTTTGGTATAATATTACTCCTTATTCGACCATCGTTATTGTCCGGCTGGGATCTGAGGAGATCTAGGATCCAAGGGGAGTTAGGGCTTACTTTGGAACCCCACAACTCATATGATTTTTTTCTATAGAAAGTAGTAAATTATATTTGCTTAAAGTGTAAATGGCCTTAAGTCTTTTGTGAAGTCGTGTATGGTTGTTTCTTTTGAGAGTGTGTTGCATTAATATGTACGCACTGCCTTGATGGAATGTCGAGGCAGTGGCTCAAGGTTGTACTCGAAAGTATTTATGTAGAGGAAACATTGGTACAGTTTGATGTGTCTGTATGTCGGATCAGAAATTGCGTAAAATAAGCTCGGCTCTGGGAATTTATGTTCTCCATTATACATATAAGTATATCATGCCAAACTAGTTAGAAGCAAATATGCCGTAATCACATTTATATGGATAAGATAGGAGTCTGGTTAATTGTGGTTGTGTTTCGAATTATAATTATAGAAGATGGAGATGAAACTGGCTAGATGCGACCATGTTTTGAATTGCACTTCCTGTCAAAGAGGATTATAAAAGATAGAGGATCCCCGTCCGTGCCTTAGAGGTGAAAGCTCGGTTAGAGGAGGACGTCTTCATACTTCACCATGCTCGCCCTTGGACTAGCTAGATTAGAAAGGGGTATGCCAACTATGCTTGAAAATGTTTATTTCTTTGACGATGGGGTATTTCAATGTTGTATTCGGATGTGCAAATCATTTCTAATAGCACCCTTAGGGGAATTGGTTGTTGTAGTCGTGTGTACTAAGCGTTTTTGACATCTTATCTGGATTTTGAAGACACACGAGGCACTGCGGGAAATTGATTGTTGTAGTCAGGCATACTAAGCATTTCTGAAATCTTCCCCAGATTCCCTGAATTCGAAAGACACGCGAGATGCTGTGGGGAATTGATTATTGTAGTTGGGCATAATAAGTGTATCCGACAGCATCCCTGAATCTTCTCATTAGTAAAATGCAGGGTCGTGTTGATTGTTGTAGTCGAATGTGCAAGGCGTCTCCGATAGCACCCTATGATCTTTAAAACAGACATCAAATGCAGTGATTATTCCCCAGATCGCTGCTATACGCAATCACGTTTTTGGTGTCCCAAAGAGGGAACAAGGCATAAAGTGAAACAACAAGAGTATCATAGCAATGTGTGTGTGTGTGTAATTTACAAATACATTAATTAAATATTGTAGTCAATCGCAAATGTGTATTGAATGCTCAACCTCAGATGTGTTGATTGGACGCCTTGATAGACGACTGATTGGAGGGTCAAGCCCTTGGTTGGTGAGGTGTCCAGTCTCTATTGTGTAAGTTAATATTGCACCTAAGAGGGGGGGGGGGAATGAGGTACTTAGAAAATTTTCCGGATTTTTGATGGTTTTATCTTTTACTTTCTTAAAGATTACTATGTCATGAAAGCTGTTAATGCGGAAAGTAAAGAACACGAGAATATATCCTGGTTCTCTTTACAGTCCGAGAGTACTCCAGTCCCCTTTCAACATGAAAGAGATTTTTAATAATGTTAGGACTTAGCAAGACTCTTCCTAGTCTTTCTATACAGACACTAACAAGCCACACCAAAAACAACCTCCTGGTTTTTTCCACCAAGTCCAATTGAGAACAATCCTCTCACAATGGACCTCTTGTTTCCAACAATCTGGACAACAAGGATTACAACTTCACAATCTTAATTTCAACAATCCTGAAAAATAAGATGTGACAAACAAAGTATAATCTGAATTTTTGTAAGTATTTGAAATAGATGCTTCAAAATTATCAATCAAAGGATTGACCTTCTTCTTGAACGAACAACTCTTACAATGATTATACAAGTGTTCTTTATGAAGGAATGAAACTAGAATGAATTGTATGAAGGTTTAATGCACAAGTTTCACTCTTTGAAAAATTCTGATTTGAACACTTGAAAATTTGAAAGTTTAAAGATGAAAAGATTGTTTGAAATTATTTGCAAGAAGGTGAGTTTGAAAATATGAGATTATGAGGTTTATATAGCCTCTAAACACCTCTTCAAATGAGTGTAATTAACCAAAGGATGCCATGCTTCAAAAAGAAAAATTTTAAAAAGTTTCTGTGAAGAGATGCAAGTTTTTGGGCTACTGGAACAGTGGTAATCGGTTACCAGTATTGAGGTAATCGATTACATGCCTTCAACGTATAAAAAATTTCAAAGTTTCAACAGGGTAATCGATTACCCTTATTTGAGTAACCGATTACTTCAGCTCAGTTTTGGAAAAATGCTTATAAAATCAAGTGTAAGGATTTTTAAGATGAACAAAAACACTCCTAATGGTTATGCCATGAATGGGGGAAGGTATGAACACTTGCATAACCACATAGAGGTTGAGTGTTATACCTTTTCCTTTGTGCTAGTCCATCTTCATAATTCATCAAGACTTGATTTAATTCTTTGACAATTTTGTTCTTGCATTTTTATTTCTTAAGCTTGAAGCTTTGATAATTCTTTTTGTTAATCCATCCTTGAATTGTAGAACATGTATCGTCATCAAAACCTTTGAGAAGCCATGTCTTCATATTCTCCCCCTTTTTGATGATGACAACCACTTCTTGAAAATTTGTTCCAATCTTGTTTCTCTAACAAAATGCTCCCCCTTGATTGATGCTCCCCCTTAATCCATGATTTTAAAGAGCCTTTGAAATCTGCAATTTTTGTTAGAGAAAGCAAGCAACAGTACACAATTCTTCTCCCCCTTTGTCATTAACAAAAAGGATGGGAAAAGATATTTGAAAATTAAAGTATTCACAAGAATAACATAAAATGCACAACACACAAAATGTAAACCAAAGAACAATATATTATAGTACGAAACGATACAACATAGTATGAAACGATACGGAATGCAAAAATATAAAGTACCTAAACATAACTTAGGCTAAACATAACATAAAATTAGACTTAATTTTTAAAGACATAACTTAAACATAGTGAAAGAAACATAAACTAGTACTAGGACTTAACTAATGCAAACATAAGTCACCATAATTAATCACTTTTGGACATAACATCGGTTTCCTCCTGATCGTCACCCTCTTCATCACTTTCTTCTTCAACAATTGGTTCTTGAATGTGAGATTTTGCAAAGATTTTAAACATTCGCCTCATGGAAGCCATCTCACGTTTGTATTCCCTATGATTAAGATCCACTTTGGCCTTAATGGCACACATTTTGTTGTAAAGAACCTCGTTGGTATAACCACCTTCCAGAACCAATGGAGTAGAGGAGGATGTGATTGGATCTTTGTAAGAAAACTTTCTGTCCGAACCTTTGATAATGCCTGTGTTATGAGTTGCCGTTGCAACATTTACCTCATTCACTTTAGCCTTCATCATTGTATGAGGTTCCCGTTGATGTAACACCCCACTTGTCTCCAAAATCTTTGAAACAAAACGAACATACGAGAGACCACCTGAAAGAGACCTTTGGTGGTTCATATGATGCATAAAGACATATGCCCAATTCACATGAACTTTATTCTTTATAGCATACAAAAGTTCAACTTCCATGTCACTTACTTGAGAATGATTGGAGTGTTTAGGAACTAAGACATAAGCAAGGATGTAGTGAAGCATCCTATCGCATACGGTAAGGTTTTTGGCAAGCTAAAACAACCTAAATAAATCCGGGTTTTGCCTACTCATGAGTTCCACTTGAGTTCCTCTTGAAATTTCAAAATAGTAGTTCATACTAAAAAATCCTTCCACGGTTCCGTATCCCATTGAATACCTGACGGATTTCTTCCCCTACATAAGGTATTCCTAAAAAAGTTCCTAATTCCTTTAAATCCATAAAAATATCAGTGTTTTTAACCTTAGCTTGGATGATTAAATCACCAAACTCATCATACCCAATATCAAAAGTAGTGAAAAACTCTTTTACTAAATCAGGTTAATATGGACCAACATCACCTACTAGCTTATGAACTCCTTGTTTTTCTAAAAATGCAGGAAAGCTAAAGCTATGATCAGGAAAAGATTTCATATTCACAAATGAAAGCACCTGTAGTTTGACTAAATTTTGCTAAAACATTCTGATTATAAACTTGAGGAATCTGCAGAAGAAAAAGATGTCGAAGGGAATGTCTCGACATCCTGACTGACTTGGTAAGTTAGCAGGTTTTAATCTGTTGCAAGAATTAAGGAGCGGATCAAGGAAACCCATGATCAAAGATAGAAAGCCCAACAGAAGACTATATAAGGAGACTTAGACTTAGGGTTAAGTAATGTACTTTTTGTATCACTTGTAACTTTGTAACCTAATTCTCTTGTGTTGAATAAGGGTTTAGGGTTTGAGAGTCGTTGGCTCTCTTAGGAGTTGTAAGTCTCCACTCTGTGATATGGGATACAGAGTGGAAGGCATAGGTATAGGGACACAACCAGAAGCCTGTAGGTAATGGTTGTTGTATTGTTCTTAGACGAAGCTTTGAAGCAAGTCCAAGATAACTTAGAGGTCAAGAAACCGCGACAGGTTCTGTATTGGCAGAAGACAGAGATATCACAGGTTGTGATTAGGATGTGAGTGAGGTATCTCATATCAAGGTTGTAAAGGTTTGAGTTTAGCCTTGGTAAAGATGTTAATTGGGTAGATATTAGGGATAAAGTTGTAAACAGGGGAGTTTAGCTTTGTAACAGTTCTACAGATAGTGAAGTCTTCATCCTGGATTGGTATCCCCCAGATGTAGGTGAGTTGCACCAAACTGGGTTAACACATACTATCTTATTTAACATTATGCAATTTACAGTTGTGTTATTATTCTTGACTGACATGTTGGATCAGATGTCGTGACATCTGTGAGTGTGCAGTTCTGATATTCAATGTATCAATCTGCTATTTCTCCTCTGAGTTTAAATGATTATGTAGCACAATGTCTTGACATGTGTTAGGACATCTGATGTCTGCATAGGCCAGAATTTGAATTGGTATCAGAGCAGGCATCCTGTCTGGTTCTGGATGAGATCTTTGGGAGATACTTTTTGGCGTTTAAACAAGGAGGAGCTTGAATATTATATCAATCAACTTAGACATACTCAAGGGTATTAATGGATGAGATGGATGTTCTGGATCGAAGGGAGCAACCTGGAGGTTGTTCATGTTGCTGAGGAGATTCTACAACAACTACAGGAGAAGTGGCTAGTTCTCTTGTTGGTGTGTCTTATAAGATGTTGTGAAATCTTATTAGGGCAAGCAGGATCTGTTCCTTGGTGGTTCCGCTGCATGTGTTTCTGATGGAAGAGCTCTAGAATTATGGGATTCTGGAGTTGTTACTAAAGACAGTTGGTGGAAGGTCTCAATCGTCGACCTCTCTATTTGAAGATATCTGCATTCTTTTATTCCAAAGTCAGGAGCAATGGAGTGAAGGGAGTTGTGGTTAGATATCTGGTATGGTGACTTGGTACTTGGAAGCTTGTTTTCTTGGTACAGTTGAAGTCAGTTGAAGAGGAGAGAAGTTGAGTTAAGTTTATCAGGTTCTTGCTCTAGGAGTTTGATAAATTATTGGTCGGCTAGGTTGTTAAAGACACTTGAGAATTCTCTCAAGTCCACTCATAAAGGCATCTATGTCGTGTATCTGAAGTCTTCTAGTTAATCTTCTGACTAGAATGTGTTTCTTTGAAACACAATCTGAAGAAAGTGGAGGTGATTTATTTTCACCATCGAAAAACAGCAAGGAAGGATTCATCTCTCTTGACCCTAAGAGTGTATCCAATCTGATTGAAGAATTGTTGAGGTAAATAAGATTCGTTCAGAGTGAATCTTAGTTACTTGAGTCAAGGGTGGCAGCCTTGGTATCTCAACATTGTTTGCCAAAGAAAATACTTGCAAATAGATTGAATACTTTATAAGTGTTCATGACATGATCTGGTGGAGCTCAGGTACAACAGTGAAGAAGGGTTATTGGACAAGGATTTAAGATCAATTTCTATTTGTGGAATCCACAAGTATTTAATTGATTATCCTTGAAAGTCAAGATTGCTGATGTTCAACAAGATGTTGAAACATCTCATCATCAGAGTTTGTGCAGAATCATGGGAGGGGTACTACATACGCTTTAGCATCTGTTTTAGTCTTAGGTGGTGGCCTAAGAAGTGGCTTCAGTCGGGTGTGACAGAAGCATGTGTTCTCTGGAGAGTTTCCTGGCAAGAAACTAGTCTGGACTTTGATGCTGTTGAAGATGAAGATGAAGACATCATAATCTTGATGGTTACAGCTTGGATCAGTTTATTTTTGATCTAGGTGCTTTGGAGCATGGATTTTGCTCTTTTTGTGAAGGTCGAGGATAAGTGGTAGTTATCTCTGGATTTCTAATAACGGCTTTACTGAGGAAAGTGGCATTCTTTGGTATGGCTATGGGGTAGTATTGGACTACTTATTTTCTGAAGATTTAGACGTGGCAGGTTTGAAGTCTTTGGAGTTCTAAAGCAGGATGGAGGTTGTCTACTCAAACTTGGTTGTTGAATCAAGTCTATGAGAGCATGGAACTCTTGTTTTGCGAAGGGAAAATGTTCTTCTAAGTGGCAGAAGGAGGAGCTGAATTCAACAGTTGGATGTCATATCAAAATGTTCTGACATCTAGCTCAACATCAGAAGTCTCAGCTGGTTATGTAGCATATCAGCTTAAGATAAGGTGATCTACAGGAGAATGAAAGTTATGGATTCTTCAAAAAGGTATATCTCATGCAGTTTGCGGGAGCTGTGGATGGGAAGATGTTACATGACTAAGAGGCTAGGTGGATCCAAGATGTCTTGCTATGGGGTAAGTAGTTCATGTGACTTGAAGATCTGAGTTTATTAGTGGATCAGTGTATCTTGTGGGAGTTCTAAAGATGAGTGAGGTCAATCAAAAGGTGGCACTTGGTTGATTTCACAATGTACATTCAAGCAGGATGCTTGAAACTGATTGCTCTTGTGCAGAAGAGTAGTTAGTTGAAGTTGTAAGGAGGTTCTGGTTCTCTGGGAGCTTGTGGCTGAAGTTCTGAGTTAGGGATGGAAGCATACCTTCTTTTGGTGGATGAGAGTTTATTTCTCTCTGGGTTTCTGAAGTTTTCTTTGTTCAAGCTGGTGGCGCAGTGTTGTGTGAAGATCTTTAGTGTGGATTACTATGCTGATAGTAAGTCCAATGGTGGAGCATATCAAGAGCCATGGTGTGTGGTGTCTGTGATGTGTGGAAGATGTCATAACTGATGTTAGAACATCTTTGGGTTAGTTATCCTTGGAGACGGATTTCAGGTTCTGTGATGAACTGGTTACTTGCATCATGTCTAAGAAGTATCTACATTGTTATATGGGAGAATGATGGAGTAGAAGAAATGTCCTGGAGGTCTGATGTAAGGTTTTGGAAGACTTAAGTGAATCATATATTGATTGCATGAAGGTCTGGATTCTGATGTGTTCAGAAGTGGATATTCACCATAAAATCAGAAGTATTCCAGGTTATCATACGGGAGAATGATAAGGAATAACTGTCTTGGATTATGGGGTATCTGTCTCTATTGCTGGCTGGGTAAGGTCAATGGAAAATCTTGCGAAGGGGATGTTAACCTGGCTGCAAGTCATGCTAGTAGTGGATCAGTTTAGCAGTTATGAAGTTCTGGAGCATGCATACGATAGCTGACATCGTTATAACAAACTAAGGGGCCCTGTGCGTCTCTTTAAGGAATGTGAAGCATTCTGATTCAATTGGTTTGTGCCTCAAGTAGCTGGAGGTCTATACATGAGAATTCAAGAGGAGTTCATGTGGTGTGTAGATGGTTGCAGGATGGGGGGATCAATGGGACTTTGATATCAAGCCAAGAGTTTGTTATGGTTGGTATACATTTCCTCACGGGTAGCATGATGGTGATCATGTGTGAGTGATTATTGTTTCTTGTCAGAGGAAGCAATAAGAGAGTTGATGATTATGTTCAGCTGGTAAGTTGAACTGAGGGTGCGCTCTTGAAGACATAAAGATGCGTCTTATGTTTTCCATTCATTAGCTTAGTTGTTCTGTGGAGGAGCACTGGTTACCTTATATAGGGGAAGATGCCCCTTGATCTAAGATGAATTACTGCGAGGTTACAGTTGAAGTTCCAGTTTGCATTTGCGCGTCAAGCAAGCTAAGATGTCAAGGAGGGTGTCTTGACATTGTTGTATTGTTGCAAGTTGTGGGAGACTTGGCAGTGCAAGTTAAATGGTTCTTATTGGATGCTTAAGAATCATTGATTGAGTCTGAGATAATTTATTTTTCTCTGTAGACTGTGTAATACCCTAAAATTTGCTATCCCTTTTTTGCATCTTAGCATAGCATTATCATTTACAATATCATATCCATCTCATTAGCATTGCATTGCATTTAACATAGAAAAATGAAGCATAACATTCCTCTTACCATCAAGGCATGTGATCAGGGGGAAGATGGACAATCAAGGGATCATTCAAAGCACAAGAAGGTCAATCAAGTTGCCTCCAGGCAAGCCAAGAGTCTCTCATGTCTCATACCATCTCAATTGATCATCCACAATCTCAAGGAAGTGAGATCCAATGGGAGATTGAAGCAATACATACTTCAACATGCAAGAGGTTCAAAAACTAAAGGAAAACCCTCAAAAGAGATATCTCATTGATTCAAAGTCATCCTCAAGTGGCATATCTCATCATCTTTTAAGAGGATACACAACATACTCTGAGGAATTTGAAATTGAAGACTGCACTTTTTCCTCCTAACCAGAGGGGGTCAAAACTAGGGTCTCCAATTAAATCAGGTTATCTCTGATTTTTTGGACAAAACTTGATGTCATGGTATTCTACATGTCCTTAAGTGTATGTGTGTGGAAGATTGCCTCTCAATTGGTTTTATAAGTGGTTCAATTGGAAGAAAGATAAAAAATCAGGGAAATTTGGGCCAAGTCAAATAATCAGAGGAAAAAGTCAACTCTTGACTTTTTGAGGCCAAATTCATGAAATTCATGTTACATGTGACCAAGGTACAAAATTTGATCAAGAAACTCCAAAGGGATCACGAAAAATCAAGAAATTGCAAAACTGCCAAAAATAGAAATTTTGGAGTTTCCAAAAATAGTAAATTTTGGCCATTTTGCACCAAACTTTGAACCAAGGCCATTCAAAATTGAGGCATCAAATAAATATTCCACCAGGCCACAACAAAATATCTTGTTTCAAGCTTCAAATCCATATAAAGAACAGCTCCATTGGATAAAAATTGAGTGAGATATGATTGATCAAAGTTTGAGCAAAGTAGGTCCAAAATCAGGCCATGACCAAGTCTTGCCAGGCCCATGGGCCATCATTTTTACAAACACTTGGTGGGCCAAATGTCAAGATTAATTTATCATGGATGGAAGCTCCAAACGAAAAAATGTTGAACATCAAAGTTGTTCATCTCAATGTCCTCTTAAACTTTGATGTTTGACATTTTTCCATTTGAGCAAGTTATGATGGAGTTATGACAGTCCCAAGTTGACTTGTTCATGTTGAATTTTCCAAGTCAGATTGCCATGCCACCCTACCAACTTGCCACGCCCATGCACCAGTTCTGAACTATGATATTTGGAGTCATTTTACACTATCCTACAAGCCTCTATTCAATTCAATTTCAACATCAAAATTATTCTCCTATATCTACTCTTTCATTTGCCACAAAAATTACACATTTTCATTCAATAAAGTGAGAGAATTTCATCATCAAACTTGCTTGTTTTAATTGATTTTATGCTGCTATAAAAACAGAAAAAATAACATTGTTGTTGTTGTTAATTCAAGTATTCTCATACATGCTACACCAGTCCACTTTCCATTTTATTAAACTAAAAATTTCCTTACATCACCACCCTCCATTTTAAACCCCACCATACACTTCATAAACTCACCCACACCATAATAAATTTTCCTAACTCACCTCTAACTGTCATGACTCAGTTAGTTAGAACCCACTCAGTTAACCCAACTCTAACTCACTTAACTCACTCAGTTTACCATGATTAATCACACTAAACCCTAACTATATAAACAAATACACACACAATTTCAAGTCTCTCTCTCATTTTTTCCACATTTCTCAGAACTCACTCTCAATCATTCTCTCAATTTTCTCTCTAATCTCACTCATTCCTCACACTTTTCATCACAATTTCTCAAGAAATCTCAAATTTCTCTTTTCACTCTCAAGAATTCAGATCCAGATTTCTCTTTCGTTTCTCCATCATTTTCAAAGATCTTTGAAGCAGAATCATCTCCATAATCTCCTCTTTCTACTGTATGCATTAGATTCGATTGAATCCACCATCGAAAAATATCAAGTTTCACTCATCACTTCCAATTTCTACTCCAAGCAAGTGTTGGATCTGGTTTTCGCCTTTATTTGGCTTAGAGTGTTGATTTGGAGATCTTGCAAGAAGATTTTGGATTTCTAAAACGAAAAAAGTGCATCACACAAGGTTAGAGATTTTGAAACCTTTTCTTTAGTTCATCATATTTTTAGAGATTTACTATGTGAAATTAGCACTCATGCATTGCATCTGGAAGTCCTGAAATGATGGCACACCACTGTTGTTTAATTTGAAGATTATGTGATTTTGTGATTTTTGTGAAATTGGTGCTTGGATGTGTCACTTTCGTGCCATTTTTCTTGATGTTAGAATGATCTTTTGGTAATTTAATTGGTATATTCATGATCTACGAAGTCTGGGCTTCAGTTTGGTATCTTATTTTGTTAATTTTCATCAAGAAATAAGGGAGTTATGTGGTGTAGAAGTTTGGAAGAAATGCTGCATTTTTAGAAATTCTGCACTTGTTGCATGAATTAATTATGCAGAAAATGAGGTGTCAATGTTTTATTGGTGGTGTTCTTCCACTCTAATGATTAGATAATGATGGAATAATGATTAGAAAGAGAGAGGACAAGTGGCGCAATTCGGTTGGTGCTTGATGTCACTTTTCGGCGGACCAATAGAATAATAGCAGCACATTAATGACTTTCATCAGCCCTCACGTGCTGAATTTTGTTATTCCTTCAGCTTGTTCGCGTGTGGGAGTGTCCACGTTAGGTTGGGTGTGCGTGCGTTTTGAGCCTTTATGTGATCGTCACGCATGATCATGCGTATGAGATGGAGTCCGCATGCTAGCTAAAATAAACACCACCACATGCGATTTTCTGGTTTTAATGAATTACTATTTGCTTTCTGCACCCTTTCTTTTTTAGGCCCATGATTTTACACTAGAGAAATTACTATGGTTACACCCCCTTGCCAATTCTCTTGCATTTTATTTTTCATTTCGTACATGTTTCATTTTTAATTTTTAAAATTACCAAACGACATTATAAAATTCTGATAAAATTCATGAAAGTTACCAAGACATTTAGGAAATTTGTGGTATTTTTATTTCGTGACTTTATTACATTTTTGCCACTGTTCCATAATTTTCTTTGAATTTCCATTTGTGTGCATTTCAATTGTGATACATGAATTTGTATAATTTTGTTCTTGCTCATTACAAACTGTTTTGACATGGTTCTTTTTGCATTGATTCACTAATACATTGAAGCATGTTAGGTGATTTTGTTTTTATTTTTTAGGTCATTTTATGACATGTTTTGATGCTTGTATTTGCACCATTTTGCATGATGTTCCAACTTGACTTAATTGCATTGTTTAAAGTCATTTTTGCTTTGAATCTTGACATGCTATCTTGATGTATGATTTACTTCTGACTTAGGCATTCTAATACCCTACTTGTATAATTTTCATAAGTCCATTTGATTTTTGTTTGATGCATTTACATTTGAAGCATTATAACATGTCATATCATTCTAATTTTAGTGCATGTTTGCATGATTTCTTTTGTGCATATTTGTATGAGCATTTGCATATTTTTTATGAGCCATTCATGTGATATTATAGGTCATTTGTATGATATTATAGGTCACCTTTGATTTCATTATAAGTCACTTTGGTTTGCATTTACATTTGACATGAGTTTGTGCATTCTAAATTGAATTATGACTTGTTTTCATCTCTCACTTCTTCTTATGCTATATGTGATTCATGTTTGCATTTTGGTGTACCATTTCCTTCATGCCATTTACATCTCATGTATAATATGCTACTGCCCATGTGAATTCATTAACCATCTCACATGTTATGCATTTATAATATGTTATTTTGTGCATTTAATTGAACATGTTTCACTTCTCTTTTCTTCTACTTCATCTTATCTCTTCCACTTGCGCTCTTCTATTCTTGAATTACATGATGGTTCATATGCTTTGTAAGACCTTTGTGAATTGAATTTAATTCTGACCTTGACTTTATATGAAGCATAAATGCATGATTACTTTGCATTTCCATCCATTCTTCATCTATTTCTTCTATGGTTCACTTCTTTAATGTTTAGGACATTACTTGTACATAGTTGATGTGTGTTTGATGTCTTAATATTAGAGAGTACTCTTATTGTTTAGATTCTGACTTTGATTAGTTTGTATCTCTTAGGATCCAATTTCTTTGGTTCTTAATTGATTTGATCATCACTTGTTGTTTTTTCCTTTATTTCATACTTGTAAATATTGTGGACTAACATTTTTCATGTAGGTGCATGGTAAGTAAGTGTGGGGACATAGTTCCACATACACTTCTCTCCCTCATCTTTTCTTATCTCTTTTAAATAATTCAATTTGTGTTTGATAAGCATTTACATGCTTTCCTTGAATAATCCTTCTCCATCCCTCTTTAAGATCAACTTAACTTCCATCTTGGAAGTAAGTTGTTTCTTTTGCTCTTCTTCTTCTTTCTTTAAGAAATAGGTTTCTTAAACCCCATTAACCATAGGACCTTCAAGCATGCTAACACTAGGGTGTGTCTTAGTCTTCCCTTAGTTTTCACCTTTACCTCTCTCTTGAGTCTCTTTTCTCTCATCTCATAATAAAAGTAAAAAAATACTTAATAAAGGCATAACACCTATTGTATTTAGGCCTTTCATGTGGGAACAAGGAGGTGAGGGGTCTTCTCTCATTTCTTTGGGAGAATGTTTAGCATACGTACCGTCTGGGGACGATGTGCGAGGCATTCAATCTCACATGAGGGACTTAAATACAATACTTGTTACAAAACACAAAAACATTCAAAACACTTATTTTCTAATAAACTTCAAACAAACAACAATTCTCTTCTCATCTTCTTCACTCATTCCTTAAGGATGCGTCATTTCCGTTCTACCGCAAACAGGTAACGCCTAAGTCTACCTACAGCGAGCTGCAACACCTAAATTGCTAGGACGCGAACGTTGACGTATTCCACTAAAAAACACAAACAACTTTCCCTAGGTGAGGGGAACTACGTCGCTCTGATTCTCATGCTCCCGATGAGATACGTAGGCAGTGGGGTAGGGCCCATGCGAGCACTTCTTTTATTTTCCCTACATTTGTTTCTCTTTCTCTTTCCATTCCTTTTCTAGTTCCTCTTCCAGTATTCTTTTCTATCACCCTTTGATCGGAACAAGCAAGCGTGGATCCCATCGGGTACGATGGACGCGAGGGGGTGCTAATACCTTCCTCTCGTGTAACCGACTCCCGAATCCAGTTCTCTCGGTCGCAAGACCATGCTCTATCCTTTCCTTCAGGTTTATGCGGTGTTTCCTTTCCCTCTCATGGGATAAATACACATTGCTGGCGACTCTGTTTGGTGCCACTTTCGCGTTTGTACTAGGATGAAAATCCCGGGAGCGACAAACTGTGATCATAATTTTGTGAAGAAATCTCTGCATTGTTAAATCAGAAGAAGAACCTAGGGATAACAGACAATGTCTGACATGATGTCAGGACATTGTTATAAAACATGTGTGCTTGTAATAGGTTCTTTGGTCGGTGTTCTTAAAAGAAGAAACAGTCAAAGCAGTCTTGGTCAGTGCAGTACTGGTGGAGTTATTGCCTTCGATTAATGATCCTTTGAATTGACTAGCGTTATTATATGTGGATCATTACTTTCTAAGAAAATGTCTCGGCTATAAATAGGATTGCTTTGGTCTTATTTAGTCTCAATACTCTCCTTGGGTTGGTGGCAGATGAGGTTCTTCAAAATCTGGGTATGTTGCGTCTGGGTTTGGGGTTGTCTTGGTCACTTTTGCCAAGTTTTGGCTAAAAATGGGGAGAATGGTTTTCTGATGCTGTCTGGGTCTAGGTACATTCCTGCAGTTGTTTTGCAAGAATGTTAGTTAAGATGTTCTGACATCTTAACAATCTTATTTTCCTTGTGTCTTGTGATCTGAGTTGTGATACAGGTTGTGTCTTGTAACCTGAGTTACGCAATCTATGTTCTCAGTGTTACGAAGCCTACAACTGCTGTTTCTTTTCTGGAGGAGTCTTCTGGTTCCCAAGACCTCTCTTGGAAGGAGGGGGAATATATTGAGGGGGAGACTCTCTCAGACCTTAGCTCCAATCAATTCTCAAGATAAAAGAGTCTTGATGAAGGAGCCTTGCTATTTGCAGAATGCAGAAGAAAATGTTTGTTTTAGCTAAAATTTGTCAAAAGGGGGAGATTGAAAGCACCTATTGTTTGACTAAATTTTGCTAAAACATTCTGATGATAAACTTGAAGAATCTGCAGAAGAAAAAGATGTCGAAGGGAATGTCTCGACATCCTGATTGAGTTGGTAAGTTAGCAGGTTTTAATCTTTTACAAGAATTAAGGAGCAGATCAAGGAAACACAGGATCAAAGATAGAAGCCCAACAGAAGACTATATAAGGAGAATTAAACCTAGGGTTAAGTACTGTACTTTTTGTATCACTTGTAACTTTGTAACCTAATTCTCTTGTGTTGAATAAGGGTTTAGGGTTTGAGAGTCATTGGCTCTCTTAGGAGTTGTAAGTCTCCACTCTGTGATATGGGATACAGAGTGGAAGACATAGGTACAGGGACACAACCAGAAGCCTGTAGGTTATGGTTGTTGTATTGTTCTTGGACGAAGCTTTGAAGCAAGTCCAAGATAACTTGGAGGTCAAGAAACCGCGACAGGTTCTGTATTGGCAGAAGACAGAGATATCACAAGTTGTGATTAGGATGTGAGTGAGGTATCTCATATCAAGGTTGTAAATGTTTGAGTTTAGCCTTGGTAAAGATGTTCATTGGGTAGATGTTAGGGATAAAGTTTTAAACGAGGGAGTTTAGCTTTGTAACAGTTTTACAGATAGTGAAGTCTTCATCCCTGATTGGTATCCCCCAGATGTAGGTAAGTTGCACCGAACTGGGTTAACACATATTGTCTTATTTAACATTCTGCAATTTACAGTTGTGTTATTGTTCTTGACTGACATGTTGGATCAGATGTCGTGACATCTATGAGTGTGCAGTTCTGATATTCAATGTATCAGTCTGATGTTGCTCCTCTGAGTTTAAATGATTATGTAGCACAATGTCTTGACATGTGTTAGGACATCTGATGTCTGCATAGGCCAGAATTTCAACATACTTCACCGACATCAAAGAGCGATTTCGGATACTCAAAGTGAGTCTTCTTTTTGACAGATTGAAGGTTCTCTTCTTCTACAGGTTCTGAGCTTCCTTCACCCATTTTCTTCTTTCCATTGTTTTGTTGTGGAGGAGCCATGGGAGCTTGATGTTTTAGGTTTGAGAGAGGGATTTTCGGAATTGGGTAAGTGGATGGTTTGGAGATGAGATGTTAAGAGTTGAGGGATTATATGGAGTGAATAGGTGAGTGGATTTTAGTTTTGAGTTGAATGGTATTAATGAGAGGTAGAAGACGAAGTTGGAAGATTGTAGTAAAAGAGAATTGGGAAGAGAAAAATGAAGAGTACCAATGTAGAGAAAAGAGTTGAATGGAGTTAATGATGAAGAGTTCTAAGAAGAAAAGTAAAAGTGCTTTTCAAAATAATCACTTATTTGCATGTGACCAAATATAAATGAAATAAATAAAAGAAACAAGTCAAATCTGATTTTTAAAAAAAAATTGAAACCGTGTCAGTGGTAATTGATTACCTCAGATATGGTAATCGATTACAGGGTGCTTAACATAAGACAATATGCAGGAAATGTATAGGGTAATCGATTACCCATATCTTGGTAACCTATTACCATAAAGCAAAAGCAGAATTTACATAACATTAAAATTGCAAGTTGTTTTCACATCTTCTCATCTTGACATGTTATTTCATACTATAATGCAATTTTGGATGGACCAAACATGTCATGAAAAATAGATTAAGCTTATGTAAAAACAAGATATGCAAATTTTTCACAAGATACACATTTGGACAAAAATTACGAAAATTAAAACGATTAAAATTTTGTGTACCTTGGCTTCATTATAGCATATAATGAATAATTATTGGAGATTTAAACATCACCTTCATCTAAAATGCCAAGTTCCCTCCGAATTTTGTAAAATGCTTCTTTTGCGAGCGGTTTTGTGAAAATGTCTGCTAGTTGGTTGTGTGTATCCACAAAGGTGACTTCAACATCCTTTTGAAGTACATGATCACGTAGGAAGTGATGTCGTATGTCGATGTGTTTTGTTCTTGAATGCATAACCAGATTCTTTGTTATGTTGACCGCACTTGTATTATCACATCGTAAAGGAACACATCCTAGATTGAGTCCATAATCATGTAGCTGTTGCTTGAGCCATAGGATCTGAGCACAACAGCTTCCTGCTGCAATATATTCTGCTTCAGCCTAACTTAGTGCGACACAAGCTTGTTTCTTGCAGGACCATGATACTAAGGCATGCCCTAAAATGTGACATGTACCACTTGTACTCTTGCGATCAATTTTACAACTTGCATAATCCGAGTAAGAATAACCTACTAAATTAAAAACACTGTCTTTTGGATACCATAGCCCAACATTTGTCTTTCCATTGAGATACTTCATGATTCTTTTAACAGTGGTGAGATGTGACTCCTTTGGATTTGCTTGAAAACGGGCACATAAACACACACTAAACATTATGTCAGGACGACTTGCCGTCAAATATAATAAAGAACCAATTATACCTCGATACTTTGTAATGTCAACTGAAATACCTGATTCGTCTTGATCAACGTAGGTTCCGGATCCCATTGGTGTAGACATAGCTTTGCAACCATCCATGTTGAATTTCTTCAACAACTCCTTGCAATACTTGGATTGGTTGATGAAGATGCCATCCTTTAATTGCTTAATTTGTAATCCAAGGAAGTAGTTCATCTTACCCATCATAGACATCTCGATTTCTCCTTGCATCATCAACGAGAGTTATTCACAAAGTTCTTTGTTTGTTGATCCGAATATGATGTCGTCAACGTGGACTTGAACCAATAAAGTGTTGTCCTTAATTATCTTAATGAATAAGGTCTTATCTACTTTACCTCTTTCAAATCCCCTTTCACAAAGAAAATTGCTAAGTCGATCATACCATGCTATTGGTGCTTGCTTCAGGCCATAAAGAGCTTTTCTCAAATTAAATACATGTGAAGGATTCTTGAAGTCTTCAAAGCTAGAGGGTTGTTTGACATATACTTCTTCATTGATGTAGCAAGTTAAGAACGCGCTTTTATAATCCATTTGATATAAATGAAAATTTAATGAACACACATAAGCAAGTAATAAACGAATAGCCTCTAACCTTGCAATCGGAGCAAATGTTTCTTCAAAATCAATGCCTTCCTCTTGATTGTATCCTTGGGCCACTAATCTTGCTTTGTTTCGAATAATTATTCCATTCTCATCAAGTTTGTTCTTAAACACCCATTTGGTACCTATGATGTGTTTATCACTTGGCCTAGGAACAAGTTCCCAAACTTGATTCCTTTCGAATTGGTTTAACTCTTCTTGCATAACAATAATCCATTGGTTGTATCCTAAGGCTTCATCAACTTTGGAAGGTTCAATTTGAGAGACAAATGCCATATTCAAGCATGCATCTTTGAGATTCAGTCTAGTTGCAACACCTTAACTAATATCACCAATGACCTTATCAATTGGATGATCTCTATGAGTTTTCCATTCTTTAGGTAGATCATTGTCATTTGATTCTTGTTGAATCGGTTCTTCTTGATGCTTCGGTTGATCATTAATTTTTTTCTTTGGAAATATCTTCTTTAGGAACATCTATAATATCATCATCATCATCACACAAAACAATTTCCTCCTTGGAGGGATTAGACTCATTACATGCATATATTCTTCAACAGTTAAAGTTCGTTTATTATAAAAAGCTTTACTTGAAAGAGAATAACCAAGAAATATACCTTCATCCAAGTTTTCATCGAACTTACCAAGATTGTCTTTGTCATTGTTCAAGACAAAACACTTGCATCCAAATATGTGAAATTAAGCAATGTTTGGTTTCCTCCCTTTGAAAAGTTCATAAGGATTCTTCTTAAGGATAGGTCTAATATTTACCCTATTACTTACAAAACATGTCGTGCTTACCGCATCCGCCCAAAAATACTTTGGAAGATTTGAGTCGCTAAGAATTGTCCTTGCAAGTTCCACCAATGACCTATTCTTTCTTTCTACAACACCATTTTTTTGAGGAGTCCTTGGTGCCGAGAAGTTGTGAGAGATTCCATGTTCTTGGCAAAATTCTTAGAAAGGAGCATTTTGGAATTCTCCACCATGATCGCTTCTTATGGAGGCAATTGTTAGTGACTTCTTATTTTGGATTTGCTTCGCATATTTCTTGAACGCCTTGAATGCATCACTTTTCTGCACTAAAAAGAATGTCCAAGTATATCTAGAGAAATCGTCAACAATAACTAAAACATATACATTACCTCCGAAGCTTCTTGTTCTTGATGGACCAAATAAGTCCATATGCAACAATTGTAGTGGCCTTGAAGTGGTCACCACATTCTTAGATTTCAAAGTTGATTTGGTTTGTTTCTCCTTTTGACATGCATCACACAACTTATCTTTGACAAATTTTATCTTTGGAAATCCAATGACTAGATCATGCTTGACTAGTTTATTCAAATGTTCCATATGAATGTGAGCAATCCTTTTGTGCCATAGCCATGAATCATTGTTGTTCACCATGAGACATTTTACCTTCAAAGACAAGTCATCAAGGGAAATAATAAATATATTGTTAGTTCTTTTACCTTTGAGTTTTACCTCATGTGTGACTTCATCTTCTATCAAGCATTCATCCTTGGTGAACTTGATCTTGAAGCCTTTGTCACAAAGTTGGCTAATACTAAGAAGATTGTGCTTTAGTCCTTCAACATAAAGTACATCTTCAATGGATGTGAAGGTGGTGCTCCAACTTTACCTATACCAAGAATCTTTCCTTTATTGTCATCTCCATAAGTAACATAACCCTTGGCCTTAAGCACTAGATTTGAAAATTTGTCAATGTCTCCCGTCATATGCTTCGAACAACCACTATCTAGATACCATAAATTAGAAGTGGTCTTCAAGCATACCTACAAAACAAATTAAGTTTTGTTAGGTACCCAAATTGTCTTGGGTCCTTCATAATTAGTACCTTTCTTTACCCACACATAATGCCCACTTGCAACACTAAAGTTTCTAACATAGAAAGCATTAGGTGTATGGCCAACAATACCACAATAAAAACAAGTAGGAACAAAATTGCTCTTATATCTAGGAACATAAGTTTTCTTTTTCACAAATATTTTCTTTTTAGGATAAGGATGCACATTCTTTGGCTTATTCACTTTCTCTTTGGAAGATCGGTCACTAGCCTTAACAAAAATAGTTTTACTAGAACTTGGTTTTGAAAACTTTGAATAACTAAGTCCACTTTTATCATTTGAATATCTTTGTTGACTAAGGACCTCTTCTAACCCAATTTGTCCTTTCTTATATCTTTCAAGGACTCTTTTTAATTGAACAATTTGGAACGAAAGTGATTCACAATTTTTACATACCAACTCTTGTTTTCTTCCCTAATTTTCTTTTGTTTCTCATCTTTTTCTTCTTTTTCCATAATATCAACTTTTTCTTTTAAAGATGTAGTTTGTTTCTTTTGTGAAGATATTGTTTTATATAATACTTTGCATTCATTTAAGAGTTCATTTATGGCATCTTGTGCGTCATTATCATAAAGAGAAAATTCATTATTAACCTCATCATTTTCGTCATCGGGATTGTGTGTAGCCATTAGTACTAAATTTGTGCTTTCGTCGCTCTCTGAATTGGATGATGAACTTATGTCATTGTCGTCCCATACAATATATGCCTTTTTGTTCTTTATTTCCTTCTTGCCTTTGAATCCACCTTTCTTGGAAAGTTTTGGACAATCGGGCTTTATATGACCTTGCTTACCACATTCATAACATGTGACATCTTGTGTTGAAGTGGAAGCCTCCTTTTTCTTAAAGTGTTTCTTTCTTTTTGCATAGTTAAAGGATTTGTCATTTTTACCAAGAAATTTACAGAGTCTTTTTACTCGGAGCATAAAATTTTCATCTTCCTCCGGTGCATCATCATCTTGATCATCTTTTAAATCTACTTTCAATGCGATACCCTTGGATTTCTTTTCTTGATGTTCATGTTTTTCAAGTTGTCCAAGTTCTAATTCGTGTTCTTGGAGTTTTCCAAATAATGATGTGGAAGTCATGGTATAAAGACTTTTCTTTTCCGATATTGCCGTTACTTTTGGTTGCCATTCTCTAGTCAATGATCTAAGGACTTTGAGATTTAATTCATCATTAGAAAATATTTTACCAAGTGCAATCAAGTGATTAGTCAAATGTACGAATCTTTTCTGTAAAGCAACTATGGGTTCTCCAGGCTGCATTTGGAACATTTCATACTCTTGATTTAATGTATTCAATCTAGATCGTTAAACTTCAGTGGTTCCTTCATGAGTCTCCACCAAAGTGTCCCAAATTTCTTTTACGGATTTACATTGAGAAATGCGGAAGAATTCATCCATACTTAATGCACTTTGTAATATGTTAATGGCTTTCTTTTCATCGAGAACTTTATTTTTATCATCGTCAGTATAAGAACTTTTAATCTTTGGAGTTCCAACATTATTTACTACACTCATTGGTTGATGTGGAGCATTTTAAACAGTTTCCCATATTCCATCTCCTTGTGCTTCTAAGTGTGCTCTCATTCGAATTTTCCAAAAGTCAAAATACTCTCCAGAAAATAGAGGGGACTTATGGCTACTACCGCCATCTTTGAAAACCAGATTTGCGCTTGTGGAAGCCATACTGGATCTTATAGGAACAAGTTACCTACAACCTGCTCTGATGCCAATTACAAGTTAAGGTTGCACCTAAGAGGAGGGTAAATTAGGTACTTAGAAAATTTTGCGAATTTTCGATGGTTTCATATTTTACTTTCCTAAAGATTACTATGTGATGAAAGCTGTAAATGCGGAAAGTAAAGAACACGAGAACATATCCTGGTTCCCCTCTGATAACGCGAAATTATATCGTTAAATTGACTTAACTTGCATGAATTATTTTATCGTTTTTTCGTTTATTCACATTTTATTTGCGAGTATTAAGTTCATTTTCAGGTATTCTCTCTAAGTCAACCTGCATGAAGAAAGAAGGAAGAAAATAGAAGAAAAGAGAAGAAAAGAAGATGTTTGACAGCAGAATAAGGATTCTGCACTAAGGGCGCATGACGACCGTCACAGGTCCATGGCGACCGTCACAGAACTTAAAGCTGTGACCCTCGTCACAAGACTATGGCGACCGACACAGCTTGATTTACAAGTTTAATATTTTGACAGCGTGGACCACTCAAACCACTCAGTAACCTCAGCAACTGATCCTACATTTTCTCCTTCCGCCTAGTCTTCTTGATTCTTCTCCACGAAGCCACTTTCCTTATTTCTCTCCACGCCTGGTCTTGTAACCACCCACTACATCACTATTGGGAAGGTTTTCTCCCACTTTCTCCATGACTCACACATGATCTTCGGGAGTTACCAGACACATTGTTACTCTATATATAGTAGTTTTCTTTACATTTTGGAGAATCCAAGTTTTGTGCGCGAAAACACTGTTCGAAGTTTTTAGGAAGAAAATTACAATTGTAAAAGGGGTAGTTTCTCACATCGAGGAACTACTCCGCCATTAGTATTTAGGCCTATGTTCTATGTAACTTGCTTGGATCAACAATCTTGTCGTCACTATTGAAGTTAAAGTTAGTTCAAGTTTGTTTATTTCCCGCATTTTACTTCAAGTCTTTACAGGTTCTTTATCGCATTGCTTATTATTATAGTTTATCGCTTTCCTAAATTAATTATCATGATGTTTTCAAATGCAATTATAATGTTTAATTTGTTTATGTTTAATTCCATGTCCTGATAAATAGTCTTGAGTCCGGCGTATGAGGACCGTCGTTACCGACGGGACTCGGTAGAAAATAATAGGTGCGAATTTATGATTAAAAATTCTGTTTTGGTTTTAATTTCCAAGTCTAATTTAAATAGCTTTGTCACGAGAGTGAGAGGTTATTTAACACGATTTTGTCACGAGAGTGAGAAATTAATTAAGGTTAGAGCCGGCACTACGAGAGCGTGGGGGTCGAACCAGATAGTGAAAATTAGGCAACATATCTAAATACAGCGAGAGCGCTTTAGATACGTTTAGGATATTATTGGCTTTCAAAATATATTTCCTAGTTACCGGGCGAGCGAGAGCAAAATCTTGGGATTAGGGAACATGACTTTAGTTAATACCGCGAGAGCGTAAGGCAGAGTATTTAAGTCGGTATATTCTATGGAACTAAGTTATAGTTGTAATCAGTACCCGAATTCTACAAAGTCCTTTAGGAACGCGGAATCCATATTTCGGCCTCTCTTTATTATCATATTTTCTAAGTTCATTTTTAGTTTTAGTCTTAGTTTCCCCTTAATCAATCATTCATTAGCCTTAGCTTTACAAAGCAACGATAGATAACGGTAGGTTGACATTGGTCTCTGTGGGTTCGACAATCTTTTATATTACTTCGATATTTCCGTGCACTTGCGGACGCATCAAGTTTTTGGCGCCGTTGCTGGGGACCAACAGTCAATATTATTATTCCGTTGTTGCACCGTATAGACTAAGGCACTCTCTAAAAATAAATAAATAAATAAATAAATAACTATGTATCACCCAAATTTTCTCTATGATAACCACTCACAATATCTTGAGGAGCCGCACCCAAATTTTCTCTACAATTACCAACCGCTATACTCCCAATATTTTGAGGAATCGCACCCAAGTTTTCCCTACGATTACCATTCCCAAAATTTCGAGGAACCGCAAGAATCACATAATTCCAATCTCGAAATACTAATGGAGGATTTCAACATGACACTAACTCATTTCCACCCAAATTACCACTCCCAATATTTTGAGGAACCACAAGAATCCGTTAATTCCAACCTCGAAACATTAATGGAGGATTTCATTGAAACAACAACTAATTCTAGGCTAGAATCTATGATGGAGCACTTTGTGGAGACACAAACTCTCCAGAATGAAGAGCTTAGAAGACAACAACTCGATACTTGTGAAACCCTTAGGCAGATAAACACTATGGTCGAGTCCCTCGTGACTCACACTGAGGCATTGGAGACTCAAATCTCCCTGCTTGCATAGACACCTATAGGACCCTCCCTTGAGGAGCACGTGGATGATGTAGTGACCTGTAGTGAAACAAAAATAGAAAATCCTAAGGAGAGTGATAATGAGGTTGAGGAGAGTGATATTGAGGTTGAGGAGAGTTCTGGTGAGGAAGAAGTAGAGATAGAGAAAAATTCACTAGGACCACCTGAAAGGGAGGTCGTCAAAGAGGTAGAGAAAGTAACACCTAAGGCTGTTCCTCATCCCTATACCCCACCAATTCCTTTCTCGCAAAGGTTTGTAGACTCCCAATCCAAAACACATGTGGAGGTATTGGAAAATATCCACACCGATGCATCTTTGTTTGAGGTCACGCATAAAAAGAGAAACTTAGAGGACCATGAAACTAGGGAAATCATTAGTGCTAAGAGGGTAAGATTAAACTTTGAGGTGATGGATGAAATAACTAAGCCCAAGCTCGAAAAGCTAATACTTAGGATAGATCCAGAACCACCACCACGAGTTCAAAAGAATGAACCACCCCACAGAAGGAAGAAAAGAAAAGGTGGGGGATATATGAGATGGCTTGATAAATGTCCATGGAAACCGAAGATTAACACTCCTAATCGTCGAGCTATCGACGTTAAACAAAGCCCTGCGTGGGAGGCAACCCACAAACTTTTAATTTAATGTTTTCCTTTTATTGTTTGTGTTTGCAAAAAATAAAGAATTGTATCGCTTGTCACGTCTCAACTACATTTAGGCAAAGGATCTCTAGATGACAATCCTTTAAGATGAGTTGGTGCCCACGCACATTCCTACGAATGTCGCTGCTGGTGGTGACACCGATGATGAGTATGATAGGAGAGGGCATATCTCTCCCATTCGTAACTTACATCCTCCTTGTTCTTTGCATGGTCAGGTTCCACCTGCACACACCGCACCGTATTTTTACAACCATTTTTGCAGGCACTTCCTTCGGAAACTAATAGTATGATGAGCGGCTTCAGTAAAGTGAAGTTTCAGCAAATTCAGATAACTTGTAGTACAAGACGCCGGAGTAGAAGTGGCCAGCGAAGACAGGGACAATAAGGGAAGAATCAGAGTGAATTTGGCCGTGGTAGCACGCAATGGCATTCATACAGGTTCTATCGTTCCTTTTCCACCTTTTATCAAAACATTGAGAACAATGTTTGGTTTAAGTGTGGGGGAGGAACATTTACCACTTTCATTTTACCTCTTTCTAGTTAGATTTACTGTTTTCTAGCATGATTTTAAAAAATTTTCTGTTTTAATGTTTTGTGCGTCTGTGCATGTGATGTCGAGTCTTTATGCGTGATTTTATGTTGTCTATCGATTTCCCCATTCTCTTGAGCCATACCAAATATTTTGAAAATTTTTGAGTTAAAAATATTGTTTCTTTTGAAAATCTTAGGTTACATACGAAATTGAGGTTAGATTGTGAGACTTGGGAAAATTCCGCAAGATCGGTATCGTTTTAACACCGTGAGCCTCTAAATTATGAAAATCAATTTGAGTACTTGTTATGCCATAGCCTTAAGTTCTCACCCCTTTAGTAGTCCCTAAGTAGTTTATTTAGCAGTCAGCACCATCCTAAGCACGCACTAAGTAGGAAGCCGATGCAAATAAGTGTATGATCTCATGCTTAAAAGGTAAATTGAAAAAAAAAAGAATGAATGAAAAGAAATGCTCCTTCTAAGTTAGGTGATCCTCACCCGATCATTTAGCCCAACTGTGAAAACTTCTTTATTTTATTGATATTTAACCCATTGTGCAAAAAAGAAAAAAAAATGATGATAATGAGATCATAGTCACTAACAGGTTATCCTACCATGAGTGTGAAAGGATAACGGGCTTAATGTGATTGCGCCAGAATGAAAAGGGACAAAAGAAGGATGAGTGAGTTAGGCTTAGGTATAATGATATGATTCGGATTGGTTTGTATAGGAGGGAGGTTGATGACCGCAAAAGCAAAATTGTGTTGTTACGATGTCCTTAGTGTGTGAGTAAGTACCTATCGACACAAACTTAACCGAAGTAGAGTTGGTAGCCTAGGATGAGTATCCGTATTCACTATTTTTCTCGCGAGTCATGGTTTGCTTGAGGACAAGCAAAGGTTTAAATGTGGGGGAGTTTGATAACGCGAAATTATATCGTTAAATTGACTTAAATTGCATGAATTATTTTATCATTTTTTCGTTTATTCACGTTTTATTTGCGAGTATTAAGTTCATTTTCAGGTATTCTCTCTAAGTCAACCTGCATGAAGAAAGAAGGAAGAAAATATAAGAAAAGAGAAGAAAAGAAGATGTTTGACAGCAGAATAAGGATTCTGCACTAAGGGCGCATGGCGACCGTCACAGGTCCATGGCGACCGTCACAGAACTTAAAGTTGTGACCCTCGTCACAAGACTATGGCGACCGGCACAGCTTGATTTACAGGTTTAATATTTTGACAGCGTGGACCACTCAAACCACTCAGTAACCTCAGCAACTGATCCTACATTTTCTCCTTCCGCCCAGTCTTCCTGATTCTTCTCCACGAAGCCATTTTCCTTATTTCTCTCCACGCCTGGTCTTGTAACCACCCACTACAGCACTACTGGGAAGGTTTTCTCCCACTTTCTCCATGACTCACACATGATCATCGGGAGTTACCAGACACATTGTTACTCTATATATAGTAGTTTTCTTTACATTTTGGAGAATCCAAGTTTTGTGCGCGAAAGCGCTGTTCGAAGTTTTTAGGCAGAAAATTACAATTGTAAAAGGGGTAGTTTCTCACATCGAGGAACTACTCCACCATTAGTATTTAGGCCTATGTTCTATGTAACTTTCTTGGATCAACAATCTTGCCGTCATTATTGAAGTTAAAGTTAATTCAAGTTTGTTTATTTCCCGCATTTTACTTCAAGTCTTTACAGGTTCTTTATCGCATTGCTTATTATTATTGTTTATCGCTTTCCTAAATTAATTATCATGATGTTTTCAAATGCAATTATAATGTTTAATTTGTTTATGTTTAATTCCATGTCCTGCTAAATAGTCTTGAGTCCGGCGTATGAGGACCATCGTTACCGACAGGACTCTGTAGAAAATAATAGGTGCGAATTTATGATTAAAAATTCTGTTTTGGTTTTAATTTCCAAGTCTAATTTAAATAGCTTTGTCACGAGAGTGAGAGGTTATTTAACACGATTTTCTCACGAGAGTGAGAAATTAATTAAGCTTAGAGTCGGCACTGCGAGAGCGTGGGGGTCGAACCGGATAGTGAAAATTAGGCAACATATCTAAATACAGCGAGAGCGCTTTAGATACGTTTAGGATATTATTGGCTTTCAAAATATATTTCCTAGTTACCGAGCGAGCGAGAGCAAAATTTTGGGATTAGGGAACATGACTTTAGTTAATACCACGAGAGCGTGAGGCGGAGTTTTTAAGTCGGTATATTCTACGGAACTAAGTTATAGTTGTAATCAGTACCCGAATTCTACAAAGTCCTTTAGGAACGCGGAATCCATATTCCGGCCTCTCTTTATTATCATATTTTCTAAGTTCATTTTTAGTTTTAGTCTTAGTTTCCCTTTAATCAATCATTCATTAGCCTTAGCTTTACAAAGCAACGATAGATAACGGTAGGTTGACATTGGTCTCTGTGGGTTCGACAATCTTTTATATTACTTCGATATTTCCGTGCACTTGCGGACGCATCACCCTCACAGTCCGAGAGTACTCTAGTCTCCTTTCAACATGAAAGAGATTTTTAATAATGTTAGGACTTAGACAAGACTCTTCCTAGTCTTTCTATACAGACACTAACAACCCACGCCAAGAACAACCTCTTGGATTTTTCCACTAAGTCCAATTGAGAACAATCCTCTCACAATGGACCTCTTGTTTCCAACAACTTGGACAACAAGGATTACAACTTCACAATCTTAATTTCAACAATCCTGAAAAATAAGATGTGACAAACAAAGTATAATCTGAATTTTTGTAAGTATTTGAAATAGATGCTTCAAAATTATCAATCAAAGGATTGATCTTCTTCTTGAACAAACAACTCTTACAATGATTATACAAGTGTTATTGATTAAGGAATGAAACTAGAATGAATTGTATGAAGGTTTAATGCACAAGTTTCACTCTTTGAAAAATTTTGATTTGAACACTTGAAAATTTGAAAGTTTAAAGATGAAAAGAATGTTTGAAATTATTTGCAAGAAGGTGAGTTTGAAAATATGAGATTATGATGTTTATATAGCCTCTAAACACCTCTTCAAATGAGTGTAATTAACCAAAGGATGCCATGCTTCAAAAAGAAAAATTTAAAAATGTTTATGTGAAGAGATGCAAGTTTTTGGGCTACTGGAACAGTGGTAATCGGTTACCAGTATTGAGGTAATCGATTACATGCCTTCAACGTATAAAAAATTTCAAATTTTCAACAGGGTAATCGATTACCCTTATTTGAGTAACCGATTACTTCAGGCCAGTTTTAGAAAAATGCTTATAAAATCAAGTGTAAGGATTTTTAAGATGAACAAAAACACTCCTAATGGTTATGCCATGAATGGGGGAAGGTATGAACACTTGCATAATCACATAGAGGTTGAGTTTTATACCTTTTCCTTTGTGCTAGTCCATCTTCATAATTCATTAAGACTTGATTTAATTCTGACAATTTTGTTCTTGCATTTTTAGTTCTTGAGCTTGAAGCTTTGATAATTCTTTTTGTTAATCCATCCTTGAATTGTAGAACATGTGTCGTCATCAAAACCTTTGAGAAGCCATGTCTTCACATATTGTGCATGTGCGATTCTAGTATCTAGAGATGATGTGGACGAGCGTCTTTAGAGTAAGATCTTCTTTGGAAGGGTGCTTGTCTGTTCGGATGTTGAGAAGATTCTAACCAATGTAACGCCCCAAATTTTTATCCAAGACATGACTGGGATTATTAAAATTACTTCTTTAAATAAAATAAGAGGGTTTTGAAATTTATAAAATTGGATAACAATTTAAATTCATAAGTGGAAAATCATCGCATTTCTAATCCATTCAAAGAAAATAATTAAATAAGTTAAAATGTAATGCAAACAATTTATAAACTACTAAAACATTTTTTTTGGAAAATCCCTTCTTCCCCATGACCACACATCAAGCAGACATCAAGCACTTTGAAACTCCATATTTGTACCTAAAATATTATTGTAAGGATCAATTTCCATTAACCACAAACCTTGTGAAACTAAACTAAACAAGAGTAAAAAATCAGACAAATATAAATACACATATCATGTCCAAGAGAATTGAATAAAAAGAGAAACCTACCAAATTGTTAATATCGAACATTAATCAATACAGAATGCACGTGAAGCAATTAACTCAATATTGACACCAACAACAACAACCACAAAGTGTCATATAAACCGCCACACAGGCAACCCGCCGCAAAGGCAATCCTCCATAAAGGCAACCGTACAGAGATCTTTAAACGCCACAATTGCAACCACATTAGATCTTTACCCGCCACTAAAACAATCACACAAGATTTTGCCTGTCATTAAAACACTCACACCATGCATATGACATGATATGTATGATGACAATAAAAGTATGATCCCGCCACTTAGGCAACCACCAAATAATATAATATGTGTCGTCTCAATTTAATATCCACTGCATAACTATTATCAATAACTCATCTCAATGTAATATCAACTAAACAAATATTACGAATAGTTTAGAGGTTCACTTAGCAGGAAAAAAAACAAGACAAGTAAGTAGGGACTTTTAGTACACTGTATATTGGCTTACCGTTACAAGTTCGGCATATACAGGTTTCGCCATAAATTAATAGTAGTATACAAGTGCATAAAATCTACAAAATCTCATGTCCCCTTCTATATCTCAAATAACTACAACTCCAATGGCAATTAAAGAATTACATAATGCATAGCATAGGCTATTAAGTAGCCATTCTCACATAGAGTATCAATCAGAACCGCCAGTTAAAAATGACAATCCGTACATAATTGAAATTACGTGTAACTATATATATTACTTAGGAAAACCTGGTATTTTATTTTGTAACAAATCGCCTTCTCTTAAAGATTAACAATGCATAATTAACTTCAATCAAGTGACTAGTACACATTGATCTACTGTACTGCCATATAGAAACAACAAAATATTTTTGTAAATTAAATAAATATATTCCAACAATGTTTCATTAGGAAATCAATAAATCATTTGTACGTTAACATTCAATAAAGGGAAATTTAAAGGAAACCAATAAATAAAAATATAACATGTATATAACACCCTCCTAATCTCTTAACACAAATTTAGTTTGGGAAGAAGCTTTTTGAGCGTATAGCTTATAAGTTCATATGACAATAAAAGACCTGTTTGGTAACGGTCTTTTCATCACGAGCTTATAGCTTATTTTTCAGACGCTATTTTAAATAGCGTTTTAGCTTATAGCTTATCCTTTTTCTTTCATTTTTACCTTTATTATTTTAACTAAAATCCACTATTATCCTTTATAATTTATTATAATTTAAAATAAAATAATAATTATTAAATATTTTTTATGTCATTTTATTTTATCACCTAATTAAACCGCTAATTTTATCAAACACTTCAATTAGCTTATCAGCTATAAATCATCAGCCATCAGCTATAAGTTATAGCTTATCAGTCATAAGCTATAAGCTATCAGCTAACTTATCAGCCAACCGCTATTTTTACCAAACAGAGCTTAAAATTACATGACAAAAATCCCTACCTTAATGTTTCCCTCTGAACAAAAAAAAAACTCTATAACTTGATTACACGAACAACAACTTCAACGAGAACTCTAAAGAATGACACCGGAACAAAGTGGAATGATTATTGAGGTGTAAAATTACGGATGAACATAAATATTTTCCGTGAGGGTTTTTGATTCTGTCTAGGGTTTGTACGGGAAATTATGGAAGTTTAGGGATGAGAGTTGAGAAAAAGTGAGGATAGTGAAGAATAAGATGGAATCAGGAAAAGTTAACTTAATTTTATTATTATTATTATTATTATTATTATTTCAACTTCTAAACAAGACATTTTCCATAGTTTTTCCTTTTCTAACGAGTCATCCCCCACCTATCTCTTACTATTCACATTATTATATACTAGCGTCCAGACGGGCACGGTCTGTCCGCTTTTTATAATGCATAGGTGGGTAAAAATATTAACGGTATTTTTTTAATGTTTATTTTTTATTTTAGTTTAAATTATTTTTAAAATAAAAAATAAAATTGAATGAAATAAGTGTGCAAACCGCCATATAACAGTTAGTAAAAGAGAAGTTGACATTTAAAATAAAAACTAAAAAGGGCATAATTGGAAAATAAAATAGGCTACACCAAAATCAAATTTTTCCTTTATATATGTTATAAATACACTTAAACAATTCCCTTAATTTTTATTAACCTCTAAATTAATCTACCGCCATATTATCACATAAAATAAGCTAAAAATCATATAATTCAACATCATTAATCAAGCATATAAAAATAAATAACTAGAGAATTATTATAACATGATCACACAAAATAAATAAATTAAATTCGACTGGTTGATGCATGATCAAGAAATTAAAATTAAAATTAAAACTAATTAATTAATCAAAGTAAAGGTGTTACAATACTTACCCCTTAAAATAGGTTCGTCCTCGAAACTAGAGAGTCATAAAAATGTTAGGGTAAAGCTCCCTCACACGATCCTCTTGTTCCCATGTAGCATCACCTGTCGCCTGATTCCAAATCAACTTGACTAACTTCTCTTTTCCCCTGAGGTGTCTCACACTTTTATCTGCAATATCAAATGGAGGAACTTATAATGAGAAGTTCTCTTTAAGTTGGACATCATCAGGTGTGATTACATGCGAAGGATCAACCATATACTTCCTTAGTTGAGACACATAAACCACATTATGCAGGTTAGCCAACTTCGGAGGTAATGCAATCTGATACGTTACGGGGCCTACACGTCGGAGGATTTGATACGTCCCAATGAATTTAGGGGTTAGCTTCTTAGATCTTAATGCCCTACCCACACCAATTATAGGCGTCACTCTTAAGAACCCATGTTCACCTTCTTGAAACTCAAAAGATCTCCTGGATTGATCCGTATAACTCTTTTGTCTACTCTGAACTGTTTTCATTCTTTCTAGAACCAACTTGACATCCGCAGTCGTCGGATGTACCAAGTCGGGTCCCATAATCAAGCTTTCACCATCCTTGTACCAACACAAAGGCGTCTGATATTTGCGTCCATACATAGCCTCGTATGGCGCCATCCTAATACTTGCATGATAACTATTGTTATAGGTAAATTCCACAAGTGGTAGCAACTTATCCTTGAAGGTAGAGAAAAACTCAAGAAAGGGGGGGGGGGGGGGTTGAATTGGGGTTTTAATAAAAACTTTTAACACAAGGGTTGATGAGAGAGAATAAACAGAAGGACACGAGTATTTTTATCATGGTTCACTGTTAACTAAGTTACTCCAGTCCACCTGGCAAGGTGATTTTGTCTTAAACAGGGACTTAATCCACTAATCTCAACAAATTACAACAAGTTCGTCTAAGTGTTTAGAAAAACACCTTAGCCCTCTCAAGTTTACAGACTAACACTTAGTCACTTGAGGAAATCAATATCAATAAAGATACAAATATATTATTTACAATGATGCTTCTTTAAAGCAGAAGAAACAAAAGTTTAACTACAGAAATTTACACAAATATGAGCAACAACTTTTGTGTATAGAGAAAGAATATAGAGACGGATAACGTTTCACTTCTTTTGTATATGTGTTCGATGATTCTTTATGCAAGAAGGAGTGATCTCTATTTATAGCTGGACGTTGAGGCCTTGAGGGATATAAGTGTAACTTTTCAACCCAATTGTTGCAACGGTAACATTTGACCCATGAGAGATAAAAGCAGCAAAGTCTCACCATATCCCATGTAGCAGTACTGATTGAAAGTCAGTTTATATCAATATAGGCAAGTCTACACGTACAGATACTTCCATCACACGTTTCTGTCTTGTCCATCTTTTCTGATTAGCTTTATCTTATAAGACCAGTGAATAAAAGAATGAGTGACTTCCGACTCCTTAGTTTCTTTGAGAACTTTAAAGATGATTTCTTCATAATCCTTAGAATACGCTCAGCAGAGCCTTGTATTCAGAGTCTTCAGAGTTTGAATCATCATAAATGATATCTTTAGAGTCTTCAGAAAAAAGTCGTTCAACATAACCTTTATCTTTAGAGTCATCAAAGTAGTTTATCAGAGCTAGAAGCGAGACTTCTTCTTAGAAGCATAATACTTTCTCAGAGGTATCCAACATTCATCATAACTACTTATTTTTCTTCAGAAAAAAACTAAGTGGATTCTTTTAGACATGCCTGAGATTCTTATTTGAGATTCTTGAGAGTTATCCAGAATCAGTTTTTACTAACCAACTGCATACTTAAAGAAATTCATCAGAGTACAGAATTGTTACATATAAATATATGTATTTTTATCATCAAAACTAGAGATTATATGTAGATCCAAAATCTTGTTCTAACAATCTCCCCCTTTTTTATGATGACAAAACCATTTATTTGATGTAACAATATGTACTAGTATATATGCAACAGATGTTAAAGTTTTAGAAATATATCAGAGTTAAGTTTAGAAAAACTCCCCTTTAGATATACCAGCTCCCCCTAAGTCAGAATCTAGTTGATTAATAATAATCTTAAGAGATGTCAGAACTATGTTTACTTTTCAGAGCTTGAGTTTGAAACCTTTGCAGTGAATCATTTGGGCTTGATCTAGTTTTAGATGGTTCCTGAAAGAATATATTCATACACTTGCATATATATATATATATATATATATATATATATATATATATATATATATATATATATATATATTAGAATGTAAGCAATGATATCTAGAGTGTTAGATATAAATCAAATACTGATTCCACTCCCCCTTTTTGCCATAATAAAAAATCTCATTAAAAAAGGTGATCCAAAATGATACAAGAAAAGCAGTTTTGAATACACGAAACTTAAAAAGAAGGAGCCTAAGTGCCTATGGATTAGAAGGAGGAGAGATTCTCTAAAGCATCTTAGCAAGAAGGTTTTGAATATTGTTATTAGTTTCATCTTGCTTCTCAAATCTGAGTCTGACCAATTTCTGTTCATTTTGCATTTCTTCCAGAGTTTTCATCATAAGCGGGAATAGTGCAGGGTCAGAACCTTCGGCTGATTGTTTACCCGTAGCATCCTTGTTAGCGGCTTCTTGCCTTGCAGCTTCTTCAGCTTGTTGTCTCTTAGTTTTTTCTCTTGCAGCTAATTCAACATCTTCTCTTTCTGCAGTCTTCTGAGCTTCCAATCTTATTTGTGTTTCCTTGATAAATTTATCCTTTTCTTGATCACAGAGATTTCTGAGTTTGTTAAACTCACCAGTTAGCCATTCACTAAAACTGTTCTAGCAAGTGTTCACATACGAAGAATCAGTGCTAGATTCAGACTCCTCATAAAGCTTTTGAACTCTACCTTCCGCATTAGCCTTAAGACTAGATAAAACTTCATCAAGGGTTAGGTTAGGAAGTTGAGAGTCAAAGGTGATATGATTAAGAGTAGTTTCTTCATCAGAAATTGACATCTCAGTAGAGATGTTATTGGATCAGAAGGATTGGATATGGGTAAGGGTTCTGAGGTGGAAACTGGTTCGGAAGTGGTAGTTTTAAGGAGTGGCGGAGTGGTGTTTGTTGTGATGATTTCTAGAGGGATGACATTTGCTTCTGATGTGAAAGCAAAAGAAAAGAGTGATTTTGTTACGAATCATGTGGAAATGGTTGAAGGGGCAACTATTTCAAGGTTTGTTGTTGGAATACTTTATGGTTTACTTGTAGTGATGGCAGGGGCTTCAGAAGTGGTAGATGTTTTAGGAATAAGTTCAAGATTTGTGGTTTGAGAAAAAGGTTTGAAGATGGTAGAAGATAATTTGGATTTTTCAGTGGGAGTTGACAAAATTGATGGTGAAGGTGGAATGGATGTAGTTATGACTGTGGTAGAAGTTTTTAGTTCTTGGATTGGCTAGAATTTTGGTAAAACAAAGTATATTCAATGTTGATGTCAAGGTGCTGATGTTGCAACATTGAAGTCTTAACACTGGGCTGTGTTAAGTATTAAATTGCTGAAGTTGGATGTCTGATGTCACATAGGCGATGTTGTGACATTAGATCTGCAGAATTAATAACATTAGGCTGTGATGTTGTTAGGATTGCGTATTAGCTGGAATTGTGGAGAGCAAGTTATCTCATTGGATGCGAATATCTTGGGATAGATATTGTCTGCTGCAAAGGAGATCTGGTGCAGATTTGTAGGAGATTTAAAAGGTTGAAGATTTAAAAAGATTTTAGGAGAAAATCTGTTTTAAATATTCAGTTTTAAATAACAAATCTGGGAGATATTGTAGCAGGTCCAAGACCAATTCAAGGAGCTATATAAAGCGCACAAGACCAAAGGAAAAAGGGACAGAAAACATTCAGAAGATCAGGAGCTGGAGGCTTAGTATCTAGAGTTTGTTTAGAGTGCTTATATTTACACCATTCTAGGGTTTGAATAGGTGTTGTGTTTCTGTCCTCTCTAGAAGTTGTGAAGCAATAGAGAGTGGTTGCTTGATCGAAGCTAGGAAGCAAGATCAAGGGTACTCAAAGTGGTTTCTTTGAGTGTTTGTAAGGGATTGAGTGGTGTTCTCATACCTAGGTGGTTTCTTAGGTAGGAAGTCATTAGTAGAGTATAAGTTTAGGAGATTGTCAACGGGTTGTTGAGTCTGTAAATTATATCTACAAGTAGTGAATTCCATCCCTGGCTTGGTAGCCCCTAGAGTAGGTTGGTTGTAACCGAACTGGGTGAACAATTCCTTGTGTTGCTTTGTTAATGTTATTGCTATCCATTGTGCAGAGTGTGTTGTTATGACATCGCACCTTAACATCACACGTCTGATACCAGAATTTCAATTGGTATCAGAGCAGGCATCCTGTCTGTCTCTGGGTGAGATCTAGGGAAGTTACTTTCTGGTGTAAAGATGGACAAAGAAGTTGGAGGATTCGTCAACAGACCCCCTATTTTGGATGGATCCAATTATGACTATTGGAAACCAAGGATGACCACCTTCTTAAAATCCTTGGACAGCAGGGCTTGGAAGGCTGTTATTAAAGAGTGGAAAGCACCTGTTGTGTGTGAAAAAGATGATGCTGGCAAAGACAAAGAAGGCACCTCAAAGCCAAAGCCTGGAGAAGAATGGACCAAGGAAGAAGATGAGCTTGCCCTTGGAAACTCCAAAGCTTTAAATGCAATTTTCAATGGAGTGGATAAGAATATTTTCAGGTTAATCAATACCTGTGAGGTTGCCAAGGAAGAGTGGGATATTTTGCAGGCTACACATGAGGGAACATCTAGAGTTAAGATGTCAAGACTTCAGATTTTAACATCAAAATTTGAAAGCCTAAAGATGAAGGACGATGAGACTATTCATGACTTCCACATGAATGTTTTGGAGCTGGCTAATGCTTCCAGTGCTCTTGGTGAAAAGATGTCAGATGAAAAGCTTGTAAGGAAGATTCTTAGGTCACTTCCTAAGAGGTACAAGATGAAGGTGACTGCTATTGAAGAATCACAAGACATCAGCAAGATGAGAGTTGATGAGCTCATTGGATCTCTTCAAACTTTTGAGCTTGGTTTGAATGAAGAAGAACCAGAAAAGATGCCAAAGAGTATAGCCTTGGTGTCAAATGATGAAGAAGAAAAAGGAAAGAGTTCTGAATCCCAGGAGGATCTATCTCGGGCCATAGTTATGTTGGGAAGACAGTTCAACAAAGTATTCAAGAGAATGAATAATAACTCCAGGCCTAATGTCAAGAACATATCTTCTGACACCACCAAGTCAAAAGAAAAGGATGAAGAGAAAACTGCCCAAGATAAAGGAGTTCAGTGCTTTGAGTGTGAAGGGTATGGACATGTCAAGAAAGAATGTCCCACCTTCTTGAAAAAGCAGAAGAAGGGCATGACAGTTTCCTGGTCTGACTCTGATAGTGAAAGTGAAGGTGAGTCAGCAAAGCATGTTAGAGCCTTAACATGAGCTGTTTCTGATGATGATTCTAGTGATGGAGAAATAACCTATGAGGAGTTAACATCCACTTATCAAGAGATGTGTTTAAAAAGTGCTGAGATCTGTCAAGAAAGTGAAAAACAGAAGAAGTAGATTGTTAAGCTTGAGATTGTTAAGCTTGTTTAAAAATGAAGTCTTATTAGTCAAAGCTCATCTTGATCATATGACCAAAACTGTTAGGATGCTGAACAGTGGGACAGACACACTTGATAAAATCCTTCAGACAGAAAAGGTTGCTGGTGATAAGTCTGGTATAGGATATATGGCAAGCACTTCAGGAGCAAAGGAGGAGGTGTCCCAACCAATGTCTCAAACAAAGAGACAGGATTCTACTCCTAAGAAGGTTGTTCAGCCTCAGAATGTTGAGAAAAAGGATAGTCCCCATCAGAGGAAGATGCAGCCTCACGGAGCTAGTCAGTATATGCCTCCCCAATATCACCAGAGCATGCAAGCTGCCAGGTTCAAGCAGAACATGTCTCATCAGTTGTCTCAACATCAAGGAAATTGGTATGGATATGAATATGGTTACACCAATGTTGTTCCTCATATCTATGGAAGAAGAAAGCCACACCATCATGGGAGACAATCCAGGAAACAACATTCTCAGCCTTCTTATGGAAGAAGATACCAGCATAATAGAAGGCAGGCCAGTTATGGTAGGAGGAGACCATATTATGGATGGCAGCCTAAGCAATCTCATCATGGCAGAAGATTCAGAGATGAAATGGTGAGATGCTTTTATTGTGGAAGGTTTGGACATATGCAGTACTCTTGCTACAAGCTGCATGGATACCCTCAGCCTCAAAACAGATGGAGAGAGTACAGGCCCAAAGTTGTTAAACAATGGGTACCTAAGGAGAAGGTGAAGTGCTTATTGGCTCACATGGCTGACAAAGAGTTTAAAGAAGGAACATGGTATTTTGATAGTGGGTGTTTCAAACACATGTCTGGATGTAGATCCATGTTTACTGAAGTCAGTCATTGTCCCTCTCATGAGGTTATGTTTGGCAATGGAGAAAAAGGTGTTGTTGCAGGAGCTGGGAAAGTGAAAGGTGATGGTAGACCTGAACTTGACAATGTTCTGTTTGTCAGTGGTTTAAATGCTAATTTGATCAGCATAAGCCAATTGTGTGATGAAGGGTACAAAGTTAACTACACCAAAGATGAGTGTGTGGTTTCTGATGAGCATAATCAGGTTGTTATGAAGGGTGCCAGATCCAAAGATAATTGCTATCAGTGGATACCTCAAGTGGACAGCTTATCTAGTGATGTTAAGGTTGATGCTGTAACATCAGATGGTGACATCAAGTGTGAAAGTATGGTGAAAAGTCAATCTGGGTTAATGACTTATGATGCTGTTACTCCTAAGTTGAATGATGTGTTAAAAGCCAACTTGAGTAGTCAGTTATGTGAGCAAGATGAAGGAGTCAACAATGCTGATGGAAGGATCAAAAGTTGTGACCTTAAGAAGTGTTGGGAGCTGAACACTTGCAAGGCCAAGAAAGATGCTAGAGCTGATGTTAAAACATCTCAAGTCAAGAAACGTACTTCTAGCCTTAAAATAAAGAAGAGTGGTGATGAACTAATTGCAAAAGTGGTTCCTGGGGTTGCTAAACGACTGAAATCAAGGAAGAGGAAAGCTATTGAGTCACCTCCAAAGATGAGAACTGATAAACAGAAGATCTATGTGGATGGTACTACAAAATCCAGGAGTAAAGTGTTCATCTCTTCCAGAAATAGGAAGATCATAGATAAGTCTGATGATAATGTCCAGGATATCTCTCAAATGAAGGAAGCCGTTGTTGTTAGAACTTCTGAGAAAATTCAAAAGGCCATACCAGATAACATTCCTGTGCTTTTCATAAAATGGTGGAAGTATGTTCTGGAAAAAGAATTTGGTATAGATACTCTGGATATGGTTGAGTTTGCTAGGATATGGTTCAGAGAGGGTGTGGGAACTTATGGTATTCAGGTGTGTATGAATAAGTTGCTCTGACTGTGTTTTATTGGGAGCTTCTTGAAGGACTTCTTTGTGCAATGAGTCCTTTGAATGGTGGTGAGAAGCTGATGTCCCAAAAGATGTTATAACATCAGGTTTGCTGGTGGATGATTAAGATTGGACATGTGGAGTTGGATGCTCTAGCATTTTTTGGTCAGAAGAGGTGGAGATTATGGTCATGTGTTTAGTAGGTTGTTCTGGCAAAGCATGACTACTGTCTTTGAAGACTTCACCAGTTTCAACAACTACTGGTGGATGTAAGGATATAGGAATTGTGATCTCTTGAAGAGACTGGATCTCAGTAAAGCTTATAAGTAAGCTGAGAATTTGTGGAGTTTGTGATACAGTGTTGATTATTTTGCTGAGAGTAAATCCAGTAGTGGAGCATATGTAATACCTTGGTGTCAAGAGTATCCTTGGTGAAGGATGTCTTTGTTCTGGATCTAAAGCTTAGTGCTTACATTATATCTAAGGAGCATCTACATTGTCATACGGGAGAATGATGAAGTAGAAGGTTTGCCTTTGATGGTGAAGATGAATTGTATGATAGCCTTTGGAGAAAGGGACAGTGGTACCAAAATGCATGTACTCAGAAAATGTGCTCAAATGTTCATCTCCATCTAGAGCATTTGTTAATCATGACAGGGGGAGTACTTGTCTATGGATTTTGCAGCAAAGGTGCATTTATCAAGATTGTGGAGATTGGTTGCCTCTTATGAGGATATAATGTCAGATAGCATATTATGACATTAGGCTGTTGATTGGTGTTTTGGTGTGGCCTTGACTGGTTCTAGTCATATGAAGCAAATTGTTTGAATCTTGTGCGCACATGCTTCTAGGAGATGTCTGAAGACAAGATTGAATCATGGCCTTGAATAGATTGTACACTTGTCTTGGTGTGTGTTATTCTAAGTGTGAGGAGTTGACTTAGAGTTCAATGGAAGGCATTGTGTGTGTGCTTCAGATCTTGTGGATGATTGTGTGAAGCATTCATAACTGGATGGATGAAGAATATGTCTGCATTTTCAAAATGTGGATATTGCTGACAGAAGAAGTATGGTTTTGTACAGGGTGTCATAGGACTTACTTGTTGAGGTTTGTCCAATTGTGGCTAAAAAGGGGGAGAAATAGTCAAGAGTCAGTCAAGATGCAAGAGGTGCTGCAAAGAATACCAAGTGTTGCTGATGTGATGCAGATATTAAGGGGGAGTAATTGACAGCTGCTATGCTGGTTGTTGCATTGAGGGGGAGTGCTCATTGCTGCTAATAATGAAATATGTGCAGTTATTGAAGATAATATGTGCAGCTGTTTTGAAGCATAATGATATATGCTGAAGTAAATTGAAGATGCTGCTAATGAGGTGATGCAGCAGAGTATTCTGAGGTGAATTGAAGATTGATATATGCTGAAGTTTTATGTGAGCAGCAGAGTATTGTGAAGAAAAGATGTTCTGCTAATGCTGCTGCTTGGAGTTTCAAGATTATTGATTAAAGTTTTATTCCGCTGCTAAAGTCTCTGAAGGTGCAGAGTGCAGAGTTTGTTTGCAGAGTGCAGAGTTAGTTTGCAGATGCAGAGCTTGTTTTAGCCAAAATTAGCCAAAGGGGGAGATTGTTAGTTCTTGGATTGGCTAGAATTTTGGTAAAACAAAGTATATTCAATGTTGATGTCAAGGTGCTGATGTTGCAACATTGAAGTCTTAACACTGGGTTGTGTTAAGTATTAAATTGTTGAAGTTGGATGTCTGATGTCACATAGGCGATGTTGTGACATTAGATCTGCAGAATTAATAACATCAGGCTGTGATGTTGTTAGGATTGCGTATTAGCTGGAATTGTGGAGAGAAAGCTGTCTTATTGGATGCGAATATCTTGGGATAGATATTTTCTGCTGCAAAGGAGATCTGGTGCAGATTTGTAGGAGATTTAAAAGGTTGAAGATTTAAAAAGATTTTAGGAGAAAATCTGTTTTAAATATTCAGTTTTAAATAACAAATCTGGGAGATATTATAGCAGGTCCAAGACCAATTCAAGGAGCTATATAAAGCGCAAAAGACCAAAGGAAAAAGGGATAGAAAACATTCAGAAGATCAGGAGCTGGAGGCTTAGTATCTAGAGTTTGTTTAGAGTGCTTATATTTACACCATTCTAGGGTTTGAATAGGTGTTGTGTTTCTGTCCTCTCTAGAAGCTGTGAAGCAATAGAGAGTGGTTGCTTGATCGAAGCTAGGAAGCAAGATCAAGGGTACTCAAAGTGGTTTCTTTGAGTGTTTGTAAGGGATTGAGTGGTGTTCTCATACCTAGGTGGTTTCTTAGGTAGGAAGTCATTAGTAGAGTATAAGTTTAGGAGATTGTCAACGGGTTGTTGAGTCTGTAAATCATATCTACAAGTAGTGAATTCCATCCCTGGCTTGGTAGCCCCCGGAGTAGGTTGGTTGTAACCGAACTGGGTGAACAATTCCTTGTGTTGCTTTGATAATGTTATTGTTGTCCATTGTGCAGAGTGTGTTGTTGTGACATCGCACCTTACAATCACACGTCTGATACCAGAATTTCAGAAGTAAGTGGAGGCAGTGGAGGAATCAATGAAGTAATAGTCATAACATTAAAGCTTAGAAAGGCAGAATTAGAAGACTTGTAAGAAGGAATAGAAGATGATTCTGTTGTAGAAGGCTTCTGAAGGTTTAGAGTTCCTCCCAGAGTCACTTTCTTGATCTTCTTCTTATTTTCAGACTTCTTTGAAGATGATTCTCTTGGTCTTTTTGTCATATTAACAGGAGCATCCGGAAGATCATCATACGAGAAACTAGATAGGTCATGGCCTTCAGCGATAAGCATTTTGAAATACTCGTCCAAGGCTGCTGGTGAATCATGTTTGGTGAACAGAGGGAATTTATCAGCAGTTGTTCTTCTGTCCTTTATACTTTCCCAATCTGTGATCATATTAGGCGTGACTAGAACCTTGTCAGTAATGCTCATGTTAGTTCTTGTATTGGCTGCAATTTTGGTAAAACATTGGTGTTGTTGAAGATGTCATATGTCTGATGTCTTAACATGAGTTCTTAACATTCAGTTTATGTTAAGTTATTTAGGGTTGCAGTTTTGTGTGTTGATGTTAAACACGATGTCTTGACATCAGTTGATAGAACATCAGAAAGTCAGTCTGTTGTGTTTTGTTAGGGTTGCGTGTATCAGTTTGTTTTGGAAAGATCTGGTGGAGAGATTGCAGGCGAATATCTTGGTATAGATATTTTCTGATGCAATCAGATATGGAGAAGATCTTGTTGCTGTTTTTAGGGCTGAAGATATAAAAAGATTTGAAGAATAAAATATGTTTTAATTTCAAATCAAATCATAGATTTTCAAGGAGTCCAAGCCCAAGTCTGAGTTTCTATTTAAAGCAGCCACAACCCTACTTGGAAGAGACGAAGACAAGAGATTAAAGACTGAGTGTCAAGTGTGTTTTCGTCTGTGTTTTTGTAAACCATTCATTCATCGTTGATGCTTGAATTGGTGTGATTGTTTGAGTTGTAATTTGTCCACTCTAAAGCTTTTAAGCAAGAGTGTATTGTTCTTGATCAAAGTTGTTAAGTAAGATCAAGTTGTGTTCGTTGAAGATTGTTCTTCTTTGCTTTGTAATCTTGTATTGTATCACTGAGGTGATTAAGGGGGAGTGAGTGGTTTTCTCATATCTAAGTGTAACTTAGGTAGAAGTATCATTGGGTAGAGATTAAGTTAGTTGATTGTCAACTGGTATTGTTGAGTCTGTAATTTAATTCTACTAATAGTGAATTTCCTCCCTGGCTTGGTAGCCCCCAGACGTAGGTAGTTAGACCGAACTGGGTAAACAATTCATTGTGTTACTTGACTGATTTTATTACATTGTTTTATATAGCAGATTGCGTTATTGTGACATCACACCTAACATCACACATCTGATACCAGAATTTCAATTGGTATCAGAGCAGGCATCATGCTCTGCATCTGGGTGAGATCTAGGGCTGTTACTTTCTGGTACTATGGACAAGGAGAGTGGTGGTTTTGTGAATAGACCCCCTATTCTAGATGGCTCAAATTATGATTATTGGAAATCTCGCATGGTTACCTTCTTGAAGTCCTTGGACAGCAGGGCTTGGAAGGCTGTATTAAAAGAATGGAAACATCCTGTTATTGTTGAAAAAGATGGAACAACAAAGCTGAAACCTGAGGAAGAGTGGACCAAGGAAGAAGATGAACTTGCGCTTGGAAATTCTAAGGCTTTGAATGCCATTTTTAATGGTATTAACAAGAACATCTTTAGGCTGGTCAACACGTGTGAAGTGGCTAAGGAAGCTTGGGATGTCTTGAAAACTACTCATGAAGGAACCTCCAAAGTCAAGATGTCAAGACTTCAACTGCTGACAACAAAGTTTGAAAATCTGAAGATGAAGGATGATGAGACCATTCATGATTTTCACATGAATATTCTTGAGCTGTCAAATGCTTCTAGTGCCCTTAAAGAGAAAATAACTGAAGAAAAGCTGGTAAGGAAGATTCTTAGATCCTTTCCCAAGAGATATAAAATGAAGGTGACTGCTATAGAAGAAGCTCAAGACATCAGCAAGATGAGGGTGGATGAGTTGATTGGTTCTCTTCAAACTTTTGAATTAGGGATGGATGAGGAACCTGAAAAGAAGACCAAAAGCATAGCTTTGGTATCTAGTTCTGAAGATGCTAAGAAAGAGAATAGGGCTGAGTCACAGGAGGAGCTCTCCCATGCCATTGTTCTGCTGGGAAGACAGTTTAATAAGGTTCTAAAGAGGATAGACTGGAGCTATAAATCTAATATGAAGAACATCACTTCTGACACCAACAGGTCAGGTGATCAGGTGAAGAAAACTAGAGATGAAGAAAAGTCCAATGATGGCAAAGGAATACAATGTTATGGATGTGAAGGTTATGGTCACATCAAATCAGAATGTCCTACATACCTTAAGAAGCAGAAAAAGGGTATGTCTGTCACTTGGTCTGATGAGAATACTGATAGTGAACCTGAAGGAGAATCAGCCAATCTTGTTAGAGCTATGATTGGAATTTGTGAGTCTGACAATGATTCAAGTGATGATGAAGTTACTTATGAAGAGCTTGCTGCCTCTTATAGAAATCTGTGCATTAGAAGTAAACAAGTCTGTCTAGAAGGAGAGAAACAAAAGAAAATCATAATGCAGATAATGGCTGAAAAGACTGAGCTTGAGAAGGAAGTCAGTATGCTAAACTCTAAACTGGAATCTATGTCAAAATTTATCAGAATGTTGAATAATGGTACTGATGTTCTAGACAATATTCTTAATATTGGAAAAACTGCTGGAGACAAAAGTGGTTTGGGATTCAACAATGTTTCATCTTCAAATAATGTTATTCCTATTTCCAAACCAGTGATGTTAAAACAGATGTTTAAATATCCTGACAGGACTCCCTTTAGGAAGAAATTCAGGCATTGGAGATGTCATCATTGTGGGCGTTTTGGACACATAAAGGCTTATTGTTATAAGCTACATGGGTATCCTCAGAAGGCACATCAGTTGGATCCCAGACAAAACATTCACAAAGGTAATCAGGTCATCAAACCAAAGAAGCAATGGGTTCCAAAAGGAAAAGTTACCAGCTTAATAGCTCACACTTCTCTTAGGGTTTCTACTAAATAAGACTGGTACTTTGATAGTGGGTGTTCAAGACTCATGACAGGAGTGAAGAATTTGTTGGTGGATGTAAAGCTACATTCTTCTGGACATGTAACTTTTGGTGATGGTGTCAAAGGAGAAATCAAGGGTATGGGAAAGCTGAATTGTGCTGGTGCTCCTAGGCTGGATGATGTTCTACTGGTCAAAGGGTTAATAGCAAATTTGATCAGTATTAGCCAACTATGTGATCAAGGGCTCAAAGTCGACTTTACAAAAACTGAGTGCATTGTCACAAATGAGAAAGGTGAAGTCATCATGAAGGGTGCTAAGTCTAAGGACAACTGTTATATGTGGATGCAACAAGACTCAAGTCCCTCAACATGTGTTTTTACTAGAGAAGATGAAGTCAAAGTCTGGCATCAAAAGTTGGGACATCTTCATCTGAAGGGAATGAAGAGAATCATATCCTTAGAAGCTGTCAGAGGAATTCCTAAACTCAAAATTGAAGAAGGAGGAGTCTGTGGAGATTGTCAAATAGGGAAGCAGACCAAGATGTCACATCAGAAGCTTCAACATAACACCACCTCCAAAGTTTTGTAACTTTTTCATATGGACTTGATGGGACCTATGCAGGTAGAAAGTCTAGGTGGGAAGAAGTATGCTTATGTTGTTGTAGATGACTTTTCCAGGTATACTTGGGTGAACTTTATTAAAGACAAAACAGAGGTGTTTGATGTTTTTAAAGATTTGTGTCAAAGACTCCAAAGAGAAAAGGAGAGAAATGTCATCAGAATAAGGAGTGATCATGGGAGAGAGTTTGAAAATAGCAAGTTTGATGAATACTGTTCTGCTGAAGGCATCAGTCATGAGTTCTCCTCTCCTATTACCCCTCAGCAAAATAGAGTTGTTGAAAGGAAGAACAGAACTCTTCAAGAATCTGCTAGGGCAATGATTCATGCCAAAAAGCTTCCTTACCATTTCTGGGCTGAAGCCATGAATACTGCTTGCTATATTCACAACAGAGTTACTTTGAGAAGAGGCACTTCAGCTACATTGTATGAGCTGTGGAAAGGGAGAAAACCAACTGTGAAGTATTTTCATGTTTTTGGAAGTAAATGTTATATTTTGTCAGATCGTGAACAAAGGAGAAAATTGGATCCTAAAAGTGATGAGGGAATCTTTCTGGGGTACTCTACAAATAGTAGAGCTTATAGGGTGTTCAACTCCAGAACCAAGGTTATGATGGAGTCTATAAGTGTGGTAATTGATGACAGTGACATAAAGGAAGATGCTGATGTCCTGGATGATGTTGGAACATCGTTTGAAGATGCTACATCAGAAACTGAAGATAGAAGTGTTGCTCCCAGTCCTGGTGATGCTGAGGCTGAACCTGAACAACCTAATAAAGAACCATCTATTAGAGTGCAAAAGGACCATCCAAAAGAGCTTATCATAGGTGATCCAAAATCCGGGGTTAGCACTAGATCAAGAGAGGTTGTGTCAAATTCTTGTTTTGTGTCCAAAATTGAGCCCAAGAATGTCAAAGAAGCACTGACTGATGAATTCTAGATTAATGCCATGCATGAAGAACTGGAACAATTCAAGAGGAATGAAGTGTGGGATCTTGTACCAAGGCCTGATGGAGTTAATGTGATAGGCACCAAGTGGATTTACAAGAATAAATCTGATGAACAAGGAGTGGTCACCAGAAACAAGGCCAGATTGGTAGCACAGGGATACACTCAGGTTGAAGGAATTGATTTTGATGAAACCTTTGCACCTGTGGCAAGACTGGAATCTATCAGATTACTCTTAGGTGTGGCTTGCATTCTCAAATTCAAGCTTTTTCAGATGGATGTTAAGAGTGCCTTCTTAAATGGGTACTTAAATGAAGAAGTTTATGTTGATCAACCAAAATGGTTTATTGATCCAACATTTCCTAATCATGTGTACAAGCTAAGGAAAGCTCTCTATGGTTTGAAGCAAGCACCAAGAGATTGGTATGAAAGGCTTACTGAATTCTTGGTTGTAAATGGTTACAGAAAAGGAGGGATTGACAAGACTTTGTTTGTCAAAGATGAAGGAGGAAAACCGATGATAGCTCAAATATATGTTGATGACATAGTATTTGGTGGGATGTCAAATGCAATGGTTAAACATTTTGTGAAACAGATGCAGTCTGAGTTTGAAATGAGTCTTGTTGGAGAGCTCAGCTATTTTCTGGGTCTACAAGTTAGACAAATGGAAGACTCCATATTCATCTCCCAGAGTAAGTATGCTAAGAACATTGTTAAGAAGTTTGGTCTGGAAAATGCTAATCACAAGAGGACACCTGCTCCTACTCACTTAAAGTTGTCAAAGGATGAATATGGTGTGAGTGTGGATCAAAGTCTATACAGAAGCATGATTGGTAGTCTATTGTACCTCACTGCTAGCAGACCTGATATTTCTTTTGCTGTTGGAGTTTGTGCCAGATATCAATCTGAGCCTAAAGTTAGTCACTTGAATCAAGTGAAGAGGATTCTGAAGTATGTGAATGGGACTAGTGACTATGGCATGCTTTACAGTCATGGATCAGGTACTGAGTTAAGTGGTTATTGTGATGCTGATTGAGCAGGGAGTGCTGATGATAGAAAAAGTACTTCAGGAGGTTGTTTCTTCTTAGGGACTAATCTGATCTCTTGGTTTAGTAAAAAATAGAATTGTGTGTCTCTTTCTACTGCTGAAGCTGAGTACATAGCAGCAGGGAGTAGTTGTTCTCAACTTGTTTGGATGAAGCAAATATTGACTGAATACAATGTCAAGCAAGATGTCATGACATTGTACTGTGATAATCTTAGTGCTATCAATATCTCCAAAGAACCCTATTCAACATAGCAGAACTAAGCATATTGATATACGTCATCATTTTATAAGAGATTTGGTTGAAGACAAAGTAGTTGCTTTGGAACATGTTGCTACTGAACAGTAATTAGCTGATATTTTTACAAAGGCCTTAGATGCAAATCAATTTGAAAAATTAAGAAGCAAATTGGGAATTTGCATATATGAGGATTAAGTGTGCTGGGAGGTGTCATGTGCAGTTGTGAACTTTATTGCTTATGTTTAGTTTAAAGGAAACAGATTTTTTTCAACTGCTGAAAGCATACAAGATTAGATATTAGTACATCAAAAGCAACAAACAAAGGGTCTAAAGATTATCCCAACCCCCTGAATCAAGAAAAGTTTTCCAATCTTCATCCCATTCATCATCAGAAGCATGAAGTTGCACTGGAGGTTTTTTGATGGTTTTCATCCTTGTCTCTGATGTTTTTCTTGTTCTTGTTGCTCCTGAAGTTGCCCCAGCTGTAGACAGTGTTTTGTTCTTCAACTTCTGTGGATCTGGTTTCTTGACCTCTTGCATGTGTTTCTTTCCTGCATCTTTGTTAGACTGACTCATGGTTCTATCTGTGGTATGTTGTTAGAAGTAAGGAGGCTTGGTTCTTATACTGTATAAAGAGTCTTTGTTTGTATCGTCTGACCAGTCAAAGCGGTCTTTGGTTTGGGAACTTGTTTTTCTTGGGAAGCCATTTATTTGACCTTGTCAAATTGGATGTCAGAACTTCGTGTTTGCTGCCTTGGTAGGTTAAGAGGTTGTCTAATTGTGGCTAAAAAAGGGGAGAGTTAGCCTAGGGTTGCTGTTTGCTGTTGCCTAGCTTTGTGTGGTTCTTATTTTGAGGGGGAGTTTGTAGTTGGTGCAGCTGTTATGTTGTTTGAGTTTATTTTTCGTGCAGCTGTTGGATGTTGCTGATGCTGGTTGTGTAGTGAATGTTAGTAGTTGTTTAGAGTTTGGTGTTTATCTGCTGCAAGTTTTTCTGATGTTGCCTGAGATTGTTTTAGCCAAAATTAGCCAAAGGGGGAGATTGTTAGTTCTTGTATTGGCTGTAATTTCGGTAAAACAATGGTGTTGTTGAAGATGTCATATGTCTGATGTCTTAACATGAGTTCTTAACATTCAGTTTATGTTAAGTTATTTAGGGTTGCAGTTTTGTGTGCTGATGTTAAACATGATGTCTTGACATCAGTTGATAGAACATCAGAACATCAGTATGTTGTGTTTTGTTAGGGTTGCGTGTATCAGTTTGTTTTGGAAAGATCTGGTGGAGAGATTGTAGGCGAATATCTTGGTATAGATATTTTCTGGTGCAATCAGATATGGAGAAGATCTTGTTGCTGCTTTTAGGGCTGAAGATATGAAAAGATTTGAAGAATAAAATCTGTTTTAATTTCAAATCAAATCAGAGATTTTCAAGGAGTCCAAGCCCAAGTCTGAGTTTCAATTTAAAGCAGCCACAACCCTACTTGGAAGAGACGAAGACAAGAGATTAAAGACTAAGTGTCAAGTGTGTTTTCGTCTGTGTTTTTGTAAACCATTCATTCATCGTTGATGCTTGAATTGGTGTGATTGTTTGAGTTGTAATTTGTCCACTCTAAAGATTTTAAGCAAGAGTGTATTGTTCTTGATCAAAGCTGTTAAGTAAGATCAAGTTGTGTTCGTTGAAGATTGTTCTTCTTTGCTTTGTAATCTTGTATTGTATCACTGAGGTGATTAAGGGGGAGTGAGTGGTTTTCTCATATCTAAGTGTAACTTAGGTAGAAGTATCATTGGGTAGAGATTAAGTTAGTTGATTGTCAACTGGTATTGTTGAGTATGTAATTTAATTCTACTAATAGTGAATTTCCTCCATGGTTTGGTAGCCCCCAGACGTAGGTAGTTAGACCGAACTGGGTAAATAATTCATTGTGTTGCTTGACTGTTTTTATTACCTTGTTTCATATAGCAGATTGTGTTGTTGTGACATCACACCTAACACCACACATCTGATACCAGAATTTCAGCTCATACTTCTAAGATTTCTTCCATTTAGCGGTTTCCCGACATCTACCTCAGTATCTCCCAACATATTCAGATTCGACATATGATCTACAAGACCACTTTCAATAAGAATATCTGAGATGAGTCTTCCTAAATAAATGTAGATTTTAGTTTTCGAATTATGTCTTGTTTCTTTGACTGCATCTCTCAGATACTTGAAGAGAATTTAGGGTAGATGCATTGGTTCTCCTTTCATCAGATAATACAACATAAACTTTTGATCAGTATTCACATAGTCAGGTGAACTGGATGCAGGTATGTGATGAATGCATCCCAAAATGATCATGAGCAAAACTCGAAGTTTCTTATGAATAACTTGATTATTAGATTTTCTCTCTGAATCTTTAAAGTAGATGGCAAGAATGATTTCTTGACTAAGTGTTTGTGATATATTCTTCATGTTGTACACCCGTTTTCCTTTTGCATGCTCTATTCCAAGTAGAGTAGCAATTGATTTCTCTGTGATGACAATCTTCCTTCTCATAACAAAATAAACAATGAATTTGTCATCATAATCGGCGAATCTCCAAAATTCCTTTATTAATCTTGGAAAGACTGAACCATAGAGACGATCAAAGTAATTTCCCCGGCCTTGTTTTTGAAGATCTTCGGTTAAATATATTCCATTAGCTTTTAAGTTTTCAAAGTCCACTACAAGTTCACAGAGAACTTCCAGTTTTTCAAGAGGTGTTGCCATATGGATTTTTGCAGGTCGATCGAGGATATGTTGAACATCATTCGGTTGAGAGCCACCCAGAGATTGCTTAGAAGATATAGATTCTTGTCACATGGCGCCGGTAGAGTTAGGTTGATAGGATTCAAATTGTTCCATTTGTTTTGAGAAATTATAGGCAGCTTGTTGTTGATTATCCATTTGAAAACTAGGGTTTCAAAGAAGAGGGGTTTTCAAGAAAAGATAAAGTGTGGAAGAAGGTGAGCGTAGTGTGTGAGAGTGAGATTAGTGAATATATATAAATGAAGAAAATGATTATAATATTAAAAATAGGGAGAGTAATAAATAGTAATAATGATTTTAAACCTAATCTCAAGACATCCCATTGCTCGAGGTGTCATTCCAACGAGTAGCGTATAAATTTGAAATAGACAGGTGTTTAAGACATTTCATAGCCACTAGTTTGAAAATGCATGGTTTAGATGCTCTCAGAGTCAAGAATACCAAAGGATTTTCTAACTTGAGATGGTTTTGACCAAAACACTTTCTAACTTGTAGAAATATCGTTGAGTCAGAAGGATATAACAAATATTTGCATCAGTCAGAACCACAATTTTTAGATAGAGTTGAACACAATAGAAAGGAAACTTCATTCTAGACAGGGTTCCATTTTTAGATTTTTCATAATGAACAAGAACTTATCTTCAGCTAAGGGTTTTGTGAAGATATCAGCCTACTGCTGGTCTGTATCTATGAATTCTAAAATGATTACCCCTTTCTGAACATAGTCTCTAATAAAATGATGTTTGATTTCTATGTGTTTGGATCTAGAGTGTAAAATAGGATTCTTACTTAGACAAATAGCAGTTGTGTTATCACAGAAGATAGGAATGTTACTCTCATATATCTAAAAATCTTCAAGTTGATTTTTCATTAAGAGCATCTGAGCGCTACAAAGAGATGCTGAGATGTATTCTGCTTCAGTTGTAGATAGTGTAATAGTTAATTGTCTTTTGCTAGCCCATGAGACGAGATTGTTTTCCAGAAACTGATAGTTTCAAGAGGTGCTTTTTCGTTCTAATTTGTCTCCAGCGTAATCTGCATAACAAAAACCTGATAGCTTGTATTCTGATGTTTTATCATACATCAAGCCAAGGTTAGCAGTTCCCTTCAGATACCTTAGGATTCTCTTAACAGCAGTTAAATGAGTTTCCCTTGGATCTGATTGAAAACTAGCACAGAGACATACACTGAATAAAATATCTGGACGAGAAGCAGTCAGATAAAAAGAGAGTCTATCATACCACGATAGAGCTTCTGATAAACCTTTTTACCTTTCTCATCCTTTTCTGGAATGCTTGTTGGATGCATTGGAGTTTTTGCTGGTTTGCTATCCGACATGTCAAATTTCTTCAGAAGTTTTTTTGTGTACTTGCTTTGATGAATATATGTGACATTTGGATTCTGATTTACTTGCATTCTTAGAAAGTACTTTAACTCTTGCATTAGACTCACTTCAAATTCTGCTTGTATTAGCTTAGAAAATTCTTGACACCCAGATGGATTAGCAGAACAAAAAATTATATCATCTACCTAAATTTGGCATATCATAAGATCGTTTCCAAAGTTCTTACAGAAAAGAGTAGTGCCCACTTGTCCTCTGGTAAAGTTGTTTTCTAGAAGAAAAGAACTTAGACTTTCATACCAAGCTCTGGGAGCTTGTTTCAGACCATATAAAGATTTTTTAAGTTTAAAAACGTGTTCAGGAAACTTGACGCTTTCAAAACCTGGAGGTTGGTGAACAAATGCCTCTTCAGAAATGTATTCGTTCATAAACGCACTTTTGACATCCATTTGATATAAAGTAATACCATGATTAACATCAAAAGAAATTAAGAGACAGATTGATTTAAACTTGGCGACTGGAGCAAAGGTTTCATTATAGTCAATACCTTCCTGTTGACTGTAACCTTGTGCAACCAATCGTGCTTTATTTCTAACAACTTCTCCTTTCTCATTTAGCTTGTTTCTTAATACCCACTTGGTTCCAGTAACATGAGTTCCTTTTGGCTTGGGTACTAGATCCCAGACGTCATTTCTGGAGAATTGATTCACTTCTTTTTGTATTGCTAGAATCCACTCATTATCCTGAAATGCTTCATCACAAGATGTTGGTTCTATTTGACACACCAATCCCATAAGCATTTCCTCAGTTTGTTTGAAGGTGGATCTTATTCTGATAGGTTCAGCTTTATCTCCTAGAATCAAGGCTTTTGAGACAGTTTGTCTATTTCTTTGCCTTTTCTGAGTTGGAGAACAATTTGAAGTATATATATTAGCATTCTTTGAATCTTTTTCTTCATAATCTTTTGCCTTTTCTCCTGAGCCTCAAAGTGTTATTTCTAAATTTGCAAAACTTTCAATTAGCTTTGACTTTTCTAAGTCAAGCTTATCGTCAAAATGAACATGAATTGATTCTTCCATAATGCGTGTTTCTATATAAAATACTCTGTAGCCTTTAGGGCGTTTAGAGTATCCTAACGTAATACATTTTTGTGCCTTAGAGTCAAACTTGTTCAGATTCTCTTTTGTGTTCAAAATATAACATGAACATTCGAAAGGATGGAAATAAGAAATGTTGGGTTTTCTTCCCTTGCATAATTCATAAGGAGTTTTCTCCATAATAGCTCTAATGGAGATTCTATTATGAATGTAACACATTGTACTAACAGCTTCTGCCCAAAAGTGCTTAACTACATTTGTCTCATTGATAATGGTTCTGGCCAATTCTTGCAAGGTCCTATTCTTCCATTCCACAACTCCATTCTACTGTGAAGTTCTAGGGCAGGAGAAATCATGGTATATGCCATTAAAATCAAATAGCTCTTCAAACTGCTGATTCTCAAACTCACCACCATGATCATTTCTGACTCTAATGATCTTAGAATCAAACTCATTTTTCACTTTAGAACAAAAACTAGTGAACACAGAATGTGACTCATTCTTATGCCTTAGGAATTTTACCCATGTCCAACGACTGTAATCATCTACAATGATAACTCCATACTTCTTACCATTGAAAGATGTTTTTTTCACAGGACCAAACAAGTCAATGTGTAGAAGCTCCAAAGGTCTAAAGGTGGAAACAACATTCTTAGATTTGAAGGATGTTTTAGAAAACTTGCCCTTTTGACATGCTTCACAAAGAGCATCTGAAGTAAACTTCAGCTTAGGTAGACCTCTGACTAACTCAAGTTTATTTAGCTGAGAAATCCTTCTTAAGCTAATATGACCCAAGCGTCTATGCCACATCCACTGCTCTTCGTTAACATACATTAAGCATTTAACATCTTGGTTTTTAAGATCAGAAAGTTTAATTTTGTAAATATTTTTTTTCCTCTTTCCAGTGAAGAGAACTGTGCCATCATTCTGACTTACGGCCTTGCATGTTTTCTTATTAAAGATAATGTCATAGCCTTTATCAGTTAATTGACTTATGGATATCAAGTTATGCATTAGACCTTAAACAAAAAACACATTAGATATAGAAGAAAAAGATATGTTACCAATTGTTCCAGATCCCCTGATTCTTCCTTTCTGGTTTCCTCCAAAACCTACAAATTCTGCATCTTTTAGTTCCAGGCTTTGGAACATATGCCTTCTTCCCGTCATGTGTCGCAAGCATCCAGAGTCCAGGTACCATGACTGGTCTCTTAACTCTGCTGCATAGGATATCTGCAACATACACTATCTTATCTTTTGGTACCCATAATCTTTTGGGTCCTCTTTGATTAGTTTTCTTAGAGTTTCTAATCACTTTGGGTTTTCGTGCATTGTTAAATTTTTGTGTATGTGCAGGTGTATAATGATAAGAAAAAGGAGATTTTGGTTTTTCTTCTTTAAGTGAGATTTGATCATCATCATAAGGATCATAACCAATTCCTCTCTTTCCATTATGACTAACACCATAAATCATGGAAGCCATTCTGCTCCTATCTATGCTATTGTTTAAGAATTTCTGAAATGCCTTATCATATTTATATAGGATGGTTTCAGAAGTTAGCGAAGCTTTAGAAAGAGTTTCTTCTAGTTTTAAATTTTTTGTTCAGAAAAGTGTTTTCTTTTTCTAAGACAAAATTGTCATCTTTTTGTTTAGAAAACTCTTTCTCTAGCTTAATACAATCTTCAACTTCAGATTCACGAACCTTTTTTAAGTCCTTGAATTTGCGTTGAAGTTTCTAATACCTATTCAGAGATTCAGATAAGCATAATGTTGCGGTGAGAATCGGATATCAAGCTATTAATTAACTTGAATCATACATATTTTAAATTCACCACCGAGCTTTGATTTATCCAAAGGAAAGGGTAAAGATCGAAGAAAACCCTAATTGCGCTATGTGAAGACACAACTAAGAGATCTAAGGTTCGAGGGTTAGTTATAGCTAGGGAAGGTGTTAGCATCCTAGATATCTGTAGTACTCTACAGGAACCTCTTATTTGTATTTGTGTTATGTTTGCTTGCTAAGGGATCTATGCTAAGGTAAGAGAAAGACCTATGGTAAAGACCAAGGTACTAAAGGTAAAGACCTAATGGTAAAGACCTATGCTAAAGGTAAAGACCTATGGGTATATACACTAAGTATGCTCACCAAGACGTCGCATCTCGTGCCTACGTATCCTAATAAGGATGGAATCAGAGCATTCATAGTTCACCTTAACGAGGGTGAGGAACCATTGACTATGGTCAAAGTTCCAAGGGGAAATGAGTATTCATGATCATGATACTCACATAGAGTTAAAGAACTCTCTAAATCTAGGTGAAAAAAACTAACCAAAAGACTGACTTTGAACAAAGTCAAAAGGGAAGTGAATACTCATTATGATGAGGATCACATAGAATTTTAAGGACTCTATCCTAATTTAAATGGGTAACTGACTATAATCAGGCCAAAGGGAAATGGAACATCATTATGATGATGCTCACATAGAGTTGAAGAACTCTAGGTTAATCCTAAGTTGTAGGGTAAGTGGCTCTAATGAGGCCAAGGAGGGAAATGAGCATCTATGATGATAGTGCTTACAATAAGGGTAAGGATTCTAACCTACACTAGGTCAAGGAGAAGTGGCTCTAATGAGGCCAAGGGATTGATCCTAATGAGGTTAAGGGAAAAGAATGACTCTAATGAGGCCAAGGGTGGAATGGTGGCTCTAATGAGGCCAAGAGATAAATGAGTTATCTATGACATTAAAGTCAATGGAGAGACTTTCCTTTGGAAGAAGGGGAACGAAGAGGGTTGAGGAAAGGAGCTAACAAGCTAGCCTCACTAAAGGGGATAACTTAATAAAGTTAAAGATAAAGGATAACAATGATATTAACATTTAAATTTATGATGGCTAAAACACATGGATATAGTACATGGATAATGATGGTGAATGTGATGACATTCAAAGTAAGCACTTAAGAAAGTATCAAGAGTTATGTTAACACAAAAATATCATTCATTAATGAGCAAGGTAAATACCTAAAGGGAGCATGATATAAGTCTAGACATCTTAATCAAATAGGTGATGACCTAATATGGGGAAAGTCTTTGACCTAAACTTTGTGTTAAGGGGAAGTATCATTAATGTAAAGTCCATTTTTATGAAAGGAAAATCTAAACACATATGTTCATTGTATAACCTAAATTGGTGGTTTGTATATATATTGAAGTCATGTATACATAAGGGGGAAGCCCTAATTGAAGGTAAAGACCTATCTATAACTTCAAGGGGATGACAAAAGTCTATACATTCTAAAGTAAACATATACACTTACAAGTGTGCCTAACAACAAAATTCACAACTATGCACAAGTCTAAGTCATGGGGAAAGGAACTTAGTATGTTAAAACAAACTTTACAAGTCCTACAAAGATAAGGGAAACTAAGAGTCATAACCCTAGAATCAAAACTATTCTAAATAAACCTAAAAGAAACCTATACTTCACATATGAATAAACACCCTAAAAATAAATATTTTTGGAGATTATAAATGTCATAATAACATAGGTAAGAATATTAAAAAGATGCAAAAGGAATGGGTTCAAAAGCATAAAAGAGGAGGGAGTTATGGATTGGAGAAGTTTGTGAGGGAAGCTAAAAAACTAAGTGCTAAAAAATAATAGGGAGGGTCCCAAAGGGAGTTGACCCCACGCCCTTATCATTGCAACTAAAACACTTAACCAGCTGTACTGGTTGATGGACTTGAGATAATATACACCTTTGTCAAAATAAATATGAAAGTAACATGAATCCTTCAGAAAAAATGCGCACCGGCCAAAAGGGTTGATGCCAGGATCGAACCCAAGACATTACACACACATATGACACGGCAAGGCAAGGTTAGCGCCGCTGGGGTGGCCAATACATCCAGTTATAAAACTAAACCTAATTAATAATATGTGAAAACAAGTTCCCAGACCCAGGATGGCGCCATGGCAAGGTTTGACACAGTTGTGACCTAGAAAAAACTAGTTGCAAAAGCAACTCTAACTTCCTCTACACTTCATAGAAATGGAAATTGTAAAGATCAAAATCGTGCACTTTTTCACAAGGAATCTGGTGGAACAATTGGTTTTTGCTAAATGTGTTTCTAACTTAAAACACAATAGTGGTCTTAAAATAAGCACATTCTTGCATTTTCTATGGCACAATCAATAAGAAACATGTTAAGCAACATTCAAGGGGTCAAACATATCATAAACATCAAACTTAAACTGTCCATGCTCAGTGTACATAAAAAATTAACATGCTTCTCAAAATCAGATTTGAAAACACATACCTCTTGAAGCTCAAACTTGCAGTTCTTAGAATAGGTGTTCCAGCAAGAGATTGATGGTCTGAGCAGCTCCTAAGCATCCTTTTGATCCTTTCTAAGTACTTTGAAACCAAAGAAACTGGTTGGACTGGTGTATGCCTCTTTCTTGTACAAGTGACCAAAGTTTCCAAAAGTGAACTTGAGGTAAATGTTGTTACAGTTGATGAATCAAGTTTGGAACACCTCAAACATGTTTTATGGAAGGTATTTGAAGTGTTGGAATTGATGGAAGTGGAAAGAATCAAAATTGGTCCACAAAAATGCAGAAAGTCAAACTTCTTTAGGGTTGAGAGTTGACTTTCTGATTTGAGAGGTTTTTGATGGTGGTGAGAGTTTGAGCATGTTTAATGGATGTTTTATGGTTTGTGTGAATGATTTGTTTGAAGGTTTGAGGGCTGGAACTGAGTGTGGACAAGTTTGTGTACATGAGAGGTTTTTGGTTCACAAGGGTGGATGAATGCAAGAACTGGTTTCTCTAGCCTTGCTTGAATGTTTGCCTCAGGTTTTGTTGTGTGTTTGAAGTGTGTTGGGATGCTCTATTTATAGGCAAGAGGTAAGAGGGATCAGATGGCAGAAGTTCAACTGGTTAGTTCTTGGTTTGGTTAAAACTTAGTTGAAATGCAAGTGGATGGTTTGCAAGAATTCATGGTTCCAAAGCGTGGCACTGATGTTTCTAGAGTGGTTAGGAATTCAGTCACTTTATCATGATGTAAAGAAAAGTTCTGGTACAGAAGGAGCAATTTGGAGGCTCAAGAAACTGACTTTGTGCATAAAGACACCTTTTCCAAAATGGAAGTCAAGACTTTATGCCATAAGTAGCAAGATCAAGTGGATAAAGCTCAAATTTGTTGGATAATGCTCCCATATTCGTGCAATCTTCTGAGAAAATGAAGATTTGCAAGTAAACCTCTCTGAAATGCAAGATTATGTAGCAAGGAATTGGATTTGCAACAAGTTCACATGGTAGAAAGCATGAAAATCAAGTTTCAAGCCCTAAACCTCATAGATTCGATTCTCTTAGCTCACACATTGGATTGGGGTATTCTAGTAATTTTTGGAAAGCCCCAAGTATGCTCTACAATGTTCATGTTCACTCCAAGTCCTGAAACCAAAGGGATCAAAATGAAAAGGTGGTTGAAGTTGGCTGCAAACTAGGGCAAAAAGAGTGAAATTTCACTAAGTCCTAACTTGATTTGAACTTCCAAGCCTCATAACTTAAAAACTAAGCCTCTTTTTGAGAATTACCCTCTAATACATTTTAAAGTTCATGATGAGAGCTTAAAATTGAGCTTTGGACCACAAAAAATGGATGTGTGCTTTGAAAGTTATGACTCTTCAAAGTTCACACAAGGACTAGATTCTTCCACACTTAGAAAAATTTCAAAGACCAAACTTTGCCCTTTTTGAAAAAAACCTCTCCAATCTTGATTTCTCATGCTCTAAATAAAAGATCAAACATATCTTGATGGAATATGACTTGAATGCTTCATCTTGGACCCAAAACATCAAAAGTCAGAGGTTTGACTTTTCAGATAAAACCCTAATTTCCTCAGGAATTCAACTGGGTGATCCTTTGTGATCTTGCTTTCTCAAACTTCTCAAATACCAATAGATGGCCTCCAAGGATGCATATGAGCATATGGAATCATGTCTCAAGACTTGGGGTCATGCCTTGACCTAAAGTCAAAGGCATGGTTGACTTTTCTTGACAAAACCCTAATTTGGGGCAAGATGAACTTGAGGTTCATTGCACTTGTGGTGGGAGCCAAACACACTTGATTTCCTAATGAATAAGGCCTATTGAATGTATGTAGGCTCACTTGGTTGATGAACCAATCAAGGTATTGACTGATCACACCAAGATTCCTTTGTAATTCCTCTGGTCAAAACCCTAATTCCACAACTCTTGATTTCATGGTTTCTCCTTGATTTCTCCTGATCCAATCACATGGAACCATGGAATATGATTTGGAAACCTCGTGATCAACCCTCAAGACCAAAGATTAAGATTTTGGAGCCTCAATTGACCTTCTTGACCAAATGACTTCAAACACCTTTCTTAACCACCTAGTGAACACTTGAGATGGATGCATTGAGCCAAAAAGTGTCTTTGGAGACTTTGAAATGTATGAGAACTTGGTTTATTGAACTTTCCCTCTTTCTTGTGCAAAACCCTAGCTTTCAAATAGAATAAAACTAGAAAAATATGATGGTTAGTTGACAATGCATAGATGATTGAACCCTAATGCAAATGCAAAATGTCATGACATCTAAGGGGTAAAATTTGGGGTATAACAGTTGCCCCTATTTAAATAGCTTCACCGGATGGCGCGAACGATGATAATCCTCGTGAAATCAAGGTGAAAAGGTATTTAAATATAGCAAATCAAAAATTTTGCCATTAGATGAAATGCACGTGCTAAGGACAGGTAAAAACATGCAAATGCTGACATGCCATGAACTTCTAATATGATGATATGATGGCACCAAATGCAGACAAAACAAGACACAAAAGGGGGCGAAGGTCTACAACCTAAAGGAAAGACTCACTGGGGATGAAGGTTAATAACCAACGAAAGAGACTCACTAGGGAGTGACTAAGAAGACACTGGGGATAAGAAAATAAATTGCGGGGACTCCATAGATTCTCACATGAGATGGAAATCATAGAGGTGTTCTCCACTGGGGAAAATCCAGGGAGATGGACGACAGGTTCAGATATGACCGGACAACTTCGGGGATAGCTAAAAAAAGATAGGCAAACTCTTTACTGGGGATGAAACCAGAAAGCAGACATGATCTCCACCGGAGATCAATTTGACACTGAAGGATAGACACCCCACAAAAGATTTTCTGGTGATTTCTTATACTGAAGAGTTCAAACGAGATCTTCAAGAAAAAAACCAGAAAAGACAAACACAAACACAAACTCTGCGTGCGCCAAATGATGATAACCTACAAGGACTTTCAAATGATATTGGTAACAACCAATCTTAAGATGCTAATAATAATTGGACTTTAAAAACATGCCAGTAATCACTGGACTTAAAGTGCTGATAATGATCCGACTTTTCAACAAAATGCCTGTAAACACTGGACTTTTACGGGGACATTGGTAATGACCAAACCTCTGCTGGGGATAAGATTGTAAGATGCCAATAATGATTAGACTTTGAAAAACGTGCCAATAATCACTGGACTTGTATACGGTACCGATAATGATTGGTATTAAAACAATACCAGTAATTACTAGACTCTTGACACCAATAATGATTGGATCTTGAACAAAGAGACATACAGTTAAGACTGGCCAATTAAAATTGGATTTTTTTGAAATAAAAGGGCATACAGTTATGACTGACTAATTATGATTGATTTTTTTAAATAATGCCAGTAATTACTGGACTTGAGGAATCAATAATGATTGACTTGTGAGGTAATGCCAGTGGACACTGGACTTAGAGTACCAAATAAACAGGTCTTTAGACGATGCCAGTAAACACTGGACTTTTACAATACCAATAATGATTGGAATTTTTTCAAAATACGCCAGTAAACACTGGACTTCACGATACCGATGATGATCAATATTTGGAACAATGCTAGTAAATACTGAACTTTTAATACTAATAATGACTGGGTTTAAAAAACGTTCCAGTAAACACTGGACTTCATGATACCGATGATGATCGATATTTGGAACAATGCCACTTAACACTGGACTTTCAATACCAATAATGATTGGCCTGATGGCAGAGCTTAGACCACAAACGGGACGTCACCGGGGTTGCATAGTGATGACTAAGCTTCTTGGGTAATAAGGATAACAATTAAACTCGACGCACGCTAGTGATAACTGGACGCAAGCAGGACACGGATGCCAATCCACGAACTAAAAAGATACTTAACCTGAGCATGTTAAGGTAAAAGAGGTTAAGACCCAAAAGAAACACACCAAATACTAAAATGCACATGATATGGTATGATGCGAATGCTAAATGATATGCAAGAGACGACTCTGACGAGAGGCGAAAGATTGAGGAAAAGGGAAAATGGATAACACATCCACTGCAAAGAGCCACACTGAATCCGAAAAGAACAGCCGCTTAGGGGTCTGATAGGAAGTATTCTTCTTTCACCTGAGGAGGTAAAGACTCTCCACTTTCAACAAACATCTGTGGATGATATTGCGGAGGAATCCTTTGTATCATGGTAGTCCCATCATCACTGAAGTGTTCCAATCCAGGAGGCATTGCCGGTTTAAACCTGCTTCCTTAGGGAATTATATGCCAGATGGTTTAACAGTGCTTTCGTCACAACAAGAACCACTAGGGAGTCTGTGATTTTACTAAATCGTCCCAAGAGCCAATAGTAGATTATGTTTCCATTGTGTTTTCTCAAAAGATTTGTTTTTATTTCAAAATTTCCGCTTTCAAAACCGTTATTAATCAATAAATGAAGTTTTGCATAACAAGAAAAGAGTAGAGAAATGATAAATATCAAACAAAGAATGGTCCAAAATCTGGTTTCATTTGAATGGAAACTTGCAAATGGCAATGTTCCATGGAACATTACAATTAGGAAATGGCAATAAGAAAAAGGTTACATTGTACTCAATGACCACTATTATCCCTAAAGACTAAGAATCCTCCAAAGCCTCGTTGCTGATGAGAGCGGATAAGCTCGATTTTTTGCTTGAATTTCTTGGTATCGGTGACAACCCTTCTGACATTGTGAGACGCCTTTTGTCCCTAACTTTTGCCTGGATCGCCCTTTCGGGTTTTCAATCCACCAGAACGCTCATTTTTGCCTAGGCATCCCTTTCGGGTTTTCAACCTAGCGAGCTCTTTCTTTCTTTCTTTCTTTAATCCCTAACTTTTTCCTGAGTCTCCTTCATAGGTTATGACCCACCGGGATACCCTTTTCTTTCCTAAGTCGCCATTTTTGGTTTTCGACTTAGCGGGTTTTTTAGGCGTAATATTTTCTTACTGCATCAATATTTACAGGGTGTGAGAGTTGTTCGCCATCCATCGTCATAAGAATTAGAGAACCTCCTAAGAATACAGTCTTTACCACAAATGGGCCTTCATAATTAGGCGCCCATTTTCCACGTACATCCCTTTGAGATGGCGAGATCTTTTTGAGTACGAGTTCCCCTTCTTGGAATTCACGAACACAGACCTTCTTATCGAATGCCCTCTTCATCCTCTTCTGATACAAATGACCATGACACATCGCAGTCAGACGTTTCTCATCGATAAGGTTCAGCTGATCATATCTTTCTTAGACCCATTCTGCTCCATCAAGCTTGGTCTCCATCAGAATTCTCAAAGACGGTATCTCTACTTCAATGGGAAGAATGACATCCATCCCATACATCACAGAAAAGGAGGTTGCCCCTGTCGAATTCCGAACCGAAGTTCTATACCCATGCAAGGAAAATGGTAACATCTCATGCCAATCCTTATAAGTCTTGACCATTTTCTGCAGGATCTTTTTGATATTTTTGTTAGCAGCTTCGACAACTCCGTTCATCTTGGGACGGTAAGGTGAAGAATTATGATGCTAAATTTTGAAGCCGTCACACAACTCCTTCATTGTCTCGTTGTTCAAATTTTTCCCATTATCTGTTATGATCCTGTTTGGAATTCCATAACGACAGATAATTTGGTTCTTAATAAAACGGGCAACCACTTCCTTGGTCACGTTGGCGTAGGAGGCAGCTTCAACCCACTTCGTGAAGTAGTCAATAGCCATTAAGATGAACCGATGACCATTAGAAGCTTTTGGCTCAATTACCCTAATCATGTCAATGCCCCATATAGAGAACGACCAAGGTGATGACAACACATTCAACAATGTTGAAGGTACGTGCACCTTGTCAGCATAGATTTGGCATTTGTGACATTTTCTGGCATATTGGATGTAGTCGGTCGCCATAGTTAACCAATAATACCCAGCTTTCAAGATCCTTTTAACCATGGCGTGCCCATTGGCGTGAGTGCCAAATTCTCCTTCATAAATGTCTTAAATTAACAGGTCTGCTTCTCGTTTGTCAACACATCTTAGCAAAACCATGTCATGATTCCTTTTGTATAACACATCATTACTGAGGAAAAACTTTGACGACAACCTTCTCAACGTTTTCTTGTCAAGAGTTGAAGCATTAGCAGGGTATTCTTGATTCTTTAGGTAATTTCTGATGTCATGAAACCATGGTTTCCCATCCACCTCTTCTTCAATCAACTGGCAGTAGGCTGGTTTAGTTTTGCGCTTAATTCTGATTAGTGGTGCCTCGTTAACAAATCTGACCTTCCACATTGAAGCTAACATGGCTAGAGCATCAGCTATGTGGTTTTCTGATCGCGGAACATGACAGAAAGTGATCTCATCAAAGTATTGCATCATCTCCACAATGTAAGCACGGTACGGGACCAACCTCTCATCTCTAGTCTCCCATTCACCTTTGACTTGATAAATAACCAGAGCAGAATCTCCACTGACTTCCAAAATCTTAATTCTGAGGTCAATAGCTGCTTCCAACCCTAGAATGCACGCTTCATATTCAACAATATTGTTTGTACATTCAAAGCAGAGTCTTACTATAAACGGGGTGTAACCACCATCAGGGTTCTGTCATACCCCAAATTTTGACCACCAAAATTTCCCATCATTGTGCAAATCATTGCCACAATATGGATGTGCCATCATGACTTATCAATTTCCTCAAGGATTATTGAGCTTTCACTACAACCAAAGACAAAGGATCAATCAAGAAATGACATGATCTTCAACTTGTCTAACCTCTCAAACACACATAAAGGATCAAGAGGATTCCCATATCAAGAATCAAGCACAAAGTTGCAAAATTCCAAGTGGATCAAGCCTCAAGATCGTCAGTCTCACCAAATTAGGGTTTTGGTCAACCAAGGCCTCCAGATGAAAATTTTCTTCTGGGCATGAGCCAATGCTTCAAAGCACAACCCAAGATACTCCAAAGGACCTCGTGGACCTAATCATCAAGTCAATTTAGCCTCAGGGGAAACATTCATCAAAAATCAAGAATTTAGGGTTTCTTGACCTAATTCATCCCTAAGTTGACTTTTAGAGCAAAATATGAGCCAAGACCTCAAGACATGATTTGAGGGCCTCAAATACATCACATTAATACATTTGCAACAATGGATTGATCCAAGAAGCTTGATTCACAATTTTCAATTTCATCTGGACCGCAATTAGGGTTTTGAAGAAAAAGTCAACTGTATCTTTGACTTTTGACCAAGACATGCTCCCAAACCTTGGGACATGATTCAAGACACCCTAAAACACCTATGGAATCCATCCATTAGGTTTGAATTGGGTCAATAACTTGATTGCACAAAGAATCACACATTTTGGATTTCATCTTACAAAAAGTCAACTGTGTATAAAATCAAGTTTGACTTTTTGGAATTTTTCACAAATATGGTTCCCCTAAGTAAAAAACAATGTTAATGTATGATATTGATCATCATCCATCAATAAAAATCAAGAAAAGTGAGGTTTCTTGCAAAAGGGGCAACCATGAGAAACCAAAATTTTTCTAAGTTATGGAACAAAAGTGGTTTTGTACCAACTTTGCAAGGTCATAACTCCTAAACCACAAGGTCTTTTTCTTCCATCCAAAGCTCAAATGAAAGTTCATCTTACATACTTTAAAAGTGTCAACTACAAGAAATTTCAAATCCTCATGGATTTTGAGTTATAGATTGATCAAAATCACAAAAAGTGAAAATGGCAATTTTTTCCAACACTTAGTGAAATTTTCAAAAGTCTGAATCTGTTTCACTTTTTTCAAACTTTGAGGACATTTTTCACCTTGATACAAGTAGAACCAGGTCCATTGGTGAACAACAAAGTTAAAGTATGTCATGAGAGCTTTCTAAATTGTCCAAGAACTCAATTAAACTCCATTTGAGCTAGGAGTTATGGATCTCCCAAGTTGCCTTGCTACAACTGTTTTCAAGACAGATTTTGGTGCAAACTTGCACTCCACGATTCCTTAGACTGATTTTGAACACTTTTATCATTTAAATTATGTCCAATTACAACACAAATGAATGAATGATCTGATCCATAAAACAAAATGCCAAGAACCTAGCCTTCCATGTGCAAAATCATCATGAAAAGGAATCTTAAAATTCAAATTTGGCATCAAGCATTAAAGTGATGCATTGAGGTGGCATGAATGAGCCACAAAACAGTCTAAATGAGTCAAGACATATCCAAATATCAGAGGACATAAACCTGCAAAGTTTGGCACAAGTCAATGGCTAGAGGAGACCCTTGGCCAAGGAACCAAAGCATTCAATGCAATCTGATCCAAGCTGCCATTCACTATTGATGCCAAAACAAACTTGCTCTACTATAAATAGAGCTCATTTGTGATCAGTTTGAATACACCAAAGCACCCAAACTGATGCTTTCCTCAAATTCTCTCTCTCACTCCAAAAAACACCTTCTCTTGCAAGTCACTATCGGGTTTTGCATTTGAGAACAATTTTGTCCAAACCAATGATGCAAGCACCTCACATACATCATATGTAAGTGATTCAAACACATAAACAACATCTGGAACATCAAAATCCAAAAGTAGTACCCCATTTGCACAAGCTTTTAGCAGATTTGCAGTTGAGGTGCCATATCAAGTTCCAGTTCATTTCAATCCACTCCAAGCATTCAAACACACTCCTTGGCACCTAAGGAAGCTGTCCAGATCATTGGAACACATCTGTAACATCTCCATCATCAAGCTCGATCACCAGCTGCAAGAGGTAAGCCTGACACCTTCAAACTCTATATTCCATGCATCATAAATGAATTTGTGAGTTACCATCTTGTTCCTGCATGTATATAGAGTGATAACCCTCAATCAATTGTCATGAATCAATTGTGTATGGAATTTCATTGTGTTCATGATGAAATTAGGGTTCTTGAGGTTATCTTCTGATTTCTCACTCCATACTTAATATAAATGCAATTAATCTATATGGTTGTGATCCTTGTTCAAAAACGAACAAGATTGGTGTTTGAATCGTACAAAACCATTGAGTAATCAGAGAGAAAAGTGAGAAAACGCAAATCACCCATGGCTCGGTCACGAGGAAGAAGAAAGTGATCGTTGGCGCCATAATTCAAATTTTCAAATATTTGAATTTTTGATATTTTATTTAATTGATTTCAAAAATTAAATTTTCTCTGAATTTTTATGTTTTTGAATTGATTCTTTTTTACAAAATTCATGAAAATGTTAAATTATTTTATTTTTAAAAAAAATCCAATTTATATATTTTTTTAATATAGTTAGAATTTTTGTAATAATTTCATTTATTTATTTTTTAAACATTTTTAAATGAAATTCCCACCTTGATTTTTCATTCCAAATGAATTTCAAGCTTTCATGTGATTAAACATGATTTTTTCAAAATATATTTCAAAGTATACAACTTGTTTTTAAATATATTTGGTATTTTATATCATTTATTATTTAATTTCTTTTGAAAATTATATTTTAAATTCAAAATTAGGGTTTTCTCTAAATTTTGATTTTTCAAACTTCACATACACACTTTTGGACCTCTAATAGAGTGTAAGTCTCACCCCTTTGTAAATAAACCATTTTTGGGCCTCAGTCATTGTATAAGTCCCAATACGATTTTAGAAATCTCAGCGCAATCTGTAACACCCATTTAAAATAATTATTCGTTGTGTGTTGTTTATGGAATCTATTGATTAATTGAGGGAATTGTGGTTGAGGGTGAGTGTGGTAGTTACCCTTAGTTGTGGGAATTAAATGAAAACTTTAGGATAATAATAATATAATGATAAATAAATAATATGTAGGCATAAGTAGTAATAATAGTATGGTTAATATTATTATTATTATTATTATTATTATTATTATTATTATGACTAGTATTATTAATATTATTATGATTATTATTATTATTGTTGGCATCATTAGTATTATTATTATTATTATTATTATTATTATTAATATTATTGGTGTATTATTATTATTATTATTATTATTATTATTATTGTGACATTATTAGTATTATTATTAATATTTTGGTTTGTGGGAGAGAATTAAGGGAAATAAAACAAGTAAGACTGAGTTAGTGAGGGTTTAGGAAGTTAATCACTTTTCACGTAGAAAGAGAGCAAGAAGAGGAAGAACAAGGGTGCTAGGGCAGGATTTTCTTCTCTAATTTTCGCAGGAATTCAGACCCAAATTCGAGGTAAGGGGGGAGAATGGGCTCAATATAGGTGTCACTATCATGAGAGGGTAGTGAGGGGTCCTTTCCCTCATAGGATTTTATTTGTGTAATTGTGGTTGCAGATCTGAATCTGATATGTGTGTATCTGTTGTGAATGGTATAAAATCAATCATTGTTGTGAATTGGAATGATAATTGTTGTTGTTGTTGCCATGTTATACTGTGTTTGCAGATCTAATTTTTGACATGTTTAAGAGTGACGAATGTAGATCTAATAGGTGATAATTTGGCTAGTAATAATAGGTGAATTATAGATGAACAAATGAATATAATCGATGTTTTAACGGTTATAATATGGAATAGATTGCGTAGTATAGTCGGGTGATGAGGGGATTTAATCGGGAATACTTGTCGGTATGTTTCGACACATGTTTAATTGAGTGATTGAAAACCTAACTTTTTCCACTTTTGATAACAATGGTGTTAATTTTTGTAAATGTGTTGGATGGCGTTTTAATTGTGAAAATATCGTAGTATGTTGAATTCTGAGACCGGGGCTTTGTACGGAATCGAAATCGGAGGTCCGGAAGGCATTTAACGATGAAAAATAGAAAAAATTTATGTTTTTGCGCAGCATGAGTCGACTCATGGGTCGACCTATACGGACCCGCAGGTTGCACAGTTTTTCCAAAATGTCAAATTTTGTTTTCTTCATAACTTTTGATCCGTGAGTTCGTTTTGACCCCCGTTCGAAGCGTTGGAAAGCTAATGAAATATTATTTCTATTGAGAATGGTTTATAGGGCAATAGATGATTTATTTATTTCGTGATTTTGGAAAATTGTCGTGTTGTCGGAGTTTTGTCGCATTTTCTTTCCCGATTTCGCGTCCGATATAATTTCATTTGGTTTGAAAGGCTAGTAGGAACATAATTGAACATGTTAAGACTAGTAATGGTGGTAAGAATTATAAAACGTGATTTAGGTGGATTAATTAAATAATTAGCTAATTAAGACTACGTGAGGTGTTGTTATTAATCGTGTGAGCTGTGTGAGACTGTTTGGACATGGTGGTAATTCTAAGGCGACTCATAGTGAGGACATATATATGTATATAAGAACATGGGGAATCTAGTAATACTAGGAAATATGATAAACTGTATTTTTGTGTGGATTACTTCATTAATGACTGATTAATGCAAAGTAATGGATTGTTGTATATGTGATAACTGTATTGGTGCAGGTGGGTAATTCTAGTGGGAATTACGGTGAGTGTATGACTCACGTGAGATCAATGAGGATTGTGTATTATGCTTGATACTAACGTCTCATGCATACTTTTTGTGTGTAATGATATTGTGATACAGGTGTAGTAATTCAATGGTGAATTACGGTGCGAGTGTAACGCACGTGTGATCAGGAGGATCGTGTAGATGAATAACTGATGGTTATACATGTGTTTGTGCATCTTTTGTGTCATGCATTTCATGATGTGTCTGGTGGAGACATCTAGGTGGGAATCCATGATGGGTGCCTAGTCTTGTCCGGACTCTAATATGGAGTTGTGATAGAGATAAATCATTGCTCAGTGGGAGTGTATGTGATTTATCCGGATTCTAATAGGAATCGGGTTCGATTGAATGAACCATGGTGTATTGGTACCACATGCATAGTGTCAATCATCGAGTCATATTGCACTACTATGTGTTTATTGAATTATGATTGAAAGTGACAAGTGTATTCGTGATGGTGTGTTGTTTATGCGTTATTGTGTGATGACTACTCCTTAACATGTATTATACACCGTTAATTATTGAATGTAGTTCTCACCTCTTTGTTGTTTCTCGTGTCTATGCTTCTTGGGAAGTACAGATAATCCAGGTACCTGAGTAGTGCGTGGAGCTTGTGTTGCTCGATCAAGTATTAGGAGTCGCTCTGATACGTAACACGGGATATTGGGGGATTTGTTATGTTTTATACCATGTTATTTCGTTACGTATCTCATTTATTAAACTTGTATTAGACCACTTTTTATGTGGAGAGTATTGTGGTGAAGGCCTTAGTGCCATAGATTGAATTGAATTATGATTCCGCTGTAAGAACAATTTTTTATGAGTAATAAAGTGAATGAAGTAATTGAGACTTCAGGCAATTTTTATGAGATGTGACTTCCTACTTTGTTGTAAACTATGATTATTTTCATATTATTTATGTATTTTATAAAATGGGAAAGTGGGGTGTTACAATTGGTATCAGAGCAGGTCGGTCCGTCCGGCCAGGTTGTCTGACGTGGTTTGGTCTTTAGTATGCGACATGTGTGTGGAACACTGTCGATACTTGTTTGTTTTCTAACTATTATCTGCAGGAGTTGGGGATAAATTAGTGGGGGAAAAGCTGGTGCTTCTCCGAGATGCTTCCAGTGTGGAAGGATGGATTAGTGCGTAGTGGAGTATTGTTGTAGTAGGTAAGGATGGTCTATACTTTGTCATGATAGTCGGCTGTCTATTGACAAATTGAGGAACTGATCACCCTCAATCTCTTGTTAATAGTAGACGGGATCATGTTGGATGGATAGATGTGCCTTGACAACTAAGATAGCGTATGTTGTGGATTGTTTGGAGTTAAGCCAAGTGCTTACAAATAGTTGTGATGAGTCGGTATAGATTCTTATACCTGAAGACGATGTGGACAAGAGGTACTTGTTTGTCAGTTAAGTTGGGGACGTCTCCGAGGAAGGACGATCTGGTATGGTTGATGATTGCTTCTCAGTGAGTAGAGAGCAAGGTGACGGCTAGAGATATGTCGGTAGTGTGTAATTCCTGATGCCTTCCAAGGTGTGGATCTGAGTTGGGTGATAGCAGAGGACTGCTGTCGTGGTGTGCTAAGCAAATGGATGAGCTTATATTGGGCGAAGCCTCGATGTCTTAATGTTCGCATCGTTGCGAGTTGATCGTGAAGTTACATGGGCTGAGTTACCTGTTGTTGGAGGATTTTTTGATGTATTTTCGGACGTAGGGTGAAGTAGGATTGGCTATTGATTTAGAACTTGGTACAAATCTAATGTCAATGACTCCATACAGAAAGTAAACTCCAGAGTCTTGTGAAGAGATAATCGGAAGGATTACTCAAGGAAAGGTCTGTTCGGCCAAATATTTCTTGGCGGGTTACGTCCGTGTTTTCGGTTAAGATGAAGGGTCATAGTATGCGTATGTGCATTGAGTGCCACCAATTGGATAAAGTGACCATTAAGAATAAATATCCGCTTCCAAGGAGTGAGGACTTGATGGATCATCTTGTGGGAGCTCGTGTTATTAGAAAAATTGATTTGACTCAGTTAAATAGAAAGGGTTAAGTCTTTGTTTGGAAGTTGTGTGCGAGAAAAAGTGTTAGAGAGCTGAAGAAGAAGCCGACTACAGCGCCAGTGTTAGTGCTACCAAATTTGAGTAAACCTTTTGGTATACTGTGATGCGTCTAAAATGGGATTAGGCAGAATGCAGGTGCGAGATGGTAAAGTAATTGCGTATGTTTCACGACAATTGAGGATAAATGAAGGGAATTACCCTACTCATGATTGTGAGTTAGCTGCAGTGGTTTTTGTGTCGAGAATTTGGAAACATTGTTAGTATGGATTGAGGTTAGAAGTCACTACTACGAAAAACCCATTTAGCAACGGTTGGGAATGACATATAATGACGCGGGCGAAGGCGTTGTTATGTAGATTGTTGTTGTAAGTTCGCCGTTTCTACAACGGTCTGGAAACTGTTGTTGTATTCTGGAAGCGCGCGATATATTGCAACAGTTAGGTATTTCAACCGTTGTAATATAAACCAACTATCACAACGGTTATCAGTATCAACCGTTGTCATATATATTAACTATCACAGTGGTTTTCTATTTCAACCGTTGTGGAATGTACCCTTAGTTTATTAAATACAAATGTATATTGCTTGTTTTACCATCCACCTAATTAAAGAAATACAACCATTAAAATTGGTAAAGAACTATATAATTTGAAAATTAAACTGTTCTTGAAAACCAACTTAAACACACCATTGTTTTCCAAATTGCATCCATTTCATTCGGCACATTTTATGTTCCTTAACATAAAATTTATGGTTCAATGGTCGGTTTCCTTCAATTCATCGATATCTTTTCTTATAGTTTACCTCATCATCGCCAAAAATCATCGCGATTTTATCATCATAACAATCATGATCTTAACAACCACGGTGATTAGTGACGACGATGAGGTAAACTATAAGAAAAGATATCGATGAATTGAAGCAAACGGACCATTGGACCATAAATTTTATGTTAAGGAACATTAAATGTGCTGAATGAAATGGATGGAATTCGGAAAACATTGACATGATAAAGGTTAGTTTTCAAATACATCCTAATTTTCAGATTATAAGTTTATATATCAATTTAACTGATTGCATTTTCAATAAAAGGATAGTGAAACAAACAATATACATAGTATATAATAAACTAAATTTCATATACAATATCAGAATGAATTCATATATATGTACCTTATCAGAATGAATTCGTATGTATGTACCACTATCATCATCACCATGTGAAACAAACCCTAACAAGTGGTAAGCAATGAAGAAAATTAGTTAGTATTAAATTTAACTATATACAATATACATAGTATATATATAATAAACTAATGTTCTATATCAATTTAACTGATTGCATTTTCAATAAAAGGATAGTGAAACAAACAATATACATAGTATATAATAAACTAAGTTTCATATACAATATAAGAATGAATTCATATATATGTACCTTATCAGAATGAATTCATATATATATATGTACCACCATCATCATCACCATGTGAAACAAACCCTAAAAAGTGGGAAGCAATGAAGAAAATTAGTTAGTATTCAAAACAAAACAACCAAAAGTTGAAACAAAACCCTAAGGAGTGGGACTGTACCATTACAATGAAGTTCACCTTGCTTGTGAAGCATTGAAGTCGAATCTGCACAAAATGAGAACAACCAACAAAAACCACATGAAGCAAACGAGATAATGGGAACTATCTAACAAAAAGATTGAAGTAGAATACTACCTTATTTTTCATAAACAATATGTGCATTACGCTTGTTACCGCCAGCATCATCACCATGTTCATCTAGTTTTAGATTCTACAAGAAGAACTACAAGGAGGAAGAAGCTTAAATCAAAAGCTTCATACTTCTTGTATTTCTTCTCGCGGATTCTATAAAAAGATGAAGTTTGCTGCCAAAAATGGGTGCTAGGGTTTCGCTGTGAAGGAAACGGCGCTACTGTCAATAATAGAAAGTGAATTCCCTTATATAGGTAAATATTTCACAACGGTTTTCTAAAATAACCGTAATGATAAGTATATATATTATTTTAATAATATCACAATGGTTAGTTATAATAACCGTAGCGATAACCCTTCTAATTGGTACAAGGTTCGACTCCAGGCAACATTTTTCTATAATTACGTAAAATAGAAAAATGTTGTTGCCTAGTATAAGGGGTATCGCTACGGTTATTATTACTAACCGTTGTAATATTATTAACCCTTGCTCTTCCCGGAGTAGAGAACACTGCCATAATGATTTAAAATTTTCTCTGTTTTTCAAAAAATATCATTCCAGAATATCAACCATTTATAAGTTATCATCATTGCAAGCATTAAACTATCAGACTTTTCATCTTCAACCTCATCTATAAATAGACAACTTTACATTTCTTCATAATATATTCTTCGTAACAATGAGTAGTTCTACAAATGAGAATGCTAGAATCACCAATGAGGAACGTCAGACGCCAATAGAGGAGGTCCAACCAGCGGTCAGGGATGCCTTAAGGGTGAGGAAGGATAAGAAGAAGAAGAAGAAGAAGCTGAAGAAGAAAAAGATAAAGAAGAAAAGGAGAACAGTTTATTATGATTCCGGTGAGGGGAGTGAGGAGAGATGTCTGGATTATGAAGATGCTTTTGCAGCAATGGGATCTGACATTGATAAATATATGTAATATGATTATCAATGTACTCTTCTTAATGGAATCTTAATAAAATTTTATTTTATATATGCTCATCTCTTACAGTTTTATTTTTAAAGTTATATATACTATTCTCTTACACTTAAAAACACTAACAAAAGAAATAAAATATATGTTTAAAATACAAAAACATGACAAAAAATATAGTTACTGGGAATCGAATCTTGTTACATGTATTACAACGGTGTTTTAATACAACCGCGTTTAAAATGTAAAAATATGGAGAAAAAAATGTAGTAGCTGGGAATCGAAGCTTGTTACACAGCTTGTATTTCAATGGTTCTTTAGTACAACCGTCGTTAAATATGGCGTTATAAATTTTTTAACATATTACAATGTTGGGATACCAATCCGTGGTAAATCTGGCGTCGTTAAATGAGTTTTTCGTAGTAGTGAGTGTTCAGTGGTCGCATGAGTCAGAAGTACTTATGGGACCAGTAAGAATTAAATATGGGAAGAGAAGGAGTTAGAACCTTTGAAGGATTAAGAATTTAGTTTGAGTTATCATCCGGGAAAAGCTAATATGGTAGAAAATGTTTTGGGGAGTAAGGAAATACATATGTCGATCTTGTTGATGAGAGAAATGGATTTAATTGAACAGTTCAGAGACTTGGGTATGGTTTGTAAGTTGACATCGGAGAGCGTCAGGTTGGGTATGCTTAAAGCGAATAAGATTTTCTTGATGTGATTAAGGAGAAACAGAAGTTGGACGTGAAGCTAGTTGATTTGATGCATGTAGGTGAGGGCAGTTCGGATAGTGACTTCAAGATGGATGGTGTGGTGTGTTGAGATTTCAAGGAAGAACTTGTGTGCCAGGTGACATTGAATTGAGAAAGAGGATCCTAGCGGAAAGTCATAGAGAATAGCTTGAACTTTTGGCCGAGAGCTACGAAAATGTATTAAGACATTACGGGATTATTTTGGTGGCCAGGCATGGAGAGTAATATAACTCGGTTATGTATGATTGTTTATTGTGTCGGGAATCAGAAGTTGAGCGTCAGAAACGGTTAGGTTGATGCAACATTTGGGAAATTCCTGAATGGAAGTGGAATAATATTTTGAGGAACTTGTTATTGGATTACCGAATAAGGCGAAAGACTTTTGATGCTATTTGAATAATTGCAGATCGATTGACGAGATCAGCATATTTTATATCAGGGTATTAGTGAATTTTGGGCATAGTGTCGGACAGGAATCTGAGGTTTACTTCAGAGTTTTGGAAAATCTTGAAGGAAGCTTTGGGATCTAAACAAAAAATTGAATTCGGCTTATTATCCATTGACGGACGGTCATTCAGGAAGGATTATTTAGTCGTTGGAAGATTTATTGGGAAATTGCGTGTGGAGAAAGATGGTATATGCGATACTCATCCGCCATTGATCTAGTTCACATATTATACTAACTACAATTCTAGTATTGGGATGGTGTCTTGCAAAGCATTGTATGGTAGGAGGGCAGGATACCTCTATATTAGTGAGTCGGATGGAAGGTGTTACTTGGACCTGAGTTTGTGTAACAGATTACTGAAGTGATTGAGAGGAACCAACCGAGAGGCAAGGATAGTTCCTTGGTGATAGTAGCTTGAGAAAGAGCTATTGGGGGAAGTATGACCTGGGAATTGGAAAACAAGATGCGAGAGTCGTATCCAGAATTGTTTCCATCAGATACATTTTCAAGGACGAAAATATTTTAAGTGGGGGAGAGTTGTAACACCCCATTTAAAATAATTGTTCGTTGTGTGTTGTTTATGGAATCTATTGATTAATTGAGGGAATTGTGGCTAAGGGTGAGTGTGGTAGTTACCCTTAGTTGTGGGAATTAAATGAAAACTTTAGGATAATAATAATATAATGATAAATAAATAATATGTAGGCAAAAGTAGTAATAGTAGTATGGTTAATATTATTATTATTATTATTACTAGTATTATTAATATTATCATGATTATTATTATTATTGTTGGCATCATTAGTATTATTATTAATATTATTGGTGTATTATTATTATTGTGACATTATTAGTATTATTATTAATATTTTGGTTAGTGGGAGAGAATTAAGGGAAATAAAACAAGTAAGACGGAGTTAGTCACTTTTCACGTAGAAAAAGAGCAAGAAGAGGAAGAATAAGGGTGCTAGGGCAGGATTTTCTTCTCCAATTTTCGCAGGAATTCAGACCCAAATTTGAGGTAAGGGGGGAGAATGGGCTCAATATAGGTGTTACTATCATGAGAGGGTAGTGAGGGGTCATTTCCCTCGTAGGATTTTATTTGTGTAATTGTGGTTGCAGATCTGAATCTGGTATGTGTGTATCTGTTGTGAATGGCATGAAATCGATCATTGTTGTTGTGAATTGGAATGATAATTGTTGTTGTTGTTGCCATGTTATACTGTGTTTGCATATCTGATTTTTTACAGGTTTATGAGTGACGAATGTAGATCTAATAGGTGATAATTTGGCTAGTAATAATAGGTGAATGATAGATGAATAAATGAATATAATCGATGTTTTAACGATTAGAATATGGAATAGATTGCGTAGTATAGTCGGTGATGAGGGGATTTAATCGGGAATACTTGTCAATATGTTTCAACACATGTTTAATTGAGTGATTGAAAACCTAACTTTTTCCATTTTTGATAACAATGGTGTTAATTTTTGTAAATGTGTTGGATGGCATTTTAATTGTGAAAATATCGTAGTATGTTGAATTCTGAGACCGGAGCTTTTTACGGAATCGAAATCGGAGGTCCGGAAGGCATTTAACCATGAAAAACAGAAAAATTTTATGTTTTTGCGCAGCATGAGTCGACTCATGGGTCGACCTGTACGGACCCGCAGGTTGCACAGTTTTTCCAAAATGTCAAATTTTGTTTTCTTCATAACTTTTGATCCGTGAGTCTGTTTTAACCCCCGTTCGAAGCGTTGGAAAGCTAATGAAATATTCTTTCAATTGAGAATGGTTTAGAGGGCAATAGATGATTTATTTATTTCGTTATTTTGGAAAATTGTCGTGTTGTCGGAGTTTTGTCGCGTTTTCTTTCCCGATTTCGTGTCCGATATAATTTCTTTTGGTTTGGGAGGCTATTAGGAACATAATTGAACATGTTAGACTAGTAATGGTGGAAAGAATGATAAAATGTGATTTAGGTGGATTAATTAAATAATTAGCTAATTAAGATCACATGAGGTGTTGTTATTAATCGTGTGAGCTGTGTGAGACTGTTTGGACAGGGTGGTAATTCTAAGGCGACTCATATTGAGGACATATATATGTATATAAGAACATGAGGAATCTAGTAATACTAGGAAATATGATAAACTGTATTTTTGTGTGAATTACTTCATTAATGACTGATTAATGCAAAGTAATGGATTGTTGTATATGTGATAATTGTATTGGTGCAGGTGGGTAATTCTAGTGGGAATTACGGTGAGTGTATGACTCACGTGAGATCAATGAGGATCGTGTATTATGCTTGATAATAACGTCTCATGCATATTTTTTGTGTGTAATGATATTGTGATACAGGTGTAGTAATTCAATGGTGAATTACGGTGCGAGTGTAACACACATGTGATCAGGAGGATCGTGTAGATGTATAACTGATGGTTATTGAAATTATGGTATCAGATATGTGATGTCAAGTGAGATGTCACAACATCAATATCTGTTGTATAAACAAGGCAGTAAAATAACAGTAAATCAACACAAAGAATTGTTCACCCAGTTCGGTCTAACAACATACATCTGGGGGCATACCAAGCCAGGAATGAAGTCCACTATTAGCAGTATCAATTCATAGACCCTACAATCAACACACCCGTTGATGATCTACTCACTTAATCACTACCCAATGACCCTTCTACCTAAGTACACCCTAGATAAGAGACTTCATCTCACTTCCAATCATCGCAATGATGTTTAGCAGTCAACACCTCAGCCACTACATCAACAGCTTGATTTCCAACAACTCTTCAATCACAGAAAAGTAGAAGACACACTTCAATGACAATACCTAAACATGACACACATGACTAAGAACAATACTTAGAGTTACTTAACAGATTCCTCCAAAAACAATACATCTCTTACCTACAGGCTTCGAGATAAACACGATGACCATCCCACAAACCGGGTGGTTCATTAACCAACACATCCCTTATAATTTACATGATGGCTGGCCTATTTTTCTAGGCTACAATGCTTCTATTTATAACCTAAACCCAACTAGATTTGGGCTTCAAATCACAACATATCAGCTGCTACAAATCTGCAAAAGATTCTCCTACAAATTAGATCTTTAATTAAATCTTCCTAAAATATCTCCATATTTAAATACCCAATCTTCTCTTGATTTTATCTTGAATCTTTCAGACCTTTAAATCAGCTCCACAAAGGATACCATAATATTCCCAAAAACATTCCTTACATTGGGCTTGTGCATTATAAAATCACAGATTTGATTTAACAATAAAGCAGATTTATTCTCCAAAACTCTTCGCCCTAAAATAGTAACAAAATATACTCCACAAAGTAATAGGAATTGATTGTATCAGAATAAATCTTATCCAATAAATTCTCCTGCAATCTCTCCACCAGATCTCTTAAAACAAACTGATACACGCAGCCCTAACACAACAGACTGATGTTCTGATATTTTGTCAACTAATGCCAAGACATCATGTTTAACATCAGCACACAAAACTGCAACCCTAAATAACTTAACATAAATTGAATGTTAAGAACTCATGTTAAGACATCAGACAAATGACATCTTCAACAACAACATTGTTTTACCAAAATTGCAGCCAATACAAGAACTAACAATCTCCCTCTTTGGCTAATTTTGGCTAAAACAATCTCAGCCAACATCAGAGATACCTGCAGCAGATAAAACAAACTAACATTCTCACCACACAAACAGCAGCAACAACTACCAACAGCTGCACATCTACAAACTCCCCCTCAAACCTAGAACCACAACAAAAAGCTAGGCAACAGCAAACAGCAACACTAGGCTAACTCCCCCCTTTTTAGCCATAATTGGACAAACTCTGAACATAGCATCAAGCACAAAAAAATATCCAACCAATATACTCAGACCAGAACAGACTAATATATAATCCAACCAATATACTCAGACCAGAACAGACTATTCTACATTTCACAATAGCTGAACAAACCTACTTCTCTCCCCCTTTTTGGCCAAAAATTGACAAACATTTGGGTAAATGTCCACTACTGGTTCAATCCATTGACACACCAGGTCTAAACTGTCATGTCCCCCATGAACTTCACAATGTCACGACATCTTGTCTGACATAACACCTTCACCAGAGCCACAAACAAAAGTTCAACTCCCCCTATCTAAGATAACCAGTGCTCCTTTGCAAGATGAACACCTTAAATGAATGGAAAACATAAGACTCATCTTCATGTCTTCAAGAGCGCACCCTCTGTTCAACACACCTGCTGAACGTATTCACATAATGTTTGATCCTCAAACAACACTAGTACATTTAATAAGAACCACTACCAAATCACCCACAAGTTCTGAAACATAAACACACTGCCTTCCACTACACTCTAAGTAAAGTCCTCTTACTTTGAATTAATAACACACACCAAGACAAGTGTGACATCTCCCATCAACCAAGACCCCTACAGAGTTCTTAAAAAAAACTGCAGAGAAAAATAAATTCTCCCAGACACAGTAAGGAGTTCCACATCTTTTCAGCAGCAGCAATCACGCATGACAGACTATCATGCTCCCCCTAAATAGTTGCACAAGTTCAGCAACAAAAATGTAACTACTCTTTCTAAGCAGTAGTACGCACATGACATAAAGTCGTGACATCTGATCTGACATCATAAACATCAAACAAAACACTACTTTAATCCCCCTGAGGCAAAAGACGGAAACAAAACCACCAATCCTCATTTCAAGCACATGAACATCTTCATGCTCATACATACCCCACGAATTCTCAGCTTACTTAAAAGCTTTACTGAGATCCAATATCTTTAAGAGATACTTGCAACAGAAGAAAGAACAGCTCTTAAAAAAACTTTCTGATCAGATCACATCATGTGACACAATTCCTCTGCCATTACATTCACTAGTAGTTATTGATACTAGTGAAGTCTTCAAAATTAGTAGTCATGCTTTGCCAGAACATACTACTAAAAACATGCTCAGAATCTCCACATTCTAATCCACATAGTCAGAAACACCTCTTCTGACAATAATGCTTGAGCATCCAACTCCACATGAAGTTACAATTAGGCTATTCGTGAGGAACATAAGAATCACCATCCTCCTTCAAACAAACTGTTAGATAAGGATTCAAAGTCACATAGATCCCCCAACTCTCCAAAGGCAGTCATTCCCTATCATACTCTTCATCTTCAGACTTCCAATCAATCAATACATGACCTACTTCAGTCTTTTCTACATTCTCCATCCAAGGCAGACCTTCTACTTCATCATTCTCTCGTATGACTATGTAGACGCTCCTTAGGCATAATGTAGGCACCACGCTTCTGAACCAGAGCATAATCATCCTTCACCAAGGATATCCAACCAGATAATATCCCAACACACGTTACAACATCTACCACACACCAAGACATCATCACCATGATTCTTCGAATCCACTTCTGAGATCAACCAAATGCCACAGTTTGATCACCTCATTCATGAATCCTCATATGAAAACAACCAAATGCCACATTTTGACCTTTTTCACGTTTGTCAGAACTCTTACAAAGATATCCTGATCCACCAAGGAAAATTGATCTTCAGTCACATGTTCCAATTGCTCAATAGCAAACACACTTAGACTCCCTAAGCCATGGTCATGTAACATCTCCTCCTCCCTGCAGCTCCCGCAAACTGCCATGAGAACGATCTTTTTGAAACATCCTATTGTTCATTCCTGTAGATCACCCTATCATAAGCTGATGTGCCACATCACCAGCTGAGACTTCTGATGTTAAGCTAGATGTCAGAACATTATGACATCCAACTGTTGAATTCAACTCCTCCTTCTGCCACTCACAAGAACCTCCTTCCTTTGCAGAACCAGATTTCCATGCTCTCATAGACTTGATTCAACAATCAAGTTTGAGTAGACAACCTCCATCCTGCTTAGAAACTCCAAAGACTTCAAACCTACCACGTCTGAATCTTTAGAAAATAAGTAGTCCAAGACTACCCCATAGCAATACTAAAGAATGTCACTTCCCTTAGTAGAGCCGTCAGTAGAAAGCCAGAGATAACTGCCACTTATCCTCGACCTTCACAACTAGAGCAAACACCATGCTCCAAACCACTTAGATCATAAATAAACTGATCCAAGGTGTAACCATCAAGATTATGATGTCTTCATAGTCTTCCATCTTCATATTCAACATCACCACCACAATACTTACTAGGAACAGATGTTAAGCAATAATCCCAAGTCATCACACACCAACACACCACATAGAGAAATAAACAACCTCATAGAGAAAAGTAAATTCTCAACACTTCTTCAGTCCTGTACTTTTACATCAGACATATACGTAGTCTTCCGTCAATGTATATTGTCATTAGTTGAATGCACAACACCTTAGATAAACGCTCAGCTCCCGTCAGAGTAATCACTATCGGTTAGATGCACATCCTTATCAAAAGCAGACAAATACTCAACTCCTGTCAAGGTATTTATCATATGTGATACGGTAACCTTCTCACACAAGGTACGACATTTGGTCTGACATTCTTTTCCTGCACACTTGTGGCACTGGCTGATCCACACCACTGATCACTTCAGATTAGGTAAGTGGCTTGACCTGATCCTCCACCATGAGCACAACTAACTTCCTTGGCTGAAAACTCAACACCTTTGAGATACTGTTCCAACATCAGATCTGACAACAATCTCAAACACATAGATTTGACACTTACTATGGTTTTGGAGGTAACATCCATAGTAATCCATGTACAACTCTTTGCAGGGGATACAAGAGTTCACCAGTAGCTGATCATCCTTTCTGATCAGACCATAAATACTTGCATGATACACACCATCAACACGTCTGCATCTTTTACTCTTCCAAGTGTTCCATCATGTGGGGGACATCACATAGCTGAACCTAAGCTAGATGAAGACTTCCCTTCAAAACTAATCCAAGCTCCAGCAAAACTAAACAACAGCAAGACTCAGAGTCACTTTCCTAATTAGGTCAAGTATTAGAAAGACTCTTCTAGAGACCAAAATAAATAGCTCTATCCTTTCTTCAACAGATTTCTTGAAGAGTAAATCAACCACACACTATAGTACCTTTAAGAGTGGACTTGAGAAATAAAACTCAAGTATCATTGGCAACTTTACACAGTTGGTTGAAACAGTCTTGCATACACTACATCATCACACATCAACTTTTCTAAGGAGACCAACCCTACTGCCCTTCCTTTACTAGCGACACAAGGACCCCCAGGGTTCCATCAGATACCATGCAGCGGAATACACAACAATCACAACCTCCTCAACAGTCATCAGGTACAGCATATTACACAAAACCACCACTATCCAGGTGCAAACGAAATTCTAGGTTTGAAACAAATCAAATAAAATCTCCACCATGATTTTCGCCAGGAATCTCTCATCAGGAAAACCCAAAGAATTGCAACCAAAAGGTAACAAACCAAACACAACATTCTGAACTGAATGTTCTCCAGTTCTGTAGTCACATGTTAGGACATCAGACTTGACATCATGAACTGGAGCTCTGCAACAAAAAAAACACCATTCTTCCACTTTGGCTAATATTGGCTGAAACAGCCTTTGCATGAAATACTGGGGAACCACAATCAAACATAGCAGCAATCAAACAGAACACAACACTAGAACAAATCAGAGGCGTACACAGCGGAAATACCAAAGCAAATCCTTAGAGAGAAATAAACTCCCCCACAACAAGATCCTCCAAAAGAAACTGAAACACGGTGTCAAGACATTTTGTCTGACATCACAGCTACACAGCAAGCACACATCCACCATACATCATTCTCTGCCTATAAGTACCAGCTGTCATGAATAGTCCATCCTCCACTTCTAGGGACCATTGAAACACCAATATGAACCTATCAAGTTCAAACAGATTTTCAGTATAACATCCTTCTTCCTCTACCATGAACCAGAAAGTATCCCCCTCGGATCTCACCAAGAAACAGAACAGGATGCCTGCTCTGATACCAATTGAAATTCTGGTATCAGATATGTGATGTCAAGTGAGATGTCACAACATCAATATCTGTTGTATGAACAAGGCAGTAAAACAACAGTAAATCAACACAAAGAATTGTTCACCCAGTTCGGTCTAACAACCTACATCTGGGGGCATACCAAGCCAGGAAGAAAGTCCACTATTAGCAGTTTCAATTTATAGACCCTACAATTAACACACCCGTTGATGATCTACTCACTTAATCACTACCCAATGACCCTTCTACCTAAGTACACCCTAGATAAGAGACTCCATCTCACTTCCAATCATCGCAATGATGTCTAGCAGTCAACACCTCAGCCACTGCATCAACAGCTTGATTTTCAACAACTCTTCAATCACAGAAAAGTAGAAGACACACTTCAATGACAATACCTAGACATGACACACATGACTAAGAATAATACTTAGAGTTGCTTAACAGCTTCCTCCAGAAACAATATATCTCTTACCTACAGGCTTCAAGATAAACACGATGATCATCCCACAAACCGGGTGGTTCATCAACCAACACAGCCCTTATAATTTACATGATGGTTAGCCTATTTTTCTAGGTTACAATGCTTCTATTTATAACCTAAACCCAACTGGATTTGGGCTTCAAATCACAACATATCAGCTGCTACAAATCTGCAAAAGATTCTCCTACAAATTAGATCTTCAATCAAATCTTACTAAAATATCTCCATATTTAAATACTCAATCCTCTCTTGATTTTATCTTGAATCTTTCAGACCTTTAAATCAGCTCCACAAAGGATACCATAATATTCCCAGAAACATTCCTTACATTGCGCTTGTGCATTATAAAATCATAGATTTGATTTAACAATAAAGCAGATTTATTCTCCAAATCTCTTCGCCCTAAAATAGTAACAAAATATACTCCACAAAGTAATAGGAATTGATTGTATCAGAATAAATCTTATCCAATAAATTCTCCTGTAATCTCTCCACCAGATCTCTCAAAACAAACTGATACATGCAGCCCTAACACAACAGACTGATGTTCTGATGTTCTGTCAACTGATGTCAAGACATCATGTTTAACATCAGCACACAAAACTGCAACCCTAAATAACTTAACATAAATTGAATGTTAAGAACTCATGTTAAGACATCAGACAAATGACATCTTCAACAACAACATTGTTTTACCAAAATTGCAGCCAATACATGAACTAACAGTTATACATGTGTTTGTGCATTTTTTGTGGCATGCATTTCATGATGTGTCTGGTGGAGACAGCTAGGTGGGAATCCATGATGGGTGCCTAGTCTTGTCCGGACTCTAATGTGGAGTTGTGATGGAGATAAATCATTGCTCAGTGGGAGTGTATGTGATTTATCTGGATTCCAATAGGAATCGGGTTCGATTGAATGAACCATGGTGTATTGGTACCACATGCATAGTGTCAATCATCGAGTCACATTGCACTACTATGTGTTTATTGAATTATAATTGAAAGTGACAAGTGTATTCGTGATGGTGTGTTGTTTATGCGTGATTGTGTGATGACTACTCCTTAACATGTATTATACACCGTTAATTATTGAATGTAGTTCTCACTCCTTTGTTGTTTCTCGTGTCTGTGTTTCTTGGGAAGTACATATAATCCAGGTACTTGAGTAGTGCGTGAAGCTTGTGTTGCTCGATCGTGTCTTAGGAGTCGCTCTGATAGGTAACACGAGATATTGGGGGATTTATTATGTTTTATACCATGTTATTTCGTTACGTATCTCATTTATTAAACTTGTATTAAACCACTTTTTATGTGGAGAGTATTGTGGTGAAGGCCTTAGTGCCATAGATTGAATTGAATTATGATTCCGCTGTAAGAACAATTTTTTATGAGTAATAAAGTGAATGAAGTAATTGAGACTTCAGGCAATTTTTATGAGATGTGACATCCTACTTTGCTGTAAACTATGATTATTTTCATATTATTTATGTATTTTATAAAATGGGAAAATGGGGTGTTACACGATCGCCGTTTTCAAAACAACAATTTGGGCCTCCCCCTTGAGTTATAAGTCCCTTTCTTTTTTCAAACACTTTTGGGCCTCCAATAGAGTGTAAGTCCCATCCCTTTATACAGAAAACCTTTTTGGGCCTCAGTCATTGTATAAGTCCCTATGCGATTCTTAAAAACGACGGTGCAATCACTGTCTTTCATTGGGCCTCTCCCTGAGTTATAAATCCCATTCTCTTTTCTTAAAATACACTTTTGGGCCTCTTTGTAGAGTGTAAGTCCCATCCTTTTGTAAATAAAATAAATTTGGGCCTCAGTCATTATATAAGTCCCACTGTGTTTTCTAAAACCGTGGTGCGATCGTCGCCTTTTAAACAAAAATTTCTGGGCCTCTCCTTTAGTTGTAAGCCCCATCTTTTGTACAAAAATAAACTTTGGGCCTCTAATAGAGTGTAAGACCCAACCTCTTTGTAAATACAATAATTTGGGCCTCAGTCATTGTATAAGTCCCGATACAATTTTCAGATCAACGGTACGATTACTGTTTTTCATCTGGGCCTCTCCTTGAGTATAAGCCCCTATCTTCTTTTCAAAACAATTTCCCCTTTGATTTAGATTCAAATTCATAGTTGTTATCAAAACTTTATTTAATTTCTTGAATAATTAATCATACATCTGTTACAATGGAAGCTTGCTCACTTGTAAGTTTTAAAACAACTTTCTTTTACATACTTGTATATATATATATATATATATATATATATATATATATATATATGTTTGTAATGCTGGAAGCTTGCTCACCTGTAAGTCCTCCTACCCTCTTTTACATACTTGTATATATTTCATATATATATATGCCTGTATATTATCTGCTTACAGTTTTCCCCGACAATTAGGTCTAGGAATAGATCAAACCAGTGGTCACTCTTTCAACACAGTCAAAACTAGTTCCCCATAGGAATTTACATATACAGTCTTGCCTCCTCTTGGGCTTATACAATATGGAATAGAGAAAGGCGTTATTCCCGGTGAAACTTTTCTCAAGATTGTCACTACTAGAAATTTGTCTAAGAAATTCATTTCCCCCAGAGAGGATTAATTCCCGGTGAAACCTCTCTTAAATTTCTTCAAACCCTAGAACTGTTCACTAAAGAAAGGATTATTCTCGGTGAAACCTTTCTTGAACTTTTCTTAGGTTTGGACCCACAGGTTTCCTAAAAGCATCCCCAGCATCCTCTTGGGCTTTGTATAAGGACCCTCAGGCTTCTTAAAAGTTCTCATGCCTTATCTTGGGCTTAGTACAAGGACCCAAAGACCTTTTACAAGTATAGGACAGAACTTAGTCATCCTTTGTTAGAGCAGTCTTTCCAAAGAGTCAAAACCTCGGACAATTTAGGGTTGATTCTCATCCCTTCAAACATCTGCCTCCTCTTGGGCATCATACAAAGATAAACCCTTTCATACCAGTAGACTTGGACAGTATCATCTCCTCAAGGAAAAAAGAGAAACCCTGATCATTCCATCAATCACTAGCAGAGTTAAAACCTCCATAGGTTTTAAAACTCAATCTTTACACTATCACTTTAATTTTCCCCAGCTAGGGTCAAAATGCTATCAATAAACCCTTTATCAGAACCTCAAGGCATCTGATATTTCAACTCTTCTTCATTCCCCGACAAGAGTTGATTCCCTAATTTGGACCTGTCTCTGGATCTCAATAATCCTCAGCAGAAGCTAGCCTCCTCTTAGGCTTTATATAAGAGATTCCCCAACCAGCCTCCTCTTATGCTTTGTATAATGATTTTCCCTTGACCTTTCTTTAGCCTCAATCTTGGGCTTTGTACAAGACACCTATAAATATCCTCAGCTGAGTCAGTAGAATCCTTTTTTAGCCTCAATCTTGGGGTTTGTACAAGACAGATAAAAACCACTCTCTTGTTGAGTCAGTCTTTTTTCAGCCTCAATCTTGGGCTTTGTACAAGACACATATAAAATCTCCCTAAGCGGAGTCAATCCTCTTTTCAGCCTCAATCTTGGGTTTTGTACAAGACAAATCATGCTCTCTAGCAGAGTCAATCTTCTTCTAGCCTCAATCTTGGGCTTTGTACAAGACAGATAAAACCTCTCACCAGTAGAGTCAGTTTCCTATTTTAGCCTCAATCTTGGGCTTTGTACAAGACACATACAAATATGTACAAGACACATACAAATATTCCCCAGTGGAGTCAAAAAACCCTTTTTTAGCCTCATTCTTGGGCTTTGTACAAGACAGGCAAAATATTTCCCCGAAAAAGTCAACTTTTAGCCTCCTCTTAGGCTTTGTATAATGATCTCCCCAAAAGAGTCAGTCTCGTTTCAGCCTCAATCTTGGGCTTTGGACAAGACAATTATAAAACTCCCTCTCTTAGCATGGAAGACTCCTGAATAAAAATGGCATTGCTCAACGCTGAGTTAAAGTTTCCTCCTTCAGGACAAATCCCTCATAAAGGAAATTATGGCATTGTTGGATTCTTATATCCCAGTTAAAGTAATTCTCCTTTATAATCAGTTACCCAAACAACTGTGATAAACATATGAGATATCTCCCTTTAGAGATGACAAATTCTCTCTCAGTCAAACCTTTTAGCTTCAATCTTGGGCTTTGAACAAGACACAAAAAACCTTTAGCTTTAATCTTGGGCTTTGAACAAGACACCAAACATCTTTTTCCTCCCATAGGATAGGAGGAACTACGATTTCTCTGATTTCCCTTTTTTCTTTAACGGGAATACGTAGGCATAAGATTGTGAAATCTTAGCGAGCACACTAATAAAAAACCTTAGGTCCAGTACCTCACCAAAAACATCGGAAAACCCGAAATCAATAAAAACTCCCTCTCTCTCTCTCTCTCAAAAATTCCCAAAGGAGAAACTTTCCCAATCAACAGACAAACACCAGTAAATAGAAAATAGTAGAATTGCTAACGATCTATGGATAACCATATATAGGATGGGTAATTGACAACTCCACGTTGTATAACCTAACCCCGAACTCCCCAATCTCTTAAGCATTTGTTAAAGAAAACATTTACGTGCAAGGTTAGTTTTAGATAGCTTCCTTTTCCTTTCCAACTTCATAGGATAAATAAGAAATCAGAAAGTAGCAACCAATTCCAACCATGGCGATAAGGTGGTCGCGTCACCGACAAAAATTGCACGCTACAGAAAAATGGAGACTCTGCTGGGGAACCATACTAGGATAAAATTCCTAAGAGGTCTAGGCTGTTAGCAATCATGCTATATACTATATATATTTACTGCTATTCCTACTTGGTATCCGTGTTTATTTTTCTGTCAATGGGAATGCGATTGATACGCATGTGGAAAGTTTGAGAGAACCCTAAGATAAGGGGTGGCATAGACGGGTGGACTTATAGGGAGTGAATCCCGAATAAGCGATCCTGGTAGACCAACAAATCAGGCGAGGGCCCATATGGATTCTGACTGTTGAACCACCCATGGTCTTGAAAGCAGATTTTTCCCAGTGCGGCACCCGTGACCCTGAGGATTTAGTAGACATTAACCCTATGACCATTTGGTAGTGCGGTGACTATCGAGAATAGTTGATACGTGTCGCGGTGAGAATTGGATACCAAGCTATTATATTAACTTGAATCACAATTTTTGAAATTCACCACCGGTCTTTGATTTATCCAAAGGAAAGGTTAAAGATCGAAAAACCTAAGTTAAGAGAATCTAGGTTCGGGGGTTGGTTACGCCTAGGGAAGGTATTAGCATCCTAAACGTCTGTAGTACTCTACAGGAACCTCTTGTTAGTATTTATGTTATCTATTACTTGCTTGCTAAGGGAATGTGTTAAGGTAAGGACCTAGGGGGTTAGTATCTAAGTATACTCGCTAAGATATCGCATCTTGTGCCTACGTATCCTGACGGGAGTGGAATCAGAGTATTCGTAGTTCCCCTCAATGAGGGTGAGGAATTCTTGACTGTGGTCAAGGTTCCAAGGGGGAGGTAATGTCTATGGCAAGACGCTACATAGAGTGCGGTGACTCTAAAGTTAAAGTTAAGTTGAAATGGTAGAAAGTGCCCATGGTAGAACACGTGTATAGAATGTGGATGAGTGAGAGAATAGTCAGAATAAGAATCGAAATAAAAGTAAAAAATTTCTTTTTAATAGTCAAAAGATAGCTAAATATTTTTTGGATTTTTAAATATAAAAAATATAAACAAAATATCAAGAGAGAAAAGTAAATATTTTTGACATTTTTCTTCAATTTTTTTTAACAAATAAACTAAATGGGAAGTTAAGTCCTAAATTAAAATTAACTAACAAAAAACAATATATTAACAATTTATTAAAAATAAGGATTAAAATAAAACTCTAAATAAATCTAAATAATTAATTAATTTTCTAATTAAAACTAATTTAGTTAAAACTAACTAATTAATATCTAAACTAATTAATCCTGATTAAAATTAAATTCTAATTAACTTACTTAAACAAAAAAAAAACTAAATTTTAATTAAAACATAATCAAACTAAATGTTGGTAGTTAGCTTAAATCCTAAAATAAAATAAAGCGAAACTGACTTTCTCTCCAAAAGGAACTAAGCCCAGGCCCAAAAGAGAGGGGGTGCGGTTAGTGAGACTTCCTAAACCCAATGACCAAAAGCCCATGCTGGTGGGGAGGTACTCCATGGACCTTAATCAAATGTTTGACCGACGGACCCAATCTGAGGCGTCGATCTTCCACGAAGTCAAATCCGAATTCACATCCAACGGATGAATAGCCTGGTACACGATAAAGGGAAAGAATAATGTGCATAAAATCATAACAGTGATGCTGATGATGCATCCTGGGGATGACACGTGGACTGGGTATTATCATCATTAAAAGAAGAAAACAAAAGGCCAACACAACACGTTCAGCTCCCTCTCTCTCTTCTTAACAACCCTGTTTCTCACTCTCTCCATTTTCGCTCTCTTTCTCTATCTTATTCACGCATCAACCAACCCAGCTTATCACTCAAGTCGTGCTCTCATCTTGCAACTTCGCTCTCCGCAATCTCACTCTCTTTCTCGTACTCACAAATTCAACAAAAAAACACACCCAATTCGTCCGACAATGCAATCGATACACAAATTAAAGAGGGAGAGAAACAATACCTCGAGTGATTTTGAAACCGGCGAATTCGACGATGGCGCGCGGAGGTGATTGGATTTTCTGACGATTGATGCGCGACAAGGACTTGCTTCGTGGTGGTGTTTCCGTCGCAATCGCCCTGTTCTGCTTCAAGTCGGTCTCTCATCATGATTCGCCTCGCTCTGGTTCATCACGATTGTGTTTTCCCTGTTCTGTACGTTCTTTGGATCGTTTCTTCAAAAGGAATCGTGTGCTACTCTGAGGTATGCGTATGAATTCTTGAGATTGTGAATGTTGGTATAGTGGTTTTCTGTGTTGTGTGAATCTCTGCTGATACGTGTATGTTTGTCTGTGCGAATTTCTGTGAAATTTTCTGATGTAAGTTCTCTTTTGTTTGTGAATTTTTCTATTGCTGTATCTGAGAGTGGGTGGTTTATCGAATGATTCTCTGTGAATTTTTTTCTGCCCTTTATGAATCGTGAAATTTTCTTATATAGTCCCTGTAAAAATTCCATTCATGATTGCAAATTGATGCTCAGAGTTATGTTGTCGGTTTTGGTTTCGGAAAGAAAAATCATGATCCTCGCTGTGAATGCACTTTCCGTCTTTATCCTGACATGTTGTGTGTGTTTTGGAAATTATCTAAGCTGCTGTGAGTATGGTTTCAAGATTATAGTGTTACTTCCTTTTTAGTTTCAAACATGTTTGCAACCTGTCCGATTTATTTCCGTTTTCGTGCCGGCATGTTGGTGACTTGTTTTTTTCCTTCTCTTTTCATCACAACCGGCTTGATTGTGTTTGATCCTATTTGGTTTTTTTTATTAACGCCATCTTTATTTGTCTTGCAGCAATAAAAAATCTGGACGGTGAGGACCTGTTATTTGCGGGTTATTGAAGGAGGCATGGTGAGATGTTGAAAACCATCTGTAAAGGCAAAGAGAATGAAATTCATGCCTATCAAGATTATGCTCCCAAATTCCAATAACTTCAGCTAAAACACCTTTGCTTGATCTCACCAATTCCAAGGTTATACGGGTCTTAGTAGATAGGATGCAGGGAGACGGATGACTAGACTCACTCTTGTTTCATCCTTATAGTGCAAGTAGCAACAACTTCACTCGCTGATTTGTTTAAGTTAGCTGAGGAATTTTCATCATGAAAGCTGGCTCTCTTAATCTAGGTTAATTCATTTGCAATAAGAGAAAGGCTGCAGCAAGTCCTTGTAAAGGATTCAATGGAAGTTGGTGTGTCATCAGCATATAAAGCTTATCCGATGCCCTTTTCATTAGTTCCAACAACGGATGATTTTGAATTTGTCCCTTTTTTTCTTGGAATAAGCTTTAATCATAATGAGCTTTTGGAAGTTTTGTATCAACACTAGGACAAAGCTTGTGACCACGAATAATGTTGAATTTATTTGCACCCAATTGTACACTGTAATACCATGTATAAAACAAACTCCTTCAATAATTCCTTGTATTTACTTTGCCCACTTGAGAATTCAGTCATGACCATTTGTAACGTACATGAATCTTTTCCATAGCACTTAATCATGACTTAACACAATATGACACTTTAGACAAGTCTTAAGGCATAACCAAACATTCTTGAGATATTCATTACAATGACTTGAGCAGAACTTGAAAAATAGTCAATAATCTAGCAAACAATTCAAACTTGAATCTCTAAACAGAAATCAAGCAATGACTTAAGGACATATTATCTCTTTCCTGAAACATGAATGGTCATTCCTTGGACATGGCTCAAAATACATTGAAATAAGACTTGGAATCACTTTGGAACATAATTCAACAACCGCTTGAAAACAAATGATCGTGCCTTGAAATGGATCTATTCATATAACTGGGGTAGTTGATCACGTCATAATTGCTCGACTATAAGCATGAGGGCATATCTTTCTTTTATCTCCACAGGAATTCAACACAACTTGTAAAGAACCGGAATCACAATGAGCACACACGCATCTTCTATCGCCTTTTGAGCTTTTGGCAGCAGCCCTAGTTCCAAAAACAAAAACAAACAAACAAAGTCTGATAAACTGGTTAGCTATGCATGATAAAATGCGTGATATGCTATGCAGGATGATGCACAAAGATGATGGAATCTTATGGTAAAAAATTAGGGTATGACAATACGCGATACTACACTCAAATGAGATTACCCTAGGATGCTACAGCTCGCTCGGGTGAAACAGCTTGCTGTTGATATCCCTAGGGGGGTCAATGATTTTGGGAACCATAGGATCCGTTCTAGAGGTACAAAAATTGACCAGAATACAACCTTTGGGGATGGGTAGAGCCATAACTCCATGCTCGTGACGTTGAACCCTTGAACCCATGTTTTTCAATGTTTTTGTGTGTTGCATTCATGCATTCATTTAAAAAAACTCTTAAACAAAGAAAACTCTTCTCTTCTTTTTTTTTAAAATAAACTAAAACAATAATTGCAAATATCAGAAAGATTGCGTTATGGATTTCGGTAGAAGAAAGACGCACAAGTACACTTTCAAGGCTACGAAACTAGAGAATTTAAGGAGGTTTGCAAGGATGATCACCAACCCTGATGCTTTCAGAGCTAAGCATGGAGGACTGTTGTCTCTGTTAAGGGTCAGTTAAGGAATCCTGTCTACGTGACTACGTTAATTCAGTTTTACGATCCGGTTTATCACTGCTTCACATTCTCGGATTATCAACTGGCACCAACGTTAGAAGAGTACTCTCATATGATTGATTTACATATCACTGATCAAGCTCCATTTTCTGGACTGGAAGAAATTCCAAAGGATCAGGCCATTGCAAGAGCAATCTCTTTGACGAGTCAGAAGTTAGGACTAACATGACCACTAAAGGAGGAATCTAGGGTTTACCAGCTAAATTCCTGATAGAGAAAGCTCTGTACCTTGCTAGTATTGGAAATGTAACTGCTTTCGAAGATATCTTTATCCTACTCGCATACGGGTTATTCCTCTTTCCCAACATTGACAACTTCGTTGACACCAACTCTGTTAAGATATTTCTGATTGGAAACCCCGTACCGACTATGCTCGCAGATGCTTATCATTCTGTACACTTAAGGAATTTGTACAGCAGAGGAATGATCACATGCTGTGTACCCTTACTTTACAAATGGTTCATTTCCAATTTACCCAAGTCTGCTACATTTTCGGACCACATGAGTACTTTACATTGGTCACAAACGATTATGTCTCTTACCAACTCTGACATAGATTGGTATAATAGGATTTACGAGGGGATAAAGATCATCGACAGTTATGGAAATTTCTCTAACGTACCCCTCATAGGAACTAAAGGAGGAATCAACTATCATCCAATTTTAGTTCGCCATCAACTCGGATACCCGATGAAGAATATCCCGCATAATGTTCATCTGGAAGGTCATTTTTTTAAGGAAGGGGAAAATGACAGGGCACTAAAGAAGGAAATAGTGCATGCCTATCAACATATTCACGGGAAAGGGAGAGAGTCTCTAGGAAGACTAAACTGTATCTCCATGGAGCCTTATCTCCACTGGGTGCAAACTAGAGTCCTCAAGCTGAGGATGCCTTACCCTCGCCGAGAAGTTTTTCCATTAAAGGAATTTGTCCTTTATTTCATGTCTGACACGAAAAATCTCCAGGTAGCTCTCAACAAAGTTCAACGTGAGAAGAGCTCTTGGAAAAACAAGTATCGAATCCTTAACGTGGAGTGTACCAAGATTCAGGAACTGTTAAAAGAAAAGGATGCTCTAATTAAGATATTCGAGCAGCATGTTATAGAAAGTCAGGAGGACCAAAGAAATCTGATCGATCCTTTCACTTAGCAAAGGACTGATAACCTGACAATGGCTGAAGAGCCCTGGTCAAAGAAAAGGAAAATACTGGAACCAGCATCTGAGCTCTCTTTAGAAAGGACTCAAGACCCATAAACTTAGCCATTTTCCTTACAGCTCTTTGTAAAATACTGTACTTTTCCTTGTAACATACTGCAATCTTTCAAATTCACTAAAACATGGTCTCCACCCTCCACTGTATGATATTTGCAATCTATTTGTTGAAGTTATTTTTTATTAAAACTAAAAATATATATCATTGCATATCATTCATCATTCTCACATAACGCGTTATTCTTATCTTCGAGTCTCACGTGTGTGTCACGATTCAAGAGTCAAACTGTCTCGCTCATACAATACTCGGCCAATCGACAAAAGAAAATAGACGATCTCAAGGAAGAGAGCAGAGAGATGAGAGAAGAAGTCGACGCTCTAAAGGAAAGTTTAGAAAAACTTCACAATGACATGCAATCCCTGTCAGCAGTTCAGAGACAACAACAAAGGACTGTGATCTCAGAGATCACATCTACTCCCATAGTGGAGACATATGATCCTCGGTACAACATGCCTAAGGGGCGCCCCTGGGGCATGCCTCTCAACTTTGTCCCTGAAGGATACATCTCGCCGGTCACTGAAGAGCAAGAAACTGCAGCAGGAACCATTGGGCCTGAAGGTTACAAACTTCGGGAAAATAAAGATGCAAGGTTTATAACAGCAACTCTTGAAGGTTGCAAACTTAAGGACACTGAAGCTCCAAGAATCACCGATGTAATGTCTATACCACAACCAGTGGTACGACTGCCCCGGAAGGACAGATTCCACAAGTAATTTCTGGTAGAAACAAAGACATGTACGAAAGAATGAATGAGTTCCAAGAACAATTCTTGGAAATGCAGAAGGAACTGCATGCCATTCGCGGTCAAGAATTATTCGGAAAGGATGCCGCCGACCTCTGTTTGGTCCCTAATGTAAAAATCCCGCAAAAATTCAAGGTGTCTGACTTTGAAAAATACAAAGGCAACTCTTGCCCTCTAAGTCATTTGGTGATGTACGCTCGAAAGATGTCAACCCAGACAGAAAATCAACAACTACTGATCCATTACTTCCAAGACAGTTTAACCGGTGCCGCACTCAAATGGTACATGGGTTTAAACCGCACCAAGATCAGTACTTTTAGAGATCTCGGCACTACTTTCGTTCAGCAGTATAAATACAATCTGGACATGGCACTAGATAGGGATCAGCTCAGAGCAATGTCGCAGAAGGACAAAGAAACTTTCAAAGAATATACTCAGAGATGGCGTGAAAAGAATATACTCAGAGATGGCGTGAAATTGCAGCCTAGATCTGTCCCCCTCTTGAGGGAAAGGAGATGACCCAGATCTTTTTGAAAACATTATGCTCATTCTATTACGACCGAATGGTTTCCAGTGCGCCCAGTGACTTCACTAAAATGGTGAACATGGGAGTACGCCTTGAAGAAGTAGTCCGAGAAGGACGATTGGTAAAAAATGCAGAGCCATCAAGTAGTACCAAAAGATACGGTAGTGCTTTCCCAAAGAAAAAAGAGCAAGATATTGGTAATATCTCTCTCAGAAAGCAAAGGAAAATGTATCAACCAGTAGCAGCGGTAACTCTCGCTATCCACCCCGCGCCGGCTTCGACGTATCAACCTCAGGTTGCTCAGAGCCAACCAAATCAACAACCGTATCAACAAAGGACACAACAGCCTCTTCACCAGGCTTGTCCACAGTACAACATCAACAATCATACGACATGACCATCAGGGTTCGATCCTATACCGATGTTGTACGCAGAACTATTTCCACTTCTACTGGTCAAGGGGCACGTCCAAACCAGGTCTCCTCTTACAGTACCCAAAAATCTACCTTTTTGGTTCAAAGTGGATCAAATTTGCCCTTACCATCAAGGAGGATCGGGGCGCAACATTGAGAACTGTCTCAGTTTCAAGTCTGATGTACAAAAGCTTGTTAGGAACGGGATCTTATCTTTCAAATATACTAATCCAAATGTTCAGACGAACCCGTTTCCTCAACATGAGAAGACTGCAGTAAATTTAATAGAGGAAGAATTTAGCCACAGTTATCAAATTCACGATGTACTCCTATTAGGAACCAATCTGGTCAGGATGCATTGTAGACAGAGTGGGTACGGTCATGTACCACATCACAATTATCACCAGTGTGATATCTGCTCATAGAATAACCAGAGGTGTTTCGTAGTGCAATCAGCTCTACAAGAACAGATGAATCTAGGCTGGATTCAAGATCACCGAATTCGTGAAGTCAACATGGCCCATGTGCATCCCAACATTATTCAGAACCATGACATTCGTACGATGAATGTCAACTTAGTGGCAATGCACTCAAGGAAAAGTCAATATCATAATCTGCCACGATACGATTACAATACCTGTCTGATCTGCTCGACAAGCAATCAGGGATGCTCTTTTGTGCAAGAGGCTCTCCAACGTCGGATGGATCCAAGACTATCGTGAGAGAAATAACCATCAAGTTAATATGGTTCAGATCTTTGACATACGCTTGATGAATACCAGTCTGGTAGAATTACATGATAAGCAAGTCAGGCTCGGCTTTCTGGATTCACGTGATTATCAGGACTGTGAACAATGCCATGAAGACGACCAAGGGTGTGCACTTATCCAAAGAACACTTTAACACTTGTTGGACCCCTGGTGGCTTCCAATCTACTTGGATGAAGCTACACAACGGTTTAGCTTGACTGATGGAAATCCTGATAGGCATCAAAGTCAGGATGTCCGCTCGATGGAAACAAATCTAGTAAAGTTGCACTGCATACAAAGCAGACGTGGCCGGGTGCCACCCCACAACTACGAGCACTGTAGAGTTTGTTCAGAGAACAACCAAGGATGCTACCTCGTACGAGCGGCTCTTCAAAGTCAGTTGGACCAAAAAGAGATTCGACCATGTTCAAATTTTGGGTCGATCAACGTGATGCCAGACTATCTCCCTGATCAAAGCAAAGATGTTGTCATAATCTCTGATCATGGGAGGACAAAAAATGTTTGTGCCATAATCCCTTTGCCCAACGAGTCAAAAGTCTCTCTTAATAGTAGAAAAATCCTTAACCTGGAACTAGGGGTGTTCAAATCCAAACCAATCCAAATAAAAACCGCAAACCGATCCAAAAAACCAAAAACCGTAAAAAACCGAAAATTATTGGATGTGTTTGAATGTCATTTTATAAAAACCGATCGGTTCGGATTAGATTTCGGATTGATTTTTCAAAACTGATCCAAACCAAACCGAACCGCATGTATATATTTGTATACTTATTGATATTTTATTAGTATAATACCTTTTATTAATTTAATTTTAGTTGATACTTTTTTTATAAAATACTATTTATTAGTTTGATTTAATCTATTAATTTTTATTATTTCATTTGTTTCAATTGATAACTGATCATTATTATTTCGTAATATTAACTTTTAATAAAGTATAAGTTATATATTATATCAAATTTATTATTTATTAGTGTTTTTACAATATTAATAAATTTATAATTTGTAATTTGGATATCCAAAAAACTGATCCAAATCAAACCGTAAGAAATTGGATCGGATCAGATCGGATTTTTTAACCAAACATCCAAAACCGAACCAAACCGCAAGTAAATATATCTTTGGATCGGATGACATTTTGCTACAAAACCGATCCAAACCGAACCGCGAACACCCCTACTGGAACCAATTGAGGCTTCCTATAATGGTCAGGGAAATCAGAAAACTCCCGTGGTTATCTACTTGCCAGGTCCAATACCGTACAAATTGGATAAGGTTATCCCTTACAAGTATGGTGCAACAACCATTGAAAATGGAAAGGAAACTCCATTACCCTCCATCGTAAACAGTGCCGACATCAGTCGAGTAACACGGAGCGGCCGGATCTTCAACAGAGGAGTTGGAGAATCCACCAAAGAAAAGGAACCTCAAACAGAAGTTCCTAATCAACCAGTCGATCAATCTAGTAATCTAGAACTAGTAAAAAACGGCGATGAGATGCTAAAGCTCATCCAGAAAAGCAAGTACAACATTGTAGACCAACTGTTGCAAACTCCTTCGAGAATCTTTATGTTATCTCTCTTGCTCAGTTCCGAAGATCACAGGGAAGCTCTGCAGAAAGTCTTGGAGCAAGCTTTCGTAGAACAATATGTGACAATAAGACAGTTTGACAACATCATCTCCAACATCACTTCCTGCAACAACTTAGGATTCAATGATGAAAAACTGCCGGAAGAAGGCAAAAATCATAATATGGCGCTTAACATTACAGTCAACTGCCAGGATGATGCTCTAGCCAATGTACTGGTAGACACATGATCAAATATGAATATTATGCCAAAATCAACTCTGATACGCCTATCATTTCAGGGAGCCCCAATGAGAGGCAGCGAGGTCATCGTCAAAGCCTTTGACGGATCCAGAAAAATAGTTATCAGCGAAGTTGATCTTCCTATAACCATCGGTCCTCACACTTTCCAAGTCAATTTCCAGGTCATGGATATCCGGGCAGCATACAATTGTTTATTAGGAAGACCTTGGATACACGAAGTTGGGTCAGTCACTTCGACACTTCACCAGAAGCTGAAGTTCATAAAAAATGACAAGTTAGTCATAATATATAGAGAGCAGGCCTTAATAGTGAGCAACTTATCCTCATTTTCCTATGTAGAACCAGAGGAGGTCATTGGAACCCAGTTCCAAGCACTCTCGGTGAGCAATGAGAATCGATCAGAGAGAGGGACGTCGATTTCCTCATACAAAGACGCTCTCGAAGTGATCAAGGGTAACAACGTAAAAGGATGGGGACAGCTCGTAATTCCTACTGATAACAAGACAAAGAAAGGTATTGGTTTTTCTTCAGCCTGTACCCAGACTACTAAAGACGAAAGTTTTTGTCCTTTTCAGGACTTCTTCCACAGTGGAGGTTTCCTCCACCCAGTATCTCAAGAAGTACACACCATCAATAAGAGTGACTCCTCCGATACGGACGAGGAATGGAAATCTTATCTCAATGACAATGGTTATATGTCTCAGGAAGAAACGCACGTGCCATTCTATTTTCCCAAGCAGGGCCCGAGATATATACCAAGATCAGATGTCCAAATGATCTATGGAGATTGTGATCCTGAGGGATATCGTGCTCCACCTAAATCGTTAGAAGATGATCTAATGAAGAATAACTTCGATCAGGACTATTATGATCTCCTGGATGACTTGCCTATCTGGAAGCCGTACCCAGAAGACTTGGGACAAAAGAGTCCGCCAAACGACGCTTATCAGCTGAGTAATATTGAAAGGAATACCCACATCCCCACCGAGTCATGGGATTATTACTCAGGACATTCTGAAGATATCCAGCACAACGATGAATCTGCAAAGATTGCAGAACAAGAGTTCATCAACTATGCTTTTCTGAGGTCAACGTCATTGAGAAGGATGACTCCTCTATTCCCACAGAAGTATGGGACACTTTAGGACATCCGAGTGGCAAGTACAACTTCTTGGTCAAGTACACCGCTCCTGAAAGCTCTCGCATCAGATACGAGGACATCCAGCCAACTGGATGGGGAGATCCTCTTGAGAATGAAAACACTAAGGAAGATATAACAGAAGAGTTCTTTTACGACAACTCTGCATGGGAGGAAGACTCTAACGATCCTACTCCGCCAGAAATCAGCGTCATTTCTGAGGACAAACCAAGAAAGAAGGTACCAGACTTTGTGATTCACCGAGGAGTTCGTCGCCAATGGGTTGCTGTTGATGTCCCGAAAGTCGTCCATAAGTCTAAGTAATTGCCATCTTTGTTTTAACATTTCACCCTGCCCAGGTGAAACGGATGTTTTTATAGGGCTCACTTTTCTGTAAATGTTTCTCTTCGCTTTGCCCAAAGCGACAGAGTTTTGTTTTATAGGGATGTATTTCAAGAATCGACAAATCATAAATAAATAATGTCGTTCTGTCATTCCCGCATTTATTGATGTTTTCACTTTTTGTTTTTCAGAAAATGATAATCCTAAAACAGCCCAAAAATAAATAAAAACAAGCATTTTTCAGAAAATACACTGTACACACTCTCGCATTCTCTCTATCTCTTCTAAAAAACAAACCATCACGTCATGCAGATTGCTTGTTTTAAACCCCGTTGAAACATACGATCCAATGCCTTCTCCCAACTTTGAATTCCCGGTATTTGAAGCTGAAGAAGAAGAGGACGCAGAAATTCCAGAGGAGATCTCCCGATTACTCACACAAGAGGAAAGGTCCATTGAACCTCAAAAAGAGTCATTGGAAACGGTCAATTTGGGATCAGAGGAAGAAAAGAAAGAAGTTAAGATTGAAGCACTACTCAGTCCGACTGTCAAGAAAAACTTGATAAAACTTCTCAAAGAGTTTCCCGATGTATTTGCTTGGTCCTATCAGGACATACCAGGGTTGGATACCAGCATCGTGGAACATCATCTACCGTTGAAGTCAGAATGTCCGCCGGTAAAACGAAGGTTGAGACGGACTCATCCAGATATGGCTATCAAAATCAAGGAGGAAGTCCAGAAACAAATTGACGCAGGTTTCCTTGCCACCTCAGAATATCCTCAATGGCTAGCCAACATAGTGCTAGTTCTGAAAAAGGATGGAAAATTTAGAATGTGTGTAGATTACAAGGATCTGAACAAAGCCAGTCCAAAGGATGACTTTCCCTTACCGCACATAGACATGCTGGTAGACAGTACAGCAAAGTTCAAAGTCTTCTCCTTCAAGGATGGATTCTCGGGCTATAATCAAATCAAAATGGTGTCGGAAGATATGGAGAAAACTTCATTCATAACCTCATGGGGTACCTTTTGTTACAAGGTAATGCCATTCAGTTTGAAGAACATCGGGGAAACCTATTAAAGGGCCATGACAACTCTGTTTCATGACATGATGCACAAAGAAATCAAAGTGTATGTCGATGACATGATTGTCAAATATAAAATAGAAGAAGAGCATGTGACACACCTGTCAAAACTATTCGCGTCTGAGAAAGTACAAACTCCGCTTAAATCCCAATAAATGCACGTTCAGTGTCCGCTCAAGGAAACTTTTAGGGTTCATCGTCAGCCAGAAAGGAATTGAGGTTGATCCTGACAAGGTCAAGCCCATTCAATAAATGTCTTCGCCAAAGACCGAGAAACAAGTCTGAAGATTTTTGGGACGTATGAATTACATTTCTAGATTCATATCTCTCATGACCGCGACATGCGCGCCGATCTTCAAACTACTCAGAAAGAATCAAAGTTGCGTATGGCTAGAAGACTGCCAAAAAGCCTTCGACAGTATCAAAGAATATCTGTTGAATCCACCAATCATGTCACCTCCAGTAGAGGGAAGACCATTGATCATATACCTAACAGTCTTGGAAGATTCCATGGGTTGTGTACTTGGCTAACAAGACAAAACAAAAAGAAAAGAGTCTGCCATCTACTATTTAAGCAAGAAATTCACTGGCTGTGATAATCGGTACACTATGCTTGAGATAACTTGTTGTGCTCTGGCTTGGGCAGCCAAACTTCTTCGCCAGTATATGATTTGTCACACTACTTGGTTAATCTCCGAAATGGATCCGACCAAGTATGTCTTTGAAAAGCCTGCTCTCACGAGAAGGATCGCCCGTTGGCAGATGTTGTTATCAGAATATGACATCGAGTACCATGCTCAGAAAGCCGTCAAAGGAAGTATTTTAGCCGATCATTTTGCTCATCAACCGATTGACGATCAGGAATCTGTCGGATTTGACTTCCCAAACGAAGATCTCATGTACTTGAAAATGAAATATTGCGATGAACCGCTACCCAGTGAAGGGCCAGAACCAGGTTCCCAATGGGGACTAATCTTTGACGGATCTGTCAACAATTATGGAAATGGAATTGGGGCAATCGTCGTAACACCTCAGGGTACCCATATTCCTTTCACTGCCAGACTAACTTTCAAATGCACAAACAACGAGGCCGAATACGAAGCTTGTATCATAGGTCTCGAAGAAGCAATTGATTTGAGGATAAAGAACTTGGATGTGTATGGAGACTCAGCCCTGGTTATCAATAAGATCAAAGAGAATGGAACACATACCAATCAGGATTGATTCCTTACAAAGATTACGCGAGAAGGTTGTTACCATTCTTCAACAGAATTAAGTTTCACCATATCCCTCGTGAAGAGAATCACATGGCTGATGCACTAGCCACACTCTCTTCCATGATTAGTGTAGGTCAATGGAATGACGTACCTGAGATTGACATAATGTGCCTAGAACGGCCCGCTTACATCTTCACGATTGAAGCAGTCATAGACGACAAACCTTGGTATCACGATATCAAATGCTTCCTTCAGAAGCAAGAATACCCGCCTAGGGCATCAAGAAAAGACAGGAAGACCCTCAGAAGGCTGGCAGGAAATTTCTTCCTGAGTGGTGATACACTCTATCAGAGAAACTTTGACATGGTCTTGCTTCGATGCGTAGACAGACCAGAAGCAAACATGCTGATGAAAGAAATTCACGAAGGATCCTTTGGCACTCATGCCAACGGACACACAATGGCCAGAAAAATTCTGAGAGCAGGGTACTATTGGCTGGAAATGGAATCTGATTGCTACTAGTACATGAGAAAGTGTCATAAGTGTCAGATATACGCTGACAAAATCCATGTACCGCCAACGCATCTCAAAGTTCTTTCTTCTCCATGGCCTTTTTCTATATGGGGAATCGACATAATTGGCATGATTGAACCCAAAGCTTCAAACGGACATCGGTTCATCCTGGTAGCCATTGATTACTTCATCAAGTGGGTCGAAGCAGTGTCATACACCAATGTAACCCAACAAGGTGTGGTCCAATTTATCAAGAACAACCTCATCTTCCGTTATGGTGTTCCAAGCCAGATCATCACTGACAATGTATCTAACTTGAACAATAAGATGATGAAAGAATTGTGTGTTGAGTTCAAAATCGAGCAACATAATTCACCTCCCTACCAACCTAAGATGAACGGGGTGGTAGAAGCGGCTTACAAGAGCATCAAGAAGATTCTTCAGAAGATGGTTGTAACCTACAAAGACTGGCATGAGATGCTGCCTTTTGCTCTTCACGGTTATTGCACATCTGTCCGAACTTCAATAGGGGCAACCCCTTTCTCTCTAGTATATGGCATGGAAGTAGTGCTTCCCATAGAATTAGAGATCCCATCAATCTGGGTATTGATGGAAGCTAAGCTAACAGAAGCAGAATGGTGTCAAAGTCGACACGAAGAACTGAACCTAATCGAAGAAAAGCGAATAACGGCTCTATGACATGGTCAGTTGTATCAGCAAAGGATAAGGAAAACGTTTGACAAAAAGGTACGACCTCGCGTCTTCAGAAAAGGGGACCTTGTGCTCAAGAAGATACAATCATTCCTCACTAATTCCAAGGGCAAATGGACTTCGAATTATGACTGCCCCTATGTGGTCAAGAAAGCCTTCTCAGGCGGCGCCTTGAGACTCGCAACCATGGATGGAGAAGAGTTTGCCTACCCCACAAATGTTGATGTAGTCAAGAAATACTTCGCCTAAATATAAAAAAAACGTCTCGGTGGATTGAAAACCCGAAAGGGCGGTCCAGGAAAAAATTAGATACATAAGCAAAAATAATCCCGATGGATTGGAAACCTCAAAAGACAATCCAGGCAAAAATTAGGGATTCATGGCAAGTAACTACGTCCGACAAGGTTAAATCCTCAGCGGTAGTACCATCCGTCGGAAAACTTCAAGTCAAGGTCGTCTTCGACAGAGGATCAGGATATCCAGAATTCAAAGTTGGTAGAAGGA